>BRKX01000001.1:70674316-73074316 GCA_026008535.1 Perilla frutescens
TTACTTTGTATTATAGATATCTAATGGCCTGTAGCACTATTATATTTTGAACAGTAGTAGCATTATTTTCTGATTTACAATTTTTTGGTAAAGTAATAAATAGAATATTAATATCTGCACAGAGACGCTACTCTCTTATTTCATATGTTTCACTTTTTTGGTTCCCCCTTTTTTGGGTGAAATAATTTGGCCATTCATTTTCTACAGTTGCAGTGACCAGTATTTGCAGTATCCCTATGGTAAAAAATTAAATGACCATTTATAACTATTTACTTTCATTTTCTACAGTTATTTTTTAAAACAATATAATTATATATATATATATACTAGTTAATTATATTCACTTATTTTTATTTCAAGTGAAGCTTGGTTGCTCAGTTTTTAGTTTTTTACATTTATTTATACAAGTACTACTGAATAGTATATTTTACGCCTTTGTCCTATTAATATTTGAAAAAAACCATCCACACACACACATACATAAGTATATTAATTTTAAATATTACTTAGAAGTATAACTAATCATGTGCTACGTAATTGTTTTAACATATATACGGTATTAATGAATTTATTTTATTTCTTAGAGGTAAAAAATATATTTTTGGAAATGCATGCAAAGTCCTACAAAGAATGACAGTTAAAACATTTTAATTAAAGTAGGATAATTGAGCAATTAGCATTAATATAATTATTTCTTCGAGTTTTGAGCTATTAATCTCACATGATTAATAATAAATCAAATAAAAAGTGCTAATAGTTATAACTTTCATAAAGTATATGAATAATGTTATCACTAATCACATACATGTACATATGCTATATATATTATGTATATACCATCATAATCATAATGATCAATAAATCAAATAAATATTTTTAAATAATATATAATGATAAATTAACAATATTTAGGGTGTATTAATATGAATTTGAACAAGTCAAAGTATGAATAAAAAAATTAACTGACAAGATCGAGTGGGACATATCCTATATTATTCTTAGAATGTTTGCTGTTACTTGTCTTAAAATATATATCCTTCAGTTGTTAAAATGGGGAGCAAAGTACAAATAATTCAATCGACAGATTGTAATAATAGCAGCATTACCAAGTCGTAGTGATGCATGCTTAATGAATTATATATCATGGTTATTGTTTCTCCAATTTCTGGTATGAATTTAATAGGAAGCAAACTCATTAATTAAATGCATATTAATTTGACGGTACTTAATTTAGTGTACATCTTAAATTTTGGATATTAAATATATAGAACCTCCATGTTGGTAACTAAGTATACAATAATATCATCTCTTGTTATTTATTGAATGTTTTCTTCTCGGATTCTATAATTGTTAATGCACGGGGCATCTATCTATATATATATATATATATATTTTAATGAGATAGTAAGTATTTTTTAATTATTTAATTATTGATTTAATGAGATGATAAGTGTTTTAATTATCTATCAATTTGATTAGACAATGAGAGTGTGTGTTTTCATCTTAGTCAACGAGATAAAATAAAATCTCAGGGTTTTATGTATTGTAATTTTTTTTTAAAAAAAACCCCTCTATATTGCCTACATTGGAAGTATATACGTAATTTAAACATATCTAAATTGGATAAGCAATAATTTGGCCACCAAGTCTTTGCACAACAGATCATATAGATCTTTGATTTGTACTGATCATATTTTTAACCATTCATTTAATTTGGGTCAGAGTCATCCATTTATTTAACAATATTAATTATTAATCCACCATTAATTAGTTTATCATGTAATTAGAAAACAAAGTGTTAGAAATACTTTGAAATTAATATAATATGATCTAGCTGGGAAAGATTCTTAAAATTGGATTATATGTTCTTCGCATTTAAGAAAAAAAATAATTATGTTAATTTTTTAATTTCAATATAAGATTTTACATTAAGTTTTTACCGATTGAATTGCATTAATTTTAAAATAGCTTATATATAGCATTTTGTTTTTATCAGCATGTCACACTACATATATGCTTAATAACAAATTAATTTACACGCGGTTGGTTATTATTTTTATTATATTGACCCAAATAAATTAATAAAAAAATGAAAAAAAAGGGGATGGAAAAAAAAAAAAAAAGAAGTATTGAAACAATTGATCATTGACCTACATTTTGAAGAAACAATTTTAATCAACAATTAATTAATTAATGGATACTTAGACCTAAGAATCTTGTTTTTCCACACAACACCACAACCTCAAGCACATACACTGCATTGCAATTAGGTGTTAGATCAAGGGCCAACCACAAAATAATTGGACCCATTAATTTCCATCTCATTTTTTTCTTAATTTAACTTCATTTTGTTTTACTACAATGAATCTATCACAAAAATAATCTCAGCCGCCTAGATTAGCCATTTATGCTTTCTCTCTCTCCTCTCTCTCTCTCTCTCTCTCTCTTGAAATATCTTGTCACACAGCACCATACAGAGAATCTCTTACTAGAATAGCCACAGTAGAATGATGATGATGATGATCAAGAAGTTGATCGAAGAAGTGATGAAGAATGATTAGCTGAAACCACCAATAAATAATATTTATTATTTATTTTTCTATATCTCTTTCTCTTGTTCTGCAATCTGCACCACCACTTTAAAAGTTTAAAGAAATCTTATCACCAAAAAGGAGAAGGTGCATTTTCTCCTTCTGTCATCTACAGCGAAAAAACGCACAGCACACAGTAATCCTCGATTCGATCCGTTGTTTTACTTACTATTTCTCTCTCTCTCTCTCTCTCCTCAATCAAATATGAGCCCTGACGAGTCCTTAAGATCTCTCTCTCTAGACTACCTAAACCTCCTCATCAACGGCCAAGCCTTCAGTGATGTAACCTTCAGCGTAGAGGGACGGTTAATCCACGCACACAGGTGCATCTTAGCGGCCCGAAGCCTTTTCTTCAGGAAGTTCTTCTGCGGGCCGGAGTCGGGCCTAGTCGACCCGGTGCGTAGGCAACAGCAGCAGCAGGTGATCCCGGTGAATTCTGTGGGATATGAGGTTTTCTTGCTCATGCTTCAGTTCTTGTACAGTGGGCAAGTCTCGATTGTACCTCAGAAACACGAGCCCAGGCCTAATTGTGGGGAGAGGGCTTGCTGGCACACACATTGCTCCTCCGCCGTTGATCTTGCCATCGACACCCTTGCAGCCGCTAGATCTTTTGGTGTTGAACAACTTGCTTTGCTCACTCAGGTTAATTATATATATATTCGATCATATCATTAGTATATACATATACATATACATATATAATTCTCTCTCTTTCTCTCTCTCTCTCTGCTAAACCATATATACAGTATATGTCATGAGTGGTGGTGCTCATGTGTTTTCCCTAATCCCGGGCTTTGGAACTTGGATCAACCTAGCTTTTCATTTTATAGGGATATGATAAAAAGATATATGCAGTCAATTATTTCAGATTTTTTTTTATACACATCTAGTCATGTTGATATATGGGTAAATTCTTGACCACGTTTCTTCAAATGAAACATATATATGTATATATTATTTTGATCTCAAAGAAATTAAATCTGGCCGGAGTCCGTTTTTTTTAGTTCCCTTGCTAGCTCTTCTTAATTTGTGATTTTATATACAATTTGGACATTTTCTTTGTTTTTAACAATATTACATAGTTTGATGAGCTATCTATACTGCTGTCTTCTCTCTCTCTCTCTCTTTTTTTTTTTTGCTTTTCTTCTCATATAGCTAGGAGTATTATATTTTTGAGGTTTTATTTGTAGCTAGCACGCACATGTTGATTTCATGTAACATTTGTTCCTTTTGATTTGAAGTTTCTGCAGCCATCTTTTCAGTCTTCCAGACACACAGCTTTCCACATTTTTCCATATCACCAAACGTTTCCTACCTTTATATATTCTCGTATTTTACCCAAACATAATACACATCCTGCATCATGTGACACTGCTAGCTTCTACATATACATATATATGTATTAGTTCAATAATTAATTTCCTTTGCATTGGAAGAGTTAATCCATCTAGCACAGTAATGAGTAATCTCATCATCAATACTCAGCTTATTATATAAGTGTATATATATATATATATATAGTTTTCCCAAAATGGAAATCAAATGTAATCAAGCATATATCACTACCATTTAATTTAATTAGTGTATAGTACTATATATATGTTTGATTGAATGAAATTAATATTAATATTATTGCAGAAACAATTGACAAGCATGGTGGAGAAGGCCTCAATCGAGGATGTAATGAAAGTTCTAATCGCTGCAAGAAATCAAGACATGCACCAACTGTGGACTACTTGCTCTCATCTAGTCGCCAAATCGGGCCTCCCGCCGGAAATCCTCGCCAAACACCTCTCCATCGACGTCGTCGCCAAGATCGAAGAGCTCCGCCTCAAGTCCTCCCTCTCCCGCCGCCCCCACCTCCCCCACCACCACGACCTCTGCGCTGCGGCGGATCTCGAGGAACAGAAGATCCGCCGCATGCGCCGCGCCCTCGACTCCTCCGACGTCGAGCTCGTAAAGCTCATGGTCATGGGCGAAGGCCTCAATCTCGACGAGGTGTTAGCCCTACATTACGCCGTCGAGAATTGCAGCAGAGAAGTAGTGAAGGCCTTGCTGGAGCTCGGCGCCGCCGATGTTAACCTGCGTGCGGGGCCCGCCGGGAAAACCCCGCTCCATATTGCCGCCGAGATGGTGTCGCCGGACATGGTGGCGGTGCTGCTCGACCACCACGCCGACCCCACGTGCCGAACGGTTGATGGGATCACTGCATTGGACGTGCTTCGAACCCTAACGTCGGATTTTCTGTTCAAAGGGGCGGTGCCGGGGCTCAATCACATCGAGCCCAATAAATTAAGGCTTTGCCTCGAGCTCGTGCAATCCGCCGTCATGGTCATCTCCAGGGAGGAGGGCAACGCGGCGGACCCGCCCCCCGCCGCCCCCATTTTCCCACCGATCAACGACGACAGTGCGGCTACCATGGTGAATCGGCACGGTAATGCAATGTATCATCACCTCTCCCTTGATGATCACTATAATTGACATGCATCCTTAATTAATTATATATATTAACTCTCTCTCTCTCTCTCTCTCTCTCTCTCTCTCTCTCTCTCTCTCTCTCTCTCTCTCTCTCTCTCTAAACGGAGTACTGTATCTCTTGTGATTGTGGGATAATTAATAGATTTGGTAAAAGGGTTGGTCGATCAGAATCCATGCATGGAGGTAATTAGTTCAATATTAACTTTAATCATTTGAGGGCGTTCAACATTAATTTCTTGTTTATTTGTGAGTTATTGTTATAAACAAATTAAATCTTCTCTCTTTAATTTCCACACTTTTTTTTATTTGCCTTTCATTACAATATTGTCCATCTCAATTGGTATAACTCTTTAAACATGCAATATGTATCTTAATTACTATATTTGTTTCTTTAACACTATGTATATATATATATATATGTACGTGGATGTGTGTGTTTCGTTTCTATATATAATAGTGTCTGAATAATTAATTTTTAAACTTTTTATGCTTTAAACCCAAAATGACATGATTTATTATCTTTAACCCATCAATTTAATTTTGTAGCTAGCTCCTTTCTGTATATCATAATGATGTTGATATATGCATACATACATATATATAAATAGTATAGTATAAATTCATGATGTTCTGGACATTCTTGATTTGAGTTTTGTAAGTAAGAATTGTCGCTTTTCTTGTCAAAGGATTGTGACAAGATGATCCAAGTATATACATGAGAAATATTTTGTGTGTGATCTAAATCAAGAAGACAGATCGAGGTCAAATCCCTTAAGCCCTGTCAACTCATTCTGTTTTTTGTTGGTAGATATGAATATAATTTCCAGAGAGGAGTACATTTCAAATAATGGGTTTGTATTTATTAGAAAGTACTTTCATTATTTATGTATATTTATTTCCATCAATATATTAGCTAGTATACGTCGTACATTGCTATCCATCAATTATTCAAATCAACTAACGTGTGAAATTTGATATGGATCAACTTTTTTTGTCTTAATTAATTGATTTTAACTTATCCGATCCCTTGCACAAACTTGTTTCAAGCTAGAGTAATATATATGATGCCTATTTTCTCAGTTACGCCCGAAAGTTTATTTTTACTTTTATTTAAAAAAAGAAGAAAAGATAGTCACACCAATTAAGTCACTTTATGAGCGTATAAATAAACTCGGTTTAGTGCTTAATTTTTTTTAAGAATATAGTAAAGAAAGGTTGTACTTCACTCCAACAATTACTTAAGACAGTCAGGATATATAATTTGAAAAAATTACAAAGTTACTTTTTTTTTTTTTTGAGTCCGGTGAGTGGGGGTCGATTTGGGGATCGAAACCCGGTCTTTCACCCTTACACAATGAGAAATATATATCACTAGACTATAAGCTTGTCAAAATTACGAAGCTTGATGTAGGCTAGGGTTCATTATGTGGAAATAGGGTTCCATCTATAGTATTTATTTCTTATGGTTCTCATCTGAAATTTTCTTACTCAATATAAGATAGTAATATTAAATTGTCATAAATATGTTGGGTTACTTGTGTCTCTATCTTCCACGAGTGCACGAATAATTATAATTGGCTTCATTAACTGTGTCTCAATTTGTGTATTTCGAGAGGCATTATTTTGGGTAATATATGTAGGAAAATATTTATTAGTAGTCTTGCATGAATTGATGTATATCATTGATTACGGCATTTTATTATGTCGAGCGAAATAACTGATTCTAGGATTCCCTTTTCTCTATTTAATTATCTTTCCTTCGCTGTTTTTTCTGAACTATTGCTTCCATAATTAGTTAATATTTTTATATTTCCATATTTAGTTCTCTTTTAAGAATGCCATAGAATTCTGTGCTTTTGCAGTGCAAAATCGTGAGTCTTCGATTTTTACTTAATTTTATTAAACCAAATGATGAATTTGATACTCCATCATGAACAGTTGCTAAAACTAATTCGAGTTCGATTTTTATGGTATTTTTTAGGTTAATTAACAAAATAGGCAAATTTCAATAGATTTATATATTCTTTAGATAATTTCCCTTAAATATAAAAGAATCAACAAGTGCGCGCGCGCGCGCACATATATATATATATATATGTATGTATGTATAAAGAATTACTCAAAATATTTTACATCAACCCCACTTTAATACATAGTATAGTACTGCATGAAATTAGCTTGATGTATGGAAATATGTCCAAGAGACATGGAAACATAAAACTCCACGTCACTAAGCTTCTTGTCTGCATGAAATCTCCATAGCTTTTTCTTTATGATGATATATATTAATTTCTTATTTACATATGTACATATAATTCTTAATTTAATTATTTGGATTAATTAATTAACGTTCCCTAAACACGTATATCATTTCATTAACAACTTGGTCAAAACGACGTCATTCTGAAAAATACATATCCGATCCAATTTATCATTTAAGATTTACTTACATATACACTTCTATATATTTATATACACACACGATGACAGACACACTCAATCGTACATAAATTAAAATCTGGAGTGGCATTTATCAATTAATTAAGAAGATGAGATAGAAACAAAATACTGTTAAATCAAACCATTAAAACTGCAGAGAGTTGTTGTTTTCCAGTCGTATGTCACTTTCCACACACTCAATTGGAATCCAAAAGAAATCAAGAAAACGTTGAATAACGAGAAAGAAAGACAAGATAATTAGGTTTTAAAAGATTTTGGGCTAACTTCTTTTCAGCCATAAATAAAAGGTTAGGACAGTACACCTAGCTAGGTTTTATCCCTATAGATTAGACTTTTAGGGTTACTTCTTTTAATTTTTCACACACGACAAATCATCTGTGATTGGACAGCATATATATATATACATATATATATATTCGCAGGTGACAGGGGGCACGCAGTCACAAAATTCTACATAATCATCTCTTGAATTCTATGTTGCTGGTTCTTTTTTTATATATTTTGCCTAATTTCTCTTGTGCATGAATTTGAATTAATCACACGTATACTTATACGAACAAGACACGTGTAGAAATATCAACGAATAAGAAATGAGCAGAAGTCTCTCTCTCTCTCTCTCTCTCTCTCTCTCTCTCTCTCTCTCTCCCAGTTTCATGAGAGAGAAAGAAATTAAATAAGATAGTTTGTTAATTACATGAATTACTATTATGAGGTCTGCTACAGTTATATATACATATATAAATAGTTAGGCAGGGATGTATATTTTACAGTTGTTTCCAGACCTAAAAGGAATAAATACAAAGAAACAGTAAGGATCAATCAAAACCACCCCCAAAAACTGTGATGATCGATCACCATTCTTTGATTAAAAATAGCTACCTAAATACCAGAATTTCAGTTAGTACAATTAGTCTCTCTACCTGCCTATATAGCTAGCTACCTGCTTCAATAAATTAAATGACTGGTTTTTGTTTTCACATTCTTTTTTTTTCATTTTTAATCGTCCCATTTCCACACTTCAAAGTTGATTTTATTAATTAGTTTTTTTTTTCCTTGTACGTTCCTGTAAAGTACATGTATATAATACGATGGAAATGAAGATTTAATTTACAATCTGTGTGTCAAATTGAATATGATAATTAATAAATATAATAATGTGAAACAGATCAAAGTAAATGCAATATTATTAGTTGTTGTATCAAACGAAAATGACATATAAAGTTTGAGTTTTAGTGAAGTGATTAAATATTAATTTTTGTAAAAGTAATTTAAGCTAGCTAGTGAAGATAGTATTGAGTTTGTGAAATCAAAATGTCTCGACGACTCCAGTCCCCCCATTTCAATATTCATTCAATTATATATTCCTCTCTTTCTTCTTCTTCTCAAAAAATGTAAATAAATAAAAGTTCATTTTTTCTAAATGGCTTTAATTAATTAAGGAGAAAATTTCAATTTTGGTCTCACATGACACACCTCAGTTCAATTTTGGTCCCAAACAGAGAAAATATCAATTTTGGTCCCACTCTTGGCCTAAAAATCATGGGACCAAAATTGATAATCTTAAACCTATCAGACTAAAATTGAGCGATTTTTTTGAAAAAGGACCAAAATTGATAGTATCAGGACCAAAATTGAACTCAGGTGTGTCATATAGGACAAAAAGTGAAATTTTCTCATTAATTAAGTGATTATTTAACAAGTTATAGTAATACAACGTGTCAATTTTTTATTTTTTTATTCTTAATTCGATTTCACTAACTTTTTAAACTATAATGTGGTGGATTTTCTTCTGAATATATATATATATATATATATATATCATTACTCATAATAAATAACTGATAAAATCCGAAGAGTGAACTAATATACTGTATATGTCTTGGTATATTCCCTGTAATTTCAGAAATTGTACGGTGTTAATATTTCCTTGGTGTTATGGTGAATTTAATATTAATCTTATTTTTCAATAATAATAATAACAATAATAATATTTCATGCAACATAAAATCTCTTATCAGGGCTTTGAAAATTAAAATCAGACCTTCAGACGGGGCGGGTCCGCGGGTCAACGCGCTGGTCAACCCTGACCCGACCGCCCCACCCCAAAAAAAAAGGTCCCCAGAAATAGTATCATTCTTAACACTTAAAAGTATCATTCCGAAGTATAAAAAGTATCACCTGTAACCATAAAAAGTATTGAGTTGCAACTTGTCATATACGAGTTTCTTTAATTCAAATTATGATTTATTTCATCTCAATTAATGTTAGTGTTTTTTTTAGAATTTTTTGGGGGTGTTTTTTAGGGTTTAATATTTTTTTGGAGTGTTTTTAGGGGTTTATTTTGTGTTTTTTAGGGTTTTTTGGGATGTCTTTAGGGGTTTATTTTGTGTGTTTTAGGGGTGTTTTTAGGGGTTTATTTTGTGTTTTATAGGATTTATTAATTCCATTTTACGAAATAAATTCAATCAATTGATTTGAATTTTAAATTCACTAACTTTATTTTAGGATATAAATTTTTGGAATAGAAAACAAAAAAATCAAAATAGAAAATCGAAAAAAGAAAGAAAAATCTGCCAGAAAAAAAAAATTATTGACGGGCGCGTGAACCACACGCGCCCCGCGCCCGCCTGACACTAAAATCAGGGTGTATTCAATCTAGACTTTTAAAACTCCAACAAAATTCTGCTGTATTCAATCCAGACTTTTAAAAGTCCAACGAAATCTTGGTGTATTCAATCCAAACTTTTAAAAGTCCTTTAAAATTCTGCGGTATTCAACAATCCACGGACTTTAAAAAGTCATTGACTTTGTTGGATTTCAGCTGGATTTCATGTGAAAATTACAAAGGATGAGATCCGATCTCTGAACACGAGATTTCGATGGATTTGAAAAACCTGACGAGCGCTGTGCCCCAGCGGCCGGTGAGGAGTTGAAATCGGGCACCCCAGCCGTCACCCGACCCCAGCGGCCGCTGGCCTTGCCGATGATGGCACTTCAGCAGCAGCCGCTGGGATCAAGGCCGCTTGATTCTAGCGGCCGCTGGGTTTAATTTTTTTTTCGGATACATCGATCGTTGTGTTCCAACGAGCGTTGGCGAGATGGATTTGAAATCCATTGAAATCGTTCAAAATCGTCCGAAATCCATACATGAAATCCGCCAGACTCTGCGTGGAATTGGGAGACTCCATGTGGAGTTTTGGGAGACTCCATGTGGAGTCTATAGATTTAAAAATCCATAGAAATCCATGGACATTTTAAAGTCCAAAAAAATCCATCAAAATCTTAATTGAATACACCCCCCCTAAATATTGGGTGCACCTAGTGTGCAAGAGACTACCTTCATGCAAAAATCAGAAATTAATCGAAAACACGAATTTTAATTTATGAGAATATAAGGGGGTTATATTAATATTGATCCGGTTCGGTTATTGGGCCATGTAGACTGCATGATGAAAACAACATTTATATGTCATTGTGGCCCAGCCCAAATATGATGTCCATGTTAAATAACGAAAAATAAAAAAAAAAAATTCAAGAAAAAAACTACACGATTTGTTTACATATTGAATTTTCAATATAAATAAAATTTGTACTAATAAATAAAGTACATATATCATGTGAATACCTGCACAAGCACAGTTAATATGAATGCCACATTAACTATCATTTCTACACTGAAAGAACTCAAACAACGTGTTCACACTAAATGTATATATATAATATATGTCATAACAAAATATTAAATACTGTAAGGAATTATTATGGATTATTATTGTTTATTTTTTTGAGTTGGGAAAAAGAGAGCAACATGTCTTGAAACTCGATACATCTCTTTTTACATAGAGGCCTCAACTTAGGTGTATCCGAGTAGATTTTAACTTTAGCTAATTATATATTTTATAGTCTAGAAAATTGACGGAAAAGTGAATATATAATTGACACGTGCTTACTTTTCAACAAGTTACTAAGGAATATATTCCTTAAGATAAGTGTTTTTCTTTTATATTTTCTACAATTCGATCCCCTCGACTTCAATTAATTATTCTTGAGACTTTTGTGAGCGTAACGAGTTCCTTTCTTTTCCCATTTTCAGCTAAGTGAAAAAGGCAATGAATAAAGATTGACAACCTCTCTTTACATAATCCTTTCACATTATATGCATGTAGCATTTAATTTTTAAATTTCAACGTTCCATTTTCTATTTCAATACGCAATCGTGATTAAATATACGTAATTGTGATTACATTTTTATTAATTCTCTTTTCTTGTTTGTGTAACCGGAAAAATATGGAACTGCTACGTACGTATTTGTTGGTGTGCTCGGAATAAATATATTTACGTGTAATAATTCGCAAACTACAAAAAATTCAACTTGGCCTATGGTGAGATTCAAACTTGATATCATAACCAAATACTCAGATAATAGAAATTAACAATTTGTGGCCAAACAAAATATTTTTTTCCACATTAGAAATGCAGAAGTAATTAAGTTCATACATTAGATATTTCTATACGCACGGATATTACACGCAAACACACACTATTCTACAAACATAATCAACAAATAAGATATTCTAGAATGTTGTTGATGGTAGAACTTGACTGCCCAATATTTCATTCTTGCATATCTCCTTATCTAGAGTCTAGACAAATCGAGAGTTGGTGAAATTGAAATTTGCCACGTAATCGGTGATTAATTTCACTCTAACAAGTGGATATGGTCAATTATTTAATGGTAATATGGTACCTCTAATGATTACACTCTTGATCCAAATTAAATATTTTCTTGATATAATGATTAAGTAAATAGGTTAATTTGGAGATGTGGTGGCGCCCACTAATTAATCAATTAATAAAGGAAGCATATATCATTTGTGTATTCTTCAATTTACTTGTGCAAATTCAGTGTTTATATATACTGGTTTTGATATGTGCATATAAAGCTCCTCCGTCTTGTTTCTCACCATCCCATACAATATTCCTCATATCTTTGCTTGAAAGTTGAACTCCAAGATGCAAAACCAACCCAATCAACCTCCTCCAGGTCTCTCTCTCTCTCTCTCTCTCTCTCTCTCTCTCTCTCTCTCTCTCTCTCCACACACACAAAATATTTAATTTCCAATAAGGATAAAATTATGTTCGTGAAATTTGGTATGCAGGTTACCCAACTGAGAATAATCCTCCAACAGGAAAGAAGAAAATGAAGTGCTGGCCAAGAACAAAGCCAAAAGGAGAAAGGGGCTTTCTTGAAGGCTGGTATGGATTTTTTTTTTCCACATATATATTATAATAATAGAGAGTGATATATATATGTAATTTCTAGAGAGCTAGTACTACTTTTATTTGAGCTTACTATTGACCATTGTATGAATTCTTTTGTTTTTTGCAGCCTCTTTGCTTTGTGCTGCTGCTGGCTTTGTGAGGTATGCTTTGATTGAAAATTTTCAAGAATTGAAACGAAGCAACACACACACACACACATATATATATATACACACACACGTACACCTCTTTATTTGGTGAATGTAATTTCATTTGGCGTTGAGGTTTTTACTTTACAATATATTTTTGTTTGGTTGTATGATTTTCCCCTCTTCAAGCCTGTGTAAGTAGATGTTTTGAAAGTAGCTCAATCTGAATAAGTTCAATTTACTGTGACCTATATATGTTGTCATGACTTTATATATCAGGATCAACAGACTAACTAGTGCTCTCACACACAAAATTTACACTTTCACATTTATTGATATTATTCGAATAAAAAAAAGTAAAATATTTCGCATTAGATAAGTTTCGTGCGACAAACTCAACCTCAAAATTATTGATGAAATTTGAGTATGCAATCTTTCAGTCATGATCCACCCCTAATCTACCCATTGCACATGAAAAATCAAAGTATGATTTATTATCTTTAAATAAATTGTCACACATAATAATGTGTTCCGTGCATTTTCTCAACTATTTCCCCAGTATGGCTGAATGAGCACCGATGCCCACCCTATATTTAATACAAAACATATAATTAATCACCATGGAGAAACAAAAAAAAAAAAAAACACCAAGATTTACACCTTAAAAAGTTCATATACATTCCACAAGCATTCAACACTAACATATTAACAAAATCCACACGTACAGTAGTATAATTGGGAATGCAGATGCTACAGCTTGAGCATGAGCTACTTCGATGTGCATGCGACATGATTCTTTTCACAAAGAAGATCGCACGACTAAGAACTGCATTCGCTGGACGACCATCCCATTTCGTACCTCCCGAATGTATAGGCTGTAGAAGGGATCTCCATCAAATGCATTGGATCTGGTTCAATACCATAATCTGTCAGCGGTCTGTGCTCTAGGATATCGTCATGTTGTTGAACAAACTCAGGAATCTCAATCTGCCCCTTCTTTACATCGTGCCAGAGATACTGAAGGCGGCTCACATATTTGATTTTCCAGTATAATCTGTAATTGGCACAGAGAGAGCAGTGAGGATAAATTAACTACTTGCAGAATATAAGTCAGTGCTTGTAAGTTTACAATTGAAGAGGCTATATCTAGAGAGAACAGGCGTCGAGGAATATCAAATGAGATGGCGAACTCCAAGTTGCTCAGCAGACTCAGAAAATAATAGAGGTTTATGTTATGTCGAAGAATTCAGATATTGTAAGAGGGTCGGATAAATCACGAGCACGATAATATCAATCCAAAAAAATGAATATTATCAGCAGGACTTTGAGTTCAATATTAATAATATCATCTATCACAATCAACTGCTATCAATCCCTGCTTTATGCAAGAATGAATCCCTTCAAAAGCCACTGAAAAATACTATCTTTAATATTGTATCTATTCGTTACCAGCAGTCCGGCATGATTACTTTTCCAATTTGTTTGAAATATGAAATTGGGTAGCTTTGAGGTGACCAAGGCCTCTATTGCAAATTATAGCCAACTAATGATTTTTGACAAGAATAGCTTACCTAATAGCACTAAGCTCTTCAACAGGAGTTCCAAAGTTGAATAGAAATAACATGCTAACAGTCATAATCAGATGGGATTTAGACCATATTGCTCAATGGTTTCACACAAGTAGTGTAATAATTCAAGTTATGAAGTAAAAAATAACTCACCCTCCACTTAAAAGAAATCTCCCAAGAGTAGCAAAGACAAGCCTTGACCGAAGTCCTGGATGAATGAAGTACACAACCTGAAGCCTGTCTTTGTAATCATCGGGTAGTTCTTCATATATCCATCGGAGCATTGTAAGACCGGGCGAGTTGTCCTCCTTCTGCACGGTACTATGCATATATACAATGCAGAAAGGCCCTTCAGGCATCCCTGTCAAAATCTTATGGAAGACATATTTTTTCAGCCTTTCTCCAGAGACGACAGGAGCTGCATTTACAAATAAGGATCATAACAGCATATCAGCAAGCATAGGAACTTCATTTGGGAAAAGAAAAAAAAAAACAGTGAAATAATGTAGGGTTCGCAAAGGCGAACTCAATGATACAATTTATTGTCTACGCCAGAAAAAAAATGCTCATTTCATATTCCTTAATAAATCTACAATCCAACCACCAATGCTTCTGACTATTTTACTACCAATCATACATTATTTAGAACTTATGATGTAATGCACCTCTCCCAGAGTAAAAACAGGGATTCGACAATACAATGGTAATTTCAAGTAATCCAGAAATATTTTTTCTATCTAAAAGAGTGAATTCCAACTAAAACATATGGATATCCAGCTACCAATTCCTTCAATCCTCCCAAACTAGACAATTTCCTACTGCAAACAGCTATCCATAGAAGCTAAAGATTTTGACTTTATATCCTACAAGGGAACGAAGCGATAAAGCTTCCTCCTTTCTCCATCCATCAATGAGCACGATAGACAAATTTCATAATTGATGATGTATTCAATCAAAAAATACCCAAAAACTGTGGAACTAAAAACAGAGAAAAAAAGCCCTATGACTAAGAAATCGTAAACCATTATTTTTCAGCTTAATAGTGAAAATTACCAGGAAAATACTTTCCGACGATGCGGAAGATACGGTTGCCGGACTTATCAGAACCAATTTCGCGGCGGAAGAAGCTGAGGGCATCGAGTTCGGAAAAATCTAGGTTTTGATCGTCGGCGGAGGGAAGATAGGAAGGGCAGTCATGCCAATTCTCTTCTTCCGCCGCTAGAAAAGGTCGGGCGTCGACGCCCAGATCCGACGCTAAAACCATCACAGAGAAGTCATCCGACGAACTCCCCATTGGCTCTCTCTCTCTCTCTCTCTCTCTCTAGCTCTGTTTAAAATTATTCGCCAAATATTTACTTATGTTTGTAATTCCTAAACTTCAAAAAATACCAAAAAAATAAATTGATCAAAATTCCATTTTTTGGCATTTTTTTAAGTTCATGACATTCTTAAAAAATTGATCAAAATTCCAATTTAAGTATTTATTTGGCCAAAATTAATTCCACCATACAAATATGAGTGTGAGATCATAGTTTGAAGATTTTATTTGTGCTAAGAGAATATAATAAGAAACATTGCATTTAAATTAAAGCCCTTGTTTGAAAAAATAAAGAACTTAATACCGGAAAATTAATATAATTTTCATTTTAGATTTGTGACTATATTTTGATTTTTATTAGAAGTGCATCACATTTGGAATCAATAAATTGCGTAATAGTAACTTTTTCGCCCCTTTCTCGGATTGGTTAAGCTGAACTCGGATGCCTTTCTGGATCCACAAGGAACCGCTTGGCTTGGAGGGGTTCTTCGGAACCATAATGGTAATGGTACTATCCTCAATTCATTCTAGGGCTTTCTTGTCTCGTGCAATGATATAGTACTTGCTGAAGCTCTTGCCTTTTGGCAAGGGAAATGAGAATCCAAAATGTTATTGTTGAATTGGATAACCAAACTCTTGTCTCCATAATCCCGGAGTACGAAATACCCGCATTCCTTAGTCCGAACAATTGTTGGAGATATCATTCAGTTCTCGAAGGACTTTCAAACAATATTTTTTTGTTGGATTAGGCATTCATGTAACTCTCTTGTCCGTGAGATTGCTCGCCTTGTGCGAAATCTGAATTTTATTGTTGACTCTATAATCTCAAATCATGTAATGCTTTGGCGTCTCGCAGCCACAGATGCTGGTTTTGTTGATTAATGTTAGATATCATCACACTTTACTCAAAAAAATATATATATATAGTAGTTTCTTCAAAAAAAAAAGAATAAAAAAAATGTGTAATAGCTACTAAAATAAAGAGCCATAAAGAAAAAGGGAAAGGACAATGAATACTGAAATGCCAACGATTAAACAATTTGAGATATTAATTGTATTTTAAACTTTATATTTCAATTAATATATAAATAAATATTATTTTATTATGTTTTTATATGAAAAAAAATACTTAATTATGGTCTAAGAGGGACTGAATTAATTTTATTTTTTGCGCATTAACTTGCAAGTCGCATTGGAAAATCATCATTGTCCGTGTACTTTTGTATTGTTGATGAACACAAATGATAATTGGTCATGAATTCCAACGACTCATGCAATAGGTGATTCAATTATGTACATGTTTTATACAACCAAACTTCAATTTTTAGAAAAGGAGCTGTTATTTACGCTATAAAAAAAATTATTTACATTACAAAATGAATTAATTCAAAAATAATTAATAATAAAATTATTTAAATATCCTCATTAAATAAAAAACTCAAAATAATAACAATAATAAAAAAAAAACACCACCCATCTACATAAAATTCTTCTTCCTTCTCCTCCGGCGATGCCACCCATACGCCCCCTCCCTCTCCTTTCTCTCCCCAGTCACTGATCACCTACTGAATCACCAAACACACATCTCCTCCTCCTTCGTCTTCTCTGATTTCAATTCATTAATTCATTCTAACAAAACTAACTCTTTTAAATAAAAAACAAATCAAAATTGAATTGGCTGCAATTCTATAGAAAAACCAAAATCGAATGGGCCATCTTCTTCATGCTTGTTCCCAGCAGACACAAACACAAATATTTCACCATCTCCAACAATTTGAAAATGGTTGTGCAAACACAAACAATTCATTTCAAATTGCAGAAACTTCTTCAGAACTAGTGAAAACTTTGCCGGAATTGATTAAACCCAGTTCGAAAACTCATTTTTTCGAACGACCATAGCGAAGATGTAGGAATAGGTAGAAAGCATGAATGTTATATCAGAAAATGTTTAGAAATTCTTATTATCTGGTAATCCTTGAGTTTTGTTGTGGTATCGGCCTGGCTAGGGATTACACTTCTTGTTTTCCTACCTCGATCAGTCTCACTCACGGCTACTCAAGTAGCAAGGAACCCTATTTTTTCTATTACAAGCTTTTACAGACTTTATAGACTATTGCAAAGAGAAGATGGTCGACTGCAGTAGCCTCAGAGGAGTAGATCAGAAGGATCTACAAGGTTCTTCACAGGCAAGGCTTGATCCTTGGACAGATCTGCACAATGGAAGCCAAAACACGTTAGATCAGAGAGACAATAGCAAGATAAAACTAAGAAAAGAGGAGAAATGAAGCTATCAGAGATAAAATCAGAGAATCAGCGGTGGGAAAAGTGCACAAAGGCATTGTAGCTCGGATTTTTCCACTGGCGACGGCAATGGTGGCTCCGGCGACTGAATCGACCCAGACCAAGCGGAAGGGGATGGTGAAACGGATAACCCTCGAAGCACTCACAACTCAACATTCTTAAGAATCCACACAGCCTTCTACACTCATAGGCCAACAGGAAATCACAGTCAGATTTTCGGCCAGAAATACCGAGAAGTTAGGCAGACAGGAGAGAGAGAGAGAGAGAGATTTTTCAGATTATGGCTCAAGATCGTATGTGATGCTTAAGAGAGAAGAGAAGGATCTAGAGAGATATAGAGGCGGGAATCGCATTGGGAATATGAAGCGATTAGGGTGAATTAATTAGGGAACCGGGTAGTGGGCTAGGGTTAAGGGTTTAGGGCTTTTGGGCTGTTGGGCCAAAATAAATAAATCAGGAGATAATTAATAATTCGGCCCAAAAGATAAATGGGGCAATATCAACATTTCCACCTTTGGCCCATTTGATCTTTTCAGTCACCATGGAGTCACCTGCCAAAACATTTGAGATTAGTGAACACTTCTTCGGAATTTATTTCAAATTGCAGAAACTTCTTCGAAACTAGTGAAAACTTTGTCGAAATTGATTAAACTTAGTTTGAAAACTCATTTTTTCGAACGACCATAGCGAAGATGTGGGAATAGGTAGAAAGCATGAATGTTATATCAGAAAATGTTTAGAAATTCTTATTATCTGGTAATCCTTGAGTTTTACAGTGAAGAAGAAATCTATTTATACATGAAAGCAGCGTGCGAGCTAAGCTATGTTCAATCTACGGCTAAGATACATGAGATCTATCTAGCGGTCTACAATCAATGTGTAGTGGTCCTGACTCCAAAGCTGTATGCGAATTACACGTGGTAATATCCTCATCAAAACTGCAACTCCTTAGGTACGAGCTCTCAGTCATCAAGTGAGCATTTGCATACTGTATAAGCTGCAGAGAGTCAAGCTAATAAGTTGCTGAATTCATGTTACAAAAATAACTTGCATGCATGCATGCAGCTATGCATAATCACAACACCCCCTCCCCCCGCAAACTCAACCATGGTGGATGTCCCTAAGTGAGAGTTTGGATAGGAGCACTTGAAATTGTGGTTGACTGAGAGACTTAGTAAAGAGATCCGCAAGCTGCATTTGAGAAGAAATAAAAATAGGTAGTATAAATCCCTTCTTATAGTGAAGCCTAGCAAAATGACAATCCAAGTCAAGATGCTTGGTTCTTTCATGAAAAATTTGGTTCTTTGTGATCTGAATTGCAGCACTATTATCGCAGAAAAT
Organism: Perilla frutescens; assembly: GCA_026008535.1. Taxonomy (NCBI): domain Eukaryota; kingdom Viridiplantae; phylum Streptophyta; class Magnoliopsida; order Lamiales; family Lamiaceae; genus Perilla; species Perilla frutescens. The sequence goes on from BRKX01000001.1 coordinate 70,693,785, forward strand.
GGTGATGGGAAGAGAGACTGGAATGTGAAAATCTTGAAGCATGTATGACAACCAAAGTAGCTCTCGAACAATGAAGCTTAAGCTTCGATATTCAGCTGCAGCTGAAGAGAGTGACACTGTGGATTGCTTCTTGCATTTCCAAGAAATAAGACAACTACTCAATGAGATGCAATAACCTGACAAAGACTTACGAGTATCATGACATGTTCCCCAGTCAGCACCATAATAGGAGGATATTTCAAAATTGGAAGAATGAGTATAGCAAAGGCCTAGGGATGGACAACCTTTAAGATATGTAAGGACATGCAATGTTGTTTTCCAGTGATGTTTCTGTGGATTGTTAACAAACTGGTTTAATTGTTGAATGACAAAAGAAAGGTCAGGCCGTGTCAAATTAAGATACAAGAGCTTGCCAAACAAGTTTTCTGTATGAATCAGGTGTGGGAAAAGGATCTCCCGTGCTGGGAAAGAGACAAACCTGGAGAAAGTGGAGTAGAGGTTGACACCCAATCATCCCAGTGGCTCCAAAAAGGCCAAGAACATACTTGCACTGACACAAATAAAAACCAGTGAAGATCTAGCAACCTCCATACCAAGAAAGTACTTAGCCTCACCCAAATCTTTTATGGTGAAGGTAGAGTGCAATGATTGCTTAATAGTAGTGATATCACCAAGAGAAAGACTCATGGGTAAAATATCATCTACATACACTAACAAGGCAACAAAGGAATGATGAATACCTCTGGTGAAGAGACAGTGATCATTGGCAGACTGCTCAAAACCCAACTCAAGGAGAAGCTTGCAAAACTCTTGATTCCACTCTCTCGAGGCTTGCTTCAATCCATACAAACTCCTCTTGAGTTCACAAACTTTCCCAGCATGTGTACCAGAATAACCTTGAGGAATCTATATATAAATCTCATCTGTGAGATGACCATGAAGAAAGGCATTATTCACATCCACTTGATGAAGATACCAGGAAAACTGAGAAGCAAAAGCAAAAAAAAAAAACTGACAATAACTAATTTAGCAACAGGTGAAAAAACTTTAGTATAGTCAATGCCAAATTCTTGGTTGTAGCCCTTGGCCACTAGTCTGGCTTTAAACCATTCTACTTGCCCATCAGACTGTAATTTGATTTTGTAAACCATTTGCAACCAATTGCATGTTTCCCAGGGGCAGTGTGACAATATCCCAAGTGTAATTGTCTTCAAGAGCCTGAACCTCTTTGTTCATGGCATCAATCTAGTCAACACACTGAGAAGCCTCTACATAGGTCTGAGGTTCCTTGAGAGATTGAAGATGAGACAGAAAATGAATATAGCCAGGTGTAAGAGAAGTATTTATGTAGTAAGGAAATGTGGGCGGAGTAAAAGAGGTTTTGTATACAGAAGAACACACATAATCTTTCAAATAGACGGGGGCCTGACAGGTCCTGGTGCTTCTTCTGACTTGCTGTGGTGGTGAAATGACAAAATCATTAGGTAATGGAGAAAAAAAACTAGGGTAGTCTCCATAACTTGATCCTCAGTAGGCAAGGGAGAAGAAGAAGCATCATCTAAAGAGGCAATATTGTTCTCTCTGGGAAGAAGCTTTTGAGATGGAGTAGATAACTCTTCAGTGGGAAAAAGAGAAACTTTCTCAAAAGAACTGAAAGGCAGACTTGGTACAACATCATGTGTTAAAGGAAAATGAGAGGGGAAAAATTTAACATCTCTCCCAATAGTAACTTGTTTGGTATGAATAGCATAGAGCAGAAAACCCTTATTATTAGATGCTACCTAAGATACATACACTCAGAACTCCTTTCTGCAAACTTAGACTTAGCAGGAAGAGTATTGGCCTTGTATGCAAGGCATCCAAAAGGATAAATCTCTGTCAAACTTGGTGGAGCACCAAATAGGACCTGATAAGGAGACTGCCAGTACAGAAATACAGTAGGTAACCTAGTGATCAACCATGTGGCATGAAGTATAGAATAGCTCCAAAACTTTGAAGGCAATGCACTTTGGAACATCAGTGTCCTAGCAACCTGAAGAAGGTGTTTATGCTTTCTCTCTACCACACCATTTTGTTGTGGTGTGTAGGGACATGATCTTTGATGAGAAATACCATGATCTATGAATAATGCTGCCATTTAAGCATTGATAAATTCAGTACCATTATCAGTTCGAACACTTTGAATATTTGTTTGAAATTTATTTTGCACCATAAGTAGGAAACCCCTAACAATAATACAGACATGTGATTTTGTTTTGAACAAGAATGTCCATGTGGCTCTTGAATGATCTTCCACAATAGTAAGGAAGTAAGGTGTACCAAAAATATTATCATCTTTACAAGGGCCCCATACATCCATGTGTATGAGAGAAAATAGACAATTGATGTGCATGTTCAATATAGAAAATGGATCTCTCTACTTTTTAGCTTTGAAACAAATCTTGCAGTAGCTCCTCAAATTCTTCAATTCTAAAACGTCTGTTTGGCAGGTTTAAATGTTTCATTGTGCTAATAGAAGGATGACCCAATCTGCAATGAAACTCTTGCAAGCTTGAGAAACATTGCACACTACCAGCTGACTGAGACACTTGACACTCAGGAGGGAAAACATACAAAGACCCTTTCATGCTACAAATGCCAAGTGTATGATCAGATTGTTTTCTTTGTATAAGACGGTAAGAAGCTAAAAATTCTATCTTTCCATCAATGTCCTTTGTTAATTGCCCCACTGAAAGTAGGTTGTGAGTAAAAGCAGGAGCAAGCAATACATTTTCTAGTGTAATATCTTTGTTAAGTCTGGTTGTTCCAGTCAAAAAAAACACAAATAATGCTCCTATCGGGCAAAAAAAATTTGAATAAGGTGCTTGAGTCGCTTTAAATCTGTTAATAAGCTGACTTGGCAGCACATATGGATGTCAGTACCTGAATCAACTATCCATTCATTTCCTTTTATGCCAATATTAATCCCAAATGCATAGTGTCCTGAATAATCAACATGTCCTGGTCCTGAATCTACCCCAGCTAAGTTAGTTGTATTCAGAGTATTCTCTGCACTTATGCCTTGCTTGAAGTAAGTTGCCATGTGCTTTGCAATCTCAGATTGCACCATCTTACTGACATCTGGAAAACAATCTGCTTCCAGTTCATGTTTTAACCCTTTTCTTGGTGATTGTTCTGTCCTTCCATCAGAGGCCTGATCAAGAGCATAGTGTGCCCTACTTTACCCCTTCTTTGCCTTGAATTTTCTGTACCACTCTGGGACCCCTATCAACTCAAAACAATCTACCTTCAGATGTCCAATGCCTCAACAGTGTTCACATTTCAGCTTTGCTTTCTCTTCTCTTGTCAGTCTTTTCCTCTCTTATCATATCATTTTATTAATTTTTTCATAAAAAAATATGTATGTACACATATGATAGATGAAGTAACATTGTATTTGTTATTCCCTCTTTCAAAATGCATTAGTTATATGTATTTGTATATTTTAAATGCTAAATAATATATGCATTTATATAGAATATATAATATGTGAAGTAGTATTTATAAGTTTTAAAATTTTATTCGTAAATAAATATTTCTGAAAATGTCCCTAGGCCCTTCTGTGGAAAAGGGGGGGGGGGGGGGACTATACAACTCCATTTTATTTAGTACACACATATTAAATTTATTTTATATTATAATACTAATATTAATATTTATAAAAATTGTTTTACATTTAGTACATACATATTAAATTTATTTTATATTATAAAGTAAAAAAAATAGTATTACATCCCGTGCGATGCACGGTGAGAGATATATAAATAATTTATACAAATAAAATAATTAAATTATAGTTAAATAATCAATTCAAAACATTATAAAATGTATAAAGAATATAATGTTCTATTCAAGTTTATTCGATATTTTATCAGCAGAGAATCTATATCCATGAATAAATTAACAATTTTTATTATTATGCCCAATAAAATAAATACCAAAGTTGGTTTGCCCGAAATCTATTATAAACATAATTAAAATCTTTTATAATTTTAGGCATAATGCGAAAAATTAAGAAGAAAATTACATGACACTGTAAAACACATTTAAGAAAATTATTATATATACATATTCGCCATCTCTCCAAAAAGTGTGAAGTGGATAGGACATCATCGACGAAGAGTCGTCACATCTTGAGCAGCGCTTCCACAATTTAATTAATGTTTCGTCATCATCTCTTTTATTTGTATAGAACACCTCAAAATTCATTTTCAACATCATATATTTTATGTCTCCTTATACACGAGTATGAATGTATTGAATTATATTACTGTAAAACATTAGTGAATACGTAATGTGAAATTAAACATTGATTATGTTTTATGTATTATATGTAAAATATACATATAATATCTAAATATTAAAGAAAAATATTAAATTTTTTGAAATGTGTTGTATAAATAATTTATTGGATCAAATGAGGTAGTATAGAAATATTCAAATACGTGCTCTTGCATATTAATTTGAAGCTTGTTATGATATAAATATACTAATTAAAAAAATGACAATTCTATTCACATCCCCCATTTTATTCTTAATATCCCTCATAATTTAATATAATACAAATATCAATTAAATAGACTTTCTTACCTTTAGCCAATTAGCCCCCAAACTTAAAATCCTAATAAAAATATCATAGCCCCCAGCCTTCATATCTTGAAAAAAAAAATATCCTATCTTTATTTTAAAATATCATCTCTTTTTCTTTCGGCCCTTTTTTATTAATTTTTATTTTATTGTAAACTATTCTATGATTATTGGAGCTTTAGTTATATTTATATTTAACATTTTTCAGTCAACCAATGGATTAATATTTGTTGTATAATTTGCATTGATGAGGTATGTTGCAAACTATTGTTTTTTTATATCAATTATATATATTTCTCAATTTCCTTCTGAAAGAATAAAATAAAAATTATTATAGTCAAGTTCCTTTAATTTCATTTATGCAAGCAAGTGCCGCTTTTCAAGTAGAAAAACTCCATGTCAAAATATTTGGCATATGTGCACCATTCCAGGAAAAGAGTTTCAATGCAAATTTTCTTAAATTCTACAAATTTAATACATCATATTAATAAGATGGAGTCATTAAAATATGAAGAAATTTTGTCAATATTGTTGAGGAGTTATGGATTTTTCATAGAGATGGACTTTTGTCGTTGATAGATGTTCATTCCTTACGATTTTCCAGTGAGGCCAAAATGTTCTCTTTTCTTTTCTTTTATTCTATTTTAATTATGTATAATGGGGGCTATACATTTGGAGTTTCATTTTGATTTTCTTAGAATTTTTAAATAAGGGGTTGTAAGGATAAAAGTGTCTAGTATAATAATTTTTATATTATTATTAATTTTGGGGGCTATGAATATAAAAACGGAGGTTGTGTTTAGAATTTTCCTTAATAAATGTTCATTTTCAATATGATTTAGCATAATTTGACTGCTCAATGGTCAAATTTCTAAAAATTAGGCTCGAAATCTTGCATATGAGTAAAATTCAATTAGAATTTGAGAGCTATAAATTATTTCACGAAATACTATCAATAAGTGAAATTATATGTGTGAAATGAATCATTATTATATATTAACATAAACAATAATAAAAAAATATACAGAAATAATTAATTACGTTATGCTAAATATAAAAACTATACATATATTATCTGTGCATCGGCACCGACAACAAACCAGTTTATTGTATAAATTACAGTAGTCGATCATAAGCAGAAATCAAAAGCAAAAGCAAAAGCGTCTTCGATTATCTACTACTCATATCTACATAATTTATGTGAAACAAATGAGAGGGGATATTTAGGGCTTTTATTAGCAAGAAAGATTCCCCAATTCTTCTCAAGTTCAGGGCTCTTATTGTTCTCATCAATCAAGTCGAAAATGTATGTTTCAATAGGCTTTCTTGGCCTTCTTGGCGTTCCCTTTTTCACACTCTTGATCAAATTGGAGTTATAAGTCCTTGCATTAGCCACGGTGGTTGCTATTCCACCGGCCGACGGCCACCCGGTCTCCGACACCACGACCTTCAGGTTCGCCCCGCCCACCTTCTCGAGTGCCGCGTAGACCGCGTCCACCATGGCATCGAACAAACTACGATATTGGTATGGCCCGTCTTTAACCGCAACCGAGTGAGAGGCAAATAGTGCATAGTCCAATTTTATATCGGATGTGTCACTCACGTATGCAAAATATGGATAGACATTTATAAGAAAAGGGCTTTCCGTTTTCACAAGAAATTTAACAATGGGATCGATGAATGAGTCGAGGTAGCTGGATTTGAACGCCCCCGATGACGGAGGGTAGGATTGTGCAATCACGTTCATGCTTAGGGAAGTCGAAACCTTGACTCCCCGAAGCCCGGCCTCGGATAGGGCGTCGTAGATGTGTTGCATGGCGATGGGCACACTAGGTGCTATGCTGGCGTTTGGATCACCCTCTGATGGGGTGATCTCGTTGCCAACTACTATGCAGCGAAAGTTGACTTTTTGGTACTTGAGGATGTTGTTTTGGACCCAAGATTTCGCGAGAGAGGGATCTCTCGCGATACCTGGGATGTCATTGTGGACCATGCCAACGATGACTTTGATGCCGCTGCCTTGAAGTGCCTCGAGAACCGTTGGATTCGGGTCGTAGAGCCGAATTCTAAGAATGTTGTGTTTTTTGCATAGGGCAATCATTTCTCTTGGTGATGGTAGATTGTTTCCTAGAGTGCCGTAGCACGATCCCATTTGAGCATCTAATTATCAATTTGAGCCCAAAAATAATTAAAAAGATTAATTAGTCCATGTATCAAATAGTGTGTGTGTGTGAGAGAGAGAGAGGGAGAGAGAGAGATACCTGCCGCGGGGAAGCTAATCATAGCAATTAGCACAAGTCCAAGGCAGAGGATTTTCCTACTTGATTTCTCCATTTTAATTGAGATATAATACTGTACACATAAAGGGGTTAGTCTACGTATATTTATATTCAGCAATTGGATCGATCGGTCAGTATTAGAAAGAGCAAGTGAAAAATTATTACTATTTGCCATTTCTAGGATGTGGATAATTTTAATTAATTTGATGATGATTTGGATAAATACTTTTTAGATTCTCTTTTATTGTATTTTGATTAATTTGATTTGCTAGTGGATTTGGGATAACATGCATTGCATTTTATGTTTAATGTTTCACCTATAATTTGATGGTTTTGCTCGCGTATCTAGGCAACTACTTTGCCGTTGTGTCAAACTATTATTGCATGTTCATACATAATACATAATAGTATATATTTTATATTTATGATGTATATACACATATATTATGTATATTTTTATTTATTGATTATCTAATTTGTATATATTGTGTGGATTAAGTATATATATATATATATATATATTCTACATATATTATTTATTTATGTTTTATTTTATGTATAATATTATATATATATATATATATATATTATGTATATATACTACGCACTTATATATATTTATTCTATATATATTCAGCATATAATACTAGTTTTAATAATACTAAGTTTATTTTGTCTCTATATACTAAGCACATAGTATTAATTTCAATTTATTTTCTTTAATTAAAGTTGGAGATATAAATAGATGGATGTGATGTGTATAAAATTTTATTTCTTTCAATTTATTTTTTCCTTTTTAAAATTTCCAAAAAAATAAAATTCATTTCATGTATGTGTTATCCTATTTTCTCGTTGTATACAGTATGCTACATATAGGGATGTCAAATGGGCCAACCCGTCGGTTTCGGGCCAACCCTATCGGGCTATTCAGTTCGGGCTATTTCGGGCTAAAAATTATTGGCCCTAATCATAACACTTCGGTTTTCGGGCTAACCCATCGGGCCGACATATTTCCGATAAAAAATAAATTCTTTTATAGTCCCATAAAAAAATACTCAGTAGTTATTAATACAACTCCAAAGCTTAATTGAAGCTGCATTATCGGAAAAAATGAACCAAAAAATTATGACTATATCCAAATCAATTAAGAACGAATCCAAAAAGGTAAATTCTCAAATAAAAGATAAGTCTTCACACTTTTTACATAACGAAATTGAAAACAGTTCATCAAACTCAAATTTCAAGCACATGTTTATGGTTAATTTTCAAACCAATTTCACATTCTAGTAGTTTGTTGAACTGATATCATTATTTTATTTATTCAATACTTATCTTTGAAAAAAATATAAAAAAAATAAAAATTGACAAACACAAAATTTTCAACCCCTTTGCAAAGAAGCATCAGAATAACCATTAAACCACAACTTCACAAATTATTCAACCTCAATTCTAGTTTAAGACAATGATTGAAATAGGCGGCGGTCGCTTCTCAGTTATCTCTAGCATTTATGGTTGAAGATTGGGTTTTAAGTAAATATATATTTTTTCAAAGAAACTCCAGCCCACGGGCCGATCGGGCTAGCCTGTTTGGGCCACCAACCCATTCGGGCTGGCCCGTTCGGTTAAAATTCAATTCGGTCCTAAAAAAAAAGACCCTAACCCACCTTTTTTTTGGGCGGTTCGGGCCGGCCCATCGATTTCGGGCTAGATTGACATCTCTAGCTACATATATATAATTAACAACTTTGAACTCTTATTTTCAACTTCTATAAAATATTTCTTAGAACTCTTTTCTAAGTTATTTCTTGTCCTTTTTTTTAAAATAAACTTTTTGAACTTTCGCAGTCTACTAACATTACCGTATTATGATCTTCCTAATTATATATTAAATTAGCTATTATAATTATCATACTAATCATATGAGTGCTCAATCAATATATATTTCATAAATCAAATGTTGAACAATTTTACATTGCTTTTAGATTACAAACAATCAGAAGTATAAGAACAAAATCGAACAGAAAACAAATATAGGAAACTGAATTGAACTATATTAAACAAACTGGAATCTGCAGAATTCTGGCAAGCCGAGTCGAGGGGATCTCTCTCCGCAAGACAAATACACCCCGATTAGTGCTCACTGTTTGACGTTATGTCTCTCAAAGATGAAACTAGACGACTATGATGATGCATAATGATGATCTCGGTTTTCTGTATCCCAGCTTCAAATGGGAATCAACAGATTAGGATTGAGAGGTGAAGTAATGCAGCATTGAGTGGTGTCGGTTACACCCTCCTCAGATAGGAGTTACCAACCTCCACTACTGCAGCATTGAGAGGTGGAGTGGGTGCAATATTGAGAGGTATCGGTTACACCAATCCACTAAGTTACTCCTCCTCAGGCAGGAGTTACCACCATTCACTACTGTAACATTGAGAGGTGGAGTGGTGCAACATTGAGAGGTGTCGGTTACATCCTCTGACAGAAGTTACCGACTTCCACTACTGTAGTATTGAGAGGTGTAGTGGTGCAGCATTGAGAGGTATCGGTTACACCACTCTATTGAGTTACTCCTCATACGGGAGTTACCAGCCTTCACTACTATAGCATTGAGAGGTGTCGCCCTCTTCAGACAGGAGTTACTAGCCTCTAGTAACTCCTAACAGCCTCCACTACTGTAGCATTAAGAGGTGGAGTGGTGCAGCATTGAGAGGTGTCGGTTACACTAACTCCTACCAACCTCCACTACTGTAGCATTGAGAGGTGGAGTGGTACAACATTGAGAGGTGTTGGTTACACCCTCCTCAGGAAGTAGTTATCAGCCTTCACTACTGTAGTATTGAGAGGTGGAGTGGTGCATCATTGGTGAAGTAGTGTGCAGCATTGAGAGGTAGTGTGTAGCAATATTGAGAAGTCCTTAGGAGGGAGTTATCAGCCTCCACTACTGTAACTGAATTACCAGCCTCCACTATTGCAGTATTGAGAGGTGGAGAGGTGGAGTGGTGCATCATTGAGAGGTGTCGGTTACACTGAGTTACCAACCTCCACTACTGCAACATTGACAGATAGAGTTACTATAGCATTTAAAGGTAGAATGGTGACAGGTGTCGGTTACACCAAGTTACCAGCCTCCACTACTGCAACATTGAGAGGTGGAGTTACTATAACATTGAGAAGTGGAGTGGTGCAACATTGGTGAAGTGGTGTACCAAGTTACCAGTCTCCACTACTGCTACAACATTGATAATAAAATATTTATAAAAAAGTGCTACAACATTGATAGCAAAATATTTATATATTAAATTTTAAGTATGAATAAAAAAAATATTACATGACCAATGAACTAATTAACTAACATGAGTCCATAAGTAAATAAACAATGAACTAACATGAGTAAAATAATCAATAAAAGAAAAGGAGAAAAACATGAAAGAAAAAACAATGAAAAACTAAAAGAAAAGAAAATAAAAAAACGATTTTTTTCTTCTTCTCCCAAAAAGAAAAAAAGAAAAAGAAAAACACGGTTTTTGTCAAAATCCCAATTCTTCTCTCTCCCGCACCGCGACCGATTCCACTGCTGCCGACGGCGCCGTGCTTTCAATTGTAGTCGCAATCTCCGTCTGATTTCTGCTTGTGAGCTTCAAATTTCATTCGACCATCAACATAGATTATTCGGTTTGTAATTTTAATTCCTCTGTTGGAAATTGATGTTTGTGAATTGGAATTATGTAGTTTGGTTTTGTGATATTAATTGATTTTTGTGAATTGGACAACCGATAAATTTCAATACAGAAAACAAAATTTGATATTTTATTAAGTGTGTTTTATGGAGTTCGTTTACACCACCAGCAAATCTGTATTTTGTTTAATTTGTAATTTATTATTATTATTTGAACGGTATGGTATTTTCGTATGGTACAGTATACCACAATGGGAGGCTACTACGTGTTTACTAGGTGAAAATTCAATTATTCAAAGCCTTTCTACTGACTATTTTCCATCATCTCCTTAACCATATTTCTCTCTCTCGATGAACATTTAATATAATAGTACACAACAGAAAATAACAACAAACGAAATTCTGGCAATAGCAAATCAAGAACCATGTCGTCGGCAATTTCTCAGCTGTCATGTTTTTCTTCCGTAGTCAGCAGCCGCCGCTTGCAGCTCCACCAACGATCCCATTTCTGCCCCACAAAATTTCTTCCTGGAAAGGTACAATCTTGATTCCTATTTCTCGCGGTTTCGTATCTCAATCTCAAAATAACTTTGAATTAAGTAAAGATTGCGTCTTGACTTGTTGAATAAGCTGAAATATGAGGAGGGTTTGGTGCTATTGACTTTTGCTTGTCATGACTTGTTGAATAAACTGAAATATGAAGAGGATTTGGGGATATTTATTTTTACTTTCTCCCAATTTATGTATTCTGTATTGATTAATCAGTTACTATTTTTTTTAATTGGGCTTAATGTAGTTCAAGATATGATTTTGTTTGGTTTTGAATGTTTGGGTTATGAGGAAAATGTTATAAACTAGAATAAAGTTGGTTTTGAGAAAATTTGTGTTGTTTCGGTTCCGAGTTTTCTGAAAAAGAGATTCCTAAGATGATGTATCTGGTCTTTGCCTTAGATCTAAGGGGAGTTTCTGTGTTGAGCTTCTAGTTTCTCAGTTTTTGCTGTAATTATAATCAGCTGAAGATGATGCAAGTTAAAAGTTTATCTTTTTTTCAGGTTTTAAATGTTATGAACAGTGATGGACAGGGGATAAAAGTATCCCAATTAGATAATAACACTCCAAGTTATGTAGAAGATGCATCGACATCATATAATGGAAGAAGCTCTGTGAAATCGCATTCTGCTGCAGATAGTGTTATTCCTGAAGAAGCAACGAACAAGCAGGACGACCTTGCTAACCAATCAAAGAGGGCAGCAAAGATTCATGACTTCTGTTTCGGAATTCCCTTTGGTCAGTTGATATCTTGACCTTGATTTCATTTTCTCAAAAAATAATTATTGGCTTTCATCACTTGATTTTATCTCTGGTATCTGTTTGCATTTATGATCGGGATGCTTGATTTAGGAATTGTACAAGTTATTTCAATATTCAAAACTTTTGATATTAAGTCACAAATATTTGTTGCTCTAATTAGATTGTTTCAATTCAGGTGGACTTGTCCTTGGTGGGGGGCTCGTCAGCTTTGTGTTTTCAGGAAACCCTCGTACTCTAATGTCTGGTGTGCTCTATGGAGGTGCCCTACTCGCCCTTAGCACTTTGAGTTTGAAGGTGTGGAGACAAGGGAAACCTAGCTTTCCCTTCATACTAGGCCAAGCAGGTAGCTACATTCTTCTTTCCAGAAATCCTTACAGTGATTTCTTTCTATATATCCTGTAAAACGGGATACATTGTTTTGTTTTTGTTGATTATCTTGATGCTCCACAATGTCAAAATGAAACTCGGCAATTGGTGAATCTGCATATAACTATGAATTTGGCAAAGATCCAGTTTAACAAGTAGTATTCTGAAATTTGTAAGATGATTTTTAGCGGAGGCAATAGCACCACAACCGGCAGCGTAGTATTTGGGGTTCTAATGTTTCTACAATTCCTTGTCATTCTACATGTGCTCAGACATATGGTCTAAATATGGATTAATGTATTGGAAAGTTTAAACTCGCAATTAGTCGGTGGGGTGAGCTCGTTTAGCAGTCTGATCAATTCATTTCCTTAAATTAGAAACCGCCACAGAGCAAATGCTAGGTGGAGGCTTCTTATGTTGATATGATATGTTTAACACGAAGTAGATAGTTTTTTTTCCTCCTCTCTTGGCAGAATTCATACTTATGATTTATGCTGTTTGTCGTGAAATCTATCTAAATTTTATATGGAAAGTAGTATAGTTTTTTTTTTCATTTTCAATTATTTTAATAATCGGCAATTGCAAAACGTTAATCCTCCAAATCTCTGGCGGCCTGCAGTGCTCTCGCTCGCCCTCTTGTGGAAGCATTCTCATGCCTACACATTGGTAATACATCACACAACCAAAACTTCTACAGCCTACCTTCATTCTGCATATCATATTCAACAATTTAACGTGATATCTTGAACTCGTTGCAGACTAAGAAACTCTTCCCCACAGGCTTCAATGTTGTCATCAGGTAATGTATTATCATCTTACTATCGCACTTCTAAATAATCTACCTCATCCATTTCTGTGTTCTGGTGCTCATTTGGTATTTTAAACGCCGTAGTGCTGCAATGTTGTGCTTCTACGCCTATGTGATCATATCCGGAGGCAATCCTCCACCAAAGAAGTTGAAGCCTACGGCTGCAGTCAAATCTTCTTAGTCTTCCAGCATGAGAGATGTCCTAATGTTAATGGAAAACGCGCTCTGCTGACACTGGAGGTGTGGAGGTGAGTTTTGATTATTGATCCTCGTTGAAGTTCTTTCGTGTAAATTTAGATTACTTAAACGACGTCTTGAGATACAGGGATGGAGATCATGAACCATAATGTATCATCAGAACTTGTCAAATATAAATCCTACTGTCCCATTTGAGTGTTTTTTTTTTTTTTGAATTCGCATGAATTATTTGGCCCTTGTTCAATGTGACTATCAGCAGCAACATTTGATCATTTGGTTAAGGATTTATAATGTCAAGAAATTCTCACATGTTCTGTGATCAATATCTACATTCAGTATGTCATGCTTTGGCAGAAAAATAGAATCATTTATGCCCTCGTAGGGGTGCCTAGTTGGTGACTTCATGACTGAACGATCATGAGTCCGAGTCGGATTCTTACTTTTTAGGTCGAATTGTTACGCAACTTGTTCTATATATATATAGGGGTGGGTTCAAATAGGAACCAATCCTCCGTGAGAACTTAGGAACCAATCAAATTTAAGGATTTTGATGACATGGCGGATAAAAAGGTAGTGGCATAATTGTAAATATGTAAAATTCGAAATATAAGGGGTAATTTTAGATTTTTTTCATAAAGTGATGACATCATCCTTTAAAAAAATTCTAAAAACTTTAAATAATCATAATTTACTCTTTTTTATCCAATTTACGCAAAAAATATATCAAATTAAAGATTTTTTTCATGCTCGGAAAAATACAAAAAAAAAAAATTCACGTATATTCAACTTGTAACTGTCAAATATTTGCTAATATAATATCACAATATTGCTTATATCTTGTGTTTATGTTGTTAACATGAAATTTTTTATGCACGACTTTGAATGTTAAGTTGTTTTCATGAGAAAATAGTTAAAATATGAGTTATAAATAGTTAAGTTCATAAACAATTCTAACTTTATCAATGCTTAATATTATTTTGAAAACTTGTAATATTTGAGAATTTAAATCATACTAGCATATCATTATTCATATATTAGCAACATGTTACTAACATATTAGCAAATTATTAGTCACATATTAACAGTGTGTATAATTTCTAACATATTAGCAATGTGTTGTATGCAAGGATGAAAATATCGCTATCGCAACATATATCACAACTTCAATTTTACGGATATATCGATATCGCAGAAAATTGAAAAAAATGACGTAAATCATATTAAAATCTTGGAAATTTAGCATGAAATTTTAGGAACTATTATGACATATTATTATGCACATATTCCACTAATTTTTTTAATAGAATTACATTTTGAAAGCAAATATATGAATAATACATTATATAAATACCGTCTGAGACAATACATTTGACAAAATAATACATAATACAACATAAAATGACTAAATAAACATTATAAAGTACAATTAATACCAAAATGAGGATCTATGAGGTTCAAATATAGTAGATGGAATGACATCGTGTTCTAAACAATATTGGTACCAACTTATCACGTTCGAGTAATTATGGATATAAGTACCAACTTATCACGTTCGAGTAATTATGGATATAATTATGCACATGCGCTTGATATGTTTCTTGATTTCTTCCAACAACTTCACCACGAATTGGATAATGTCCACTACCCCAATTATTTTGTTGATATACATTTTGAGTAGCCCAATCAATTTGTGAACTCCATATGTGTAAGAAGCATATGAATCTTGGGACATATCACTGTGATCAGTGCTACCCATATTCATAGAATCAAGATTTGGCAAATAATTTATATTCAATCTTAGATTTCAATTTCGTGTGATATATGGGGAGAAAAATTTTAGTGATTTGTTCATCATGTCCTCTAACTGAAAAAATGAAAAAATAAAGTCGGTGCACGTGCATCTCACTTTTCTTTCGAAGACATCCGTTGATTTCCCGATCTTCTTTCTCTTATATTTTTTACAAAGTGAATGTATTTATAAAGCAAAGAATATTGCAACTCAAATAATTACATTAAAGACCTAAAAATGATCACAAAAATATATAGTATTAAATAAAAATCAAAATATATTATAGAAATATTAAAAAAAATCGCGATATATTGCGATATCTTGCGATTTCTCGTCGATACTCGGGAAAAAAGATATTCCCCCCAATATCCGTATCGCAATGTCAATATCCGCAATATATCCGCGATATTTCGCGATATTTTATCTTTTTTCCCGAGTATCGATGAGAAATCGCAAGATATCGCGATTTTTTTTAATATTTCTATAATATATTTTGATGTTTATTTAATATTATATATTTTTGTGATCTTTTTTAGGTCTTTAATGTAATTATTTGAGTTGCAATATTCTTTACTTTATAAATACATTCACTTTGCAAAAAAATATAAGAGAGAGAAGATCGGGAAATCAACGGATGTCTTCGAAAGAAAAGTGAGATGCACGTGCACCGACTTTATTTTTTTTCATTTTTTCAGTTAGAGGACATGATGAACAAATCACTCAAAATTTTCTCCCCATATATCACACGAAATTGAAATCTAAGATTGAATATAAATTATTTGTCAAATCTTGATTCTATGAATATGGGTGGCACTGATCATAGTGATATGTCCCAAGATTCATATGCTTCTTACACACATGGGAGTTCACAAATTGATTGGACTACTCAAAATGTATATCAACAAAATAATTGGGTTAGTGGACATTATCCAATTCGTGGTGAAGTTGTTGGAAGAAATCAAGAAACATATTAAGCGCATGTGCATAATTATATCCATAATTACTTGAACGTGATAAGTTGGTACCAATATTGTTTAGAACAAGATATCATTCCATCTACTATATTTGAACATCATAGATCCTCATTTTGGTATTAATTGTACTTTATAATGTTTATTTAGTCATTTTATGTTGTATTATGTATTATTTTGTCAAATGTATTGTCTCAGACGGTATTTATATAATGTATTATTCATATATTTGCTTTCAAAATGTAATTCTATTAAAAAAATTAGTGGAATATGTGCATAATAATGTCATAATAGTTCCTAAAATTTCATACTAAATTTCCAAGATTTTAATATGATTTCCGTCATTTTTTTCAATTTTCTGCGATATCGATATGCGATATCGTTATATCCATCGATATATCCGTAAAATTGAAGTTGTGATATATGTTGCAATAACGATATTTTCATCCTTGCATGTTAGCATATTAATACAATGCCATAAAAGACAACGGTTTTAATGTGTTGTCTATTTAATTTCGGGAATTGGGCCCAAAATCCGGAAAAATATAACCTAATTTCTAAATTACGAAAATAACCCCGCCTTTATTAAGTTCTCAAATATTACAAGTTTGCCATTTTACTTTGACTAAAACTTTGACTAAATTATGGTCATTAGATCTAATCAAATCTAAGGTTAGGATTGATTCCTAGGTTCTCACTGGAGGATTTGATTCCTATTTGATCATTTCTCTATATATATATTGGTGGTTTGGGCCAAGAGCCGAGTATTTTCTAGACTACGCTTGATGGTAGAATTAAGTAGCTACCGCGCGCGCGCACATAGAAAGTAGATCAAGTGAGAATTCTTCACCATATGTAAAATTAAGAACTCATTTTTAACCACACAATGATTTGATTTCAATCGTGCAGATTCAATACAGAAAGGCACGCACATACTCATAAATATATTAAACTTCACAAAAAAAAGGTGCCCTATTGGTAAATATTATGAACTTTAAAAGTCAATGATTTATTTTTTGTCAAAATTTTCTTTAAAAGATGACGTGAGAATATACACACAAATTTTGTAGAAATTATAAACACTCGCAACTTGCTTATTTTTAATATGATTTACTCAAATCATCAAATTAAAATCATTTTCGAGTTCTTTTATTTAATATTCATATTGCATATTTTTATTAGAATAATTTTTTTCTACTTAATAGCATGACAAAATACTCATAAAATATGTAAATTTACCCATAATAGCATCACTGTTCGTTCAATTTTTAGATAATTATACATTTTTAACGGCATGTATATGTGCTTATATTAACATTATATTCCTTTCATTTTAAAATGATGAAATTGCATGAGAATAAGAAAAAGAACATAAATTTAATCACAATACTATTTATGTTGTTCATTCATTTTGACATTGTTATGTATCCATAATAACATGCATATATGATCCTATTAGCATTACATTTTAGCTTGGTGGAATTGCATCAGAATAAGAAAAACATGATAATTATTGAATTATCCTAATAACTCCGCCTTACATAAAGTTGTAATACATTACAAAATTGTCACCGATTGTCTGACTAAAATTTGACTATATTATGGTCGTCTAGATCAAAGCAATGGCGGGATTGCGTGAGTTCCTAGTTTTCAAACAAGGAAGGATTCTCATTTGATTCACTCGCAATATATATACTTCCAGTTCCTCCGCTTCATTTTAATAGGTGTTTTAGAATTTTTCAGAGATGAATTCCTGCGACAAATATATCATCTCTCTCCACTAATATCAAATCATGTTAAGATATATTTTCCTAACAATGAAGATTTCCTATTTAGATAATGGTAAAATTGAGAGAGTGTGTGTGAAAATATTATAAATATTAAATATTTTTAAATAAGTCAAAAATTATAAAAAAAATAACTAAAACTAAACGGAGGATTATTATCTTACTTATACTGTAAAATGTGGAAGAATAATGAAAATCCCCTATAATAGATACTACTAAATAATGGGCCATCTGCCCATATTTTACCTATATTGGTTGATGTAATAAATTGGGCCTTGGGCCCAAGATAAAGTAAGATCAAAAGCAAACAGTAATTAGTAATATGGAGGTAAATTCGATGGTGCCCGACGTACCTGGATTTCCCTTTTTAATTAAAAAAATTATTTTTATAATGTTTTGGCAAAAAATATTTTGGGGACATAAATGATAACATTAGTATATGTTAATTATGTTGGTCTCGATTCTTTTTTCGTTTTTTGCTATGTTCACAATATTGATATATATAATTTAACGATATCACGAGAAAAAAAATACAACATTTTTCTTAATATAGTAAGAGACGGAAAAAATGGGGACCAACATAATTAACATTTACTTAATGAGTAAAATATGCCCTAATTCCTATGGACTCAACTCAGATGGAAAGGACAAAGTTCACGATCAACTCACGGTTAGAGTGTGTCAAGTTACTCGTAAATTATTCGAAACTCGATTTTCTTATAGTTCATTTGAACTCGTAGAGTAAGAGTTGTGAATATAAATAATAGAAACATGAAGTTGACTAGCTAATACCCGACATATTAGTCGTCACCTTGACCTTTTAAGCACATGCTAAATCTGGCTACGTGGTATTTTTCAGTAGTCTAATTGGATTGATCTAATTAATTACTAGGTAGTTGAAAACGACCATAAAATTAAAAGCTAGCCGTTGATTTTGTAAGTCCATGTCCATGCACATGTGATCAACAGAAATATCTTTGATTTTGAATAACGTAGGACAGCTAGCAACTACTACTACTTCTTAGACTCTTTGAATTTTAATTTATTGGATTGATTCTATAATTATTGTCACATGATTCCTCGATCTGCTAGATTTTCCTCGACTTAGAAACATTGACTTTACATGTTCCATTAATTAAATGGTTAAACTATCTATCAATCAATTCATATTCATTAATTATAAGTCGACGGCGAGCTAGCTAGGTTACAATTAATAATACCACCGGCTTCTTGTTTTAAAATGAGCTGCGTTTCTGTATGTGTTTGAAATTGAAAATACGTATGGTAGATTTTCATGTTAGGCTCTACTTTAAATTTGTGGTGAGAGAGAGAGAGAGAGAGAGAGAGAGAGAGAGAGAGAGAGAGAGAGAGAGAGAGAGAATTGGATGTTATGCTCCACTTTATTCTATTTTCCACTATGCTTCAATTATATATGGACTTTACTTCACGTGTTTGTAACTCATTGTCATAAAATATATATATTATCACTACATGATATATATTATAAAAAAGAACTCATGTATAATCAAAGTAATATATTTTATTGAAATGTTAAATAATTCATTCTAGGATACGATTTTATTTTTCTTGAAATATCTCTATCACACGCATGTACATTACACACACGTGTAGGTGTAGAATCCAAAAGTCCTTGAATATAATTATACTCCCTGCGTCCATAAATACAGGATTCATGATTGGATTTTTCATTGTGATTAAAAAATAATTAAAAAAGATAATTAAATAAGTAAATTTGATCATATTATATTTGCTCATATTTATTTTCTTTGACAATGGATTATACATATTGAATATGGATGTATTAGTAAATTAGCTAAATTACAAATATTACTTTATATATAAATCCACTTAATTATATAATTGGGAAATCCAAAAAGAAAAAAAAAGTTACAATATATATATATACACACACACGAGGGGGGGGGATATCTCGTAAATATTCTAACATTTACATATACCAAAGATATACTCTCTCTGTCCCATAGTGCGCCCCTTCAAATTTCACAGAAATTAGAAATTAAAAATATATTTAATGTACTTGGAAAAATAAAATTACATAAAATTTTCTTATTAAGTAAAATGAAAATTTAATGCACATCTAATAAGGAAAGTGGACTATATATAATTAATTTTGGATCGGATGAAAAAGGAATAGGAGATTACAATTATGAAACGGAAGAAGTAATATATAACACATCAGAAAAATGAACAAATTTGATTAAGATAGTACATGAGATAACATAAATTTTTCACAATATTCCAGATCAATTAATGGCAGGTTTTGTATGTCCAATGAATCAATTCCTACATAATTTTCTATTTGAAAAAATGACACACATGCACACATAAATTATAAAATGGATGGTTACCACACAAAATAGTCTATTGTATGCAAATTTTGTGTTACATTTCTTATTGCACAATTAATTTTCTTCATTTTTTTTCTTTTCTTTTACCGTCGATTTCATTATTGTGCTTTTGTTAAATTTTACACTTATTATTTAGAATTCATCTTGTCCAATTATAGGTTATTATAATTTTTTAGCATTTAACTTTTTAAATAATTAATTAATAACTAAAAAATAAAAAAAAATCATAGTACACCTTAATTGAGTATGATAAATCATAAATAATAAGTGTAAAATTAAACTAAAGTACAATAAATTGAAATGGAATAAAAATTTTAAAAAAATAAATATGCAATAAAAAAATACAACACAAAGATGGAATAGAGGATCTGATCATTGGAAAGAGCACAAGTCAATAAAAAAAAAGATTTTAGCCCCAATTAATTAGTAGATCACATCATAAATATATGCGTACATAATTGTATGGTGGGCCAAAAATCAGGTATGATGACAATTTAAGATGTGGCTCAAAGTAAATGAATTAAAACAACGAGTGCACCCCCAACACCTAATTTGTTTTAGTATCCAATTTTCATTTATAAATGCTAGCTCGTGTGTGTGTCTCCGTGTTACACATCCGATCTGGTGGTATTACGGAGATTTAAAATTGTGACATTTGATTCCAAGCAACATCACTGCATCACTAGGCCAATGTTAATTGCTTCTGTATTTCATTTATTACAATATTAACTAATTACAAGACAGACTCAAAAATGTCATCTAGATTAGCATTCTTGATTGAGTTGATCATAACCCCAAACAAGGGAAATATATAATGGGCATTTTTTTCATTTTTTTTAATTATCATAATAAACATATGATGACTAATTATTCATTGACAAAAACTTATATCTGGTGATTTAACGGGTCACAGTTTGTTAGACGGTCAAATTGACCCAAACATGACCCAAACCCATTCAAGCAACATTTTTTTTTTTTGCATTTTATGATTTTTCCAAAAAGGTTTTCAAAAATATTTTATTTAATTTTAAAAAATAATTATCGAGCATGTGTACAAGCCCACTCGTTAGCATTTTTGTGAGTGCACTGTTAGAATATATATTTATTTAAAAAAAAGTAATTAAATGACAAATTGGCGGGACCGTGTCATCGACAGGAGAATGGCCATTTTTCATTTGTGACGACATATACGATCCCTTTTAACCTTTACATTTACAAATCCTTTTTTTTTCCCTTAAATTGTGAGGAATATATATATATATATATATGTGTGTGTGTGTGTGTGTGTGTGTTTTAATTGTGAGGAATATATATGCACCCGCACATGCAGTGATGGAGCTGAACTTTTGTCTTGGGCTAAATTCAAGAAACATAATCATAAATTATACCACTACATTTAGTAATGACAATCGCAATCACCCTTAATGGAATAACGGTGGCAAATAAAATTTGTTATTATTGGCACTTCTAAAATTATTCTTTGACCTCATCATAATTAAAGACAAATGTGACCCCATAAACATGCAATTTTATTATTATTGTTGTTGTTATTGTTGTTACGTGTGACTTTTGAACCAAGCCATTCATGGTAATTAAACCTAATGGATTTTAAGTGATACTATACAAACCAATTTCTTATCCAACAAACCCAAATTAACACAACTTCTCAATCTCAAAGCAAATTAAAAAAAAAACAGAGAGAGGGGGAGTAAGTTGATCTCAAAGTGACCTCGTCAGTGAAAAATTGTGAGTTTGAATTATACCAACATGTTAAGTTGAGCTATTAAGAGTGCACCTAGCTAGCTACAAGCAGTGATTATAGATAATTCCATAAAAAAAAATCAATTGGAGCCAAGATTGAGGAGATCTTATGGTTAAGTAAATTATGGAAATAGAAACAATAAAGTAGAGTGGATTATGTTGTTATTTTTGCATGCTAATTTCTTTAAGAGGAAAATAAGTTTTTCCCAAAATATTTAAGAAGGACAAAATATGGATTACAAAGACAAACAAGAATGAGTGAAAGAACCACAGAGAAGTTGACAACAAGACTCGTTGCTTTTTGAATGCAAAAGTAGAGAAAACGACATGAGTGACGTGATAATAGTAGAATGTTACTCTGCATTGGAGGGCATCGTATTAATTATTTTTCTCATGCGTACTTTTTTGTAATGTTTCCTACTTTCATAAACAAATTAAATAACTAAATAATACATTAACAACACTGTTCATTTCAATAAATTATATGTCTAATTCACTATTGAAACAATAGATATACGTATATATGGATGCTTTAGCAAATCAACATCGTTTAGCCTCCTTAATTGCATTTTCTACGTGTTATATTTAAAAGTCGTCGATGTGAACGTTTGTACTTTTTCAAGATTTCATTTTATTAAACATTATATGATTTTTACAAAAAAATCTACATAGAGTAGTTATTAAATATATATATATATTGAAATTTTAGTACTGATAGGTTAATTATTTATGCTCGACGTGGTAATTTTGAACCTATATATTCATGTTCGATTTGAACTCAAATTTGTAATTAGTAAGCGAGTCTATAGTGAACATACCATTAATATTCAATTTAACTTCTTGTGTCTATGAATGATAGGGCCAACTAAATTTTAACTTAGGTCAAATTGATCACGTGGATTCTCATACCTTCTTGCTTGTTGTATATGGGACATTGAAGAGATGTTAGAATTATCCCTAGATCTTCTAGACTACTATATCAACATTGAATTTTCCCTCCCTAAGAGAAAACATTCACTACAAAAAAAATCTCGATCTAGCGACGGGATTTTCCGTCGATAGAATTGTATGACCCCGTCACTAAAGCCTACAATGACGGGCTAGCGACGGGAACAATCCCGTCGCTAAATCGCTCATAGTTAATCCACGCGCGACGATGGCTCGCCCGTCACCAAAGCTTAGCGACAGATCTAGCGATGTGAAACCCCGTCGCTAAGTCCGTAGTCTGGCTACTGCCTTGGGCGACAAGTTTGGAGGCTAGTGACGGGGGCCCGTCGCTAGCCTGCGATGGGGTGCCCCGTCGCTAGATCCATCGCTAACCTGCGATGGGGTGCCCATCGCTAGATCCGTCGCTAGCCTGCGACGGGGTGCCCCGTCGCGAAATCCGTCGCTAGGTCAATGATGAGCTATGGATTTAGACTACGGGTTGCACTGTTGCGAGCTAGCGACGGGGGGCGACCGTCACCAGATTCGTCGCTAATCTGAAATTTTAATTGTTATTTATTGATATATAAATTAATTTTTATATTTATTTTTTATTGTAATTATTTATAAAACATGATAAATAATAGTACTAAAATAAAAGACAGTGCACTAAATAAAATAGTTTCAAATACAAAATATCAAGTATCAATGTATAAAATATCTCAAATACACAAATATCTTAAACACATAAATATCTGAAAGTATCTCAAATACATAAAAGATGAGTCTAGGGCAGACCATCTCGATCATCAAGGCGGCGGTAAAGCTGCTGCCAGATCAGTTCCTGCCTAACTTTGTCTCGACGACACTCTTCTTCAGCTTGCTGATGCGCCCTCCGGGTGTCCTCAAGTTGCTTCTTCATTTCCTCAGCCTCTGCCCTCAACCTAGCTGTCTCAGCTTGCAATGCATCGCTCTCCATCTGTCTGACTTCAAGGTCATGGATTTTCTGCAACAATTTCTCTTGTTACATCCGACTCGCCTGAAGCTGAGAAGTCAACCCTAACCTCTGGAAGGTTAGCAACCATTGAGGACGAGGTGTCACTAGAATCATGACTCGTCGTCCCAGCAGACAACTGGGTATTGAAGTACAGAGACTCTAACCCGAAAACGCGACCCTTATCTGATCGGGCGGCCCGCTGAACATAGATAGCATTCTTATCTACGGGTGGAGGATCTGTACCATCAGGAAGTGGCTGGCTTAGCTCGGCTACAATCTGGTCCACCTCCTCCTTCATTTTAATTTTTTTTAAAATTAAATCTAATCATTTAAAAGTAATCATTATTTAAAATTTAAATAACTTACAGCAATGCGAGCAACTTTCAGGTTAGTGTAATGCTCATCATCAACGCGGTGCATCTTGTAGAAGGTGTCTAACAACGTCTCAGAAATAGGGACACCTCTCTCGTGAGCCTGTCGAATTAAAATAATGTTATTTACACATGTTTATAAAATTGAAACTGATTAACAGATAAACAAATTACTTAAAAGGGGTGCAGGATAGGATACGACATTCCTAGACCCTCCTTCGTGTCTGGACAGACCGCTACCAGGTATGTCCACATCAGCAAGACGATTCTTCTTTGCCTTGCGTGAAACCTCTTTGGCAGCTTCAGAATCCTAATAAAAACACCAAGTGGCCCACGCTGCTTCAGACACCTCCGCATGCCGACATTTTGTCAACGGTGGTCCCCGTCGCCAAATTAAAAATATAATAAAAAAAAGAAAAAATAAATTTGAATGTTTGCGACGGGGAACCCCGTCACTATCCCCGTCGCCACCGGCGACCCGAAAGCCTCCTTCACCGGTTCCTGTCGCTAAATCAAATTTTTTTTGTTGTGATTGTTTTTGGTCCTTTTTTTTCTTTTTTTCTTCCTTTCTTGATCTTTTTTTTTTAATGATCGACGTCAATTTTTTTAAATATTTGCTGCTTGTCCACATATTCCCCTCTGGTTGACATAGTAATGTAAGATAATGTTTGGTATATTGATACGGATATACCCACATTAATAAAATTTGGATTGCTTTGAAAGATAATTGCGTATTAGCTATTTTAATTATGTGTTTGGTTATTAAGATAAATATACTAGATTGCTTCACACATCTGTTTGGTATATTGTTTTATTTGGTGGACTGAGGAGGGCGTAGGATACCTTGTCTAGAAACTGTAATCGAGGGGGGGCGTCGGATACATTGTCCAGCCGAATCAGTAAATTACACCTCGGGCCTCGCATTAGGACCGGGCCTCGCGTGAACAAGCAATGGCTACCAAACGCACGGTTCTTGCTGGATACCTTTACTAATATGCCTTTATCCAGGCTACCAAACATTGTCTAAATGTTTCTAGCCAAATTTCTCTTAGTTGCATTTAAGAGCGCATTGGATTGATTTTTTTTTTTTGAGGTGGGGAAGTGAAAATTGTATATTTCAAATTCAAGACGTCTCTCTTTTATACACGGGTTTTTACCAATTGGGATGTTCTGGAGGAACTAGATTTTTCAAATCTTGGAATCTCAAATCAACTGGACTTGAATTGATAAAACTCTTAAACTTAAGTAGTTCAATATAGCTTAATTATGGGGAATAATGTGGCCCATAGATTAGAAGCCCATAAAATCTTTTCTGCCTATAGTAAACTAATACTCCCTCTGTCCCGATTATATAGTTCTATTACTATTTTGGAGTGTCTTAATTATATAGTCTCATTACTATAAGTAGAATTAATTTTCATAGTAATGTGTAAATACACCCTTATTAATTCTTGAAAATTAAAAAACTAACCACTTAAATTTCGAAACTCATAAATATTAAATAAGGGTATTATTGAAAATTTAGCTTTAATATCTTGTTTTCATAAACATTTTTAATCTATGTGCAACTAGAAAAGATACTATACATATAATTGGAACGGAGGGAGTAATATCCATGCATATGATTCGTTTATATTTCGCCGCCCCTTCAAATTTTTTCTCGATGTGTATGATTAATTTGAAGGGCTGGTCTTTCAAAAGAAAAATAAATTGAAGAGCTAATCTTTCAAAAAGTTAAATAAATTGAAGAGCTAAAGTATATTAGTCGGTGCAATAATTTGAATCGGAATTCAAAAGCGTCAGGAACAATGCGTTTGGAAGAGCTCAAATAGAACCTTCAGTAACCACATACGAAAGTAGAATTTAATTTAAAAAAAATATTTAAATTCGAGGTATATAGGTATGTTTCGAAGACTGCCGAACCTTTCAAATGGACTTTTTTTTTTTTTTTTTTGAGAAACTTTCAAATGGATTTTAAAATCGCGGGGTAACCAAATAAAATTTGAACATATTTTATTTTAATTCCATTTGGGACACAAAAATGGTGAAAATATATATGTATAAAATAAATGAAGACATGCACATCGAGTTCGTAACCCATCATTCATTCACTCCCCCTTCCTAAAAACAAAATAAAAACACTTGCATGCAATGGGTGTACACATGTACCCTTATTTCAGACGGATGGCGCGTGTGTGTGCTCAATTTTTTTAAAATAAAAGATTCTCCAAAAATATATGCCCTAAAATTGAATCTAATGCTCGGGCTTAATTTAAAAATAAAAATAAATATAAATATAAACCAGATTAATTAAATGAAACCAATAATTAAATTTTAAAATTAAAGTGAATTAATTTAATTTGTTTGATCCGACAATTAACTTGCATAGTACACTCGTGACTCGCCCAACATTAACGCGTGGGCTCCTGTGTTTGATAATTTTTTTTCCAAATTAAATATAAATCATTATTGAGATTAATAAACCTTAGTTGGGATGAAATATAACCCATATAAGCTAAGTAGTTGACAACTATTTTTTTTTTTTTCCAAGTTATGACTAATACATTTTAGTGTTATAAGTAATATAATACTTTTCTGGGTGACTTTTTCTTTTCTTTTTTTTTTGTTGGAGGGGAGGGGTCGAAGCGGGTTTGAGTCAGATTGAACCCCGAACTGACCCGTCTGATATATATGGGACCTCATGTACACAAGTGTTTGTCATAATTAAATAATTCTTTATTGATTCGTACTTTAAGGTCCACAAAATTTAATTGCATAATCATATCAAATGTTTTTTTTTTCTTTTGCTTTATTTATGTCAAACGAAAAAAAAAAGGAATGACCCATATGATCTTGCACATCAAAATCTATGTTATTGATTCCATACCATTATGGAGATTCTGCCTTTAATGTAGAACATATAATTCAAACAACAACAATTAGGCACAATCACACATTATTTGGTGCAAAAAGTAGTGAATGAGACTTCATATCTTTTCTTCTCCCATTCAGTTCTTTACGTTTTTTTGCATAATGAGATTCGATGATGTAAATTAATTATAAGCTAAGATACATACATATATATACGTACATATATATATTCTGGGCATATAAATATAAAATGATATTATCCTACACGGTCTAACGGGACACCCCTGTAAGAATCTAGTACTATTTGACTTTTGAGTGTATATACTGATATACATACAAATTAAACCAATTTATAACTACAAAGTTCAATTTTAATTAAAAATAAAATTATCAAAATATAGAACCAAAACAGCAAAACCGAACTAAGTTCTGAAAAAATTCCTGCAGTAGAGGAGGACTGCAACCGAATTGAATGAAGTTTTCGTGTTGATTTCGTGGGGTCTTTTTTTTTAATATATTTTAATTATTTAATTTAATTTAAATTAAATATTCTATATATATATATATATATATATATATATATATTCTTTTTAGGGAAATTAAAGCATTCCATAGTTAGAGATTAGTTTAATCTGCACTTTCTTGTGTTCCGTCAGTTTGAAAGATGAAAAGGTAAAATTAAAAAATTGGGAGTGTGTATGTGTGTGAAAAATAAAATAACCCATTTTAATTGATTTGGCCAACTAAAAAATCGTGAAATTGTTTGAAGGTCCAACTTGCAATTTTGAAATATTAAAATATTAATTCGTTGGTGAAAAATGCCCAAATTTTGGTTTGATTGTCCATTATGCAAAATAAGTATAATTTCCAAAGATTTCCACCATTATTCCCTTTATTTCGCAATAAGGAGGTTATTTGTATGATAAAATGGAATTTAGAATGAACTTAAGAATGGAATGGGTGTCTGAATGGAATGACTATTCTTATGATTGGTATGTCTACGGAATGAAGAACAGAATGAAATATCGTTTTTTTATCTTATATAATGAATATTTTATGTACTTTAAATTTTCTTATAAATGAATAAAGTGTGCGTAATAGCTAATAAATATCAACACATGGCTTAAATTTTATCTTTTATATTTCTAAATGTCATTTTTCTTTTTTAATATATGATTTTTTATGATTTTTTGAGCAAATTATAATTTATTTATTTTATTGAAAAATTTTATTCTAAAATATTTAATTAATCAATATATAATAATTTGTATAAGTTAATAAAAATATTTTTTACTTCATAGAAATATACTTTAACATTTCAATTTTTCGTTTGAATATATTAAATTATATCAAATATATAAATATTTTATATTGTATTAGAACATATTTTTATGGTATATTTATTTCGGCATCACTTTCATTTTTCTTCAATAAAGTTATAAAAGCTATCAAAATTTGATTTTAACATATATTTTTAAATTATATTTTGAAAATAAATAAATAATATAAAATAATTAAGAAATAATAATAATAATAATAATAATAATAACAATAATAATAATAAATTATTTAATTTGATTTTTGATTTATTTTTCTAAATATGATCAAATAATATTATAAAACATGATTATGTATGAATATATCATATATTAATTTTTTTGGTCATTGGGAATAACTAAACCCATGGGATGGGTGGAATGGTTATTCTCCTTCCTTTGGGAATAGAGATTCCATCGAGAATGGTGATTTCCGATTTTGAACCCTACCAATCGGTGGAATGGGAATGAACATAGGAACGATCATTCTATTCCACAATATCAATCACGTCCTAAGTGTTATTTTAGATAAATGCACATATATAATAAAATAATCAAATTTATTACATTTTATGTGAATATATTAATTGAGTCAAATAGAGATATCTGAATGCATTATATGAGGAAAAATGTGAGAGAAAAATTGAATTTTTCACCTCAATTATGTAGAATGACAATCTTTGTGAAACAAAATTAAAGTATTAGAATGAGACTTATTCATAAATGAGCCGGAGAGAATATCGTATTAGGAAGTATATATGTTGTTCAAGTGTCATATTAATGGCATATGTGAGTAAAACAAAAGAAAAAGAAAAAGATTTAGTGGACACTACTATGTTTCCAACAACGGGAAGTGGCACGGTAAATTGTGACATGCAATCAAATCAATTCCCCAAAACTAGAAACATCTTGAGAGAATGAATTGACAAAATTTTCACAACTTGCACTTGATTTTCCAATCTCTTGTAGGAAATCAATAATGGAATTAACTTGCATGTTTGATTATATGCAGTTGCAACTTGCAAGATGCAAAAAATTAAAGTTTCACTACGAAAAGCAATATAATTGGCTATTCTTTTTTCCAAAAATGGCTCTTTGTAGAAGATTTCAAGATTAAGATTGATAAAGAAGGTTTCCATATTTGAAAATGATATTGACGAATGACAGCCACACATACATGCTTTTGCCTCTTAACACAGATTTAGGCAAGCAAGCCCATAATTTGAAATATTTCAATATCGGTATGTTTTTATATAACTTTTTTTATTTTATTTAGTTTTAAAAAATCCGATCGAACTTCGCAGATCACTCAAATAAATGACCTCTGTTTTACCTTTTTGAATACTTTAAACATCAATATATCCTTATTAGGCCCAACCTAGATAATTACATTAAATTAATTCATATATTAAATTCAAACTATATCTTATTTAGTGACAAAATTGCAATTTTCCTATGCTATATATTTAGACCCCGAAACTATAGCAATCTATAAGCTGATTATTATACATATACATATATATATATACACCATATTATATAAGATTTTTCCCTTTATGTCAGAGCATACTACTCATAAAATATTAGTAAATTTACGCAGATAATACCTATTTAAAATGAAGGGAGAAACATAAGTCCTTATATTTTTTCTGCAAAAAATAATCTTTCCCAAAAACACTAGCATGTTATTGTAAAATTCTACACATTCCTCAAATATATAATTACCTAGCACCGTTAATTTTTAACGTGATCTGCTCATTTTACTCTTAGAACATTTCAAGCTGAATTAGTATTTTTATTCTGTGAAAGTTAAAAATTTATTTTCATATAGTAAGAATGGCTTAATACTAAGTTCATATATAGATCACTACCAAAAATCCACGTTTTAATCCGTCGCTAAACATAAAAAATCCATCGTTAAATCATTTTAATGACCGAGTTAATGACGGATTAACGTTAGCGATGGAATTTTCCGTCACTAAGTCATCGCCAAATTCTGTTGTTAAAAAATAACAGTATGTATGCTACATGTAATAACGGTATGTATGCTACATGTAAAGTTATATATAATGAAAATTAATCTTTTACGGAATTTCATAACTAAATGATATATTTATTACTCTACTAATTAAATAAGAGAATTTAATAACTAAATGAAAAAATGCTAATGGCTATTTGTATTTTTCTATAGAAAAAATAGACACCCCAAAAAAATATTGGTGTACATGGCCATTTTGCTATAATTTTGCTGAAATAGACATCCGAAAAAAATATTGATGATTGGTTATAATTTTGCTGAAATTTTATAGGTCCCTCTTTGTGCTGCAATCTATGTCAACAAAGCAACTTGATTTTGCGGTTTCTTACTAGACCAGCCTTTTTAGGCCTTCTTTATTTATATTTTCAAAAGACGAGGAATGTTATCCTATTCTCTTAGTACGATTATCTTCATGAACATGCATGCTGTCAATTATAAATGTTATGTAAATTATTATTTCAAAATTGACTACCCAAAAAATACTAATATTGGATGTGAAGTGTTTGTTTTATCCTATATTATTACTCGTCAAAGTTATATTATAGTTTTAATTAATCTTTATTATGATAATATACTATAATTGTTTTTCGTTCATTCTATTTTTATTAAGAACTTTCTTTTCATTTCGTAGATCAACGTCGTCAACGTCTAATCTTATGCGATCATTTCAATGGAATCTATCACTTAAATATTATTTTTATGATCACAAATCAAATGAACCCTGCATAAAATGTAAAGAAATACAATGAATGATTTTTATTTTTTTCAAAACTTAGCTTTGAATATCAAAACTACTCATTCGAACATAATATTATCATTTTCTCACATAAATCAATATACAACCTCGCAAGTTCAATATATATACATGACTAAACATGGTCTAGATTTCCCCAAATTTAAATTGTACTTTTTTCATGTTATTACTGTCAATTGTAATTTCATGATAATCAATAAATCGATTATGGAAGTTAAATAAACATGCATGCATGATTTATACGTAAGTAAAATAGACTTGCTTACCAAGTATATAGCAACTTAGATATATTATTTTAGCAAAACAATGATAAATAAATAACACTAGCTTTTGTGTGTGTGTGTAATATAATTATCATGATTTACGACATAGTCTAGCTAATTAGTTTTTTGTTATATATGAACCGACAATCATTACTTATGAGTTATGATTTATGAGCAATATACCACAAACCGCAACAATTCTACATCCATATAGTTTATTGTCTTAAAATAATATAAAACACTATGGTAAGATACTTATCATTAGATATCTAATTATAATGTCGGTCCAAAGAATTACAATCATGAAACATCATAGTATCCTTGTATTATTATTGCTAGACAATTACTTTATACGAAAAGATTTACTTTAATTAATGTTTATGGATCATATAGAATCATGACCTAATTTAGTATAATTATACATATATATATTCTCTTAAAATTCAATTATTCGATCAAATATTTAAAACACTTGTCGACCACTACTTGAGCATCTGTAATAAATTTAGCAATGAGTCAATTGCCTTGTCCAAAATTCAAGTGCCTCCTATCCTCTCATCAATTTAACTATATATTGATCTCAGAAATCCAGTAGTGGACAGCGTCACGCTTTTTCTAATCAACACACACACACATATATATACATACATATACATATATATATATATATATTCATTAAAAAATTATTAGGTCTTTGGA
Organism: Perilla frutescens; assembly: GCA_026008535.1. NCBI lineage: Eukaryota > Viridiplantae > Streptophyta > Magnoliopsida > Lamiales > Lamiaceae > Perilla > Perilla frutescens. The sequence continues at coordinate 70,725,984 of BRKX01000001.1, forward strand.
ATTTTGGAATCTAGTTGAGGTAAAATATCTTGATCTAGATGTATTAGCTAGCTAGTGTGAAGTTTCAATCCATAACATTTTTCAGTTATGATATCATCAGTCTACCAGTTAGGTCAACTCATAGAAACTCTACTCCAGAGTTCAGCATGTTAAAAAAAAAAATGCATGATCACAAATTAACATACATTATTATTTTATATGAATTTCATCTGGATAAACAAAATATTTTCAAATATATGTATATAAGAATTGGTGACCTTTAATTAGTTGAAATAACATGATGAAAATTAATTAAGATTTTCATATACGTACTTGAATAAATCGAGATGGTATTTTACTTTTAATTTAATTAACTAACAAACCTTGTCTTGCAATATGACAACATGATTAGAAATAAAAACAATCACCAAAACTCTTGTGCATAAGGTGCATGGGTCGGCCCATCAGACGGACCCGTTCCGACCCGTTTTCGACCCTTTCCAAAAAAAAATCGCCACCTATAGTACTATTTTGAACACTAAATAGTACCATTTCATGTTTTTTGTGTTTTTTAGGGTTTTTTCTAGGTTTATTTTGTGTTTTTTGGAGGTGTTTTTAGGGATTTATTTTGTGTTTTTTGGGGTATTTTTAAGGATTTATTTTGTATTTTTTTGGATTTTTTTGGGGGTGTTTTTAGGGGGTTATTTTGTGTTTTTTAGGGTTTTTGGGGGGTGTTTTTAGGGGTTTATTTTGTGTTTTTTATGGTTTTTTAGGGGATATTTTTAGGGGTTTATTTTGTGTTTTTTATGATTTTTTTTTATGGGGGTTAGGAGTTTATTTGCGTTTTCTTAAGAAAAAAAGAAAGAAAAAAAGAAAAAGACAAGCAAAAAAAAAAAGGAAAAAACGTAAAATAGAAAAAGAAAAAAAATGGCGGACGCGTGGTCTGATATGAGGCGCGGGGGCCTGGTGCACAAGAGACCTCCCCAAAAACAATACATATTACATAATTCCGGTGGGGATGGCCTAGTGGTGGAGTGAAATTGCTCGGAGACCAAACGTCATTCGAATCTCCTCAATACCACATGTCGAGTGTGTGAGTAAAAAAAATATACATATTACATACACAATCGATTTATTAACCAAATTATTTTCCCCAAAAACAAAAAATATCTCTAACTGTCTCGAGCTTCTCTCAATCAAATCAAAATTCACATCCACCTCAGCTCCTTTTTTTTCTACTTCTCCCATCATCCTCATTAGTCATTATATTGCTTCTCTTTAATTATTTTGTTAGTTTTTCATTATATTAATGCTTCTCTTTAGTTTTTCTATTTGTATTAAAAATGCTAATGGCTCTTTATTTTCATATAGTAAAAATGCTTCTCTTTAATTATTTTGTTAGTTTCGTTTCGTTTTAGTTTATTATATTTTATATAATTTTGGATTTCAAATGTCCGTTTCTCTTATAATTACTTTCCAACTAATTGAGATTTGCAGCTATTCGATTCATATTCGAGGTAGGCTTTTTAGTCTCGGCATATTATTTAATTTCCATCTTTTTTCTTTCTTCTCCTACTTTATATTTGTGAGATGATTGTTTTATTGCAAAAGAAGAATGTACGACCTAAATAAAAATGCTTCTTCACTTACAAAAACGCTACGTACCTTCTTATCTCAACCTCAAGATAAAACGCTTTATGTCGAATTCATCGCGCATGCATGTGACTAGCTAAAAATTCGATAATAAATTAAATATTACTATATACAAAATAAATAAAAAATAACTATAATTTTATTTTATAATTAAATTGGAATCATGACATGCATCTAATTAAATAGTAATAAAATAACGACAAATTCACCCTTTGACAACGTACAAATTATATATCTCATCCAACTACATATGTGCACATGCTGTGCATATCCTGTCTAACTGCAGGAAACACACTTTTTAGTATCTGCAGACTTATCTTCTGCTACATTTCTTTGGCTTTTTCAACTTTATTTTTTTCTACCTTAGCTTCTTATACATATATATATGTGGAAAAATTTATAAAACGTGAATAAAGTAGACATATCATATCGTATCAGAAAGAGAGTTATATATATTCCATATCAATTCCAATATATATACACATATAATATTATGTAGGAATTGAAGAATTTACTTGACCACCCATTTTCTGAGTAGCTACTCTTTTTGCATTATTTTGATGTGTAAAGTAGGCAGACAATTATACTTTCCAAAACGAGTTGTCGATCAGGAACAGGAGCCACGATTTCTTATTCAGCGGTGGGAATGGAATTTTTACTAACCATATTTTTTTGGTGTAGCATTCGTGTCGACCCGGCGTATGCTCTGTAGCTGCATATATGGGACCACTGTCCCTTTATATTTCCATCTCAGCTTCTCTTAAACCATACTCTACTAAGCCATCATAGAGAGAGACTAGAGAGAGAGAATTCAACTTGTTTTTTTAATCTTGCTCGATGTTCACCTCACAATCTAATAGAAGCTTTAGGCTAAAAGTTGTAATATCTATGAAACTTGCATTAGTGTTCCTGCTTAGCATCACAATCAACAGACACCACCACCATTGTTCTTCCAACCACCCCTTCGCCGCCCTCCTCACGGCGGCGCGTTTTGATGGGAACCTAAGCTTTGACAACATTGAACATGCATCAAAGGACTTCGGCAATCGTTACCACCTCATGCCATCAGCAGTTTTGTACCCAAAATCCGTTTCCAGCATCGCCCACATCGTGAAACACATATTCAACTTAGGCCTAAGTTCCGACATGACCGTTGCTGCTCGAGGCCACGGCCACTCCCTCGAAGGCCAGGCGCAGGCCTTCCGAGGCGTGGTCGTGGATATGGAGTCGTATACGCCGGCTCCTCCCCGGATGAGGCTCCACACCGCCGGAGCTGGCTACCCATACGTCGACGTTTCAGGCGGAGAGCTTTGGATAAACATTCTGCATGAGACCCTTAAGCAGGGACTAACTCCTAAATCATGGACTGATTATCTTCACCTCACCGTTGGAGGAACTTTGTCCAACGCCGGCATCAGCGGCCAGGCTTTCCGATACGGGCCTCAGATCAACAATGTCCACCAACTACAAGTTGTCACGGGTTAGTTAGCTAGGTTCATCGTTATCAATCACATGCATGCATATATAAAATTAATATTTCATTTTATTTCAATATAATGTAACAGCTCGATCGATCTATATATATACTGCAGGTAGAGGAGATGTAGTAACTTGCTCAGACGAGCAGAATACCGATCTTTTTAATGCGGTTCTTGGTGGATTAGGGCAATTTGGGATCATCACACAGGCAAGGATTGCTCTAGAGCTAGCTCCAACAAAGGTCATTATAATTTAAATAGATTTAACATAAGTTGATCTATTAAGGATCAAGGGAGTACAGTGGTACCCATAATTTATTATAATTTTTTTTACTAAGTATACATACATATATATATATATATTTCATATCCTAATTTATTCAAGGGAAAAAGACAATGGTTATTTTCTTAGTATTCTAGAAGTTAAAAGGATTACAGATAAGAAGGTGGTGGATGAAGTTGGACAAGTGAAGAGAAACGTTAATTAAGAAAATAGGTGATGGGTCTTACCTCAAAAAAAAAAAAGCTAACTAATCAACCATTAATTTGTCTCTCTCATATTCCTCTTTTAACTCCGTACATGTAAATATAGGATCATACATGATATTAAAATTTCAAGTATATATAAAAAAAAAACTCATGCAACAACAATTTTTTTTTCCAATCTAAAAAATGCTGCAAGATTTTACTTTGAGAATCGAGAGTTGGACGCACAAACAATACCACTCTTAGTCAGAGTTATTTTTCCATTCATTCTTGATTTTTTTTGTCTATTGTTAATTTCGTTTAATATTTAATTATGTTTTATGTTGTTTACATGTTTAAGTTTTTGTAATTTGAATTAATTAGAAATTTAATTTTGAACTAGGGTTTGGAATCATGGATTATAGTTTGAATTTGGAATTACATTTTTGAACTGGGATTTAGACTTAGGTATTTAATTAAATGTGGTAAGGTACTCTTACTTATAGCCTATAACGAGGAAGATGGCCTTAAACCTCACACATTCATCATTTTCGTTACTTATTTGTAGAAGTGATTGATTTATGAATTCGAGAACTCAACTAGTTATTTGATGAGACTGATACAGAGTTAATTATATGCATGCATGGTTTGTTTAAGTCTTAAAAATAACTTCAATTTCAAAAAATGAAGACTCATCAGACTCAATTGAAATTGTAGTTTTTTATTTAAATGTTGTGTATTTTCTTTGTTAATCTTATATTTTTGACTGCACGATTTTTTTAATTTATATTTATTTATGCATTTTACAATTACATATCGTACCCTCAATTTTAAAACCCTAGATACGCCACTTACAGCATAGGATAATATTTGTGATCGTCTCACAAACTGTAAGTTTTCTTACAGGTTAAATGGATAAGAGCGCTTTACTCGGATTTTTCCACATTCATCAATGATCAAGAACGTCTCATATCATCACCAAACTCCTTCGATTATGTAGAAGGATTCGTCATTATAAACAGAACTGGCCTACTAAATAATTGGAGATCATCCTTCAACCCCAGAGATCCTGTTCAAGCCAATCAGTTCAGTTCTGAAGGCAGGATCCTCTTCTGCCTAGAACTCGCAAAGTATTTCGATCTAGAAGACGTTGATCACATTGATCGGGTGAGATTTATCGATCCCATTACTCATTTTTCAATTCAATACTTCTCCGTAGATCTTCTTAGATCATCACCTTCTACTTAATGATGCAGGAAGTAGACAACCTTTTATCAGAACTGAACTACATCCGTTCCACGTTGTTCATGTCCGAGGTCTCCTACCTCGATTTCCTAGACAGAGTGCACGTTTCGGAGATGAAACTCCGAGAGAAAGGGTTGTGGGACGTGCCACATCCATGGCTGAATCTTCTTGTTCCAAGAAGCAGCATTCATGTGTTTTGCTGCTGAAGTTTTCCACAGCATTGTTAAGGATACGAGCAACGGTCCTATCCTGATCTACCCTGTCAACAAATCAAGGTACTAATTTAATCCAATCCAGTTAACTAGTCTCTACATATTTGGAAATATTTAATGTTTCCAAATTCGATACACATTTCTTGTGATCCACAGATGGAAAAATGGGACTTCGTTGGTGACTCCTGATGAGGACATCTTCTACCTAGTCGCGTTTCTGTCCTCAGCAATGCCGTTTTCTGAAGGGAATGACGGCCTAGAAGCCATTCTAACGCGAAATAGGAGGGTTCTCGAGTTTATTCAGAGCTCGAATCTTGGGATCAAACAGTACTTGCCCCATTACAGCACTACAGAGGAGTGGGAAGCTCATTTTGAGACTAAATGGGAAGTTTTCTTGAGAAGAAAAATGGATTATGATCCCCTCGCAATTCTTGCTCCGGGGCAGAGAATTTTCGCGAGGGCTAAAATTCAGACAATATAATGTTACATCTCGAGTTTCACTATCACCTTGGTGCAACATTAATTCACGTGTAAGAAACTTGAATTTGGCCACATATATATATGGTTTATGTACTATTTTAGCTGATATATAAAAGTTACAATGTTACATTCTTAGCTTCACATGCATATATAATTAAGCTCCGCTAGAATGCCTCGGACAGGAACATGGCTACAATACTTGTCAATGAATTTGAGTCGAGGGAAAGATTAGTTGGGAAATGAAGGTGCTGAGAGTTGACCTTTTTTTTAACACAAAATTTATGAATGTTGATGCAAATCATGAAGCTCATGATGAATCAAGTTGAACAATACATCATTATATATATAATATCAATTAGGCCATAATGTGACAAAATGTAAGACATTTTATTTTAAACTTATGGCAGAATTGAATATACTGATGAATTCTGATCACAAGCTATATATAATTTTAATTTTCAATCTCGTCATCAGTGTGTCTCTGGATTCAAAATAGGCGACTTTGATTTCATTTCAACTTAGGAGCTTGCTCATCAATATCAATGCACGCAATGTGATCAACGAAAGAATCCATCTCGAGACGACCAGCGCCGCCTTCCACCATCGACTGCTTCAACGAATCCGTCAACTCCGCCACCCTCCGCCTCATCTCCTCCCCCTCCGCAGAAGCCATCAATCTCCTCACTCCTGCTTCCACCGTAACCGAGCTTACCACTTCCTCTCTCCTCGCCCAATCTCTCACTTCCACACCTACCTTGAGCACCTTCGTTATCAGCACGGCGTTCCTCGGCTGATCTGAGTGCATCGGCCACGCCGCAATCGGCACCCCCAACGAAATACTCTCCAAGCACGAGTTCCACCCACAATGGCTCAAGAATCCACCAGTTGCACTGTGCTCCAAGATTTGGAGCTGCGGCGCCCATTCTCTCACTACAATCCCTCTCTCTCTAACTCTCTCCTCAAACCCTTGAGGCAGCTCAGCTCTCCTAACTTCACCTTCGAAGACATCTCCCGTGTCTGCGTCCCTCAACACCCACACAAACCTCTGCTCGCTTCTTTCAAGGCCTAACGCCAACTCTTTGACTTCTTCATCTGAAAACGAACACGTCGTACCAAACGAGACAAATATGACTGAGTTTGGAGGCTGTTTGTCGAGCCACTCCAAGCACTCGGACGGGCTTTTAGAATCCGGTTTTTCATGTTCGAACACGGCACTCAACGGGCCCAACGCCCAGCGCTTCATGTCGGGCCCGAACATTCTTGATTTTTCCACTAAATCAAAATACAGACTTTCCATGATCCTGCTAGTGTTGTAAATGGCTCCAGAGTAGAAATTCCCATCCCGACGTTGCGATTCGGTAAATTTTTGAAATTCAAGGCTGAAACATCCCTCCATTGATGGGAGTTGTTCCATAATCTCAGCTGCATCAGCTGGTAATATCTCCCGTTTTCCGGTAGCTTCCCAAAAGAATGAATACATGAAAAATGCAGGGATACTTTGAAATGAATAGCACTCAACATTTGGAAACGATTGGCGAATGTCATGAACAACTGAAGACATCAGCGCATCAAAAATGATCACCACTTTTTTTATATCATTTTCTGCTGAAAGTTTTTTTACGAGCGTGAGAAGTGGCTCATGGAATCTTGGCAAAACCTCAATGAACATTGGAAGCAAATGCGAAGGAAATTTGCCTGAGGAATTTGAGTCGGTGGAAATTTTTGGAAATGGAGGTGTTGGGAATTCATGGAAATGCAGGTTGGCAATGGCGGAAGGATCGCAGCCATGGATTCGGGCCTTGGCCTGGCGGATGTGGGTGGCGGCACCGACGTAATAAATGGGTAAGTTGTAGGCGGAGATGCGGCGGCAGAGGTGGAGGAGTGAGTTGAGATGGCTCTGCGCCGGAAAAGACACGGCCACCACCGCCACCTCTTGCCGCGCACCATTTTTCTTCTCCTTGTTTTCGGGAGTTGGATGATCAGCCATTTTTATTTTATTTTATTTTATTGATAGATGTAAAATGTAGATGAATCGGATAATGAATCAACTTCAAGAATATATTGATCTTTATATATAGATTATAAAAAAAATGAGGAGTTAATACTCAATCGTTGCATGCATGTTATAATTAATATTTTGCGTATATAATTTTCATTTTCAATTACGTTTGTATAATGTGAGTTAGCCAACCAAACAATTGAGTTCGATCTCTCATCTCTCAACTGGATTTGAGTTCCTAATAAGTGGAATTCTTAATTTATTGTTGAAGTCCCACTGAAATTTGTCGGAAATTAGCATTAATAGTTGTGCTTAGTGATTATCTTTGAAAAATTATTTGATGATGTTCCATTTGGAATACATGGAAACAAGTTATAAATGTGGAATGGCAAACATTTTCATGCAGCGGTCTTAAATAGTGCTATTTAAGACGGGTCGGGTCAAATCCACGCTTTGACACGGTCAACGCGGTTAAACTCGCGCTTTGACCCGGGTCAAATCCGCGTTGACTGGGTCAACCCGCAAAAAAGTAGAAAAAAACGGCAAAATCAGTATCAACAATCTCACTAAAAAGTATCACCAAAAATTCGAAAAGTATCATCTGTATCATTAAAAAGTAAAGGGTCTGCTAGTTATTTTATACTAGTTTATTTAGTTCAAATTATGATTTTTTCCATTCGAATTAATGTTTAGACCTTAGTAGTTTTGGATTTTTTTAGGGTTCATGGTTTTTTAAAAGGTTCGTTTTTTTAGGGGGCTTTTTTAGGGTATATTTTGTGTTTTTTAGTGTTTTGGGGGGTATTTTTAGGGGTTTATTTTGTGTTTTTTTAGGGTTTTTTGGGGGTGTTTTTAGAGGTTTATTTTGTATTTTTTAGAATTTTTTGGGGGTGTTTTTAGGGGTTTATTTTTTTTTTTAGGGTTTTTTTGGGGGTATTTTTAGGGGTTTATTTTGTGTTTTTTAGAATTTATTAATTCTATTTAGGATATAAATTCATACTCATTTCAAACAAATTAAATCAATTTATTTTCATTTTAGGGTTCACTAATATTATTTTAGGGTATATATTTTTGGGGAATAAAACAAAAGGAACAAAGAAAATTGAAAAAAAAAAGCCAGAAAAAACACATCAAAAATCTGCCAGAAGAAAAAAAAAAAGACAGGCGCGTGACTCCCACACGCGTGGGAGACACGCGCCGTCGGACGCGTGGGGTGGTTGTGCATGGAAGTCCTCCTCATGTGGAATCTACGTCTCCAATAGATAGATTTAGTAGATAACATTTTAAATGCATTTAAGTATTTTATATTGATCAGAATAGCAGTAAAATGACATTTCATCCTTAAAAAAAATAATCTATTATTCACATGCATTCATTACATTAATTTGTGTATGTATGCAGTGAAATGTCATATATACTAGCACCACATAAGCGAATGTAAGTAAATCTAGAGGGAATCCTTTGTCCCAATTTTAATTTTATGTGTCTCATTCGTATCTCAAAATCAAATGTATTATTTTAATAATATACATTATAAAAATATATTAAAATTATTATAATATAAATTAAAATCCTAATCATAGAGATGTTATCATCTAATCTATTTTCTATGTTCCACTCTTATGTCCCACTACAAATAATAATAATAATAATAATAATAATAATAATAATAATAATAATAATAATAATAATAATAATAATAATAATTTTCTTCCTCTTTTCACATTTATTAATAAAATATATTTAGTGATATTGAAAAGGTAAAATTACGTACATAAAAAATTGCTACTATGACCCTTAATTCATTCAAAAGAAAATGATTGTTAATTTCAAAGAATATATATTAAGTATGAAAAAATTTAAAAAATACAATTTTAATACATTTCTATTAAGATAAATTGGTTATAATTATGGGATGATAAGAAGTCCAGGAGACTACAGTTAAGTGGCTGATTACGTATAAAAATATATATACAATATTAAAAATCCTAATTAACATTTATTAAAAATTATATGCCATATATAATTATATAGAATAAACAACCATAATATTAATTTTAAACTAAAAATAAAAGTTCGTGTATAAAAAGTAATTATAAATCATAATTAATAATTATAATATAATTTAAACTAAACCACAGGAATTGAATTAAAGAAACAAGATAGAAAAATAATAATAAAAATATAAGTGGGACACATAATGTGTGGATTAGCTCATTTACCATAATTTATTAAAAATAGCATTATGATAATTGCATTACATATTTGCATAATTTAGACAAACAATAATACTATATATAATGCACTTAAGATCCTCTAATCCCAATTTGTATGTGATAATCATATATCAAATCTCAAAACTATTACGTTTTCTTTCATTTTTTCTTAAATTTTAATTTCTTTTGATTTAGTATAATTTTACATTTATTATTTAGTATTTATTCCACCCAATTAGGGTTTATAATTATTTTTTAATATTTAATTTTCATTTTTTAGTTAATATAATTGATTTTTAATTTGGGGTTGATTGTTCCAAATTTAGGGTATATAATTTTTTAAAAAAATCAATTTTTAACAATAAATATTAATTATGATTAATTAGGTATAATATAATAAATTTTATTTTTATAAAAAAATTATTAACAATACACAATTTTAATGTTGGCACACGTTTTTTTTGTAATCAGTTTTTTTTTTTTTTGCTCACACACCCGACCTGTGTTATTGAGGAGATTTGAACTCGTGATCTTTAGTCTCCAAGTAACCTCACTCCACCACTAGGTCATCCCCACCGGAATAATATTGGCACACGGTTAATACTGAGACTAGATGATTTATACTCTATATAATGATATCGATATCGATATCGATATCGGCCAGAAATTATGGATATATATAATGATATTTTTTTAGTACAAATAAGTGTATTTTAGTGGGAACAAGTGATCTTTCCATTCTACTTAAAAAAAAGTGAGATTCCATTCTTTACCTAACGAAAAAGGGCTTATTTCACACTCTCCTTGCAGTCTTGCACACCCGATCACCAATTGCATTTTTTATTATATTACATGTTCCAAGTTTTTGATTTTATTTTAAATTATTTTTAAAATTTTTAATTTATTATAATTTTATTTAATTATTTTATTTATTTTGAATTCATCCATCCACAATTATGGCATATTAATTTTTTAAAAAAAATAAAAATAAAATTTATTTATTCAACACCAAGTGGAACATGATTAGCAGGATCTGATTCCTTGCGCGCGTTTAGAAAATCGTTAGTCAATTCCCGCTAACCGTTAAGTAAAAAAATCTTAATCTTGACATATCAATTATTCGTAATTACAGTACGTAATAGCAACATCTCGCGTAGTAAAACATAACATAAATCACAAAGCATAAATATATATAACTACATAAATTACAGTAACATTGAAATTTCGATGATAACGGAAGTTATTTCATCTAGCTAGTGATGTGGGCGATGAATGAATCCATCTCGACTCGACCCACACCGCCTTCCACCATCGACAGCTTCAACGCGTCCGCCAATTCCGCCGCCCGCCGCCTCATCTTCTCTCCCTCCGCCGAAGCCATCAATCTCCTCACACCTTCTTCCACCGTATCCGAGCTTACTACTTCCTCTCTCCTCGCCCAATCTCTCACTTCCACACCTATCTCGAGCACCTTCGTCACCAGCACGGCGTTCCTCGGCTGATCCGAGTGCATGGGCCACGCCGCAATCGGCACCCCCGTCGCAATACTCTCCAAGCAAGAATTCCACCCACAGTGAGTCAAGAATCCACCAGTGGCGCTGTGCACCAAGATTTGGAGCTGCGGCGCCCATTCTCTCACTACAATCCCTCTCTCTCTAACTCTCTCCTCAAATCCTTCCGATAGCTCAACTCTCCTAACCTCACCCTCGAAGATATCTCCCTTGTCTGCATCACTCAACAGCCACACAAACCTCTGCTCACTTCTTTCAAGGCCTAACCCTAGCTCTCCAATCTGCTCATCTGATAGCGAACACGTCGTACCAAACGACACAAATATCACTGAATTCGGGGGCTGCATGTCCAGCCACTCCAAGCACTCGGACCCCGGCCCCGGGCTTTCTGAACTCCGTTTTTTTTCATGTTCGAACAGGGCACCCAACGGGCCTACCGCCCAGTGTTTGTGAGGAGGTCCGACCATTTTTGACAATAGATCAAGATATGGAGCTTCGAGGATCCTGCAAGTATTGTAAATTGTTCCATTGTGGAAATTATTTCTGCTAGACTTTTTTTGAGATTCGAGAAATGCTTGAAATTCAAGGCTGAAACATCCTTCCCAGGAAGGGAGTTGCTTCATGATTCCATCTTCATCAGCTGCTAATATACCTGCTTTTCCTGCAGCTTCCCAAAGCAACGAATAAACTACAAATGCGGGAACGCTTTGAAAACAATAGCATTCAACATTGGGTAACGACTTTTTATGAACGGCTTCAACAACTGAAGCCATTAGCACATCAAAAATCACAACTACTCTGCCATGATGTCGTGACGAAATTAGCTCGTAGAGTGGAGCCTCGAAATGCGACGTCGTCGCCATGATCATCGGCAGTATGTGAGCAGGAAATTTGGCGGTGGGGGCGGAGCGTTCGGGGGTAGGGTTTTGGAAAGGAGGTGTTGGGAAGGAGTGGAAATGGAGTTTGGATATAGTTGAAGGATCGCAGCCGTGGACTCTGGCCGTTGCCTGGCGGAGGTGGGTGGCGGTGCCGACGAAGTAGACGGGGATGTTGAAGGCGGAGATGCGGCGGGAGAGGTGGAGGAGTGGGCTCAGATGGCCTTGCGACGGAAAAGGCACCACCACCACCGCCACCTCTTGTTGCTCGCTACTTTGATGATCAGCCATTTTTATTTTTTTATTTTAGAATGTTGTGGTGAATGATGAATCAAATTCAAGAAGACGTCTTTCATTATATAAAGATATATATATATATATATATAATCCTATTATTGATATTCAGAACCGTTCACATATGTATTGTGGGCACGAATTAATACGAATTAACGTGCTCATTCTTAACGTGCCTATCCTTGTTGTGACAATGCCACATAGGTATAGTCACGTGGGTACAAGGAGTCAACTCCTCAACTACCAATTTAGACTAATTATTGTTTAAGTCAAAAACTTGCATGTCCTACATGTATATAAGCTTATATGAGACGGTCAGATGGAGGTAGAGGAATGGGCTCAGATGTATATAAGCTTATATGGAGGTGGAGGAGTGGGCTCAGATGTATATCAACACCACTAGCTGTGAGCCTGTTACACCTGTCCTGTCAAATGTGATTTACCTCTCCCACCTGACCTGCCAATTAAGCTGCCCTGCCAAGTGTTTCTCATGCGTATGACAGTGAAAATGAACTTATTTGCCAAATAAAGAGTGTTTAAAAATACATTTTTAAATGTTTTTTAGCATGAAAACTAATATGCAAAATGTCGGATAGATCCCTCACCAATTAAATTAACCAGTAAGAAAACGAAGATGATTTTCTCATAATATAAAGAGTCCATAATATATAGAGACAAGTTGAAACTTGAAATTATGAACACAAAACGCTGGCTGCTATCTCGGAAAATAGAATCGCAGGCCAACGGGCAGCAACAGTAAGTATAGCAAGCTAACTGCTGGGAGAACGGTTAGTGTACCAACAACTGAGGAGGCGATCCAAACATTTTGAAATCGTGATTAGAAGTAGTTTCACATGCATGATCCCGGAAAACAAATATTGTGATACAAAGGAGGATTGTTGAAAGAAAGGGTACGTGCTACTTCTTTTGTCTTTGGTCAGAATCTTTATATGGTGGAAGTCTTATTGTAACATTCATTTTTTCTATTTTTGAGGCTAAGATGATGGACCCTTCAAGCCTAGGAGGAAGGAGCTTTAGGTGGATTGATTTGTTTGGAAACAGTTCAATTGGTAATTCCAAGACCGCGGCGGTTCAATTTTCAATCTTCGTAGAAAACAACTGATCATTTATCTTCACTGAAATGTGGCCTATCCATTTTGCAAACGCTCATGACTCTAGTGGGCACAATACATAATAAAATTTTGTATTTTTATTTTCAATGTTTTGGGGGCTATACATACATTGATGGCTTTATTTTATTTTCTAGGATTTCCTAACTAGTGGATGTTTATGAGGACTAAAGTGTCTAAAAAATATTAATTGTATTTTAAATTATTTTTCCGGCGCTTTGACCCGGTCAACGCGGGTCAACCCATAAAAAAATCTGTCCAAAGTCGGTACCAACAGTCCTATTAAAATGTATCACAAAACATTCGAAAAATATCATCTATATCATTAAAAAGTAAAGGGTCTGCTAGTTATTTTATACTAATTTATTTAGTTCAAATTGTGATTTTTTCCATTCAAATTAATGTTTAGAGCTTCATAGTTTAGGGATTTTTTAGGGTTCATGTTTTTAGGGGGTTTTTTTAGGGTTCATGATTTTTTAGGGGGTTTTTTTAGGGTTTATTTTGTGTTTTTTAGGATTTTTTGGGATGTTTTTAGGGGTTTATTTTGTATTTTTTAGAGTTTATTAATTCTATTTAATACATTTCAAATAAATTAAATCAATTTATTTTAATTTTAGGGTTCACTAATATTTTTTTAAGGTATATATTTTTTTGAAACAAATAAAATTGATAGAAAAAAGACAAAAAAAACATACAAAATCCCGCCAGAAAAATGGAAAAAAAAAAAGAGAAAAAATCGGCCAAAAAAAAAAAAAAGACGGACGCGTGGTCCTCACGCGCCCGCTTGAAATAGCACACGCGCGGATGGCCTCTTGCATGCAAGTGCAGCTCTAATTATATTAAATGAACGAACCATATTATATATATATGTGGTAAATGACATTTCCTCTATTATATTATACGCTAGATTTTACTCCATTTCACTATTTAGATTAGGGTCAAATGTCAAATTTGAATTGGGGTTTTTTTCCCGCAATGTTCAGCACAATATAATATTGTTTGTTAATATTAAGTATTAATTAATTAATTTGATATGATACACGCGGGGCCCACTGATGGAATATGTAAGATCGGGACTCATTCTCCACAATCTTCGAAGTCCAGATCTCTGTCACTTTCCATTAAATTTCTACATATATACATATATATAGACGCATGCATGCGAGATTTTTCCATTTAAGCCTGCTCCTTAATTATTAGGCAAAATACGTTGTATTACAGTAATTATTTCCTCCACGGCGGGGCTTATCGTCGGAAACCACCATGGGTGGCCGCATGCACAACTCCGTTCATCGTTTCACGGCGTGTCTCATTGGGCTCTCCCTTCTCATGGTCATTAATGCTCATGAAAACCACTCTCATGAAGTGGCTGGTAATTAAGAAATCAAATTATTATTTTGATTTTTTTATAATTTTAATTATAATTATGTATAACTCATCAATTCTCATAAACGTGTGGTGATATATAATTAACATGCAGAGGATGAACATCCATTTATGTATTTGCAAAATTCATCGAAGGGGCCAGAACACTGGGGAAAACTAAAAAAGGAATGGAAATCTTGCCATTTTGGGAAGTTTCAGTCCCCCATCGATCTTCCTGAGAAAAGAGTTACGCTCTTGTCTGAAATGGGGAGATTGAGAAGAACCTATAAACCAGCTCATGCTCTACTAAAGAATAGGGGCCATGATATCATGGTACGTACGTGTTCTATTCAGATCGTAGGATGTAAAAGAGTCGAGTCGAGTAACTTTTTGAATAGATATTTCTGTTTTGCTATGATTAGATTGAATGGAAAGGATATGCAGGGGGCGCAATCCTCAGTGGCACCATGTACAATTTACTGCAGTGTCACTGGCATACGCCCTCCGAACATACTGTGGGAGGACGAAGGTTCGTATTTATAATTATATTTCTACTATACATGTTTTTATTTTTTTACCTAGCTACTTTTTTTCATCTCTTTTGTTCCATGCATATTTCATTCTCGTGCATGTTTTATCAATTTTACCAGTGTAGTCTATATATATATATATATATATATATATGTTTCACCTATAAGAACGTACTCTAATTAGTATATTCAACATGTATTATATTGGTCATTATATATGGCTGATAATTAATTAATTAAAAAGGAAGTAATTAATGATATGAAATGGAATATAATCATCAATTGATGATAATAGAGGATCTGGTATGTGATCGATGTTGTACTTGATTAATTGCAGGTACGACTTGGAAGTGCACATGGTTCACAACAGCTATGGCGGGCAGACTGCTGTCATTGCTATCTTGTATGAATTCGGACATCCTGATCCATTTCTTGACAAGGTTAGCTAGGTTAGGTTAATTAATTAGCATTCCACATATCTCATTTTCAATACGAGAGATGTCTATATATGAGAACTAACTAACTAACTTGTACCTAGCTAGCTAGTGTGTTAATTGGTCTTTATAGAGAATATTGTCGTACTGAAATTAAAATGGAAGCATTATATATCTTATATGTGCAGATTTTGGTACATTTAAATGATTCAAAAAGTGAATTGGAAGGAATTGATTTGGGTGATGTTAATCCATGGGAGATCAAGTTTGGAAGCAGAAAGTATTTTAGATATTTAGGTTCTCTCACAGTTCCTCCCTGCACAGAAGGTGTTCTTTGGACACTCATCAGGAAGGTCAGTCCGACTCGTCTCAAATACTATTATATTTCATCTCATATTTCAATGTCGTTAATTATTTAATATTGTATATATATTTAATGTAGAATATCATTTTATATATTCAATTAGTTTGTATTAAAAAAATAAATAATTTCATAATAAGAGATGAAACGACATCCGAAATTATAAGATGCAGTGTTCTGTTTTTTTTTTTTTAGGTGAGGACAGCGTCAAGGGAGCAAATTCGAGCACTGAGAGAAGCTCTCCATGATGTGAGTAGTACTGCAAAAACATTTAGACAATATTATTAATATTTTCTTGAAAAAACAATTAATTAATCTCGAGACTAGACTCACGTACGTGATCTCTGCTTCGTTGATTTATTTAAATCTCGTAATATCAAATAAATTAAAAGATACGAAAGTTACAATTTTTATTTTTATTTTTTGTTCCCTTTTTTGCAATTAATTAATAAATAATACCGAATTATAATATGATATTTTATGATGCAGGGCTTTGAGAATAATGCAAGACCAATTCAGCCTCTGAATGGGAGAAACATGTACATGTATCGCCCTTGATTTCCAAGAGAAATCTTAGCATATAGAGTGGTTAATTATTATTTCATTTTATCGATACATATAATTAACGTGTTTCTATTTTCTCAAATTATTAATTATTTTTAATACTTGTTATAATGGGATTTAGGGAATAGACTACTGTTCTATCCGGTTAAATTTTTTTAAATGGAGAGAAACCACAAATGCCGTTATTTATATGCCTATAATTAAGCATATAAACTCTTCTATATAGAACCTGCAATATATTATTTTTGGCGCTATTTAATCATGTTGCCGACGTCACGTACAATTCTAAATGCCATTTTCCTCCTCTGTTTATTACTGGTACCCATTGTGCACATTCTATCTTTAACTATTGTATTGTTTTAATGATAAGAATTGAATCAGTTACTACTCTTCAGATGAACGAGATGAAACGTTTCAAATTATGTGTATAGATTTCAACGATTGTAGGGTTCCATGCATGGGTGAGCGTAGTTATGTGATAACATGTGGCTTTGATGAATTCGTAGAAACGAGTTCCTATAAAAAAGTATTCTATTGTGGCACAATCTGTTCAAGAGTTTTTGATTTACAACTTTGTACAGTCCTACAAAGGATCAAGTATTGAGTTTCAACAAGAGAGGGTCGGAGGAGGAATTTTAAATGTGATCGATAAAGTGGAAAAATTTGTGGCCAAAAAAACTTTATGTGTAATTATAATATTTTCTTGTGTAAATTTTCATTTCACTTCGTTACTTAAAGTTTAAATTTTCTATTTTTTGTTAAAATAATATAAAGATTCACTTCTAATTAATTAAGAGATAAAAAAAAATACATAGGTATATTCAAATCACAATTGCATAAAAAAAATTCGTGCATTATGTCTGTTGGATTTTATGGATTTTTTGTATATTTGACAATTAGATTAAATTTTACGGTGCAAACTTTGACTATACAACTATAAACCACATGAGCTCAATTAATTTCTTTTACACCATTTTTTATAGCATGTTTATTATTGTGTGAATATATCAATGTAACCAAGATAGTATTGTAAAATTCTTTTATAATCAAGAATTCTAAACCCTTCTTTTCTAACCAAACTTTTTTTCCTTCACAATAATACCTTCGTTGATTTGTGGGACCGGTCAATATTTTGCAAAAGTACATTAGTCGCCCAAGATTCTCAGCGGCATGGCCAATATTTTTTTAAAAAATAGAACAAAACTACATACCCAAGATTGTGACTTTAAAGATTGTGTAAATAAAAACCCAACATACCAAAATTATGACTGCAAAAGCCGTCTAAAAATAACCTGTTGCCACACACCCCTCTCGACTGTTTTTTGCTAGAAAAAAAAACTTCAACGTGTACTGCACGTTTGGATTCCACCGTGTAGTACATGGTCGCCCACCATGTAGTACACGGTCAAAACTATAGTGTGTGCATGCCACTACATGGTTGTGTGTATAGCTATTAAGGTCGTCCTATTGAGTGTACACGGCCATGTAGTGTGTGCATGCCACTATGGCATAGAAAAGAAGTAGAAGAGGTATTTAATTTATACCACTCTCCAACTAAACACTAAAATTTAATTAAAATAAGAATTAATTCATAACTCGGTCAAATGAAGTCCATCTAAGGTGAATTCAAGTTCTATGGTTTCGTGTTGATGAGCACTATCATATACCATACTTGATTATTTCGTTCCGGAAACTATAGGTCTCATAAAAAATAAAACACAAAAGGGGTAAAAAGCCCATAAATCCGGCCATATGCAAAATTAAATAAAATAGAAATTGTATTGTGCCTATTCTAACCATTATATTTATATTTCTAATTAAATTTAGATAATAAAAACTTGGGGTGTTACACACACACACATATATATTAATGCTATTTAATGATCAATTAATTTTCACAAATCAACAGTAAACAAACCCCCGTACAAATTAAGAGTCTAAAGCATAAACAATAATCATCAAACATAAAAAAAAAATTATAATCCAAATAAACTAAACACCCAAGAGTATTAAAGATATGTCTCGTCATTATTACATGAAAAATTAAAATGAATAAAAAAAAATAGTCATGATTTAGCAAGAATAAAATGAACAACTAAACTCAGGGATGAATACAGTACTGTGTATTTATAGGACTAAAATGAGAATTAAAAATAAATCAAAATCATGGAAAAATCAGGAAGTTAGTGCACGGGATGTGACAGAGGTGGTCACACCGGAGGTCATGGGTGAGGGATGGTAAAACGCCAAGCGATGTGTGACCAAACCCTGGACACTCCAAGGTGTTGGTTTACTTTTGGGCATACTTCGTTTGCTTTGCCATCTTCTTTAGACACATTTTGCATGTGCTAGAACCCCGTTCGGAGATGTTTTTGCCAGCATTGACCCGTATTTGGATGCCCAAACAGAGTTTGGAACATTTCAAAAATTGGGGGTGGTTGTGAATGAAGTGAGGTCTCTGGGCTTATAGCTTGGTTGGCGGTGGTGTGGAGTCATGCTAGGAGACGCGACCTAGTCGGTCGTGGTCGGTGGTTGTAATGGCGATGGAGGAAGACGGGTCTCGAACACGTAGTTTGGGTCGCAATGCCAGACGATCGTGCCTCTGGGCGTGACCAGCTTGACTGTGCCCTCGTGCGCCTCCGTGCCTCTTCCTTCCCTTTTTGTCCCGTTCTTGATCAGTCTTTGATCCATTTTACCTCGTTGGCTCAATTATGTCCTAATCACACCGTTTAGCCTCACTTTCCCTACAAAATAAATAAGAAAACGAATCTCCTACATAAAAGTTAAATTGGCGCAAGACAATCAAAACACACACATAATTTATACAATTTTGATCATTTAAACCTAAATAATTAGTGCAAACTTATCAATTATATATCAATACCCTTCTCAAAAGTATAATATTAATACTATTACAACAATTTTTATTTTTTTGGTGTTGCTTTTGGAGGGCATTATTACAATATTATTATTATTACTAAAAATCTCCTGAAACAGAGGGGGAAAATTTGTTAAGAAGAAGATAGAAAAGGCTCACTGTAGCGAGGCGCGCACGTTAACCGATGCCCATCCTACCGGCTCATTTTAGCAAGGACCTATGCACAACTCCACCTATGTCCCCTCTCCCTCTCTTCTTCTCCTTATCTCTCTCCTCCGTCACACCACCCCCTCTCTCCCTAGGGTTAGGGTTCGTCTTGCATCTTCTCTATCGCCTCTTCCGCTCCCGCCTCTATCCACAAAACTTATACTTTACATAGTTTTCACCGCCAATGCTCGTCTCCGGATTCTGGGGTTTTCGCTGTAAATTCAGTAGCAGAGCTCATGGACTCAAAGCGGAAGTATTCTTACGCAAATCTCTTCAATCTTGAGGTAATTTCGCAGGAGTCTTTGCACTTCGAAACGAGTCTTTCTCTGTCTTTGCAATTTGGGCGTATGAATTTTGTGTGTGGCGATTTGGTTTTGATGTAAAGGGGGGAATTTGTGAATAATTCTGTGATTTTTTTTTCTTTTTTCGGTCTTCTAGTGTTATTTTGATGTGGGATTAATTCAATTTCGAGTTGGGTTAATGGGCACGTTAGTGCGACAATTTTATTTTTAATTTTTCTTTTGAATGAATTGAATTTTGTTATGGTTGGTATTAATTTTTTTTCCAATTCCTTTTAGCCTTTGATGAACTTTCAACTGCCGAAACAAGATGAAGATTTTGATTATTATGGGAATAGTAGTCAGGATGAGAGCAGAGGTAGCCAAGGTAGGCAGTTTAGTTTTGCTAGAAATGTTACATTTTGCTAGTTTGTGTTGCCTTTTGGTTTTCTTTTTGGGTTGAATTTGAACTTGGCTTATCAGTTCATTAGCGCGTTCTTTATCAATTATTCTCATGGCATGCATGGCGTTCAGTTAAATAAGTTACTTGATGCGTTTTGGACTTGTTTCTGGCTCTCTTGTTGGTTTTGAGAGCAGGCCTTCTTTTGTTGTGACTAGGGGGAGCTTTAGGTGAGCGCATGAATGGAATAATGTCTGAGAGGGGATCAAAAAAGAAGAGGCGGAGTGATTATAGCAGCGACGAGGAAGAAACTGGTAGTTACAATCCACATATTTCAGAGGAGCGATATCGAGCAATGCTTGGAGATCATATTCAGAAGTACAAAAGGAGGATCAATTATGCTTCACAAAATCCTGCACCAACAAGAACTGGGACAATGACAGTGAAAAGTAATGTGGGGCTGAAAGATCACAAACTGATGAATGATAATAGAGGAGGATTTCACAAGTTCGAATCAACTTCAGATTTTCTGAACGGTAGTAGTTCCCAAAAACTAGGAAATTATCCAGAATCAGATTTTGGGCTGCAGTATGGTGCTTCCAGGTTTGCTTCTCAATACTTATGTATTCCAAGGGACAGCATTGCTCTAATTATTGATGTAAATTTATATCATAGCATCTGGGAAATTTGTGGCTTTAACTTAACTGTACATCCAAACATTATAATTTCTAGTTGTTGAAAATTGTAAGGTTATCTAATAGTATTCTTTATGTTGTGATAATTCATATTATACCTGAGGAGCAATCAATTGCAAAACTAGCATGACTTGAGCCCTTTTTGTACTTTTTTTCTGAGTTAGGTGGTACTGTACATGAATGTGACTGGGATTAGGAAATTCTCTCAGGAGGAACTTTATCCTGAGATGACTCTCTATATATGGCTAGTAATTTTCTGGGGACTAGGCTACTATTAAAATCCAGACAAGGTTAGCTTGTAGGTCAGTAGCATGTTAATCACTACAAGCATATGGATTATTGTCAAAAAGCAAAGTCATCCATTAAAATTGTTGTGATTCAATTGCCATAAAAGCAAAAAGGAAGATATCTGTCCCACTCAAAAAAAGAAGGAAGATATCTATAAAGCTTATTATCAAGATTCTGAAAGGAGAGATCAAGAAGTTAACACTTCTGTCTAGTTGGAGAAAGGACATTGATAAGATCAAGACTCAATTTGCATGTAGTACATGCAATTTTTATTTTATTTTCAAATCTGAACTTTGCTTAATGTGGACTCACACTGGGCGCGTTGTTCAAAAATTTTCAGACCAAATCTTGAACCAGCTTATCTGGATATTGGGGATGGCATTACTTATAGGATCCCTCTTCCATATGAAAAACTGTCATCATCACTAAATTTGCCAAGTATATCAGATATCCGAGTCGAGGAATTTTACCTAAAGGGCACCCTTGACTTGGGGTCATTAGCTGCAATGATGGCTTCTGATAACAAGTTTCAGCAGAGAAGCAGGGCTGGGATGGGTGACCAACGGCCCCAATATGAATCTCTTCAGGCAAGATTGCAAGCCCAGCAGATGAATAACTCTGCTGAGAATTTCTGCCTAACAATAAGTGAAACTGCATTGCAATCTGATGGTATTCCAGATGGGGCAGCTGGAAGGATTAGGCGATCTATTTTGTCAGAAGGTGGTATATTGCAGGTTTATTATGTGAAAGTTTTGGAGAAGGGGGATACATACGAGGTTACAGAAGTTTCTCTCTACCTTTGTTTTGTTTTTTTATTTGATTGTTAGTCAAATTGATATATGTGATGCTGCAGATTATTGAACGTAGTTTACCCAAAAAGCCGAAGGTGAAGAAAGACCCTTCTGTTATTGAGAGGGAAGAAATGGAAAAGATTGGTAAATATTGGGTTAATATAGCAAGGAAAGAAATTCCAAAACATCATAGGATTTTCGCCAACTTCCACAGAAAGCAAATAACTGATGCTAAGAGAGTTTCTGAAACCTGTCAAAGAGAGGTTTGTGCTACGAACCTCATGATGATGAACTTGACACTCTGGTCCAGTATTCCAGCTTTACACCATGATGCTTTTTCAATCTTGATTCTTTTCCAGGTGAAAATGAAAGTCAGCAGATCCCTCAAATTGATGAGGGGTGCTGGAATCAGGACAAGGAAATTGGCTAGAGACATGCTAGTATTTTGGAAGAGAGTGGACAAGGAGATGGTACTTTCTTATTCTGATTACTATTTTGAGCATGAGCAAAAACCTACCTTCTTAAACATGTTGCCTATCAACTGCATTCAAAGACTTTTGTCACATAAAATACCATTTCACTATCATGAAAATTTCCCAAAAAATTCATTAATCTTCGTAAGTAGATTTTTTCTGTGAGATGGAACTTGATTTGACATGGTCCATACTTTGTTAAATAATTTAGATACAGCCATACAATGTTCTTATCTATGCAATTGTTTTCTTGAAGGCGGAAGTGCGGAAACGAGAGGAAAAAGAAGCTGCAGAAGCCCTGAAGCGAGAACAAGAACTCCGTGAAGCAAAGAGGCAGCAACAGAGGCTCAATTTTCTACTGTCGCAGACAGAACTTTACAGTCATTTCATGCAGAATAAGACCTCACAACCCTCTGGAACATCTGCAGTGGGTGAGGAAAAATCAAATGATCAAGATAACTTTTTAAGTTCTTCAGAAGCTCAGCAGCAGGAGGAAGATGATCCTGAAGATGCTGAATTGAGACGGGAAGCCCTCAGAGCAGCCCATGATGCAGTTTCAAAGCAGAAAAGAATGACGAGTGCATTTGATAATGAGTGCTTAAAACTACGACTAGCTGGAGAAGCTGAGGCTCCTCTCCAAGATGGCTTGGCCGCTGAGTCTAGCAATATTGATTTACTGCACCCGTGGGTGTCTTTTCTATCTGTGACATTACTCCCTCCCAATTTTCAGTTGTACAGAAACATATTCTACCCTTGATCTTTCATGTTAAGTAATTGTTTATGGCGATCTCAGGTCAACCATGCCTGTAGCATCAACAGTGCAGACACCCGAGTTGTTCAAGGGTTCTCTGAAAGAATATCAGCTAAAGGGACTTCAGTGGCTTGTGAATTGTTATGAGCAGGTAACTGTATGTTTGTAAGTGTCTGCTCTGATTCTGGAAGGCGACCCAGATGGATCTGAACTGATTCATATATTTTTCTTTCCAGGGCTTAAATGGTATTCTTGCTGATGAAATGGGTCTGGGTAAGACAATTCAAGCCATGGCATTCTTGGCTCATTTGGCTGAGGTAATTAATCATCCTTTCAAGTTTATGGCTGTAAGTCATCGTTTTATTAACTGGTTGTGCTTTATAGGAAAAAAATATATGGGGGCCTTTTCTGGTGGTTGCCCCTGCTTCTGTCTTGAATAATTGGGCTGATGAAATCAGCCGATTCTGTCCTGACTTGAAGACTCTTCCATATTGGGGTGGTCTTCAGGAGCGTACAGTGCTCAGGAAGAACATTAACCCAAAACGTCTTTATCGAAGGTGATTCACCATTTCTAATTGTCCTTGAGCTTCATTTAGCTACTTGTTCTATGAAGAGTCCACTGATACTTGCATTATATCTCATCACTTGCCACCATAAATGATGGTCTGATTCTTTGAAGATCAAGTGTAAGGCGTGACTGGTTTAAAACACCTTGTGGTGTGGTAGTTTGGCATCTGAATGAAAAAAAAATGATATGGAATTTCTGGAAAATGACACAACTTAAGGCAGGCAATTAAGACATTATTATCTTGGAACCCAAATATGCCTTGTAAAGAGAAGTCAATTTTCACTGTTGCGGCTTTAGTTTTTGTATGCCATGAAAGTACAATGAATGGTTAAGCAAACAAAATAGCTTACCCTTCAAGGACATATATATGCTAAAGGGTTTATAATTAATTAACTGAGCAGAGATACTGTATGTTGCATAAATCACTAGATTGCTTGTGCGGAGTTGTGCCTGATTGTATGAAATACTTTTACTCTATGAAATTTGTCATTATTTTTAATTATGATAATGACTTGGATCTAAGGCTATCTACATATGTTGGCAACCATGTTCTTCTTATGCCAGATTTGCAGAATTTAAATATTGACTACAGATTGCAGCTTAAAATCAAATGTGGTCTGGGTTACTTGCTTCTTTATGTTGTTGTATGATGCTTGTGGCCATATAAATCTAAGAGTATAGATGTGATGAACATTGCTGGAATTTAATTGAGTGAATGGTGACTATATCTTAGAAATATGTGAAGGCTTGGGATGTGAGATTAGATATTAGGTACAAGCAAACACAATTGGGTATGCTAAGGGCTGAATTAGGAAGGGAAGATTGAGATATTCCATCTGACTGAGGTATTGCTTCACATGGAAATGGTTATTGAAAAGTGTCATGCTTCTGTTGCTGGATCTTTTTACATAAGCACATATGGCTCTGTTCTTTTGCTTTGTTTCTTCACGCACATCACTGTTTGCCCTGCCTTGACATTTTTGGACTTTCTTAATTAAATCTATTATTTTGTTCTACTGGTAATGCCTGATCAACTTTTCAGGGAGGCTGGATTTCACATTCTCATTACCAGTTACCAGCTTCTGGTTTCTGATGAGAAGTATTTCCGCCGTGTAAAATGGCAATACATGGTGTTGGATGAAGCCCAGGCAATCAAAAGTTCCAACAGGTCTGACTCTTCAATTATTGCTTTATTCCAAGTAATTATGCAACAGGATCATAATGTTTTTTAGTTTGAGTGCTTCCTAGTTCCTATTGTCTTATGTATCTTGCTAAATAATTTCTTTTCTGGCATTTATGCGTTCCAGAAAAAGCTTACCTGGCACTGACACCAATACTTCAAAAGCATATTGATAGTTATATATAAGCTTAAATACATTGACCTCCTCTTCAAAATTAGCTAAATACCAACTCTAGTTTCCTTCTTTCCTCTTCTATATTTACACAAGCCCTTCTCTGAGTCATCGATTGACAACTTCACCCATGGATATTTTTTTTTTATTATTATTATTATTATTTTTGTAAAAAGGTTGAATGTAGTTTCTTAATCGAAGAAGTTATCAATGTTCCTAAAACTTCATTATCTTATGAGGTGATTATGCGTTGCTCCTCTGACAATGTTGAGAGTTCTTTCTTCCTGGAGTAGACGTGGTATTTGGCTAGTCGATGAATCCTTGGCACTCTTTCACCTCTCTATTTATATTCCAATCCTTGAAAACTAGAATAAATACTTGAGCAAGTCATTTTTTTTTAAATGCAAAGAGTCACTCATAGTTGTCTAGCATCTGAGGCTTCCCCTCTCTATAATATGAATTCAGTAACTTCAGTAACTATGTAGTATAGCTACAGAGCTACTTGTAGTTTATGCTTTATCTATTTGCTAAATTACTCGGCCATGCACATAAATTGGTAAATATTTATATATATGCTACCATTGACAATGTTGGATGTTGGAATGGCAGTATAAGATGGAAAACACTGCTCAGTTTCAATTGCCGAAATCGCTTGCTTCTGACTGGAACTCCAATTCAAAATAACATGGCTGAACTGTGGGCGCTCCTACATTTTATTATGCCAACTTTATTTGATAGCCATGAGCAATTCAATGAGTGGTTTTCTAAAGGGTACGTTTCTCCTTTAAGTTGTTGGCCTATATCATTTATCTGAGCTAAAAGTTTTATAATCCTTACTCCTTGACTTTATCAGAATTGAGAGTCATGCAGAGCATGGTGGGACATTAAATGAGCACCAACTTAATCGATTGGTACCATTCCTTTACTTTTTTAGTTTAATGCATAATGACTGTTGCTGGGAGTTTGTATCAGTAGCAAAGCACATGTTCTAGGTCAAAGAGTATGAGATCTTGTTTTACAGCATGCATGCCATAGTTCTCGTGATGATAATCTTAAAGGCAGGGAGATTGATGGTCACATGAGCACACAGAAGTTATGTAACTTGTTGCCTGTAGTTAAAAGTGAATACCGTATGACAAATCTACTGAGTAGCTCCCATGATCTATCTTGAATTGCTCCCATTACAGCTTCTGTTACATGATCAAGACTGATTTAAGGCAGTGTTGTGACTCACAAACTTTTTCTGTAACCGTTCTATGTAGCTGGAATTCCATGTGGGAATGTGGTGACTGCTCAATACTGTTAACGTTAAATGATTGCTTTGAAACTTAGAGTTTATGTTAAAAATATTTTCCTCCTAGCAATAGCATATGCTATTTTTTTTTAAAATCTGGACATATGATTTCATTCTCCTTTTCTTATCATTATCTCTTTCTCAAACTTATTGATAACAGCATGCCATTCTGAAACCTTTCATGCTGCGGAGAGTTAAGAAGGATGTGGTCTCTGAGCTGACAGGAAAAACCGAAATTACTGTGCACTGTAAATTAAGCTCTCGGCAGCAAGCTTTTTACCAAGCTATAAAGAACAAGATATCCCTTGTGGAGTTGTTTGATGGAAACCGTGGACATCTTAATGAGAAAAAGCTTCTGAATCTTATGAACATAGTCATCCAGCTGAGAAAGGTAGCATTTT
The DNA here is from genome assembly GCA_026008535.1 of Perilla frutescens. Taxonomy (NCBI): domain Eukaryota; kingdom Viridiplantae; phylum Streptophyta; class Magnoliopsida; order Lamiales; family Lamiaceae; genus Perilla; species Perilla frutescens. The sequence goes on from BRKX01000001.1 coordinate 70,753,148, forward strand.
GCATGAATTGATGGGATTCTATATTTTGCTAATATTGCTGGACAGGAGTTATCCATTTGGGATGAACTACAACACTATTGTATTTTTTCCATCAAATTAATGGTTGGAAAGATAGTATCAACTCACATGATATAATAAAACTTACTTAAGAAGGTGAATTTTATGTGGGCTTCCCCTAGTGGATTCAGACATGGACTTGTGTCTGTCTATTTGCCTATTATTTTCGCTTGAACTTTCCAAAATGATGTAATAGTGGTGTTTTGTGTTTTTCCCCCCTGCAAATCCAGGTATGCAATCATCCAGAATTATTTGAGAGAAATGAAGGTAGCTCATATTTCCATTTTGGAGAGATTACAAGTTCTCTTGTCCCTCCTCCCTTTGGTGAGCTGGAAGACATCTTTTACAGTGGTTGTAGAAATCCCATTATATACGAGGTAATTTGGAGATCTAATTCCACCCCCTCCCCCTCCCCCTCCCCCAGCAGAATGTAGTTTTCACTGTGTTAAGCATGTTAGTATACTAGTGAACTACTTGGTGATGTTATCTTTGCATTGATGGAGCTGAGTAACTGGTGCAACCTTACTTGACTGACCTTTCTCTCTAAATTTGTGGAAATGTTTTTCTTTTGCAGTTTTGGTGAAAGGATGTTCACACACCCTATTTCAAGAAAACCTACCTGTTATAACTTATTCAATAATAGGAAAGTATGTTAAAATGTTGGCTACTATGATTGATACAAGTTAATCTAACTGGCCAATATAATGTACTAATGTATCTTCTGGATTATCATTCTGGTGATCGTGTTGACTCCGTGATGAATGATCTTTCTATGTAGTCCATTTCTGTCTTTGAATATTATTTGAATTTTCCTCTGATAGATACCAAAACTGGTCTACCAAGAGACTGCTGGTGGCTCCAGGGTTCATAGCTCAGAAGCTGGCCAGAATTTTAGCAGAGAGTCATTTCAGAAGATTTTTAGCATATTCTCTCCAGAAAATATCTACAGTTCCTCACTCCAAAAGGACTATGTTTTGGATCGTAATTCTGGACAAAGTGAAACATTTGGATTCTCCCGCTTTATTGATTTATCACCAGCAGAAGTGTCATTCTTGGCAACAAGTTCTTTCATGGAGAGATTATTATACTCGGTTATGAGATCAGATCGCCAATATTTGGACGGAATCTTGGACCTGTTGATGGAAAGTGATGATGATAATTTCCAGTACGCTCATGTTGGCAAGGAAAAAGTGAGAGCTGTCACACGAATGTTGCTACTGCCCAGTAAGTCGGAGAAAAATGTTCTTAGAAGAAGGCTCGCAACAGGTCCTACGGATGCTCCATTTGAGGCCCTAATCATGCCTTACCAGGATAGGCTTCTATCTGATATCAAGCTTTTGCATTCAGTATACTCATTCATCCCTAGAACCAGAGCACCTCCAGTAAGTGTTAATCTGTACTATTCCTTTATCACACACACACACACATGTATACGTAGTTTTGATTACTTGTTTGTCAACTGAGCTCTTCTGGGAATGCTGTATTTGGCTCAGATAAATGTCCGTTGTTCAGACAGAGACTTTGCATACAGGATGGCTGAAGAGTGGCATCACCCCTGGTTGAAGAGGTTGTTGATTGGATTTGCACGAACATCTGATTGTAATGGCCCAAGGAAACCCACTGGTACTCACCCTTTAATACAAGAGATTGATGCTGAATTACCAGTTACACAACCTGCCCTTCAGCTTACGTATAAGATCTTCGGATCTTGTCCACCCATGCAACCATTTGACCCTGCCAAAATGCTGACAGTACGCTCTTCCTCTTTGCACCCCTGTACTTGTTAGTGACTCCACATATCAAGTGGATCTCTGTTATGATATCTTGTACTTTTCCAGGACTCTGGGAAGCTTCAAACACTCGATATACTTCTAAAACGTCTACGGGCAGAAAATCATAGGGTTCTTCTTTTTGCACAGATGACAAAAATGCTGAATATCCTTGAGGTAAATGTAACACATTTTCATGATTCCCATTTGCAGAAGAAGCTTTGTGTTTTCTGGGTTTGAACATTGAGTTTGAATTACTTCTCTGTTGGAGAGTGGTTTCATAGTTGACACACTCGCTCTGCAGGATTATATGAACTATAGGAAATACCGGTATTTGAGGCTTGATGGGTCATCCACGATAATGGATCGACGTGACATGGTGAAAGATTTCCAGCACCGGTATGTGCTTTCTTTAATCATCTTCCTTTTTTTTTCCTCCTCCTTGCTCTTTCTCTCTTTCTCTCTCCCCTCGTTATGAACTCTTTCTGAGCTTTCTGCAAAATATTCTTAGGAGTGATATCTTTGTGTTCTTGCTGAGCACACGAGCTGGTGGGCTTGGAATCAATTTGACGGCTGCTGACACTGTCATATTTTATGAAAGTGATTGGAATCCAACTCTGGATTTACAGGCGATGGATAGGGCCCATCGTCTGGGTCAAACTAAGGATGTTAGTCTCTTTCTATCCCTGAACTATTGCTTGAAAAACCTTTGCTTAATTGTTCTGCTTTGACACTGTGCTAGTTTCTTTATATGTCCCTTCTTTTGCCTGTAAAATCATAAATTTGAAAATTTCTGAACAAGTCATTTAACAAATGGAGATGAGATTGGTGCATTCATTTGGCTTATGTTGATCATCATGGATACACTTGCACTTAGAATTGATGAAATGATGTATCATGTGGAAGCATTGGTCATCATTTCTCTCCCTTCCTACTGCAACATTACCCTTAAAAGGAAAGTTTATAGTCACTGGTATTAATTTTTCATAAGCTATTTCCTTGTTTACAACTTGTTATGGATTTGCCGTGCGATTAATTTTTACTTGAAATTATGAATTGCCCTTTTCACAATAACAAATAATTATCATACTAAAACATGTCTTTTCATCACTTAGGTAACTGTGTACCGCTTAATTTGTAAAGAGACAGTAGAGGAAAAAATTCTGCAGAGAGCGAGTCAGAAAAACACAGTCCAGCAGCTTGTGATGACAGGTGGTCATGTACAAGGTGACCTTTTGGCTCCGGAGGATGTTGTATCATTATTGATCGACGATGCCCAACTGGAGCAGAAACTAAAAGAAGTTTCACAACAGGTGTGGCATGAATCATGCCTTTTCTTTCACGTTCTGAACTATTCATTCCTGATAGACATTCAATACCAGAATAGTTCAGATTAAAAACACTCGTATATTTTGAAACTAATCGGTTTCTGCTGCCGAACAGGCAAAAGATAGACAGAAGAAGAAAAGTGGTGCGAAGGGCATCAGAGTTGATGCAGACGGAACTGCATCTTTGGAGGATTTCGTCAACCCTGAATCACAGGACAACGACTTTGACCCTCAAGATCCTGAAAAGCCGAAATCCAGCAACAAAAAGGTGATAATCTCTCTGGTTCCTTTGAACTGTGCTTGCGGAATTTGGTAACCATTGATAATTGATATTCGGGCATTTATCTATAACATATGAACTTTTGTGTTGATGACTGGATTGTAATGAATAATTTGCCTGTGCAGAGGAAATCCGCCACTGACAAGCAAACACAACCGAAATCAAGGGCTCAGAAGAGTTCAAAACAGTTGGATTCATCTACAAATCCAACAATAATGGACTACGAACTCGATGATCCCCTGCAGAACACCGACTCCGTACAGCAAAGACCAAAGAGGTTGAAAAGGCCAACAAAGAGTGTGAATGAGAACATCGAACCTGCATTCACAGCTATTCAGCACCAAAACTCAGAACATTAGCTACTGAAGAAACCACGAGGCGTTGCAAACTGCCGTCGAGATGATAACGTTTTTCCTGTGTTGGGGTATTGTTGGATCTACTGATCTTCACTGGGATGCAAAGCTGTTGCCACTGCGCGGCTGAGGAGCTCTATCGTTCGTAGCATTAGAGGACTGCCTAACTCGTGCGAATGAGCGAAATGAAGGAAAATTTGTATAGCAGTATTGTACAGATTATTTTTGTAGGATCGAGTTTTTGCCAGCTTCTCTGGTTACTGTACGATAATTATAGTTCTCATGTATAGAAGGATTATAGTTCCCAATCATCTTATCATTTATTCCGACTTCTCAACCAGTTCAAGAGGGATCTGTAATCAAGATATGTGAACAAAAACTCTTGAATAATCAGGAGTTTTTCCTACTTTGCCTGCACCGAATTGAGGTTTCATTCGAGAGAGAGAGAGAGAGAGAGAGAGATGATCTGTATATACATAGTGCAGGAAGTAAACAATTACATTATATGTAAACCTACGATCTAGATTATACATAGAAAAGAGCTGATTCTGAACATACACAGCAGGTCATCGCTAAGGTTAGAAAGATGTTAGTCCATCTACATGGCTTCAGCTGCAATGCCATTTTTTTTTTCGCGATTTCCTTCAAATACTCCTACATCACAGCTCAATACCGTAAACAGAAACGGAAAATAGCATACAATTCATAATACTTACTGGAGGTTGCTGCTGCTGCTGATCCAAATATATATATATATATATATATATATATATATATATATATATATATATATATATATATTTCTGCTACTCCTTCAAGCGGGTAAGAGCCTATCGTAGCCATCGTGTTGTGCATCATTCTTCTTCAATTTAACAGGAATACACTTCAAAAGGATGGCAATGGGCATGCTCACTGCGCCCAGCAAAGCGCTGAGCATCCATAGTTGCCAGTTCAATGGTACAGTACTCGCGAAAGTGCCCAGGAATTCGACTATTATCACTTGGAATACAACTGTGGAGACTATTATTCCTGAGAATACCCAGTTTCTAAATATGCCTCGAAAGATGTTTATCTTCTCAATGTCGCGGCTGTTTATTTCGTTGAAGACCTGGATCAAGATGGGGAGAGAAATTTTCAGAAATGTACAGATGGTTATTTAGTTCACGATTTGATATGAATTTCAATTAAATTGAATATATAGTTTACCTGGCAGAACACAAATGTGTTGAATATGAAAGTATTGAGTACAGCAGTTGCATCAGGGCCACTGAGTCCCAAGATTTGCTTCCCAGCAAAATTGAGGACCAGCAGAATACACAGTTGGTAGATGCTCTGACCAATGATATTCCTCCACATGGCCATGGTAATGAGACTCTCCGACCTCCCGACTGGCGGCCGCTTCATCAGGCCGTCATGTGGTGGTTCAGTGGCCAGTGCAAGCGCTCCTAAAGTGTCCATGATCAGGTTCACCCAGAGCAACTGCACCGCGGTGAGGGGTGTCGATCCTGGAGAGTCATCAGCAAACGAAACGTGTTATATTTACCTCATGGTAATTATAACAAGAGGTGGTTCGAGGTTGAAGTGGACAATGAGAAACACAAGATTGGCAATGAACACAAGAACCTGAGGCACAAGCAGATATGAAGTTGATCATGAGAGCAACGATATTAACGGTCAACTGGAATTGCACGAATTTCTGTATGTTGATGTACACAGCACGTCCCCATTTTGCAACTGTGACAATTGTTGAGAAATTGTCATCCATCACAATCACATCGGCACTTTCTTTTGCAACCTGAAATTCGAATACGTTAACAATGTTCTTGCATTATTCCAATATTTGATAAGAGAATCTTCCATACAAAACCTCTGTTCCAGCAATGCCCATAGCTAGTCCAATATCTGCCTCATGCATCGCAGGAGCATCATTTGTTCCATCACCGGTAACTGCAGCAACTTCCAGCAACCTTCTGCATGTCTTCACCAAGACGTGTTTGTCTGTCGGAGATGCCCGAGCCATCACCTACATTCAAGATCAAGACCTAAATAGATATTGTAAAAAAAGACAAATGATTTCGTATTTCTCTAGGAATTAGACGTGGAAGTTCATTGATCACCTTAAGCCTGGGTATATCTCGTTCCATCTCCAGAGCATTTTTATGACGGAAAGTTGGACCTTCAACTGCAAGATCATCATCGTCTTCTTTGAGAATGCCACATTCTTTAGCTATTGCTTTAGCTGTATTGATGTTATCACCTGTGACCATGCGCACAGTGATTCCTGCTTCCATACAAGTTTCAACTGCTTCCTTCACCCCTGGTCGAACGGGGTCCTTGATTCCCACTACAGTAATCAGCGTATAGCCATGATCAGGGATGCTATTCCCATGAAAGCCATCATCAATGTCTTTAAAAGCTAAACAAAGAGTGCGTAAAGCTTCGTTGGCAAAGCCATTGATCACATCCAACACATTTCTCCCTTGTTCTTCTGTCAAAGGGACAGTTTCCCCCTTGGCAGTGATGCTCTTGTCGCACATCTTCAATATAATCTCAGACGCGCCTTTGCAGAAAGCTCGGAGCTTGCCATCTGGAAGAACGACGAGCACGGACATCTTTTTCTTTTCAGAATTAAAAGGTTCCACCTTCAGAAACTTGCATACACGGCGCTGCTCATTGAAATCACCACCAAGGCGCAGTCCAAACTCTAGTATTGCTGTTTCTGTTGGCGTGCCTAAAATGGAAACCTTTCCTTCTTTATTCTTAACGACCTCAGACCCTGTATTGTTGAATATTGCTTGTAGGAGAACGTTTAGTACAGTTCCTGATATGCTAGAATCCAATGTATCAGTGCCACTATTGGCACCTACTGCTTTGATTTTTCCACAAATCCATGTTTTGCTCACTACCATATGGTTTGTTGTCAATGTCCCCGTTTTATCAGTGCAAATGCACGTAGCAGAACCCATCGTCTCACAGGCAGAGAGATGCCTCACTAACGCGTGGTCACTCATGAGCTTCTTCATTGCAAAAGCAAGACTCAGTGTCACAGCTAGGGGGAGTCCCTCCGGCACTGCAACGACTATTATAGTCACTGCAGTGGCGAAATAGTTCAAAAGCGTCAGAGCATCACTAGAGTTCCATATAGTAAGCTCATCGCTAAGCCCTTTCTGAACCAGGAACCTTGCTGTCAAGACAAGGAAAGTTAAGACAGCAAAAGCCAGGCCGATTTTCCCAATAATTGTAGCTACACCGTTCAGCTTCACCTGCAGCGGGGTCTCATCTTCTCCTCCCTCGCTGAGAGTTTCCATCAACTTCCCCCATTCAGTTCTCATGCCAACAGTAGTCACCAACATCTTTCCAGTTCCATCTTGAACTTTCGTCCCTGCTAAAAGAAAAGGTCGTTTCTCATATATATTTATCGGAACACTTTCACCGGTCAAACTTGACTGATCAATGAGCAAGTTGTACCCTGATACAAATATTCCATCTGCTGGAACTTGGTCCCCGATTGATAGATGAACCATATCTCCGACAACCAAGTCATATATGGAGATCTTTTGTCTGATTCCATCCCTAATGACCTGGATAAAAATCTTTTTCTTCTCCTTGTCCAACTCCTTGAACTGCAATGACTGTCTGTAATCACTAACTGCAGTAACAAAAACGACCAACAATATGCTTACTATGATCCCTAACCCGTCATAAGTCCCCTTTGGCCACCCTTCAGTGGCGAGACCAACTCCAACAGAGACCACGGCACAGACTATAAGTATGATAAGTGTCACGTCGTGCAAAGCATCCCACAGAAACAACCAGAAGCTCTTAGATGGTTTCTCAGTGTACACATTGGGACCAAAAACATCTTGTCTGGTGGGCACATCCCCAGAGTTAACTCCGTCCTCTAGTGAAACGTTCAATCTCTCAGCAAGCCCTTCAACTCCTTTCAGTTTAGTTAATGTTCTGATATCATAGGAAGCTACTATAGTTGCAAGTTTATCTGGATCAATCCCAAATCCTGCAAATCTAGCCTCTTCTTGGACACCATTCCCCAAATCCAATTCCAAATCTTGTTCGATGGATTCGCTTGAGGCACTATCATCTGCTGAGGGAAGTTTCATTGCTTGTCCAGCTATTATACGATGGCAAAAAAATGCGCAAAATGGATCAAATTCAAACTGAATTCTTACATCATAACCAAGAATACAAGCATGAACAGAAATATACCTTCAATAAACCTGAGTGCTGCAGTGTAAGCAACAAAACATACACGTATGTTTTCCTGGTAAATAGAAGGAATATTATCAGATTCAGAAAATTAAATTTGGCAAAGCCACATATTGATGAAAGAACCTGGAAACTTTGAGATCAAGTAACATTTTGAACAGAATGGACTGTAAAATGCAGAGGGTCCCCATCTGAAGACATGAAGATCAATGCTAAAAACAGATAACAAATTATCTCTCGATTTCAATCATGGCCTACTTCACCATTGCAAGAGCCAAGAGTGTTGACGTGGGGAATAACTAGCAGCTGGTGTCAATGCAATTACAAAATGCATGCGAAGATACTTGTGATTTTAACAATCCAATAAGTCGTTCAATACTTTTTGCATGGGAAATGTAGTAAATCCAATGCCGTTTCTCCAAAAATCATATATTTCATTAGTTAGTTAATTACCAATTTAAAGTTCAAACTGCTAAAAGTAAACGCATCCAACTCCATTCCATCACTTCGACATGTATATATTGCTTGTGCCATTGAAATGAAAGATAGTGATTGAAAAGAAAAAGGGACAGTCCACATTCCACGGTGACTCAAAACTACATCAGCAAGTTATTAACCGGAATAAATGTTCATTTGTGACTTAATCAACATGGACTAGTATATCAATCATAATCATCTTTCCAAAAAAGTATTAATTCTGACTTTTTCCATTTCCTTGACAATTAATATCATCAAATTACACACCATTGCTAGGTTTTACCCCGAATTTAATTAAAAACTGCCAGAGGAGTATCCTTTGAAGGGGAAGTTCTACGGTCTACCCTAACCTAAATACCCTCGTGGGTAGGATTTTGACAAGTGATTGTATATTTGTATACTTGTAAGGGCGTTCACTGTGGTGCTAGTCCATAATGGTGCCATATTATCAAACATTTCATTTTTCAATTACTCAATATTTTATCCACTATGGTGCTACCTCACTTTTAACTATTTATTATGGACCCCACTATCATTATTACTATATATAATTTATATATTTTTATAATGAAGGAAAGCACAAAAAATGCAAAAAGGGTGGAGAGAGAAAATATTTGGGCCCACTATTTAATTCAATAACCAGGCCCTTGCACAAAGAACTCATTTCTTATTTTGCTACCTTGACTTGTGTTCCATTATGATGGAACCTGATTCTTATTTTGCCACATAGATATAAACACCTCCCATAATGGATGCTCTAAAACTCATATCAAATGTCCATGCCACATGGCAAGATCTCACCCATGTTAGTAAGATATAATTTCCCCCTTTGAAGATAGTGTTCAAATTGTTGTATGGCAACATAGTCAAATGTTCCATAGTATGATACGGGATAAAATTCTCTAGTTCACTTTTCATGTCTCACTATTATGTCCCACTATAAAATTTAATATTTTAAAAATATTTATTATAAAAATAAATTTTATTATAGTATTACAAATCATAATCAACATTTATTGTTAAAAATTAAAATTTTAAAAAATTATATACTCTACTTTTGGAATAATCAACCATATTAATCAATTATATTTACTAAAAAATAAGAAATAAATATAACTCCTAATTGAGTGGAATGGACCCTAAATAATAATTATAAAATTAAACTAAGCCATAGCAAATTGAAATTGAAGAAAAAAATTGATGAAAATTAAATAAAAATCAAGATGAGATACTAATTGGGATAGAAAAAAGTGGGATAGATAATTTCATTTAAGTATGATACGGCCAACACTATAAGGACATTTTTTTCCAAGAAAATTACGTATCACGATGGGCCATTTGGTTGACATGGAATCTGGTATAGGAAAATAATTTGATTTCTTATTTTTAAATTCATATATTTGGTTTTATTTTAATGAACGATGAGAAAGTAATTAAATTCCTCAAAATAAGGAAAATAATGCAACTTTTACTTCAAGTATGTATTTTGATTACTTGCCTCTGGAAATCTTGTGTATGATAATTTTATGTTTCGAATTTTTCATCAATTATATCTTATTATATATATTATTAAATTTTGAATTTATAATTTTTCAACAAAAAATATGAAAAAAATTAATTTTGAAATTTTTTAGATCTTCATTATTTTATTTTTTATGATTTGTTATTAATTTTGAATTTACAATTTTCAACCCAAAAAATGTAAAAAAAATATCTTTCAAAAATTTGAAAAAAAAAGATTAAAATTTGATTATTCTAGCAACCACTTTTTAGAATTGATGGTAAGGGAGTGTCGGACTCAAGACATTGAGCAACTTGGTTATAGAATTGACAATAAAATTTTTGTATTAATCTAATAATCATCTTTATTATTTATTATTTTGGTAATCATATAATTTATTTTGATTTAAATTATATTTAAATAACATGTTGTCTTCAAATTACTTAGAGGAATAATAATAATAATAATAATAATAATAATTATAATTATTATTATTATTATTATTAGTAGTAGTAGTAGTATTATTATTATTATTATTATTATACTTAAACTTATAAACTATATTGTTCATATCTTAAAAATTATTGGTAATACGAACATGATAAGAAATATTTTAAGCATTTCATTTTGAAACACAAGATAAATAATATGCTAGGATTCATTTTCCTCAAAATTACATTCCTATAAATTATATTCTCAAACAACTTTATTTTCCCATCAAGCAAACGAGTTCTATGTGTGACAAAAATATAATTTTAGACCACTTCTACAAACCAAAAATAGAAGTTATTTTTGCCATTTTGCTAGTTTAAAATAAAAAAATGAAGATGATTTAATCATTTTTTATTTTTTATTAGAAAAACACACACGTCATCAAAGCAAAATACTGTTTTCTCCAGCAAAAAATAAAATAAAAATACTGTCACTAAAAATCCCGCTCCTTCATCCGTTGCGTGACGTGACATGAAAACCGCGACCCCAGTAACCAAAAATTAAAATTATATTTTCCAACAACTAAAAACGTCTAGTTACATTATTTTTAATTTTAAAATGTTTGTATATGTTTTGTACTTTCATGTCCTTTTAAAGATGGTAATGAAGATTATTTTTTTGAGAATGCCTTTAAGATGAAGATGCTTGTAAGTTTCTCGGAAATTTCCTTATTTGCCTTTACTATAAGATGCTACAAGTCAAAAAGTACCACTTCCCTCTTTAATTATGATGGTCTCAATCGCTGATTATCAACCACAAGACTGACTTCTACTTCTGCTGCTCTGCATCTCTTCCAGCCCCATCGAGTCCAGATTCTATTTTTCTTTAATTTTGATGTTCAAACGTTTATTAAAATAAATAAGATGGAATCGGATACGAAAGACCAGACTATCCTCATAGTGTCTTTTTTTTTTTTTTTTAATTGGAGAAAATGGAGGTAGATTTCAAACAAGGGATCTCTTCTTTTATACATATATCTTCATGGTTTGGATATTTCCGAAGAACTCCTAACAGAGTTAAAATAGATTCAATTTTTATTTTTATGTTTTTTCAATTCAATTCTTGTACGCCTTATGAGGTACTATCTCATGTGGCACAATATCTCTATTGAGACATTTGAGGTAGTACCTCATGAGATATTGAGACACTTGAGGTAGTCCATTGGACTTTCAAGTGTTCCAATAGAGATATTGTGCCACATGAGGTAGTACCTCATGAGGCATACAAGAATTTCCCCTTACCCACCCTACCATGAGGGCAGCTGTGACAGTGAGAGCACCATTAAATAGGAAGCATTTATTATGAAAGAAGTAGGCGTCCAAACATTTCAAGACTATAATTGGGAAAACTCTATGTTACTCCGGATAAAAATGAAAGTGTTGAGATAGACCTATTGTGATACTTTCTGCACTATCATGAGGGTAGCAGAGAATTTATTCTATAATTGTGAGATAGGTAGATGCCGGTACCTCTCAACTCAGAGCTTAGAAGTATGGACATGAATTTTCTTTTTCTCACTATCCAATCAAAAAAGACGAAGGGGTGTGAAAAAGCTTTTTATTGTATCATACAAAAGGTCCTAATTATTAAGAAAAGACCAATATTCTCACTAAAAACTTTATAAAAAATAATATTAAGTAGAAGATCAATAATTTTATATTTTAAGAAAGTTATAGCTTGGCTTTTTCAATCAACAGTTGTGAAATAACTATCATAGTTTACCGTCCAATAGAAAATGTCAACTGCAGGGGCAACAGTCACCAACTAACAAGGAGATAGAAGGGAGCATGTTTTCTGCTCTCACTCTTCCGTCCATTTCTCTACAAACAAAAATCTTCTCCTAATTCTTTCTATTTTTAGAAATATTTGTAGATATTAAATTAATGTAAAATCATATTCTGCTCTACTAGCTTAAATTTTTAGATGAACTAACCATTTAGCAAGATATCATAATTAGGTCAAACCAAAATTATCCAGCGCTTCTCTTTACCATCTAGTTTTTTTAGATGAAGTAGTCGTTTTAACAAACTACACAACAGATTAAATATAAGATTTACACTATTATTAATTCTCAAGTAATATTCACACTATTATTACAAAATAAAAATGACAATCATTTGAGAAAAAAGAAAACGAAACTGAATTCGGATTTACGTTTCCATGAAAATCGAAAATGCTCTGTTTCAAAAGCTACGATTACGCGTAATTATACGATCATCCAAAAAAAAGGAGAAAATTAAGAAGCAGCAAAGCTATTATATACGTACCCTAAGCCTTCTCATATGTTCCTTCGCTTCGGAGCGCTTCTCAAGATCGGCGGCATATCGGAAGCGGCGGCGGCGATTCTTCACGAGTTTTCCGACGGCGTCACGCCACCTCTTGAGCGCCTCCTCCGAGCTGCCTTTGTGGTTCAAGTCGAACTCCGGCGGAATGAACTTTTCCATTTTTGGCAACCGTAGCAGAGTAGTGTAGGGTCACTCAGCATACATTTTACAGTACTGAAATGGAAACCGAACTGCAGCCGCGAGGAGCAGAGAAAACGAGTGCGTTTTATAGTTGTGATAGCGTACACCGTACAACAGCGGAACGCGGCTCCACGCGGTTCTCATTTCTCATTCTCATAATCACATTTATGCCCTTCATTTCTTCGTTATTTCTGCGTGGGTGCGATGGAATGTTCTAATTTATTTTTTTTACTAGAGAAACCATTGTTAAAACTTCTATTTTGTCTCCTGTGGCTGTGGCCCTTGTCTCCTTAAGACGCGGGATGATTCAAATGCATTATCTTTCAATTAGTTTTACTAATATAATTAAATTAATTTTAGAAGCGTTATTTTTCATTCAATATTTTCAAAATATTGTTTTAAAATAATTTTTTCCTTGAACGATTATTGCATTTATTAAGTTTTTATATGACTGATTTTTATGATACGAGTTGATGGAACGATATGAACTAATTTGATTGGTACGTACGACCAGTATAGTTTGATTTAGGATATTGTTAATATGATTATCGATTCCTTCAAAAAAGGGGTAAATAAATTAAACGTTCTAATTTCTCCTTACACATGTTTGTAATTTCTATATTTCATGGATTGTGGTCGTCAATCAAATTCGAAATTGATGGATTGATCCGAATAGCTTCAGAAAAAAGTAAGAGTGAAAAAATTATAGTTTGACAGGAATTTGGTTGGAACTGAATTTATACATCTTATATTTTAATTAAATATTGAAAGTTTCATGTTCGATTTTATTTAAGCACTAAATATATATGTGTTGATACTTAAATGATATATTCAGTTAATTACTGGCGGGTAAGTTATGTTATATTTAGTGTTGATTTATTAAAATTAGAATTTTTGGCTGACATTAATTGATAAATTTATATATATTAAATATTTTTTCGTAAACTTGTTGACCCAAAATCGAAGGGTTATAATTAGGTCCAAAATTTTACAGCTCGAATTGGCCCGAATCAATTATAGTCCGACATGTCAATATAATATAATGGGATTGACTCGAAATCGAGTGGTTAACCCGATTGATATCCTTAACTATGGTGATATGATTTTGATTAATACTGCTGGTGTAATTGATATGATCATACGAAAATGTAAGTATGATAGTCCAAAATAGAAAAAAAATGACATAAAATAATTTGTTTATTTATACATTTGAGTACTCCATAATTCATATATTGCGATATTCTCTTACTTCTGCGTACTACCTTTATTTATTGTTAGTGCTCCACACGCTTTTTTTTTTTTTTTTCTTTTCTTTTTTTTTTAAAAAAACTTTTGTCTTGCCTACTTTTTTTTTTTTAATTAACTTTTGCCCCTGCATTTTTAAGAGATAGGACAAGTAAAGAGCAAGAAGAAGAAGCAAATATAGGAGACAAAAGTATAAAATTTATAGTGCATAGGATTAGAAAATAGAAATTGAAATTGCAACGATAAAGGTTACATTTATTACAGTTTGTCGATTATTTATTTTTGGGTTTTGATAATTGAATTGGTGGAGTGACCTAATTTTTTATGTTCGGCTATAGTTAGGTCGGTACGTATACATATGGAAGGAATTTGTTTTGAGCTAGTGAATGTGGTAAAGAAAAAATGGTTCAAATTAAATAGTTATGTTGCTAGGAATATATTTAAACAATTTAATTAAGTTAAGCTATGAAAATTCTATATTATTTTCTTCCACAATTGGTTAAGAATGAATAACTCGCCTCCAAAGTATTTTTTATGTTAATTATTCTTATTAAGCATACTCATGTATAGTAAGTTGTTGGTAAATACACATACATAATGTTAATTCATATATTGTAGGTGTTTGTAAACAATGGATTGAATGCTACGTGTTTTAATTTCTATCCGATTTGGATGAGTAGAGATCATCTAGTCCCAATTTTGTGTGCCAACAATAAAATTATATATAGTTAATAATGTTTTTCGTAAAAATAAAATTTATTGTATTATAACTAATCACAATTAATAATTGTTGCTAAAAATTAGAATTTTAAAAAATTATATACCTTAAGTTTTGAATAATCAACCCCAAAAATCAATTATACTAACTAAAAAATAAATATTAAAAAATTATTATAAACCCTAATTGGATGGAATAAATCTTGAATAATAATGTAAAATTATATTAAATCAAAATAAATTAAAATTGAGGGAAAAAAAATGAAAGAAAATGTAATAATTTTGAGATTTGATATACGGTTAACATGCACAAGTTGAGACTAGAGTATCTCAAATGAATTTGGACGTAGGTACACTACAAAATTGTCCATTTACTGAGTTTACTCTATATATTTCACGTAATCCATAAATACTCCATCCGTTTCGAAATGTTTGTTGTTTTAGATTTTTTTTTATCTAGAATTAACAATTAATTTTGTGGACAAATATACTCATCCCATACATGTCATAAAATCTAATTCATCTATATTTTCCTAAAAAATAACAACATTTTCTCTCTCCATTTTGTTGGAATCAAAAAATCTTGTATGATTTGAGATGATTAAAATTGAGAGAGAGGATGTCAAATTATAAAAAACAACAAACATTTCGAAACGGAGGGAGTATATGATATTTGCCAAATGGAAGTCATTAATTAATTGACCAAACTAAAATTTGTGTTTATGTAGTCGACCATTTAATTTGAATCAATGCGCTGCTGCTAAAAGAGATCAAAATGAAAACTATAACAAATTAAACTAATGGCCAAGATAAAATTACAAGTAAATAAGTAAAAAATTCAGAGAAGTAACTGTGTACGTTCATATAATTAAGTACCCTTACTTATTGACTTATATCATTTTAATTATAAAAAACGTAACGAAGTAATAAATCTTGTAGTTCCATGTATCACGTACGTATGTCGACGTACCACGTGAATTGCTATTTGTTTGAAATTATAGCAAAAATCACAAGCTAGTATGGGCTCCAGTGTTATTGGTCAATACTCTGAATTCAATTCTAAATTATAGTTTAAATTTATTTTCACAAAAAAAAAAGTCTTATCTAGCGCGTATTATATGACTTTAAGAATTTGCATGAAAACTTAATTAGCTATATAAAGATATACAGTTTATTTTCTATGAAGTTATCTTTATTGTAGCAACGACCATTATTATATAAAATATAAAAAGTTACGTTCGCAAACTGCAAGCTGAATAGTAATATATAAAAAAATTAAAGGACATTCGTCATTGTTGGGATATATCTTAAATTGATAAGTGATAAAAAATAAAAAATATATATATTTATGGCCAACATGCAAAATATAAATATAGATTTATATTTGTATATATGCAAAATAATAGA
Organism: Perilla frutescens; assembly: GCA_026008535.1. Classification (NCBI taxonomy): domain Eukaryota; kingdom Viridiplantae; phylum Streptophyta; class Magnoliopsida; order Lamiales; family Lamiaceae; genus Perilla; species Perilla frutescens. Next base: position 70,769,463 of record BRKX01000001.1, read on the forward strand.
AAGTCGTTCCACTCTTTGACAGATTTAATTTTTGGATCACTGCCGTTTTCAGTGCTTGTGTGTGGGGTGGAAGTTAATAGTTCTTTTATGCGAGTGTTGTAATATTTAAATTTTGGGATGCATCCAACAGTTGTTAAAATTAATTTAAATAGTTAAGCTTCAGAAAAGGGATAAAAAATATTATGTAGATCAAGCTCCACAGGTTCATGAGTTATTTTAATCAGTACTCTATCGGTCCCATTCATGTGAGCTGATTGAATTTTTCAGTATGATTAAGAAAATTATTGAAAAAGCAATTAAGTAAGTAAATTTTCTAATATGCCCATATTTATTTATTCATTTGTCAATGAATAAATGCTCAATGTAAATATATTAAATAAGAGTAGATATTAATAATTGAGCTACACACACACATTTATACCAGCTAATATATATATTGGGATATTTAGAAAATGAAAACAAACCTATATGAATGAGATGGAAGGAGTACTTGACAATCAGTTGAAACATTCTATTACTTGAAAAAAATCTAAAGATCATAGTTCAACTTTCAATTCAATGAACAGAGATATATGAGGAAAATTAATATACTATTTTTTTTTATTTTTTGGAGGGGCCAAAGATACTAATATATTATTCGTTTTATATTACTATGTGTGTGTGTGTATATATATATATATATATGTTTGAAGTAAAACTCGTTTAAACTGGATTCAATTACAACAAAAATACTTGAAATATAATTTTCAAATGTACATAAAAAATGCAATTATAAACTAGATAATATTATAGATTTATATCTAGCTGTAACTTTCTAGTTATACACTTATACTTGAAGTTTAAGGCTCGACCTATATATATCAATCAATAACACGGGATATGGGAATTAGTGATATCAATCTCTCAATTTCAAATGAAATCATTGAATATTGACTTCCTCGATCCTTTTAGTTGCTTTAATTTTGTATTTATTTTTTCCTTATTGGTGATAATGATCAATGACTAATCGGGCATTTGAATGGATCTAAAAAGGTTAAATGAGTCCCGGTGGGGATGATCTAGCGGTAGAGTGAGATTGTTTGGAGATCAAAAGTCATGAGTTCGAATCTTCTCAATACCACATGTCGGGTATGTGAGTAAAAAAAAGATTAAATACTTTTCTAGAACTACTAAAATGTAAAATGTTACAGAACCACTCATGAAAATTAAACAGATTACATTTTTGGTAGGGATATATTCAGTTGTAGGAGTATATGATAAAATCAAGTGTTTTCATATGATGATAATTCATATTGATATATTTGTTCTTATTTTGGTTAATTTTCAATATATCCCAATTATCGCTATATTTGAATGGGCACAAATTATATGAACGTAAAAAGTGTTAACAAATTAAAATTTGATAACTATACACTATACCCAGTTAAATTCTAGAACTCCAAATGGGGACAACTCATATACATTCAATGATTCAAATGAGACTTTTGAGAACCTTCAAAGAAAATTGAATCCAATATCCATTATCCCAGCAATTCCTCTCCATTCAAATTATATTATTATTTATAATATCATTTAATACACGTTGCATTAATATACAGTAAAATACTATTTATCTTCTTCATCCAGATTTCCTCTATGCAACCGACTCACTCTAAATTAATAGAGATTAAATTTCTCCTGCAAAATAAAAATAAAAATAAATTAAATTAATAGAGATTAAAGATATTTATATAAATTGGGCCTTTAGTATTTCCTGGATACTTTTTCTCTTTTATAAATTATTTATTCAGTCCAGTCCGAGAATAAATTGGGCCCAGAAGGCCAGAACCCATTAATTTATATATTATATAATATTTATTTATTTGATTATTTTCTCTAGTGTAATTTATAAATCGCTTAAAACGTCCGAGACACATTTAAAATAAATAAATTAATGTTTTAAAAAACATCTTTTATTTTAGTGTATAGGTATAATTTTGTAACTATTAACATCCAAACTCCAACAATTAATTTAAAAAATATATTATAAATTATGTCTCTTGCTGCTATATCCTTTCACTGTCACTTATCCATGAACACAAAATAACGCGGTGCTGGTTATTACACAGGGGTGGAATTTACTCAGTACGCGTAGCGGCTGCGGGTTACTCTCAACATAAAAAAAAAAAAAAACAAAATAACGCGGTGAGCAAAAATATTAATATTTATTCATCTGAAAAAAAAATAATTATATGCATTGCAAATTCCATGTATAACATGGAATTTTTGTGCGTAAAATACAAGCTCAGCCTAATGTAAACGGCATCAACGGAGGTTTAAACGGCGTAAGAGAAATTTTCAAATTAGGATTTAGGGCTTTCAAAACCCAAAACCCCTCCATTTTTCTACTATTCTCTACACTATATGCTGTAAGCAAATAACTGCCATCACCGCACAGCAGAATTAGTGTGTGTAGTGCGCGTTTTTGTCCTCCAAAATGGCGAGCGATGCCGACATGAGTGGCTGGACCGGTCTTCTGCATTCCTCTTCGAAGCTAATCGAACAAGCCACTCCTTCTGCGCAGTTCCCGCCGCTTCAGGTCTCAGTTTTCAATTTCTGTGGGATTCGGTGTCGAAATTGTTTATTGATATGCTTTTTTCGTTTTGAGATTTGGTTAATTGAACTGATTTCGCGTTGTTTTATCTGGTGGAAACAGAGGAATTTGGATCAGTTGGAGGCTCTATCGAAGAAGCTGAAGGCGAAAACCCTACGATCCGAAGCTCCTTCTCAGTCTATTGCGGCTACTAGGTAAATTATCGTTTTCTTTTCTTCATTGTAGTTTGCAAGTGTGTGTTTTTTTTTAATTGCATTGTCTGAACTGATTTTGTTTCTCTGCGGGTTATTTCGTTTCTTTTGTCTTATTGTATTCCACTTCTTTCTAATTGGCAGGCTATTAGCCCGAGAGGGATTGAATGCAGAGCAGCTTGCTCGTGATCTCAAGTCCTTTGAAATAAAGGTAAATTGTTTCATCCATGCCGAGGCATTTCTCCAGAATGTTATAAATGAGTGCATCCTCATTCTCACAATGTATCTTGATGCTTCATGAAATTTCCGTATTGCTTATGAAAATATTATGCATAATAGCCAACACAGTCATGCTGAGCAGTTTCTTTCTTCTGGTGTCTTTCATGCTGAGAATCATGAGATAATGTGTTTTATGTATTACAGTTTCCGGCCTACTACCCCCCAACTTCATTTTACCTACATATATGATTTTTAATTTCTTATTGTTGTTTCGCCTTTGAAATTTTTCATCGTATTATGAAAATATTATGCATAATAGCCAACACAGTCATGCTGAGCAGTTTCTTTCTTCTGGTGTCTTTCATGCTGAGAATCATGAGATAATGTGTTTTATGTATTACAGTTTCCGGCCTACTACCCCCCAACCTCATTTTACCTACATATATGATTTTTAATTTGTTATTGTTGTTTCGCCTTTGAAATTTTTCATCGTAAAGACCACATTTGAAGATGTCTTTCCTGCCGAGGCAACTACAGTTGAAGAGTATCTCCAACAGGTAATTTCATTGTTTTAAATATCTAAGCACAATTCATACCTTCAATGATAAAAAAAGAATGGAAGAGGCAAGATATTAGTGGATTTTCTATTTAAATGAGCATAGCATTTGCTGAAACTCAGGTCCATGAAATGGCAATGCTCTCAGCTTTTCAGGAAGCTCAGAAGGATAATCTTAGAAGTTTCAATGATTATATGATGTCTGTATTGCAGGTAACTCAATAAAGATTATTGTTGACTTTATATTTGAGGTTTCTTGGTAAATTCTCTCAAGTCAAATAGTGTGAAACCAATCTGCCATATGAAACTTGTGTTTTTCAGGAGGACTGGCAAAAGGAAAAAAGAGATTTCCTTCAGAGCCTTAGTCGAATTTCAGTACTACCTAGAACAAATATTCGTGATTCTAGCAGTGGGATTAGTCGCCAGGGTCAAATAGTGTCTGTGATTTCAAGTCCTGAGATTTCATATGGATCACCTAGTGTCGAGCTGGCTCTTTTGGCTGATAAACCCGTAGTTGAAAAAAAGGCTGCTGCATATGCAGAAGTTGTGAAGAATCTTAACAGTGCTAGACAGCATGGCTTACCCTTCAAAGTAAGACATGGACCCACACACTATATCTTTCAAGTTACTTGTGTAATTCAAGATGATGGGCAGTGGCTTAACTCATGTGATGTCTACATTATTGCATCTGTTTCCTCAGCCAGCTGCAGCTTTCAGGAATGCATATGAAAGTATGAAACTGGACTCATCTGGTGCAAAATCTGTCAGCATGCTGAAAATTTGGCACCTAATAATGGTATGTTTGCAAGTTGAAATACCACAACTTCCCCCCTTTTCAAAGTTCTTGTTTCCCATGCCCAAACACACAGAACTTTAGACAGTTTTATATTGACACACAATATGACTGGCAGACATTAATGGGTGAGGACCCAACTGTAAAACGGGCTGTTTCTAAAAGAATGTCCTTAGTGATTGGAGCTCGGCGCCATCTGGAATGGGGACATGAGAAGTATGTAATGGATATGATTCATAGTCATCCCGCACAGGTAAATTATTTTAATGTTTTTCTTGTGTGGTTTGGTGAATAAAATGACTGCCCTGTCCTCAGTTTGTGGTTGGTAGTATATAATTGTACCTCTCATTAGGATTCTCCAATGAGGCAATGACTGAATGTAAGATAATTGCTTGAAAATACCTTTTAGGCTTGCGGGTGTTTGCTTTGAGCCTTTTGTGCATTTTCTTCTTCATTGTGTTTGGATGTGGTCCGTTTTATAATTTGAATTCAACTTTGATATGATTATAGGCTGCTCTTGGTGGTTCTGTTGGAAATCTGCACAGAATCCATGCCTTCCTTCGGGTTTGTCTGAGCTTACATCATTATAGTTGAGCATATGCAACAAAGGTATCTTTGTCTGCTTGTTTGTAAATTGGTACATCCTTTTGTTCTGCAGATGCGTTTAAGGGATTATGGAGTTCTTGATTTTGATGCAAGTGATGCCCGTCGACAGCCTCCTGTAGACACCACTTGGCAGCAGGTTTAGTACTCTTCTTAGTTGCGTCAGAGTTGTACACATGGTCGATGGAAGTAGTCTACTTTTTCAACATCTTGCAGTAGCTTGATTAATATATTTGTGCATATTTTGAATGCTCCTGAAAACCCTATTTTCCCTTACCAGTTTCATTAAACAGCAAATTCTTTTTGAGAATCTGATAAGTCTATGATCATCTGGGCATGCCATTTCATATTTTAATATACCAAAATGGAAGTAAGAGGGATCTTCTTGCCTTCTAGATTTGGTAGTTCTAGTTGTGATAGGGAAAAATTAGCAAAACATATATTTTTTCCTTCAGGGTGTAAGTAAGATGATGGTCTGGTTTTGATGATTTTATATTGTTCTAGCAGTAAACTTAATTATTGCTCATTTGCTAGGTTATGTGGTGCACTAAGTTACTGCCTACTGATGCATTTCAAACTGAGTTGTATCTATAATTTTCTTCTTTGGTTAACAACAGATATACTTTTGCCTGAGAACTGGATACTATGACGATGCTCTGGGAGTTGCCCGAACGTCTCGTGTCTCTCAGCAATTCACTTCTCTGGTACGAATGGTTGAAATGCTCCTTCAGTAATCATCTATTCATTTTTTCAAGTGTATTGACTTCCCGTTTTGCTAGCTTTCTGAGTGGATTACTACAGGAGGTATGGTATCAGCAGAGACTGCAGCTGCTGCTTCAGAGGAATGTGAGAAAATATTACGGATGGTTGACCGAGTTGGCCGGCCATCATATGACAAGAAAAAATTACTTTTGCATGCTATTATATCTGGTTCCAGGAGGCTGATTGACCGGTTGCTTAGAGAACTACCTACTATCTTTAATACAATCGAGGATTTCTTATGGTTTATGTTGTCTGCTGTACGGGAAAGCTCTGGTGGTTCCTCTTCAGTTGTCCTCAATGGAGGTGTATCGTCCTACAGTTTGGAAGATTTGCAGGCGTATCTAAATAAGTTTGAGCCATCATATTATACAAAGAATGGGAAGGACCCTTTGGTGTATCCATATGTTCTACTTTTAAGCATCCAGCTGCTTCCAGGCGTTCTTCATCTGTCGAAAGATATTGGAGATGATGGGTATAGTGTTGATTCAGTGCATATATCTATTGTGCTAGCCGACTATGGCGTCCTTTCTGAAGGTTCTGGGTCAGGACAAAAACTTGGAGTGATGGATGCTTTGGCCGAGGCATCTAGCATTATTAGGCAGTATGGGGCAGCATATCTGCGCCACGGCGACTTGTTAATGGCATTGGAGTATTATGTTCAAGCAGCTGCCGCTGTGGGTGGTGGGCAATTGTCATGGATTGGAAGAGCTAGTGTGGATCAGCAAAGGCAGAGGACCTTGATGTTAAAGCAACTTCTAACAGAGATTCTTTTACGTGATGGTGGAATATCTCTTTTGCTTGGCTCAAGAGGTGCTGGAGAAGAAGGTGAATTGGGAAGATTTTTGACTGATGGGAAGACAAGACAACAGTTTCTGTTCGAAGCTGCTCGACAGTGTCAAGATGCTGGTTTATATGATAAAGTAAGCTCTCTTTAAGTATCTTATGCTTTTACGCTTAACTGAATATCCATGTCTGAGTTGATAGCCTGCCCTTTAATTTGATTGATATGTCCTGATGATTCTGTCTGTTCCCAAGAACATTCTTATGGATTTTTCATGACATGTTAAATTTTTTTTTGTGCTGCTTAGTTTAGTTGTTGTCAATGTCAAAATTATCGGAATAACAATCCACATATTGATTGATAATCTGGATTAGTGTGTTACTCATCTTGGAGGGTAGTTATCTCACCAACTGTTCTAAGTTCTACTAACAACCAGAAACTTTTACTTTGTAAATATCTAACCATTTTGATATTGCAAAAGAAAATTAGACATGCCATAAACATTTGGTTAGCTTCACGTTCCTCTAATATTTCCTGTTATTGGATAATATATCATTTGTAATTCCCAACATTGTAGTTCTTTCTGCATTTTTCTGATTAATGCTTTCCGATCCCCTTGTTTTTTTGGACTAATTTTACCTTCACAATTTTAGTCCATAGAAATTCAAAAAAGAATCGGGGCGTTCTCTGCTGCATTGGATACAATAAACAAATGTCTATCTGAAGCTCTTTGTGCCTTGTCACGTGGTAGACTGGATGGTGAAAGCAGGATTACTGGACTTGTACACTCTGGAAACGAGCTCTTGGAGACATTTAAATACTACCCCGAAATCAGGTTTCTAATACTTGCATTATTTATCTTTCATGTTAAATAGGCTCAGACATGCTGAAAAAAAATGCACCATACTGCCTTTTTTCCCCACAAAATTGTTGAGTTGCTGTTATAAATATGTGATTTAATTCACAGTTATCTGATATTTAGTGTTCTATCTGGCCATCTTTCTCCAGTTGTTTGGCCCTGGTTAAAAGTGGATTGCTTGCTGATTTTTTGTTTGCTAATATTTCCTGAGTTCTCAAATCACCTGAACTCCCCTGTCATTGCATTCTGCAGTCATCAAGAGAGAGCAGGTGTAATCGAGCAACAAAATGTGCTCAGACAGCTCGAGGCAATCTTAGCTATCCATAAACTTGCTAGGTCCGGGAATCAATTAGATGCATTGAGGGAGATTGCAAGACTTCCATTTCTTCCACTGGATCCGAGGTCTGCAGATTTTGCCGCTGATGTTTTCCAGAATGTATCTCCTCATGTTGAAGCCTGTGTACCGGGCCTTCTCAAAGACGCCCTCAATTGTTTGGATAATGTCACTGATACAGATGGATCACTTCGTGCCATGAGAGCAAAGGTAAAACTCTGGTTTATTTTCTTGTTGACTGTTAGTTGTGCAGTTATGAATATCATTTCAATGAAAACTACTGATTATGCAGATCGCCAACTTTCTTGCCAACAACCTGAATCGGAACTGGCCTCGTGATTTGTATGAAAAGATTGCTCGAAGCTTGTGAATGTTATCTTAGGATCTTGTTGTAACTTGTCCATGAGGAAGGGTTATTCTGCATTTTTTTGTGGTTTGCCAGTGTATCCCTTGTTTAATCAGGTTACTCTGTGAGGTTAATGGCGATTCCTTTTTGAATCTCTAGGATGCTGGATATAATTTTTTGTAATATTTTACTCGTAAGCTCGTAACCTAATTCTTAAAATTTATACTAGTAGAACTCGAACATGATTTTGGTATGAATATTCTACATTGGTTATATAGAAGATACCGTCAAATTTACTACATTAAAAAAAAAAAGCATTCTTATCAATTATTTTTTAAATTTTATATAAATTTTGCACATTTATTAAATAAAGCAACTTTTTTTACAAGTAGTAATCTCAGGCGGTCTGGATGCTATTAATGAGACATTAGCTTTACTATAAATTTAAATTTATCAAGTTTATGAATGTTTGATGATTTGGTCTGGATTTGTGAATTAATTTTCAGTCCGTCAAGACTTAATAGATTTTGCGCTAATAATAAGTATGATCATTGTTTTATTTATTAATAATTATATTTGATTTGACTTATTTAAAGTTTTAAACAACAATTTGAAATTGTCTCCAAAAAAAAAAAGCAACACATTGAATAAAAACTTGATTAATAAAACATGGGGAAAATATGACCTTTTGTTAATGGAATTGGGTGTCTTAATTAACTGCCAACTAATTATTAAAAATCAAAAGCCTTGTACATTCTGAATTGTACGATCCGGAAACTATCATTTTTCATACTAAGCATAGAAAAAATTGAAAAAAAAAAATTAAAAAATCGATTTCGATCAAACATATTATTGCAAGACATGAATGATAAATTCGTCAATTCCGTACTGCAAAAAACCCAGCTTTTACACTTCCAGATTTCAGGATTTATGGAAAAGTATTCTTCCTGATATCAATTGAAGGTTCAAACTCAGCAGACTGTTTCTTTGTTCTAGAATCTTCTTTGAAGGTGTGAGGTTGTTAGAAGAGCTTCAACGATTGCGAGCTGCGGTTGCACCTATTAATTTTCTGATTCCGCAGTTTGACAGGCCAGGCCGCCGTCGCCGCCTCCGGTATGTTCATTTAAACTCTGAAACTTCAGTAGATGCTAAAAATTCAATTCTAGCTTTCAGTTTGATTAACTTTTATTTAGGCTTTGTGCATATTCCCACTTTCCAGTGAAGCTCTCTACAATTTATGAAAACGTAGAATTATGTTAATATGCATTGAGTTTTCTTCATTTTGATTGTATGTCAGGTACAAAGTACATAGTAGTTTATACATTTTATTAAAAAGGAAAAAATAATTTTTTTAAAGGTAGGAGTTTAGATATTCATGTGTGTAGGTGAGAATACGTGCACGTATCATATTTGGCAAAATGTATAGCAGGAGTTCTCTAGACAATGTTATGCAAAATACCAAGGTATTTAGCTTTGATTAACGTATAGGCTATTGATAGACTTCTACTTGACTACCTAGTTAAAAAGGAACGGGAAGAGAACGCAGGAGGATACAGGGAATAGGCATCAAAGAAGGTTATCATCTATATTTTACGAGATGGATTGATACATTTTGCAAGATATCATATTTTCTGTCAACGTGCCAGCTTATTTACCTTCTTTTTCATTAATAGGTCTTTGAAGTTTCAGGTAGTCGAGAAAAATGGAAATTGATGCCTCACAGAGAGTGAGTTATGATGATGGTGTATGACTGTCATAGTGATTCTGAGGGTTTCGTTGATGATTCAATTGATGATGAACTTTGCTTTGCCTCTGGCGACTTACCCAAGCTGCAATTTAGGTATACTCTTGAAAAGTGAATCATATGGAGTTTCTTTGTAAGGAAATTGTTTTTAGAAATTTATGACACTGATGGTAAATATTTATGTAAAAACTCTAGGAATGAGAGGTCAAAGGTGCGGTGGATTGAGAAGTTGGGAATGGCTGAGGTGCTGGAGAAAAGGGGTAAAATGTGGATTAAAAAGGGTATTGAAGTGGGAAGACTTATTGCTCAATAGAAGAAACTTTGTGTGTGATGCAAACTCTTCATCATTAATTTCAGCATTGTTATCTTTAGGTGCATTATGGACTGTTAAACTTTGGTTAATTTATTTATCACCTATCCAAGTAGCGATGGCTGGTTAGAAACCAGTCGAAATTTGGAAAAGTTGGTGAAGTCAAGGAGCATTTAACTGCCCTTAATGGGATACTTGGAGTGATATTGCAGATTTATGTGTAGGTATTTGGCTGAGAGTGGTGCACTGGACATCTTGAATGTTGATGATACGCTGCTTCTCTTAAGTGATATGTACACAAAGGTAGCAGAAGACAAGGATAAATATGGATGCTCTTGGGAGTCCTTCGAGGTTTACCGGCACCTGAAGTTTCTCGGGTACATTGTTGGCCAACATGGTGTTATGATATCCCACATCGATTCCACATGAAAGTGTGGAAGGGTATATAAGTGGGGGTCAATCCTTTACCTTTGACCATGGTTTTGGGTTAAGTTTGAGCTTCCTATATTATATGCCTAACAATTTGGTCCGACCTGACGGATTTGGGCGGGCTGCGGAAAGTGGCTACCCGATGGTGGGCCCCAGGGGTTGCCATTTGGATGTGGGCCCAAAGGGGGTTGCCACCCGGAAGTGGGCCTTGGTGTGGGTTGCCACCCAGAGTGTGCCATTCATGGACGTCAATTCCACACTTTCAGGGTTGCCACCCGGAGTGTGCCATTCATGGACGTCAATTCCACATGAAAGTGTGGAAGGGTATATAAGTGAGGGTCAACCCTTTACCTTCTGTAGACGGCAGTTTCTGATAGGGGATCTGTAGATGGCAGTTTCATTGCAGAGATGTTTGGTAACTTGCATCTTGGTGGAATGAAACCAATGTTTGATGTGTTTCCTCCTAATAGCAAGTTTAAAAAGTCTTCCCCGGGCAATCCATCTTTTATGCTCTGCCTAGCCAGGTAAAATTTCAGCAACATATTCTTGTTGAGTTAGTTTTCCTTTAAATTCAGAATAAGGTTTGAACAACTGTTATTTACTTATAACTTTTATGATGAAAACTGGTGCATTGTTAATCTGAAATTTTGAATTCATGCTAATTTTGTTCTAGGGGAGACTCTTATTGTTTAAACTGCTGTTTTAACTCCGGGACTTCTGGTCCGTGTTTGATTGAAAGAGATGAATAATAGATAGTCACAGACATATAGACATATACGCGAAAGACCTAGTACACATCCTATGCCTTTTGCCTTCAAGAGAAATGAGAACATTTCTCTTTAGAATTTATCATTGGCTTGACTCTGAACATTCTTAGTTTGTTACTGATGACTTACTTCCTTTGAAGACAATCATTTTGTTGTGTGCTGAAAGTTTTCTCTACAGTTCAATTAGGTAAGTTTAGGATCCTCGCTAGCATACAACTCCTATACGAATTCCCTATATTTGTTTTTTCTTTCTTTTTGTGTAAAACTCACTCTGACTAGACCTGAGACATTACACAGTCACACAAAGATACCATTTCTTATGCAGTGGCTACCCACCATCTAAACAGGAGATTGAGGACCTCGAGACACGTTGTGGTGGAATTCCTCTTAAGTTCTATCTTGTTGAGCATGGGAGGGTTAGTTTCCTGTCATTTATCAAAGTCAAGCTGCCTGTCCTTCCATGACCTTTTTGCAGCCCTGAGACTCTAGTCCCCGATGTGTAGCTTCCGTTTACCACATCAAAGGACATTCTCATCGTTCGTCTCTTCCCATGCCTTTATGAATCAATGATTTTCTTAGGCATATAATTGTTATGAACTCCATCGTCTTGGCCACAATTGAAATTGCCAGGAGCCTGATTGACTCGCCGGAGTAGTGAGGAACGGAAAGAAGACAAAGGAAGAGAAGAACAGGGTAAAGATTCAATTTTTAGGTTTGCTCAATTGGGGATCGACAGACTGATTTCAAGCAGATCCGATTGGAAATGGATCCGGATTGAACCGGATTTTGGATAGCAATTAAGTTGGGAATAGGCTGCTGTTTTGGGCCTCATTTCTTAAATATTATTATTAATGTAATAGGCCAAGTTATTGTAATACTTCTGCAGGTTTAATTTCCTAAATGAACCCTAAGTGGTCAGAAAGAATTAACCTAAAATTTCTCCTTATTTTCTATCTTCTCCTTGTCTCTATTTCTTCCCAGATCTGCCCCCATTTCTTCTATATTATTCTCCCATTTCTATTACCAAAATTCCATAGAGAGCGACTTTATTTTCTATCTTCTCCCTGTCTCTAGTTCTTCTCATATCTGCCCCCATTTCTTCTATATTATTTTCCCATTTCTATCATCAAAATTCCATAAAGAGTGACTTTATTACAGATTCATCATAAATATTGTTATATACATCAAGATTAAGAAAAAAAATGGAAGATCATAACAATAATATAGGAGCCCTAACTTAACTGAAAATCATGATCAAAATGAAGGGTTGACCTATGTATATACCCTTCCACACTTTCGTGTGGAATCGATGTGGGATATTGTAACAGTTTTAGTTCTTTCAATTTGAATAAGTGTATAGGCAAGCGAAGTTTTTGTTGGGAATGCTTAAATGCTAATTTAATTTCTTGTGGTTGCAAACAACTCATTTATTGGAATTCAGTATTGGTGTCATGAACATCTAATGATTGTTTTATTTTTTATAATTCATTTTGCTTTTATTTTTAATAGATTTGTTGATCCATGAACATATTTAGGTTGGAAATTGCTTCTTTTCCATATAAAGATAGTCTACGTATTGGATGTGCTTGGATTAGGGATGACAATGGGTAACGGATTTTATGAGTACCCGTAAAAGTTACCCACGATAGGTAGGGTAATTACCCACTTAATGGGTACGGACACAGGTAATTACCCACAAATTTTGACCGGCACGGATGCGGCTATGGGTACTTTAGTACCCAACCCGCCCCATACCCATACCCATACCCATACCCATACCCATATCCATTATTATTATTACATTGTATGTATTAAATTGTACTGTGATATGATATTATTTGTTGAAAATTTCATGGCATTATTATGTTTATAGTTTTTTTATGAAATGTTGCATTTTCATGAAGGGTCTTTGTATTATATTTTAATTGAATTATGATTTAGTTTCAATTAATATTTTTAAAATTATAAATTATTTAATCATAATTTTGAATTATTTAATACAAATAATATTTTCTAAATAAATATTCAATAAATAGTTTGTGATAAAGAAATTTGTATGTTTATATATTTTATTTTTAAAATATGACCATCGTTAGAACTAAAATGAAAATTGAACACGAATAAAATTTGGACTAATTGAAATATTAATTTGTAACTTATGTTATTTATTCTTACACGCACATACACACACACACATATTGTAAACTTGATAAATAAATTATTATAAAGATTACATCTTACATAAAATAATATTTATTTTAAAAACATATAAGATAAAAAAAATACAAATATAAGTATGTTTGAATGATTATAAAAAAATGTCATTAAATTCATTAGAAAAGTTATTATTAATTTTATGTCACTATGAGATGTTCATCAATACATGTACATTAAAAAAAATATTTATTTATTATATATGCACAACCATATTATGGAGAAATAATCTGTAATAAAAAAGTTAGAATTTATAAACATAATTTAATCTTTTTTATCTCTTTTTAAAAATAAATAGTTATTTTACTTCATCATCTATATGAATTACATATCGTATTCAATATATTTTTCATATATTTAAAGTATACACATAATATATATATGTATTTAACTATGATTTTTTTTACTGTAATTTATAAAAATATTTTAAAATTTATTAAATAATATAAAACATTTCTCGTGAATCGCATAAAAAATATATAAAATACGGGTAACGAGTACGGGTAGTTAAGCGGACATAAAAATTGATACCCAGTGGATACGAGGACGGGTATTTTTTCAAAATGTGGGTATGGAGTCTACCCATACTCTATCCATTGCCATCCTAGCTTGGATACAACACTCGATCATACATATACCACATTAGCACACTTGATTATAATTAGGTCAGAACTGCCTCTTTTTCCAGCATTAAAATTTTCAAATTAAGCTTATATATGTATCTAGTAGTGTTTATAGTCTTATCTTAATTTGTTTGAAGTACAACACTTGATCAAAGAATTGCGAACTTGTGAGGAAAAGATGCGTATGCAGAATTAATGAACACCAAAAAGGACTAACTGCTTGGTTTTGCTAATAGATCATCCTATTAGGGACTGAGCAAGTTTTAATCCCCATTGAAATGAAAATTTGATGGTTTTGTTGTAATTGTTGAGAAGTGAAAAACAGAGAGAAATGGACAAAAAGAGCGGATTCAACCAATAGCTTTACTTGGAGTGCCGAACTCTCTGCCTGATCTCGGCCGAATCTCTTGAAGCTTTTGTTTTTCTTTTACCTATCGTTGGATATTTTAGGTAAACCCTGTAATATTAAGATGAGATCCGCAATAAAGTTGTGATCTTGATGTACTTTTGTAACAGAAATGGGGGAAAATATTGGAAGAAAATGAAGGGAGAATAGAGGAGAACGTAGGGGGAAAACAGAATACTTTCTCATTACTTTACTAACCAGGGCTACATGATATTTAAATCCCTTTACAAGCAAATAGGGACCACACTTTGTACTACAAAATACCCTAGCTAAACTGGACTATTGTCCTTGATTCAATTAAAATTAAAATGGCCCAACTAGCTAGCCCAGCTTCGCATTTTCCTCAATTCCGACCCGAACAGGCCCAGCTCCGATTTGCTCAGTCAACGAAGACTCAATTTCCCCTTTCTCTTCCGATTGCGAGTCCTTCACATTCTGAAGCCCTAAAGACTGCGCCTTTCCTTCCTCCTCTAGCATCAGTGCCTTCTCAGCTCTATCCTCCTGCTCCGGTAAAGCTCCCAATCCCGAGCCCTCCTTCTCCTCTTCAACTCTAACTATAGCCCGACTGGGGATCACGACAATATGAAGTTGACTGCTGTCTAGAAATAGTTTATGCTCCCAAGTTGTAAAGTGGGACCCGAACTGCTATGATTTGATTCTTGGCCTCAATCATCAACTCAGAGAAATATCTGATTCTTCAATTTTCCATTTCTAACTGCAAACCTTCCTTTAATTCAAGGTTTTTCACTGTTCCAAAAATCACATGAGTATATATGGAAAGATATAGAGAATTCCGTCTCGAGAGCCCTATCGAAGATTTTCCTGACAATATTCAAGAGCAGTTTCCAAAATTACATCTTTCAATTGTTCATCATTATTACTTTCACCTACACCGGACTTGTGACCTTACAACTTTCAGACAGTCTAAAGTTCCCATGTTCCTAAATTGGGATTCGACTGCTGACCTTAGAATTCCATCGTTTAAAAGTTATGCTGATGTTAAAGCTTCCTTGTCTGAAACTGAAAGTTTACCCAGAACAACTTCCATTTCTAAAAGGTTAGCTGTTTCTTCCTCATGTGAAAGTTCAGTTGGAAAGTCTGAAATTCCCATGTTTGGAAACTGGGATTCGACTGCTGACCTTACAATTCCATCGTTTAAAAGTTATGCTGATGTTGAAGCTTCCTTGTCTGAAACTGAAAGTTTACCCAGAACAACTTCCATGTCTAAAAGGTTAGCTGTTTCTTCCTCATTTGAAAGTTCAGTTGGAAAGTCTGAAATTCCCATGTTTGGAAACTGGGATTCGACTGCTGACCTTACAATTCCATTGATTAAAAATTATGCTCACTTTGAAGCCTCCTTGTCTGAAAGTTCACCCGGAACAACTTCAATGTCTGAAAGTTTAGCCGTTTCTTCCTCATTTGAAAGTTCAGTTGGAAAGTCTAAAGATCCCATTGTCAGGGACCGGGAACGGATTGATGCCCTGTCTAAATTTAGAGCCAAAAGAGCTTCCAAAAGTTCACAGAGAAAAACTTCCATGTCTAAACGTTTAGCCAATGCAGTGTATTCTTTCAATCAGGTGCATGAGCTTAAGAATGTTATCTTCATGGTGCCGAGGGTGAAGAAGTTTGCTGAAAGACAATACGGCATCAAGAAATATCAGCTCTTGGAATTTTTCATCAGTTTCCTACTTCAACTGCTGTATCATAAAACATATTCCATAATTGTTTTGTGCAAAGATCGAATTGAAAATCTTGAGAAGGAGCTGAGATTTCTTCACACTGTTCTTGGGGACACATCATTAATGCTGTGTGCTGATGCGCATGAAGAATTCCAGAGTCTTTTGGCAGAATTTGTAGCAGTGGCAAATGAAGCTGGAAATATAGTCTACCTCATATTCTTTGCAGTTGATCAGGCTTGTGGAAAAATCGATGAAGGTCTTGCTGCTGTTCTAGGTAATGTTGACCTCTTGAAAACCAATCTCATGAAATTCGTAGATCTCGTATCATCTACAGGCAGATCAGCTTGTATGACCCCAAGGACATGTGTGGTGGACTCACTTGTCTTTCTCGATTCTCTAACTTATTATCTTGAGGATTTGGTGAATCAGGATAAGAGGTATCTGATAGCTGATGTGAAGGATCATGTCAATACTCTCCGTCAAGGGCTAACTTCCCTTCGATCTTCCATCAAAGACACAGGACTGCCACAACCATCGGAAATTGGAGAATTGAGAGAAATTTTGATGCGAATTGGTGATATGGTTAGTGGAGCTGAACATTTGATCATTGCTTTCCTGGTTGGAGATGCTCCTAGGTTGTATCTCATCAACAGGCTCTCGGACATCAACAACATAATTGAGCTTACTAGGATTGAACTCCAAGAAATCACAAGGAGATATAAATTTGAACGCTTAGAAACTGGGTCAAATTTCATTGCACAACTATCAAAGCTGGATCATCAGAGAAATTCTGACAGCAATGACATTGATGTTGTAATTGGTTTGGAGGACCAGACAACAGAAATTTTAGAACAGTTGATAGGAGAAAACCAGCGCCTGAAAGTTATATCAATATGTGGGATGCCTGGAGTTGGGAAGACAACTTTGGCAAAGAAATTGTACGATCATCCCTATGCTAAGTATCAGTTTGATAAGCTCGCTTGGTGTGTCATTTCTCAAAAATATCAAAAGCAAAGTGTCCTTACTGACATTCTCACTCAGTTAACAAGTGAGCCGGACAAAAATAGCACCTTGGCAGTGGATGAACACGTTCATAAAAGTTTAAAGGGAAGAAGATACTTAATCGTAATGGATGATGTATGGGATTCACATGTGTGGAATGATTTGCTGAGGTGTTTCCCCGATGATGGTAATGGAAGCAGGATATTGTTCACCACCAGGGACAAAGACGTAGCACTCGACACTATAAATTTTGCTTTGCACCCTTTGTCAAATGACCAATGTTGGGAGCTTTTAGAGAAGAAGGTGTTCAACATTAATCCTTGCCCTCGTGAATTGCTAGGAATTGGGAAGGAAATATCTGCAAATTGCCACGGACTGCCACTTCTTGTAGTTGTCATTGCTGGAGTTCTTTCAACACTGGACAAGAAGAAAGGTGTATGGGAAGAAGTGGGACGAAATCTTGCCTCATATATTTTTGAAGGTGGAGAGAATTCAGTGATGAATATTTTGGAACTGAGTTACAAGCATCTACCAGATCATTTGAAGCCTTGCTTTCTCTATTTTGGAGCATTTAAGAAAGACAGAGAAATCCCAGTCAGCAAGTTGACGAGGCTGTGGGTTGCTGAAGGGTTCGTACATGAGGAAGGGGGAAAGAGTGCTGAGAACGTCGCCAAAGAATATCTGATAAAGCTGATTGATAAAAGCCTAGTAATTGTTGCCAAAACAAGATCAGATGGTGGAGTCAAAGCTTGTGTAGTTCATGATTTACTGCTCGACATGTGCCTGAAAAAATGTGAAGATGAAAAATTCATGAATTTTGTGAAGAAAAAAGAGTAAGTATTCTTACTATGAGCTGCACCCATCACTTAAAAGTTAGCCTTATCTCACGTTCTCCTTTTCCTTTTGCAGTTGCTACTCAATGTATGGGAAAGGACATCGTCTGCGAGATCTTGATAGAAGTGTTGTACCTTGGATTTACTGTCAGCATCTTCGCTCTTTTCGTGGACATATTCTGGCATCTTTCTCAGATTCATTCTATGTTCGTGATTTGAGATTACTGCGAGTCTTGCATTTTGATTACATTCGCAATCATTATATTGGAATTGAATATCTGTTGAGCTTGAGATACTTGGTTGTTAATGTTTTGCCTGCATCAATAGGTAGCCTTGTAAACTTGGAATATCTTCGCGTGGAGACATCCGAGATGGTAATCCTTCACTCAGAAATTATGAAAATGATGAAATTGAGATACATTCATGTCTACAACCCAGACAGAGACACCTACGCATCCTACGGCGGAGACTGTGATGTCTCCCACACAAACAACCTCAAGTTTCTCTCTGTTGTCTTTATTGCCAATCTCAAGGATGAAGAGATGTTGAGATGTTCGCCCCATCTCCACAGACTCAAATGCATATATGAAACAGCAACAGTGTCAACGATTGAGGTCACTCAGCATTTTGATTTCAGCTTCTTAACTAAGCTCGTGTCACTCAGCGTACGTTTCAGGGGATATGTAGTGCTGGAGAAAATCATCTTCCCCTCCAGCATAAAGAAGCTCACACTCTCTGGAAACTTCATACGGCTTTGGGATGAGATGTCGACAATTGGGAGATTGGAAAGCCTCGAGGTACTCAAATTAAGACGTGTTTCGAGCTCCTTGGGAGAAGATAATTGGGACACAAGCGATGGTGAATTCCAGAAGCTCAGATTCTTGGAAATAAATCACACAGATCTCTGTCAGTGGAATGTGGCCTCAACCCATTTTCCCAAACTTCAGCAATTGATATTGGCCGATTGCTTCCATATGGAAGATATTTCACCTGAAATCGGCAGAATCGCAACGCTGCAATTGATTGAGGTCAGAGGGCGGTGCCCAAACTCATTGGTCGAGTCAGCCAGAGGAATTCAGCTAGAACAGCTGGAGAATGGGAACGACGAGCTCAGGATCAGCCATTTCTGAGTAGTGAGATTTTTCGAGGTAAACGATATTTTTTCTTTTGTTTTTACTTGTTAGTGAATGGCAATGCCAAAGTATTGCCTAGACAGACAGGTTACCAACTTCAGCAGCATTAGGCTAATACACAATGTGGTTTTGTTCTCTCTTCCAAGTCAAATCGGAGAGAACGACGCTCAAAGAATTTGACAGCAATAATGCAACAGAAATAGTCTCAACACAAAGGAAGAAACTTGGGGGTTAATTGTCGAACGTGAAGAGGGAAGAAGAAGAACACACCAAAATTTTGAACCCATTAAAGTAGTGTCGAACATCAATTTTTGAAACTTCTCCAACACACAAAAAAAAAAAAGACTCATCAACTATTAAACCCCATGGAACTTTCTTGTAAGTTTTTCTAGTCTTCTTGTTGTTTAATTTTGTTTATATAATTTTTTTATTTTGTGTGAATCGGTTAGTTTAAACGACGACAGTATGTTTTAAAAACGAAATATTACATTGAATTAGTACTTAAGAGATGGAATTTAGTTGTGTAACCCACTGTATCTATAATAAAGATTCATTTCTTCGTGGTTCAGAACTAGGAGAGTTCAAACTGTTGGATGAGGGTTCGAAAATTTGTTTTTGAACGGGCTTGAGCAAGATCGAAAACATGTTTTTGAACGCCCTTAATACCGTTTAGAAACATGATGTACCTTAGGTGGTTTAGAAGCAAGTTTTCGAACCTGATTTTTTTTTTTCACAGTTGGGATCGTACTTACACTTTTTATGAAATCTTTCATCTTCAATTTTTCAGAGGAGGCCCACTGCGTCTGAGAGGAGACAAAATTCCCTTAAACGTCATGAAGCAAAAGACTTCCACAAGAAGAATTGGAAAATCAACAATTTAATGAGAGAACGAATGATAATGCCATGAGACGTTTTCATGTAGTTTGGTTGTGTTTTATGTGATTTATGAGATGTTATGTTATATTTCATTTATGAGATCTTAGCATAACTTTTATGGGATATTATTTTATGTTTTATTTCGTTTATGAGATATTAACATGTGCATGTTAATGTTTCTTATAGTTTCATAAATATGTATATAAACCTAAAGAAGTCTGTTCATAAAAATGTTTATGAACCTGTAAATCCTATTGGGCTTTTTAACATGTTTACTTATTTCTTAGTACAATTTAACCAAATATAAATAGTCTATTACAATACAACAAAGTTGTTCAATATTATAGTTGATTACAACATTTGCGAGAATCAAATAATTCCATAGTGTGAAATACATCTTGATAATCGGGTTGTAACTCCAGATTAATTGGGCCAGCGACACTTCTCTCCTCGGTCAATGCCTGCAAAAGTGTTAAAATATTTAAGTACCACAATAGTTTAAACAATGAAATCCCAAAACATATATATATTTGAACACCGAAGAGGTTCGGAATTAAGTTTATGAATGCGAAGAAGGTTCAAAAACATAATTATGAACCTAAAGCACTGGGTTCATAAACATGTTTCTGAATCTAAATAAGTTAGTTCATAAACTTGTTTTCGAACCTAGTATTAGGGGTTTGGAAACAAGTTTTTGAACCTCCTTCACAATGTTCAAATTGTTATTTCCGAACGCCTTTAGACGATTTGAATATACAAACACGATGGAACTCATGAAAAACAAAAAAAATCAGTGTAAACAGTAGGAAATCACTTACATTACTTGTTTCTTCATCGTTTCCACCCTCCATCATTGAATTAAACCCAATGTGCTTAAATTCAAAGTTTGAGAAACCTTATCTATGCAATTTCTGTCGAAGGTGGTTCAAATGCAATGTCGAAGGTTATTGTTTGAGAACGAAATTATTTTTTTTCTTTTTTTCTTTTTTATTTTATTTCTCACATCATTTAGTTTTTGTGTTGTGGAAAGAAATAATTGTAGTGTGTTGAAGTAAACAAATGATATTTTAGTCATCTAAAAAATAATTATTTTTACATTTTTTTGTGTGTAAATAAATTTTTGTGGTGTGAATAGAAATACCCTTTATTAAATGAATCATTTTTTGTAGCAAGTAGTAATCTCTGGCGATCTAGATGCTATTATTATTAGTGAGAATTAGTTTTAATCTAAATCTATATTATATTTAAAAACAAGATAATCATCATAAATATAAAAAAAATAAATTTTCCTGCCCAAAACACCCTTCCAAATTCAGAAATTAAACTCATATACTATACTATAATATGGATATTAATTAATTATTAATAATTACATTGCAAATAAATAATTATTAATAATTAGATTGCAAATCAATCAATTATGAAATCTATTTTAAAAGATAATATATCTATTTTTATCTCTTATTTTCGGAGCTAACCAACCTTTTTTTATATAGTCAACTAATGAATGATCATCAATTACAGTAATATTATAATACAATCTATGAAGAAACTGTTATAATTAAGGAAAAATTGATGGCATATTTGATGCCATCAAATATTTGATGGCACGTTATCATTTAATTTTCGTATGGTATTAATTTTAATCAGACTTATTTTGTGTATATATAGTAAATTAATAATTAATGAATCATCATCAACTGCATTATAATAATCTTATAATAATAAGATAATATTAAAATAAAAGATTATAAGATACACAAATCCGCATTTTCCACATTTATTAGGATTCAATTACTTAATTAATCAATTAACAATAACATCTTACTTAAATTAGATGCTCATTTAGTTTTATATATAGATTTTATATGCACTGCATGTACTCCTCCAAATCCAAAATGATCTTCAAAATTCAATTGCTTATTATGAATCACCTCATTTGAAATCTTAACTTTATGGTTTCTTTTTTTTTTTTTTTTTTTCTAGTTTGGTTGAGAATGTTCACTTAGCAATTTGATGTACGATCTAGTTTTCAATGTTGTTCGTATGTATGAACAACGTCCATACAATTACAGATCTTTTTACCATTATTGTTGGTGCTGATTTTGTTGATGAGAAAAAATATTTTTCGGAGTAGTCGGTTTGTTCTGCCTCAACCCAACAATCAACTACAAAGTTTATGGGTGATAGTTCGGTCAACAAAAACTTCATTGATGCCCGAGGGCAAAAATACATCCCCGGTTATAATGATCGACAAGGATTAATGGCATAAGGTGTTTTATGCACACGATTATGTTTGAATGAATTTTAATATGATCTTAGTTTTAATTATGGTAATAATGTGTTGTTGTACTCTGCCATTAAATTATGAAGTTTTTTTTATTGATTTTAGTTTAATTAATTTTAATATTATGTATTTGTATCTAAACCGTGAATGTTGATTTGGTTTTGGTTTTAATATTTTGCTTTAGCTAATTAGATAAGAAGATTAATTTTGCTTAGTTACGACAAACAAAAAGAAAATCAAATTTTAGGAACTAAATGGAAATCCATATTAGAAAGATCGAATTGGAAAATTTCAAATAACATGATTTTATAAAAAAAAATGTATAATTGTCAACGATTAAAGAAGATTTGATTTCTTTAAATATATGAACATGTATAAAAAAATATAATTATTAAATTATTTTAAATTATGAAATTGAAATAGAAAATAATAAATTATTAAAAATTATGTTATACTTATATATTGTTGTTATTATTATTATTATAGTTCAATATTAATGAAAATAATTTTTTTAGGCGATAAATGCGGAGTACTGTAAATCTTTCACCTATGTATAAAAAAATAAAATAAAAAGGTTACAAATCTCAAAATTTCAAATAAATAAATAATAAATAAGATTGCAAAAATTTATTAAAATACAACGGTTGTACTTGTAATCTAAACCGTTGTGGAAAATACAAAAAGAAGAAGAAAATTTACAACAATAAACATCATAACTGTTGTCTATTATACAAAAAACTGTTGTCTAAAATAGAATTGTTAAATCGTGTGATAGACAACGGTTCTTCTATCACACGATTTTGCCTTAATATATTTATAGATCAGTTGTTTGTTGTATTCAACCCACTATATCTGATATTCATTTCATTAATGCATTTTATTTGTTTGTTTTCATTCTTCAATGCACGCTTCTTAGTAGTTTTAATTTGTTTCATGCATTCATTCAGACTTTAGATGTTTGATATGGTTTACATTATATATATCGCACTTTTATGTCTTAAGGAAGAATATTTTCTGGATTGATGAGAATGGGGTAGACTGCAAATGTCTGATTTCATATGTATAATATTAATATTTACATCGTGTATTTTTTTCCCAATTAGAAAATAGAAAATTGATGATAATCAGTTTATATTGTAAATGTGAAACTATAAATTATTTTATATGATCGAGGTGTGATCGATAGTATAGAAAGATTATTTCCTTAAAAGTTCAAGCTCGACCTCATTCTTTTTTATATAGTATCGATTAATTAATTATATTATTTTTAGATTGTATCAATTTCTTATTTGTATACTATTTTTCTACTCAGGCATAAAAACACATAATTATATGGATGTTTTGATTGGTTATTGCTAACAACAGTAATTAGGAAATTTATATTTTAATTTGTCTCAATCATGAATTTAATATTAGGTTTTTTATTTTTATAATATTTGCATTTTCAATCCAGAATATTATATTAAGTATTTTTTTAGATGATTATATTTATTTTATTGAAATACATAAATAATTATTAAATTCTCATTTTGTTTTTTATCAATATTTTTGCCTTCAAAATAATTAGTCTTTTTCGGATTGATTTGATGAATGGATACTTTTTGTGATATTCAAAAAAAAAAAACTATGGATTTTCATTTATAAATTCTAGAGTGAAAACAATAATTTATTTTCCATTCTGAAACTAAAAAAAACAATTATTTGGTTTGATAGAACCGATATGTAGTATTTGCCTATTTGATAGTTCTAGATCCTCTCAGTATTGTTCTAATAATATATTGAAACACAAATTATATAGTTCACAAAAAATTAAAAATAAAATTAAAAAAATATATAGTTCACGAAACATAATAACAAAATACTTATCTTTTAAATTGTAGGCTCGACAAATCTTAAATATTCAAATGTTGCTAAGAATTAACATTTCGTTGTTATATACATTACTAAAATATAGAAATTTATTTATTTTATTAAACAAAAGTTAATGTATATTTTGCTTAATTTATTTACAATTTTTATATATATATTTTTAAAATTTTATAATATATAAAAACAAGGTCGGCCATAAAAAATAGTAAAGCTAAGTTTTCACGTTCTTTTAATCTTTCCATTGTAGGCAATAATACAATATATAATCCTCCATCAATTTCACAATATTGACATTTTAGTCTTTCAATTCTGTTTCAATTATTTGATGTTTTAGAAATTTTTACACTCTTTCTCTCAATTTCTATCAAGATATTATAAAATCTCCTACATATTAACTCACCTTTTGTAACATCCCGAAAAATATAGTATTTAAATTTATTTTATAACTAGAAATTTCATGAAACTAGAATTCAAATTATTTAAGCTAGTTTAATTAGGAGGCTTAGACATGGCGTAAGGTCAAGTAATGTCTCGAATTTAAGTTGATCATCTAAGTTAAAATTAGAATTTATATTATAAAAGTAGAAATTATGGGATCATTTCGGTACCAAAAGTTCTCCAAATTGAACCTTAATTGACCTCTGATAAGTCCATTTATTTCGTGTTTTTATGGGCATTTTATCCTCTATAAATGTCCTTTTTAGTGCGTTTTGAGTCGAAAAGAACCAGGTTGCGGTCAAAGGGCATTCCAAGAGTCGAGTCTGGCGGAAGGGGCATTTTACGCCCAGTTATTCACGTTTATCTCACACATATGTTTATCAGAGGCACATGGGACTTCTTCAGTATCCATCCCACATTCGTTTAGTGAAGTGAGCATATCAGATACAGATGGAGCTGACAGATGATGCTGTGCCCACAGTACTCGCACAGACTCGACCACAGGTCAGAATGGGCATTCCCGTGAAACTCGGAAATCAGTTGGAGGAGAGATGGTGGAAGATAGCTACATATCCGAAGGAGAGTTGGAGCTAAGCTGGACTCCTAGAAGGCGATGCAACAAAGAGATAAGCTCAATCGAAGGAGATAAGAGCAATCCCTAAAAAATAGGGATTTGATAAAGCTGAAGCTTATCCAACCGATCAGAAAAGGCACGCCGTTCCGGAATTTCAGCAGAAGACCCCCGCCTGTGGGGGAAACTCCAATCGGAAATGTAGTTATTTAAACAAGTTTAGTCTCTGGGAAAACAATCTTTAGATAGTCTGAAACATTTCTACATTTTATATTTCTACATTTTATTTTCAGTACGCTGCTTAGGCAGCCAAAGACAATCCGAAAGGTCTTAAACCTTCGGGACTTAGGTGATGTTTATGCTTCTCAACGTTGGAGTTGAGTTTTTACTTAATTAATTCAGTAAGTTTCTGTTTATTTTATGTCATTAATTTCTGCAATTTTAATTATGTCTAGCCTTCTCGGCTAGATCTTTAATTCTGGCATTTGAACAATGAAATTGGTTTGAGCATAAATCTGGACTCGTGAAGCCAAAATGGGCATAGTAATGCATGATAAGTTTCCGTTAATTCTTGAGCCTTGTTCCATGTGAGTGTGTGTCTGAAGTGCCCAATGTGGCTGATCACTCGTTAGGTAAAGAGGGCACACCACTATTAATTGAATTGGTGAATCGTGACTGTGTATCGGTTCATATAGTAATAAGGGAATTAATGGGGTGTTGTGGGCACAAGAGGAATCATTTGAACACAATAGATCTGGGTCCGTCTAGGGCACACTGCTGCTTGTTTGCTTATATCTCTTAGAGAAATCGGGAGGTGGGTAACTGGTTAGGGGTTTAATCGAAGATGAATCACTTTTAAACCTAAAATGAAAGTATGGATGAGGAGACGTAGAGAGGAATTCGGTCACCATAACTAGATGACCTATCATGTATGAAAATCGGTGTGCCCATGATCGAGTTGTTTTATGTTTAATCCAAACTCTAATTCAAATGTCAGAACCTTTTGTTATTTGATATTTTCTTTAGTTCCTTTTGCAGATTTAAATTCAGTTTAGTGACAACACCAAAACCCCCTTTGTGATTGGTTACTTGAAGATAGAATCGCAATAACTCTCTGTGGGATCGACCCGTACTCATTGGCTAGCTACGCTCGCTGTGGGCACAGGAGTTTACAAATATATTTTTGAGCGCGAAACGACCGCGCGTCAAAATTGGCGCCGTTGCCGGGGAGCTGGTTTCTAGTGATTTTATCTTCCACAATTGGTGAGCCTGGAAGTTGATGCCCAGGGGCTCTTCAGAGGAGACTCTATTGTACGATCCGGAGATAGAGAAGACTTCGAGGAAAAATAGGGCAGCAGTGAAGAGGGCACGCCAAGCAGCAAATAGACCTCGTGAGCCCACACCACCACCAGAGGATCAAGAAGATCAAGGAGACGAAGGGCACGAGAAGGAAGGACAGTTTGAGAACGGCCACAACAACAACATGGCCGCAAATGGAAATGACGCGAATGACAATGCGGATGATAACAGAACTTTAAGGCAGTTGGTCTTCCCGACCAACATGAATCTGCGCCTAATGGGCATTACACTCCCAGCTGTGACTCAGAACTGGGATATTCATGCAAACTTTATCCAGATCTTGCCGAAATTCCATGGAATGCCTGGAGAGGATCCACTAAGGCACTTGTAAGATTTTGAGATGGTTTTCCAAACTCAACCATCCGACCATGGACGAGAAGAGTATGTGCGGTTGGTCTCGTTCCCTTTCACTCTTTAAGATGGGGCATGGGACTGGCTGTACACACTACCCACCGGCGCTGTGACCACATGGAGACAACTTCAACAGAAGTTTTTGGAGAAATATTTCCCAGCATCCAAAGTGCAAGAAATGAGACGAAGGATAGGGAGCCTGAAGATGGGAACTAACGAGAGTTTCTATGACTATTGAGGAAGATTCCAGGCGATGCTGGCGAAATGCCCATAGCACCAGATTACTGAACACGATTTGATTCAGTATTTCATCAGAGGATTGAGACCACATGAGAGGACGATCATGAATGCCTCATGTGGAGGATCCATTTTGAACAAATAGCCTGTTGAAGCATTCATAATTCTCACAGAAATGGCTGAAGACAACCGAGACTTCGGTGGAGATGGCATTCGGGTTGTAAGTGAATCAGAGAGGGCACCGGACCAGGACAACAGGATTGATAGATTGTGTGACAAGATCGAAAAAATCATTTCAGGTGCAAGCATGGCGAGGAAGCCCAGACCTTGTGGGGTATGCAAAAGCATATCTCACTTCACGGATGAATGCCCTACTCTACAAGACGAAATGGAAGAAGTGAATGCTATAGGGGACCAGAATGGGCATTCCAGAAGATATGACCCCTATTCCTAGACTTATAATCCTGGGTGAAGAGACCACGAAAATTTTAGATGGAGAAGGTCGGAGGATGGGCATCCTGCACGTCCATTGCCACCACTAGAGGAGAAAAGAAAGCAAAGGCTAGAAGATCTTGTGTTAGCTATGGCTGAGGAGAATGAGAAGTTTAAGCAAGAGACTCGAGCTGGTCTCTTGCATATGAGCAAGCAAATCAATCAGTTGGCTCAAGCCATGCACAAGATGGAGGAGAAAAACAGGAAGTTACCTTCCCAGGTTGAGAATCCAAGAGAACAAGTGAATGCAGTAGCATTGATGAGTGGAAAAGAGCTTCCGGAGATGGTCAGGCCAAGAGAAGAGAAAGATGATGTGCCCTTGGAGGAAAAAGTGGAAGAAATTCCCACAGAAGACAAGGCACAAGAAGCTGAGCAGACTGGTACTGTGCCCATTCCGGAAGTAAAGCAGCCTGTCAAAGTGCCCATTCCAGAGAGATGGAAACCTCCCTTTCCAGGGAGATTGGCACAAAATAGAAAAGAAGAAGAAACTAGAGAGATGCTAAAAGTATTCAGCAAGGTGGAGATCAACATCCCACTGATCAAAGCAATCAAGCAAGTACCGCGGTATGCCCGGTTTCTAAAAGAGCTTTGTACAAGAAAGGTGTGATTTAATGATGATGCAAGGTTCTTAGTTGGGGAGAATGTATCAGCTGTGATACAAAGGAAGTTACCTAAGAAGTGTGATGATCCAGGGATGTTTATGATCCCTTGCATTATTGGAAACAGAAAAGTTGAAAAGGCCATGTTGGATTTGGGGGCATCGATCAAAGTAATGCCCCTATCGGTGTTCAAAGAATTGAAGATTGGACCTTTGAAGGAGACCCGTGTGGTCATTCAACTAGCTGACCGATTGAATGTGTATCCAGAAGGCCTCATTGAAGATGTATTGGTTAAGGTGGACGAGCTTATTTTCCCAGCAGATTTTTATGTGCTAGATATGAGCACAGCGACTTCAAAATCTTCAGTTTTGTTTCTGGGAAGACCTTTCATGAAGACAGCTCGAACCAAGATTGATGTGGACAAGGGCACACTGACGTGTGAGTTTGATGGGGAGAAGGTGATGTTCAACATTTTCGAAGCTATGAAACACCCCCCGGATACAAAAAATTGTGATTTTGTAAACACATTTCATTCCCCGAGCCATTCTACTTTATCCATGGTAAGCAACAGAGAACCGCTGGAGTGGGCATTGTGGGATGGACTGATTGACCAGGACACCCCGGACGAGGATGATAACATAAGGGATGGAATTATGATGCTGTATTCATTGAAAGAAATGCCATACGGATGTGTGGACTATGGTGTGCCCATTCGGAGAAATGATGATAAGTTGATGCCTTCTATTGTCAAAGCGCCCATGATGAAGTTGAAGGAATTACCAAGGCATCTGAAATATGCCTATTTAGGGAATAATGAGACTCTCACTGTAATCATAAGTGCGGGGTTGAATCAAGCTGATGATGACCACCTTTTGAGATTGTTGAGACTGTACAAGGAGGCACTCAGATGGACTTTGACAAATATAAAGGACATCAGCCCAGCGGTTTGCATGCACAAAATATTGTTGGAAGATGATGCAAAACCCGTTCGTGATCCACAAAGAAAGCTCAATCCAGTGATGAAAGTTGTGGTGCTAAAAGAGATAATTAAGCTTATGGATCAGGGCATTATATACCCGATTTCAGACAGCAAGTGGGTCAGTCCAATCCATATTGTGCCTAAGAAGTCGGGTATTCAAGTTGTGAAAAATGAGAAATGAGAGCTTGTGCCCACACGACTGCAAACTGGCTGAAGAGTTTGCATTGATTACCGAAAGCTGAACACGGTCACGCGGAAGGATCATTTCCCACTTTCGTTCATTGACCAGATGTTGGAAAGACTCGCAGGAAACAAGTTCTTTTATTTCTTGGATGGATATTCAGGATACATGCAGATTGCAGTAAGTCAAGAGGACCAAGAGAAAACAACATTCACATGCGCATTCAGCACGTTTGCCTATCGCAGAATGCCCTTTGGCCTCTGCAATGCTCCTGGCACATTCCAGCGATGTATGATGAGCATATTCTCTGATTTGCTAGAGAACTGCATTGAAGTATTCATGGATGACTTCACAGTATACGAGAGCTGTTTTGATCGATGTTTAGATAATCTGGAGAAGGGGTTGCAGTATTGTGTGGACAAATGCCTAGTGCTAAACTATGAAAAATGTCATTTCATGGTCAAAGAGGGCATTGTACTGAGACATGTGATTTCTGAGAGGGGAATTGAGGTTGACAAAGCCAAAGTGGATATAATAGAAAAATTGCCATATCCCACTTCGGTGAAACAAGTGAGAGGATTCTTGGGGAACGCTGGATTCTACAGGAGGTTCATAAAGGATTTTGCAAAAGTTGCCCAGCCTATTACTCACTTATTGTAGCAAGATGTTCCCTTTGAATTCGATGAAGAGTGTAAGAAGGCATTCAATTTTCTAAAGAAACAATTGGTCATGGCACCAGTCATTCAACCACCAGATTGGGGAATGCCCTTTGAGATTATGTGTGACGCTAGTGGCTATGCTGTAGGCGCGGTACTGGGTCAGAAGAGAGGAAAGGAAAGCCATGTAATTTACTATGCCTCCAAGACTCTGAATGGGGCACAATGTAATTACACAACTACTGAAAATGAGCTATTAGCAGTAGTGTTTGCATTTGAGAAGTTTCGATCTTATCTCTTGGGAGCAAAGAGCATTATCTATACAGATCATGGTGCCCTGAGGCACTTGATGGCCAAGAAGGAGACGAAGCCAAGACTAATTAGGTGGATCCTGTTTTTACAGGAGTTTGATGTCGAAATAAAAGATAAGAGTGGGGTACAGAACTTGGTAGCTGACCATCTAAGCCGGGTGCTGAATGAGAAAGGCGACGAAATGCCCATTACCGATCATTTTCCTGATGAGCATTTATATTCAGCAAGGGGCACACTAGCACCATGGTATGCGGATATAGTAAACTACCTAGAGTCTGGGAAAATGCCTATTGGGTACTCAAGGTACCAGAAAAATAAACTAAGGTATGAGAGCAGGTTCTATGCATGGGATTGCCCTATTCTATGGAGAAGATGTGCCGATCAAATCATCAGAAGATGTGTCCATGATGAGGAGATAGATGAAATTCTAAAGCATTGTCACAGTTATGCTTGCGGAAGACATTTCGGACCAAATCGAACAGCGAGAAGAATTTTGGATTGTGGGTTCTTTTGGCCCACAATATTCAAGGATGCCCACAACGTCTGCAGAAGGTGTGACCAGTGCCAGAGGGTAGGGAACATCACAAGAAGAAATGAAATGCCCATGACACCAATCATGCCATTGGAGATTTTCGATATTTGGGGAATGGATTTTATGGAACCCTTTCCAAATTCGAGGGGGAACCAATATATTATCCTGGCAGTTGATTATGTGTCCAAATGGGTAGAAGCAAAGGCTACTCCTACCAATGATGCAAGGGTAGTAGCCGTATTTCTGAAATCCCACATTTTCAGTCGGTTTGGTGTGCCCAGGTCCATCATTAGTGATTAAGGGACCCATTTTTGCAACCAAACGCTGGAAAGATTGTTGAAGAAGTATGAGGTTCACCATAGGGTCACCACACCTTACCACCCCCAAGGAAATGGCCAAGCTGAAGTCTCAAATCGAGAAATTAAAGCCATTCTTGGGGAGGTTGTGGCTCCGAACTGAAAAGATTGGAGTGTTTATCTGGAAGATGCCCTGTGGGCATACCGAACTGCATTCAAGACTCCAATTGGAATGTCCCCATACAGGATGTTATTTGGAAAGTGTTGCCATCTGCCAGTCGAGTTAGAACACAAAGCACGATGGGCACTTCATAAGCTGAATATGGATCTTGACACCGCTGGACATTTTAGAAAATTTCAAATTCAAGAGCTGGAAGAAATGAGAATGAAGGCCTATGATAATTCGGTGCTATACAAGGAAAAAATGAAAAGGCTCCACGATCAAGTAATTCGAAGGAAGAGATTCATTCCGGGATAGAAAGTACTTTTGTACCACTCAAGGTTCAAGCTCATGGGAGGAGAACTGAGGACCAAGTGGGTTGGTCCATTTGAAGTGTATGCAGAATGCCCGAATGGGGCAATTGAGCTGATAAACCCCGATACTGGAGGGCACTTCAAAGTGAATGGTCACCGTGTGAAAGCTTACCTTGGGCATTCTGATGAAGATGTCATAGTGATCTGGCTCGCAGAGTCCACTTACGCCTGATCTGGGGTGATGTCGTGCCCACGACAATAACTGGGGCGCTACTGGGAGGCAGCCCAGGTGTTTATTTGTTTTAATCCAATTTTATTTATTTTAAATAAATTTTCCAGTTAATTAAACTAGTTCAGGGAGAAATTTTATGCTTGTTTTGGATAAGTATGGTGTTTGCAGGTTTAGATAATGAGAGAGAAAGATGAAGATAAAATAAATCCCTTGGAAATAGGGATTCTGAAGTGTGGCACTCTGAAGAGATAAAGTTTGTTCCGATTTTTCAGGGGATAAGGCTTATCCATCAGCATGGGGCATACTGATCCGGAAGACTCCTAAGGAATCTGAAGAGTCTCAAGTTAAATCATGAATAGTGATTTCTTTTATATAAAAGCCTTACCCCACAAAATCTCCACTATCATCTTCACCCACCTATTGCAAAAAATCAGAACTCTCTCTCTCGATTTTTCCTGTAACCCTAATCTCTAAAAACCTTCAAACTCAACAATGGTGAAGACAAGAGGGAAGAAGGTTGCACCTAAGGCTGGACCAAAGGCGCGCTTGGAGTTTGAGACTCCTACTGTCTCTGAAGAGCCCACTCCAGCTAAGGTCATGAAGAAACCCTCTGCCAAGCCCAAGGAGAAAACTACGTCTGAGGCAGCCACTTCGAGCAAACGTTCCAAGGAGACTCCGCCGGAACAGGAACCTGCGTCTGAGGTTGAGGCGACGGAAGAAAGTTCTGCAACTCCGACTCAAACGGAGCAGCAAGATGGTGAGGCAATTGCAGAGGGCATGTAGGAGGAAGAGGCTACTGAAGAGCCTGAGCCAAAGTCTAAAAAATGGGCTGAAAAAAAGAAAGCTAAGCAGCCAGTTAAGGCTCTGACCCCTGTGCCGTCGGTGGAGATCGAGAACTTGGAAGATGAAGAGAAAGGAGAGGAAGTGGAAGGAAAAGAAGAAGATGAAGAGGAAGGAGACAGAGACACTGATTTGGACAAATACTTGACTGAATTAGAAGACATTGAGGCTGAGCCACAACCAGAGAAGATACCGCTTTTCGAATAGTAAGAGGAGGACGAGGCACCCGCTGACATCAAGAAGTGGGCACTGGAGAAAGCTAAGCGAAAAAGGAAGGTTGGCGAGCCCATTCCAAAGCCAACCGAGCAGCAAGAAACCAGTGCGCCCTCCCAAGCTCAGGCAGGCACTAAAGAGCCCTCAGAGGACTCCTCACCCAGGCGAAGGGTGGGGAAATCGGTGAGTGTGAAAGCCGAAGCCAAGCTGGCTGAAGAGACCTCTTCACGGAAGAGGAAGGCTGAAGAGGGCACTTCAGCCCCTGTGCCTAAAAGGGGCAGAGGGGTAGGGAGCCCCACACCAAGTAAGCCCAGCAGTGGCCCGCCACCAGTCCGGGGCATCATAAATTCAAAAGGAGTCCACCATGAGACGCTCGCAGCTCTTGGTATAGAGCAGGAGGTATGGGATTTGTTTTCTGCAATCGGTTGAGAGTGTTTTCTAGATATGGAGTGTGTGATTTTTGCGTCTTTGTCTCGTGATTTTGTCCAAAACTTGAAAATTAAAGCTGTGAACAAGCCTGCTACATCCACTAGGGTCTTATCTTTTAAACTGATGGGTAGAAGTTATTCTATGTCGGCTGATGACTTAAACATGTTATTGGGCATCGTGACATATTTGGGCCTCCAGGATGATGAGTATATTGATGCCGTGACTGTAGTGCCCGACTCTGCAGAAGGAGTCGATGCGAAATGGGTTGATATTGGGGATGGATCCATTTTTCAAAGCGGATCCACAAAGGGGTATTGCTTAAATAATGATGCTCTGAGATTCTGCCATAGGGTGTTGGCCTATAATTTTTTCGGCCGTAAGGATAGCTCTAATTCAATCACTAATCAGGAGCTGTTTATTTTGTGGTGCATGGTTCATAAAATTAAAATCAATTTTGGTTCTGTGGCCATTGCACACTTTCGGGAGATTAAAACACACCCTAGGCATCGTATCTCTTGTGCCCAATTAATCACACAGCTGGCTGTTAGACATAGGCTCCTTGATTTGCATGATATTGATTTAACCCCCTTTCCCCGTGAATATTTTGATCTTAACTGCTTGAGAAGAATGCAAGATGTGGTTGACGATGAAGATGGAAAACCTATTTTCTTTGTGCCGGGGGCAGACCCCTCGAGCATGCTTTTAGCAATGGCAGGTACATCGAGGAAACCACCAGCAGGGAAGGCACCGCAGATGGAGCACCAAGTCGCAGTGATCATGAGGAGACTTGAGTTGATCGAGAATGCCCAGTTCCAGACCAATGAAAAACTGACCCGAATCGAAGCAGCCCTGAAGGCCTATTTCAAACATGTTGGGTTCTCCTACCCAACACCTGCAACCGACTAGCTTGGTTCTTTCTGTCTTTTTAGATTAGGTTTTGTTTTGTTTTGTTTTTATTTTTTCTGTTTTCTTTGTTGTCATGTTGTTTGAGTCTGTGTCCACACTTTGCAAGTTGCAAAGTGTGTGAGTGGGTAGTTGAGTCAAAAGCATGCCATTCTGTGAGTCTGTGTGGGCATTTCACATGATGATCCAACTTTAATTGCTTTACAGAAAAATCAGCATGCCCACTTAAGATAGGGATGACGAACGAGTTTAGCATGCCCTGTGAGACTTGAGTCTATATGTTGTATGCTTCATGTTACAGTTTTCTTTCATTCATGAGTGTGAATAATTCTGTGCTTATGATGTTCTAGAATTTACCTCTGTTCTGCGTTCAACTCTGGGAATTATTGATGCACATGTAGATGAGATAGGCCATGTTTTGCTAAACCACTGAAATAAAATAATTCCCACCAATGACACAACCCTTGCAGCCCCTTTGAGCCTATAAAATGCTCTGATCAATTTTGTTTTGGGATGGTTTATACTTAGCCAGGGCATTGTAAAACCTGAAAAGAAAAAATAGGGAAAGAAGAGTTGTTTTTGGGAAGGCATGCGTATGAAGGGCTAGAAAAGAAAGGGGGAAATAAAAATTAAAAAAAAAAAGAAGAAGAAAAGTGATTAGAAAAAGAAAAAAAAAAGAAAAAAAGAAAAAAAAGAGTCTGAATAAAAATTCCCCGAGTCTTAAGTGTCAGAATGCCCAAAATAAGAAAAATTCAGTGCCTGAACAGGGCACAGTAGGGTAGTGAATAGAAAGGAGTTGGGGAGGGGTCTGTACAATCAATAAAAACCCGTTCCACTTAAAATGCCCACTGTAGCCTAAAAAGCCGTATTGATACTAATGCATCATGATTTCTGGAGAATGAACAACAGAACTTTGGCAAACTTATGGGACGAATTTGTACAGAATTACAGCTGAATTGAGAGTATATACTGAGTGAAGAGAGCCTGTGAGGAACACCAAGCTAAACTCATTTTTGACCTATTTTAGGTATGCTGAAACTTTGCAATTTTGTTGGATTAGTTCTGATGTGCTCACACTGAGTAACAGTTTGCATGCTTGTGTCTTGAGTCTGTTTCTTTTCTCTTTTATTTTCTTTTGTTTTTTCTGGATGCGTTGCACCCCATGCTTGAGGACAATCATGCTTAAAGTGTATGGGTGTGATAAGTCCATTTGTTTCGTATTTTTATGGTCATTTTATCCTTTATAAATGTCCCTTTTAGTGTGTTTTGAGTCGAAAAGAACCAGGTTGCGGTCAAAGGGCATTTCAAGAGTCGAGTTTGGCGGAAGGGGCATTTTACGCCCAGTTATTCACATTTATCTCACACATATGTTCATCAGAGGCACAGGGGACTTCTTCAGTATTCATCCCACATTCGGTTGGTGAAGTGGGCATATCAGATACGGATGGAGCTGACAGATGATGTTGTGCCCACAGTACTCGCACAGACTCGACCACATGTCAGAATGAGCATTCCCGTGAAACTCGGAAATCAGTTGGAGGCAGTGGCGGAGCCACACTAGGCCCAGGGGGGTCACTGGGCCCCCTTGAAATTATAAAAAATAGTAGGGGTATTATAGTAATTTCATCTTTTAATATTGAAAAAATAAAAAAAATATATATGTTTTCTTTCTTTCAATTCCATGCACAGAGTAGTAGAGATGGGCAGATCCACATTTATCTTTTATCATTCTTCATCTTCTTTTTATTTTTATTTTTATTTTGTCAAATTTCTTCAATTATTTTTCTTTTTCTTTTTTATCAAATTTAAATCTATTACCATTATTTGTTGAGTTTTTCTCTTTATAAATATATACCTCCACCCTTAAATAGAGTGTGTTTGCATTACTCCATTGTTGAATTTATGATTTATAGTAGTAGCTCTCATATTAAAAAATCATTCTCTTTATTCTTTTAAGGTGAAATTATCTACATCCACTTTTACAATTTATGTTTTATGTTGTTTTTTTACTAATATGAATTGCTTCTTTTTTTAATTGTATTTGTCAATCATACTTGATTTTAATTGTGTTAATTATTTTTTGTTAGAATTTAATTAATATAGTATCATGATTTTCATAAAAATTTTATCAACTTCTAATTTTATGTCTGTATATTATTATTTGGGCCCCCCCTGAACATAATTCCTGGCTCCGCCACTGGTTGGAGGAGAGATGGTGGAAGATAGCTACATAGCCGAAGGAGAGTTGGAGCTAAGCTGGACTCCTAGAAGGCGATGCAACAAAGAGATAAGCTCAATCGAAGGAGATAAGAGCAATCCCTAAAAAATAGGGATTTGATAAAGCTGAAGCTTATCCAACCGATCAGAAAAGGCACGCCGTTCCGGAATTTCAGCAAAAGACCCCCGCCTGTGGGGGAAACTCTACTCGGAAATGTAGTTATTTAAACAAGTTTAGTCTCTGGGAAAACAATCTTTAGACAGTCTGAAATATTTCTACATTTTATATTTCTGCATTTTATTTTCAGTACGTTGCTTAGGCAGCCAAAGACAATCCGAAAGGTCTTAAACCTTCGGGAATTAGGTGATGTTTATGCTTCTCAACGTTGGAGTTGAGTTTTTGCTTAATTAATTCAGTAAGTTTCTGTTTATTTTATGTCATTAATTTCTGCAATTTTAATTATGTCTAGCCTTCTCGGCTAGATCTTTAATTCTGGCATTTGAACAATGAAATTGGTTTGAGCATAAATATGGACTCGTGAGGCCAAAATGGGCATAGTAATGCATGATAAGTTTCCGTTAATTCTTGAGCCTTGTTCCATGTGAGTGTGTCTCTGAAGTGCCCAATGTGGTTGATCACTCGTTAGGTAAAGAGGGCACACCACTATTAATTGAATTGGCGAATCGTGACTGTGTGTCGGTTCATATAGTAATAAGGGAATTAATGGGGTGTTGTGGGCACAAGAGGAATCAGTTGAACACAACAGATCTGGGTCCGTCTAGGGCATACTGCTGCTTGTTTGCTTACATCTCTTAGAGGAATTGAGAGGTGGGTAACTGGTTAGGGGTTTAATCGAAGAGGAATCACTTTTAAACCTAAAATGAAAGGATGGATGAGGAGACGTAGAGAGGAATCCGGTCACCATAACTAGATGACCTATCATGTATGAAAATCGGTGTTCCCATGATCGAGTTGTTTTATGTTTAATCCAAATTTTAATTCAAATGCCAGAACCTTTTGTTATTTGATATTTTCCTTAGTTCCTTCTGCAGATTTAAATTCAGTTTAGTGACAACACCAAAACCCCCTTTGTGATTAGTTACTTGAAGATAGAATCGCAACAGCTCTCTGTGGGATCGACCCGTACTCATTGGCTAGCTATGCTCGCTGTGGGCAAATAAGTTTACAAATATATTTTTGAGCGTGAAACGACCGCGCGTGAACCTCTTAACAAAATTTATTTTATTTGATAATTTGAAAATAATAATAATAATAAATTATTCAAGACCAATTAAACTATTTTTCAGACCAACTAAAGCCTATCACTAGCCATTTTATTAAAAAGTACATATCTAACTAAAATCTATCATCTAAGAAAAAATATTAGTCAACTTACACTTGGAATCATTTTATTAATGTAAGTGTACATGTGTACACGTGTAGCTTTCTAAATCCACATATATATTGTTGGTTGATTGAGAACCAAGTTAATGAAAAGAATTCAGAAATAAAAAAAAATCGAAAGGGAAGAGAAGAAGAATCAAAGTAAAAAGGAAAAAAAGGGAATTATAAAACGAAAGAGAGAGGAAGGAGAAGAGGTGAGTTTTATAACCAATAAACTGGTCGTTCAAATTTTATAATACTTTTATGTTATCCTAAATTTCTTGTTTAAATTTTATCTTCGTCATTTTCATATTTATTTATTTTTCCTTAATATCAGTTTAATTTCATGAAAATTAAATTAAGATTGTTATAAAATACAATTAAGTTATATAATTTCTAAATGTTATATTTTGCCCCAAAAGAAATTCTAAATATTGAAATTCACTCCTATGTGTTAAATCGAGCTTTTTAGTTATTGAATTCAGTTCAATTCAGCTTTATTCCCATTCAATTCTGTCCGCAAAATCCGATAAAATTCTTAAATAGAATCACTAACTTGATTCACTCCGTCAAATACGCATTATTTACCGTTTGATTCCAATTCAATTCCAACCGATCCCAAGACATAGGAAATACCTGCTTAAATTATTTATGACCTAAGTTATTACCTTATGGATCTATTTGAGGATTCTAAGTTAGAAATTCCAATTTTGTAGGTCGAGACGACGAAAGAGCATAGTAGCATTTCACGCATAAATTGCACTACACTTTGAGATCATCCAGGTGGGTTTTTCTATAACTCACAACTATGTTTTAAATTCGTCCATGAAAAGTATGTTAAATGTTTTAATAACATTGTTTACGTAATGATTGGATGTTATGAGACTTCATGCACAGAGGAATTCTGACTTACAAGTATAGACGGTTTACTTTGTGACTAAATGTCTAGATAAGTCACCGTAAAGTATTCATGTGATCACATTGAGTCTCTCATTCAATGAAGAAGAGTAAACTATGCTATAAAGTATGTTTATGATTGACTTTAAAGCATGAAAGTATGTCTTGGACGAATATTAATGCCCACTGAGTGTTTTCTGGCACTCAACCCAAAATTTTCAAATGTTATCAGGTACTGGAGATCAAGCTGGTTGATGATGTGTTGCTGGATTGGGTTTTGAGGGTTGACCCTTATGTGGTTTTTGTTGAAAACCATATTTAGACTTATGTTTGTATGTTAAATATTAAATGTTTCCGTTGGTACTCTGCAAACCTTCTAAGTTTGAAAGCTGTTGACCCTAATGGTCAATTTTTGATTGTATACACAAATATTTTGAATATATATAAGGGTTGGCCGTGGTGTTTTTAAATGCGTGGTCTGATTGGCTATGTATATTGTTTGTTGACAGGTCATAATTTAGTTATGCGTGAGTTGTGATTTCGAAAAGTCTTGTTGAAAGTTGACTTTGAGAACGCCTAAGTGCATGGTTTGAACATTTTACTAAGTTGAGGTGCTGTCATTTACAATTATTTATAAAGCTAAATCTTATTTTTAAAAATTATTTATCACGTAAGCATGTACGTATGTTTTTGGTGATGTTTTGGTCCTAGTGGGACTGGGGCGTTACACCTTTGATAGATGAAATTTCTTCCGTAAAAGTTAATGTAGGTGGAGAGAGAAGAGTGTATATTTGTCTCTTTTTTTAATTCTTAATTTTTGTTGTAAAACTTAAAAAATCAATTATTATGAAACTGATGGAGTATAATATATGTATAAATTATTATTTAACACATTATTAATTAGTTAGATATACATTTTAGCCTCATTTATCTTAATTATATAGATATGGTTGAATGTAATCAGTACATTACAAAACTCAATACCCATACGCTATAATTGTAATAAAAAATGTAAATATGCAAAGCTGTGTAAAAACACAATATTGCTTCGGTGTAGTATATTTGTATTGTTGCTTAATCTCTTTAGTGACAATATATAAATTGTAGGTAAACTTGAAAGACATTCCAAACTTGAGAGATGAATTTGAATTGACGTCATACAAATACAAAGATTGTATGTGTCATACTGTGAGACCTTGAGTATATTTCATCGTTTTTTTTCCTTCTTATTATTTAGATTTTATTCTTCTAATTGGTTGTTTTTCTGGGATAAAGTACCAACTGTACTCTTTAGGTGGTCGAAAATGTTAACTCACTGATGTGAGGACAAAATCGCTCATCCACTTATAATTGTTCGTCAATTATGTCATGGAAAAGGTTTATCAGATTATTTTAATTATTTTTATTAATTATTTAAATACAAATCAACTATTTTATTTGTACAAAATATTTATCATAAATTATTTATATATCTATAATTGTGTATCGCACGAGTGTAATACTAATTTAAATTTATTAAGTTTATGAATGTTTGATGATTTGGTTTCAGCACGCCAAACTAAATAGATTTCGCGCTAATAGTTATATTTGACTTGGCTTATTTAAACTTTTAACAACAACTTCAATTTTTCTCCCAAAAAAAAAAAAAAAAACTTGTGAATAAAAACATGGGAAAATGATCACCTTTTGTTAATTTTATACCAATGGAATTAAGTCTTAATTAACTGCCAACTAATTATTAAAAATCAAAAGCTCTAGATTGTACGATCCGTTTCCTCAAAAAAATAAAAATAAATTGTACGACCGTAAACTATCATTTTTCTTCTATAAGTACGATTTGGCGTTTCAAATTACAAAATCTTTAAAATAAATAAGAAAATTGCCATACTAAACATTAAAACAAAAAAAATAATTTAAAAATCGATTTTTTTTTTTGAGCAATTAAAAAATCGATTTCGATCGAACATATTATTGCAAGACAAGAGTGATAAATTCGTCAATGACTTGCTGGAAAAAAAACCCAGCTTTAACACTTTCAGATTTCAGGGTTTCTGGAAAATTATTCTTCCTGATATCAATTGAAGGTTCAAACTCAGCAGACTGTTTCTTTGTTCTAGAATCTTCTTTGAAGGTGTGAGGTAGGTACAAGAGCTTCAACGATTGCAAGCTGCGGTTGCACCGATTAATTTTCTGATTCCGCAATTTGACAGGCCAGACCGCCGCCGCCGCCGGCGGTATGTTCATTCAAACTCTGAAACTTCAGTAGATGCTAAAAATTCAATTCCAGCTTTCAGTTTGATTAACTTTTATTTAGGCTTTGTGCATATTTCCAGTGAAGTGAAGCTCTCTGCTATTTATGAAAACGTAGAATTATGTTAATATGCATTGAGTTTTCTTCATTTTGATTGTATGTCAGGTACAAAGTAGATAATAGTTTATACATTTTATGAAAAAGGAACAATAATTTTTTTAAAGGTAGGAGTTTAGATATTCAGGAGCATATATGCAGAGGACCTAGTACACATCCATATTCATTTTGCTTATCCTATGCCTTTTTTTTTGGAAATGAGAATATTTCTCTTAAGAATTCATCATTGCTGTGACTCTAAAAACTCTTATTTTGTTAATGATGACGTGCTTTCTTTAAAGAAAATCATTTTGTTGTGCAGTTCAATTAGGTTTAGGAATTAGGATCTTTGTTAGCATACAACTCCCTATATTGGTCATTTTCTTTCCTTCTTTCTGTGTTAAATTCACTCTGAGACATTGCATAGTCACACGAAGATACCGTTTTTTATATATGCAGCGGCTACCCGCCATCGAAACAGGAGATGGAGGAGCTTGAGACATGCTGTGGTGGAAGTCCTCTTAAGTTGTATGTCGTTGAGCATGGGAGGGTTAGTCTGTTGTCGTTCACCAAAGTCGAGCTGCCTGTCCTTCCATGACCTTTTTGCAGCCATAATGCGTCTAGCTGCCCCTTCCATTTACCACGGCAAGGACATTCTCATCGTTCGTCCCTTCCCGTCCAAAACCCTCATGCATCATTTAGCTCTCTACATTTGGATGCAATTTTGTGATTAATTTATGTCAGCTTATAAATTAAGTTTCTTCTCAACAACAAGAGCAGTAGGGTAGGGCTGTGCTTATTTATTGGACAGGCTCCTCCAATCCTACGTTAACAGATATGAAACATGTGGTTTATATAAATTTGCTAAGAAATTGGGATGACTCTGCCTTTATGATCATCACTCTTTTTAGTTCTTTCAATTCCAATTTGAACGAGTGTGCAGCCTATGCAAGGGTTAATTCTTGTTGGAAATCTTAAACGCTCGTTTAATTTCTCATGGTTGCTGACTATTCATTGATTGGAATTCAGTATGGGATCTTGATTGTTATCAAGAATTTTATAGTATTTTTTTTTATTTTTTTGAGCAAAAAAAGAATTTTATTTGCTTTTGTTCAATAGATTTGTTGATCCATGGAATTAATTATGTTGGAAAATGGAAACTCTCTTTTCAATATAAGATGTTCAAATTTTAAGTTTTAAACTATGTATTGGATACAAGACTCGATCAAACAAATACCACATTAGCAAAAGAATATTCTAAGCCAAATTCAAACGTAGGATTCTAATTTGTCAAAGCTGGTTGGCCTACCACGCAATGATAGAAGTCTCGCTAATCAATAGCCATCAACTGAAACAGAAGTATGTCGTCCTTCAATATTCCAACAAAAAAGGGGAAATTTTGATTTTTGCGTTATGAGTGAATTTCTCAAGCGTTCTTATCTAAATTTTATTTACTATGTTGGTGAGGAGTTCCCAGAAGTCTGCCGGAGTAGTAGATTACATCTTTCAATTGTTCAGAACTATTTCCTTGATCTATTTCGGGCGTATGATGTTATAACAGCCACAGAAGTGGATTCTATTGTGCAGGTGCTTAAGGATGTTATCTTCGTGGTGCCGAGGGCGACGGAGTTTGCTCAAAGCCAATACGGCATCAAGCAATATCAGCTCGTGGAAGTCTTCATCAGTTTCCTTCTTCAACTGCTGTATCATAAAACTCATCCCATAATTGTTTTGTTCAGAGATAGATTTGAAAATCTTGAGAAGGAACTGCGATTTCTCCTCATTATTCTTGGGGACACAGCGCTAATGCTGCGTGCAGATGAGCAAGAAGAGTTCCGGAATCTTATGGTAGAATTTGAAGCAGTGTCAAATGAAGCTGGGAACTTAGTCTATCTTGTGTTCTTCTCCACTGATAGAGTGTTTAGAAAAATCGATGAAAGTCTTGCCGTTGTTCTAGATCATGTCGGCCTCTTGAAAACTAGCATCACGAATTTCTTAAAGGCCCTATCATCTATAGGCAAAGCAGCAGCTTATATGACTCCAAGGACATCTGTGGTGAATTCACTCCTCTTTGTTGACTCTCTAACTTTTTATATTGAGGGTTTGGTGAATCGGGATCAGAAGAATATGATTGCTGATGTGAAGGGTCAAATCAATACTCTCCATCAAGGGCTACTCTCCCTTCGATCTTCCGTCAGAGAGCCAGGACTGCCAGAACCTTCAGAAGTGGGAGAATTGCAAGAAACTTTGATGCGAATGGGTGATCTAGTTAGTGGAGGTGAACATCTGATCATTTCTTTCCTGGTTGGAGATGCTCCTCTGTGGTATCTCATCAGCAGGCTCTCCGACATCAACCACATAATTGAGCTTACTATTATTAAACTCGAAGAAATCAGAAGGAGATATAACTCTGGAGTCTTAGAAACTGTGTCAAATCTTAACTCACAACTATCCTTGCATGATGATCATAGAAATTCTGACGGCAACTTCAATGATGCTGCAATCGGTTTGGAGGACCAGACAGCAGATATTTTAGAACACCTGATAGGAGGAACCAAGCAATTGCAAGTTATATCAATATGTGGGATGCCTGGAGTTGGTAAGACAACTTTAGCAAAGAAATTGTATGGCCATCCTTTGGTTAACTATCGGTTTGACAAGCTTTCTTGGTGTGTCATTTCTCAAGAATATCGGAGCCTAAGTGTCCTTACCGACATTCTCACTCAGTTAACAAGTGAGCAGGGCAATAGTAGCACCTTGAATATGGATGGAGTAG
This sequence comes from Perilla frutescens, assembly GCA_026008535.1. Classification (NCBI taxonomy): domain Eukaryota; kingdom Viridiplantae; phylum Streptophyta; class Magnoliopsida; order Lamiales; family Lamiaceae; genus Perilla; species Perilla frutescens. The sequence continues at coordinate 70,813,387 of BRKX01000001.1, forward strand.
GTATAGTTGAACATGTTTACAAAGCTATGCTAGATGAACGTGTTTACAAAACTTTAAAAGGGAAAAGATATTTAATTGTAGTTGATGATATATGGGATTCACATGTGTGGGATGATTTGCGGATTTGTTTCCCAGATGATGGTAATGGAAGCAGGATATTGTTCACCACCAGGGACAAAGATGTGGCTCCACTTAGGAGTAAAATTTGTGCATTGAGGCCTTTGTCAAATGACCAATGTTGGGAGCTTTTAGTAAAAAAGGTGTTCAACAATAATCCTTGCCCACCTAAATTGGTAGGAATTGGGAAGGAAATTTCTGCAAATTGCCATGGACTACCACTTATTGTAGTTGTTATTGCTGGAGTTCTTTCAACAATGGACAAGAAGAAAAGTGTATGGGAAGAAGTGAGAGGAAACCTTGCCTCATATATTTTTGGAAGTGGAGAGAATTCAGTGATGAATATTTTGGAACTCAGTTACAAGCATCTGCCAGATCATTTGAAGCCTTACTTTCTTTATTTTGGAGTATTTCAGAAAAGTATAGAAATCCCGGTGAGCGAGTTGAAGAGGCTGTGGGTTGCTGAAGGATTCATACACAAGGAAGCAGGGAAGAGTGCTGAGAACATTGCGGAAGAGTATTTAATGAAGCTGATTGATAAAAGCCTAGTAATTGTTGCCAAAACGAGATCAGATGGTGGAGTGAAAGCTTGTGTGGTTCATGATTTGCTGCATGACTTGTGCTTGAAAAAATGTGAAGAGGAAAACTTCCTGAATTTTGTGAAGACAAATGAGTAAGTTTTGTTACCATGGATGAGCTGCATGCACCGATCATTTATATTAGTTAGCTTATTGTTTCTCACATTTAGTTCTCCTGTTCCTTGCCCAGTTGCTACTTAATCCGAGGGAAAGTTCATCGTCTGCAATGTCATGATAGATGCGATGTACCTTCGATCTACTGTCAGCATCTTCGCTCTTTCCGCGGCAATTATCTGGACTGGGACACTGTGTCATTCTACGTTCGTGATCTGAGGTTACTGCGAGTCCTGCATTTTGATTACATTCGCAATCATTACAGTGGAATCGAATATCTGTTCAGCTTGAGATATTTGGTTGTTCGTGTCTTGCCTCCATCAATAGGTAGCCTTGTGAACTTGGAATATCTTCGCGTGGAGATAGTGAACAAGACGAAGGAGACAGTGAAGCTCCCCTCAGAAGTTATGAAGATGATGAAATTGAGATGCATTCACGTCCGGAATTACGACCCCCACATAGACACCTACGCAACTTATGACGTCAGAGATTGGGACCTCTCCCACACAAACAACCTCGAGTTTCTCTCTGCTGTCATCGCGGAGCTCAAAGATGAAGAGATGTTGAGATGCTCGCCCCATCTTCGCAAACTCAAATGCTTATGTAGAGAGGCCAGTCGACACGTTGATTTCAGCTTCTTCACTCAGCTTGTGTCGCTTAACGTTCAGTTCAGATATGTGGTGATGAAGACAATCAGCTTCCCTTCAAGCATAAAGAAGCTCACACTCTCTGGCATGTTTGTACGGCTTTGGGAAAATATGTCGAAGATTGGGAGATTGGAAAACCTTGAGGTGCTCAAATTAAGAAACCTGAGGAGCTTCACAGAATTAGGAGAGAGACGGGAATGGGATACGAGGGATGATGAATTCCAGAAGCTCAGATTCTTGGAAATAAATCACACCGATCTCTGTCAGTGGAATGTGGCCTCGAGCCAACATTTTCCCAGGCTTCAACAGTTGCTGTTGAGGGATTGCTACTATATGGAAGAGCTTCCATCTGAAATCGGCGAAATCACTACACTGCAGTTGATTGAGTTCAGAGGAAGGTGCCCATACATAACGGTTGAGTCTGCTAGAAGGATTCAACGAGAACAATGGGACATGGGAAACGACGAGCTCAAGATCGAGCTGTCTAGATTGCTGACTTAAGTGAAAGGAAGATGTCTCTATATCATATACCTTCTTCCCAATATGTTGGAATTGATCTTGAGCATCTAGTGAATCGGGATGATCGAATTCAAGAATTGAAAGAAACTTTGATCAAACCTTTCCTGGTTGGAGATTGTCCTATGTGGTACAGGCTCTCTAGTCAACCACAAAATTAGTGCATTGGAATTGAGCTCCGAGAAATCACCAAGTCACAGAAATTTGGAGGCTTAAAATCTGCAAACAATGGACAAGAAGAAAAGTACATGAGAAGAAATGGGAGGAAATTTTGCCTCATATATTGTTGGAGGTGGAGAGAATTCACTAATTCAGTGATGAATATTTTGGAACTCAGTTACAAGCATCTATCAAATCATCTCAAGCCATGCTTTCTGTAGTTCGGAGCATTCCAGAAATATGGATGTTTTCCCCATCTTCGCAAATTCAAATGCTAATGTGAAAAGTCCAGTGAAACTTTAAAAGGTCCTACCACTCTCTCTCTCTCTCTCTCTCTCTCTCTCTCTCTCAGCCGACCGCACCACCAAACTCGTAATGTAGCACCCTTGTTTGACTTCCCCACTCATCTCTCTCATCTATATTTAGGTCAACTTAATCTCACAACACTGGTTTTATTCTTCAATTTTCCATTTCTAACTGCAAACTTTCACAGGTCACCTTCAACTCAACTCTAAAGGTTTTTCACAAGTCCAAAGCCAAGACAGATATGGATTCTTGGAGTGAATTTACAGATCCCCCCTTTGTCAAGCACTTTTCCGGAGATCAGATTCATAAATTCCTTCCAAAACTCTTCTTGGATAAGTTTCCAAAATCCTTCTTAGATCACTCTTCAAAATCCTTCCTGGGAAGTGAATCACGTCTTTCAATTGTTCACCACTATTTCTCTAATCTAGAAGACCTTACAACTTCCGTGCCTGTCAGTTCAGCCAGAGAACTTGATTCTCTCGAGCAGATGCATAAGTTTAAGAATGTTATCTTCAAGGTGCCCGAGTTTGCTGAAATCCAATACCGCATCAAGAAATATCAGCTCGTTGAAGTTTACATCAGTTTCCTTCTTCAACTGCTGTATCACAAACTTGATGATTCCATAATTGGTTTGTGCAAAGATGGAATTGAACATCTTGAGAAGGAGCTGAGGTTTCTTCACACCATTCTTGGGGACACGCCATTTATGATGTGTGCTGACAAGCATCAAGAATTCCAGAATCTCTTGGGGGAGTTCGAAGCAGTGGCAAATGAGGCTGGCAGTTTAGTCTATCTTGTGTTCTTCTCCACTGGTCCAGCTCTTGGAGAAATTACTGAAGGTCTTGCTGTTGTTCTAGATCATGTCAGTTTCTTGAAAACCAGCATCATGAAATTCATAAATATAGTATCTACAGCTGATATGACTCCAACGACTAATGTGGTGAATTCATTCATCTTCTTTGATTCTCTGATTTATACTCTTGAGGATTTGGTGAATCGGGATCATAGTAATCTGATTGATGATGTGAAGGATCAAATCAATACTCTCCATCAAGGACTAGTTTCTCTTCGATCTTCCATCAGAGAGATAGGACTGCCACAACCATCAGAAATTGCAGAACTCAGAGAAACTTTGATGCAAATTGGTGATTTGGCTAGTGGAGGTGAACATCTGATCATTGCTTTTGTAGTTGGAGATGCTCCTCTGTGGTATCTCATCAACAGGCTCTCCGACATCAACCACGTAATCGAGCTTACTAGGATTAGTCTCCAAGAAATCACAAGGAGATATGAATTTGGAGGCTTAGAAACTGTATCAAATTTCAGCGGACAACTCTCACTGCAGGATCATCAGAGAGATTCTGACGGCAATGACATCGATACTGCAATTGGTCTGGATGACCAGGCAACAGATATTCTACAGCACCTGGTAGGAGGAACTGATCATCGGCAAGTTATATCAATATGTGGGATGCCCGGAGTTGGGAAGACAACTTTGGCAAAGAAATTGTACGACCATCCCTCAGTTAACTATCGGTTTCATAAGCTCTCATGGTGTGTCATTTCGCAAGAATATCAGAGGCACCGCGTCCTTACCGACATTCTCACGCAGTTAACAAGCGAGCAGGGCAAAAATAGCACGTTGGAAATGGATGAAGGCATTTACAAAAGTTTGAAGGGAAGAAGATACTTGATCATTATGGATGATATATGGGAATCACATGTGTGGGACGACTTGCAGAGTTGTTTCCCAGATGATGGCAACGGAAGCAGGATATTGTTCACCACCAGGGACAAAGATGTGGCTCCACTCAATAGGTTAAGTTTTAGACTGCACCCTTTGTCAAATGACGAATGCTGGGAGCTTTTAGTGAAGAAGGTGTTCAACGATAACCCTTGCCCTCCTGAATTGCTAGGGGCTGGGAAGGAAATTTGTGCAAATTGCCATGGACTACCTCTTGTTGTAGTTGCTATTGCTTGAGTTCTTTCAACAATTGACAAGAAGAAAAGTGTATGGGAAGAAGTGGGAGGAAGTCTTACCTCGTATATTAGCGAAAGTGGAGAGAATTCAGTGATGAATATTTTGGAGTTGAGCTACAAGCATTTACCAGATCATTTAAAGCCTTGCTTTCTCTATTTTGGAGCGTTTGAGAAAGACAGAGAAATCCGGGTCAGCCAGATGACGAGACTGTGGATTGCTGAAGGATTCATACGTGAGGAAGCAGGGAAGAGTGCTGAGAACATCGCTGAAGAATATCTAACAAACCTGATTGATAAAAGTCTAGTAATTGTTGCCAAAACAAGATCAGATGGTGGAGTCAAAGCTTGTGTAGTTCATGATTTAGTGCATGACTTGTGCTTGCAAAAATGTGAAGATGAAAACTTCATGGATTTTGTGAAGACAAATGAGTAAGTATTTTTACTATATATATATATATATATATAGATGATCGTTAGCTTATATATCTCACATTCTCCTTCTCTTTTTCCTTTCCCAGTCGCTATACAATGCAAGGGAAAGGTCATCGTCTGCAATACCCTGTTATACATGATGTACCTTGGATCCACAATCAGCACCTTCACTCTTTTCGCGGTGATTCTCTGCTCTGTAACACAATATCATTCTACATTCGTGATCTGAGGTTACTGCGAGTCTTGCATTTTGATCATATATTCAATCATTACATTGGAATCGAATATCTATTCAGCTTGAGGTACTTGGTTGTTAGAGATTTGCCTCCATCAATAGGTAGCCTTGTGAACTTGGAATATCTTCGTGTGGATCCATCGGGGATGGTAATCCTACCCCCAGAACTTTTGAAGATGAAGAAATTGAGATACATTCATGTCTATGATCCACATTTAGGCGCCTACGTAGCCTATGGGGGAGACTGGGACGTCTCCCAGACAAACAGCCTCGAGTTTCTCTCTGCTGCTGTTATCACTGAGCTCAAGGATGAAGAGATGCTGAGATGTTTGCCCCATCTCCGCAAGCTCAAATGCATATATCAAGAGGCGTTCGTCTCAATGATTCAAGCCACTCGACATGTTGACATGCGATTCTTTACTCAGCTTGTGTCGCTCAACGTGGAGTTGAGGGGATTCGTAATGTTGGAGAAAATCAGCTTCCCTCGGAGCATAAAGAAGCTCACACTCTCTGGCATGTTCATACGGCTTTGGGAGGAGATGTCGACGATCGGGAGATTGGAAAACCTTGAGGTGCTCAAACTAAGACGCGTTAGGACCATGGGAGGAAATAATTGGCATACAAGCGATGCTGAATTCCAGAAGCTCAAATTCTTGGAAATGGATTCAACCATCATTCGATGGAATGTGGCGTCGAGCCAACATTTTCCCAGGCTTCAACGGTTGTTGTTGAGGAATTGCTACAATATGAAAGAGATTCCATCTGAAATTGGGGAAATCACAACGCTGCAATTGATTGAGGTTAGAGGGAAGTGCCGGAAATCAGTTGTGGAGTCTGCGAGAAGAATTCAACAAGAACAATTTGACATGGGAAATGACGAACTCAGGATCCTTGTGTCTCAAGATTGATGAATTCATTTTCCTTCGCATTCGAAATTTCAGTTTAATGATGCATCAAATGCAGGATCATTAATATCAATCCTTAAAAATTACATTACATATTTCTTGCTATCAGTATCTGGTAATATGTTGAATGAACGAATCCAACTCGAGGCGGGAAGCGCCGCCTGGCTGAGCCGCCCGTCTAACAGCGGCGCCGAGCTCCTCTGCCCTCTTCCGTATCTCACTCCCTTCTTCCGACGCCATTAACCTCCTCACAACGTCCGCAATATTCCTAGCTTTCAACAACTCCCTCCGCTCTCTCCACTCTCTCACTACAACACCCACTTTCAACACTTCCGTGATCAGCACAGCGTTTCTCGGTTGGTCCGAATGCATAGGCCACGCCGCCATGGCCACTCCCATGGTCACACTCTCAATGCAAGAATTCCACCCACAATGGCTCATGAATCCTCCCGTCGCCGGATGAGCCAAGATCTGCGGCTGCGGCGCCCATTCTCTCTCCACCATTCCCACGCCTTTCACTCTCTCTTCGAACCCCGGCGGCAGCCGAGCTCGCCGGACCTGATCGTCGAACACGTCGCCTTTATCCGCATCTCGCAGCACCCAGAGGAATTTCACTCCGCTCTGCTCCAATCCCAGAGCTAGCTCTGTAATTGCATCGTCCGACATCGAAATCGTGGTGCCGAACGCGACGTAGATCACGGAATTCGCCTCCTGTTTGTCGAGCCATTCTAGGGTTTTGTGGTGGCTCCGAGATTGACTGTCCGCCGGCGGAAGAATTGGACCGATTGCCCAACTTTTCCGATTCCCGATCATATTTTCTCTCTCTAGAATTTCCAGATACGGCGCTTCAATCAACCGGCAGGTATTGTATAAATCTCCAGCTCTCAACTTCAGCGGCGCTAATTGTAAAGCGGAAAGATTTTGTATCTCTTCCGGCACATCATCTTCTTCGAACGAGGCGAAAGTTTCTAATTCGTCTTTGGCGAAGTAAGAAACCAGAGAATATGCAGATATGCAGTTAAGCGCGTAGGATTCTGCATTAGGTATTGAAGCAACATCCTGAACCACCGCAGCCATCATCGAATCATGAACGACGACGACTCTCTTGAATTTCCCGGCGATGTCATTGAGGAATGCGGCGAGCGGTTCGCGGAGGCTCAACGACGCCGTCCAGGCAGGCTGGAGCTGCGAGGGGAATTTGATGGAGGAGCTTGGATCGGGAAGAGGAGAGGCGAAATGCGGAGTAGGAAGGTCGTGGAAGTGGATTTGAGCGACGTTCAAGCCGTTGATGCGAGCTCGGGCTTGGCGGTTGTGGAGCGCGGCGGCGACATAGTGGACTGGGAGGCCGTAGGAAGAGAGGAGGGCGGAGATTTGCAGCAGCTGGTTGAGGTGGCCTTGGCCGGGAAACGGAACTGTGATCACTGCAACTTCATGTTTTTCCATGGAGCTGAGGTAAGGTGTTTGATAATTTGTTGCTGTATGTTCTTAGCTTATGCCCAGATTCTTATACAGATTATAGAGGCGTAGATGATGTTGGTTGGGTTTCCCTCCCACAGGGGAGTCCCTGAGTCCCACTCTCTCTCTCTCTCTCTCACACACACACACACACGGGGCAGCAGCCCTTGTTTGACAAGTACCATTTTAGTATTGCATTTTTGACCGAATGTTTTGGAATGTTTTGTGTTGTTTGTTGGCAGATTTTTTTTTTTTATTTTTTTTTTATGTGGGCCATCTGTAAGTTGAAATTTCATAATTTGAAAGTTGGAGACATTATCACGTAATGAATGAGTGCGCAGCAAGGTATTATTTAAAGTTTTTCATTTCATTTCCTCAAACTTTAAATCCTTTTTCTTTATCCATGGATTGACAATTTGACTAAAAAAATTCATTTGAAATAAAGGTTAATTTCTAAAATATTCATGAACCTTTGAATGAATAGAAATTTTTTATTTTGAACTACTTGAATCGATTTTTTTTTTAAATCTCCAGTTGCAATGATTCGGGTAAATTTTTAATCTTTTATGATATAATAGAATTTGTACGAAAAAATGAATTGAATAGAAGAAATCAAGGTTGGATATTTGAATGAAACTAATTATGTCCATATTTCATCGAGTATTGTTATTAGTTAGAGTTGCACCCTTATGCTATGCCTTTCGACAATTTTATTAATTTTACCAAGATTTGTACGTATCAAGTCCACTAATCTAAGGTTGATAATTCGTGTATCGATCGTATTTTGTACCGACAAGATAAATATCTACTAAACATGAACATAATTTTTTTTAACACAAACATGCACAATAACAACCAAATGAAATCTTATATTCCACTTTTCTCTATCCCATTTGGTGTCCCATTTTAATTTTTATTTGATTTTCATCAATTTTTTTCTTCAATTTCAATTTGTTATGGCTTAGTTTGATTTTATAATTATTATTTAGGGTTCATTCCACCCAATTAGGGTTTATATTTATTTTTTAATATTTATTTCTTTTTTTTTTAGTTAATATAATTGATCAATATGGTTGATTATTCCAAAAGTATGGTATATAATTTTTTAAAATTTTATTTTTTAGCAATTAATGTTGCTTATGATTTGTAATACTATAATACAATTGATTTTTGTAATAAACATTTTGAAAATATTAAATTTAATAGTGGGACAAAATAGTGGGATATGAAAAGTGGACTAGAGGATTTTATCCCAATAACAACACGATCAAAATTTGTATCAAATATTTATCAAACGAAAGAATAAATTAATATATAAAACATGATAAAATACCTAATTCTCTAAGAAGAGAATCCGATTATTTCTCATTCCTTTTATTTTTCAATTCGAGCCTCGAGTTTCGACCATTGCCTGATTTTAAAATTTGAGATCGATAAAAACAAATTAAAATTGTGTAAATTAAAAATAATAGAATAAAATTTGATAAATCAACAACATAAAAGGGTGAAGAATGGAGGCTTACTTCCGTTTGAAACAGAGAAGTTCTTAATTGAATGGGATACATCATCAAAATATTAACTCAAGTTTGTAATTTATGGAGTTTGGTATCACTCGAAGAATATTTTTGGAGTTTGTATATTATCACTAGAAGAATAACATATTCGATATGATCCTAAATTAGAGTCATAACATATGATCAACATAATTTGACAAATAGTTGGATTTTTTTTGTTTTCACTTAATACCTACCACCAAAATATATAATATAATAATATTATATATATACATATAAATTCATTTATTATACATAAAATTGTTTCACGAGTACTATTTTATTAAAATCGTATTATTTCAATTTAATTGTTTTGTGTAATATTTTTCTCTGGCTAATCATATTTTTATGTGGGGCCATAGGAGTCCTATATATTCAATTGTGAAATTTCATAACCCGAAAGTTCGAGGCATTTATCGTACCTAAAAAATGAGTGCGCAGCAAGAAATTATTTCCATACTTTGCTTTTCTATTTAATTGGATGATTTTTCAATAATGTCAGGAAATGCTTAAGGTTTTAATTAATTGCACCTATATTAATTTTAAAAACTATTCAATTTTGAATTGATATTAAGTAAATGGTGTTATCAATTACGAAACATTGTTGATAGCACAGTTTACCTAGGTATATCATTGATATTATAATTGATATATAATAAGTTTAGTAATCTCAGGAGAGTGTATAGAATAATATATATATATATATATATATATATATATATTCTCGATTACCAATATATATTTATGTGGTCTAAAAAAACATATATTCGTGTACTTATAATCCAAAACGGTAATGTATAAAAATAGTCATTTTCATTTAGTAAATTATGTTTTTAGTCACTTTAAAAAATAAAATTATAGTCACTTTTTCGCTGAAAATACTTAATTACTCTTCATTAAAATAGTGAGCTGCACGACTAAACTGCACTATTTGGGTGTATGAATGAAATATGATCGTGTAACAGAATAAATTAATATTACTACATGATTGGGGTGCACGACTAGGTATATATATTCATGCAACATTATAAATTTTTATATTGTTGCACGAATTGAGAGGATGCGACTGAGCATAGTCGTACAACAAATCAAATTTACACTACTACACAAATAGAGTTACATGACTAAGTGTATCGTGTAGTATTATTATAATTTTACATTGTTACACGACTAAAGTGCACGACAGAAGTGTTAAATTGTTCAATTAACTATAAACATATTTTATTTTAAATAGTGGCCATAAATATTTTTTACTAAGTCGAAAGACTATTTAAAAATTTACCACAAATTCAAATTATTTTCTACAGCTACCACGCGAGAAAAATCGTTATCAACGAATACTAATTATGATGCCAAATTTCATTTGAGCACGTCCGCTCCGGCGCTCTAATAAAACAAGCACACCCGGTCACCAAAACAATGAATTTTCTGATCAATTGACCTAACTTTAAAATTCGAATTTGTAATCTTTGATCTCTAAACAATTTCACTCGACTACTAAGTCATCCACTAGAATGACCCCCTAATCTAGTTTACACACGTATATGTATATGTATATAACTATATATTGGACAATCCTTGGAAAAGAAAACACCCACGCTGATCATGGGCAGCCAGCTGATCGATCACCAACAACATGAAGAGACGACCACCACCGCCACCAAACAATCTCCGGTGGCCGTCGTCATCGTGCCGTTGCCGGCTCAAGGCCACCTCAATCAGATGCTACAGCTCTCATGCCTAATCTCCTCCTACGGCCTCCCCGTCTACTACGTCGGCGCCGCCATCCACAACCGCCAAGCCCAAGTTCGTATAAACTCCTTAAACCCTCAAAACGTCGCCAAAATCCACTTCCAGGACATCCCCATTCCACCGTTTCTCTCTCCTCCTCCTAATCCCAACTCCGTAAACAAATTCCCTTCCCAGCTCATGCCAGCACTGGACGCCACGTTGAGCCTCCGCCTTCCGGTGGCCGCCTACTTGCAGAATATGGCCGAGAAATTCAGAAGGGTCATCGTCGTTCACGACTCTTTGATGTCCGTCGTCGTTCAAGATGTCGCTGAAATCCACAACGCAGAATCCTACGAATTCATCTGCATCTCTGCTTTCGCTCAGATCTCTTTCATCTGCGGATTCCTAGGGATACCTTTCCCTCTCCAACATCCAAAAGAGTTGCCTCCTTTCGAAGAATGGATGTCGGATGAGGCCAACAACTTTGCTGCTCTACAATCTGAGCCGTCGAATCAGAGGTCTGGGAATATCTACAACACCTCCAGATCGATCGAAGCACCATACGTGGAACTTCTAGAGAGAGAAGGGCTCAAGAAGAGCAAGCTCAGTTGGGCAATAGGGCCAATCCTTCCTACAGCTAACAATCTGGAACGCCGCCATGCATGCTTAGAATGGCTCGATAAACAGGAGCCAAAATCAGTAATCTACGTCTCTTTCGGCACCACAGTTTCATTGTCGGATGAACAGATCAACGAGCTTGCTCACGGGCTAGAGCGGAGCAAAGTGAAGTTCCTTTGGGTGTTGAGAGATGCCGATAAGGGCGACGTGTTCGATGGGGATGTGAGAAGAGCTGAGCTGCCAGAGGGATTCGAGGAGAGAGTGGGAGGAGAGGGAATGGTAGTGAGAGAATGGGCACCGCAGCCACAAATCTTGGGTCATCCATCGATAGGTGGGTTCATGAGCCACTGTGGGTGGAATTCATGCGTAGAGAGCATTACGATGGGAGTGGCGATAGCAGCTTGGCCTATGCATTCCGACCAACCAAGTAACGCTGCGCTCGTGGCAGATATATTGCGAACGGGCCTTGTTGTGAGGGAGTGGAAACAGAGATTGGAAGTAGTGAAAGCGTCGACGGTAGAGAGTGTTGTGAGAAGATTAATGGCGTCGGAAGAAGGGGATGAGATGCAGAGGAGGGCGGAGGAGTTGGGCGCCACCGTGCGACGAGCGACTGAGGCAGGCGGCGCTTCTCGACTTGAGTTGGATTCGTTCATTGCCCATATCACCAGATAGAATATTAATGTTCTTCCACCAAAATGCTATCATGAATGTTTGCTTGGAATTTGTCTTTTATTTAATTAAGAAACATATATTTGTGGACTTGATTCATTTATATTTTCCACAGCGCGACCTTTTCACACATTTACTTTTGTAATGTTGGTATTACACTTTCAAATTATATGAGTTTATTTTATATTTTTTATTCAATTTTTTTGTAATTTAATTTATTTTTAGGAAAAATATCAATTTTGATCATATAACTATTTGTCTTTTGAAATAGTTGTAGGATCAATTTAGAGCAAAAAGGTAAATAGGGATCAAAATGCTCCTAGGCAAATAATTATAGGATCAAAATGAACATTTTCCTAAATTTTCTGATTGTTTGTTTTATTAAATTTACCCTCACCCAAGTAGTGTTGTTTATAGTATTTGATTTTCAATTTTCAATTCTCTATTAATAATTTAATATGATGATTGATTATTTCAAAATTAACTTTTATAATTTTATAATTTATTTTTTTTGTTGATAAATATTGACTATTATTATTTGAGTTATAATTAATTTTTAAAATTTATAATAAATTTTTTTAAAATAATAAATTTGATAATAAAATACGAAATGAAACATGAAGGAGTGCAACATCAAACTTGAACCACGTCCTTTTACGTAAATATCACGAGGCCAAAAAGTTCAACTTTGGCGCCCCAATAAAACAAGAACGCCGGCACCATAATCCTAAGATAAACATATGTACTTAATTAAACTCTTAATCAAATTATTGTTAATCAAACACTTTCTAATATTGTGATTATTATTATCTGAGCGATTAAAAATAAAGGTAGCATGCATGCAAATTATATCCTCTAATCCAATTTTTTTATTTCACGGTGGCGTCTCATTACAAATTAATTTTTCTTCCATTTTTTTTTTCAATTTTGATTATTTAAAAATTAGGGTTTTAGGGTTTTGCATGCATTTATCCTAAATTGAATGGAGATTTATGAGGGGAATAAATCTGAAATAGTACTATACGAGATATGCATTGCTCAGGGGAGATGGCTTTTGCATATTATTGCATCATCGTCACTGCTCGTGCTGTTGTTGTGCAGAACGCACACCATTTGTTTGATGTATTGTGTAAGAGAATTTTGGGTTTAGTATTTATTGGATGCTGTATAATTTAGTAGATATAATAAGCAACTATTTTATTGGAATTTACTGAATGTTGACATGAAGAGCTAATCAAGGCTTTTCGAGTATATTGAATTTGTAATGTTTCACAGAAAACAGAGGCGCAAAGAGAAGGTATAAACTCCTTGAAAAATGTATGAGGATTATTTGATACATGAATATACTGACTCTATATCTATATCTATCTGGTGATGTGGGCGATGAATGAATCCAACTCAAGTCGAGAAGCGCCGCCGGGCTGAGCTGCTCGCTTAACGGTGGCGCCCAACTCCTCAGCCCTCTTCCTCATCTCATCTCCCTCTGATGAAGCCATTAATCTCTTCACAACACTCTCAATAGTTGATGCTTTCACCATCTCACTCCTCTGTTTCCATTCTCTCACTACAATGCTTATTTTCAGTATATCTGTTATGAGTGCAGTATTCATCGGTTGGTCGGAATGCATAGGCCAGGCTGCAATAGGCACTCCCATCGTAATGCTCTCCAAGCATGAATTCCAACCACAATGGCTCATGAACCCTCCAGTTGATGCATGGGCCAAGATTTGTGGCTGCGGCGCCCAATCTCTCACCACCATTCCCTCTCCTCCCACCCTCTCCTCGAACCCTTCAGGCAGCTCAGCTCTTCTCACCTCTCTATCGAACACGTCGCCCTTATCGGCATCTCTCAACACCCAAAGGAACCTCACTTTGCTCCGCTCTAGCCCGTGAGCAAGCTCGTTAATCTGCTCATCCGACAGTGAAACAGTGGTGCCGAAAGAGACATAGATGACGGATTTCAGCTCCTGTTTGTCGAGCCACTCCAAGCATTTGTGTTTTCTCTCGGGTTGGTTTGATATTGAAGATGACGAAACAGTGGGGAGCGTTGGCCCTATTGCCCAGCTCTTCCTGTTCCTACTAACCTCTTCTCTCTCTAGAACTTCCATGTATGGTTCTTCTATCAATCTGCAGATGTTGTAGATATCTCCAGCTCTATAACTCAGCGGCTCAGACTGTAGAGCAAGAAAGTACATCACCTCATCCGATATCAATCCCTCGAAAGGGGGCAGCTCTTTCGGATGTTCAACAGGGAAAGGTTTGCCTTGGAATCCCCAGATCAAAGAAATATTCGAAAATGCAGAGATACAGTTTAAAGCATAGGACTCTGAGTTGAGAATTGATGCAACATCTTGAACCACGAAGGCCATCATAGTGTCGTGGACGACGACGACTCTTTTGAACTTGATGGCCATATCCCGCAAGTATGCGGCCACAGGGTGGCGGAGGTTCAGCATTGCATCCCACGCCGGCTGGAGCTGTGCAGGGTATTTGTTTGGTGAGTTAGGGTCCGGAGCAGGTGAGGCAAAAGGTGGAGTGACGATATCATGAAACTCGATTTTCAGCAGCTGTTGAGGGCTCAAGCTGTTGATACGGGCTTTGGCCTGGCGGTTGTGGAGGGCGGAGCCGACGTAGAAAACGGGCAGCCCGTATGAGGCTATGAGGCAAGAGAGCTGCATCATTTGATTAAGGTGGCTTTGTGCCGCCAGCGGAACTGCTATTACAGCAACTTCAGCTTGAACTTGTTCCATGATGTGGAATGATGTTTTTTTTTCTTTTCTTTTGAGTTAAGTTGTAGGAGATGGGGAGGATCTGATATATATACAGGGGGTATTTTATTTTGTTTTTATACTACTTTGATAGTGTAGATATATATGGTTTATTCTTGAAAATTCATTTCCTACCATTACTACTAGTCTACTGCTGTTCAAGTTGCTTGGAGGACAAGTCCATGATTGGCATGTTTTGTATCCTATTTCCAAATGCGTGCAGTTTGATCGAGCTAAGAATAAGACGACGAGAGCTGTCCAAACGAGGTAACGGGGTGAGCACGCATGTTGTAAAAGTTCGCCACTTGGTGGGGCATGCCTAAATATACAAACTCAAACCATACATTTTATTTCGTTATCTGGTTTAAAAAAAACTAATATATATGTGTGTGTATACACACACACATATATTCTGTCTTGGCCTTGTTCAACCTCTTTTTGGGTGAATGAAAGGAAAACCATGGGTATTTTATCATAGCTCCACCATATGATGAAATGATCGACATAATTTCCCAAATATATATATATATATATATATATATATATATATATATATAGGGAAATGATCAAATGAGAACTCTTCCCCCAGGTGGAAACTAGGAACCAATCCTAACCCTTGTTTGACTTAATCTGGACGGTCCAGATTAAATCAGATTTAAGTGGATGGACGGTGGCATTCCTGTAATTTTCGACAACTTTGTGGACGGAGGGGAAATAATATAGTAATTTAATAATTCAATAATTCTTCCCTTTTGTTCTAAGGCTAAAATGAGAATCGCATGATGCTAAAATGATCGAAGTAGGAGGCTAAAATTGATGTGACATTTTCCACTAGGGTTCACCGTTCCTAATTAGAGTTTATTACGTTCCAATTAGGGCTCTCATCCCAACTAGTAATTATGAAATTCCCATTAGGGTTCACTGTCCCCAAATAGGGTGTATTACATTTCATTCCAATGAAATCATCGTTCCATTTTTGTTTATCAACACATGCTAAAATGAGAAATGCATGAGGCTAAAATGAGCGAAGTCGGAGGCTAAAATTGAATCTGGGCAATTTCTGAGTTCAGTTCCGATTTTGCCCTTAATGAGACGCGCGAATTGAAGACTTTCGTTTTAATTACACAATTACCACCGAAAAATCTGAATTGATCTAGACCGTCTAGATTGTGGAATGAAGAAATAGAATTGGTTCATAGTTCCCACCTAGTGACTGGTTCTCATCAGATCTCATCCCTATATATATATATATATATATATATATATATATATATATATATATATATATATATATATATATATATATATATATTTGAACTTTTTCATGTAATCCAACCGAAATATATCATTATAAAATTGGTCCACTAGTACTACTTTATTATTGTATTATTTTAATTTAATTAAATGTATTTTGTGGTGTCAATTTTCTCTGCCTGGTTTTTTGTATTTGGAATCGTAAGTTGGAATTTCATACCCAAGGCTGTAAACGAGCCATATCGAGTAGAATACTTTTAAACTCGAATTCGGCTCGTTTAAGATATACTCGGCTTGAGTTTGAGTTCGAGTTCGACTCAAACTTCAAGTTCAGCTCGACTAAGAAAATTCGTAATCAAGTTCGATTCGAGCTCAACTTGAGTTCGACTCGATAAGGATATGTTCAAGTTTGATTAAAAAACTCGACAAAAAGCTCGATTAAAAAAAAATATTTTTTTCTAATATAATTTATAAATCATAATTTACTCATATTACAGCCTTTTATTTTATCGATCATTCATTTTCACTTTTTATTTAAAATTTGTATTCATTAGTGAAATAGTAATTTATCTCACTATCCATGATAGCTTATTATTTTTCTTTCAAACTTCAACATATAAATATTTTACAATCATCTTAATTCAAATTCAAATTTCAAAGTGTTTTTTATTATACAATTTATAAATCATAATTCAAACATATCTCATTTTCTTACTATTTTATCAATTATTCATTTTTATTTTCATATAAATTGTAATCATATTAGTTGATTGATGATATAGTTCATTGTTCTTGTTAGTTTATTAGTTTTTACTACACATTCACACATGTTCCAATTAATAAGTAAATGTTTACAATAATCTTAATGCAAATACAAATTTCAAAGTTTTTATAATATGATTTGTAAATCATAATTTATTTTTATTGTTATATCTCAATTTTCTATTATTTTATTGGTATATAAATTAAATATTTCAATGAGGCACGCTAAAGTATACATAATACACTACCACAAAAAGTTCATACTCTACATAATTAAGACTACGGTTTTTCAAAAATACCGTAGTAAGATGCTCAATCACTATAATTTTTTTGAGTCCCGTAGAGTATGAGCGCTTTTTTTTTTCCTCACGACTATGGTAACATAGGTTTGTGTAGAGTATGAGCGTTGATTTTCTCCTTATAACTACGGTGAGATAAAAATCGTAGTCTAGTTATTAGCATGTGTCAATTGTTAAGACTACGAAGTCGATATTATTCGTAGAGATTTCAACAGATCACAATGTCTACAGTCTTGACATTGTAGTAATAATATTTATAAATAAGAAAAATAAATAAAATATAAAACTTAAATACCATATCTACGATTTTATTAAATTCGTAGTAATATTGTATTTAAAAATAAAAATAAAATCAAATTAAAACTTAAAAATTTGGATAAAAACATGAAATCCCCAATTTTTGTCAAACTCCCGCGCACAGCTTCTTCTCCTTCTTCTCTCCCGCGCACTGCCCACCTTCTTCTTCTTCACACTCTTCAAGCTCTGGAAATCACTTTCTCACTTTCCACGCCGACTCAATTAGTTGATGCCGAGCTGATTGACATCATCGCCATATACAGCGTGGGCTTGGGCAAAATCAACTTGGACAAGTGCAGAGAGAAAGGAATTAGGGTTTACCAGTCACGATTGGGATTTTGAGGAGAACTTGCGCATACGGTGCATTTGAGGTGAAATTGGGATTTTGAGTCGAGTACTAAGGTTTGTGAATTGGATAATCAATTTTTTATCACATTATTTTTTTATCATATAAATCTATTTACATATTCCTATTTTTTGTTTAATAAAATAAGCTTAGTTTAATGTTTGTAAATATCATTAATTGACTTTTTTATGATAATATTAATTCTTAATTTTAGTATAGTTAATATAGTCTATTATTATTAGTTGAATATATTTATATGATAAATTGATAAAATGATATTATATGTGTTTATATAAATACAATATTAGAATATAATATATAAATATTTACATATATTTAAGTTTTAGAGAATTGTTATAAAATCATTATTTGATTCAATTAACATAATTGTTAATAATTTGATCGAGTGGCTATAATAACAAATTGAAATACATTTGACTAATGTTTGAATCTTGTTTCTTGTTGGGGGTGCAAATTTAATTTTTTTTAGCTTATTTATCAAAGCTCGATTACAAGCTCGATTAAAAACTCGCGAACTACTTGATAAAAGCTCGTTTATAGTCAAACTCAAGCTACTCATGAGAAGCTTACGAGTAGCTCGAGTTCGGCTCGAAAAAATTATCGAGCTCAAAAAAAAAACTCGGTAACTCACGAACAGTTAAGTTCATTTACCGCCCTAAATTCATGCCAAACCGTCCTTTATCTATTCATCTATCAACGGATTATTGCTAGGTGTATAAAATTTGTATATGGGTTAATTTTTATTATTATTGACTAGATAGTATGGATCATAGATTAAATTTTGTGTTATATATAATTGTAAATACAAAGTTTGAAATTGAAACAATTCATATTTCTAACATTCAATATATTCATTTTCACGTAAGCACAAATGTGGTTGTAAGGTGGATTAAATTAATCAAATTTAATAAATAAGAATTCTATTTAAATTCAATTATTATATATGTACACACACACACGTATATATATCTTTTCATATGTCTATATTTTTATTTAAGTTGATCCAGTTTAATTAAATAATTAATTTTAAATTCAATTATTATTCCTTAATTGTGCTTAATTTACGACAATATTTTCAATTAAATTAATCCAATTTAATTAATAACTAAGACTTTATTTAAGATCCAATTAGTATTATATTCCTTGTGCTTCACGACAATATTTTCAATTAAATTTATCCAATTTAATAACTAAGAAAAAATTTATTTATATCTTATTAGTATTCCATGTGCTAACGTCTCCAATTTAACTGATCAACTAGTATTTCTTCTGTGCGATGCAAAAATTATTATTATTTTTTATTTGTAATATTATGATTCTTTTTTTAATTCCATATGTTATGTATAATTACTTTTTTAATTCTATATGTTGTGTTTAATTCTGAAGAATTAATAAAATGATATGCACATACATTAATTAATTGGATAAGAAGATCAATTTTGCGTAGTTACAATGAACAAAAGGAAAATTAAATTTTAGGAACTTAATGAATATTCATGTTAGAAAGATCGGATTGGAATATTTCAAGCGACATGATTTTATAAATAGCTATGTATGAGTGTCCACGATTAAAGAACATATTTCTTTGAATATATGACAGGCATAAAAATACAATTATTTAATTATTTTAAATGATGAAATTAAAATAGAAAAATAATAAATTATTGCAAAATAAGAAGAAGAAAATTTACGACAATAATTATCACTATTATTGTCTATTAACTCAAAACTAGTATGTATTATATAAAATTTATTGTCTATAATATAATTGTTAAATTATGTGATAGACAACGGTTTACACCAGAACCATTGATTATC
Source organism: Perilla frutescens (assembly GCA_026008535.1). Lineage (NCBI taxonomy): Eukaryota > Viridiplantae > Streptophyta > Magnoliopsida > Lamiales > Lamiaceae > Perilla > Perilla frutescens. The sequence continues at coordinate 70,832,967 of BRKX01000001.1, forward strand.
ATACGATTTTGTCTTAATATATGTATAGAAAGATAAGAATCAATTTTAAAAGAACTCAATATTAGTGAAGTGCTAACGTCAATATAATATATTTAATTAAATTAGTCCAATTTAATTAAATAATAAGTAGTTCTTAAGAGCTATAAATTGCTTTAGGGAAACTATGTATGAAACAAATTTTATTTTGAAAGAAAAAATCCTATAATTCAATTTTTTTTGCAAGATCAAATCATTCATGACAATGACATAAGAGATACCATAAAAGTTGAATATATCAAACCCATAAAATCATATATCATAGGGGTTCATAGAGGAGGAGATGAACGGTCCGAACCAGAAAGTTCGAGGCATGCATTTTTTTTATCGTCGAGGTAATCCGATTCGAGGCATGCATTTTTTTTAAGTAATCAATCTGCAGCCGCTATTGAGGTGCGCACTGGATAAATTATGTTCCTGTGTAATAGTCTACAACAACACGGGAATATAATGTAATAATCTGCAAATAACACGGGGAAGGTAATACCTAATGGTGTTGATAATATGATTCGAACACTAGACCTTTGATCTCATGATTACACATCACTCCACCACTTACCTATCCCAAGAGGACGATGCATGCATTTGTACCTAATGAATGAGTGCGCAGCAAGAAATTATTATCATACGCTCTGCTTTATATTTCTAGTTTTTCATTTCTGATGACTCACTTTGGATGAATTTTCATTAGCAGCAATAAACACTTAAATTTTAATTAAAAATTCTTCAATTTTATTATTGATATAAACTAAATTTAATTACCACTAGGGGCTAGGAATATAGTGAGAGAATTGTTATATATTGTAATTGATTATATATAAGTTTAGTAAATTAATCTGGAGAGAGAGAGAGAGGAAATTATAAAGACTCTAGATTATCAAAACCATAAATATCATATTATATTATATTTTCCACAGCACGTGATCAGAAAGATCAACGAATATTATGATGTCAAATTCTGTATACGCTCAAAGGAGCTTTGAATAAGAAAGATAAGAAGATGGATGGAGAGAAAGTTTATGAATTCAATATTTGTGATTAACACTTGGAGTATTAAGATCATTGCAAAACTACAGCAGCTCTTCTATTTAATTATAATCTAACTATAAGCCTAATTAATCTGGTCTAGATTCATAACAACTACAACAGATTAAGTGACGTGGATCACTTTTCTTCCTTGAATGACGGAGAGCCGTTCGATGATGTCGCATGCATGCTTATGCTATATAGATTAACAAATTCAATTTACAAATAAAACAACCATCAGTTATAGTAATTAGTTAACCCTTTATCCGAGAGCAATTTGACTAGTAACCCCTTCTCCAAGATGCACTAATATAATAACCCCTTCTCCAAGATTTAAATCGTATATTATATAGAGGGAAATGTCTATTTAGACAAAAGTAAATAACAAGTGGGAAAAAACAACTAGATTTAAAACATAGGTGTTTTTTCGACAATATGTACTTGTATACAACCAAACACGTTTTGGGGGCCCACAAAATCTGCAAGAAACTGAAAAAGCTGTGCACAACTTCAACATGCAAGAATATTTATTATTAGGGTTTTGAATTTAAACCCACAACTACCACTCTCCCCCTATTTCCTCACTATATCCATTTTTTCTGCAAGAATATTAATTCTTAAAATCCAACACCGCCGCTGCCATCCCTCTCCCCCTCTTGCCGCCGCTGCCATCTCTCTCTCCCCTTCTTGCCGGCCAACTACCAATCTCTCGTGGAACCTCTCAAAAGCCAACGTCGCTGCCATCTCTCTCTTTCGAAACCTTGCCGCCGGAGATGGAACAAGGTCAAGGAGAATCGTCGTCGGCAACGGCTTCTTCTCAAGTAGGTGTAATCGTTGCGTTTTATTAATTGTTTATTAGATTTAATTGTTTGATTTAATCGACGTTCATTGCTCGTTAAAATCAATCGCGAAAAATATTATGCTAATAGTGGTTGTTGAAATTAATCATGGTTTAGGTATTGTTAGTCGCGGCTTATTGTTTTAATTACCATGGCCCTAGGTTGATTATTGATTGATTATTTGCTATTAATTGTGGGTTATTTGTTGTTAAATGTGGGTTATTTGTTGTTAAAAAATAATCGAGGAGCATAAAATATAATCGAGGCCTTCCTCGATAATTATAATAATAATCGAGGCCTTCCTCGATTAAATTACAAAAACATAAACTAATCGAGGCCTTCCTCGATTAATTTGAAAAACAAAAACTAATCGATTAATTAAAAAAAATTAATCGAGGCACAAATATATTAAATAAGAAAAATTAAGCAATGCACTAATCGATTAATTAAAAAATTAATTGTGGCATTAATCGATTAAGTAAAAAAAAACCAATCGATTAATGCCACAATTAATTTTAGAAATAAAAACTAAATCGAGTCACTAATCGATTAAGTAAAAAAAATTAACCGAGTCACTAATTTATTAATTAAGAAAATTAATCAAGGCACTAATCGATTAATTAAAAAATTAATTGTGGCATTAATCGATTAAGTAAAAAAAAACAAATCGAGGAATTAATCAATTTATTAAAAAAAATCGATTAATAATTAAAAAAAAACTAATCGATTAGTAGCCTAAACCCTAAAACAAACTAATCGATTAATAGTTTTAAAAAAAAGTAATCGATTAATAGTTTAATTAAAAAAAACTAATCGATTAGTACACTAATGAAAAACAAACTAATCGATTAATAGTTTTAAAAAAAACTAATCGACTAGTACTTTAATTAAAAACAAATTAATCGATTAATATTTTTTTTAAAAACTAATCGATTAGTACTTTAGTTACAAACAAACTAATCGATTGATATTTAAAAAAAAACTAATCGATTAGTAGTTTCATTAAAACTAATCTATTAATAATTAAAAAAAAGTAATGGATTAATAATTTAAAAAAAAACTAATCGATTTAGTTTAATTAAAAAAACTAATCGATTAATAGTTTAAAAAAAAACTAATCGATTAGTACACTAATTTAAAACAAACTAATCGATTAATAGTTTTAAAAAAAACTAATCGATTAGTACTCTAATTAAGAACAAACTAATCGATTAATAGTTTTAAAAAAAACTAATCGATTAGTACTTTCATTACAAACAAACTAATCGATTAATTTTTTTAATAAAAAAACTAATCGATTAATAGTTTAATTAAAACTAATCTATTAATAATTAAAAAAAAGTACTCGATTAATAATTAAAAAAAATAATCGATTAATAGTTTTAAAAAAAATTAATCGATTAATAGTTTAATTAAAAATAATCGATTAATAATTTAAAAAAAAAACTAAAAAAGCCTAAAATTAAATTTTAAGAAATTCCAATTTATATAAAATATTAAAAGAGTTTACTTTATTAGTTTTAATTTTGAAAATGTTGTTAGATTGACTGGGTTAGACTGCCGTTACGGAGCTGGACGCCCTCGGTCGTCGTGTATGCCATCCCCGGTGTTATTGACACGATTAGAGACACACTGCTCGCGATTGGTGGTGACGTCATGCGACTATTCAGATCGGGGTGTTTCGGATATTTTCTGGACTACAGAGGTGGTGACGTCCAGAAGAGGGTCATACACGCGCTGATGACGTTCGAGGTGCACGCGCCGGATCGTGCATATGTGGGGCTGGAGGCATGGTTTCACATTCATCGTTCCCAGCTGCGGTTCGGTCCGAGTGAGTACGCCTTGGTGTCAGGTTTACGATTCGGCAGCTCGACATAAGTGACTCGATTTAGTTTTTGTTTCTAAAATTAATCGATTAGTAACTCGATTAATTTTTTTAATCGATTAGTTTGTTTTTAATTAAAGGACTACTCGGTTAGTTTTTTTTTAAACTATTAATCGATTAGTTTGTTTTTTTATTAAACTACTAATCGATTAGTTTTAATTAAACTATTAATCGATTAGTTTTTTTTTTCAAATTATTAATCGATAAGTTTGTCTTTAATTAAAGTACTAATCGATTAGTTTTTATTAAAATTATTAATCGATTCGTTTGTTTTTAATTAAAGGACTACTCGATTAGTTTTTTTTAAACTATTAATCGATTAGTTTGTTTTTTTATTAAATAACTAATCGATTAATTTTTTTAATTAATCGATTAGTGAGTCGATTTAGTTTTTGTTTCTAAAATTAATCGATTAGTAACTCGATTAATTTTTTTAACTAATCCATTTGTTTTTACTTTTCAAATTAATCGAGGAAGGCCTCGATTAGTTTTTGTTTATGTAATTTAATCGAGGAAGGCCTCGATTATTATTATAATTATCGAGGAAGACCTCGATTGTTTTTTATGCTCCTCGATTATGTTTTATGCTCCTCGATTATGTTTTATATTTAGGTAAACATTATACAACCCTCAAAATCACATAAACATCGACTAAATTCAAAACCAACAACAATTAACCTAAATTAAACATTACCAACCAATTCCAAAAAAAGGCCGTATCACTCTATTTTCAAAGTAAATCTAACAACACATGCAATATATAATCAAAATAATAAATATTTGCAAAATAAGTTCAAAAAAATGGAGTACAAAACGTACCTTTGAAAATTGGTGAAAATTTCCGAACACTATTTTTTTCTCCAGAAAAATCTTTTCTTTCGCACCTTGCTCGAAAAAAATTCTCCAACTTTTCCTATTCTTCGTCGATTTGTAGTAGTGTGAATAAAAACTTGTATGATTTTTGTGAATGAGATTTGTATTGTACTGTGAATGAGCTCCGGATTCTACATCTATTTATTCAGAAAATTCACCTACCTCGTTATAAAACATTAGAATGTATTTAATTCGGTACAACATCCTCTTCTTTTCATTAATTCGGTCCTACCTTCCCCTTCTTTTCATTTAATGAAGCCAACAACCTTTTCTTTTTATTTATTGAAACTAGTACCTACCTTAGATAAGAAATAAATGCATTCACTAAAAAAACATGATTAATTGTAGGGAACATTGTCTTGATAAAATTGCATGATCACGGTTAATAACATTAATCAATAATGGTTAGATATTAATCGTTCATAGTTAATCGAGTAAGCATCGATTAATCTAGGATATACAAGGAAGCAAATGTTAAAAAAGAAATCGAGGAGTTTTTTCTTAATCTATGCATATTAAATATTAATCGATGAAGCATGATTAATACATATTTAATCGATGAAGCATCGATTTAAGAAGAATTGCTATTTAAATCATCAACTCTTCATAAATCACCATAATCGAGGCTCAACTTAGAAAATTAATCGAGGCTATGAATTAATCGATGCTACTAAATATAATCGAGGCTGTTAGGGTTTCATTTTTAGAATTAGGGTTTGGGCTGTTAGGTGCATTTAATGTCTGCCAAAAGTACAATGTGTCAATCATTGGGTGTGGGGACCAAGTGTAATATAGTACAAATTGCCTAACAAACTACCTATATTTAAAAGTTGTTATTTTTTCCCAATTATTATTTACTTTTGTCTACTTTTATCCATTTAGACTATTATATACCTCATCAATTAATGAGGAAATAAACACACAACAATTCCTGAAAAACACTCATCATGGCCAGCCTAAGCAATCATCAACAACATGAAGAGAGGAGCACCACCGCCACCAACCAATCTCCGGTCGCCGTCGTGGTCGTGCCGTTGCCCGCACAAGGCCACCTCAATCAGATGCTGCAGTTCTCCAGCCTCATCTCCTCCTACGGCCTCCCCGTCTACTACGTCGGCGCCGCCGTCCACAACCGCCAAGCCCAAGTTCGTGTCAACGCCTTAAACCCTCAAAACGTCGCCAAAACCCACTTCCACGACATCCCCACTCCGCCATTTCTCTCTCCTCCTCCAAACCCGAACTCCACAAACAAATTTCCCACCCACCTCCAGCCAGCAGTGGAGGCCACGATGAGCCTCCGCCGCCCCGTGGCCGCCTACTTGCAGAATCTGGCCGAGAAATTCAGAAGGGTCGTTGTCGTTCACGACCCTTGGATGTCCGTCGTCGTTCAAGATGTCGCTGAAATCCACAACGCAGAATCCTACGGATTCGTCTGCATCTCCGCATTCTCTCAGATCTCTTTCATCTGTGGATTCCTAGGGATACCTTTCCCTCTCCAACATCCCAAAGAGTTGCCTGCTTTCGACGAATGGATGTCGGATAATGCCAAAAACTTTGCTGTTCAACAATTTGAGGCGTCGAATCACAGGTCTGGGAATATCTACAACACCTCGAGATTGATCGTGGGACCTTACGTGGAATTTCTAGAGAGAGAAGAGATCAAGAAAAGCAGGCCGTGTTGGGCAATAGGGCCGATCCTTCCTACATCATCAGCCGACAATCTGGAACACAGCCATGCATGCTTAGAATGGCTCGATAAGCAGGAGCCGAAATCAGTAATCTACGTCTCTTTCGGCACCACAGTTTCATTATCGGATGAGCAGATTAACGAGCTTGCTCACGGGATAGAGCCGAGCAAAGTGAAGTTCCTTTGGGTGTTGAGAGATGCCGATAAAGGCGACGTGTTCGATGGAGAGGTGAGAAGAGCTGAGCTGCCGGAAGGGTTTGAGGAAAGAGTGGGAGGAGAGGGAATGGTAGTGAGAGAATGGGCGCCGCAGCCGCAAATCCTGGCTCATCCATCGATAGGTGGGTTCATGAGCCACTGCGGTTGGAATTCGTGCTTAGAGAGTATTACGATGGGAGTGGCGATAGCAGCTTGGCCTATGCATTCCGACCAGCCAAGTAACGGTGCGTTCGTAGCCGATATATTGCGAACGGCCGTGGTCGTGAGGGAGTGGAAAGAGAGAGTGGGAGTAGTGAAAGCATCGACGGTAGAGAGTGTTGTGAGAAGATTAATGGCTTCAGAAGAAGGGGACGAGATGCAGAGGAGGGCGGAGGAGTTGGGCGCCGCCGTGCGACGAGCGACTTAGGCAGGCGGCGCTTCTCGGCTTGAATTGGATTCGTTCATTGCCCATATCACGAGATAGAATCTGTTGGTTAAATTTGTGATATGATGCAGTTGAAGCAGTGCACGCAGATAAAATTGGTTGGTTTAATTTGTGATCTCATGCAGCTCAATTAGTTCACGCCTGCACCAACTTATCTTCACTGAATATTATTCAATGTCTTGCTTTTATTAAGTCTTTTCGTTATTGAAATTATATCTTTTTTCGTATTTTTTTTTAAGGATTAGTAATCAATGCAGTTAAGTGTATTTGCTTTATAGTTTAGTTTAGTGCAAGGCTTACTAGCATTAAATCCACCGCTTGTTAATTCGTATGTGATCCTCTATTTTAATTTGATGTTCCATACTTCAATATCGTATTCTGATTATAATTAAATTAAAAAATTATAATTAACTATAAGAATGATTTAATTATTAATTAAAATTAAATGTAAAACTAATTATAAACCCTAATTTTTAGTTGATAAATGTTGATCATGGTTTAATTAAATTGACTTTTGTTTTTATATTAATTTTTTATAATTAAGCTATAAATCTAATAGTGGAATACATGAGTGCTTAGACTTTTATTTCATAAGTTTAAGATGAAAATTATGAATTTTCAATTTCACATTTTCAGTATATTTTTGTTTATTTCTTACTCTTTTTATGAGAATTTGAGTTTAATTTTAAATTTTTACACGGTAATAACAAAGGAATAAAAAATAGAATCGAATAAAATTAGATATCAATACTCTCTCTGTCCCGATTATAATCAATTTTCTTCTCACTCGTAAAATAAAAATATTAATGAAAACAAGACATTAAAACTTAACTTCCAATTTTACCCTTATTTAAAATTTATGACTTTATAAAATTTAAGTACGGTTGTTTTTTAATTTTCAAGACCTAACAAGGATATATTTGTATTACTATGAAAATTAATACTATTTATAGTTATGAGACTTTATACTTATGGCACATCAAAATAGTAATATGGACTATTCATACTTGAGACGGGGAGAATATAAATTTAAATAAAGAGATAGAATCACAAAATTTAATCTCGAACATGAAAGATCAAAATAAGGAATTCCATTAATCCTCCTCTTTTTTTATGGGGAGAGCCATTTATCCTATTAATTATGATGTAATTAATTAGTTCCAGTTATCTTCAATCCGTACGTTTGTGTTCATTCCGGTCGGACATATAAACCTCCAAATGTCCAATGTTTCTGCATGGATTCAAACAAGGAGTCAATAAAGATAAATCAAAATATTTAAATAATATACATAAATGATATATATAGAATTTATTTATTTTTCGGGGGTCTGAGACGACCACGTTAATTACCTCAACGATAATCCGGGCTTGGTTCCTTTGATTGTGGTGCTATTAAGAACGACGTTTCGGATTTGTATATCCTCACATGGCTTAGCCGAACTACAAGAAAGCATCACTGCGTGTAAACTATTCGTCGTCCCCTTCACGTTGTTGATAATCACTTGCCTAATTTCGATAAGTGATGGGCTCTTCATGCACAATAATTAACCAGTTAATGAGTTTCAATTTATTAATTATTTTAAAAATAGTGTCACCTTCCAACTTATAATATGATCTGATCCAATCATAGAATTGTTATTGTATATATTTTAAGGGTTTGTTTGCTAGGTAGTATAAGATTGTAATAGATACCTATAACACTCTAATATCATGTTTGCTAGTAATAATAAAGCCCATGATAATTATTAAAAATTGCAAACTAAAATAACCTTGCAGATATTAATTAAAAATCTTATTATAGAATATTTACACAATGTGTGGTAATTAATTAAATGACGATATTGCAGGAATTGAATTTTTATATAAAATCTAATACATCTAAGCCAACTATATATTATTAATATATATATTTTAATACACCAAGATAATTAAATAAGATATTGATATCTTATACGGTATAACACATTCCATGTCAGACATATTCAATCTTATACCATACTGTCTAGCAAAGTAGCCCTAATAATATTATTATAGAATAGAGGATCTCGTTCGAGAAATTGATCAGCTAACAAACTTACAGTTGAATTGCACAGATTCCACGGGCAATATTGTTGATCAATGACAATAGGATTGCTGGCATTCTGCATCATCAGATCTTCGAAGTGCAGATTCGATATCTGTAAGGTGGCCGGTGCCGATGGCCACGTCTTGATCCTCACGCCATTATGGGTGTTCATGAAGGTGCAGTTCTTCACATGTATGCCAGAAATGTCTCTCTCATTAATGTTTCCTCCAAGGCTGCCGATGCTGATGTCGTGGCCCGGCCCGCAAGTCACATTTTGGATGTGAACTTCTGTGAGCTTGTCTCCCATGGAGATGCAGTCGTCTCCGATCCCTATTATTGAATCGGTGACGTTCACCATCGTGGACCGGGCCACGTGGATTCCGTCGGTGTTCGGGCTGTTGCCCGGGGCGGAAACCGTGAGGCGGGTGAATGTCACGTTCCTGCACTCGAGACAATTGATGTAACAAGTCTTGCTGTCTTTGGTCGTCACGTCGTGAATGATGGAGTTGTTGACGAAATTGAAGCTCAAGTTCTGCACGATCAAGTGAAATATGAGATGTGACACGAAATATAATTGGGAAATCATGTACATGTCTAAGTTGGTACTATATGTACATACAATTGGGAGCTTGGGGCAGTTTTTATTGACATTGCAATCGTTCAACGCCCACGCTTGCTGCCCGCCCTGGCCGTCGAAAACGCCGCCGCCGGAGAGGGTGAAGAAGTCGACGTAGTTGATGGTGATCCATTGAGCTTGCTTGTTTGGAATGATGTTAGGGTCTGGATTGGCTTGTACAGTGCCTTGATTTTCAATCTCAATTGGGGCAAAATTCGGACCTTGTAATTTTGCTTGGCTAAGCATCCATGTTCCTGGTGGAATCACTATTTTGCTTTGATTTTTTGATGCAATTGCAGCATTCCATGCATTTAATAAAGCCTACGAGCATTTAATTAACTATTATATATGTATGTTTGTACGTAGATGAATTTTTATTCTTTTTATCTAATTGTAATCAATTAATATTGTTGAGTGTGTATTAATATTAATTGAAGTGGAATGAAATTCAATTACCTTGTTGATATCTTCATTTGGTGTCGCACCATATGTTGTAATATCATGGATCGTGGGCTTCGCCGTGGCATCATATGCCAAGATTAATGCCACAAATAAGTTAATTGTGTGAATGAACATTGCTTCCGTGATATTTTTTTTCTTTTTTTTTAGTGCATGTATTATTTTAATACTTGATGCTAATACAGTAAATTTGTAGATTAGATTAGCATAAATGAATCTTATAAAAAAGAAAAAAAAATATTTGTGATGAAGAGCTGTTTCTTGTATTCTATTAATTAGCAAGTAATTAATTGGGCGGTTTCTATTCTCCTATTAATTATGATGTAATTAGTTTTGTTGTTTAATTTTTTTGTTTGTTTGCATTAGGCCTATTAATTGACTACGAGTAGACTAATTATTAAAAATAATTTCATCGCATATCTTTCTACTCCAAAGGACCAAAACATAACAAAAATATATAAATTCAAAATTTCAATTTATTTTCTAATCAAATACATCACACTTTCAAAGGGGAACAACAAGTCAATTTATTTATTTATTAATGAGAATATTCAATTTATAAATTTTCTAATTACTTGTACAGTTGTACATAATTTCAAAAAAATTGTCCCAGATCATGCATGACGTCGACCCCATATAAAACCTGCTCTATCTACTGATGATATGGTACAAATTGAAGGTATAACTTTTGCTAATTAAATTAATTGTAGCTAGGTATTTCTGTTAAGATTTACTAATTAGATAAATTATAGGTATCTAACCATTCAAGAGCCATTTTGAGAAAGCAGTTTCATGATTGGTGGTCGAAGAAGTTTAATCGGAGCGGATTAGTATCAAGAATTGCTACGTAGACCTAACGGTTTTTTGGTCTCTAACCATTCTATGTAAGGGCATGAATAGTTTAACCATTTCACAAACTATGATCTTTTGTCTCTGATCTATATGTTTCTATCTAGAGTATGAATAGTTAATCCTTTCAAGAACTATGTTTTTTTTTTGTCTCTAGTCATTACCGTTTCACAAACTATGATGTATTGCGTTGACATGAGAAATTACTATATTGCGTTGAAATGGAAAATTACTATATTATGTTAAAGTTGTGTAAGTTTTTTTTTTTTTGTCTCTAATCATTGTCGTTTCACAAACTAGGATGAAAGGCGTTTAAATGGGAAATTACTATATTGCGTTGAAATGGAAAATTACTATATTATGTTGAAGTTGTGTATGTTTTTTTTGTCTCTAATCATTGTCGTTTCACAAACTATGATGTATTGTGTTGAAATGGAAAATTACTATATTGCGTTGAAATGGAAAATTACTATATTATGTTCACGGACGGAGCCAGGAATTTCAGTTAGGAGGGGGCGAATTTTTTTAAAATGCGAATTATAAAAAGTGAATATATGTATTTAATACTAATGCATCAATAAATTTTGGTCCACAATATATTAATATTTTAGTCAAAAGTATTCAACAAACTACAAAAGTATATAAAGATAAAAGTACCTTATAACAAGACCAATAAATTATATAAAAAAAAAAAATCGATAGATAGTAGAATGTCATCCCAGCAGGCACTAGAATCAACTCTGCAAAATAAATGAGAATATATTAGCTCATACCACATACCTACCATAAAATAACTAATAAATTTAAAAATATAAAATAATTAAATCAATAAAAAAACAATATTGACTAACCTAATATATTTAGGCATTTTAAATTGTACTCGCCGCTTCTTCATATCATCAAATTCATCAATAATTGATTCAACATCAAATTTTTCTGCAATTTCTTTCTCAATATACATTAGTAATGAGCTAGCCAAAAAATCAACTTCCATTTTGTTTCTCAATCTTGTCTTGAAAATCTTCATGGATGAGAATGCACGCTCCGTTGTTGCAGTAGAAACTGGAAGAGTCAAAATAAGCATAACTAGTCTATCGACAAGATAGTAATTCATTTCTTACCAGTCTTGGACAACAGTTGACCAAACTCTGCAAGTGTTTATACATTCTGAAAAAGCTCACTGCGTCGGATATCAAGTTCAAAAAGTTACAATTGATACTGCATATGAAACTTTTCTTGGCTAGTAAAATCATCTGGATAGAACTTCTCCATTAGCTCACAAATATTATCAATGCTAAAAGATTTATATCCATCTCTTGGATCCAACGTTGAGCTGAGCCTAAGCAATTCTATGGCATCATCATTAAATCGTTTTTTCATCTCTTGAAGTATAAGATCTGTTGTTTCTGTGAATATATCAAATCGATAATGATGATCCAAAGTAATGGAATTACCTTTAGTAACCCGACCTCTGAACAACGTGGGCTGTTCATATCTGGGATCTCTATCTCATATTTCTCACAAAAGCCTTTCACTTCATCAATCAACTTATCGTATCCACTTTCTCTATATCTGCGAATGAGTTCTTTTGTGTTTATAATTGCATCCTTTGCATTGAGAATATCTTGATTTTTGAATTGTAAAATCCCACACAAATCATCTGTCACTTCAAGTAGCTCAATCATAAAATGCAAGATAAACACAAACTCAAATGATGTCATCATATCATATGCTCCATCGATTGTAGCTTTAAAAGATAAATTACTTTTTTCATTGAGGATCACTTCTAGAACAAGTAGAATAGGCTTGAGCATATTGCGTACACTGTGAAGAGACCTTAGATGAGAGCCCCAATGTGTATCCTTAGGACGTTGCACACTTCCTATTTGATTTTTTCCTCTCCCGGTTTCAAGTTCATTAGTAGAACGCAATTCTTCAATTTGGATGGCCTGAGCACTTTGTAGTTGATCGTGGCGCTTGGAAGAAGAATCCACCAAATTCACAATAACATTCAAATGTGAAAAGAAATGCTCAACTGGTATAACACTTTTAGCTACTGGTACTAATACCAACTATAGTCGATGGACAAAACAATGCACATAATAAACATATGGACACTCCTGCAAAAAAAGAGCTTCCACTCTCCTCTCATAGTACTAGCACCATCATAATCTTACCCACAAATATTCTGTATGATAAGATTGTTACGAGAAAGAACTTCAGAAAATTCTCTTTTCAAAGTAGTAGACCTGGTATCTTCCATATGAACTATGTCAAAAAATCTTTCACGAATAAAGCCATCTTTATCCACAAATCGCAAAACAATAGCCATTTGTTCTCATTTTGACTCATCTCGAGATTCATCCACAATAATACAAAACTTGGCATCACCAATTTCTTCTCTAATGAATCTTTGAATTCTACTAGCATAAAGAAATAAAATCTATTTTTGAATCTGAGAAGTATATGAAGCATTTTGAGGAGCTTTACCCAAGACAACTCATCTCACCTCTTCACTATAACATGGTGTATGCCTTATAATTTCTAAAAAATTTCCACAGTTACTTGAATCTGGACATTCATCACGAGCTCTAAAAGTTATGCCTTGAAATGCACATAATTTTGCCACGTCAATGGAAACTTTAAGCCTCAAACGATTCTTCTCAACCATATCAAATGATTTCTTGTCTATAATTCTTTCAATATGTTGCAATGAGTTCATTAAATCATGAGACTGTTTCATAGCTATCTTGTGTGAGGAATTTGGGCATTTTCCTTCATGAATAAAAAAGAGCATTTGTCTCCATTGCTTACTTTTTTCCAATTTTGAAATCCATCCACATTAAATGCATTAGCCCATGGGTGTACAGATGGCTTGATAAAAAGAAAACATGGCACACAATAAGCAGCATTTTTTGCAAGCCAATATTCCAACCAATCAGGAAATTTTTTATACCAAGCCAGTAAAAATTTTCTACCATTCTTATTCACATATTCTGAAGATATATTTGGAATTCCTTGATAAGGACCCGCAATTAGATAAGCACGTCTAATCTCATCTCTCTTATCTACGGCATAACTCCATATAGACATACGCAATTCAGGATCTCATTCAATATGAAAACTATTAGAATCTTGGTTAAGATTTTGTACCTCTTTTGGAGAAGCCTCCTCAACAATATTTATTGATAGATTGACTACTTCAGAAATAACATTATCCACATCAACCCTTGAAGTTTCTAAGACATGGGAACTCAATGTCTCTTCAATACCCCATTTTTTATTGTTGAAAAATGAATGAAGTGTTTTATACTTCATTGATATTGTGATTTGTGACCTACACATATAAAAATACAAGATCCATAACTTAAACCTAAACATTATTAATTTAATTAAATAAAAAGAATTTTGTTTGTATGTTTACCTTCAACTCCAAGTCTCCAAATATCACAAATTTAAAATATCTCACTTGAATTTAGGAATATAAAAGCAATCGTATTTTCATCGCCGACTTCAAGAATTATCAATTGTGGAAGATTCACTTGGGAAGAAACGAGAACAGACAGATTGTGTTTTTGAAACTTTAATTCCAAATTTCAAGTTTCTATACAATTAGGCGAATGAGGGGTTGTTTAGTGAGATAAGGTAATATTTTTTTTTTCATTCAACTCATTCTCATTAAGTGATCTATGGAGGCCCTTTTTTTTCTTTCAATTTGGGCTTTGGCCCAAAACCATCACCATTTTAAATGTAATTTATAAGAAAATTTTGGAGGGGGCAATATTACATATATTAAATAATTTACACTATACATATATATACCTAGTATTATTGTAAAATTTAGGGGGGAGGCAACAGCCACCACCAACCCCCTAACTCCGTCTCTGATCCCACTAATCTCAACCGTCCATACATTGCTTTTGATTTACACTAATCTCAACCGTCCACACATTGCTTTTGATTTATGTTTCAGTGTAGAAGACCAAAATCCCACTAATCTCAACCGTCCACACATTTCTTTAATCTCAGCCCTTTATTTCATGTACGGAACACCAGTTTAGTTCGAGAACTTTCTTTTGAAGAAACAAATGAAAATTGACTCTACTCTATCTGAAAATTTTTGAAAAGAAAACAATCTCCAGATTTAAACAAAAATGGCGAAAAGAAGTGGAATGTCGATACCCAGTCTTGAGGAAGATATGGTGGAGCAAATTTTACCCGGCTCTCCACAAAATCGGTCATCAAATGCAGGCTCTTAGCAAAAGTTTGGCGAAGTAGGCTCTCCACAGCTGAGTTCATCAAATCCCACCTCAACCATAGTTCTAAATGAGAACATCTCATTCTGATATGCACGGATGGTTCTGCAAATTTAGTCGAGAGCGGCGGGGATTCACGAGTGTTCCTTCCGGGTACGGCTTTTACCGAAGTATTGGGTTCGTGTGATGGGTTGGTCATGTTTGTGAGAATAGAAGACAATGCAGTCTGCGAGGTGAATCCGTACACCAAGAAACTGATAGTGGTGCCATCTCTGGATTTGGAGGGCGAGGACGAGGATTAGCATAGCAACTATGAATTTTAGGGTACGACAGTGGGAAGAAAGAGTATAAGGTCATCGCCCTTTCGACTAGAACTTTGGAGGAGGCGGCTCCTGTGTTAGTACATGTGTATTCACTGAAAAGTGGGGTTTGGGAGAGGGCTATTGATTTGCCCTTTGCGCATGTGGAAACTAAGTGTGGGGTTTTTGTGAATGGGGCAATTTACTGATTGGGACGTAGTCGAGAGAATGAAGAAGAGATTATGGTTATTGCATTTGATTTGAAAGATGAAACATTTGGGGAGATGTTTGGTCCAAATGTGGGAGAATTGACGTTGTTTGAGATAGCAGTGCTTGAAGGCTGCCTTTGTTTGGTATATGAGAATGAGGATGATGATAAGATGGAAATTTGGACTATGAATGAGTGCAATGTAGCTGAGTCTTGGACAAGAATTAGTGTCCACATGGATAATGAAGAACATGAATTTGACAATATCATGAAGCTCGTGTGTCTTTATGGGGATGATGACATTATTTTGTTAACTGAAGGAGAGATGGTTGTGTACGATGTGAACAGTCGCACATTTAGACAATTGAGTATAGAGGGTCGTCCAGATGGGTTTGGGTTTGTCGATGGATATGCTTTTGTCGACAACCTCGTCTCCCCCTTGCCCGCTTGAGGAAGCTCGCTGCAACCGATCGATCGATTTCAAATTGAAGGTATAACTTTTGCTAATTAAATTAATTGTAGCTAGATATTTCTGTTAAGATTTACTAATTAGATAAATTATAGGTATCTAACTATTCAAGAGCCATTTTGAGAAAGCAGCTTCATGGTTGGTGTTGGAAGAAGTTTAATTGGAGTGGATTAGTATCAAGAATTGTTATGTAGACCTAGCGGTTTTTTTGTCTCTAACCATTCTATGTAAAGGCATGAATAGTTTAATCATTTCACAAACTATGATATTTTGTCTTTGATCTGTATGTTTCTATCTAGAGTATGAATAGTTAATCATTTTAAGAACTATGTTTTTTTTGTCTCTAATCATTGTCGTTTCACAAACTATGATGTATTGTGCTGAAATAGGAAATTACTATATTGCATTGAAATGAAAAATTACTATATTATGTTGAAGTTGTGTATGTTTTTTTTTGTCTCTAATCATTGCCGTTTCACAAACTACAAAACTTGGCATCATCAATTTCTTCTCTGATGAATCTTTGAATTCTACTAGCATAAAGAAATAAAATCTCTTTTTGAATCTGAGGAGAAGTATAAGAAGCTTTTTGAGGAGCTTTACCCAAGACAACTGATCTCACCTCTTGGCTATAACATGATGTATGTCTTATAATTTCTAAAAAATTTCCACGGTTACTTGAATCTGGACATTCATCACGAGCTCTAAAAGTTATACCTTGAAATGCATATAATTTTGCCACATCAATGGAAACTTTAAGCCTCAAACAATTCTTCTCAACCACTTTAGATGATTGCTTGTCTATAATTCTTTCAATATGTTGCAATGAGTTCATTAAATGATGAGACTGTTTCATAGCTATCTTGTGTGAGGAATTTGGGCATTTTCCTTCATGAATCAAAAAAGAGTATTTGTCTCAATTGTTTACTTTTTTCCAATTTTGAAATCCATCCACATTAAATGCATTAGCCCACGGATGTGCAGATGGCTTGATAAAAAAAAACATGGCAGACAATAAGCAGCATTTTTTGTAGGCGAATATTCCAATTAATCAGAAATTTTTTTAAACCAAGCCGGTAAAAAATTTCTACCATTCTTATTCACATATTCTGAAGATATATTTGGACCTTCTTGATAAGGACCCGCAATTAGATAAGCACGTCTAATCTCATCTCTCTTATCTACAGCATAACTCCATATAGACATACGCGCAATCCATGATCTCGTTCAATATGAAAACTATTAGAATCTTAGTTAAGATTTTGTACCTCTTTTGGAGAAGCCTCTTTAACAATATTTATTGATGGATTGACTATTTCATAAACAACATTAACCACATCAACCCTTGTAGTTTCTAAGACATGGGAACTCGATGTCTCTTCAATACCCTATTTTTTATTGTTGAAAAATGAATGAAGTGTTTTTATACTTCATTAACATTGTGATTTGTGACCTACACATAAAAATACAAGATTCATAACTTAAACCTAAACATTATTAATTTAATTAAATAAAAAGAATTGTGTTTGTATGTTTACCTTCAACTCCAAGTCTCCAAATATCACAAATTTAAAATATCTCACTTGAATTTGGGAATATAAAATCAATCGTATTTTCGTCGCCGACTTCAAGAATTATCAACTGTGAAAGATTCGCTTGGGAAAAAATGAGAACATGCAGATTGTGTTTTTGAAACTTTAATTCCAAATTTTAAGTTTCTATACAATTAGGCGAATGAGGAGTTGTTTAGTGAGATAAGGTAATTTTTTTTTTTTATTCAACTCATTCTCATTAAGTGATCTATGGAGGCTCTTTTTTTTTCTTTCAATTTGAGCTTTGGCCCAAAATCATCACCATCTTAAATGTAATTATATAAGAAAATTTTGGAGGGGCAATATTGCATATATTAAATAATTTACATTATATATATACCTAGTGCTATTGTAAAATTTGGGGGTGGGACGACAGCCACCACCAGCCCTCCAACTCCGTCTCTGGATAAAGGCAATGTTGCATGATTAATTAATTTTTTGATTGGTGTATTTCCAGTCGATTAACATTCATGTCTTATTAAAGTGAAATAATTAAATCTATGTATGTAACTTTATGTTGAAATTCTTCGTGAGTTGCAAGAATTTTCTCAACACTTGTACAGCGGGGGCATGCACAATACATGATATTTTTAATATTAGAAGTGATATTTTTTTTATTATAAGTGGTATTTTTTAGTTTAAAAAAATAATATAGTAATAATTATAAAAATATTACCGTTTTTTTATTTATTTTTTCAACAGCACTTTCTAATAAAATAAGCATGATATATTTCAATATTAGAAGTGGTTTTTTTTTTCTAAGTTGGGTCGGGTCTAGTCAGTACCTACTGGTCTAATGTGAGACTTGCGTATATCTGATGTTCAGGAGAATTTGGTGTTCGCCTTGATGTGATTATCTACGTGCATTGATAAATTAAACTACTATTTATAAGATCATTAAAAGTGAACGTGGTTTAACGTAAAAAGAAACTCTTGTCAATTGGGATTGTAATTTTTTGTTACACTACTCTCTGTACATATTATATTGCGTGTTACACTTTCAAAATATGAGTTTTTCTTCTTTTTTTTCTTCAATTTTATTTTTTTATGATTTAGTTTAATTTTATGATTGTTTTTAGAGTTTACCCCACCCAATTAGGATTTATAATTAATTTTTAATTTTTAATTTTTAATTTTTAATTAATAATTCATTATTATAGTTTATTTTTTAAAAATTATGTTTTATAATTTTTTAATTCAATTTTTTTATTGATAAATGTTGACTATGATTATTTATGTTATAATTAATTATTATTTTATATTAAATATTTTTAAAACCACAAATTTGATAATGAAACATGGAGTAAAACACAATAAATGTAACAGAAAATATCACTGTTGTCGTCCCCTTGGGGATGGCCTAGTGGTGGAGTGGTGTTTCTTGAAGCCAAAGGTCTCAAGTTCGGTGTGGTTTACCTCCCCTGTGTAGGTTTGCAGGTCTACACAGGTTATTACACAGGGGCGGGGTTTACCCAGTGCGCACCACAGTAGCGGCTGCGGGTTACCCTCGACATCAAAAAAAATATATATATATATATATATATCAATGTTGTCAGATTTGAAAGAAACTTTTTTTTCTATCTTTTGACCAGATCCTCTAATTGTATTTCATGTTTGAGTTGGACTTCCGTGCACAAGGTCTTATTTAAGATTGGGTGCGGCCTTTTCTGGGAGATTTTTTACTTTTTTTTTTATTTTTTTATCCGATTTTTTCTTTGTTCCTTTTATTTTGTTCCCCAAAAATTTATACCCTAAAATAATATTAGTGAACCCTAAAATTAAAATAGACTGATTTAATTTTTTTGAAATGAATATGAATTTATATCCTAAAATGAAATTAATAAACCCTAAAAAATACAAAATAAACCCCTAAAAACACCCCCAAAAAACCCTAAAAAACACAAAAATAAACCCCTAAAAACACCCAAAAAAAACCCTAAAAAACACAAAAATAAACCCTAACTAAAACACAAAATAAACCCTAACCCCCCCCCCCCCCCCCCCGCCCCCCCCCTCCCCCCCCCCCCCCCCAAAAAATCATAAAAAACACAAAATAAATCATAAAAGACACAAAATAAACCCCTAAACCCACCCCCAAAAAACGCCTAAAAAACGCAAAATAAACCCCTAAAAAAGCCTTGAACCTTAAAAATCATATGAACCCCAAAAAAATCATGAATTTCTAAACTCTAAACATTAATTGGAATGGAAAAAATCATAATTTGATCTAATAAAGTAACTAGTATAAGATAACTACCAGACGTCTTACTTTTTAATGATGCAAATGATACTCAAATTTTGAGTGATACTTTTTAGTATTGCAGTTGATACTGATTTTACCGATTTTTTTATTTTTAGCAGGTTGACCCGCATTGACTGGGTCAAAACGTGTTGACCCGTGGTTTGACCATATCTGTCTTAAATAAACCTTATTTACAACTGGTACATGGAAGTGTTTGCCTTCATGTTTTATTTCAATAAGAAAAATCAATTTTATAATCTGATCAATAATATTTAAATAAATGAAATATAGAAAATTAACCTTTTGAAATTGCGTAACCAGTTGAATTTTTGCACCAATACTGTTTGTAAGACAATTCAATCTATGGGATTTCATTTTTTTAAGAATAAGGGAGCTATAGGCGTTTTGATCAAGCAATTAATTAATTAACATGGCTGCGGCAGATCTGACATACGAGGAAAAGGACAGAATAATTAATCAAAAGCGGTCAAACTATAGTTTTAGAGTTTGGTTACGACTTCTCTTCGATCGGATCAAATCATAAAATGTAACAATCCATACTACACATTTAAAACTATTAATTTTTATTCTATTTTTTTATTCAATTTTAATTGGTTATGCTAAAATTTAATTTTACACTTGTAGTAATTAGAGTTCACTTTTCTCAATTAGGGTATATAATTATTTTTTCAATATTTTATTTTATTTTTTAATTATTAATTGATTATTTTCTAAAAAATAATTATATACCCTAATTGAGAAAATTGAACCTAATTAATAAGTGGAAAATTAAACTATAGCATAACCAATTAAAATTTAAGAAAAAACGGAATAAAAAGTAGTAATATTTTTAAATGTGTAGCATACAGTGTTGCACGGAATGTAATAGGGGATTTCATCCACTCTTCGATGATTTGAGATTCTTTGTGCTAATTTTTTTTTATTTTAATTTATTATAATTTAATTTAATTTTAAATTTTTATTTAGAACTTCCTCAATTAGAGAATATTAAAAAAATTGAAAAAAAAAATTGTAGTAATAATAATATAATTGCTTTAAGTGATGGAAGTTACAAATTTGGTAAGTCATGAGAAATCTCGTAACTAAAAGATTGCGTTTTTTAATTTGTCTATATTTTATAGGTAGTACTCTTTTCACCCCCATAGTTTTTCTTTTTTGAATGTCCCAAATATATAGATTAATGATTTATATATATAAATAATATATATTCAGTTCATATACTAATATTATACTTCCATTTAATGTCTTTATATTATCAGTGTACTATGTTCTACATTTTCTATAATGCCCCTATATGTTCTTTCATTATATATGTCCTTATATGTTCTACATTTTCTATAATAAATATGTGCATATTAAGAAATTTACTTATTTAATTATTATTTTTTTGATATTTTCTTTTAATTTTAGTGAAAAATACACTTATATTCATTATTGGCCAGACTATTCTCCACCTCGTCTACTAATCAAATTAAATTCCCGGAAAAAAAAAACAAAAAGAAGAAGAAGAGGAGGAAGAGTTGAATCTTAGAAATTTTCCTTCTTGTTTGTTCAATGAAAAGACTATAGTTTTCCACAACCCATGCAAATAGAATATAATTTGGATTGATTTATTATTTTTCTACTTCAAATATATAATGGTCAATTTTGGAGTTTTATCAATTGTCACCTCCCTGACCTATGGGCATAAACAATTCTCTGCAGCATATTGAAATGGATCTCTTTATATATCTTTAATTTGTATGATTTATTATAAGAGAAGATCAATTCGGCCAGTTCATGTTATTTATTTAAATAAATGTGTTTGTATCATGCATACAATTAAGGAAATACTGTCGTTTAAAAATATAGGAAGTTATATCCCAAGTTTAATTTAATTGCCTTGAAAACAATCTTTAACTAATAATGTTAATATTATATATAAAAGAGTTAGAGGGGCATATAAAATATTAGCATTATTAGTTGAAGATTGTTCAAGATAATTAAATTTAGGATATAACATTCTATATTTTTAAATGGCATTATTTCATTGTGTATACTACACACACACACACATATATATATATGAGAACTCCCTTTCAAAAAAATAAAATTAAATATACCCCCTATTTAATGGGATGAGATTCTCTATTTCAAATTTGGTGTTTCAACATGTATTTCATGATCAAATTTACAAATTTAATAATAGATATTACAAAAATAAAAATTAATTATAACATAATCAACCTAGTCACATTTATCAACAAAAGATTGAAATTTAAAAAATTATAAATCATATTTTTAAAATAATCAACCATAATAATCATTTCTTTAAAAATTAAATATTAAAAAAACTATAAACCCTAATTGGGTGGGATGAACCCTAAAAATAATCATAAAATTAAACTAAAACATTATAAATTAAAATTGATGAAAAAATGAAAGAAAAATCTATAAATTTGATCGTGGAATACGAGATTGGAACATTAAATTTTGGAATAGAGGATCACATCTAGCTGCTATTTAATATGTTTACAATAGCATTAATTCATTGTAAAAGAAATAAATATGGACATATTAGGAAATTCACTTGTATAATTGTCTTTTTCAATCATTTTCTTAATTCTAGAAAAAAAAATTCAATCAACCGAACATGTTATTTTGTTGAATTTCGCACATGATTGATCACAAAACTAATTAAATGTATAGATACCGGAAAATTTGGGTCCCTTGTGTTTGTAAGTCATTTGGCGAGGAGGGGTTTCAATGTTTAATTTATTTTTTATAAAGTGAAATATAATATATAACAATGTAATATTTGTTTGTAAGCAATATTATTTTTAAAAAATTAAAAAAGAAAAGAAACTTCAAAAAAAAAACAGCAAAAGCATTTTGGGGTTCGACTTCACGAAATGGCTTGTAAGGGTCTCAACTTTGATGGATAGGATCGATTTAGGCGATATATATTTTTAAAATAATTAAATAGTACACCAAAAATCCAATAATTAAATAGGGGAAATTGAAAATAAAATTGAAATTGAGAATTTCGTCTCAAAAATTGGCTTATCCAGTCACATGGCCTAGAAAGTTTTCCAAAAGTTATCCCTTTTAATAAAGATAATATAATAAAAAAATATTAATAAAATTATAAATATGTAATTAAATATGAATTTAAATCTAGACTTTGATCATGTCTTACATATTTTGACTCAAAATATCTTCTTACACATGTATTTGTCATTAAATATTTTTTAAAAAGTCATTAAAATTAATCTATTTATAAATTTCCCATTTGGAATATGTTTTGAGGGGATAGGGTCTATAAATAGTAGTGTTTTTCATGTCACCTAAGAAATTGAGAAGCAATTAAATAATTGGATCAATATAATTAACCAATTAATTAAGAATATTATTGTCTCCCATGCCGACCCACACTCAAGAAAACGGCAATCAACAAATCGCGGTGGTGATGGTGCCGCTGCCGGCGCAGGGCCACCTCAACCAGCTCCTCCACCTCTCCCGCATCATCTCCTCCGCCTCCATACCCGTCTACTACGTCGGCGCCGCCACCCACATCCGCCAAGCCAAGCTTCGAGTCCACGGCTGGGACGACGACACTTCCGCCGCCGTACACTTCCACGAATTCTCAACTCCCACTTTCGACAACCCTCCGCCCAACCCCAACGCCTCCATCAAATTCCCGTCACAGCTTATGCCGTCGATCTCCGCTTCCACGCATCTCCGGCTGCCTGTCCACACATTTCTAACCGAACTTTCGACGAAATTCAAAAGAGTTGTCGTGATTTCCGATTCTTTAATGTCTTACGTCGTCCAAGACACCGATTCTATCCCAAACGCCGAAGCCTACTGTTTCCGGTGCATCTCAGCTTTCACGGTGCACGCGTTTCACTGGGACGCCGCCGGCAGGCCTGATCTGCCGGCGGAAGCGTCGGTCATGAGAGAAGTCCCACGTCTTGATGGGTTATTCCCTCCAGAGTTTTCTGAGTTTTCGAGATTACAACGTGGCTGCCGGAAAGTTTTCTCCGGAGATATATACAATTCCAGCAGAGAAATCGAAGGTTTATACCTTGATTTAATGGCGCAGACAGCAGAAGTTGAGAAGATATGGGCTGTGGGCCCTCTCAATCCCGTCTCACTGAAATCGAAAAACGGTTCAAGATTGATCCGACACAAATGTTTGGAATGGCTGGACGATCAAGAATCGGATTCTGTGATCTTTGTCTCGTTTGGGACGACAACTTCGCTGTCGGATGAGCAAATTCAAGAACTGGCAAATGGGCTAGAGAGAAGCCAGCACAAGTTTATATGGGTGCTGAGAGATGCGGATAAAGGCGATATTTTCGCAGAAGATAAGGCTCGGACATCTGAGTTGCCGGTAGGGTTTGAAGAGAGAGTTAGAGAGAGAGGGATGGTAGTGAGAGATTGGGCGCCACAGGTGGAGGTTCTCGGCCATCCATCAACGGGTGGATTCATGAGCCATTGCGGGTGGAACTCGTGCATGGAGAGCATCTCCAACGGCGTGCCGATGGCGGCGTGGCCGATGCATTCCGACCAGCCGACGAACGCCGTTTTGGTGGCGGAAGTGTTGGGAATGGCCGTGAAAGTGGTGGATTGGGTCTACCGGAATGAGGTGGTGGCGGCGGAGAGAGTGGAGAATGCGGTGAGGAAGTTGATGGCGTCGGGAGAAGGAGATGAGATGAGGAGAAGGGCTAAAGAGTTGGGATCTTCTCTCCAGAAAGGTGGTATCAACAACGTTGAAATGGATTCTTTTATCGCACATATCACTAGGTGAATCCATCCCTTTTTTTTGTTTCGTCTCGTTGAGATGACTTGGTGGTTAAAGTGACCGGATAGTTCATGATTATTTGATGAATAAAAATCATGAAATAAAATAATTTTAATCGTCTATTATGTTTACAAATTCTCGGTAAATTATTGATTGATTTGAACATTGTTGTTATGCATAATCCATAGACCACGGTGAAATGAGAAAATTCCTCATCTTTGGTCGCATATCTTTTTCTTCACATAATTAGCTCACATCCGACCTGTTCGATTTTCACATGGTTTCCTGTTGGAAAGTTGTTGCCGCCCAAAATATAAAAGTAAATGCTTTGGGCCACACAAATATCATCAAAAAAGGCTCGTTTATTACTTAATAACATTGAGAAGAGAGAGAAACATGCCAAACTCGATTCTGGTCGACCGGATTCTGGTCTGGTTACTTTATATAATATGATTTGATTCATGATTGTATAAATTGTGAATTCTAAAACGACCAATTCCCTACCTAATACTAACGTAAAAAAAGACGTCATCAATTTAATTAATACAGAAGTTTCAAAGTTCTTAATCAAATGCTTGTCACATGTAAATCATCAAATTCACATCTTATAATCGCCCAGTAAAATACATTATCTAAATTTTATATGCCAAAAACACATATATATCCACGTGGGTGTGTGTAAATATAGATTGAGTTATGACCAAGAACTGTAGGAGATCCATACCAATACACAAAGGCTCTTTTATCAGATGCCATTGTGGAGAGGAAAGACAACCGAAAAGGACAACATAACAAGAGTGATGATATTGAAAGCTCTCACTGAATCAACTATCAACTTATGCAAAGCAGTCAAGACAGCCAAGCAAATTTCAAAATTGGAAATTCACAACTGCCTGCAATAGGAAAAAAAAATCCGTATAATCCGTCTCCCCACCGACGTCTTGGAGGATCAAAGCATCGACGACTTCTCCACATCCAGGTGCTGTCATTTAGGATTTAGGGCTGGAAAGATTCTTGAGGTCTCTTTCCTTTGCGTACCATTCGGGTATGATCTTGGCAGCATGGGGGTAGAGATCTTTATAAGCATTCTTGATGGTACCTTCGGCCACTGTAGTGGCAATCGAGATATCTGCAAGCATAACATTTTTGAAGTTTCAGCAATACAAACTAGGGATACTATCTTGATACTGTTAAAATACCCCTAGCCACCCAATTAAGTCAAGTCACTAGCGAACTGAGGAAGGCGGATCAATAGTTCACCGTAGGAGTTGGATGCAATTAGATGAACACGGGAATCTAATTACACAATTGTTGCCGTTTCACATATTTAAGAAGATCCGCCAAACTAAAATGGGGAAATCTGTGGGATTGAAGGCCTTAGGGAATTTGGCTCATTTGATAGAGCGTCTCCTGAACATGTATGAGATTTCAGGACTCTAACCTCGCAAGGGTTTCTTGGAATCTGATAGCTGAGTTATCATAAAAATGATGGCCGCAGCAATAGATATCGGACTCCTCCTGCAATACAACAACAATAATGTATGTCAAGCATGAGGTCAGCCATAGTCTACTAGCACTCTGAGATGCAAACAGCAGACATCACGAAAATAAATTTATTTCAGTAGAACTACTGGTTCCTGAGCAGCAGCTCAAGTGGCATATACAGACCATAATATATTATGTTCTCATATGTGTGGTAAACAACCTAACTCAGCAGCATGTATCTTGAAAAGGTCAGTAAATATGGGAGGGAAAAAAAATGTAATCCTACTACCATTCTATTTTTCTTCCCCTTCAAGCTCCAAAGTTTACATAGTTAAGGGCTTCCTTTGAAGAATGAAGTAACGAGGGTTTTAAGTTTCAACTCTATGTCAAAACAAGGGAACGTTTCTAGAATTAACTTCCAAGAAAACCGTTCCAATCATTCAGTTTCACTTTTACATTGGACATTTCATCCTTCGGAACAAAATGCCAGACCGGCAGCCCCAAATTACCTCTTTATGCATACCAGAGCTCAACAAGACAGTCATGACCCAAGAGTAGTGTTCATCTAAGTTCCGGTTTTTATAAACAATGAAAGACATCTACTACAGCTAACTTCCAGACTACAAAGTCTTTGTATCTTTCATACTTTGTATTCAATTATTACCTTCTTATGCATAAAAAAATGTTGTTCGCAGCAGGCACAGTGAGTCGGGTTGGGTTAAAGTTCAAAAATAGAATTGCCGTAATATAGTACCTAATATCAAAGTCCCCTGCCTTCTGCACGGTTTCTTGTACAGCTTTGACCTCTTCATTGCTCATGCCAAGATTGGAACAGAAACGCCTCTATATAATGAGAAGAGACAACCATCATATTTAAAATTAAACGCTGGCTCATTAAATGAGCAATTTGTAGTAACCTTCTTATTTCCAGAAGAAACTCACCAGATAATCCCCTGCATGAATTGTGCCCATCTCCATTGATTCACCCATCTCAACCTTCAACTGTTTCACGATAAATTCTTTTGCACGGCCAATTTCTTTCTTTGTAGCTCCAGCAACAATTGAGCATATTTCTAGTCGATACTCACATGGTTTAGAGGACTTCATACGCGGGCAATAATAAATGATAATTATCAATGTGATTTAAGGAGGCACCTTTTACAGTGCGTGGCTTGCCTTCCTGCCTACAAGCAATATAAATGCAGGCAGCCACTAGAGCCTCCAAGTTTCTACCCCTCGTACACTTCTGATCTTCCAACCTTTTATATATTTCACTAGCCCGATCCTTCAAGAGAGCGCATAAACGAGGGAAAATGTTAACCTTTTTTTTAGCCTCCAAGGCTCCGACTAGTTAGCAAAAATGCACCAGAAAAAATAAATATCTACCTAAATCCTACACGGGGCAGTTAAGAAAATAGAATTTGGAAAATTAATGCTAATTAAGTCTATAGATTAACAAATCCGTTTACATTATGTTAAGGATGTAACTTCCAGATTTTCTCGATTAAAAAAAAAAATTGAACTTTTGTAACATGCATCACCAATTTTGCTAACAAAGTTACTTAGAGATTTGGAAGTGAATTATTCAGATTCATAAACATTAAGATCTGACAAGTGAATCCTTAAAGTTCATAATCTGCATAAATTTTTCTTGCAATTAACATACAAAAGTCAATCAGCACAGCAGCATACCTTAATGGTCGTTACAAGGCTCAGCCTGAAAAACAGGAAAAATGAATAATGTCAGCCATATATGCCAGATCACTTATTAGTTTGCCAATAAAGCATAATAACAAAACCAAGATAAACATCCTTACAAGCAGCAACTTGGATCCCTCATCTTGAGGATAAAAACTTTAAACGACAAATTGGCTACCTCAAAAATGTACAGCTCATGATACCCATGGAAACTGTTTACTGAACAAGAAAAAGCTCATACATACAACCAATTCCACCAATTAACTACTTACTCTTTTCCTACTTGAATAGTGTTGCTTTTAGTAATCTTGCAAAAGACTCAAACTATCCAAACCTGAGTTCAATCACTACAACCTCTTCCACCAAGAATGCAAAATCTTCAACCTAACAGTAAATCACAAAACCCTACCCTCTTCCGCCATCACCCACCTCAAAAATCCCCAAAATCAAAACCACCGAGCAAAAAGGAATTAAACAAACACCAAAACGCAAACACAGACCTATCAGCCATGCTAGAAATCGTCTTAAACGCCAACACGAGAGCCCGGTCCGGATCCCCGCCCCGGTTCTGCAACCGGGTCAGGGATGAATCTACGTTCGCTCCATTTGCACCCCGCGAAATGACCGTGGAGAGAGCAGCGTCGCCTAGAAGCGGGTTAACGGGCCCTCCTACACGATTCGGGTCGTGGTCGCCGGATTCATCGGCGAACGTCCGCCACTCCGACGTCTCGTCGATGGAGCGGGCTTCCAGCACGAGCCCGCACTCCGAGCACACGGTGTCGCCCGCCGCGTGATCGAACACTACCTCCGTGTTCCTCTTGCAGTCCGTACAATATATGTCCGACATAATTATATATTCAACAGATAATTCCCAATTCCGATTAGGTTAACAACACGAAATTCTGCCCGGAATTGTTGAGCCCTTCGTAATTTTTCAAAACTTTTATCCCATACAATTTACCTTTCTCTCGCTCTCTCTCTCTATTTCTCGCTATAATCCGCGCTGGAGAAACTGGGGAGACAATATATTAACAGAAATGGAGAAGTTCGAAGAGGTGATATTTATAGAGAGAGAAAGGGGCGATGGGTTTGGATTTCGGAGGTCGGTCCTTTCGGGTCGGGTTTACACCTTGCAAATGGGAGAAGACGCGGATGAGACACGTGCCTTCTGTCAGTTATTGTTTCTATATATTTATTTCGATTTTAACTTTTTTTTTCTTTATATATTTATCGCATGGTAAGTTTTTAGAAGTTATTATTAAAAAAAAAAAAGATAAATACATATTTCGGGCGGTAAACGGAACTGAGCAGAGCTGAGTACTATCGAGCTCGAGCTCACCTCATTTAAATATTTGTGGGTTCAGACTCGGGCTCGAACTCGACTCGAGCTTTGAACTCGGACTCGGGCTCAGCTCGGACTTAACTCAATTTATTAAAATTTGAGCCCGAACTCGAGCTTGACTCGATTATTTAAAATTCGAGCTCAAGCTCGAGCTCGGCTCATTTACATCGACAAAATCAAAATCATAATATAACGTATACAACAATGGTTTCCCCAATGACACAAATTATACAATTACACAACATGTCAACAATAAAAATAAAATGGTGTGCAGTGTCACCCAAAAATTCAAAATAAATTTATTGGGCGTCAATCATTGAACCCTAAATTGGCTAAACTTACATTGTAGCTACTTGAAGAAACTATATTGGCATCGGTGGGTTGCGAGGTAGCTGCTGCTCACCGAGAGAAGATAACTACAAGCGACGAGCTGAAAGGTTATTTCTAGTGTTGCTCGGCAAGACTGTAGCGATCGACGATAGAGAGGGAGACTGTTGTTACTTGGAGTTGGCGACCAGCGAGAGAGAGGGAAGTGAACGGCAGCCGGCACGTGCATGAGAGAGGAGTACGTAGGAGAAAAATGGAGGTGAGCGGCGGGTTTGTTTAGGGAAGTTTGATTTTTGATTCTGGGGTTCCTGGTAGGCGGTAGTGGTGATGGTACAGCTATATATGAGCCAAGCCGAGCTGAGTACCACCGGACTCGAGCTCGACTCGTTTAGGTATTTGTGAACTCGGGCTTGAACTCGAGTTCGACTCGAGCTTTGAACTCGGGCTCAAGCTCGGGTCAACAGGAAAAAATCGAGCTCGAGCTGGACTCGAATATTTAAAATTCGAGCCCGAACTCGAGCTCGACTCGATTATTTAAAATTCGAGGCTCGAGCTCGAGCTCATTTACTTTCACAATTATACTATATGTCATAAGTCATATCATATTCCAATATATTAAGATAATTTATAAATTAATCATTTTATATTATTTAAGAGACTACTAATTCTTAATTTGTTTAATTATTATTCTTAGTTTAGCTTATTTAATGTTAGTCTTAATTTTTGTTAATTTTATTATTAACTAATATAAACTATAGTTATATAAACTATATACTATAATACAAATAGTATATATAAATAAGAATGTAAGATTAACTATGTAACATTTATGCTAACTACTAATAAATAAGAATATTTTTAATCTTGAATATTTGATTTCTTAGTTTTGATAACAAATTTTTGAGAAATTATTATGTTTTCAATATCATTTATTTCATTTAATATTTCTTATTTAATGAATTGAGAATGATTATTTTGTCAATATTAGTCTTAATTTTTGTTAATTATCTTTTTCCCTTTTATTGATATGTACATTTTAGCTAATATCAACTATATACTATAATAGACTTATTGTTATGTACATTTTAACTAATATCAACTATATACTATAATAAACGTTAGTTTATATAACTAAGTGTTTAAGATTAACTATATATAACATTGGTGCTAAGAATATTGTTACTATTGAACATTTGATTAGTTTTAATTTGTGTTAATTTCATTTTTTCTTTATTACTTTGTTACTTTTGATAATATTAATTTAATATCATTGATTTAATTTCATGTTTTAACGTTTAAGGATGAGTGGAATATTAATCTTAATTTTTAATTTCATTTTTCCCTTACTACTTTACACAAATTATAAATTTATAATTTATACTTATAACTTATAAGAATATAAGTTATAACTAATAATCTAAGATGGACTATAATCTATTTTTTCCACATGCTATATATATTCTTGTAAATCAATGACTATATACTAGAATACTAATCGATAAAAGATAGTATACATAACTAAGAGTTTGAGATTAACTATATAACATTAATACTAAGAATATTATTACTTTTGAACATTTGATTAGTTATAATATTTATAAATTTTCATTTTCCTTTATTATTATTTTTTTACTTTCGATAATATTAGTTTAATATTATTCATAATTTCTCTTATTACTTAGTATTTATTATTGAGCATTCAATTTCTTAATTTTGATAATATTAATATAATATCATTTCATATTTCATATTATTATTATTATTATTATCATCATTTGTTATACTATATACCATGTAAAATTATAAATAAGATAACTATATTATTATTTGTTATACTAATATACTATGTAAAATTATAAATAAGATAACTTTATATATGAATATATAATATGTATATATATAGAGTTCATTAGTTTGTCTGTTTGTGTATATAATTGTTACCCTTGATCATTGATTTCTTAACTTTAATAATATTAGTTCAATAGTTAATACCATTAATGTCGTTTTATTTTAAATGAGAAGTATTAATTTGACAAAAGTTACAATATAAATAAATAATATTTTAAAAATTACAAAAATAGTATGTGTCCCGAGTTCTAAATCAAATAGCTCACGAACTCGGCTCGAGCTTGGCTCGTTTAAGTACTCGTGATACAGCTCGCGAGCCAGGCTCGAGCTCGGCTCATTTAACTACTCGCGAGACGGCTCGTTCAAAAGCTCGAGAACCTCACGAGCCGAGTTAACTCGTGAGCTGGACGAGCCCAGCTCGAGAAAATAGGGAGCTCGTTTAGCAGGCTTGAGCTCGGCTCGTTTAATAAACGGGCCAGTATCGAGCGAGCTTTTTTCAAGCTGATACTCGAATATCTCGCGAGTAGTTTGGCTATTTTCAACCCTAGGTGATGGGTTATTTTACTTATTTAATTTCATCAACTTTTCTTTTTATCAAATTATAATTTATTGTAGTTAACTAATTATAACATTATACTTCAAATCAAGTAAAATATATTTAATTTATGAAGTAGAATAAATAAACTGTGACTAAATATCTTTTAGCAATATCTATCTATCTATGCATATCTTAAGGCAAAATCATGTCATAGACAATGATTCTGATAACAGTTTTTAGACAACAGTTTTTTTTATAATAGATAACAGTTTTGAGTCAATAGACAACAGTAGTGACATTTATTGTTGTATTTTTTTTGCATTTTTCAAGACGGATTAGATTATTACCATTGTCGTTTAACAATTTTTTGCAATCTTATTTATTCTTTTTTTACTTGGAAATTTGAGAATTGTAACATTTTTTATTTTATTTTTTCATGCATAAAAATAATTTTCATTTGCGTTGCACTATGATGATGATGATGATGACGATGATGATGATGATTTATTATTTTTCTATTTCAATTTCATCATTTAAAGTAATTAAATAATTATATTTTTTTTATACATGTCGTACCCTAAAAATACAAAATAAACCCCTAAAAAATTAAAAACACTAAAAAAACCCTAAAACCCCAAACCCTAAAATAAACCTCCAAACTCTTAAACTCTAAATATTAATTAGAATGGAAAAAAATCACAATTTGAACTAAATAAATTCGTATAAGATAAGCACCAATCTCTTTACTTTTTAAGGATTGTGAGATACTTTTGGAATTTTTAATGATATTTTCTAGTGTTGAGATTGATACTGATATTGATGGTTTTTTTAAATTTTTGAAAGAGTTGACCCTCTCGTCAGAAATAAACTTTATTTACATGTAGTGTATGGAAGTTTTTATCAAACAACAATGAGTATTAAAAAAAATAAGCACTACATTTTTTTTAAAGAAGATGAATCCGTTATTGTAGATTTCTTTAATTTATATATTCGTAAATTGTCTATTGATGCATCTAATAATAATTCGTCTATTTATACATTTAATTTAAGATCGTCCAATAAAAAAGGAAAATTATAAACACAACTCTCATTTTACTCTTTGCAACCCCCATTATTTTACTTTCTCCGTTTCTGAATAAGTGTCATTCTAGATGAATACACACATATTAATAAATACATTAATTAGAATATCAAATTATCTTATACACCCTTATATGAACACATTAAATGAATTAAATATGGTTATTTGAATACATTAAATGAGGACAAACATGAGACTAATGTGGAATTTTTACCTCGATTATGTAGAACGATACTTTTTGTGAAACAAAATTTAAGTGCTAGAATGACACTTATTGTGAAACGGATGGAGTATAAAATATAAATATAAATATGAGAAGACAATTTTACTCCTTAGCCCCCATGACCTAAAATCATACCATAACCCCAACTATTTTTTAACTAAAAAAAGAAACACCTAAAACATAAAATCATACCTCTACCATCTCATCATTTTTCTATAAATAAGAAAAATGTGAAGAGTGGGGCTATGACAATGCAAGTATTCAAGATGGGGCTTGTCTATGCTACCCTTGCGGGTAGTACCTAAGTGTCAAAATATATCTATTGTGATCTATCAAGTGTCAAAATATATATATTGTGATCTATTTTGATAGATCACAATAGATATATTTTAACACTTTGGTACTACCCGTAAGGATAGCATAGACCAACCCTTCAAGATGCTGCCTCTTTTGTTCAAAACGCACGACCAAACATCACGGATCGGTCAATTGATTGATTTCGATGACCAACCGCCTGCAAATACATATTTTCATAACTAATTGTTGATGTTCCTTTACATTTTATCTCTATTTTCCTTTGGTTTGCATACATCTTTAATTTCTGCTATTTTCATTTCAACTTCATCATAGTTTTCCCAGATTGTGCAACAATTTTTTTCTTTTCATAATATTTCCTCTTTTATTTTCTTTGATCCACTACTTGTCAATCAATCAATTTAAAATGTTCTATTAAAATCATTATTAGTGCCTAAAATTCCATGGAACTATCTAACATCATTAATTCAATTTATTACTTTTAATTAATGATGTTACGTTTCCTATTATTGTTTTGAAAGCACATTTGTACATCTATGGTTTTTCCGGTCACTAGATATATATGGATTCAAAAGTATAAATGGTTATGTCTCGAATCCTTAGATATGTGAATTTTGAAAAAGATAATAATAAATGCTATGAGAAAAGTAAACCTAACGAAATGGATTAACTATTTAAAAATTAAATAAGATAATATTATAATAATAACTCATAATTATAGAGAAAATCAGTCCTAATAAATATGTTGAGGGCTAAGGAGCAAAAAAATCTTATCATATTTATATTTATACTTTATAGAATGATGATGGTTATAAAGAGTAAAACGGTGCTGTGTTTAGAATTTCCCATAAAAAAAATAAAATAAACCATAGTTATAAATGGGTTATTAATTATATGGCCCAAATAAATAAGGACCGTATTGATTAGTAAATTACGAAGATTTATTGTTGGGCTTCGTTTGTGAGCTCTTGTTATGCAGTAATTTAATTTTGTTATGGATTATAGGTATAAGGTTTTTAATCAAGCATAAGGTTCAGCTGAAAAGGGAAGGAGTCATTCTATAAATAGCCCTGTATTTTTCTCTATGCATGTAGTCACTAGCTTATATAAATTAAATATAATCATATTGTTTTAATATATTATTTTATCATTATAGTCCCAATACTTTAAGCAACCCTAAAAACAAAAATTGAAGTCAAATAAATCACAAGTTGGTAGTATAATTTGTGTTTTTATTTATCGACTATAATGGAGAGAGAAAGAAGAAATGTGGGATGAACAGAAAGTTGCTATATTTTTTTTATGTCGAGGGCAACCCGCAACTGCTACCGATAAAAATTACAAAATTTTGGCCCAATCCTTAAAAACTTGCTTAAACTGCTTTTCTTTTTTGCAAATTCAAATTATTCTCTTATCTTAGATTTCATAGTTCATATTTCAGCATTTGGAATAGTATATATTTTTGCACATGAAAATTGTCGTTTTCACATTTTAATTTCTTGTTAATTTTATACCAAGTTACTTTGAGAAACATGAGAGTCTAGATCTTGCGATCTTATTAATAGGACCAAAAAAAAAAGTGTTAAAAGATTATACTAGTATGTCAATAAATCCAACAACCCGAACCCATTAAAGTGAAAATAATTGTAAAAGAAAGTGAACTTCAAATTAGATTCAATGTAGATGGAAAGGAAGAGTTAGAGTTTTTTCAAGGACAACAACTTAGACCGATTTGGAAAAGAGGACAAATTTATTGCGGGCCGAAATTTAAGGACATTAACATTTAAGTGTTGCATCCGTAGGCCAATTTTCAGCCCGAACTAGCTACGGACGCAACACTTAAATATTAATGTCCTAAAATTTCGGCCCGTTCGGGCTGAAAATTGACCTCCGTAGCCTGTTCAGGCTGAAAATTGGCCTGCGAACACAATACTTAAATGTTAATGTCCTTAAATTTCGGCCTGCAATAAATTTGTCCTCTTTTCCAAATGGCCTAAGTTGTTGTCTTTAAAAAAACTCTAACTCTGGAAAGGAATGATAGTAAATATAAGTTGTGCGAAGTTTTTATAATACGTGAACAAAAAAAAAAGAATATTATCATTTATGAATGGTATTAGACAATGACTTTTTTGCCCCGTCGGCATACTACTAGCTTGATTTGTGTATTGTATATCTAGTCTAGTTTAAAAAATTGAAGTCCCGATCATCATGATTTGTGTATCTTTCAATTAAAATTTTATGTGATTGCGATAAGATATCATTGTTTTCATGTCACTTTTATTTGACACACATTAAACAATTTAAAATTTTAAGGCTTGATTAAAAAAATGTGGTTTGGACGTGGTAATAAAATAGGCGACGTGGACATGCTTACGTTTTAGAGATCCCAGTCGTCAAGATTTGGCGACCAATCGCATTTGCTGTAGCCCAAATAAACACGAGGTTTGGAACCGCCCCAATTTGAAATATATCTCATAAAAAATTTATCAAGGGAGCTAGCTAATCAATGATTAATATTATACGCATATTTTATTTGCTAATCCAGATGCATCGATGGGAACTAAATCACCTCTTAATTCACACGAATCATGAAAACCTGTGGGAGATGATTTTACGGGTCAAAATCTATAAAAATGAGTTAAGATACGGATACGGACATATATTTAATGGCACGCTTATAAGTTTGTTGTCGTTTAATTTATTAATTTGGATCTGAATCTTGACCCGTAAAACGCTGCCATGCACATAAGACTCCCCCCACACGAATGAAGTCTTAATTTTCATTGACTTTTGTAATCTCACGAGTTAACTCGGTATGTTCTAGATTTAGCTCGATAAGTATATCGTTTCTTGTTTTATATATTTCGACACTCTGTCTCCTAATTTTAAGCTTATCTCAAACCCTAATATATATATATATATATATATATATATATATATATATATATAGACAAAGACTTGTGTTAGACCGTTTAACGGGTCATAAACCGTTAGACGGATATTAAGATCCGACCCGGATCCGGATCACAATGAAGTGTCACCAGATATGAAGCTAAGTATCACCAATCATAAACGGAAGTGTCACATACTATGAACTGAAGTGTCACCGGATATGAAGCATCATAAGTCTTAATAAATTTTAATATTTTTTTAGTAATATCTTTAACTATTATGTGAAGTCATATCAATTGTAACATGAAGTATCACTAACATAACAAGCATGTACAACGAACTATCACGTTGAATTATTAAAGCAAATAACAATGAAGTGTCACCGAATATGAAGCTAGGTATCACCAATCATGAACTGAAGTGTCATCACATATGAAATATTTTTTAGTAATATATTTAACTATTGTGTGAAGCCCAGTGTCACGAGAGATGAAGCTAAGTATCACCAATCATAAACTGAAGTGTCACATACTATGAACTGAAGTGTCACCAAATATGAAGTTAGGAAAACGGGTCGGGTTATGACCCGTCTAACGAAAACGACCCGTTAGACCGTCTCACAGGAGACCATCCCATATATATATATATATGGTTATTTCCCGGATGTCCGAGCTCGATCCCCACCCCTTCTGGACGGTTAGTCGGCTCGGGAGAAGGAGATACACAGGCTTACCTACCACCCTTCCCGGGCCTGTTTTCGGGGTTTAGATAGACTAACGATTCGACCCGTCGCTACCCAGCATCGCCTTGGGCCATATATATCCTCTCTGTCTTCTCTACGATTGCCGGGTGTTCAATCTTGGATCGATGCCGCTACCCAGCGATCTATCCACTGGACACCGAGATATCTGTTAAGTCTTTTTGGCTCACGGCGATAAAGATCGAGCCAAATTCCCCGCAACTAGAAGTAGAAGGAAAAAGTGAGATATTGTTATAACTAAAAGTCCTACGAAGTAGCCGCTCCTAGCCTTAGTCAGAAAGCTAAGCTGAAATGATAAAATTTTTTTCGAATAAAATGAAAATAATAAGGTAAGCTTCATAGCCCCTTTACTAGTATATATATATATATATATATATATATATATATATATATATATATATAGAGAGAGAGAGAGAGAGAGAGAGAGAGAGAGAGAGATTTTTTTAAAGAAAATATAAGTGAATATGATTTTATATGATATAGGAGAAATGTATATATTAATCCATAAAATCAAATATTAATTTTAGATTTAAAAAACTAAACAACCATCATAAAGAAACGAATGGATTAATAAATAACGAAATGAAATCAATTATATTTTTTTCGAAAAAATACATCATGATAAAATATACTCACTATGTATCTCACTATCTATGTATAAGGCCATCAGGTATCTTCCAAAAATAGAGCTCTCATCTCAGACATGGATATATTGACTTCTACTTTAGGAGGCGTACAGATTTAAATTGTAACAAAATAAAATCATCATGTTTTAAGAGAAAAAAATAAAATTTCCATTTTTTTTTGTAGCATATCTATCAACAAATTAAATCAATAAAGTCATAGCTAACTCTAGACGTCGCATGGAATTTTCTGCTACGCCCTCTGTGTTACATTCCTTGTTATATTTTCAAATTACGAGATTTTCCTTATATTTTTGTTCAACAATTTAATTTTATTTTTGTGATTTAGTTTAATTTTATGATTGTTTTTAGGGTTCACCTCACCCAATTAGGGTTTATAATTATTTTGTAATATTTAAATTTCAATTTTCAATTAATAATTCATTATTGTGGTTGACTTTTTTCAAAATTATGTTGTAAAATTTTTCAATTCAATTTTTTTGTTGATAAATATTGACTATGATTATTTATGTTATAATTAATTTTTATTTTATAATAAATATTATAAAAATCATAAATTTGATAATGTAACACGGAGTGAAACACGAAAAAGTGTAACATTAAATTTCAACCCTCTGGAGGGCTATCTAGCTAGCTATTTGATAAAGTGACTTGTATAAGTTACTATTAAAATGTTATGAATTCAAATCTCATGTCGACTCAGTAACTACATAGTTCTTCTCACTTGTGTGATTCATAAACGTACATTAGAAAAATATTTATTAAACCTATTAGATCCACATAAAATATAATTTCAAGCATGCTAATATATATATATATTTCAATACGAAACTAACATATTATTTATAAATAAAATTAAGTGAAATACCAAATTCGGTCGTATAAGCATTTGGCCGGAATTATTTCTGCCTGTGAGGTCTTTTCAAAATAAACGATCATATATATTTCCGAAATGTAGTTCGAATGACTATTTTTCGTGCCACAAATTAAAGCTGCGCGCGTGCACTAACTCAAATATTGTAATGATTTGATAGCTACGCACTCAAATGTGGGAAATTGCAACTCAATCGTGTGTGTCAATCGTGTTATGTTAATGATGGGCGACTTGAAATATATAAGAATTTAGAATCCGATACTGTGGACATTTTTGTATCATTAATATATGTTCTTTATCATTCTACACGTTCTATATATTTAATTTATTCTCCAAAAAAAATATATTATGTTTCATTGTATTAATTAGCATGTCCCATGTACTAAATATAATATAAGAAACAGTCTTATGTTATTTTTTGCGGCAATTGAAAATTTTATTTCGACTTTACAACTGATATTGATGAAAAAAATCTAAATAGCTCGACCTAAAAGACTGATGAACTTCGAACTTGTAATCTTTTAACGATGAAATACATCCTACCAAGTATCATATATCCAATACACAATTTAAACTAGCTAGCTGGCAATATTCTTTTCTTTTCTTCAAGATGGTGTTTCATCATTTTATATTCTAATCATCTGATTTCTACCACGCATATTTAATGATTCCTGATTGTTGTTCATTTTTAATGGATATATGTTTATAGAATGTATAAAATAAATTTATCAACAATTCAATTATTAAAATATAAGATGAAACACAATTTGCGAATTGAGACTCTTATAAATTTAAACATCAAGGCAACAAATTGGAGCGTGACATGGGATCCAATTCTATTATCCCCTTATTTTGGTTGAATCGATTACCGCTATTTGCTAAGCTGCCTATCATATATAGTCATAGGGTTTTTGCACGTGTAGACTTGATAGCGGCTTGTTTGGAAATAGCACGTCACAAATTAAATAAACTTACTAAT
Source organism: Perilla frutescens (assembly GCA_026008535.1). Lineage (NCBI taxonomy): Eukaryota > Viridiplantae > Streptophyta > Magnoliopsida > Lamiales > Lamiaceae > Perilla > Perilla frutescens. Next base: position 70,872,821 of record BRKX01000001.1, read on the forward strand.
TTCTATAAAAATATTAGGGCATGATAGCTCACATTGAAATGTTCAACACCACAAGCCCCCATAGTTTCCCTTTATATTTGCCAACCACAAACACAATTATCACTTCTCTAGCTTATTAAATTATCTCTCATTAAACTCTCTCTCTCTCTCTACACTTCTTGGCAAAATAACAAAAAATAAAAATAGCCTTCACATTCAATATCAAGATTCAACTCTTTCCCTCCTCAGATATTGGTTCGATCAATTTCTTAGCACCCCAAACAATACACAACATATTAATAGATATAATATAGATATAAAAAAGTTCGATGTCTTAGTTACATTTCGTATTTCGACTATATAGTACTTTAATTGTGTTTGTGTACAATTTCACAAAATTAGTCACAAATATTTGCCGCCATGAGACAATACGAAATTCCGGCCACTCTTCCACGATCAAGCAGCTGCCAAAGCACCACAAAGATCATCCCGGCCGCCTTCATCCGGTCGACGTCGTCATCGATCGACCTCAACCTCCTGGAGGGGTTCCAGCACCAATCCATCGTCCTCCAAGGCTCCCCCGCCGCCGCCGCCGCCTTCCGCCGTCTCAACAGAAACCGCAACGGCATCACCGCCGCCTTCCTCCGATCACTCCTCTCAATCTTCACATTTCCCTCCCTCCTTCCCACGTGCAGATGGCTCAGCACTTCTAGCCAGCTCTCCATCACCCCGGTCCTCGGCCGGAAGGTCACCGGCACCCTATTTGGCAACCGCCGCGGCGCGGTGAGCTTCGCCGTCCAGCACGACCCGAGATCCGAACCCGTTTTCCTGATCGAGTTCGCCGTCTCGACCGCGACCCTCGTGAGGGAGATGTCCTCCGGGCTCCTGAGGATCGCGTTGGAGTGCGAGAAGGCTGCGCCGCTCCCGCGGCGCGGCGGGGGAAGGGCGGCGATGAGGCTGCTGGGAGAGCCGGTGTGGACGATGTACTGCAACGGGAGGGAGTGCGGGTCCGCGCAGGCGAGGGAGTGTAATGAGTCGGACTGGCACGTGCTGAGCACGGTGCAGAGCGTCTCCGTCGGGGCGGGGGTGATTCCGGTGGTGGACGACGGCCGGAAAGTCGGATCGTCCGAAGGCGAGTTGCTGTACATGAGGGCCCGGTTCGAGCGAGTCGTGGGGAATCGTGACTCGGAGGCTTTTTATATGTTGAATCCCGACGGCAATTGCGGGCCGGAACTCGGCATTTTCTTGCTTAGGATTTGATCGTTAATTATGTACAAATTAAGATTAATTAAGGAAAGGAAGGTTAATTAATTATGTTACGTTTGTATTTGTAATTTTTTCGAGGGTAGTAGTTTTTTGCATGAGTGATTGATGTTTGGGACTTTTTTTTGTCTTTAGGGATCTTGTACTTTGTATTCCATAGTTAATCACTTTAATAAAATGTTTTTTTTTTTGCTTTCATTATTGCTATGTTTCTTTTAAAATATTTAGTTGATGGACAAAATAAAAGTACAATTATTACACTAATATTTATTCTATTCTACATCTCTTTTGTTTAGCAAATCTTAAATTGTTTTCCATTAGTGGGCACAGGATATTTTGAGATTCCACTAGATCCAAATATATATATATATACATATATACATAACAACGTACATTAATAATGAAAAATGTAATTGGAACTACTTTCTAAAATTTGGAGAGATATGCCATTATATATATGACTATACGTATGAGAAATCTTCTTAATTTATATTCATAAAAGAACTTTATTTGTTGAAACAAATATGGGGTTTGAACATGGTTAAGTAGATGTTTAGTAAAATTCTCTACCGCTATAAATTTATATCATGAAATATAAATTCAGCACGTAACATTAAATTTAAAACAGGAGCTGACAATGAGAAATCTATAATTAAAAAGGCAAATATTCGATCACTAGACTGGTTTTCCATTTATAATATATTGGGGGGGGGGGGGGAATCGATTTTTTTATCTATATAAAATATATTTTAATTGCCCAACAATGTACGTAGTACACCATATGCGCATAATATGTAGATTTGGAGTTATAGATTACTCATCACTTTTGATTAATCATTGCACGAAGTTATATTTGTACATTATCCTCGAGACTTGGACCACTTTACTAATATATATTTCATAATGTTTGTTGTTTTGTTTTTTTTATCTGAAATTAAGAATTAATTTTATGGACAAATATACCCATCTCTCATATATGTCATAAAATCTAATTCATCTATATTTTCTTAAAAAATAACAATATTTTCTCTATCCATATATTTTTCTCTCTTCATATATTATAGGCAAGTTAAAATCAAGAAATCTTTTAGGATTTGAGAGGGTTAAAACTGGGAGAGAGGATGTCAAATTATATAAAACAACAAACATTTTGAAACAAAAAAAAAACCTAAAACAACAAACATTATGAAACGGAGGTAGTATGTCTAACTATTATTTACGACTTAAATCCAACATCAAATTAACCCTGTAATTCTCAGTTCAAATTTCATGATATATTGTTTCTGTTTCATCGTGTGTTTCACTAGCTATCAATTATTAAACAATAATTATATATAAACTCTAATTGGATGAGATGAAACATAATAAATAATCATAAAATTAAATTAATCAGTTCACTTTTTATATTTTCCTTTCGTGCTTCAAGTTACAATAAAAGTACGCAATTTCGCGGCAATTTATTCACTTGAGAATATGAAAATGTCACTCAATCACGACATCTTAGCGTCACATGGAAACTACTAATCTAATTCAAAATAAGTGTTTGTTTTGGAGAGAATACGCATATATTAATAAATTATTCCAATTACACAATGCACCCTTAATTAATTAATTTTCTTTATACCAACAATGAGTAAATAAGGGGATATTTGAATGCATTAAATGAGGACAAATCAGATTAACATGTGATTTTTCAGACCGCCTCAAATGTGGTAGAACGACATCATTTATGAAATAAACTGAAGTGTTAAAACAACACTTATTTTGAAATGGAGTATTATATGGTTGGGAGGAATATTAATATGGCCATGCACGGGAGACTAGATAATCATTTCTAAATTTGCAACTAAATTTATTACACTACTATAGGCAATGTTTGGTAGTCTGGATAAAGGCATATTAGTAAAGGTATCCAGCAAGAACCGCGTGTTTGGTAGCCATTGCTCGTTCACACGAGGCCCGGGGTGTAATTTACTGATTCGGCTGGACAATGTATCCGACGCCCCCCTTCGATTACAGTTTCTGGCGTAGCAATCTTAGTATATATGTCTTTATCTAAGCTACCAAATATTGCCTAAACTAATTTATTCATTCCAGAAGTTAGTCTACCAAATAAAACAATGTACCAAATAGATGTGTGAAACAATCTTAGTATATTTATCGTAATAACCAAACACACAATTAAAATAGCTAATGCGCAATTATCTTTCAAGACAATTCAGATTTTATTAATATGGATATATCCGTACCAGTATACCAAACATTACCTAAATGTATTAGCTAGATAAGAGAGTATTCTGTGTGCTTGGATCCTATAGCTAGTCAATAAAGTTTATATTTTATTTTTTTAGCTCGTCTCTTAGAGCCATGACAAGTAATATAGGGTATACAAATAATTTCAATGATTTTTCTAAAAGTAAAAAATCTACAGGTATTATACATTATAAAATTATGAAAAGGGTATATTGAAAACCAAATCTCTAATAGAAAAGTCCCTTTGAGTCAGACTACGTTTCGATCGGATCCTTTGTTTGATTGTTTTATTTATTTATTTATTAATATTGTTTTCTAAATGGAGTGTGCGTTAGAAGAAACTACACGTTGTTGTGTTCTGTGTGTGTGTATTTTTAAAAAAAAAAAATTCATGAACGTTAATTTTATGAGAAACTTTTATTCTTTTATAGGGAAAATATTTACTAATATTGAGCTCCCAATAAATTCCTCAAGCCCAAACTACGTTGCAGAAAAATTCAAGTTTGTCGCATCGAGAATCTCTCGGGTTCAACTTAAATAAAATTGTGTGTCACCAAACATAAACATTATTGACGAATATAAATTTGAATCCGAATTTTTAATAGTATTGACGACATATATTTTAGCACGAGTTAGGAGCTTTTGATCTAACAGACATGCTGATTCACTCAAGTACTTCTGTCATGCATGCAATGCAACGATCGAAGACGAATATTATTAGTAATTATTATTATCTTCAACGATTCAATTCGCCAACTCCAAGATATTTATAAATATCAGTACATCTGTTGCAGATATTTTCAAAATATCTTCGGACAAAACTATCTCTGTCCATCACACATGCATGCCTTAAAAAATAAAATAAACCATTTCATATTTTTTATTTAATCTAATTAATTTGATTCATATTCCCTTTTAACTCCAGTTAATAATATAATAATGCATGCGCAAGGCTGTTAGCACCTAGGAAATTGTTACCTTAGTGTCTTCGCTGTCATTTAACTAACTTAGGTTAATTATAACTATATAGTTTAATCTAACAAGTACATATTCGTAAAATTTAAATTTAAATATGATCCTCTCGATCAATCACAAAGATTATGATTTATTCCTCCATTAACCTTTTTTTTTTTTAATTGAAAACGCATAATATATATGCATGCAAATTAAAACACGCGTATTAGTTATTATATATGTTTGAGACCGACTTGAACAAATGTTACATGCTTCACTGGATATAATGTATATTAATCTTTATTATCTTATTTTTATAGTCTTAGATCCATCTTTCACTGGCTTATGAAAAAATGAAAAATATTATACATGCACATATACGTGTATTTATAATTATATCATGTGCGTAACAGCATAATGGAATATTAAATCGGAATTTGACAAATTTGGATATGTTGGTCGATCGGTTCAAATATCATGTTGCACTTTTTCGTGTTTCCCTATTAAATTTATAATTTTAATAATATTTATTATAAAATAAAAACTAATTATAGTATAATGTCAACATTTATTAACAAAAAAAAATGAATTAAAAAAATTGTAAAATTTAATTTTGAAAGAATCAACCATAATAATGAATCATTAATTGAACACTGAAAATTAAAATAAAAAAAATTGTAAATCCTAATTGAGTGGGGTGAACCTGAAAAATAATCGTAAAATTAAACTAATTAAATCGCAAAAAAATAAAATTGATTAAAAAAAACAAGAAAACATCATAATTTAAAAATGCAACACAGAGTGTAATACGAAAAGTGTAACAGAAAATCTCATGCAATAATTGATAGGGTGGGCGATGTACCTAGCTCAACGTACGTCAATAATTCAAATCTAATGATATTTACTTTAATTTTATCGACTTTTAATTATGTATGAACGGGGTTCATCCAATACACGTACCTATCGAACAAAAACACCAAGATTTAATGGTGGGTGACCAGTAATAAGCCATGACGATATATATTTGGAGGCACGAAGCTTGCACATGGAAACAATATCCCGTATTTGGCTAAAGAACTTAATAATCTTAGATCTATAACTCCCAATAAATATTATTTAAAAAATTAAATAAAATACTCCTGAAACGTGTCAAAGATATATGGAATGGGAGCCTTGGAGGAATAAGAAGCATTGCAGATAAATTATTTTTAATATGTATGGAGGATAATTGGCCGACCTATCTATATTATTAATTATTTATTTAATCGAGTCAGCTAAAAGTACTAATTATTAACCAACAATATTTGATAATTTAATTAGTTGAATAAGTAGGTTGAATTTTGATGGTGTGGGACGTCGATATTCTTGTCGCCTGTTGTTAAGATTATAGAAGGGTTGAAATGTTGATTTCAATAATTAGATTTTATTCTCAAAATTAATGACGATTTATGATTTGTGCCTTTTGTGGTAGTTCAATCGATATAATAAATGAATTGAAAATTTAAATTAAAGTAATAATAACAATGATCACTTCATTAATAATTAGAAAAAAAAAACTAATGATCGATCTGATATTCCTGTTATATTAATTAAAAATCACTTTATTGAAGCATGCATGCATTAAAATTTCAAAATTATATGATGTCCATTTTATAACACAAATTCATTAATTTGTTTTTCATTAAAAAAATTGTGTTTATATCCAAATTTAGATATTGTGGGAGACCCTAATAGTGACGGTGTTCTTCCCTAAAATCTGAATTTGACTCGAGGCTGCTATCACTAAAATATACTTGCATTCATTTTGGATAGTTTCACTTAGTTGTACATGTAACGGCTCGGATCTATTTAAAATTAGTCTTTGCTTTTTTTTTTTATAAAATGAGGTTCGAAAATATTATTTATCAGTGCATGTTAATTTAAAATTTTTTATTATGTTCACACTTAATTATTATTATTATTATTATTATATATATATATATATATATATATTTTACCAACATCTCAATCTTTGAGAAAAATTTCACAAATTAAAAAAATCCTCCTCGACGGTTCCACCTCGCCGGCGCCGCCGCTGCTCGTCGTGAGTCACCAACAGCCTGCCCGCCAACGCACCTTTTCACGACTCGCCACCAGCTTCCACCCGCAACCGCAATGAAGGGACTCTTCTAGACACCAGCCGTGAGGAACTCTTCCCGGATTTTCACCATTAAGTTGCACTGTAAAGTTGGAGATTGTTGATTTCAGAATTTTTGGACACTATCTCGATTCTTGTTGCTAGAGTTTAGAATTTTCAGAATATTTATTATTGGATTCTTAGATTTTCAGCTAAATTTCTGTTCTTAGAGTCTTAGATTTCAACTTCTATTTAGTTTTAGGTTGATTTCATCTTTGGTAACCCCAAAAAAATGAATTTTGGTTCAGATTTTGATTGATTTTATTTATTGGGAACCTGGAAAATTAATTGTTCTATAACAGTAGTGGAAAAAAAATGGAAAAATGAAAAGACCGAATAACCGATCGAATTTGGGTCAGTTTTTTTAGTTCGGTCTCCTCTAAGATTTCGGTTCGATTCGGTCATACATACGTGCAAATTCGATTTTGGTAAATTTAGACCATAATCAACCCATTAAACCGGAAATTTCTACGCTGCCCAACCGTTAGTGCCCGACGCCCGTTGGATTGGTACACGTGTCTTACTTGCTGAACAAATTTTTCATTAAAATAAATCACATTAAATGTCAAAATACAGCGTATTTTGTAGAGAAATAGTACCATTTCTCTATTGGAGCACTTCCAATTACGATAGCGTATAATTTACCCTTCCAATGTTAATCATTACCTTCAATTTTTTGCTTTACCGAGACTAGTGGAATCAATTTTTTCCATAGAGATCTATTAAATAATTATTTGATTTATGTATCTTAACATAATTAATTTTGTCCCCAATAAATATTTTTTTTATAAATACGAATATTACTTATTTGAATAGTTAATATGCATAATTTTTGTAATATTTGATTAGTGTATCATATCAGTACATCAACCAATTTTACTTGATTTATAGTATTATAGGACCATAATATTATAGTATATGAAACTTGTTTTAATGACAAGGTTTTTAATAAGGTGAATTAAAATATTTAAATATATTGGCAAAATTGATTTAATTTGCGAAGTCTAAAAACAGTTATATCCAAAATAAATTAGTCTATTTTTTTCATGTAGGTGAATTAACAAAAATTTTAAGACGAAGTCTAAAAACAGTTATATCCAAATTAGTCTATTTTTTTCAAGTAGGTGAATAAACAAAAATTTTAAGACATCGGCAAAATTAATTTTAACCTCAGGAGATTAAAATACTGAATAGGCAACAATTTTTTTTTTTTGTTATAATTCAAAATAATTTAGATCATCATTATATCAGTAATAATATTCCAATGTATAAAAAATTACTAATATAATTAATTTAGCCTTTTATATGTTGTTTATATTAAAAAAAAGCTAATTCACAATAGGTGGCAAATTCAAATCTCGAGATGGAAAGTTACTTCGATTCCCGATGGAAACTGTCCCAATAGCTAAACTGTAGTTTCTTCATAAATTCAGTATATTTTGTGAATTTAATTAAATGAGAAATATTTCTAGCAAGTGGGACACGTGTAGCAATTCAACGGGCGTCAGGCACTAACCGTGTAGAAATTTCCCATTAAAAACCTTAAAATTAAAATCACACGTGTTCCATCATTTACATGCATAGTAGACATTTTGCCAAAAATCAAAATGCTGGGTTAGTGTTTTTTAACTAGAAAATGTATGGATAATATATTTTTGCACTTAATTTCACAAGGTCATAAAGAGAGAGAGAGAAACAAAGAGCAGGGTTTAACAAATATTCACTACTCCACAAAAAAAGGTTTAAGGCTGTTTCCCTCCCCACCCCCAAAAGAAAAAAAAAACCCCTAGCAGAGCGCTTGCGCGAGAGAGAGAGATGGGGACAGTGAGAAAAATCGTCAAGAGAGGGATTTCAATCGGTGAAATGGGGTTCATTAAAGGCGGCGGAAACGTCAATTGGTTCCCCGGCCACATGGCTGCCGCCACACGAGCCATCCGCGACCGCCTCAAACTCTCCGACTTCGTCATCGAAGTCCGCGACGCCCGTGTAAGAAAAATTTCCTATTTCTATTTGTTGTTTTGTTTTGTGATTTTCGCCAATTTTATGTTTTCCTGCAAAAATGTTGCTTTGTTGTTTTGTTTTGTGATTTTCGCCAATTTTATGTTTTCCTGCAAAAATGTTGCTTTCTTTTTTGCCCCCTTTTAAATTTACATTATCATGTGCTGCAGTCGCCAGTGCATTGTGTAGGTGTGTAAAATTCAAGTATGGTTTCAATTTTTTGTCAAGCTCTCTTTTTTTTTTCCTAAGAATTGTTTATTGATGCGAACCGCGAATAATTTAATAATTTTTAGCTTCTCAAGTTTTGAGTTGATTTCTTGTGGAGATGGAGATGTTAATGAAGCTGTATTTGTTGTGTTAATTAAATTAGCCCCAACGAGACTGCAGATGTTAATTTTGATGAATGAATTATGAGTTATTTGGGTTATTTGGTTCGTTTTCTAGTATGTTTTTAATTATAAAAGAACAGGTCTCGGAAGTACTCTGCGGGATTTAAGTAATGTCGATGATTTCTTGATTATCAGTACTCAATTTCTTACACATTTCTTGATGGATTTGTGCAGATACCATTGTCATCTAAAAATGAGGACTTGCAGCCTTTGCTGGCGGGTAAAAGGCGTCTGGTTGCTCTCAATAAGAAAGATTTGGCCAACCCCAACATCATGCACGTAATGCCTTGGGTTTAACTATTATATCAGTTGTGTGTCTGTGCATGTACTCATCGGCTATAATTTACGACTTGGCTTTGTTTATAAGGATTTAGCGTTTTTATTCATTTCAAACAAGTTATTCTTTGATGTTGTTGGAATGGGAATGAAATGTCTGCTCACTTCATTTTGTGCAGAACTGGGTTCGGTATTTTGATTCAGTCAAGCAAGATTGTTTGACAATAAATGCCCACAGCAGAAGTTCCGTTCAAAAGGTTGGTTTAGTTTTCTGTTTCTCTGTTTGTAAAGATTGTTGCGATCAAAAAATTAATTTGTTCTAGTAGCTGCTTGTCAATGTACCTTTCTAGCTCATTGTTTTCAGTTTCTTCTAAGCGTTTCTGTCTTGTGATTGATGTGCAAAAGCTTCTAGATCTTGTCGAGTACAAATTGAAGGAGGCTATCTCTAAGGAGCCGACTCTCCTTGTCCTGGTGGTTGGTGTTCCCAATGTTGGCAAGTCAGCTTTAATTAACTCCATCCATCAAATAGCATCATCTCGCTTTCCAGGTTACATTTTGGTTTCACTACCATTTCTAGGTATCCCATGCACTTAAAGTTGTGGGAATTTAACATCTAAGCAAGCAATGATGGTCTAAGTTCCATCTTAGTGCAGGGGAAAAAGAAGCGAGCTACTGTGGGACCCTTACCTGGAGTTACTCAAGATATTGCTGGATTCAAGGTAGATGTGTTTGCCAAAAAATAGAAAGGGAGAAAACCTTTTCCAGTTTTTCTTCGTGTTGAAGTATGCTCATGTCATTGAGGATAAATGCCTGAGGGATGTTAATGAATACGAGATTCCCCGCATTCCAAAATCCATGTCCTCATGGTTTTCTAAAGAAGGATTTTTCCCTTCATTGCCCAAAATCTTTGGATTTGTATATTGCATCATTTGCTTGGCCATATTCTTAGTAATTTGTCTTAACGTACTCATTGAGATATCAATCTGAACATTATCATTAGCAGAATTTTAATTTTCGAACTCCCTACTCTTCTTGATGAGCTAACTTTTATATCAAATGTTTGTACAGATTGCACATCAACCAAGCATATATGTTCTTGACACACCAGGAGTTTTGGTTCCAAGTATCCCAGATATAGAAACTGGGTTAAAGCTAACCGCAGCAGGTTTGTTTCTTTTCAAGTGTGCTTCCTCGTTGTGGATTTTGTTCGTCTCATTTTGAATTTTTGGAGTGCATATCGGATATCGGATGAGCATAGTACTTAGTGCATTTTCTTAAACAGCAAAATCTGGGATAAGCATCCTTACTGGCACTCGTACCTTTTGTTTTACATTTAATTATCATATTATCTGCATTAGTGCAAGGTATTGGAAAGGAAAAGTTTAAAGTTGAATAACTATGTTCCACCTTCTGAAGTTGTTGAGGAATAAGTCGAATTGTGAAATTTTTTGCCATAACCTGATTGGGAATGCTCCTTTCAATCAGAGTTGTGCAGAGATAGAAAATTATCGAACTGAATGGTCCCTTGGAATAGTTATCATCTTGACAAGTTCACAGTTGTATTTTGCAGGTTCTGTGAAGGATTCTGTAGTTGGTGAAGAGCGGATTGCTCAATACTTACTAGCAGTTCTGAACACCCGAGGCACTCCTCTTCATTGGAGGCGATTTATGGGTGCAGAAACTTTAGGTTGTCCTGACATTGAGGATAAACCTGACTACAGCCTTCAAAATCTTTTGCCAAAGAGGAAGAGACCTCCTACTAACAAATCTGATGTCGTCTACATCGAGGTAAGGGCATGAGAAAAAAAAAAGGTCGGAATTGTAGAATGTTACCCTTCATTTCTGTTTGTAATTTACTTTTTCAACTAATCTGCAGGATATTGTTACACGTGTTCAAGGGGCGCTCTGTGAGACGCTGACAGTATTCAACGGAAACTTGGAGGAGGAGGGTGACTTGGAAGATCTTATAGACCAGCAGTTCGAAGCACTGCAAAAAGCTCTCAAGATGCCCCATAAAGCCTCAGAGGCTCGAACAATGGTGTCAAAGAAATTCCTCACACTGTTCAGAATGGGCAAGCTTGGCCCCTTCATCCTTGATGATGTCCCTGATCAATGAAGCTATTCTCCGAGACCCGGGGAGCGCCATATTTCGTCAACCTTTTTTTTTATTCGTACGTGTCAGGTACTTGTGAGATTGTACCTATATAGATAGTGAATTTCACTAGGTGTAGCATCCGTAAAATCTTGAAAATGCGAACTTTAGCAGGGAAAGGGATTGAGAACGAGCTCAGTTTTGAGTTCTCATCTCCTGCAGGATCATTTGCTTTGATAAATTATCTATATTTCTTCATTTTAAAGAAAATGTTTAAGCCAGAAATCTCGAAATGTATTTTTTGAGAGAATTCCATTGAAGTTTGAACTACGACAAAAATATGGCGCTTTGTTCAATGTTGTAAATATGCCCAGATCTGTTTTCAGGAACGATAATGAAGTTAGAAACATAACTAGGCTTTCCTCTTGGCCCAATACTATTTGCCACTGTCATAATTGAGAGAGAGAGAGAGAGACTATATCTTACATGAATATCATTTTCATTAGAATATCTCCTCTCTTCCCGTATCTTGTTTATAACTCAAATTAATTTATACAATACTTATTTGTTTCTCTCTAACCGAGGGGTGACAAAAGTTGTCCTAAATTTATATAGAAATCTGCAATTTTAGTCCTAATATTAATAGAAAGGTTGAATTGCTTAAATTCTAGTGCTTTCCGGCAATGGTCACAATTCAAGTACCTTTTTGATGAAATTACAGAAAAGTAAAAAAAAACACAACAATATTATTTTTGTGGGACAAGTTTTAAGCCTAGTCTGATAGGATTTGGGGATATATAAATCTAACTCTGTAATTCGAATATAATACACATCTCTTTTTTATCTTTAGATGTAGCTAACACAATATTAGTGAATCGCGTAAAATATAATTATATTTTGAGTTATGTGACTCAAATGTGAAACATGGATGGAGGCTGTCATCATATAGATTGGCCGGTCGCCCTCCAATTTTGAACGCCTATTCAGTATTTTCAACAAACAAACAAGGCAAAGACAAATCAGAATAAGATAACATTGACTCCATTTTTCTCGACAATTCTAGTGATCACATGCAGGCCTATATAATAGCCAAGAAAAAACAAAGTAAGATTCATCTGTTTAAGACAAGTCTTTATAATAAAATACTAATAAAATTATAAATGTCTTGCGAAATATGAGTTTGGATTAGGATCTTGACTTGTCTTATGAATTTCGACTCATAAGATGGTCTCATATAAATTTTTGTGTGAACTGTGAGGGAGATTTGTGTGTGATTATCTTTTAACGGGTTAAAATTCGAATTCAAACACAATAAAACGCTAACAAAATTACAATATGTTACACGAATGATCTCACACGAGTTTTTGTTAATGATTTCCGGAATATTACTCAATTTCTATAGCAACACCTTTTTTATCACTTTGATTCTCATCTTTATCGCTCTCTTCAGTCAAACTCATCATTGTTGTAATTGAGGAAATTTAACCTCATAAGAGAAAGTGATTTTGTTTAGTCTGAATTTGATAATTACTGAGAATACTTTATCTATCTTAAGTAATGGGAATTCACTCATTTTGATTTAGATTTTGTTTTTATCCAGCAAAAAACTACATTAAATATAATAGTATATGTATGTCTACTGACCAAAATTATAACAAAAAAATGCTAATTAAAATCATGATTAGTTTATTGGAGAAAAAAAGAAATTGGCACAAACTTATTTAATATATATATATATATATTGTAACTATATATGAAGTCATTTTTTAGCAAATATTTAATGCGACCAACAATTCAACAACAAGGGACGACTTTGGCATTGACGTCAATCACAATCTAATATTTTTCGATCCCAGATTCTCACTACTTGACAACCTCACATGCAATTTTATGCTCTAAAATTGTATTTTTCCTTTAATAGTGGAATTGTTGCTATAGTTAAGATTTTTTTTATTATTATTATTTTTGTAGAATTGAAATTGATTAGCACGGAATAATGAATTTTAGAAATACCAGTAGCAGCAATCCCACTGTTATATTTTAAAATGAAATACAATTTTAGAACGGAACCTCTTGCGTTACTCAAGACAAGACATGCAACCCTCGTTATATTATTGGAATATTAGATTATATTAATCCACATGTTTTACTAATTGAGATTCTGATTGCAGCACCAGCATAAAATATGTTATGTGTAGTTAATGTATTTATATAAATAATAAATATACATATTAATTAGGACTTAGGTACTGCAGTACGTATGAATGTTGCACTATCCCATACTTTACAAAGAGACAAATTTTCCACACAGAAGAATTAAAAGGGAAAAAAAACAAGAAAAAGTCAATAAAAGTCGCTTTTCGTAAAGAAATATCATCAATCGGCAATAAGATAGTTAGTAGTGGAAATTCAAAAGCCAGCGTGAGGGTGAGAAAATATAGTTAGACGATTCATCACGTTGTTGCAAATTTAATAAATACTATTATTCAGAATGTGGATACATAGAATATTCAAATAAAATTGGATTATATTAATTAATAACAAATTGCTATTAGTTAATCCATGGAAAACTCCAAACTCATGATAATTATTCTCACTATAGTCCACTTATGAGGGCTTCATATAATAAAGCTTCCATGTAAATACATTTAATTAAGTGGTCAAGCCCACAACATTAATAGCATATGCCCCAAAATTTTCCAATCTAATTACTTTAATTTCAATGGAAGCATGCATCGCCGAACGCTCATCTAACAACCGTGTAAATTAAATTATAGTGATATTTTTCCTACTCAAATAGTGTGCTTTTTTATTAATCAATCAAATTATTCCATCACTTAGAAAAATCGGTGTTCCAAGTACATATATAGGTCGTCACAATTTACTCTAAATTGGACTAGGGTATGAGCTACAGTATTTGTCTCTCTATACATAACAAAATTCCCAAACTAAACCATCCCAGATAAAATCAACAAGTACGGTAGCTCGGTCGTGATATGAATCCCCACATTTCCTTTGGTAACCAACCTAAACGCCAATGACGAGTCGGAATCTGTGGCAGAGCCACATTGGAATAACGGGGTACACTTGTACCCTCAATTTTTTTTATTTTTTTTAGTATATATACATAATTGGGTTGGTTATAATAGGGACTAGGCTTGGTGTGAGAACGTGAGGACGGTGCTTGTTTACTGTAATTTTAGTGTTTTTCTTATTGTATTTTGATTTGGTGTTAAAACATTTAGCACTAAAATACAATAAGAAAAGCATTACCAAAAAATAAAATAAAAAAATAACATCAAAATACAGTAAGAAAAGCACTAACATTATAGTAAACAAGCACCGTCCTCACGTCCGTACACGAAGCACCAACCCTCATTTGAACCAAATCCTATACATAATATGTGTGTATATATACATATATAATTATCTATTTTGTTATTGGAGAATATTAACTAAGGTCATAAAGATGAAAAAAAAATAGTAGTTGAGTACTTTAGTTGACACGTGATAAATAATGTTCTTGCAAAAAAAAGGCGGTGAATCATACTTTAATAATATTATTATTAACAATGACCAATCAACCATTAATTCGTGACTCTCCATCTTACTCATCTTTCAATCTCATACATATATAAAGATATAGGAATAACAAAACATGTACAATTATTCAAGTCTTTAAAATACAACTCATAATAATTTCAAAAATACATCAAGATTTTAAATTGAGAAGTTCACAAATAATACTCTCAATTGGTTGATGTTATTTTTTTTTCTTTCATTCTTGATTTTTTATATGCATATTATTAATTATATTTCTTATTTATGTTTAGTGTTGCTTACATATATATTTATTTTGCCTAATTAAAATTTCAATTAAACTAGGGGGTTTGTGTTTGAGTTAAAAATTTGTGATTGATGTTATTTTTTTTCTTTCATTCTTGATTTTTTGTATGCATATGATTAATTATATTTCTTATTTATGTTTAGTGTTGCTTACATATATATTTATTTTGCCTAATTAACATTTCAATTAAACTAGGGGTTTTGTGTTTGAGTTAAAAATTTGAGTTTATGTATATACTAGATATCCACCTGTGCGATGCACGGGTACACTCATGGTCTCAAACTCAATTATTATATATTTAATATAAGTGCCACATTTTCGTATTTTATATAATTAATATTTTACTTGATCAGCTCAAATGATTAATAAACTACTACAATCAAAATAGTATATTATAAAGTGCACAATACTTATACGTATACAACATTTGTTACATTATCATAATTTTTACAAATAAAAACTTTCAAACCAACACGACTTCTGACTCATGAAACAATGACATACAATTAACCGTTACTAAAAACTTATTAGAAATATATGTGAACATATATTATAACAATAAATTATATTTCATTTTAAAGGTTTTTAGGGTTGTATATTTATATAGATTTATAAGATTTAACTTTTGAGAAATTGATAATTATGTTATATGTAAAATAAATGTAATCAAAATAATGTTAATAAATATTTATTGAAACATAAAAATTCAAATTAAGAAACTATAATAATGTAACATACATGTCTTCAGTATATATCAATATTCATTTTATTTGCATTATAATATGGTTGATTACAGTTTAATACTTAACGTTGAGCGCTTTTACACTTGCATGTGTTCAAAAATTTAAAAATTTACATATTGATAGTGAACTTTTGCACAAATTAACGCATATAACGTTAAAATAATTTTACAGTCTCACAAATGTAAATATGGACTGTTGAATATTGTGAAGAACAACAATGACATTCAATATTTGTACAAATGAAATAAGGTAAAAACTGAATTTGAAAGATTTTCAGCAATCTAAGCCAACATTTGTGAGATTTAAAAATTGATATGGTTCTATAAGTGTTCATTTGTGCGAACATTAAGTGTTAATATGCAATTTTTTAAAATTTTGGGATAAAAGTGTGGAAAAGTCCATTGTTCGGATACTAAAGTGTAACGAATCCTAAAGACTATATTTTCTAAAAAATAATATAGTAGAATATATAAACTTATAAATATTAATCTTTGTTTGATTTAGTTATTCATTTAATTAGAATGTTAAATTATTAACCATTTCATGTTTAATATAATTTAAAAAATATTATAAATGTTATATGTACATGTAATAAAAAACATGATACCGATTATGATGTTTTATCAGATAATTCACTTGATCTTTTTTATTTAATAAATTTAATATATGTCGGTAATTAATTATTTAACATAATTAAATTTACTCAACGTTATCAATCACTTCTTAACATGCAAAAGTTCACATATTTATTCATTCGTACAAATATATTTTGAATGTCATGTATATAACAAAATATGTTAATGAATACATCACAAATTAATTACATAATAAAAAAATAATTGTAAATGTGTGTGTTTGAGAGAGAGAAGATGGTGAGACATTAAAATAAATAAAAAAATTACTGTAGATGATTTGATGTTTTTGGGAGGGAATTTTTTTTGGAGGGAACTCTATTTTATAGTATAAATAGATGGTTTGAATTTTACAAGCATGAAATGGATTTGATTTTGAATTGATTTATTTTTTTTATACTCACACACCCGACCTGTGGTGTTGAGGAGATTGAACCCGTGATTTTGAATTGAGGTTTGGACTTAGAAATTTAAATTAAGAATACTAATTTGAATTAGATGTTTTAAACTTTGAAAAATATTTATTTATACATTTTTGTATATCGTACCCTCAATTTTAAAATTGAGAAGATATTCCGTGCAATAACTCTTATTTAAGACTATATGCGACAGGGGCATGGTGCCCACGCGCTGCGCGTGGGTCACTGTTTAATTATTATTATTATTATTATTATTATTATTATTATTATTATTATTGATAGGCCACTGATCGGAATAAACGACAAACGGGACGAGCCCTTCCTCGAGGCATAGAACACGACATAGTTATGTACGTATATATGTAGCATCGTCTGATCCAGTTACAAATATATATATATTTTAATCCGTACCCATAGTTAAGATGGTGATTAATGTACCTGACATGCATTATATCACTATTTGAATGTTCTACACAACACAAAATTGTGACAATTTATGTTTTCAACTGCTATTAATTAGTTTGCCCATATATATATATATATATATATATATCCTCTAATTAGTTAAAATGGTAGCACCATCACTAAACATGTGATTGACATGCTACAATTAACTATAATACGTTATAAAATGGGGAGTTGCAGTACTTAATTTGAGTCATCATCTAAATTGAAAATCAGATCGGATCTTCTATATATTGTAAACTATATACATGTTATAATATGCTATCCCAACACTTAACTATAAAGTACATATAAATATATGTAATGTGTGATAATATAATAATTTGAAAGTGAAATTCATTATTATCAAAGACGACTCGCCCATCATTAGGAAATAATTTACAAGAGAATTGTTTGAGGGTTTGACCATAATAATTAAATTGATATGAATAAGAGCGACAAAAATAAGATGTACGATTGACTTATATAATTCCTGCTGCTATATATACGTTTAATTTGACTAATTAATAAACACGCGTCTAGACTATTCAATGATTACCTCATCATCTATATATATATATATATGTAATGTATTACTAGAAAAAAACTCATGAGTTGAATTATTTGACCACCTATAAATCTATAATCGTCTCGAACTTCTAAACAATATCATCAATACTATATTTGCAACTTAATTATTGCACATAAATATGCTTAGTTTATATACGAATTGTGGTTACGAATTTGTGATAGTAGTAAAAGAAAAAGGAAAGAAAAGGAAAAAGAAAAAGAGGGGCTTGAATATTGGTTTCACTCAATTACGTGACAAACGTAAATTATTGAAATCCATGTCACGTACCAATTAAGAAGTGTCCAAATATAATTTATTCTCTCTCTTAACTTTTTCCAAGTCGCAGTTTCTGTGTACATACCATGTGCATTAAAATGTGTAGAACATTTCCATTAATGTCCTTTTTCTTTTGACCGACTCTATGGTTGGAATTGGAAATCAAGCGCCCACTTTAATTTGGACGATATGATACAAGGAAACTACTAAGAAAACAATTTACACATTATTATAATCAATATATAATAATATATATGCTTTAATTTTCCATAGTAAAATTATGGTCCAACAGTGCTTTTTACGGACATTAAAAAAATTATTTTATATAATTGGAAAGGTAATATTGTATATATATATATATATGAAGGAAAAAGAAAATTTTAATACGCGCAGATCCAGTAAAAAGAGGGACTGTAATTTTGAGATTGACTAAAAATGAACGGTTGATTGTTATAATGTGATGGTTGGAATATTTGAGAGAGAAATATATATAGAGTGGAATAAACCAAATTTTGGTTTGTTTCAATTAGTAGCTAGGAAGAGATCGAGTGGATAAGCTCCTGGAGAATATCTCATGAATTGTGGAGTGGTGTTGGGTTTCTATTGCTGGGGTTGGGAGTTCTTAACCGCCCTTCTTCTCTTCTCCGTCGCCGCCGCAACAACCACCACCACCTCCTCCTCCTCCTAAGCTCTCTCTCTCTCTCTCTCTCTCTCTCTCTCTCTCTCTCTCTCTCTCTCTCTAACACAATAAAATCTCTTCATCATCTTTCCCTTTCTTCCCCCTGCAAGCATAGAGAAACAATTGCATATATACCAACACAAATTAATTATACTTAATATATACGTATATATGTGTGTGATGTCGATGGAGTGTGAAAGCGAGAGGGTTTTGCTGGAGTACGTAAGGAAGGCGTCGCCGCCGCCTTTCCTTCTGAAAACGTACATGATGGTGGAGGATCCGGCGACCGACGCCGTGATATCGTGGAACGACGACGGCACGGCGTTCGTCGTCTGGCAGACGGCGGAGTTCGCCAGAGACCTGCTGCCTACTCTCTTCAAACACAGCAATTTTTCCAGCTTTGTCAGACAGCTCAACACTTATGTACGTTCCTTCCCTCGTTAATTATAATTCTATGCTTTTATTTCATTCATTTTTATCCCAGCATTAGATTTTCCGATGCATTTTTCGTGTTAAATCTCATGTTTCATTATCATCAAAGCATCGATCATGAACGAAGACGTGTATGGTGCAACATTTATTTTTAAGATGAATTTCCTTAATTGAGTATGGGGCTGATTTAATTCTAATTAATATAATTTAAATACTACTTAATTAAAAAACAATCATCTTTTACACAGAGGAGGTCACCACCGTTTCAGTTTCAGAAGGAATAATTGATTTTCTAACATGTTAATAATATGTGACAAGGAAAATTATATGCTAATATAATTACTCAAAAAGAAATTTAAATAAGTATATTTCTAATAGATTAATTCAAAACAATTTGCAGTACAAACTTGACCATGCGTATACTAATATGAACTGGATCATGAGCCATGCACATTCAAATTTCTCTATATATCTATAAAAAAAATAAAATAATATTTCATCTCGTATTTCATGTTACGTTTCCTCTTTAACACAAAATAGGGATTCCGTAAAATTGCGACGAACCGGTGGGAGTTCAGCAACGAGAGGTTCCGGAAGGGCGAGAGAGATCAACTCTGCGAGATTCGGCGGCGGAAGCCAACGTCCAACAAGCAACAGCCGAATGTACAAGCCCAAGCAGCTGCGAAAGATCATTCGGACAACGAAGAGCAACGATCGCAATCAACTTCGTCGTCGTCGGAGTTCACGAGCCTGATCGATGAGAACAAGCGGCTCAAGCGGGAAAACGGCGATCTGAACTCCGAGCTCGCGGTGGTGAAGAGGAAATGCCAACAACTTCTTGATTTGGTAGCTGTTCGTGGAGGGAGTCTAGAGAGAGAAGATCATCAGTCGTCATCGGTTGATGTGAGAGAAGATGGCAAGCGGGGTTTAAAGCTCTTTGGAGTGAGAATGGAAGTTGGGAGTGAGAGGGAGAAGGTGAGGAAGGTTGGTGAGAATTCTAGGGTTCTCGTATCACAATCATGCAAATGATTTGTGAATTATTTCTCAAACTTTTTTTTTTCTAAGATCACGATCAATGACATTTTTTGTTAGCTCGATAATCGAGATTATGATCGTAATTAGGGTTGTGCACTCAAAATTTTCGAAATTGTAGTTAGATCGGTTTGGTTCAGGGAATCATGTATAATGAATAATATTGATGGGATTTTCTCTATTTTAAACCAAATGAATCGAAATCAATAATTAGTCTTATTTTGAGGTTGGCAAAAATTTACACGCACTAGATGTATGTAAACTTATATCAGAAGGTCAACGTTTTTGATCGGATCAAACGCAGGTTAACGCGCGTTGACCCGATCAATCTGTAAAAAAGAAAAATGATAAAATAGATGATACTTTTTAATGATATAGATGATACTTTTTGAATTTTGAGTGATACTTTTTTAGTGTTACGATTGATACTGATTTTGACTTTTTTTAATTTATTTATTTTGGTCGATACTTTTTAAGCATACAAGTGATATTTTTGAGCTTTTGAGTGATACTTTTTAGTATTATAGTTGATACTGATTTTGATTATTATTTTTTTGAGTTGATCGGGTCAACGCCCGTTTTTCAGCGTTAACCGGTCAATGAGTCTGATGGTGCACCTAGTGCACACAAGTGCTTGTTTTTTAGGTTTTATTTCATGATGCATGAAGTATGAACTATATATATTAAGTAAAGTTTTAAAATTTCCCTAAAAAAAGTAAAGCTCTAAAACCTTTTATTTAAAGGGATTAAATTGTTTTTTTACCTTAGATATTTTTTTTCATAATTTAACTATCTATATATTATTAACTTTTAATGAAATATATTAATGTAACAATATTTATCATTGGGTTTTATAAGAATGTATAATAATTAATAAATATCAAAATATAAGTGATCAGTCGATAAATAATGTAATGTAAGCATATGTGTATATATAAATATGAAAATTCGAAGCCCAATTCAATTATTTCAAGCTATAGAATTCAATTCCCATCTCATGTTTCATTACAATAAAATATGATGACAAACTATTATCAAGAATCTTTATCTTCCTGCATAGCCAAGGCTTCATTCTACCTCTTACATGAATCAAATTAAGCAAAGATAAAATTACAGTACTATCATAGAACTCATCAAACAACTCCATCTACAGTCCTGATCATATAAATAGACTAAATATACACCCTTTTAATCAACAACTAACAAATAATAAAATGACTAAAAGGGTGGAAAAAAAGTTCAGGAAACACCAACTAGAAGATGAAACTCAGGCAAATCAAAGAATGCTGAGAAAGAAAATCGAAAACAAAGAAAGAAACACTCTTAGGGTGAATGCCACAGCAAGCAAAACCAATACTGCAAAATTTGCAGCATGGTGAGCAAAAACCTAACTAAAGTAGTCCAGGTGGAGACGAGGTGCAGTGGAATATGAGATGAAACACGAACAAGGCCTGAAAGAGAGTATTAATGCGCGTTGCTGCAGGCAGCATGCCGGCTCCATCTCTAGAAGAGATCAGCTTTCTTTTTGAGAAGGTCCTGCTTCCACTTTGGGACCTTGTAGAAAGCTTCTTTGCTCATCTCGAACACTGTCTGGAATTCTTCCTCCGAAAGATATTCCTGAAATGACGAACCAATTAAAGTCATTGCAAGTAACCAGAGATACAAGATGAAGATATGGTGTAAGCTAAGCAACCTCTCGTCGTTTGTAGTCAATCCCTGCGATTTCAGATTTAGACTTGAGCTGCTCGTAACTATATGTGCCCTGAACAGCTACAGGGGCACTCCCATCCTTCTCCGTTGATTCAGAATCCTCCTCATTAGTCTCTTCAACAGCCTCAACTGCCTCGGTTTCCTTGACTTCCGAATTTTCTTTCAATTCTTCTGTGAAGGCAGATGCATCTACGCTCTTCCTTGGAGTTCGACCTGCAAACACCAATTTAATTGGCATCCTAATACTTCAGAACAAATTGGAGCACATAAATCTTGATCACATATTTTGTATAATGAGAGAGAAAGAGATATACCACTAGGGCTAGCTTCTGCATGTGGACTTCTAATCCTTCGAACAGGAGATGATTCGGGTGATCGTTTCTCAGCAGTCAAAACAGAAGATAAAGCAGCCACCGCAGCAGCTCTCTGCGACCCTTGACCTGCTCCGCCTCTAGGAGCTATTACAGATTTTGGAGCAGATGTGGAATTGAATGCAGAGTTCAAAGCTGCCAAAGCTGAAGCTCTTTGAGTCGGTCCCCCGTTATTCGAAGCAGATTTATCCTGATTCGCACACAGTTTAGAGCAAGTAAATATAATGCTCAAACTTAAATGTAACAAATTGAGTAAAAACATCAACAGATTCCCAGGATACAATACTTTGCTGTAAATTTATTTATTTTTCCTTCAAATTTTGATGCTCTTGCCTTCAAATAGTTATACTAATGGGAGCACATTGCATGACTAAACCAAGAAATTGGTAGATGATAGGACGTCACATAGAGATGTTTATATAATATAAGCATGTCCGCAGACAGTGATAGCAATGTTACTGCAAATTTACCTCAGCATGACCAACCCCAAAGAGTTGCACAATCTTCTTTTGGAATGAGTTTCCATACGTCTGTTTTAGGAAAAAGAAGAAAGAACTATTTAATTTGTTAACGTCGATAACTTCACATACATGCATAAGCATAAAAAAAAAAAACCTCTCTCTCAAATTAGACAAACACAAGAAGTTTCTTTAAGCTGGCAAAAGAAAGATATAATTTCAAGCACATTCTGATCTCATTTAGCTGGATGGCCAATAACTTAATCTGAAAAGCAACTTAACTGATAATTGCAGTCCTACAACTAATAAAAAGTAAGGTACAATATTTAATTTCTATTAAACTCGGGGCATAGTATAATCACAATCATTGCGGTGACATCAGAAATGTTGATCCATGGAAAAAAGAAACATGCCATCGTGTCTTAGCTTGAGATGCAGTGATGGTGTACTGAACAATCTAGCATGATCTTTTCTTATCAAGAACATGACACAACATAACCGAGACATATCAAAATAGCATACGAGAGTTCATGGGTATCAGTAACATACACTCGCTTTTGCAGGATCCCATGAAAAATATGTAGTGAAGAAGCATGGTTCGTTTCCTTCAGCGACTTTGTAAAGTGGAACATTTGGAGCTAACCCCTCGAGGGAAGCAGCGATCTCCACGTATTTCTGTGATAAGTTTCAGCAGTCAATGGAGCAGTGATTGAAAGAACAACTTTAGCAATGGAAAATCTAAGAAGTCTATACTACCTGTCCAATCTCAAAAGCACTTTGCTTCTCTTTGGGATCCACTAATTGACCAACCCAAACAAACACTTCAGCGTGTGTATCGAGTATCAACATATCCTCAGTTAACAGGTCGTCTTGAGAGAATTTGTATACTTCTTCAATCTGGCATATGAGAGAAAATGCAAGTATTTTTAATGCATGAATTGCTAAAATGAACTTCTGAACTCATTTTCGGTACAACTCATACCTCAAATTTTCCTGGATTTGATATGTCAGCATGTGCATCAAAAGAGAATCAGTTAGAATAAGCAAAACATTGCTATGTCCAAGATATATATATATATATATATATATATATGTAAGTTTAACTAGTGCTGTCAAACGGAGATGGGTCCAAATTTGCATCAGAAATGTTGCTACCTTTATGAAAGGAGAATTCAAACAAGTGAGGATCCCTGACAACTTCAGGGGGGGCCTTCTTACTGGTGTACGGTTTTTTTCCTCCGAGAGCACCCCAGAACACCGAGCTCTCAGTTCCTTCTTTGGTGTGCTTGATCGGTGATCCAGGCTGGTTCATGAAGAAATCATAATTTTCAATTGCAACACGAGACGATCTTATAGAAATATGATTTTATAAAGTAGAAAAGATATTGTAGAAAGTACAAATCCATGATACAAGTTTAATTTGCGACAACAAGAAGCTCAAATAAAATTCCTAAATCCTGTGAGTTGTGCAACACCTCATGTTGCCATTGGATTCAGACATTTTAAGAATTCAGAGATCGAATTAAACAATACTGAAAGCTTTATGTATACTTTCAGAGCATGCATACCTTCATAAATTCTGCAACCTTGGCTGCTAATTGCTGCTGCTCAACGGAGCTTTGATTCCCTTGCCAACTGAAAACTGTTGTTCCAGATTGAAGCAGAAAACATTCGTTCGAGTTCAATGATTTTGCGACCTAAGAAGACAGCAGAATTTGATTCACCATAGAAGATAGAATTGATCCAAACACAATTTCAAGTGAAGCCAATGATATCCCATTTTCATGTTCACAACTTCATAATAAGTCGTATTAGCGGATGTTTCAACTTCAGAGGTTTCTCTCTCTTGATTTCCCAGATTCATGTCTAAAATTTTAATGTTTCCCACCCCACTGTATACTAGAGGTCCTGTTTTTTTTTTTTTTTGAGAAAGGTCCTGGTAGTTAAATGCCTGGGAAACTTTTTAAAAAGTGTCCGCATACAGTGGATTACTGAGAAATATAACAGCATTGAAGTATTTTTTATAAGTACCACGTAAATATTTGACATATGAAAGACTCAGGAATTGAAAAACCATGAAAAGAAATAACTCCAAAGTAGCAAATGGCAATGAGCATACTGCGTCAACTTGAATAGCTTTGTTATTATGCACAGAAGTTCCAGATATGCAGAAGAATGCAACGCCATCGCCAGTGTAAGTTTCATCATTTACGCCTTGTTCAGCTATACGGTTTTTGTAATCAGAGCTCATTCCACCCTAACAGAGATTCAAGCTTGTCAAAGAAATGTTCGACATTCAGCTTTATTTGTTCATAAATAATGTATGTGTTTCTTTCCATTGACAAGTAGTGAAAGGCACCTTAAGCAGCACCATAGGCTGAAAGATCGCTACAAACTGAGGAGGCTCTTTCCCTTGATATATCCGGCCCTGGAAGAAGACATTACTCATATTGAAACTTTGCAATTTGCAGTGCCTAATGTAATGAAATAATGAGGCATATTAATACCTGCAGTGGCCTCCCTTTCAGTGTGTTATACATTGTATTGCACAATCTAGTAGCTGACTCTGCTTCCTCCTGTAGATTGGAAAGTCGATTAAAAATATGATTAATGGATGCTTATTAAATGCAGATTGTTTTCATAATGTATAAGCAGTAATGTACCTGACTGCTGTCTTTTCCAATCCAACAACACAAATAGAAATCTTCCTTTCTTTCATGATGATGGTACGTGTAGAGCACAACATAGCAATCTCCGCCGTAAAATTTGCCAATGTCTTCAGCAGGAACTGCAGTTTTCTCGCTGCCATTGATTCGCCAAACCTGGAAACATTAAGTTCAAAGCATCTTCAAGTAAGAAAATACGTTAGACCGGTCTCTGAGAAGTCAGGAGAACATGAAAGGAATTTAAACCTCAAGTTTTCCACCTCCTTCAAGCAATGGAGGAACCTCCTCGACAACTGGAGCACTTTTAGCAGCTCCCTTCACACCACCACCTTGCTGCTTCAGCAAAGCTGAATTTTTTTTGCAGACAATTACAACTCAGTATAAATGTCAGCAAATATCTGCACAAATCAGGACTCAGACATACCTGCTACTTTCCCCCTTCCCTCCTCGACAACAGAAGTAGTTGATGTTGTTGGCCAGGAGTCGAACTTGGACTTAAAAGAATGATTCTCGTGACCTTGTATAAGCCGAATTATTTGTGTTGATTTTGGTCTATTTTGGCTAGTAACAAACTCCTGAAATGTCACTTGGCTATGAGAAATCAAACTACACATATTAAAGTATAAAGATGGGACGTTAAATTTCCACCTCTGCAGCTTGCATGGCAGCTTTTCTCTCATCAACTTGAGTTACCCGGCCAACCCAAACAAATATCTCATTGCCACAATCTAGTAAATAGCATTTTTTGTTTTCCATAAGTGACTTGGAAAGTAAACCGTCTACGGGTTTAGCTTGACCATTTATGCTGCCAAGAATCAAATCGATTCATTAAGAATTATTTCCTCTAATAAATAATCGGGATAGTTACTTGCACAGTTCCACAAGGACTAATATATTATGGAAAAACTATGCTTGCAAGGTAGGTGGTACTAGTTAAAGTAAAACATTTGTTTCATACGACATAGATTCTATCACTTGTTTCACAATTTCTTGTGCCATGAGATGGTAAACCACGTATTCCAAAGTTCTAACAAATTAGTGATACAGCTTAGGAAAAAATTTCTAATCAAGTGCCATTGACATAAAAATATGTGTATCTGCTCCTACACAGAAAGAAGATAGGATGATACATTACTAGAAAGGTACCTGTAAAGTTGTGGAGAAGTCTTCTCCGCAACAAGATCATCTTCAGTAACAACTTTTTTACCAATAGGAGCAAAGCCACCAAAGAGAACCCAGAATTCACCAGAATCTGATTCAGCTTTCAATTTTCCATCATCTGTAAATGAGGAATAATATAGAAACACGAACAGCAGAATTATCATCATAAATGCATGGCTAAAGATGTGAGCACCGACAACAAGAGAGTTACATGTACAGAATACAGAAACAGAAAATCAGTTCTCACCAACAATTGCAACATCACAAGTCCCTTCATGGTACTTCTCCTTCAGATACTGGACTACTTCTAATGCTTTGCCCCTTTCTTGAATGTTCGAGTTTGCACCATTGAATTGATATATCTTTTCTTTAGTGTCAAGAATAAAAATATCATCATGATTCAATGATGACCGGGAGAATGGGACCTGCATTACACAGAGAACATGTTAATATTCTCAATGAAATATTACATTTGAAATGGACAACCAATCAATGTGCAGTAAATGGATGCTTCCTACCTGCTTCAACTTTACAACTCTTTTTCCTTTACAAGTATATAATCGAGTTTCAAACTCTTCTTCTTCTGGTGTCTTAAATCCAGATGCAACACCACCTTCTAGTGGTATGATACAAGGTTTAAAATATGACAAGAATTTGTCAGACTCATGCCCTTGTAACTCTCTGTACTGAACAGCACGGCCGCCAAGAATGGCATCAAGTTCAACAGTTTTGATAGCTGCAGTCCCTGCTTCGTCCTAAGAATATGTGGAACATCAAGTAAATAAAAATAATAAGCAAAGAAATTGCTTCTAAGAACAATACGGTGAAGAACATTATACTTGGCTAGTATCCTTTCCGAGCCAAAAATGTATGTCATAATGATGACCGCCTGCTTTTCCAGCAATTGTCTACACAGTAAAGCATTATAGTAACTAGTAAGCCCAGAATGGATATTTCTCTTTCCTTATATATAAGAGAATTATCACTCCTATTGAATCAGCAAATTTAAATTCAAATCCTTATTTAATAGGTACATGAAAAAGTCAAGCGAACCTGTAGAATGATATATGAATCTCCGGAGTAGAATTTACCATAATCGGGTTTTGGCAAGGGAACTGGTTGGAAATTCTCAATCCTCCATATCTCAGTCCCTCTATACAGCATTAAGTTTAACAAGAGAAGTAAAGTTCACAATGAACAAATGATAGGGTAAAGATGCAGAAAGTATCAAACGTTTTATAATTGATTATATAACAAGCATGGTCTCTGTAGGTAAGGATACCCTTTCTGACCAACTCCCTGAAAAGCAGGTTCCAGAGCTTTTGCTGCGTTAGACATTAGTTGATACCTACGTTCTTGGTTCTGAAATAGGAACTAGATTTTTCGAGCAACTGATAACTGAACTAGCGTTCTCTGAGTCAACTGCTGAAATGAAGCAACAAATATTTTTCCTCAAACAGCTATCCACCAAAAACAAATCAAATAAAAAGATTTCTCTGCTAAATATTCGTTGAGACATATCAACTAACTGATGTAACTGAGTTAAGACAAAAAATGTGAAGTAACTAAAATATGATATCATACATAATCTACCAATGTTATCATTAAATGTTTGTAATTTTTGAAAATAAACCCCTTGGTCAGTTCACAGTCACTCCTCCTAATCAGCAAAAAGAAACCAAATTAACGCACATCACAAGAAAAATATGGTGTCATCACAACATGATTACAATATACGCCACATTTACAATACACATGATAATATGTGGATATTTCCTCTTCACTATAGATAACATATCCTTACAACTCATCCCATTTATGTCTTCTGGATTTGAAAAGATAGAGTAATTTCAATTTATGTGATAATCTGTAAGGCAAAAGGTTTCAGCACTTACTATACCATGCCAAACTGATACGAATGATCTCAGCATTCTCTTACATCTCAAAACACCTAAATGTAGATAATACTCTTATGATCCTTAGAATAATAAAAGGCGCTGGAGAGGAAAACCAACAACAGCATTGCTAACTAACCACCTCAATATCCTAAATTTATGAAGAAGAAGCAAGATATCCAGCACGTTGTTGATCGCTAGAACCCACCACGAGGGATCAAGTGCTTCCAAAAATTTTCATAAACCTTGAAAACCAACTCCTCAATTTACAATGTTCAATATATCAAAACATCAAACCACAATTCCACCTTTAAGGCCTGCCCTTCAACCGATTGTTTTCGAAATTTAAAGATCATATCCGAGAATATACGCATTATCTATTTGTGATTGACAATCAAAATCAAACATCAAAAAAACAACAGAAATCACCTAACTCTTCAGCATTGCATCAAGAAAGTATCATACAAAGATTACATCTTTTTGCGGAGAATTGCAGTGATAAGCTTAAGTAACCTCCTATTAACAACAAGCTAAAGCAATCCCATCTCACAATCAACCCATAGTACCTCCGATCAGAACAACAACAAAACAATTTAAACCAATCACATACTCCGAAAATGGACATAGGCAAACAAATTTATTCACTTACATATTACACATATCAAGAAAAGGGATCCAAAAAAGAGCCATAATTCTAACAAATTCAATCAACAAACCTTTAAGAGATCCCCACAATTCTTTCTATTTCCTTCGAGCTTTTGAGTGCAGGCTTTCAGAATGTGAAAAGCACGTGAAAAGAGAAAAGCAACAGAGCTGGCAAAGGGCAATGAAAAGTAGACAGAGGGGGGAGTATTTATATTAACAAAAAAGAAAAGATAAATGAATCATTGCTGCATGGATTGAAATTAGTGTTTTTTCCATTCTAACACTGTTCGTGATCAAACTTTTGGGACTCCTGAGATTTGATAGTGGAATTTTTTTACAACGGTTTTTTCAGACAGCGTTTGCCCAACAATGAAGGCGAAGAGATACACGAGAAAAGAAAATAAGTGATAAATATAGAGAGAGAAACGTTAAGAGAAAAAGAAGGTGAATGAGAGAGAGAGTGCATAACTGAGCAAAGATCCGGTGATGGTGGCAGCACCAGCCATGTTGGCTTTCTTCTTTTTATGGGCCTTCTTTTTCGGCTTTTATTTTTTCTTTAAATTAATTTGCTTTTTTTTTCTTATTTTCTTTTTATGGAAATGAGATATTGATTTATTTTCCTCATTTATTATTTTGAGAAAAATAATGTTATTACACTTTTAACCGTTTTGCTGCTATTTTTATCTAATAGACGATGATAAATTTGATAACATGAACCTATACTTTAAAAAAAGAAAATAAAATTGAGTGGCAACAATTCTTCAAAAATAGATTAAAGAAATGAAAGTAGTGCAAACAATCAAAATCAGATTGAATTTAAACATATTTTTTTGCGTTTTTAAATCTTATATTTAATCTTGCTTGTCTTTGTTAGGATGCATTAAATGTTCTATTTGAGAATTTACAAATAAGTCAGGCAAATAATTTACGCATAAGATAAAAACATTTATTTACCAACGAATTTAATGAAGTTCAAACTTGGAACGTTTGAGGTAACGTAAATAAATTAAACTTTCTTTTATTTCTAATATAACAAATCGAACTTAGTTGGCATTTACTACCTGATTATTTATTTTAACATTTTAAGTTTATCCCACGTGTCTATCAATGCATTATTTATTGATAAATTTAACGTAACATAATGTTTAAGTGATCGATTCTTTAATTATTAACATCTGTCAAAACTAAGTCATTAATCCATTCAACTATGAAAAGACGTTAATAATACATTAAGGCAATGTTTGGTAGTATGGATAAAGGCATATTAGTTAAAGTATCCAGCAAGAATCGTTTATTTGGTAGCTATTGCTTATTCACACGAGGCCCGGTCCTAATGCGAGGCCCGGGGTGTAATTTACTGATGTGGCTGGATAATGTATCCGACGCCCCCCTCGGTTACAGTTTCTAGACAAGGTATCCGACGCCCCCTCAGTCCATCAAATAAAACAATGTACCAAACAGATGTGTCAATGAAGCAATCTAGTATATTTATCTTAATAACCAAACACACAATTAAAATAGTTAATACGCAATTATCTTTCAAGGCAATCTAAATTTTATTAATATGGATATATACGTACCAGTATACCAAACAAGAGAAGATAAAATTAATCATTCCCGCGAGTTGTGGAACGAGGAGAAAAAAGAATATTACAATTTTTTTTTAATTGTTCTTTTTTTGTTCTATCAGAAAAGAGAGAGTTAAAAACTGAATAGATAGGTTTAGTTTAATTTTTATTTGAATAACATTCTCAAAAAAAATAATAATAAATAGATGAAAATCGGCTTCTAGATTAATATCTTTATTTTTTTTATAAAACTGTTGTCGTTATTACATATCTATTGATACGTTCTAATTCGGTCTAAAATATATTAGGACACCAACTTTAAAGGATGAATATATATACATATACTAGTATTTTTTCTGTACAATGCACTAATGATTATTATTTTTAAAAAATTGTAATATTATGATTTTTTTGAATTTTTAAAATTAATAAAATAATATGCACATGTGTTAATTAATTAGATAAGAAAACTAATTTTGTGAAGTTGCAACAAATAAAAAAATTAAATTTTAGGAACTAAATAAAAATTCATGTTAGAAATATCGAATTGAAATATTTCAAACGACATGATTTTATAAAAACCACGTATAATTATCCAAGATTAAAGAACATTTGATTTCTTTGACTATATGATAAGTATAAAAATATAATTATTTAATTAATTTAAATGATGAAATTGAAATAGAAAAATAATACATTATTATTATTATTATTATTATTATTATTATTATTATTATAGTGCAACATAAATGAAATTTAATTTTTATACTACAAATATAGAGTATTATACAAATCATCCGCCTATGCATAAAAAAATATAAAAATATATTATAAATCTAAAATTTTCAATTAAAAAATAATAAATAAGATTGCAAAAATTTGTTAAAATGTAACGGTTATAATCTATACCGTCATGGAAAATGTAAGAAGAAGAAGAAGAAAATTTACAACAATAAATGTCACTATTGTTGTCTATTTACTCAAATTGTCGTCTATTAAATCAAAACTGTTGTCTATTATATAAAAAGCGTTGTCTAAAATATACTTATTAAATCATGTGATAGGCAACGGTTTATAGCAGAATCGTTGTCTATCACACGATTTTGCCTTTATATATGTATAGATGGGGTTAATGCAAATTAATCATAGCATAAGAACTAGGAATCCATCTTACACCACACAATCAATAAAAATTTAAAATCTAGATTTAATTAAAAAGGGTGGCGACAATTCTGTAATATTTGATAAGTTATCTAGGCGGAAGTATTAACGTAATTCGGTAATGTTTATAAAAAGGCGCTGGGTAGTTGATAACAATATCATTATGCTAACGAAGCATTACTATGATGCTAATGAAACATTATTGTAATGCTAATAAAAGTTTTCTCATATTGTTAACGAAAATTAAATTCTAAAAATGAATTACAAATCCTAATTGAATGGAATAAACCATAATTCAAATGGAATAAACTCCAATGATCTAAAAAATAGAATTAAATTCTAAAAATAATTATAAAATATAATTAGATGAATAAATCATAATATCAACATAAATATACAACGTTAGCATTATGATATTGTTTTATTAGCACTGCGGATAAACTATGCTAGCATATGCCAATTTATCATTAGTATAAAGTAGAACCCATAAATGGATGAAAATTAAATCCCTAATTAATATATTCTAATTTGATGAAATAAACAATATATAATAATCAATTAGTAACTAAAACAAAAAAATTTAAATACAAAATAATTATAAGCCCTAATTAAACTGCAATATATCATAATAACAATATAAGTATGTATACCACGTTAGCATTATGATAATCCTTCGTTAGCACAATGAATACAGTATATTAGCATATAACAATCGTTTCGTTAACATACATTATATAACACTAATGGACCATTATTAAAAGCTGACGAAAGCATTTTCGCGTTGGACGCGAGTAAAAAATGTATATTTTGTGTTTTTCATCTATATTTATTTGCACAAATATATCCATGACTTATTTTGAATTAAAGAGCATGAAAGAACTTTAATTTGATATATTATTTGCGTTGATCCGATTGAAAACGAGTGAGATATGATCACTTAAAGTTTTTAAGCTTTTTTTAAAAAAGTGATGACATCAGTTTTTTATAAAGATTGGACAACTATACCCCGCCTATTTTTAACTTTGGCATTAAATCCGATATAAGATAGGTTACTAATTCCTACACCAGTAAAATGTGTATTTTTAATTCACTCCACACACACACACACACACACACACACACATATATATATATAGTTATAGGAGGTGGTTATAGAGCAAACAAATCCTAGTGTAAGAACTATGAACACATCTCACATCATACAATCAATAAAGATCTGTGGCCTAGATTTGCTTAAAAAGGATGGTGGCAATTCTATAATATTTGGAAAAAAAAATCGCGTGGGATATTAACGTAATTTGGTAATTCTTATAAAAATCGTGGAGGATTTGATAACATATCGTCATGCTAACGAAGTATTATCATCATGTTAACAAAGCATTATCGTTATGCTAATGAATGTTTTGTCATATTGTTAATGAAAATTAAATTCTAAAGAGTATTTATAAATTCTAATGGGATGAAATAAATCACAATTCAGATATAATAAACTCCAATGATTTGAAAAATAGAATTAAATTCTAAAAATTTAATTGGATGGAATAAACCATAATAGAAGTATAAATATACGACATTAGTATAATAATATTGTTTTATCAGCACTGTGAATAAACTATTTTAGCATATGATAATTCATCGTTAGAATAAGGTATGGACTATAAATGGATGAAGAAAACCCTAACTAATATATTCTAATTTGATGAAATAAACAATATATAATAATCAATTAGTAACTAAAACATAAAAATTAAATCATAAAATATAATTATAAGTCCTAATTTAAATTTAATAAATCATAATAACAATATAAGTATGTGTAATACGTTAACATTATGATAATCATTCATTAGCACAACGAATGCAATATGTTAGCATATAACAAATGCTTCGTTAGAATATGTTATCAACTTATCATAATGCTGACAAATCATTAACTAAAAGCTAATGAAAGCATTTTCGCGCTGGACACGAGTAAAATATATATTTTGTATATTAAAGAATTAATCTTGAAAGAACATGAAAAGATCTTTAATTTGGTATATTATTTGAGTTGATTCAATTTGAAACGAGTGGTATAAGAATTGGACAACTATACCCCTGCCTCCTTTTTGTGCTTTGACTTTGATATTTAATCTTAGCTATTAGATCATCTAGATGGACGGTATAAGATGAGTTCATAGTTCCTACACCAGAAAAATGTGTATATTTGATCAACTCCCTATAGTTATTACTTTATATATATACTCCTTCCGTTTCGTTTTGTTTGTTATTTTAAATTTTTTCTTTTGTATCAAAATGTTTGTTGTTTTATATATTTTGACACCCTCCTTCTCAAATTTAACCTTACAAATACACGGAGAGAAAAAAAATCAACTTTTTAGAAAAATATTAGTGAATAGGAATTTATGTAATATAAAAGGGAAGGATATATTAGTTCAAAAAATTAATTATTAATTTTAAATTAAAATTCTAAAATAACAATGGAATATATATATATATATAACACTATATACACATATACATATATATATATATAGCTATTGCTTTCAATTATTCACTTCAATTATAAACAACTACTATTTAATACGCGATCACAAATGACTAATTAATTTATAAGCTTTTAAAGGATATTATAGATAACACGACTCAAACAATTGACTCCGAAAATAAGTGACAATAAACTAAAATAATGATTAGTTTGGAGCCGACCTTAATGGACTACAATTAGAAATTGAAGAATGTGGAGAGTTGGGTTACACGTTACATTTCACAATATAATATCAAGTTTTAGATAATATAATATACTTTATATAGAAAGCCTCTTATTATATTAATTTATATAGGGCATGTTGAATCATTGATAATAGGGTAAATGGCTTTTTATAGCCAAAATAGGAATAAAAAAATATAGCTGTAATAATAATTGCACGTTTGTTGACAAATATTTGGAGAGTTATTTTGTTTGGATCAAGACGTATTTTATCTCTTATTTTATTGTTACTTGAAATTTTTATTGGTTTACCGATAACCAAATAAAAAAAAAAAAGATTTGAAAAGGAAAGGAGTTCTAAATTAAAAGAAATCCAAAAAGCAAGTTATGATAGCTGGAATGAACACCGAAGCATGATTTTTGGGGACCCTTAAGTCTTAATGTGTTTAAACTTTAAATTAAAGGTTGATTTGTAACTTCTGTGATTAAAATGAGAAAATAGCTGGTGCAATTAAATGACTAATTAAACATATTTAAGTCGATTCAAACACACACATGCATGCATACATCCCAATTAAATAACATATCTAAGTCAATTAATTAATCTACCTAGCCCAATTAAATAAGTAATTTATGCCAATTCATCTATAAAATTTGAGTTCATGTACTACCTAGCCCAACCAATAATCAAACATTAATATTTATTGATCTATATGGCCCTCCTTTTATGTATTTATTTAGATTTCACAATTTTATGTGATCCATTTTTATTATTTTTTCTAGTCTCACCCTTTTATGTGAATTGAATGTTAGTGAACAGATAATTTGTGTGCCTTTTTGTCTGCCGGCTTCTGCATTAATGTGGACTGTGTGGCCCATATGGCCATGCCATAGATACTCATATAGTGATATGTACATATGTACTTGTGTATATAAATAGCTTATATACACAAGTAATATTTAAATTTATTTTTTAGTTAACTTTGCTTTAAGATTCTTTTTTTTTTTTTGGGTGGGTGCGAGAAAATAGTAATATTAAACTAAGTGACAAGTTTTGGATTTGGTAACAATTCCTTAATTGTTGATATTTATGAATCAAAATTACTTGGGATAGATCCAAACTTATTTTACAAAATTAATTCGGCTATCAATTTAGTTAAAAGTTAATGACCGGCAAGAATATAGTTAAATATAGAGTCCTGCTCACCTACCCATCGTGGGTACGAGTTAACATGCTCACAGTTGATGTGGCAATGCCACATGAGCAAACAAATCATTTCTTGAGCCATTAGATTTGATAATGATTTAATTTATTCCTTTTCTAAATCTTACCTCATAAATTATCACTATAACTGTTCCCGTGGGGATGGCTTAGACGCCTAGTGGTGGAGTGAGCTTGCTTGAAGATTAAATATCACGGTTCGAATCTCCTTAATACCATAGGTAGGGCTTGTGAATAAAAAAATCACTATAGCGTTCATTTCCTTAAATGAAATTTACTTTAATAATTGTTATTAAATTATTACTAATTAAATTACGTCTACATCAACCTATTTAAACCGATTTCAAGTTCCAAATATTTTCTATTTTGTTCGAAAAATAAACACAATTAAAATAATTGCGCTAAAATAAAAATTAAATTAAATTAAACATAATTCTATTAAATTCCTTTTAGTTTTATTTGGATAAAAAAATTATTTAAAATTCTCGATCTTATTATCTACAATTCGTTACAAATTTCACAAATAAAAAAAAATTCTCACACACACACACACACATATATAAACATTAAATGTGTGTATCAGTGTGTGTGTGTGTGTGTATTTAGGGAGATTTAAATATATATTTATTAGAAATAGATTATGCCTACCAAAATTAAAGCATTTGTATATATTATTAATTAAATTTTATGGATAGATGATAGGATAAATTTGATCTTTCAAGGATAGATGATAGGATAAATTTGAAAGATAATGGTGCTTAGATTATGTTGTTTGGGATGTAATTCATCAATAATTTGATTACAATTTCAAATTAAATTTTATTTAATTTATCTAAAAATAATTTACTCAAACAATGAATATTAAAAATCTATACATATATTAAGGTAAAATCGTGCGATAGACAACGGTTCTGCTCTATCACACGATCTAATAATTATATTTTAGACAACACTTTTTTATATAATAGACAACGGTTCTAAGTTAATAGACAACAATCTTGAGAAAATAGACAACAGTTATGACATTTATTGTGGTAAATTTTTCTTCTTATTTTTTTGCATTTTTCATGACGGGTTACATTATAACCGTTGTATTTTAACAAAATTTTGCAATCTTATTCATTATTTTTTACTTGAAAATTTGAGATTTATATTATTTTTTATTTTATTTTTTTATGCATAGATGAATGATTTGTATAGTACTCCACATTTATCGCATAAAAAAATAGATTTCATTTATGTTGCACTATAATAATAATAATAATAATAATAATAATAATATATTTTTCTATCTAAATTTCATCATTTATAATAATTAAATAATTATATTTTTTATATTTATCATATATTCAAAGAAATCAAATGTTCTTTAATCTTGGATAATTTTACATTACTTTTTATAAAATTGTGTTGTTTAAAATATTTCAATTTGATCTTTCTAACATGGATTTTCATTTACTTCCTAAAATTTTATTTTATTTTTGTTTGTCGTAACTACACAAAATTGGTCTTCTTATCTAATTAATCAACACATGTACATATCGTTTTATTAAATTTGAAAATTAAGCACAACATATAAAATTCATAAATAATCATAATATTACAAATTTCAAAATTAATAATTATTTGTGCATCGCACATGAGAAATACTAGTGATAATTTAAATGAAGTAATATTTTGAAAAGGATAAATTAAATCACTATACTAAATATAATGGCTCAAGAAACTGATTTCTTTGCTGATATGATATTGTAATTACATCAACACTAGGAATGTTAACTCATGCCCACGGTGGGTAGGTATCTAGGTGAACGGAATTCTATAAATATATTAGCAATACTTTATTATCTTAAGAAAATATTTAAACAAATGGGTCAACACAAACACTTTTAAAGTTTCAGCTAAAAAAAACACTAATAAAGTTAAAACAAACATAATTTCTACAAGTAATTAAATGAAATACCTCAGTACGATTTTTCCTCCAAAACATTTTCAAATCAATCATTTTCACCGTATTTAGGGTTGATTAGTATGCATTTTTCATAAAAAAAATCAAGAATTTGATGAATATATTATGTATGCACTATATGTACATGCATGAGACGTTTTTTTTTTTTTTCATTTTCGTACATTAGTGATTTGCATGCAAATCATACAAGAGATGTAAAAGAACACAATTTAGAAGGTGAAATTTTGCAGACAATTTGAATCTTTATATTACTATATGTGTTGCATCTTCTATTTTAGTGGTATTAGCAAATGATATTATGTAAATTTATACCCATATTCATGACATTGCGGAGGCAAATATAAAGTACATAGAAAATGATGATGGACAAATAAATATGAAAAATAAAATATATGGAGTCTAATCTAGAGCAGACTTATCATGGGATAAAGCAAAGGTAAGAAAGTATGAGGACCCTCCAACATCATCATATTTCTTGCAAGAGGCCCCTCAATTCATGTCTATATTTGAACTGTAATAATCAATCACAACCTCAACACTAAATGCATTGAATTAGATGGTCTATCTCAAACATGAAATGTTAATTATTTGGAATGCTAGAGATATTTTATGCGCATCTAGGTGTATCAACTGCAGCTATCTTAGTATGTAAGAGATTATCTTACATAAGTTTAAAAATATATTTGAGATATTAATTAATGTCCACATCGAATTTAAATTATGTACTAAAAAAATAATGAAATTAGGCATAAGTCACGTCTCAGAAGGAAAATCCTAAACACGGCTCTCATTTGACTCTTTATAATTAACCCCATTAATTTATAAAATATATATAAATATAAATATGATAATATTTTTTTTATTCTTTAACCACAAACATTTAAAACAAAATCATAGCCCCCACTGGCCACCGACCAACGCTATAGCCTCACTCATTCTTATATATATATTTTTAAAATAACTAAACGTAAAATCCCTGGTAAGTTCACCCATCTATATCTATATATCTATAAACTACTATAAAATGGAGTTTACTCCAAATAAAAATTTTCTCTTAAAAATATCAAATCATCTATAATTTAACATTTTCTTTCTTTCTCTCTCTAACACACACACACACAAATAAAATTTTTCTCTTAAAAATATCAAATCATCTATAATTTAACATTTTCTTTCTTTCTCTCTCTAACACACACACACACACACACACAC
Source organism: Perilla frutescens (assembly GCA_026008535.1). Classification (NCBI taxonomy): domain Eukaryota; kingdom Viridiplantae; phylum Streptophyta; class Magnoliopsida; order Lamiales; family Lamiaceae; genus Perilla; species Perilla frutescens. The sequence goes on from BRKX01000001.1 coordinate 70,912,024, forward strand.
GTGTCATACACATTTTTTTAAATTATTTTAGAATTCATTTGTCTTGTATTCAACAACATATTTTCTTATATACGTGACATTAAAAATCTATTTGCACGGATGATTAAATATGTGAGTTTTCATATATTAAGAAGTGATTGATAACGCTCGGTAGATTTATTATGTTAAATAATCATTAACACATATTAAATACATTAAATAAAATAATTAAGTGAATTATTTCTTTAAACATCATAATCGGTGGAATGTTTTATTATACTCTATACGTAGATATATGATAAACATGACTTTTGTATGTATTTTAAGTTATATTTGGATGGTAGTTCCCGTGCATTGCATCCGTATTTTGACAAGCTGTGCATAATTTTTCATATGTTGTGCAGTGTAACGTTTTTGCTTATTTTGAAGGGATTTAATGTCAATTATTTTATGAGACTCAAATGAGCTTATAAAGTACCTAAGAAGATAGATGATCGAGTTAGGAACGCGTTACAATTTGAATCGGGTCAATCGGATGAGAAACGAGCGAGAACGGAGCAAAACGGTGAAGAGTGTCGGCGGCAGATTTTCGCACACGGCCCGTGCAGGACTAAGGCGAAGCTCTTCCAGTTTCTGGCGCACGGCCCGTGCACTATAACATCCTTAGTGCACGGCCCGTGCGTGAAAAGTCAGTTTTTGGCAAATTTTTACCTCTTTTCTTGTTTGACTCCAAAATCCATCCAAACTTGTCCCAACTATTTAAGGCTCTTACTTGGATGAAAAAATACACAATTTTCCCTATAGGAGATCAGTGAAGAGATGTGAAGATGGAGGAAGATAGAGATTGAAGATCCAACATCCGGCATAAGTGTTTTATGTTTTTAGTTTAATTTCACCATGATTTTTGTAATTCGTTCTTTCTTTTTATTATATTATAGTTTTACTATGAGTGGCTAGAACTCTATTAATTCTATGGATTACATACATGTTGAAGTTATGATATTAATTTAATTCTGTTACTTTTTCTTTCTGATTATTGTGTTCAAACATTCAAGTTTAGATTTCTCATGCATGATTAAGGCCATAATCATTGCATGCTAGCTAATTGATTTGAGTCCTGGCGGAGATAATTAATTAGTGAGATTAAATTGAATGACTTGATACACGTTCTGTAGAATCTGTATGAGGTTTTAAATATGTTGATCTATGGGAGTTAACAATTAATCTAAAGACGAGAGTGATAGTTAATTTGTTAATCCACAACTACTTTGAGACCTAGCGGAGATAGGTAGCAACATTTATGATCATCCACCAATAATCAGATTAAATAATACATAACGGATACATGTGCATTGCATTTCCTATTATTAATCTTTTAATTAATTGTCTGATTCTTTTAAGTATTTTAGTTTCGTGATTTCGTTTTGTCTCTTTCTTAATTATTTATTTTAGTTTGATTCATATTTTTTTTGTCTAGGATTAACTCACCCCAAAATTAGGTAGCCTAAATAATAGAAACATGTTAGCTTAGTATTTAGTGTGGTCGAATTTACAGTCTCTGTGGATACGATACTCGATTCACTAACTATAGTGCAGTGACATGTGTTAGTTGCAGAGAATTGCATAATAAATAATGCATCAATATACCATTTATAATATTTTTAATTATATTGAACATAACAAATTTAATAACTCAGCATTCTAACTAAATGAATAACTAAATAAAACAGAGAGTCTATATCTTACTATATCTAAAAGTAATATAGTGTGGGGTAAAATAGTAATTTAGTTTTCCCGCCAAAACCACCCAAGCTATCAAATTAGGAAATTTTGTAATAGTTATTAATTTGCTTAATTAATCAAATTAATACCGTGTAATTAACAAGAAATAAAATGAAGCAATATGTGTTACTTTCTTTACCGTCAATCTATACATTAATTATTAAATATAGTATAATTATATAATAAGCTATATATTGTATTAAAAATAAATATATAACATAATTATACGGATCAATATGCAATCACATAAATATTTAGACAAAAAAGTCAAATCAACCTTATATAAACTTAATATGCAATCTCCCAAATATATAAATCAATAATTATGCAGGTCAATGACTACTATAAATTTCCTACAAATATAAATCTCGATACTTATAGAAACTATGAGGATGAGTTTTTAAATTTGGGGATCAAAGTTGATATTATAAATATATATATATATATATATAATTTTAATTTTTAAGAATAAAAAATTAAAAATCTATATCTACACTATATCTAAGGTAAGATAATTTATATAAATTGAAAATATCAAGTATAATTTCCAGCCTAAATTACATTTCCCATAACATAAATATATTTGTGCGCTGATTATATTATAGTTTAACACCTATAATAAATAAATTTAATTTAATTAATATAGACCATAATTATGGAATTGATTTTCATAATTCAATTCCAATCATTCCATATGGTATCTAAACAAACGTTAATTATGCAATTATATTTATAGACGTCAATTTTTTATGGTAACAATATATTTATACTATTTATATACATATGTAATATAGTATACACATACATATGAACCAATATCTCTCTAGCTCTCTCTGTATATGTGTGTGTATATTATATATATATATATATATACACACACACACACCAACCTATATTTCACATTTTATACATACATGCACATATATATCAATCAATCCATAATTATGGTAATGATATGTTTAACTCTTATTCGAGAATGTTATTTATTCATTATTCATATTGATATTTTTTAAGATATTTTTTTATTGGTGTACAATATTTTTTATTATTATTATTTTTTGTTTTGATTAGATCTATTTTTAACTACAGGAACTGCTTAATACGAATGATATGTAATATGATTATGTTTGCAGTAAATTTTAGTTGCGTAATTGTAGATCGTTCAAGAGCATTTACGTTGTATAATTTTGATATTTTCAATCAAGTTGAATTAACACCTTTCTATATTTTATCGAGCTGCAACATAGAATTAACAAACTAATATTTATTTTGAAAATTTTCAAGACCACTTGGATTGAATTAATTCACCAAAGAAAATTAGAAACATAGTCTATCAGAAAATATATGTATAGTTGTTTCATGGTTTTTTAGGAAACCAATTAAATATAAATGGTCAATAAATTTTTGGATTTTCTAAATGTTTTAGATTTTTATTGATGAATCTGAATTTCTTATTTTTTTCCATAATTTTTAAGTTTTCCATGTGTAGAAAAATATACGTTTTTGTGCGAAAAGAAAAGGGGAGTGTGATCAAAATATTTGTTAGTGTGTACTAGCGTTGTTAATGGAAGGAATAACGGAGGGAGCAAAGCGATACACTAAAAAAAATTATGGGATGAATTTTAGTTGGAAAATTACTGATTGAAGTATATATTCACACCTTACTTTAAAGTTTGATGTTTGCGTTGTAATTAAATTAACTAATGTTAATTTGATTGTTCTCAATCTCATTAAATCAAATTATATTTCACATTAGTCAACAAAGATTCAGTGAATTATCTTTTATTTCTTGATGTATATATTGATTTAATGAAAATTGATTTGATTAGTGTTTAGTTTATTTTTATTTTTTTTATTTGAATTATGATTATTGGAGCAAATATTGATAACTATTTTTTTTGTAAAACTTTGTTTTTCTTATCATGACATGCGATTGTTAGTCTAGCAAGATAATTTTTCTCTTTGTAGATGGTACTTCTAAATAAAATATTATTGTGATGAACTTTTTTCTTTACGTGTTGCTTCATATTTATGTGAAATTCTTATTATTATTTACTACTTCTTCTGTTTCGAAATGTTTGTTGTTTTAGGTTTTTTATTTTGTTTCAAAATGTTTGTTGTTTTTTATAATTTGACATCCTCTCTCTCAATTTCCTCTCAAATCCTACAAGATTTCTTGATTCTAACAAAATGGAGAGAGAAAATATTATTTTTTAGGAAAATATAGATGAATTAGATTTTATGGCATATATGAGGGATGAGTATATTTGTCCACAAAATTAATTGTTAATTCTAGATAAAAAAAAACTAAAACAACAAACATTTCGAAACCGATGTAGTAATATTTATAGATGCAAAAGTAAATGATCATAAATACAAATTTTAAGTTTTCTCACTCTCATAAAAATTTGCTACCAAAATAGTGTACGTATTAGGCAATTTAGTTATTCCAACTAAAATATGTTGTTATGAGAGTCCACATAATTGGAAGTACTCGGAAGAATGAAGTTCTTATACACACACACACACACACACACATTTCATTATTTATATACTAAATTAATGATTGAATATAATTTTATTATTATACATAAATACTTTTTTAATATGTTTTACTGTGCATCGCACAGGTGGTATACTAATTATTTTTTAGAAACTATAGTCTAATGTTATTGGATATATTACACGTTAGTACCCCGAAAATTAGATTTTTTACACTTTTGTCCCAAACTTTTACAAAATTACATATTAACATATATTATTTGCACAAATTAACACTTATAGAACTAGATAATTTTTCGGTCTCACAAATGTTAGCGTGTGCTGTCGAAATCTTTCAAACTCATTATTTAGCTTATTCTATTTGTACAAATATTGGATGTTGTTGTTGTTCTTCACAATTTTTAGCAGTACATGTTAACATTTGTTAGCCCGTGAAATTGCTTTAGCATTAAAAGCGTTACTTTGTGCAAACGTACGATATCAATATGTAAATTTTAAAATTTTAGAACACAAGTATAAAAGTGCTCAACTGATTTGGATATTTGAGTATAATCAACCATATTTTAATGCAAATAAAATGAAGATACATAAGTTGCATTATTATAGTTTCTTAAATTGATTTTTTTTATGTTTCAATGTATATTTATTAACCTTATTTGGACTACATTTATTTTACATAGGACACAATTATCAATTTTCTTAAGAGTTGGATCAAACGAAATATATAAAAATACAAATTAAAAAAATACAAATTTTAAAACATTAAAAAAATGAAATATAAGTTATTTTTATAATATTTGTTCGTACATCTATTTTAGAAGTTTTTAGTCGTAGTCCAACAAGGCAAAAAGTCAAGATCACCAGCCCAGCCACCCAAACTCCGGCATGCTCACTCACTATCTACGGCGGCGTTCCACCACGCCATCTTATCCTCTTCAAATTCCACCATCACCCTTCAATCTGACCACTCAAACACGTGTTGGAAATTGATTATTATAATTAACTTAATTGATCATTTTAATTAATTTATAAATTATGTTTTCATTTGTAAAATTTGAAAACTAGTTCTCAATTCACAATCCACGTTTCGTATAGATGAATTTTATATATTTATAATCTCAAATTCAATTTTGGGAGAAAGAGATATTAATTATTAAAGTTGATAATATAAAATATGAAAGAGTAACGTGTATGATTGAAGTGGTGCGGACAACCGAACTAGTGCGCCGGTTCGGGTTTAGAACATTGCGCCGCTTTGACCTAATGCTTGGAGGTGATTCAAATGCGAACCATTAGCTCCAATCAATGTATTCGTTCAGTTGAGGTGGTTAAACCATGAACCATCACCTCCAATAGCTGCGTCCGTTCAACGAAAATGGTTCAAATGTAGAACAATGACTTGATCCATTGCTTCCATTCACCTTAGGAGCTTCAACCACCAAATGGTGGTTCGAACCATTGCATCCATTTGATCTAGAACCATTGGATTTTGTGGATTGATCAACCAACATGATCCAATGGCCTAGATTGATCCAGATCGAAACAATGTCATCGTTCGTAAAGAGACACCATGACTCTTCACATATTGTAAATAGAATCCCCTGAATTTTATTTCCCCCACTCGAAAATCAAAAACTTCCTATAGTTCTCTTCTTACCCAGTAATCGATTGAAAATCTTGATTATTGTTTTGTTTGTTGTAACGCCGTTTTTGTAAGTGCAATGAAACGCCATTGAAAAGTCGTTGTATCTTGAAGACGATTGTCAAAATCCGTTTTGCATTAATATTACGGAGGAATTTCGTCTTGCGAAAAGAGAGTCTAATTCCCACCTCGACTTATAACCTATCCGTTATTATGTCCGATTATTTTCAAAGAAAACTTCATAATTTACCCAACAACACGAAAATTCCCCGTTTCTTTGTGAATCAAGTAATTATCCTATTTCTATCGGTTGTTATTTTGTTTGCGCCTTGGTGTTGATAGTAGTAAGAGCATAAACTTTTCCTGGCAAATAGGCAAATAATGTTGGCTAAGTAGTATTAATTAAGAGTAATAAAAAAGTATAGTTAACATGCTAGCTAGTATTTTAATTATTATGTTAAATATGTCTTAGTTAATGCAGCTTGCCTTTGAAGAATGCTACAGTGGCCTACCTACTAGTATAAATTGTTGTGGTGTATTGGAGAAGCTAAGTCAAGCACAAGTTGTGTCCTTCATAATATTTTGAATGAACGAACTCTCCTTCCCCAAAAATCTCTCTCAAACCTCCTTTCCCAAAAATCTCTCCCGAGCATGCATCTTCCTGTTGAAGGTGAAGTATTTATAATCATCAAACCTGGCATGTTGATGATGATTTCATTGTTTCTTTTCCTGAAAAATGGATGTTATCCTAGTCATATTGTACATAATAATTATAGTGATATCACATACTATTTATGGGGATGTGATTTTAGTTTTTCTATTGTGCATCATTTTTTGATCATTACAATATTTTGTAATCATTAATATAAAAAATTTGATATAAGATCTGTTGAAATTAGCCATTTTTCAGTTAAATTAGTTAGTTGTACCGTGCTTCAAGCCGTTTATGTTATTGGGACTCGAGTACGGGTGTCTAACATGAATACATATCTAGGAATTTGACCTCTTAACCTCTGAAATTTAGGATACGTGAACACGATCGAAAAGGGTCAAAAAATTAGACACTGGTACGGGGACACGACAACATTTTTATATAATTAAATATAGCCACACTTCTTGAATATAAAATATATACATATATTAAGGCAAAATCGTGTGATAGATAACAATTCTAATATAAACTGTTGTCTATCAAATGATTTAACAATTATATTTTAGACAACAGTTTTTTATGTAATAGATAACAATTCTGAATTAATAGACAATAGTAGTGACATTTATTGTTGTATTTTTGTTTTTATTTTTCATTTTTCACGATGGTTTAGATTTCATTTTATTTTTGTTCTTTATTAATTTTTTACTTGAAAATTAGATATTTATAATATTTTTTATTTTATTTTTGTATACATTGATGGATGATTTCATACTCTATATTTGTCACCTAAAAATAGATTTCATTTGTGTTGCACTATAATAATAATAATAATAATAATAATAATAATAATAATAATAATAATAATAATAATAATAATAATAATATATTATTATTATTATTATTATTATTATTATTATTTTTCTATTTCAATTTCATCATTTAAAATATTTAAATAATTATATTTTTCATATCTATTATATATTCAAAGAAATCAAATGTTCTTTAATCGTGGGCAATTATACATTGTTATTTATAAAATCACGTTGTTTCAAATATTCCAATTCGATCTTTCTAAAATGAATTTTCATTCAGTTCCTAATTTTTTTTATATTTGTCGTAATTATACAAAATTGATCTACTTATCTAATTAATTAAGACATGTGCATATCGTTTTATTAATTTTTAAAATTGAACACAACATATAGAATTTAAAAATAATTATAATATTACAGAATTTTAAAAATAATAATTATTTATACGTCGCACAACATAAATACTAATATTAATAAATAACATCAACCAAAAAATAAATATCTTAAAATTTGTAATTATCATTTGATATAAAGTTGGGGTAAAATTTGAAAAGCGTGCAATTGAATGCAATTAACATTTGATATAAAGTCCAGCCCAGGAAAATTTGTAACCCTAAATTAAATATATGGCCCGTTACAATGAATATAACTAGCCCAGCCCACATTCTTTAACCTTAAATCAAATAATAGCTTCTCTCTCCTGCGGCGCAGCGCAAGAACGAATCCTTCTTCTCTCTCCTTCATCTAGATCTTCGATTTTTCTACTTCTTCGACTTCTCTTCTTCACGGAGTTTACAGTGGCCACTCAAATTTCGGAGTTCGCACTTGGAAAAAGCTTAAAAATCGCAATTGCTACGGTCCGACTAGAACCTGCCGTGTCGGAATTTTTTTTGCCGGAGAGTTCGAGTATCACAGATGGGAAGTGAAGTGAGGTAGTGGATCACTTATTGATTGGCCTATCTGCACAGTTTTGTTTGATAGAATAAGCAACAAGATTATGGCTGCTGCGAGTGGGACAAATGATTTGTCTTCAGACATGGAGCTGGATGCTTTTAGACGTCTTTTTCCTCTACGCTTTCATGAGCGACATCTTCTTGAATCTATAAGGCCTGATGGGCGGCCCCTTGGAAGAGCTAGAGACACCACACTTAGTCTTGGTTTGCCACTCTGTTATTCTTGCCATTTAAATGTTACCTCTCCAATATTTACTGCTAACATATAACACCCTTGCTAAATATCCAACCTTTCAAAATCTAGGAGCTGTTGCATCTGCTAATGGATCAGCTCTAGCAAAGATGGGTTGCACTGTAAGTTTGTCTTTTGTTATGGCCTCGTGTTTATTTGAGTCCGTTGCATGCACTAACTGAAAGTTTCACATCGTCTTCAGACTATGTTGGCTGCTATTAAATTGGAAGTCATGATTCCAACTGCCGAGGCACCTGATGAGGGATGCATAGGTAACATATATTTGCATTAGTTTATCACATTTGCAGTGTACCTTTTCTTCTAATAATGTATGTATATTGATACTTTTTCCTTGCAGCCATTGATTTCCACATGCCTCCAATTTGTTCTCCACTAATTCGCCCCGGAAGGCCCGCTGAGGTAGCTCCAGTAATATCAAAGCAGTTGTCCGACACCATTTTGAGGCAAGATATTATATGACACTATTTTGGAATCATTGACTCAATCATGCTTTGGTTTTTCTAGTTGTGTTCTGTTACTTATTGTCTGTGATTGCGCAGTTCTGGCATGATTGATCTGAAAGAGTTATGTTTGGTCAGCGGTAAAGCTGCTTGGATGGCCTACCTGGTAAAGTTAATTCTATTATTTGATTTCTCCTTGCCAGCTAATTCTTGGATCCATGCCTCTGGGTGTGTGAGTATACTATCATCACCTATCACAGTAGGAAATGATTCTTGCAGGATATATACTGTTTGGATGCTGATGGTGCCCTTTTTGATGCAGCATTGCTTTCTGCGGTCGCTGCCTTCTCACATTGTAGGTTTTACCTGGGGTGATTTTTTTTTACCTTTTCCACATCTTCAGGCCAAATGATTTCTTACATGCTCCATCTTTAGGAGGATCCATTTTTTTCTGTTATCTGTTTTGAGTTATTATCTGTTGCTTGGTACAGAAAATCTATATTTGTTCTAAAAGTTTCTACTCATTTCGTCCCAAAGTTGAAGCTTCCATTTGATGGAGTGTTAGACAAGACATGAGAGAAAATTATGTGTAGATTAGCTCTATTACTTTCAGGGAATCCGAATATCAGACAACTTCAGAGAAAGTTTTGTGTAGATTAGCACTATTACTTATTAGGAAAGAGAATATTAGTTATCAGAGAACAAATTCTAGGATTTTGAGACAACTTGAAGAAGTTAGGAGTGATATTTGGAACCAGACAAAAGTTTTTACAGATTTCAACTAGTGAAGTTTCACTTCACAAATGTTCCAATACATTTAACAGTTTCTGGAGAGACCAACTTCAGGTGCAAGAAAGTTTTCTCTGTGCTTCACGTACCTCAATTCACAAAGCTCGAGACTTCCCTGGTTTATCACACCTGATAATATTTACCATCTGCTCTTTCATTCTCAATATTCTGAAGAAACTCTACCTTGCAGTGCAAATTCCAGTTGTCTCTCTTAATGACGATGGGAGAATAGTACTTATGTCTGAGGAGAACGGTGGATCAATGAAGAAAAAGGAACCTGTCAATAAGGAGAAGATAAAGCTTAAGTTGAATAGTCAGCCGTTTTCCTTAACATGTGTGCTTCACAAGAACTACATTCTGGCTGATCCGACCTTTGAGGAAGAGTCCATTATGGAAACGTACCTGACAATTACACTGGATACAAATTTTCAGCTTGTGTCTCTGAATAAACCAGGCGGCCCAGGTCTAGCAAGTACATCAGCAATCCAGGTGAAATTTGCCTCTTTTTTTTGTCCCCCGCCCCTCTTTCTACACACACACAATTAAGTAGCCTAATATCAAAATAGCTGTCATCTGGTTGAAGAACCATACCGGTAGGGGATAAAAGAACCCAACAGCTCCGTTCTTGGATTTCTTTTGATACTAGCTTGCATCTGCTCATAACAATTGTTGATGCCTGCAGGATTGCATAATATTAGCGCGGCAACGAGTGAAAGAACTTCAGCAGATCTTGAATGAAGCCATATCTGATATGGAAGTTGACTGAGTTTTTGGCAAACCTCATATATTAGTTTTTAGTGTTTTTTTTTGTCCTGTATGTTTTTCATTGTAGTTGTAGAAGGGAAATGAGGGTACCCGATGAAGATTAGAAATATGTTCATACAATGCAACATCATTGTTTTGCAAGTTTGATTGCAATTTTTGAGGCTTCTTAAGCTTATCTGCTTGAAAAATGTCATCTATTAATTTACTGTTAGTCGTGCAGCTTTTGTGGGTGTAAACTAAAGTTTTGAGGTTGCATTTTGATCGAAAGATTTGAAGGAACCTGTACGTTTATTTATTTTTATATCTGTCCTGTTAATAGTGAATTATTGGTTGCATATTTTTGAAATTAATTATGTGTTTCATGTTATATATCAAAATATATGTTTTAGTTTAAAAATAAGTGGAGAGCAGAATAGCAGCATTATTTTTACAAAAAATAGATTTTGATATTTTTAAAATTGTAAAATGGGCTTACTAGGCTGAATTTGACTGCTAAATCCCTTTCATTTTTTTACGAAGAAAATAACGTTTAACAATTGTGAATATTAAAAACAAAAGGGCTTCGAAAGCCTTAAGAAAAAAATGTGTGCGTGTTTGTGGTGAAAGAACTAAGTGATTAACAGAAAAATGTTATATAAATACATTTCAGTAAAACTGAAAAATAAAACGAAAAAGGAAAAAAGTTCGAATTCGAAACGGTCCCGCCAATTTCGAATACTAAAAAATAAAAATGGTTTCGAAAACAGTGGAAGCTTCATTTCCTTCGAACATCGAACGCAGCGTCGCCTCCGCGCTTCTCAGCCTCTCCTCTTGTCCTTCCGTGTAAGAGATTTCATCGCTGTTTGAGCTCGAATTCATAGTCTGTTTTTAGTGCGACTGTTTATGAGTAATTTCTCTTCGTTAACTATGGATCTAACTGAGTTTTTCTTCACAATGGAAGGAGTGGCGACGGCGGAAGCAGTCCAGAAAGCCTCGAGAGCACGGGGTTTTCCACTCTCAAAAGCGTCGGATCGCCGGACGCGGCGGAGGTGAGCGTCGATGAAGAATCGCCGCGCGCTCAGCTGCTCTCTGTGGTGGCGTCTGCGTCTGGATCGCATGATATGAAGCTCAAGGTGATCTTCTGATCCTCCTTTTGCTTTGGTTTTGCGTTAGATCTCAGTTTCGAGTGATTTTTTTGAGTTTGAAATTTCTGTTTTGTTGTGTGATTTAGATTATAGTTATACTACTACAATCTCGATGTTCTGTTTTATGAATTTAAATTTAAATTTCGATCGTATTATGTTGTGGAACCGTGTGAAGCTCTGCTCTTAGCTGATTGGGATTCAGATACGCTCTCTATTTTTCTCTCAGCTTGTAGCTCAAGTGAAACATGATGAGCTAATAGATTTCGTTATAGCTAACTTTCCAAATTTGAGCTCAGTCGATTGTATTTTCTATGTATATAAATCATTCACAATGTTACTGAGTGCTTGTGAATTCAAATTTATTTCGCCTCTTTTTTTGATGCTATCTGACTTCTCCATTTTTGGTATTAAAGAATCGCATGTGAAGCTGCGGTTTTAAATGATTGATATGTAAAACACAAGATGAATTTACCAAATGATCAATCCGGAAAACTACTCTGTTTTCTTCAAATTTTTGGAATTACTTTTTTGCATTCAACTAGTATTTTATTTGAGCCGTCTATTAAACGATGAGATCATTGTTTGTTCAAATTACAGTTGCATTTACTTAGTGATGAATCTCACTGATGCTCTGGTTTCAGTTCTATTTCAGCTTAAGTGGAATTTTTTGTTGCTAAGTTCCAAATGGCTTGCTTTTTCAGAACATTTGAACATTACAATAAGAATTTATCGCTTATTCGTCAATTTTATTGCAATAGTTTGGAGAAGCTCCCCATGTTCTCTTACAGATTACATATTGTGTTGCAATACCATTAGCTCTGCTTACAGTCTGGTGGTATGGAGTTATGGCAAAATGCGACTGTTTACCAAGGAAAAACTGAAATTTTAGCTTCCATTCACGTGTCACTAATATGATTGTGAACCTTCAATTAGGATCTCAAGCAAAGCCTTTTTACTTCTATGCTACTTCTTATAGAAATGGCTTGTTCGCATGTCTTGATTAATTCTTTAAATTCTCAGATAGTGCGGAAGAAACGCTCAAAAAGTATCTATATCTCCAATGGCAAGAAAGTGAAAACCAGCAAGCCAGACACAACTCCTGTTCCTGCATCGTCTGAGACTATTTCTGAGCTAACGACTGAGGCTCCAACGTGCTTCTCCAGTAACTCTACTGGGCAAAGTCTTAGTCGTAAAACTAGTGGTGCAGATAAGCTGAGGAAACCAGTTATGCCTAATCACATGGGGCACAAAGCTGCAGCCATCATGAAGGTTCTTTCTAATGGAAGCACTTCTGAAGTAATGATTCGTCAGCTGCTCGGTGATAGCCCTTCTACGAGCAAAGCCTTGAGAATGTGAGTATAGTCATACTGTTACATAGTTTCTGCACACTAGACTAGATTGGTGCAATAACACTTATAAACACTCATCATTGCCATGGATGAGACCCCCTCTTTTCAAGATAAAGACTCATGTTCATTTCTTTAACTTTGGGGATTTGAGCAAGCATTCCTTAGAGTAGTCTAATTGAAAATTGAATAGAGAAACATCTGCTAAGATGATCTTATGAAGGTAAAATAAGGAATGTGCGACCTAAATTTGATGCAAATGAACCATATTTGAAGTCATGCATAAATATTTTGTTACAATAGGCTGATTGTTTAACCTTGACCTATGTGGAATCAATAATCGACATGCTACTCTGTGATTATCTGAACATGTGCTATCTCCTGCAGCCCTGCTGCAATCCTTCACACACGAGCGCGTGCGCACACACATCACACAGTCTGTTGAAGCAAGAATATTGTCATTTGCTTTGAATTTGTATTCTGTCATGCTGACTATAGTACTAAAATTTGGTTATGAAAAGGTTGCTGAAGCTGCAAACAGTGAAGAGATTCGGAGCTGGAGGTCGCTCTGATCCTTTTATTTACATGGTAATTGCTGGAACTTTAATTCATTCCATATCTAATGAAAAATAAAAGAATCATATATATATATGTATATATATATATATATATTACCTGTAATATCGCCTTAATAATGTCTAAAATTAAGAACTGATTTTCTTAATTTTCACTTGTAATATTTTCCTTTTTTTTTTTTTTTTTTCTCTTTCAGGTTGCCTAATTAGTTACACAAATGGATCAAGTTATATATGTTCAGGTCAGTTTATAGAATAGGAAATTATTTTGAGGTGACAAATTTTGTAAATTCTAGCACGTAGTTGACCCTTGGTATCATACGTTACTTAGTTATAGGCTCCTGATAGCACATTATGTAGGTAAATAGTTTGTAATAAAAGCATTTCTCTACTTGTAATTGTGGGATTTAAATTTAGTTGCACGCAAGCGGAAAGCAGCAGGAACTTTGTGCGTGTATCTCAGTTTTCGTCAACTGTAACAATTTTGACCTTCAGTTTAGTTTTTTTTACGTTGGTAATTACGTATCGAGATTGAAGGGTACTTTGTGATGTGAGGTTGAATTACACACACACACACACCATGCATAATTTTTTTTAATAGTTGTTCAGTTATATTCATGCATGATAATCGGTTGAAAACAGAGATGTCTTATTTTTTAAGCAATTAACCGTGGCAAAATTTTCAATATCACAGGTTAAGACCTTTTATCCCACAATAATTATGAGGAAAAATCATAGATCTTAATGGCCAAAAAGGGATTTAAGCTTGATTTTCCTATTCCAATTTTTTTCTTCTCATTTTTAGTTTGACACAGTCTAGAATATATTTAAAATATATATTGATAATGTTATATTTAATATGTGTATATATTGTGTATTAATTAATAAATCTCAAATGAGATGCGAGTCGATTTTCTATCATAAATTGAAAATCAGATCAAAACTTGAACGTAACCACTGGGGCAATTACTCAGTGGACATTTTTTATACATGCTTTCTAAACATTTCTACAACTCTCTACGTTCTCGATTCTCGAAGAGGGAAGAAAAAGTTGAACAAAAGAAATAAAACAAAACATAACTGCATAATCATATTTTATCTTTTCACACGCACACACACATTATAGTACTAGTGTCATTATTACATAATTATTATTGATTACTATGACGAAACACCAAAAAATTACTCCTAATTACTTCATACAAAATCCAACAACCGGATTTATCATTTATGTAATCCAAATTAACTCAACCTCTACAAAAAAAATCAAAACGCACAAAATCTCCAAAACATCAACATCTGCCTCTATATAAAGCAATCACAATTCACAACAAAACAAATCCACCACAACTCTACAAAAAAAAAACAATGGCCTCTTCCTCTGCAGTAATTTCCCTCATTTTCTACACATTTTTCTTCGCAGTTCCAATCTCAACCTACCCTTTAGACAACATCTGCAAACAAGCCAAAAACCCAAATTTCTGCTACAATCTCTTAAAGCCTCGTGCAAGTGCAAATTTGCAAGAACTCGATCAATTCGTGATCGATGCAACATTAACTAGCGCCTCAAAAACAAGCTCCAAAATCCAATCCCTCTTGCCCCAAACAAACGATCCAAATCTCAAGGTAGTTTATAGCCTGTGTTCAAACTACTACAGCGCTGCACTCAGCGCCCTCAACGCAGCCAAAGAGAAGCTCAAATCCGGCGATTATCACGACGTAAAATCCGCGGCGGATACCGTTTCTAGGGACGCTGCTTCGTGCCAGCAGACGTTTGCTATGGCGCCTTCAAAGCCTATCGCCATTGCAGGTGATAACAATGAGTTTGAGCTTTTCAGCAATGTTTTTGTCGTCGTTTCGAGTAAGCTCTAGTCTTTTTTTTTTTCTTTTTCTTTTTTATTGTGTTGGGACCGATTTCTTGTTTGTAGATTGAATAAATGACTAGATTACGATGATTTAATTGTGTTGCATTGCAGCTCCAAAATTTTGGAGTGTGTATTGTTGTTCTTGTGTCCCAAATTGTGAGATGTGCCCATATTGACATGATCACATCGATCACCTGTTTTTTTTTTTTACTCACACACCCGATATGTGGTATTGAGGAGATTGAATCCAATTTATTATAGAACTGTCAATTCAATAGAGCACGACATTATTTATTTCGGCCCACGACCTGTATGATTTGCTTTGGAGCTTTACTAAAACGTCTCATATTATTAGAGACTAGTATTTCCCACGAAATCATATATTTTTAAAATTTATAATATTGAGTAATTCAATATGAAAATAGTAATCGTACAATGAGAATTGTTTATATAACATGAATATGCATGTTTGGATTATGGGTTGAAGACTATAGAAAATAAATATAAAAACTACAAAAATACAAATTTTGAAATATTAATTTGTATGACAATCATTCTTGGTTTCCCGTCATTATCCTCAACTCAAATTAAGACAAAACTAAAGTTTTTATTTATTATATTTAAATAAAATATGATAGAGCTTTATAATTTGCAATGTGTTATAACGTATATATAATCGATACAAAAGGGGAATGGCTAAATAAAATAAGATTATAAAACCATGTTGCATTAATAAGATGATAAATAAAATAGGTTATCAATATTGGAATAAATAAGAAAAAATTATAATTTAATTCTACATGTGATCCATAACTTTTATTAGAGTATACTTATCATTTTATTCCTATATAATTATTTTACATATAATAATATTACATTAACCCTATGTTTTATAACACACACACACATAAGAGTGTATATATTATACACAAAATACTTACAAATTTATTTATGATGAACTATTTTATCAATATTAAATTTAGTAAATAATATTTTATGTAAATTATGAAATTGGATTCAATAATTTATATAAACCATTAATTATTTATTAATATAGACTATAATTTTATTCTTATATACACACTTTACATATGAGCATGTATGATACTGGATACACATGACTATATGAGATACATATAATTAGTTATTTTATTTTATTTTTAATCATAATTTTAAAAAATATTATCAAATCATCGTAAAAATTAATACTCATGCAAAGATGTAAGGAAAAAAAATTCAAATCAAACATGATGTTCACTCATAAAATAAAAACGGTAAAATAAAATTACATTAATGGACTATGTAGATTTTGTTTGTGTAAACACTTTATTTTATAAATATATAATCATATATTTGTATTGTGTTTATTAATTTAGTTTTTGTAAACACTTTATTTTACAAATATATAATCACTTTTTTTTTCTAGAACCATTCCACTTTTATAATTATAATGAAAGATATATATATAATATATAATAACAACACTGCATCCGAAAATAAAAATTTAATGTTTTCCCGCTCAAATTACATTTCTAAAAATAGAAATTATTAATATAATATGTGAATGATTAATTACTTAATTTAATGTAACTATATTAAAATTTTAAATATATTCCGAGTCAAATCTACCTAATATATCATATATGCATTCAATATACATAACCCATATCAATCTGCCTATAATAAGAAAATGAATACAATTAAATTAGTTTAATTATAATTTACCTTATATCGGTGCACTATATCATAATATAGTAAATCATAAAGATTAACACAATCTTTGGGTTTTAAAAATTAATGCAATCTTTTTTTCCCGTCAAAATAAAATTTAAAAAACTAACGCAGTCTTTCTTCTCAAAAATAAAACAATCAACGCAATCATTGGGGATTTATAATTAAGATCTTATGAGTTTTTTTAGTATTTTAAACAGAATACCTTATTAAGCATAATATATATATATATAGTAAAACCTCTATACAGTAATATTGTTGGGACCAGAAAAAAATATTACTATAGGGAGGTTATTCTTATATAGAGTTTACATATAAAAATCATTATTTTTTTTAAAAAAAATTAATCTATATTATACAACACTTGAAAATGTCCCTTCATTTTTAAAAACGTGAACTTAAAAGATATATAAGATTTATTCATATGCTCTAATCGAAGAATACATCATATAGGAATCACGCAAGATACGCATGGTGATAATCCAGAGAATGATAGTACATAGAAATAGAAAAAGTATTGTGTCAACAAGCTTCAAACATGTTGGACAAGTTGGAAATGTTTTAGATTCAACAAGAAAGTGACCGTGTTCACTAATTACTTCGAACGTGCAAGTTAAAGGATATGATATTAACCCCAAAAAATTAAAGCACTGCCCCAAATAATTTTAGATAAGTATTTTATACAATCTTACATTTAATATAACATATGTAGTTAAAATAGTTCTAAACATTTTATATAGATATTTAAATATATATGAAATTTAATGTCACTTTATTACTATATGGAGGTAAATTTCTTAAGAATGGTCTTAAAAAAATAATGGAATATTACAATGTAGAGGTTATTCTTATTTATAACTGGTCCCGAGTTGGGACCACAACTTTTTATTACTATAAAGAGGTTATTCTTGTATAGAGGATTCTTATATAAAGGTTTTACTGTATATATATTCTATATGTAATATAATTATTTTCGGGCTTAAATAATATTCTGAAATAGAATAATAAATTCTGAATCTTATTCACCCAAAAATTACGCTAATCTTATTATACTAATTACGGTAATAATATCGTCCTATGTTATAGCCTAGAGCCTATAAATTGCACATCAACTAATCTCATAAAATCTATTTGTAGTGAAATGAAATTGGCCCCGGTTTTATTTTGTTTTAAGAATGTATTGAAAGTTTTAATTTGTAGTGATTTTCATGAAACCGGAAATTTTGATTTTTTGTTTCTCACAGAATCGAGTGTAAGAAGAAACATGTGGTTCCAATCAGGTACTTCCTTATGAAATCAAGATCGTATTTATTCATGAATTGTCGAATCAAGATGAATAAACATCTATTATATATACTAGTAAAAGTGCACTGGGCGTCAAGATTCAAAAATTCATAGAATAATTGATTAGTTTGAAGGTGAAGGCGACTTGAGTGCAACTCAATGGGCTCCGTTCCGAGTCTGAAGCCGGCCGAATTCGCTAAGGTTATACAGAAGCAGAACTCGTTGAACGAAGCGGCGATTAATCGACGGAATTCGTGTCAATACTACCATTATAAGTGTTCGAATCAAAATAAAATAAGATACGGTGACAAAATAAAATACAAACCAAAATAAAATAATTAAATAAATTCGAAATTTTAACCATCACCTAGGAATAAGAGACCCACAGTAACTAATGTATGATTGCTCCCGATTATAATTGGATTCATTATAAATTGATTGAGAAATTCTATGCTACTCATGTTGATAGTGCTCACAGTATCACAATAGATCTAATTTCATGTGTTATAATAGGTCTATTGAGACTTATTGTGAATTTGTGAGACATAAAAATATCACATTAAATTTATTGTGATAGACATACACTACCACGTGGATAGCATAGAAATTCCCTAAATTTATTGTATTTCGTCATTAACTCAACCACCTCAAATTTTAAATGATTTTTCTAATATGGTGAAATACAACTTGGCAATCGATAAATCAACCCAAAAGAAATGATTGTATTCTTTATCGACAATCATGTCCCTTCTTTGAATTACTTTTGTTTCCTCCCAACAGCCATGGATGCATGATTCACTTTTCCTTTTCTTTATGAATTTCCCAATTACTTTCTTAAGTTCAATTTTCTATTTTGATTATTGAAATATACTAGTATCTCTTTATGTGTTTTACAAATATTTAATTTGTAAAATATACGATCCATTAATTGTATATACATGCATATTTACACACCAAACTTTTATAGGTAGTATTGAGATTTCGAACTTCTACTTTTATTGCATTGACCTTGCGTGAGCGTACATACTTTATTTTGAGTTGGAAAGAAAGAATTGTGGATCGAAACTCACTTGTCGAGTAATGTCTCATATTAGACTACCAAAATAATTTTACAAATATATATTGCTAGAAGCGAATAAAAGAAAGGCTCAGTCCATTATAATGTGTAAATTAAACTTGCTTAAGAAAATATAAATTTGAAAATCAGATCATAACAATAAAAGTTTGAGAAGTTAATACAACAAAATACGTTACTTCAAGAATGAAAATATATATTCAAAAAATAAAAATTAACGAATGAAAAATATATTATTTCCAACAAAAAAGAATGAAAAAAATAAAATATTTCAATGACTATATTTTACAAGCTCGTGAATCATGATATGCGTTGCAGCATATTACCCTTGTCATTAAAAAAAAACCAACAATTTTGGTAAAATCTAAAAAGTGATGAAGGTGGTGATGAAAGTAAATCAAAATACCCGCTGTAAAAAAGCTCTTTACCGTCTCACTAAAATGAGTGTTTGTTGATGATGATCATAGCGCGCCGACGAGCTCAAAGTTTACCGCGAATTTGCTCGGCAAATTGGGCATGAAGAGCACGAAATCAGCCACCGCTCGATGCACTGCATATGGAAGCCATGGCTGCACATCTCCAGAACCTTAATTCTCTCACCAACCACGAACTCCGACAAGCAGATCGCGCACTCCGCCACCGCGGCCAGCTTCATCTCCTCCGAATAAATCAACGCCGGAATCTCAGCCTCCTTCTCCTTCGCCGCGCAGGAGATGTCCGGCGGCTGGATCCGGCGCCGCCGCATGCACAATTGTTTGCTGGCGAAGTTGATCGCTAGACCGCAGATTAGTGTGCAGAAAAGGAAGATGAGGACTAAGGCCGTGTTTGCCTTGAAATCTCTGTAATTGGAGTACGGCCGCCACGGGCAATTTTGGTCGTCGCATTTGGCCAACGGTTGTGGCGATAGGTGGATTCGAAATTCAGCCGTCGCCGGTGAAGGTATCGGTCTCATTTTTCTCTTCTTTTGGTTTCTGAGTAATCTCCTTGAGCTAAGCTGCCATTTACTTTTCCTTTTTAGTATGTTTTATTTTACCTTTTTGATTGATTGCTTTTTCTGCTAAGAAAATATTGGAATTCAGGGGTTTGAGTGATTGTGATAAATAGAGATAGAGATGTTGTATAAATTATGCGAATATTTATGTATACAGTCTTGTTATGAAGAAAATGATTGATTTGAGCCCATAAGGCCATAATGCCACGTGACCGACGTCGAGAAAGTATGATCGAATTTGAATTTATTTAGACAACGAAGTAAGAAAAACTTATTCTTTTCTAGAATATGTGCAGTTTATATCAATATAGAAAACTGATGAAGTGATTTATTTCTTGAAACAAGAAGAGTAGTAGAAAGTAGAATTGTTATGCTTCTCTTAACTCACAAGATTCTGTAACTCTACTTCATATAAAGTAATGTATCTTGATTCATGTATAGAGTGAGCATATATTTGGTGAACATTTTCTCGTTCTATGTATAATTTCGAGCGTCAAGTAGAAAGCAACTAAGACCCTTTTATCTTTTGTGCTAATCAATATCTAGTGTTTTGATTTGTTGATTGTTATAGGATTACTGTAATTACAGTGGTAGGTAGACTGAGAAGGCAAATCATGTTATTGAAGTTTTGGAATTGATTGAAAAAAGTTGATTTATTTATTATTTCCCTATGTTTCTGACGTGCTGAGTTTGAAAGTTTATTCAATTGACAGATTAAATGTATATAAAAATATTTCAACCTAATTTGCATTCACTATATATGCATCAATATCCTGACTGATCCCACTAGATCCTAGAACTCATTGCTATCCACAAAATTTTCTTCAATTTGTCCAAATGTTACTATCTTAAAATCTCCGATTTTGAATTATTAAGGAATGATGAGGGTACAAGGTATATATTCAAACAAGAATTGCCCTGGAGGAAAGGCAACTGAATAGGAGCGATGCATCAAGTCTTCTAAGGTTGGGGGATAAGTTAGGTGGGACATTGATTGAATATTGGTAGCCGTGGGAGTAATTAGCTGCGTCTCCTCTTCTAATTTATATCGTGTTTTGGTATTTTTTTGGTTTTATCAGTTTGTTTTATGCATATATTTTGATATCACTATAAGTGTACGTGATAAAATAAATTACAAAAGACAAGATAGGATTGTGTGCCATTTTAAGTGAGTTGGAAATTGAATAGTTGCGTGTTGGATAAAGTGTCTTGTGTAATATGAAGAGAACAAACTTGATATTGTACAATACAAGGGACGCTCCAGAAAACCACAAGAAATCATTTTTGTTTTCACTCCACGGATGAAGCCACTCAACGTACGATCATATAATATTATAATTCTATTTTGTGTTGAAAAACGGAAAAAAAAAGCCGCAATAAGATTTTAGCAATATTACTATCGCGAAAGTGAATTTAGATAATTTTATAATGAATTTTTAGTATTTAGTTCCTTGAGTATTGTGATTCTTCGAAACAAAAACTTGTGCAAGATTTTAAAATATAGTGAGAAGTGCTATGTTCAAATTCAATAGATAATAAAAATGTAGGAAAAACAACTTTGAAGAATGACGCTACATCATTAGATTCACCTTTTATTCTCTATATAGTCATTTGTTGAATGTTTTTCCCCCTTCTCTGCAGTATATTGGAGTTCAGTATTGGACTGCATCATAAATTGAACATATAAAAATTAAAATAAACTGAAAGATTAATTCACCTGCATAAAAATTCAAATTTCAGTAGTATCTTCAATTCTTTTTAACAACTTAGAAAGAAGGAAACACATTAGAACTCATAAATGTTATATAATGACTGTTTTGTGTAGTTTTTCACGCTTATAACGCTTGCTAAGCTAAGTAACTGGAACAACCTTAACATTATCTAGAACAGGGCCACAAATATGACCAAAATCATTCAACTTAGTATGATAAAATGGACTCCAGAATCTAATCCTAGTGCTCTTCGAAACTGCTTGAAACTTAAGGCTTGCATTCTTGAACCAGCCTTTTCCCTGAGATGTAAACTGAACATTCACACTTGTCCCTCCCGCGGAAGCTTCTACAGTCATTGTCCCATGGCAGCCATTCTTAGCATCTCCGACAGTGAATGTGAGGTTGTACCATTTCTTTGGAACTGTTTTAAGAACTTGTGCAATTGCTGTTTCTCTGCCTCCAACAAACTCGATTGCTGCAAGTCCTGTTGGCACGTTGAAGTGCTTTGAGTCAATGTATTTTACAGGTTTTAGTGACTCAACGATCCATCCCGGAATTGGTGAGTACAAGTCTTGGCGCTTGGGGAGGACGAGGACTCCAGTGGAAAAGTTCTTGAAGATATGGGGGCCTGTTTCGAAGCCTCCGTTTATCACCAAATTCCCTGGGATTATATACGATCATGTGGAAATTGATAATCAGTATATAATTTTGGTTTTTTGAGTGGAAAGATATTGGTTCTAGACTTTACAATATATGTAGCAGAGATTTTACATATTTTGTGCTGTGAAAACAGGGCTAACAAGTGACTAGCTGACAGAAATTCATATGTTGAAAAGTACTAGAACCTTCTGAATGAACATATGCATCTTGTAATATGAAATATTTATAATACTAAGAATATTGAACCTTATATCAAGTCATTTGCGTAATAAATTTTGAGCTTTTTTTACCTTTTGTGAATCTCAGGGGCAGCATTTCCTTGATAGCAATGGCATCGAGGAGAGGTCCACAGGTTGGATCCTCTTGCATCCCAGTGTTGTGGAATGTAACCTTAACAACGCTGGAATTCGCCTTGAAACTCCAGGCGTACGTATCCCCTCCGTCGGTGCTGTACAAGGTCTGGATTGGAAGATCGCTCCACATTCCGTGGACGGAGACCCTCAGCACCTCATCTTGGGCACAGGTCCTGGTCGCGCCAAATGTGAGCGAGTAGATTGAACCTGGGTTCAGATTCTTGACATACTGCGATATCGAAGCCTCATTGCCGAGCCTCACGGCGTGGACCCCACGCGGGACGGCGAAGTAGAAGCCGCCCGGCTGGGGCCCACCGGAGATGTACTCGACTATGCCAGAAATCACCCATTTGGGGAGGGAGTACTTCCCAACTATCACTGTCTTATTCAGGTTTGATGCTTTTGGCCCTACTTCAAAGTTTCCATTTGCCGCTAATCCTAAAACATTGCCAGTTTAACAACATTAGTAGTAGAACAGTAGTCAGCATTGCTTTGACATAAGTTACAAATAGAAATGACTTATAAGTTATAATGTTTGAATTAAACTTGTACAAAAACGCCCTCTAAGTCGAGCTACCTAAGAAACGGACATAACGTACTTACCATCGAGAGGCGGGGCTGCTGTAGCAGAAGCTAGAGTGTTGCGAAGAATGAATAGGATTAGGAAAGAAAGAGCGGGATAAGCCATTGGGCAAGTAAAAAAAAAAAAGGAGCTTAGTCTATCAGATTGGATCAGGAGAGTGGTTGTAAATGTGTGTATATATATATATATAATCTTGAGCACTTATCAAAGTTTGGAAAAATTAATGAAACGAGGGCCATGTTAGAATGCCATAAATTTAGGCGGGAGATGTGTTTGACTGTCGCAGTTTTTTTCCCCCTATTTTTATATGCTGAAATTCTGTGCCTTTTTTTCCACACAATTCCACATGAGTTTGGTTTCAGCTTTTAAGTCTTTCATGGGTTACCGTGATTATCTCACCCTATGTTGAATTCTTGATTTCAGCTAACCATTCTGCCTCTCGAGTCTCTAGAGACTACAACCATCTTCTTCCCTTTTCTTTTTGAGAAAGAGAGTTGAAACAAAAAACACTTGATTCGGGCGACTTAAAGTCTTTTAAATCTGGTTTTCGTAAAAGTATTTCAATATATATGTATGAATCTGACATCATAAAAATAAATATGTTTAGATTGCTTGCTAAGAAGAGAGAAGGGTTCCACAAATGTGCTTGTGCATAGATAATTAATTAAATATTTGAAATACAAGTATAAAATATGTCCGTTGTACGGGCTGCAAATCTGGCAGTACATGTTCCCATAATTATTCCACCGTCCACCTCCCTCGACACTTCTTTGTTTCTTTGGCCAATCAATTATTATAATTTAGTATTCAGTCAATTAATCTTCTATTACTAATTACTAATATGATAATACAACCTGCGTGTCATATTTTATATTAGGCAAACACTTCCATGCACCTGTTGTAAATAATACTATATGAGATGGGTCGGGTCAGTCCGAGCTTTGACCCGGTCAATGCAGTCAAACCTGCCTTTTGACCAAGTTTTTTTAGGGTATTTTTGGTGTTTTTAGAGGTTGGGGGGGGTGGGGGTTTATTTTGTATTTTTTAGGATTTTTTTAGGGTGAATCGGATAAATAAAATGAAAAAAAAAATAAAAAAAAAACTGTCAGAAAAAAAAATAAAAAATAAAAAAATTAGGTGAGCGTGGAGCCACACGCTGTCTCATTTAGTCTGAAATAGCAACCCGATGCAGGGATACCTTCTCTTTATATTAATATTTTAATACACAGTAGATGAATGATGCAAGTTCAATTTCTGGTCATGAAAACTATTACTTTGAAAAATCACCTCCTCCTTATAACAGGTTTTGAAAAAAAAAAGGCTAGTTTGTCTTAATGCTTAGTCTTCAAACATTTTTTGTCTTTTCGGCACATCAAAGTGGTTGAAACTCTTGTATAAAAGGAAGATATCTCGGGTTTTTTTTTCTTTTTTCTTTTTTGTTTGAGGAAGATATCTCGGGTTATTAATCCATTGCTCTTCCTTCTGCCAGCTAAAAGAAGAAAGTCTTCAAACATTTTCATGGCTGTAAGGATGAGCGTCGTTGGGCCAACCGAAGCCTAATCCTAAAATATATTTAAGCTTTAATTTTTTTTATTTTCAATTAGTAATTCATTATTATGGTTTATTTTTTCAAAATATGTTTTATAATTTTTTGAATTCATTTTTTGTGTTGATAAATGTTGACTATGATTATTTATGTTATAATTAATTTTTACTTTATAAAAAATTATCAAAATCATAAATTTTAGGCATATTTTATTTTTTAAGTAGATATCAATTATGTTTGTTTCGATTTTTTTATTTCTCCTTCTATTATGTAAATGATAATGTTGTGATTTTTGAAACACGATATTGTCAAAAATGCACATCTATATCGCTTGCATAATACGAGGTGGAAAAAAAAATCCGTGACAAACATAATTAACATCTACTAATATCACTATTTATATCTAAAATGAAAATTGCCAAAATATTTTTTGAATATTTTTCAAAAATAAAAATGGAAATCGGAGCATGGGTAGCGTCGAATTTTCCATTGAGCTATTGGGCCAACTGAAAGCCCATATTAAAGCCTATTTTTTAGGCAATCATCTTAAACCTTTACGTTGGCCAATATTTAGGATTGTAAACACAAGAGGCCCATAGCACCACATGGGAGCAAAATATTTCAATTTCACCATCTAAATGGTAAATGAATTAGAATTATAGCCACAAAAACATAATTTCATATAAATTTTAGATTTCTGAAAATTTAGTAAAAAGCCTTTCTAACTTTTTAGGATATTAATTAATTTATCATAGGATTCAAAGAGTTAGAGTCCTGACCGTTTCACGAACTTTATCCATGAGACACAAAAACATAAAGCTCATGAATTTGAAAGTATTATTTTGTATTTTAAAGGATCACCGAATTTTGATTTGTGAGACGGTCTTATATAATTATTTTTTCAATGGATGTGTGAATGTAAGAGTATGTGAGTGGGAAAATTCTATAACGCGTGAAGACGTAGTGTGTCATGTATCACAATAGACTTAATGTGACACTTCTATGTGTCAAAATAAATCTATTGTAACACATGAAAATGTCACATTAGATCTATTGTGACACATGAGTAGTGCGGTGTAGAATTTCAGGTGTTCTCTCTCTAAACTCTAAAGATAGATGGGGGGGGGGGGACCGTAGATGCCATAGAGAAGAGAGACAATGCATGATACAAGTGTCATGATGCATGTCCCATAAAGGGGGAGCCCCATCTCAATCACTTGTAGATTTGATAGTGCAATTCCCCCCTTGCCCCTTTTTCTTTTATGGATGACATGCACATAAAGTGGATACCCATCAACATCATGCACATGCCATTGGTGGGAACTCTGTTTAGTGGAGTCAAATCCTATAAAATGTGTCTTTGAAAATGACTAGTGTTTATTAGTTTATAATATTAGGACTATGACAAACATGGGATTTTCTTACTTCTTTTTTTTTTTTTTCTGTGTTTTTTTTAATTTATTTTTTAGTTCAATCAAAGTATTGACAGGCTGAATAGGATGGAATTGCATTGGGGGGGCAATTATGGGATGTGGGATTGGAATCATAGTTCTAAAAGAAGCTGGGGTTTTGGGTCTTTTGTTAGGTTTGGATGCATTGTTGCTGATCTCGATTTCATCAAGTATAAATGAGTGGAGTTCGAGTGTAAATTTATCGTATCATTCTGAAAACTGTAATGTTAATGATGGAACATTCATTTTTTTTCTTCAATTCTAATTACCTGATATGATGTATTTAGATAAGAATCATTTGGTCGCACAAATTGGATTTTCGGTGATTCAATTTGCCAAAAAAAATAAAAAAAAGATCATTGTCAATGTGAAAACGTGGTGTTGGAAATGCAAATTCAATTATAGATATTGGTTTAAAATCCAACTAATTTCTATTTCATTTGAATTTGTTCACTTGTGAAAATATAAGGGGTTTGAGCTTCAAATAGATGACAAAAATCAATTGCGGGATAATGGATGTTTGATATAGTCTCGAGTGAAACAAGGTACAAAGTGAGGCGATTTTTACTCTACTTCAATACAAAATAATTCTTGATGGCCATTATATGTGATGAAAGAAATTTGGAGCAACTATAAATGATTTATTACGGGTAACTTTTGTTCCTATATAATGGTTTGCAAATCATATAAATGCGGGGTCTTAGTTTAATGAAATTCTATAATATTAACAAAAAATACTGTATAAAAATGACATGTATATAAGAGTCCAAAATTCACTATATTTCTCTCTATCTCTACTCATTTTGGACTCTTGTATATCTAAAATGTGTGGGTTAGTGCGTCGTCAATGTTATAAAATTTCCCCTTAGTTATATTATTCGAATTGGAATTAGTTCTTTTGTTAAATTGAAATTAGTTTTTGTGTTAGGTATATTATATTATATTTATCAAATAAGAAAACATTAATTATATATAAAGCTAGAAAGTAATTTCCGACCGCATGTGGTGTGTAAGGTTATGTTCCCTCCCTTTTGGAAAATTTGACATTTTGCCCTACTTTACTGTTCCAGTGAGAGAATTGAGGTTGCAAAAGTCTCTGTTTGCCCAAAAATATGTCGTTGATTTAAGGATATTTAATGTTTGATGAATATGATTTTGTTGGAGAAAATTTTCCCAAGATTCTAAATATCTATTTCATTGAAATTATATCTTTCTTATCATTTAGGTATTTACATTTTAATTTCGGTCTCATGTGAAGAATTGTCCAACATTTAATTGGCTTGGTGATTATTTGCCATTATTTTATTGTAATGTGATTAGGAATGTCGATTCAGTCTGAAATTGATTGATTGATCCGACCATGGTCATAAAAATTAGTGGGTTGATCCAAACAATTCAATTTTCAATTGTTTATTTTTCTATTTGGAATAAATGCTGAAAGTTTCATGTTTGATGTAGTTTAATTTAAACACTAAAAATATAATTGTTGATACTTAATGTAGACCCAAAAGTTAATTCGTATGAATTTAGGCTCCGACAATCTACAAAATAAAGATAAAAAATCGTGAAGTCGAAGGATTATAGCGGGTTTGAGAATCGAATGGACTCCGATGTTCAAGTTAGAATCGGGTTAAGAAATAATAATTGAAACAAAAATACTGAATATAAGAAAGACTAAGGAAGATAAGAGTCTTTTGATTTGATAGGGGAGATCAAATATGGGTGTTGAGCTCGAGAATTGTGTACGTTCCCATCTGACCTCACTTTATTTTTATTTATAGGGTTGCTAACAACTAGAGTTGTCAAAATGGGTTATGTCCGGCGGCAAGATGGGTGAGGTGGGCTTTGGCGGGATGGGCTTAGCTCATGAGCTTGTTTTTTTTTTTAGTTTTTTTTCATAATTTTAAATTTATATATTTTTTTTTAAAAATAAATGAAAAAATAATGAAATCGTAAATTTATTTTGATTGAAATTAAAAATATAAAAAAATGGTGATCATTCGTGTTTGTGAAGCAATATATGCTTTAATGTAATTTGATGATGAAGAAAAAATATACAAACGTTATAAAATTTGAAAATATTGAAGCTGGTGCAATGTAAATAATAATTTAGACTTTGGAATATTTACATTTATATATATATATATATATCATTATATAAAAATAAAAATTAATAATTTAAAAATAAATAAATTTTTTTATTTTTTTAAGAGGCGCTCAGCCCTAGGAGTACCTCGAACCTGTCCTCCAAGGTTGGATCGTTTTGGCCCTCATGGCCTTTGTGCCACTCCATTTTTAGGGTTTGTTGAAAATAATCTCTACACTTAATAATATATTCAGTTAATTAGTAGTAAAGTATTATATTTAGTT
Source organism: Perilla frutescens (assembly GCA_026008535.1). Taxonomy (NCBI): domain Eukaryota; kingdom Viridiplantae; phylum Streptophyta; class Magnoliopsida; order Lamiales; family Lamiaceae; genus Perilla; species Perilla frutescens. Next base: position 70,941,262 of record BRKX01000001.1, read on the forward strand.
TTAATTTGTTAAAATTAAAATTTTAGACAAATATCAATTTATAAATTATATATATCGAATATTTTTTTTCATATATTTACCGGTTGACCAGACTAGCCTGAAAATCGGAAGGCTATGGTTAGGTCTAAATATTTTTAGTTTAAATATTTTTAACCCGAATTGATCCGGATTGAATGGCCCAATAGAATTGATTTGAAACCAACGGACTGACTTGATTGACATCCATAAATGTAACACTAAATTTATGACACTACTATATATTTTATAGTGTGCATCCATTATTAATTCACACTTACGCACTTAAATGTAGCTAGAAGCTCCGTCAATTTTGAGTTCGAGTAGAGCAACTGCGATGCAGCACAAACGTACATCGATCCTTAATTTTCATTGGATGATGCAATTAAACTATGAAAAAAGATTTCAAACTCTCTCTCTCTCTCTCTCAAATTAGAACACATTGTTAAAGTGCAGGACAAAAGGAAATAACATAAAGAGTAAAAGGCTAATGAAATGATTGGATCATTTGAAAATATGTTAAAAAAAAGGAATGATGTATGTATGGCCATCATGACCATCATCATCGTCATCATTGCCAAGGCCGGGGGTGGCTTAGTTTCCCGCCAAATTCCATGATTCCTGCAAAATTCACGCCTTAAATCCCTGCTTAATGCCTAAAACCTCATCATTAATTATGTCAAAAGCAGCCAATAAAAGAATATCAAGAGAACCCAATATATCAATATATATATATATATATATATATATATATATATATATAGAGAGAGAGAGAGAGAGAGAGAGAGAGAGTCCAGACAAACACAAACAAAAGAAAAGGAGCAAAGACAGCGAGACACATTGCAATTTTTATTCGTCATGATTGGAATTGACCCATTAATATTAGTTCATCAATTTTTTTTTTTTAAAAAAAAATCAAAGTTATAGCTTTCTTCAAAATTTTAATATAATAGCATTTTTTGTTAATAAAGCCATTGCGTGAGCCATAGCTAATTGTAAACCACGTACTATAGTGTTTATAATACACAATGGATTAACATAGTTGTAATTTTCATGGCACAATAAAGCTAGAAACCAGGAAGCTTCACAATAGTATTTAAAAGTGTGACACGATAATATTATTGCAAGTACTCTAGCTTGTTTATATTAAAGCATATTATTTAAAGCATGTAGAAAATATTGGTAATATGAGGTGACCGTTTGGAGCATATAATTGAGACAAAGTTGTCTAGGTATGGCACTATCCCTAGCCCATCAATCACAACGTCGTTTCAAGGGTTACCCTTTTGGAGCATCATCACTCAATTCACATTTTTACTCTTTTCATTTTAAATATCGTAGGTAAATAGTATGTGTACTTGCACAAATTATATTAAACATAAAAATCTTAGGTAATTAAATCTTATATATATATGTCATGCACAAATATTATTTTTCCAACATAATTATCTATGATTACAAAAAAAGGAATAGTGTTGAGATAACATCATTTTTTGTCGTTAAGGGAACCAAAATGAAATTGATAATTGTCATGATGGGGGTTGTGTGGATATATGTAGAAATTATAAATTACAGTGAATAAATCGTATATTGACTTAATATTTGAAAAAATATGCCTAAAACAAGTAAAGAATATGAAGATAGTTAGGACATGATTGGTATGGTCGAATAGAATGGAATATAATGATCATTCTCATATTCATTCTTATTCCGGCGATTGGCATGGTTCAAAATCGGGAATCGCCATTTCTGATTGAATCCCTATTCCCAAAGGAAGAGGAATAGTCATTCCACCCACCTCATGTGTTTAACTATTCTCAATGATAAAAAAAATAATATATGATATATATATTTATACATAATCATATCTTATAATATTATTTTATCATATTTCGAAAAAAAATCAAAAATCAAATTAAATAGTTTATTATTATTATTATTATTTCTTAATTATTTTTATATTATTTATTTATTTTCAAAATAAAAATATGTGTTAAAATTAATTTTTATAGCTTTTATAATTTTGTTGAAGAAAAATGAAAGTGGTGCCGAAATAAATATAACATAAAAATATGTTACAATACAATATAAAATATTTATGTATTTGATATAATTTAATATATTCAAGTGAAAAATTGAAATGTTAAAGTATTTTTCTATGAAGTAAAAATATTTTTATTAACTTATATAAATTATTATATAATGATTAATTAAATATTTTAGAATAAAGTTTTTTAATAAAATAAATAAATCATAATTTGCTAAAAAAATGAGAAAAAACCATATACTATAAAGGAAAAATGGTATTTAGACATATAAAAATATAAATTAAAGCACGTGTTGATATTTATTAACTACTACGTACATTTTATTCAATTATAAAAAATTTGAAATTACTTAAAATATTCATTATATAAAATAAAAAAAGCTGATATTTCATTTCGTAGACATACAAATCATAAGAATCATCATTTCATTCATACCTAATTCCATTATATCATACCAATCACCTCCTTATAGTTTATTATATACTCAAGACACCTTCTCTCTCTTCTATGAAGAGAAACTTAGATTTGAATTCGTAATTTTTGTTTACAATTTCATTCACACTACCACTGAAAAAGGTATTAATACATTTTTTTTGGATGACGAGGATAACCCACCGTCGCTCAAGATGTGTACTGGATAAATTTCATTCATGTGTAAATAATCTACAGACCACTGCATAGAAGAAGGTGGCAAGCCAAGTGGGCATTGGGTAAGCTCTACTCTGTATAATAGCCTCAAATCACATATAAGAAGGTAAATCACACTTGGCAAACTAGGTGCGATAGACGAACATTTAACGGTGTTGGTGGAATTCAAACTTCAAACATTTGACCTCGAACTCACACAACTCCACCACTAGGCTATCCCAAGGAGAACAAAGTGACACGTTTTTTTTTATGTCGAGGGTAATCGCAGTCGCTACTAAGATGACCACTTGATAACATTGTTCATGTGTAATATCTTGCAAATTATATAGAAGAGGTAAACCACACTTGGAAAATCAAGTTATATAGAAGAGGTAAACCACACTTGGAAAATCAAGTGTGACAGGTACACACTTAGTAGTATTGGTGGTTGAAAAACTAGATGTGACTGGCTCACATCTAGTAATGTTGGCGGTGAGATTCGAAATTGAGACTTTTGATTTCAAACCTACACCACTCCATCACTAAGTCATCCATAAGGGGACACTTTCTTATTCATACATGCGATTAGTACAAAATGTATTTTACTGCGTTAACTGTCTGATGTGCACCTGATACCCAGAAGAATGGCGTTTACAATATTGTTTGTTCTATCTTTCTAAAATTCTTCATTAATTATAGTTATTATCACAATAATAAATGATTTATTTAGTTGATTAAATGGAATTAGTTTCTAGTCGAATTACCATTTACCACACGATCTCAATAAATCTTATTTCATATTTAATTAATGCATATGAAAAAGTACACAATGAGTCAATTATGAATCTAAACTTTCGATTAAAAAATTTCAGTACACTCCAAATTCTTGACATTCTTATTTAAATTCGGGTTTAAAATTTCCAAATTTTTTTCTGGCCATTAATACATTGCCTATATCATCGACTCTCATGAGTGCTTATTTCTCATTTCTCGTGACGCTTTTGCTGTACGTACATTACGCACAGCTTTCACCTTTCAATACTCTAACGAGAACTCTCTCTCTCTCTCTCTCTCAAGTATCACAAAACACCTGACCCGTGAAACCGATTTCCCAAACATTGTACCTCCCTTCTTTTATCATCTGCATTTTCTTTTGTCCAGGAACAATCCTTTTCTCTCTGCAAAACTTGCACTCCAACGTCTATGCCGTTGAATCTTTGCTCATTTCCGCCAAAACTGCTGCTTTTCTAGTTTTCACTTACAATTTTCTGCTCCCTGATTTCATCTATATTTAATCTTCGATGTCTGTCAAAGAATTCTCGTCATTGCATTTTATTCATCTCTAGAAAGCTCACTCTCTTTTGTTTGCTTCTGAATTTCTGTTCTTTTCCACTAAAATTGTTGCTTTTCATTTCTGTTTTAGACCCTTTTGGGTATTTCTTGAAAATCACACTTCTTTTCTTGAAATGGGCAGCTCTGGAAAGGTGAAAATTCTTGAATATTTTATACCTCATGGCTTTTCTTGTTGCAACTTTACTGAAAATATGTGTCTTTTAACAGTCTTTCAGCTTTAACCTATGAGTGACTTTCCACCATAGGAATGCTAGAGGCTCTCTTGTTCATGAGCAAAAAACTTGACAAAAAGATTTGATTTTTGGATTGCCCTTTTGGCTTCTTGATATAATAGATTTAAAAAATAATCTTTAATTCCTTAATTTCTCCCAAATTTAAGGCAACTCAAAAATGCCACTAATGAGTTTGTTGAGTATTTTTCTCTTTGGGTTGCTCTCAAGGTCTCAACTTGTGAACGCCCAGATCATGAATGATCAAGCTGCATTATTAGCAATTGGGAAAGAATTCGAAATTTCTGTGTGGAATGGAAATAGCTCAGATTGTTGCTCATGGCCTGGCATTTCTTGCAGCTCGAATAATTCATTCGTGGAAAGGCTTGATCTTTCTAGCCGTGGGCTGCAAGGTAATGTCACTCTCATTTCTGAGCTCAAATCACTCAAATGGCTTGATCTTTCATACAACAAGTTTCGTGGCATGATTCCACCTGCTCTTGTGAATTTATCAGAGCTCGAGTTTCTTGATTTATCGTTCAATAACTTTGGAGGCTCGATTCCTATAGAGTTTGGTAGGCTTAGAAATCTCAAGGCATTGAATCTTTCTAATAATTTGATCTCTGGTGTTATCCCTGATGAACTTGAGAGACTAGAGAAGTTGCAAGATTTGCGGTTGTATTCGAATATGTTGAATGGCTCTATCCCTCTGTGGTTGGGGAACTTCACCAGTCTGAGAGTTTTTACTGCCTATGAGAATGAGTTGAGTGGTGTTATTCCTGATAAGTTAGGCTCAGTTAGTGAGCTTAAGTCATTGAACCTTCATTCGAATAGTTTGGAGGGATCGATTCCTGAGAGCATTTTTGCGATGGAGAAGCTGGAAAATCTTGTTCTAACTCAGAATAGATTGACTGGTTTTATTCCTGAAGCAATTGGGAAGTGCAAAGGCCTTTCAAGTGTTAGGATTGGGGATAACAATTTGATTGGAGGGATTCCTAGAGAGATTGGAAATATCAGTAGCCTCACCTATTTTGAAGCTAACAATAACAATCTTTCAGGGGAGATTGTGATGGAGTTCTCAAAATGCTCGAATCTCACGCTCCTTAACTTGGCTTCGAATAACTTCTCTGGGACCATCCCATTGGAGTTTGGCTTGCTCAGTAATCTTCAGGAGTTGATTGTTTCTGAGAACAGCTTGTTTGGAGATATCCCAACTGCGATTCTAAAGGGAAAAAATCTGAACAAGCTTGATTTGAGCAATAATGGATTCAATGGCACTATACCGGAGACTATTTGCAATGCTTCAAGGTTGCAGTTCTTGCTGCTGGGCCAGAATTCAATAAGAGGGGAGATGCCACGCGAGATTGGCAACTGCACGAAACTGCTGGAGTTGCAGTTGGGAAGTAACTATCTGACCGGAACTATTCCTCCGGAGATTGGTCGTATCAAGAACTTGCAGATTGCATTGAACTTGAGCTCCAACCATCTCCATGGACAGTTGCCTGAAGAGCTAGGAAGACTGGACAAGCTGGTTTCGTTAGATGTATCGAGTAATCAGCTCAGTGGAAGCATTCCAGCTGCATTGAAAGGGATGCTGAGTCTGATCGAAGTTAATTTCTCTAACAATCACTTCAGTGGCCCAATACCCTCCTTCGTGCCATTTCAGAAAAGCTTAAATTCGAGCTTTCTTGGAAACAAAGGGCTCTGTGGTGAGCCTTTGAGCGCTTCGTGTGGAGGTCTGAATGATTCTTCCCGTAATGCTTACCACCACAAGGTTTCTTACAAGATCATATTAGCTGTTATTGGTTCGGGCTTAGCTGTATTCGTATCTGTGACTGTGATTGTTCTGCTGTTCATGATGAGAGAGAGGCAAGAAAAAGCTGCCAAAGATGCAGGAATTTCTGAAGACGAAACTAGTACCAATCCAGTGATCTTAGCAGGAAATGTGTTTGTGGAAAACCTCCAGCAAGCTATAGACTTCGATGCTGTTGCCAGAGCCACCATGAAAGATTCAAACAAGCTCAGCATTGGAACATTCAGCACTGTCTACAGAGCAGACATGCCTTCTGGGATGACTCTCTCGGTTAGAAAACTGCGATCAATGGACAAAACTGTAGTCAATCACCGGAGCAAAATGATCAGAGAGGTCGAAAAGCTCAGCAAACTATGCCATGAAAACTTGATGAGACCAATCGGGTTTGTCTTGTTTGAAGATGTTGTGCTGTTGTTGCATCAGTATTTCCAAAACGGCACGTTGGCTCAGTATCTTCATGACTCGACGAAGTTACCAGACTACAAACCAGATTGGCCAACAAGGCTTAACATTGCCATTGGTGTGGCTCAAGGGTTGGCATTCCTCCATAATGTGGCCATCATCCACCTTGATATTTCTTCAGGCAATGTAGTTTTAGATTCCAACTTCACTCCGTTGGTCGGAGAAGTTGAGATCTCGAAGCTTCTAGATCCATCCAGAGGGACAGCAAGTATAAGTGCAGTTGCTGGTTCATTTGGATACATCCCTCCAGGTAAAAAACTCTTGCATTCTTTACAATGCATAAAACCTGAACTTAAGCATTCTCTTCATTTGCTCCAACTTGTTTCACAGAATACGCGTATACAATGCAAGTCACAGCACCAGGCAATGTCTACAGCTACGGAGTTGTCTTGCTCGAGATCCTCACAACTCAGCTACCAGTTGACGAGGCTTTTGGTGAGGGGATCGATCTGGTGAAATGGGTGCATACTGCTCCAGCTCGAGGAGAAACCCCCGAGCAGATTCTTGATGCAAGGCTAAGCACCATATCATTTGCTTGCAGGAAAGAAATGCTTGCTGCCTTGAAGATAGCTCTACTCTGCACTGATAGCACGCCTGCAAAACGACCTAAAATGAAGAGCGTAGTGGAAATGCTTCAAGAAATCGACCAAAATTAGGTGAAACACACTATGCAAGAACGATCCTCTCACAAATTGCGGGATTTGGGGGGGGGGGGGGGGGGGGGATGCTTGAGGTGGTGGTATTAGCCCTATATCAAGAATTCTGTGAAAGGAAGCTGCAATGTTAATAGATTTATATAGATGGAGAAGGATTATTAGGAAGATAAATTGCAGAACTGCCATTGTGTATTCTCCCCTCATGTTGTAGGCCTCAAATACCATGCTTATGGAAATATTGGCGGCACTTTTGTATGAGAAGTTGCATTTCTTTTTCGTTATCTTTGATATCGAAAGCAATAATTAATGCCTTCTCAAAAATTAAAAAATAAAAATTAAATTGATGATTTATTTTATCATACAATTCTCCTTTGATTTCTCATGAATTCACTAAGAGAAGCTCCTGTTTTAACAATCGGCTTTTGCCAGCACAAACTATATATTGAGAAGCAACATGCAAAATTGCAAATGAAATCAGCTGCCTCAAAAGCATGATAAAATCATAATTATCTGATAATTTCACAAAATATGTCAAGCACACAAAACTTATTACTAGCAGCTCTGCATAATACAGTGGAGATACAGTATACACGATAGCAGTAGTGGTTCCAATCTGTAGAATTCCAACAGAGGAATAGCTCTACAAATCACAAGAGAAATTTAGTCGTCGAGGTTGGATTTGACGATGAAGTTTTGGCGGCTGATGGGGTTCATCACCACTGGGGGACCGGCAGTTCGTGGCCACGCCTGAAACTTTTTGTCAGTCTCCAGCCACCATTCTTTATTTGAGACAGTACTAGGAGTAGTACCTAAGGTCAAAATGCAATTAGTTAACGGACTGTCGAAGATGGCTATGAAGAACTAAATTACAAATGAAGTACAAACCTCCAAATATCTTCTGGTCAGCAATCAAATTGTCACACACATATGCTATAGCCATGGATCCCAATAAAGCACCAAGGATATATTTAGTTGACATTTTTTCCTCGCCCAAGCTACAAATTAATATGAACTAAGAACAAGTTATACATGATCATAACCTAATAAACAAGTATAATATATATCTAAACATATGCCTGAAGTACTATGTAAATCAATAAGGATGAACAGGGTAGAACAATATCAATTTAAGAAGATGAATTGAAGGGAGGATTTCAACTGATTTCATATTATTAGATTAAAAACAAAACACCTTGATAAAATGAATGTTATTCATTTAAATTCACATAAAGCTTTGGGTAAAAAGAATGCAGATAGCAGATTTGAGTTGGAATCACTCAAAGGGAAAACCAATGAACACGAAATGGCTGTCTGACATTAGTGTGTTTGAAACTCTACCAAAGCATCCCAAAAATCCCAATTAACAAATTCGCAATGGATTCCAGCCAAGGCCAACAGAACATAGCATCACATCACATCAAGACACACACTCGTTTCCACCTCCGTATGCAAACCTAATGTAGAGTAAACATGAAGAAACATTGTTTGGAAAAAGCCATGCAATGACGATACAATCGAAAGGCACAACACAACCTTGAACCCAAAAGAATCATGAAGATACACACATTTAATATTTAAGTAGGCATGCAAGGAAAATAACATGTCGTCTATATGGAAGAAAATTGCCACATATCCATGAATTCTAGCAACTCTCCTCGCCATATATAAAACAGGAGAACCTTTTCCGACGAGATGATTGATAAGAGCTAAGACTACTAGCACTTGTTAGTTACAAACTGGACACTTTCAATAGATTTCCATCTTAATAAGTTAAACAAGGCACAACCTAGCACAACATATTTCCAATTTATCAAAACAAACAAATGTAAGGGCCACTTAAATTCCAGCTGCAAAAACACAATCCTACGGCAATATGCAAATTCCACACACACACACACACACACACACACACACACACACACACACATATATATATATATATATATATATTATCTTTTTAATTTTAATTTCATATTTGAACAAACAAAACGGCTATTTTATTAACAAATAGATTCCAAAAATGTGATCCCAAAATTACCAACAAGCATACGAAAATAATAGTGATACCCAATCCAAGCACACACGAAAACCCCAATCTAAATTAAATTATATCCTACAAGCTCTAAGTTCAGAAAGTTAAGTAATGTCACAGGCTTAAAATGGAGCAAGATATAACACCATAATCTCAATTATGAGAAAATGTAAAATGGAAACCCTAATTGCCCGATTGAGCTTATTCAGAAAAAAAAATAAAAAAAATTGAACGACATCCTGAACGCGCAAGCATACATAGACATAAATAAGCATGGAGAGAGAGAGAGAGAGAGATCTTACACACTGCTAGAATTACTGAATCTTTCAGGTAGGAATAGAAAATTGATGAGTAGAGACACGACTGTATTTAGCTGAAATTTGGGAGGCCAAACGGTGTCGTTATGACCCTTTCATCGTTACGATGTCGTATTGTTGTCATCTGATGAAAATTGTGGTTCGTACTTAAATTTTCAAACCCAATTTTCTTTAAATTATTTCTATATACTATTTTATTCTTTTTTTGTCTCCATTTTAACTGATCTAATTTTTTTATAGCTTTTTGCTGTACAGATACTGAAAAATTTAATTATTTTTATACAACCTTATTCTTGGCACTGCAAGCATTAAATACACTCAAATGAATGATACTTTTATTTATCCGTATATAAAAAGTGTGTAAATGTTTCTTACAAAATATAATTTGCCTATTATATTCATGATCTACACTTAATTTAAGGATAAAAAAGTAATATAATATATCTAATTATTTATAAATAATTATTTGTAAATATAATATATTATATTTACTTCAATAGCTTTGGTATAATTGAATCTATTATACAAAATTATCCCAAAATAATAACAAAATTATTTCTTTAGTATATTATATTTATTTCAATAGTTTTGGTATAATTGAACTCTATTATATAAAATTATCCCACAATAATAACAAACTTATTTCTTTAATAAGGTATATAGATATAAGATTAATGTTCAGTCGCCCTAGAGGAATTGTTAAAGCTTTCCTAAATTAATCTTTTTATGTGGATTTAATTATACCGGATTGTGTACTTACATTTTAATTGCAAAAATTATTTTAATAGCAAAAAAAAAAAACAGGTTGCTTTATACTTTTTGTAATTACCAAAATTGAAAAGCCGTTATCTAAATAAAATTGTAAAGATTGTGATAATATAATCGATTAATATGACTGCACACCGACAACTGGTTGGCCCACTATATGATTAATGAGTGGGCATTTTTCTCACTTCATTCCGTTTTTTGGCATCGTTTAGTATTATCTATTTTTAATAATTAATTGACTTTGTTAATATAATTTTTCTCCTAATAATAATATAATTCTATAATGTTAATATAAATTTTCTCCTAATTATAATAGGATTCTAAAATTATCTATATAAATCATTGAATTTCAACTTGCTAATTGTTACGAACAATAGTTCAGAAATCCATTCTTACTTTACAAATTTCATTGCCAATTGTCACAAAAATTCAATCACTTCAACATAACACATTCATTATTTTGATATTTTCACAATTATGAATATTCATAATGCATCGTCCACATCAAGTTCATCTTCAGGTAATTTTTAAATTTATTAAAATCTTATTTTGATGTAATTGAACTCTTTATATAAATTTATCCCAAAATAATAACAAAATTATTTCTTTAGTTTAAAGGGGGCAACCAAGATACATCAACATATGCTCTTAATATTTTATCATTAATATTATTTTTCCGAGATAATTATTTATAATCTTAGAGATCATAGTTTGTTCTTTAAATAACATCATAATTGAAATGCATGCAACATATTTTATGTTTTTACTTGCTTAATAGTATAGCCTTTTGTTTTCACTATATGAGATCGTGTTTTTAGAAGTAGCACTTTATAGTACTTGAGAAAGCTATAATAAGTAAGAGTAGCTAATGACCTTTTCGTTTTCAGAAGTAGCACTTTCGAAGATTTGTGGTAGTCACAAACACAATAGCATATTGAAAAATAATATCAATGGAACAAAATAACAACTATACGTATAATATATAATTAAGTAACCAAATTAATGAATGCTCGAATTCAACTAAATTAAAAGAGCACATGCTCTTTTAAATCCATTCAAGATTTCCACTATATCATCATATAGAAACAAAATCGCCCACTTTTTTTTTCAATTTGTAACCCTAAATCTAAATATATATTATAATATTAAAATACAACATCCCAAAACAAAATAGAAAGAAAAATTAGAAGCTTCAATTAAATGATTTATTCACGATTCAATTTTATTAGGACAATCACTAGATTAGTTAAAAGAGAAAAATATAACAATTAATATAATACATTTTATAACGTGAATATATGAGTCTTAGATATATTTTCAAGCTTTATTATTTTCAATAATTAATATTAGAAAGAACACATAAAGTGTTTATAAAACTATATATATATATATATATAGGGATGGGATCTGGTGAGAACCCGTCGCTAGGTGAGAACCGGGAACCGATCCCATCCGTCCATCTTGAAAAATCTACGCACCAGATGAATTCAGATTTTCGGTGGCATTCCTGTAATTATCGCAAAAATTTTCAATTGGCGCGTCTCATTAAGGGCAAAATCGGAAAAAAAAAACTGGAAACATTGGCATCTTTTCGCGAAGAACAGAAATAAAAAACTACCCAGATTCAACTTCTTTGCTGCGAAACTCAAATCAACAACCAAAAAACGAGATTGAAAGTGAAGAAATAGAAGAAACTCAAATCTACGACGCTTCGAATTAAAATCGAACTAAGAAAAGAAAAAATGGCGGAAAAGAAGAACGATTCAAGTTCAAAACTGGAGAAAGGTACAAAAAAGAACCCTACCTTTTCAGATTTCAATACTCTTTAATCGCAAATTCAGAAAAAGTTGAAAAAACAGTTTTTCGCATTTGCTCATTCGTTGATTTCTAAAAAAATACAGGATATAGAATCAATATGTGTAGTAGTTAAATTCAGTGAAGTGGTTTTGAGGAATTTATGTTGTTTTAACTGTATAAGAAACGTTGATTTTAGCATACACAGAACACGAATTTCCCTGTCCATGATTTTAAGGCGTGTTTGCAAAATCCTCATTTTAGCATTTTGTGTAATACAATTTAACATGTTCTATAACATATTTTAGCATTTTTTGTAATAAATTTTAGCATTGTTTAAATTGAGTGGGATTGTCTTGAGCATTGTTTTAAGCGTTTCCTATAATACTTTTTAGCGTTCTCTGTAATAAATTTTAGCAAACTGAATAATACATTTTAGCATTGCTCAAATTTATTGGGATGGTCTTGTGCATTGTTTTGAGAGATCTATTACTAAAATTGCATTTTAGAATTCCATATCATATATTTTAGCATTGTGTCCAATACTTTTTAGCATGTCGTATTATGCAGATACAAGAAAACGAAAAGCAAGAGTTGTTAAGGAAGATCAAGAAAGAACGCAAAATGCAAGGAATGAAGAAGATATAATAAAAGAAGCAGCTACAACTGAACACGACTACAAACTTCTTGAAGATGGGTACCCACTTCTGACAAGCAGAGCAATCTCATCCCCACTGACTAATGCAATCAAAAATTTCAATGAGGCACAAAGAGAAGCAGTGATCAATATGGGATTTGGTGAAATCCTAAACCTACAAGTTAAAGAGTTACCGCACAAGATGACATACTGGATTTTAAACAACTTCAATCCAAGAAGGTGTGAAATAGAACTTGCTGACAATGGAGGTCGAGTACACTTAGATGAAGATGATGTGCTATTAGTTCTTGGATTGCCGAAGGGCAGAACCTTGATAAGAAAAAGGACTAGAAACACAACATGTGAGCTGACTGAGACTTGGAGGAAAAGATTTGCCAGGCACAAATATAGGATTGTGCCATCAAATGTTGTGACGGATATGCTTGAAGATGTTGAAGGAGGAGATTGGTTCAAGAGACAATTCATTGTGCTTCTGACATGTTGCTTGATTGAAAATGGTGGCAATGGATACATATATCCTAACATCATGCACCATTTACAAGATATTGACAACGTGTCAGAACTAAATTGGTGTGAGTTTGTAATCCGATGTCTGGTGGAAGCTTCGCTACGGTGGCAAATAAACAAAGCAAGGGATTTCAGAGGACCAACACTATTCCTCACAGTAAAAATCCTCACAATTATTGTACTCTTATCATTTTAGCATATATTTACAATAATTTTAGCATATTTATATACATATTTTAACTTCTTCTTTCTGCATTGTTTCATATTACTGAAATTCGAATTCTAACAATATTTCCAAATGCAACAGCTTCTATATGTTGATAGGGTGGTTTTGTACAAACGATATGTGCCAAGATCAGTGCCAGTTATTAGAGAATGGGACACGAACTTCTTATTTGAGAGACAAGTTCTGGAAATTGATGCAGGAGGATTTGGTTTGGGTTTTATAGAGGATGCATTCATGGAGCTCAATGATGATGCTGGACAGGAGTATCAAGGAGCTGATGTTGCGATTGCAGCAATAGAATATGGAGAGCCAAGCAATGTTGAGACGAGCAACGCTAAGAGACTTCCAAGATGCCGATCTCCAACTGTGAAAGATAAGCAATCTATAGCTCAAATGATCATTGAACATTCGAAGACAATAACCACATCAATGCAGGCAATACTTGATCTAGTTAATGATCTTCCCAATGAGATGTTGAATGACAGTCTCTTCAAGAGGATGATTGATGCTGCACTTATGGTCACGAAAGCTGATCCATCAACCTCACCAGCACAGAATACACATAAATCATCATCTCAGAGCGATGATGAGTTCTGGGCGTGTCCAGAACACATCAATGCAATAATTGAGATGGAGCAAGCTGCACTGAGGAGAGACGCTTTTAAGAAAATGATGGCTTATGATGCCCCAAGCTTCAGCATAGGACTCACACAAGAAGAACAGAATGAAAAGTGGAATCAGATCTTGAAAGTATCAGGACTCTATGAAGTAGTGTATGCTACTGAAAACATGGGTGATGAAATAAATGAAGAAATGGCTGAAGATGAAAATACTGAAACAGAAAATGAAGAGGTACATTTAATTTTAGCATCACATGTATTCCATTCCAGTACAGTTCTAATCACACCTAGGCATGACATGGCATCTGATAATCATATGAATCACATTACACAACAGATTCAACAGACAACATGTAAGCTTACAAGAAATGAAAAGGAATTATATTGCTGGTTGATGGATAATGATGAATCAATTTTGTAAGTTCTTTATGATAATGTTTCATTATGTTTGTTATGTGATAAGTGAAATTACTTAAAAAAAGAACACACTGATTTTACAGATCTCAATTTGTATACTCCGATGGTCGTGTGAGTATTACAATGCAGGACATGGGGACGTTGAGTGCAGAATCCTATATTTACTCATCTGTGATCGATGTCTGGAGTACAATATTGAACCACAATGAAGGAGTAAGAGATCCATCATGTTGCAGAAAATTCTTTGCCATAACAGTTCCCACTGTAAGTGAAAATACAAACCTGCATTTATATAATAACATTATAAAAATAAACTATAACTTTTTAAAATTTTAACTGACAGTGCTTCTCCGTTTCACACCCACCAAAACACTTTGATGTAAAGAGAAGAATGATACAGTTCTCAGAACTGCTTCTTATGGAGATGAAGAGCTTCAAACACTTGAACATTGATGACATAGATCTGGTAAAATAATACTTATTCTAGCATGAAGAAATTCCAGGATAACCATAACATCTTACATTTTAGCATCTTATCTAATCCATTTTAGCATCTTATTTAATTCATTTTAGCATCTTATCTAATACATTTTAGCATGTTCTTTTGCAGTACCTATTCCCAATATATTACTCACAACATTTCTTCATGATAGCAATTGATGTTGAGAAATAAAAAGCAGAAATAATTGACAATTCTTCAGCCATGGATGGTGATGAGAATGAAGAGAAATATGGTAGCATCCCACAAACTTTGGTAAGCATATAATTACAACATCATTGTACATTTCAAACCACATAAAACTAATATTAAGAAACACAATGCAGGTTGAATTTTTAATTGATTTCCTCTACAACAACGGTCAAAAGAGAAGAGCCACAAAAATGTCAAAGCAGATGAAGCCTGCTGAAAGACTGAAGATGCCATGGAGAGATGACTCAAACAAATCTGACTGTGGGGTATATGTGATGAGACATATGAAGACGTACAATGGGAATGAGTGGCAGAATTGGAACTGTGGCATAACTCCAAACAATTTGAAGCAGTTGAAATACATGAGAGCCAAGTACTGTGCTGCAATACTTGCTGCGGACAGTAACATTGAAAAGGAACGAATCATAGCTGAGGCAAAAATCCGCTACAATCCTTCAGTTGACATTGATTCTATTATTCTGAACAAGAAAAACTAGTTTGTGTTATGTGTTTTTTGTATGAATATGTTTGACCACAATCTTTGTTTGGATTTTGGTGTTTCATTTTAGATTGCTATATTATACAAGATGACCAGTCTGAATTAATTTTTACTTCATAGTCCTCTCATTTCAGCTTCATAGTTCTTTCATTTCAGCATTATAGTCGTTCCATTTTAGCATCTCTAAAAACGAATTGGGAAATAACAAATCAAGAACGAGAATGTAATGTAATGTTGAGCAATCTAAAATAAATTTAACAACATATTCCTTTAAGTTTAGCATAATAGTCCTTTCAATTTAGCATCAGTGAAAAAGATTGACATCGAATATAAAAATATATGAACCAGAGTATCGTATTCAACATTCTAAATTAATTTTAGCATCATAGTACTATAATTTTAGCATTACAGTATTCTCATTTGAGCATGTTAGACCCTGAACTGTAATAGTGTAATAATGTAATAAACACGATTATTAGAAGCTTAATATTAAAAATAAAAATTCCTAAAAATATTAGTATGTGATGTAGAAATTAATCTAAAGAAATAAAAAATAATTAGTATGTTAAAATACTTATAAATTATCGAATAAAATAATTAATATGTTAAAATATTCTATCCCGCTTAAATTATTAAGGACAAAAATGTAATTTTAATTAAATTTCGTAAACAGTTAACATATTGAAATTAAAAGTTCTCTGATCAGAAACCTGCAACTGCAACACGCATATATTGATTCTTTTCAAACGAAAACGAAAACGGTACACTTTTCATTTCTGTAACAAGAACACATATTCAAAAGAACTGTACAAAAAAGTTAGGGTTTGAACATATTTTAAACTTGTTGCGGTTTTTTTTTAACACTAGAAAAGCAAGTATAAACTTGTTATAATTCTAGCATGATTCTCGTAATATAATACCATACGTGTGCCGAATTTTTAAATGGTGAAAAAAGTAAGACAATAAAGTTAATTTTTTTTTAAATGCCATAATAATCAAGATAACATGTTTAACATAACATAGAGAAGCCCCATTTTTAGCATGTTCTAAAACCTAGTTTTAACATAGTTTTAAAGGTATATTTAAAATCATTTTTCTAGCGTACTCTTTAATGGTGTTTTAAATGATATGTTTAACATTGGAAAGCGTAGACCAAATTTTATCCAGATTTAACATATTTTTACAGTTATATTTATAAGAATTGTTTTAGCATAGTCCATAATGTTGTTTTAGCATGAGTAAATTCCAGTTTTAGCATCTCTCTGTGAGTGTTTTATATTGACAATGTTGAGTGATTGTGTGTTATGTAAACGTATGTAGATACTTTGAAGCGTAAAAATCCAGAAACAAATTCATCTGGAGAAATTGATGCAACAAATGCTGAAAGAAGAATGAAAGCAAGGAATGACAAGGAGAGACAAAAACAAATTAAATCTCAATTTCTTGCTCGCATTCTTAAGGAAGAACTTGATTCTCAAAAAGATAAAGCTCATTCTTCATCATCAAAAGTTGAGATGGTCATGGAGAAGAATACAAAGAAGCCAGAAGTTTGGTCATCACTGAAGAGCAGAGCACTCCTAGCACCTCTGACAAAAGCAATTAGGATAATGAATGATGCACAGAAGGAAGCTGTCATTAGTATGGGATTTGGAGATATCCTACACTTGAATGTGATGAATATGCCTCAAAAGTTGAGTTTTTGGATTCTAGATAATTTCAATCCAAGGCGCTGCCAGATTGAACTTCCAAATAATGGAGGTAGTGTTCCAATTACTAAGCATGATGTTGCAATCGCGTTTGGGTTTCCACAAGGTGAAACACTTATCGAAAGAAGGAAAATGAATCATCCATGTAAGCTTATGGATAGCTGGAGAAAGGAGGTGAAGAAACAAAAGTACAAAATCCTACCGTCTGACATTGTTACAAAGATGATCGAGGACGTTGAAGGTGGAAGGTGGTTCAAGATACATTTCATGGTCTTGCTGACAAGTTGCCTTATAGAAAATGGAGGTAACAGTTATTTAGCTCCAAAGATCATGCATCTGTTAGATGATATTGAGAATGTGTCGAAATTCAACTGGTGTGAATTCACACTTAGAGCCTTGGTTGAGCATGCAAGTACCTGGCACACAAATAAGGAAAAAGACTTTACAGGCCCTATCTTGTTCTTGACTGTAAGACTCCATATCTATATTTCATTTTAGCAAATATTTGTATAAATTTTACACTATTTTTTATTATTATCAATACTAATTAGTAAAATAATTGAACAATGCAACAACTTGTGTATGTCGATAGGGTAGTTCTGTACACGAGATATGTACCCAGATCTGTGCCGCTGATACAACAATGGACAAATACTTTGTTAGTTGACAGAGAAGAACTTGAAGAGAGTGCAGGTGGATTTGGGTTAGGGTCAGTTTCTGAACCTTATTATGGTGAGGAGGATGAGACAGATGAAGATGAAGGAGACGAAGTTGAAGAAGAGGAAGATGAAGGAGAGAAAGATGAGGAAAATGAGGAAGAGGAAGAGGAAGAGGATGTGACTCACCATTTTGATCCCAGTCCGAGCTGCTCCCAACAACCTATTGAGCAAATTCGGAAAGGGATAATGAAGAATGCAAAGATAGCTGTTGCAGCTATCGAAAAAATAATTACTATTGTCAATGATGCTCCGCATGAGATGCTGAGAAAAAAAGAATTCAAGAGGATGGTTCAAGCTGCACTTCTGGTGACAAAGGCAGAATCATCTGAGCAAAATGTAAACACAACACCAGAAATTGATGATTTCTGGGCCTGTCCAGAGCACATTGCTGCGATTGAGGAGTTAGAGAAAGCTGCATTGAGAAGAGATGATGTCAAGAGGAAGTTAGATGGTTTCCCTACTCTAAGCCTTGATGATAACTATGAGAGATGGGACGCAGTCCTCAAAGTTGCTCAGGAGAATGAAATGATGATGACGGATGAAAATGAAGAAAGAATTGCTGGAGAGAATGAGCCATTGGTACCTCTTCACACTCAAGATGAAGATGAATATGTTTCTCCTATTCATTTTGGACCAACTATGAGTGATGAAGAGCATACAGAGAAAGGTACTGTTGAGGAAGGAGATGAAGGAGAACAGACTGAGAAGATACCTGAGGAAGAAGGTGAAGGTGAAAAGAAAGATGATGTAAGTAATATTCTGCCATTCATTTTGCATTGAATATCTTGCTCAGATTATTGTCATCTTAATATCAGAAGCATACTCCAAACTTACAGGTTGCTGAGACAAATACTGAGAAGGCTGGAAATGCTGTCACTCAAGAAGAAGAACATGAACATGAGAAAGAGCATGATGTAAGTATTTTAGCATGACATGTAACTCATTCTAGCATGATCAATCACATATTTTAGCATCAATCTGTAATTGAATGTAGCATTTCCTGAAAAACTAACAATAACACAATAATCCAAACTTGCAGGCTGTTGATAAAAACACGGAGAAACAAAGTCAAGCTGTGGAGAAAATTGTTGGCACTCCACATGAAGAAGAACAAGTTTGTAATGCTGAAGAAGAATTTGTAAGTTACATTTTAGCATGCTTTATAAATCATTTGAGCATTGTCAAATACATATTTTAGCATCAGTCTGTAATTCAATTTAGCATTACCTGAAAAACTAATAATCACACAATAATCAAAACTTGCAGGGTGTTCATAAAAACATAGACAAAGAAGATCAAGCTGTAGAGCAAACTAATGACACTCCACACGAAGATGAACAAGTTTCTACTGCTGAAGAAGAATCTATAAGTTACATTTTAGCATTCTGTATAAATCATTTTACAAATTTGTCCAAATTTACTTTAGCATGCACTACATTTCCAAGCAAAACATTGATAAGATATTATATAAAATTTTCAGCGTCGTCGCGCTGTGAGAAAGGATAAGAAAAAGATTGTTGAGAAGGATTCTGAGGCTGAGGTAAATAAATATTAAATAATTTACATATTATTATACTTCATAAAATTTTATCATGATAACCAATCTTGGCGTAACAACTATGATTTCGTATAATCGTGTAGGGATATACAAGGATGGTCACAAGGACTAAATCATCTTTGAAAAAAACTGACAAGATTGTATCTCCTTACCAAGAGAGAGCAATAACAACAAATGAAAAGTTGACCAAGATTGAGAAGGAATTGTACATGTGGTTGATGATGAATGAGGAAGCAAATGAGTAATTTTCATATATGGTCCTTCAATATTTTTTCATATTATAAAATAAAATTATTTTGAAAACATCTCACAAAGAACTGATTTTTGCAGAAATGATTTTCTTTATTCGGATGATGATGTCTTCATTGGAAGGAATGAATTGAAGACATTAGCTCCTGGAACATACGTTAGCTATGCTGTTATCGATGTGTGGAGCACCATCCTGAATCAGAAAGAAAAATTGAAAGCTCCAAACTCCCCGAGAAGATTCTTCAGTTCAACAGACACAACTGTAAGTGATTTGGAGATCTTCAGTCCGATGCTAAAATGTTTATATCTATATGCTAATATGTGCATTCCATGGTGCTAAAATTGTTATACTAAGGCTTTTTTTGTATATTGTACAGTGGAAAACAATTTCAGAGCCTGTTGCAGCATGGGATGAGGAGAAAAGAATGTCCAAATTTTGTGAGACACTGCTTGGAGAGATTCAAAGGTTCAAAACGCTCAACATTGCAGAAATTGAAATGGTAAAACAAATATATACATAAGATTTTTAATTATAGAAGAACAAAACTCACATTATCTTACTATTCATGTGCAGTTCCTCTTTCCCATATACAAGTCAAACCATTACTATATTGTTTCCATCTGTCTTCGCAAAAACAAAGTCGACATACTCGACAACTCTTCAGTGCTAGATGGTGAAGAAAGAGTCAAGTATGGCGACATCCCCGACCTCATGGTATGAACAACTAAATAAATACAAATGTTAAATATTCATCAGAACACGACTAACAATCAAAAATATACAGGTCAAATTTCTGGTACAATTCTTGAGGAATAATGGACAAAGTAGAAAAGCGGCACAACTGTTGAAGAATTTCAACTTTGCTGAGAGACTGAAGATGCCGTGGAGGAATGAAACCAACAAAATTGACTGTGGGGTATTTGCAATGAGACATTTGGAAACATACAAGGGAGACGGGCTGAAGAATTGGAAATGTGGAATAAAGCCAAACAATCTCAAACAGCTCAGGTTTATGAGAGCCAAATATTGTGCTGCAATTCTCAGTGCAGACAGTAATATCTGAGCTGTGAGGAACAAAGCAGAGGCAAGTTTATTCTACAGGATGTTAAGTCAAGATGGTCCGATCAGTGCTGAAGAATTTCTTCTGTCTCAGTGATTTGTAATCTTAAACAAATTCTACTACTATTCTCAAGACAATTTATCATGAACATTATGTTTATTAATATTAGATTAATTGCATAATAGTTAGTTAGGTTAATGAATATTAATATTAGTATTAGTATTAGGTTAATGGATATTTTATGTGATGGATATTCGCAAGTCTTACTTTTAGTATTTAAGCCGTTTTAACCAACATGCTATTGTTCTTTTGATTTTGGCATCATGGCATTTGTCTACTAATTTAGCATCCTACTTCACTCGTTTTAGCCTTATTGATTACACATTTTAGCATGAGTTTATAAACAAAATATGCAACGATGATTTAACTTGAATGTGACACAATACAACCTATTTGGGGACGGTGAACCCTAATGGTAATCTCATAGTTACTAATTGAGATCATATAAACCCTAGTTAGGAATGGTGAACCCTACTGGAAAATGTCACACCAAATTTAGCCTCATACGTTTTTCATTTTAGCATGTTCTCATGAACGGTGATTTCATTGGAATGAAACCCAATATACCCTATTTGGGGATGGTGAACCCTAATGGGAATCTGACAACTAGTAATTGAGATCATATAAATCCTAATTGGGAATGGTGAACCCTACTGGAAAATGTCACACCAAATTTAGCCTCATACGTTTTTCATTTTAACATGTTCTCATGAACGGTGATTTCATTGAAATGAAACCCAATATACCCTATTTGGGGATGGTGAACCCTAATGGGAATCTGACAACTAGTAATTGAGATCATATAAACCCTAATTGGGAATGGTGAACCCTACTGGAAAATGTCACACCAAATTTAGCCTCCTATTTGAATAATTTTAGCCCCATGCATTTCTCATTTTAGCATCTTCTCATGAACAAAATATGCACAAAGAATCTGACAACATATTCTGCATAGTCACTGTGATTAATAAAACTTAATAGTAATACAATTACTGCAAAGGAAATGTAATAAACACTTTTATTAAAAATCATATATATTGTTCAAAATGAATGTACTGAAAAAAATTCACAAACATGATAAAACATCATATTGAACTATACCCAATCACTATAATAACATCAAAATGGACAGTTCCTAGCATCGTGATCTGACAAGTTATGACAATTGCTACACATTCTGGGTGCTTTGTTCTCCTTTCTCTTCCTTGCCTCATTCTTAGATATCAAACGACTGCCGCTACCTTTTGTTTTAACTGGAATTGGTGGATGAACAACAACTTCAGAAGGTGCATGTAAACCGTAGAATTGCTCAAACATGACTGTCTTTCTATGTGAAGTAGAACCCTCCATATCACCACACTGAAACAATGCTTTCAACTTCTGCAAGCCAGCTAAAAATGAATTCATCTTCTCCACATCACGCTCAACATAGCCTAAACAAGAATAAAACTCTGAAAACAACTGATTTAGCAAACTCCTATTATTATCCGAGACAATAGATTTACCAAATACCTCAACACCACCACCATGAATATGCTTAACTAATGCACTTCTTGTCGAACGGGAAGCAATATATTTAGATGGTATTGAAACTATTTTCAGATGCTTTAACAAGAGGAAAACATGAGAACACAATATGCCATCCCTAATAAATTTCTTACAGCTACATTTAACAATATCTTCTTCTTTGTTGTATGTTACCGTGTGAGTAATCTTACTCCCATCATCAACATCATACAGCAGCCCAAAATCACAGTGATTAATTCCTGCAACATTACATTTAAAACACGAAGCCACAATTTCTTCTTGCACCTTGTTAAACATTTCAGAAGTGTAAATACTAGCTGCATGTTTTTCAATTTCCAATGGAGTCTTTGTTATTGGAACGGTTGATTCATCAAGACTCTCTTGCAGATCATATGCATGTCTCTGTGCATCAATAGCACTATCAAAATGCATAAAAAATTCAACTAGATTTGATCTGAAATTGATGTAGCGGTTGAATAGACTGTTAGAACTCTCTGAAATTGAAGTTGTTCTACAGAGACCACTCATAGGTAGTTCCCTAAAATAGGCAGGAATCCAATATTCTCGAATGCTAAAAATAGAATTGAACCAACTATCAGTAGTCAAACAATAGTCCACCATGATATTATTCCATTTCAAATCAAAATCTGAAGGTTCATTGTAATCTGACCAAACAGCATCACTTAATATCTTCATAAACAATTCATCTTTCCTCAGCGTACGAGGAGCCTTTTCAGGAACCTTCATCATGATATGCCACATACAGAGTCTATGCCTAGAATCAGGAAAAGATTGTTCTACTGCAATCTTCAATGCAGGGTCTTGATCAGTGATTATCATACCAGGAGAATTCTCCATACATTTGAGAAACTTCTCAAATACCCAAGAATACGACTCATTATCTTCACCTGACAACAAACTAGCACCAAAACATACGCATTTACCATGGTTGTCCTTCCCAGTAAAAGGAGCAAATATCATGTTATACCTATCATTAAAACAAAAGAGAAAACACTAAGTACTACTGGAAGAAATAAAATACATCCTGTGTTCAATGGTAACATATATGAAACAGAATGCTAAAATGCTATATACACAATGCTAAAACTTTATACCCGAGATGATAAAACTATGTTATACCTCAATTTATATATATAATGTTAAAATTAGAACAGAATGATAAAATGGTATATCGATAATGCTAAAACTCTATACCCAAAGATGCTAAAATTAGAAAACATGACATACCTGTTCAAACTATATGTTGAATCGAACGAAACAACATCACCAAAAGCAGCATAATTTCTCCTTGACAGAGCATCAGCCCAAAAAATGCGTGTCAGTCTGTCCTCTTTGCCAACACAATACTCAAAAAAGAACCCAACATGTGATTGTTGCCTTAAATGAAACTTATCCAATACCATTTGAGCATCAGCCCCATGAATGTATGCTCTCAAGTCACGAGCATAATTCTTGAAATCAACTCCAGTGCAACCTACATCAAAATAGCTCCAAACATCTTCCTTAAAAAGCCTATAAGATCTCATTGCACCTATGTTTGCTCTAGCACAATTCAAAACAAAAATCTTGTGCACATAATCTAAATTTCTGTTCACCTTCATAAATCTTTTGAAATCATCTGAAACTAATGGGTGAGAATGATGTTCTTCAAACAATTTAACAATGTATCCTTTCTCACAACAAAACCTGAACACAATGCGAGCCCTACAATTAGATCTTTTAGAGACTCTACGCTTCTTTGTTTTAACTGCATCACTTGAATCACCAACCTTAACTACTGCATTCTTCTCACCCTCTCGACTACAGTAAACATATTTCCATATAGTTGTACCATCTTTAGATTTCTTCTCTGATCCAAGACGAATGTCAAAACCAGATGATTGTGCATAGATCCTATAAAATTTCACACCCTCATCCAAAGTTTTAAAACTTTGTTCAACAGTTGGCTTCAATTCACAATGTGGTATAAAATATTCTGTCATGCCAGGAGATATCTCTACAGTCATATTACTATGCTCACTTGAAACAGAAGACTCTGAAATATTAAAATAAAAAAAATTATAAACTGAACAAGGTAAAATAATAATACAATCACATGAAGAGATATTCAGAGACACGAATTTTAGCATTAGCTATGTCACATTCTAGCATCGTTCAACATACATTTTAGCAACAAAATAATCTAATGTTTACATGGTGTGTGTAAAATTATATAGCCAAGTCACAATATTTTTTGTAAATGTTTGAGAGAGTGCGATATAAAACCAGCATCTTATAATGCTAAAACACATGTTACGAAATGCTAAAACAAACACATTAACATGCTAAAATGTCTTATATTACGTATTCAATAAACAGATCAAATTGATGCATCTGTATATTCTCAAACTAAACCTTAGCATTCCTAACAATTAGAAAACGAATGATACAACACAAAACTGAACAAAAGCAGATCAAATCAATAAAAAATAAAAACGTAAATAAACTCCAATAGAACGAATTGTAGAATCAATACGATACAACGAATTCGAAATTAATCACCATTAAAACTGAATCAAACAATGCAAAATTAAAAACATACCTGGAGTCGCCATAGAATCAGAGATGTAGAAATTTCACGACAAATTGATTTTCAACAATTACAGAAAAAAAATGATCTTCACAAATAAAAAACCGTGATACAGTTTTTTTATCTTCGCTGCAAATTACGAACGAACAAGATCGACTGAGATTTAAGGATTTAAGGAAAAAATTTCGACTCCAAAAAAAGCGGAAGGATTAAGATGGAAACAAAAACAGAACAAAAGGTAATAATTATTAAATTACTATATTACCCCTCCGTCCAGAAAGTTGCCTAAAATTACAACAATGCCACCGCCCCATCACTTAAATATGTTTTAATCTGGGCCGTCCAGATTTACTTAAATAAGGGCTAGGATTGGTTCCTAGTTCATACCTAGGGGGAGGGTTCTCATTTGATCCTCTCCCTATATATATATATATATATATATATATATATATATATATATATATATATATATGGAAATGATCAAATAGGAACCAAATCCCTCCGTGAGAACCTATGAACCAATCATAACCTTAGATTTGATTAAATCTAATGACCATAATTTAGTCAAAGTTTTAGTCAAAGTAAGGTGGCAAACTTGTAATATTTGAGAACTTAATGAATGCGGGGTTATTTTCGTAATTTATAAATTAGGTTATGTTTTTTCGGATTTTGGGCCCAATTCTCGGAATTAAATAGATAACGCCCGTTGTCTTTTTTGGCGTTGTATTAATATGCTAACATGAAATATTTATACTGCTAACATCAACAGATTTTGTTGCTAACATGAGGTAGACTCATATTGCAAACTTGACGAGATCATAATATTAAATTGACACGTATTAAACACCACACATATAACATTGGACCACATTTAAAATAATATTGTGTAACATCATTCATACATACAACATATTGCTAATATGTTAGAGAATATACACACTGCTAATATGTGACTAATAATTTGCTAAAATGTTGGTAACATGTTGTTAATATGTGAATAATGATATGCTAGTATGACTTAAATTCTCAAATAGTACAAGTTTTTAAAATAACATTAAGCATTGATAAAATTATAATTGTTTATGAACTTAACTATATATAGCTCATAGTTTAACTATTTTCTCATGAAAGCAACTTAAAATTCAAAGTCGTGCATAAAAAATTTCATGTTAGCAACATAAACACAAGATATGAGCAATATTGTGATATCATATTAGCAAATGTTTGACAGTTACAAGTTGAATATACGTGAAAAAAGTTTTTTGTATTTTTCATCAATTTTTGCTAAAATAAACATATGCAGTATAGATCTTAAATGAAAGAGCATGAAAAAAATCTTTAATTTGATATATTTTTTGCGTAAATTGGATAAAAAAACGAGTAAGTTATGATTATTTAAAGTTTTTAAGAATTTTTTAAAAGATGATGACATCACTTTATAAAAAAAATATGGAATTACCCCTTATATTCCGAATTTACATATTTACAACTATGTCACCGCTTTTTTATCCGCCATGTCATCAAAATCCTTGAATTTGATTGGTTCTTAGGTTCTCACGGGGGGATTGGTTCCTATTTGAACCCACCCATATATATATATATATATATATAGTATCTCTCACACTATAATGAGAATAGTGACAACCAATATATACTATTCAATGAATTGATGATGATAACATTAATATATCTAAGTATTAGTATATTTATTGATATCAATTTAATTTAAATCATAGGCATAAAAGTTTGTAGTATTTATGATACATGAATCATTTCAAATTGATTAATAATATGAATGAGATATGAATATATATATATATAAAGTAACTCTAATATCTCTAAACTTACTATTTTTAAAAATGTGATTTAACTTGTAAATATTGATGTTTTGTCGCTCAATTTTGGATCTAGAAGCTATTGAATTACAAAATATGATCAATAGGTTCGAAAAAATGTTCAAATAATTTTTTTCCTAGGTTATTGATCATTTATGTTTAAAAATTTTCAAACATGTCTTGTATTTTTTAAAATGATTTTCCGAGCACATAACCTTGTATAAAAAATATTTAGCATATTTAAAAACACACCTAACTATAAAAATATTTGGCATATTTAGAAACATACCTAATTTTAATCTATTTTCTTCAATTTTTACTAGGATATTGTTATGAGAAATTAAAACCAACATAACCACAAAAGAGATGTCCCTTTTTTAAACCATACCGAATTTATTTGATACATAATATAATGCATGGAAAGTTTTTTTTTATCAGCATAGGTTCGCCCAAAATTATTAGTAAAAAAGCATTGAAAAGATGTTCTATTTTAATATAAAAATATATTAATTCAAGAAGAATTTCAAAGGGATGTTGATCGTAATAAAAAGTTTGATTATTATATTCACATATATGAGAACCTACACTCGTCCAATATATATATATATATATATATAGTTTTAAATTTAAATCAATTATTATTCTTTTGTTATGCACACTTCTATTATATTTCACATATATGATTAATTTGTACTTTAGAAGATATACATATAATATTCAATATAGAATTTAATACAATAATATATTACTTTTTTTAGATAAAAGAATTTGTTTTAATGTTATTAATATATATATATATATTCTTACTCTAATTATTTATTAAATATTTATTAACATTTTATAATTATAATATAACTTATAACTTTAAATTTTACACTTTTAAAAGAACTTTTAATTTTATATATTTTAGTAAAAAGTCATACACTTTACGTGCAACACACTTAATCTCTGCTAGTATATCAAAAAAGACTTCTTCAGAGACAAATTTGCACTAGTTATAATCACAATATATATAAAAGAATAAATAAATAAATAAAATAATATACATTTTCTCGTCACAACAAATGAAAAAAAAAATATAGTGAAAGGTAAAACTGGACTGTGCTTTTTTTGTACATGAGAAGGGTCTAAACTAGAGGGGGGGGGGGGGGGGGAACTAAGAGAGAGCCTCACATGAACTTGAGAAAAAATCCACACATTTGTGAGAATGAATCTGCACTCCCCCTTGTGCCACCACTATGGCCGATCCACGATCGAGTCAGGATCTTCGTCTTGCTGAATGCGATGTGGTTGAAGATACGTTGTTACATCTCGTGTTTCACCACACGCTCATTTGATGGTGAGTGTTTACGTTGGTGTGGAGAGGAGGCGACGGCGCCTGAGTTTCTTCTGTCTTATCAACATCCGGCGGCTTTCAAGAAGTTGTCGTAAGGGCTTGAAGTCGGCAGCCTGAACGAGACGGGATTGTTCTGATATTCGGCTGCACAGAGCGCTTGAGCTGTGGCCAACTGTTTGCTACCATTTTCACCCTGCGATTTTCAGTTAACATGACAAGATCATAAGAGAAAGTGATATACCGAAGACGGATGTCTTTTCATGGCGTATTTCACATTAAAACGGATAACATTTAGACTCCCTCCGTCACAAGTATATGGTTCGCTCTAGCTTCTCACGTAGATTAAGAATCATTTTAAGAGGTGAGTATATTTAATGAAGTTTGGGACTATGCAAAGTAGTATCAGATATAGTAATAGAAATATACACGACCATATATTTGGGACGGAGGGAGTAGTACATACTTTTGTTGAGTGTACCGTAGTAGACGAGAGAAGTACCTTATTAGGTGTAACGGCAGGTCCACCGGTAGCCACACAGGAAGGTACACCGCTAGGTATACCGCCGTGTGATTTGTCTGCTCCACCGCCAGCATTTCGTGAAGCCAGGGTCAATAGAGTCATCTTCTGCTGCTTTCCCTGCAGAAGTGTCTCACAATGATTGGCCACGTCCTTGTACGACGTCTCGGGGGCCGTGCTCACAGACATTCTGCCTACGTGGTGGGCTGTCTCCAAAATCTGCAGGCAGAATGCACGGCTCAAAATGCCATTAAAAGGAGGCGCGGCTCAGAAACTATCAAAGCACTGCTGCACAGTGAATTCAGTGACATTCAACCACAAACTTACGGATTGTAGGAGCTGGTCGACACTGAGGAGATTGGGGAACTCAATGGTCAGCTTCGAATTGGGCGGACCATTTGGATCGTGATGATTATCGTCGTCAAATCCCAACGCCAAGGTATTCTGCACGACAGAGAAAACTCAATAAGGCATATAAGGGAGGACTAAAAGAGCTGTGGATTCTGACAGAAGTGATTTTACCTTATCTAGAGCTCTAACATTACTTTCTCGTACATTACTTTCACGTGCGTCTTCCGAAGAATCAGCGAACATTTGGCCGCCAAGCGAACACATGTCATCTGGCAAGAACTCCTGGAGCAACTGCTCCCTTATGGCAGCCTCCTCACACTGCACGAAACAGCATCGGGGCAGAAACCATCAGAGACGGAATATCAAATGAGCGTGTGGTGAAACACGAGATGAACAGAACAATGAGATTAGATAGCTTACCTCCAGCAGGTTATCTAGATTTTTGACAATGAGAGACACGAGGGATCCTTTAGTCAGCTCGTTGTCCATTTTTATTTCTGAAAGACACTTTATAGCAGAGGTGTTGTCGTCTTTAGATCCGTAAACATTCTTATTTTCTAATCCAGCATCACTTATCTGCAACTTAGAGTCTTCTACCAGACACAAAAAGGGATCAATCTGATACAAAACCGAGGCATTTATGAGCGCGGTCAAACAAGTGATACATGCAGTTGTTATAATACGTATTGGGATTTAAATTTCTACTTTTTACAGTAAAAACATGAGTGCATAAGAAAATTCCATGAAATGTGCAACCTACCACTTTATTGGAGATTGCAGCCTTGATAATTGGGATGATAGGAAGGATGTTGTAGACCTTCGCCGAGAATATAAGCATACAAGATGACAGGACAAAGAGAGATCTCCGACGTGATGGTGGCAGAAGGCCTGAAAATCATAACAATTTATTTGAAAATGCACTTGCTCATATTAGTGGAAACTGTTGTATGACAGATACTAAAACTTGAATAAAATGCATCCATGATTAGCAAAAGAATGCAATTTCATTAGACTTTCGAGTTAAGATGCCGAAGCATGTTTACACTTTCTTCTCAATGTTATGTTTTGTTCTTCCTGAATTTGCAGAACTTGCAACAGTTGGCTCAAAAGAAAAAAGAAAAAAAAAACATATCGTACTAGCTTGTCAACTATGACCCGATAAGAAAATTAAAGATTTGCAAGCAAAACTTGTATGAATATTGAAATTTGAATGTAAATGTTGCTTACCAGGTATACCTCCTTCTTTAAGAGAAATACTCCTCAAAGTAAAAGCCAGCTGGAAACTTCGAATTAGAGCATCACGATAGGAGGTCTGCAAGGAAATATAGAAAGCGAGGTGATATTTCTTAATGAAAGAACCATTAACACATCAATCACACTGAAGGAAGTAGCAAATCATAACAGTTCAAATCGGACACTTATACGGAAATTATCCAAGTTTCCTTCTAGCAAGAGCATATTCTTTCGTTATTTTGCCTTGCTATATCTCTTCAAGTGATGAAAGATGAAGTGCTCGAGAATCCCTTTCGGTTGGAGGGGTACTCCAACTCAATAAAAACATATGCGTTCTATTTAAGTTGATAAGACAGTTTATTAGTTGTGAGGTTTTTGCCACAATTATCTCATATTTTTTACCCTTGTAAAGACTGTCATTTCTACTTCTACTTAACAGCTCTTCACCGTTCCTAATAACTCTTCAAGGCCTAAACAAGACTTAGCTTCAATATTTCAAGTTCTAGTAACAAATCAGTCCAGAATATATTCAGATTTGAACAGAAACCTTTAGAAAGTTACACATGGTAAAGACAATAGCTCATGATAATACAGCTTCCACATAGAATTGAAGGAAAGTAATTTACCTTTGCTCGAGAAAACAGCAAAACCAAGGTGTATGTGTGAGCAATAGCTTCGTAATTTTCTGGCATGTTTTCTGGAGACATAGATTGTGCCCAAATTGATGAAAGCAGGAGTGTTATTTGGTGGCTGCTCAGTCTCAGACGAACCACATCCTGAAATGGGAAGGAGATAAAAGTATAGGTGATATTCCTTTATTTAACATGCTTACAAAGTCGGATAAAAAATAACAGCTGACGATAATTTGGGAAACCTTTTATTATCTAATTTAGCATGCCTATTGACCAAAGAAAGCAAGGACTAGATTATGAGATTCATTACAACTATCACATGATTGTATTTAGCATTAGAAACATAGGAAATTTGAACTATAATTAATTGATGACCACGCTAAGCACATTTAGGAGCAATCTAAAATTACTACGGAAGACCTACCGCATCTTTACTTGAGTTGTTTGCGTTATCAACATCTGGTGCCGGTGAACTTCTGAAGCTATATACCCGACTATACGTTGATTTAATTCTGTTTACTACTCCACCTGTCTCGTTTCCATCTCCAGCAACTCTTCCGTCCAAGTGGTTTTCCTTGGAAGGAGTCCTTTGGTTTTGCAGCTTCCGTAACAATGCAGCTGATGAAGAAAACACAGAAACAGATCTCGAGAGTGACCTTGGAAATTCAATATTCTTCTTTGAGTCGGAGCCATCAGAAGATGGCTGAGGACAAACAGAAGATGGCACAAGCACAACAGAGAAGATCTGATGAGCTCCAATTCTCGTCTGGAGATCAGGATGGACCATAGCTGGAAGTAACTGATGAAACAAAGCCTCTGGAAAAGCCTAATGATAAAAAATGACAACCAGTCAATAAAAAGCTTTTGGAATGAGAGAAAGAGAGGAGGAGGAAGAGAGATGTTAAATAGGGCCTTGCCTTGTTTTTATACAAGAAGTTTGGTAAAGAAGCTATAATTTGAGCAGTTCGATAGACAGCAGAAATAGTTGTTCTAGCTATTACAGTAATGCTTGAGATGTTCTCTAACATAGAGGCCATAACATCGAGGATCTGACCTGCATCTCCAACCTGTTAACAAATGAAAAGAAGAGTATTATGATTCCCATATTCGACTGAATAAAAGTCGCGGCCAAAGAGCTTCAGATAGGATAGGCCACCTTTGATGACAACTCTGTGAGACATTCATCAACCACTTGATGGAATTTTCTATTCCACTTGATAACTTGATCGCCGAGATTTGCATCATCAAGTGAATAATGTATACTTTTCCGCAAATGCCTCATAATATCACTTACAGCACTGACTATAGGTCCAGATGATTGTATCTTCGTCAGTCGAGCAAGAGCAGTGACAACCTCAACTACATCAAGCTGCATTTCGGGTTGCTTAAGGACATTTTTATGGTCAAGATGCTTGACTAATATTGACAGCAAAAGATGTGTACTCCCTGCTCAAGCAAAGGAATAACATAAATAGTCTGAGCATCGCAATCATTGTAATTAAGAAGAAGAAGAAGAAAAAAGACAGGTATTGTTAGGGAAAAAGTTCCCCTCAAACCTGACCAGATTCATCCATCAGAAGCTGCATGTCTTTGAGGACAGGAAAAGCAATCCCATTTTGGACAGGCCACAGATTTCCACTGTCAAAATACCGAAACAAAGATTCCAGAACACGACGCATGGTGGTTGCTTCTTTCCCAAGATTGGCCATATTCTGAAGGCACACCCTTGACCAAAACTGTGGGTTCTTGGCAACCTCTCTGTGTAAACCAGGTTATACTTTACACATGAACTCAGCTAATAATAATAAATAAATAAATAATGAGCCAAGAGCTTACGCAGTCACATTAAGTTGTCCTTTATCGTTTATAATGATTCTCCAAGAAGGAACCTTCATTGCACCATCTGGGGAGGGAGAGGCAGAACCATATCCCTCATTTTTACCAACTTCTTGCACATTTCGATCAGATCCATTGGACTCCTTACTTTGACCTTTGTAATTTTCCAAGACTACTGAAACAATCTGAAGAATCGGACAATTAGAAATGACACTGCTCCAACCAAGACTAAAATGTTATGGTGGTAAATATAACTGGCGAAAAAATCATAAACCATATTAGATATAATGATTATAAAAGCTAACTTAAGAGTCAAATAAGTGGATATGTTTACACTTACATTATCAAATTCAACTGAAATATGGGAGTTTTCACCCATGAACCAAACCTGTACAAGACAAACAAAAAATCAAATGAACCAGATAGACTATAAATGTCCACTATAAGAGAAATGATGAAGACAAATAAAAAAACCCCTGACAAATAAATTTAAGAAAATGAACATGGTCATCATTAAGGTTTTAAGACAAAACAGAATGAGGAACTGTCAATGGATGCCATGATGTTGAACGACTATTTGTAAAGAAACTTACAAAAACCAGATCCAAGATGCCCATTATTGATGCAAGGAAATAAAGGATTTATAATTAAAACAATATATTAAATCTATAACATGTTTGGATTTTTTTCTGTCATTAAGGGTTTCAAATTCCAATTTGCAGATATTTTCACTCCATAGAATGGAATTTCCAGTCCTCTTAAAACAAAACGCATTTCGTTGTCTCTAGGTAATTTTTATACTGTTATTGCTTAATTATTGGTTCAATTTTCCGGTACTGTAGCGTTCAGTTTTTTAAATCTATAGCTAAAAATGTTTGTGGTTTGTACAACTAAACTAGAAGTAATTGGACCCTACAGATTCTACTGGTATTCAACTCAAACACATCCAGTAAGTAATGAATTGCAAACACAAACCATAGCAGATAGAGCTTGCAGTCCAGCTGCTCGTAAATGTTCCCCCCGCTCATCGTCTCCCACTTCTTGAGCAACTTGGCAGAGCTTGGGAATTAATCCTTCAAGGTTAAACATATAAGTTCCATCTTTCTGGAAAGCATGGAAAAGTAGAATCAGCCTAATTTATCCATTAAAGGAAACAAAATTCAAGGACTTATGTAGAAGCATAAATGAAGAACCAAACAGATATACAAACCTGGCTATTTACAAAATCAAAGAGAGATTCACATCCAATAATTAAGACTCCATCTTGGCTTGTCTGATCCAGCAAGGCGAACATGATACTCAATAAACTATTAGCGAACAAAGGCCTGACATGAAAATGGGATGGTGAATTTTTTTTAAAAGAAGTTCCCTGAGAAAACAAAGTTCGACTAGGGACTATCTCTAAGGTGTGTATCTTAGTGTCAAATTGATAGCAACAGGATTTCATATGAAAATATAAAAGAAAACAGACCAACTAAATAATTCAACTCTGATAAGGACAATACTAAAAATATCAGAAATACACACAAAATAGATTGGTAATTTCACATGAAAGCAAAAAACTATTTAAAGCTTGGTGATAAATTGTGCCGACAAGAAAACTACAAACAATAAAATACAAATAATTCAGGTACCCCTTGCTTATCACCAGAAATGTAAATGGAAAAAAAGGAAAAACAATAAATGCAGTGGGCGTACATTTGATCCTTGCAAGAGACCAAGAACTTCCGGTAGATGCACATAACAATTTTCACAAATCGGAAGTTTTCATTTCTTAATTCCTTGTAGAATTTTTGTTCGAGGGAGTCTGCTATCTGTCATTTCAGAAAAACAAAACCACTAATAAGCTAGCTTCAACACAAATCATATATACATGTAAGTTAGTTTTAGCACAAGAGAAGAGAGTATTCCACTTGTAACTATATAGTGATTAGAAACAAAGAGTTAGAAAGGAGGCCAAAAACTCAGCAGCCAACCATATTCTACAAAAACTTTTGAAAAATACTAGATAAAATTGGCATATCAGTAGACTATAGTGTAAGCAACCTATGTAAGTAAAACAATACCTTGGGAATGCGCAAAGGATTTTTGGATGCATAGTCGCATAATTTCCCAATCTTCCTATCATTGACTTCTTCATCCTACAAAGCAAAAAGAACAACAGGTTCTACAGTTAATTCATCTTAGAATAAGCAATGCATGTAGCAAAGGAAGCTGTGAATAACACCCACTAATTTCAGATAGAATCCTTCTTGATGACACTGCGTGGTTAATTTACTACCTATATGGCTATATACTACAGGATCGAGCTAAAATTGTTCAGCAGTGACAGAAAAAAGTTCCAGAAACCAAACCAGCACAGAATTCTCACCCCATTTTTTCCAGAAACCAAAACAGCACAAAATTATCATCCCAAGCTTGATTACAAAAATTAGTTAATCAATCATATCAATGCTACACAATGATGGCAAATAATCTGCCAATTCATTTAATCCCAAATCGTTTTTATTCAGACACACACCATATGGTTCATTTAACTCACCTGGGACCGGGGGAAAATATCTGATATCAAGTGCTTGTACCTCTTCACCGGCTGCCTCGACCTTGTACGCAATGCGGGGCAGAAGAAGCAAAGATTGTCACATGCTGGCAACACTTGCCTTGATATTAACCCGGAAACAACACTCATTTTGTTTTCACCAATACACAAAAATCCAATCTTTTTCTCCCCAAATCACCTTCAAAATGTATGCTCTCTTTCCCTTCTTTACCTCAAAAATATAGAAGGGAAAGGGAAGCCGGAACTATCAAAATCGAGCAGGCACCTCCTGCATTCAGGTCCCAGCCTACAGAAAAATCCAGATACGAACACACCTAACTCAAAAAACAAATTCTAATCAACCCATTCCAAAACACAGCGAAATTCAATTGTTCGAGAAAATGGGAATAACATAAACGGTTCAGGAAATGTATTTCTTTAAAAGATTCAATAATCTTGATTGATGACAGATAATCATTATGCAATAAAGAATATAAAGTTAAGGAATTTTTTCAACATCCCTTTATTCCTATCTATCTTGATATGAATAAAAGGGAGTTTTCCTGATTTTACCTTCGGATCAATTCCTGTAAAGAGCAGACCAGAAGGCTGGTAACCCATCAAAGATTGCCAACAATGTACCGATTTTCAAGCACTTCCCGAAACTTATGACTCTTTCTCTCTCCTCTCTTCTCTCTCTCCTCCCCCTCTCTACAGCCAGCCAACCTTTTATTTTATGAATTCTGATTCTCTCTCCATGTATAGCTGGACAAACTATATGCTAATAAATCTTCAATTTCAGGCGATTTAGAACGTGGACTCATTACATGGGATTGAAAGATTTTGTATTTGTTTCACGAATTCGCCATTATTTGGTGGCATAAAATAAGTAAAATAAAATTATATGAATTTAAATATAACATTAATAGTAATATTATTGACCGTTGAGGTGCATTATATTGGATTGGCGCTTGGCGGTCATTTGCATTCGAATTGCAAATATTTTTGTTTTTCTCATTACGAAATAGACATACTCTAACTCTAGTTCTACAAAACTATTACAGTAACTCTATCGAAACCGTGTATTTTTTTCGACCACTAATTCATCAACTCCACCACACCCTGAAGAAATGGTGTGTGTGTGTGTGTGTTTTTTTACATTAAACCTAAAAAATGGTATTACTTTAATCTTTATTTCTTCAATAATGTTAGATCTCATTTAGGGAGAGAGGAAAAAAAAACTTATACCCAAAATCTTGTTTTGAACGCTTGCACTTCAAAAAGTTAAAAAAAGAAAAAAGAAAAAAAGAAACGGTTAATTTTTTAATGCCACCTTTAAAAAAAAAATACTAAGCTAAGTTTTTTAATTTTTTTTAAGGGAAATTATAAGTTAAGTTATTCATCCTCGTTTGAAGTCAAAACGACTGTTGCTTTTTTCCACCTTGATTGGCGGTATAATCTACAAAATGCATACTTTTTGGGCATGCCTCTATTTTATTATTATTATTATTATTATTATTATTATTATTATTATTATTATTATTATTTCCACATATAGGGTTGGACCGTTGGAAATTTTTTATTCAAGCTCCAAAATTAAACATGAGATTGTTTACTCTAGTGGTGTGACATCTCCTGTTACATTATTAAATTTATAATTTTTTTACTAGTTTGTGTGCAAATCAAAATTATTTAATTTTACAATTTTTAATTAGGGCAATTAGAGTATATAATTATTTTTCAGTATGTAATTATCATTTTTTATTTAATAATTCATTGTTATGTTATTTTCATAATTAGAATTATAGTTTGTTTAATTTAATTTTTTTGTTAATAAATGTTGTAGAGTTCATAATGTTATAATTAATTTTTATTTTTGCAAACATTATGATAAAATTATTAATTTAATAGTATAACATGAGGATATCACACGTCTAGTGCAATAGATAGTTTCATCTGAATTATTCATCCTCAACATTAGAGTGTGTCCCAAAAAACATAAATGGAGTGATTTCATATAATAAATTAAGAAAAAAAAATCGAATAAAAATTGTCAAAAATTGCTAATATTGTATTTTGTATCATAAAATACTGAAAAAAAATATATTTTTTAATTTATAAAAAATATATAATTTTTTACTGTAAATTTCTTCAGCTTATTAATTCGTCATTGTTGGTTTTCAAATTTCAAATCCCTTTTTATGGATCATAAATTGCATTCATCGACATCAATAGTCAATACTATCAATATTCCACCTCCATAGTCATGCATCATTTACAAATAGTGATGCATCCCTTAATAAAAAATAAAATAAAAAATTAAACCAAATCACTTTGAATTCGAGTCACGTATTAATCTTTCAAAAAAGTGAGATGGTTTTGAGGCCAAGTCAAACTTAGGTTAAAATACTATAATATTTTATAATACACAAGAATCATAAAACAATAAAAACAATCATAATAATCCCATATTTGAGTGACAAAGTGTATTTTCCTCGTATATATAAATTAATACGTTGGAATTTTAAAACCTTCGAGTGCGACATATTTGGTGCAAACACCAAATCCTTGCAATATTTTTTTAGTCAAATTAAGTAGGGAAAGAGCTAACTAATAATTTTACAAATTTAAATAGTTATAATTGCTGACATTTATCAGCAACTTTTGACTTTTAATCGGAGAGATCATTAATGAACAACAACACACTTTGGCCCATCAAGGGACATAAAGTAAATCAAAGTAAAAAAAAAAAAAAAAATAACAAATTGAAATTTCGCCAAGAAATGAATATATGTCCTCTGCAAACCAAATAAACAATTTACATGTCGTCATTGTAAAATCTTTTTCTTTCTTACTTTTTTTATTTTTGTGAAAAGCATATAGAAAATTGGAATAATCGTTCATACCATCGGACTAGAATATAATCGATATATCGTTCGTATATGATTGAATATTATAAAGAGACAGAAGTTATTATCATAATTAAGTCATAACAATCATAATCGATATACGTATATGGTATATATACCCATCAGTAATAATAATAATAATAATAATAATAATGGAAAAAATAAAAATAAAAAAAAGAGAGGGAGAAAAGTGATTGTGGGCACAACGGCATTGTTGTTCAAAGTTTCTTTTCTGCTGCTGTTGCTGCTTTGAAAGGCTAAGAATGATTTCATTTGTGTTTCTCTCTCTTCACCTCTCTCTCTCTCTCTCACACCCCTCCATTTGTAGTACTGTTTCTCATTTTCTCGATCTTGGTCCCCAGCTACAGTTGTTTATTCTTGAAACCTCTCTACATCTGAATTAATCATCTCCATGTCAGGTCAATTCTCGCCTAGTTTTCTCTAAATCTCTCGTCTGATTCTATTAGTTTTCCTCCGAAACAAACTACAATGGCTCAACTGCCGCCGTTGGTGGAGCCGCCGCCGGTGGTGGCGGCGGGATCCGGCCATTCGACTCGCCGTTCGATCGAGACTCTGGTGGTGGTGTTGGCGGCTATCACGATCATCGCAGTTGTTGCTGGAATCATTGCTCGTCTCTGCGGCGGACAGCATTCCGGCGGGGAACATGATGTGGAGGGATGGGTGGAGAGGAAGTGCCGGAGCTGCATTGATGGTGGCGTACCGACGGCGCCGCCTCCTCCTCCTCCGCCGGCCAAGGAAGAGCAGCCAAAGCCAGCAACTACTGAAGAAGAAAAGAAGTGAGATATGCATGAAATTTTGTTTATATTAGTGCAGCTTAATTACTCATTGTTCGGCTGTTTGTTATTATTATTTTTCTCCATTTTTCTAAATTTGCTCTTTTTGTGTGTTTTGGAACTATTGAAATCTTGGTTAACTTGACTCAGCATCATATAGTGAAAAAACATGTAGTATTTGGATCCTTTGTTATTAAAGAGTTTATTAAAAAATATATTTCTGACTATCCATTTATTTATTTTTCTAGGAAAAAATAGTGAAACAGAAGAATAACCAAAACAGAACTGCGAAGGTCTGAAAATTGCTCTGATCAAAACTTGGAATCTTTTCCAACAACATTCAAACAAGAAAGTAGAAAAGACTGAATGAAAATTCGTCTAATTTTTAAACAGCAAGAGACGCTACAATATAGTAAGACCCAACAAATTGAGTGAAGAAACAAATGAATGAGAAATTCTTCCAAGAACAAGTAAAAAAAAATTCGATTTATACGGAATCAGCTAGTGATTTTTTTTATTACAGATATCCAGAGAAATTGATATTATTAGGGAAACAATAATTTGCAAACGAAAAAGGTTGTAGACAAGGGCACAATTGCACAAACACAAGAAAAACGCCACCTTCCCAATTAGAAGCTAAATATTTATGAGAATAAAACCGTATACAAACAGAAGCTTCTTGCCCAAATATGCTATAAACACTATGACGGACCATAAATCGTCCAAATCACAATTATCATGACATATACAGCATTACCTACAAACTATAACTTAATCCTCAGATTCAGAGAATTGTCATGAAGGATAATCATGCCCCTCGTTCCTAACAAGCTCCGATTCACTGGGAGGAACAATCCTTTTCCGCATCAGTGACTCGATAACCGGGTACGCCCTTTTCCTACCACCTCTCGGTCTCGAACGGAATTGCTCATCAGATGCGTCAAAATCTCCACCCTAAAAATGACATGTGATGATCCACAAAATCAGACATTTTCATTTGATGCTGCAGAAATTCTGGCATTTACAAACAAGGGAACTGAGTGATTGGTAAGAAAGATAGAACAACTCACAGGAGTATAGATGTGGCACCCGGATTTTTCATGATTGTCCCTCACGTGTTTGAATGTAAATCTCTTGTTACAACCAGGAATGCTACAAGCAAATGGTTTTAGTTCCAAGTGCACAGCCTTTATATGCTGATTGAGATTTGATGCCTGTACACATACAGATGTTGAATAATAAGGAACTCTCCATCAAAGGATCATGACATCCACAAACCAAATGCCATCCATAAACTTGTATGGAAAGAAGACTTACTGTTGAAAATGTTAGTGAGCACCCCTTGACACTGCAATTGATCCTCCCTGAGGAAAGCCCTGCTTCATGCATGCGCATGTGTCGCTTGAGATTTTTCTTTAGCTGTTTTGTGCCACATTCTTCACATAAAATGTACTGATGACAAGACCGAATATGCTCCTTGAGACATTGCTCATTAGAAAAATATTTCATACAGCCTGGTTCTGCACAGAATGCCTCCAAAGAATCCAACTTAACTGCATTATGTCAAGATATTTATCAGTGATTAATGATGATGGTAAGCAAAAAAACAAATTAACAACTGAAATGTGGCTTACCATGAGAATCCTCATGTTTATACAATTTGGAGGGGTATTTAAATGCCTTTCCACACTGCGGTTCTGCACATACATGTCCAATAGGATGCTTGACATTAGCACAAACAGATTCACCGTGGAATTCTTTCACATGCCATGTCATATGACCCTCTACTTTAAATGTCCGCTTACAATCCTTAACTGGGCATTCAAACAATTTCCCTTGAGAGTCACTGTCACAGTCTGCACAGTCAGATTCCTCAGGGTTCTTAACATGAGTAGCAGCAGATTCGTAGTGGAACTCTTTCACATGCCGTGTCATATTACCCTGTAGCGTAAACATCCGTTTACATCCCTCAACTGAACATTCAAACAATTTCCCTTCATGCTGAAGCATATGTCTGTTCAAGTGGTCCTTCCTTCTGTAACTGGACTCACAGTCATCCACGGAACATATAAAAGGCCTCTGTAAAGGTACACACTTGCTATCAGGAAAAAAAATGTGCAAAACTTTCTTACAGCAGCTACTTGCATTCTACTCCAATACATAGACTAAGAATCCTCAAACCTCAGAATAGCAGGCGTGACTGAGGCACACTTGGTGGAGCTTCCCAGGCAGTCACCCACCTGGTACTGATCCACTCAAGATAATTTGTTGCCTCTCGCATTTTGGAGTTCTTTTATTTGGGATCCAATGCTTCACACCGAGCAATATATCATGGCATTTTCTGTCTTATTTCAATCTGCAAAATACTATATTTTTAATTTCCAAGGTTCCCATAAATAACCAAATGTACAAGACAAGCTTGCAATGTAAAGAACCTCAAGATTCCAGAATATCATATGAAAAGACTGAAGGTCACATCTTATCAAGACAAATTCTAAAGGAACATTCATGATTCAGACAGAGAGACTATATCATAACAAAACAAATGCATCGAGTATCACTCTGTAGAACTTCAGCAGCTCAAGATAGAATACCCATTACCAAATTTACATGGTCAGGGAAAACAAAAAGTAATTAAAGATGCAAAGCAGCCTAGAGCAAACTGGTTCATATTTTCATGCCAAAACCCATACATTACAGTAAAAGAGTAAACTAAATCGATCAACCTATTATTTAGGGCCTAAACATCAGATTTTCCCGAAATTCATTCTTAATT
Organism: Perilla frutescens; assembly: GCA_026008535.1. Taxonomy (NCBI): domain Eukaryota; kingdom Viridiplantae; phylum Streptophyta; class Magnoliopsida; order Lamiales; family Lamiaceae; genus Perilla; species Perilla frutescens. Next base: position 70,983,202 of record BRKX01000001.1, read on the forward strand.
GATACAAAAGTAGGTTAAAACAACAATGTTAATAATCCTCCAGCATATGAAAGCTTTCTGAACAAAATGGCTATATATAGAACTGCATGAGAAAATTTACCTCGATCGAATGACTTTGCATATGCTGCTTAAGATGAGCAGGCTTCCGGAAACTCGCGCCGCATTCTTCACAAATATTCAATTTCTCCCCGTGCTCGTTTTCTTCATTCAGCTCCTTTACCTTCAATTCCTCCTGCAATACACAAAATACCCATTTTTTTTTCACCCACTAGAAACTTCAAAAACATTATTTTGCAAAAGCTCAAGCGTAAGTTCCCCCAAATCCAGAGCTTGAAAACCCTAAATATCAATTAAAAAAAAAACTTAACACGATAACACGTACCTCGTGGTGAGCACGGATGTGAGCGGCGATTAGGGCTTTCTTAGATCGGCAAATTCCGCAGTACTCACAGTAATACCTCCGTATATCTCTGAAAATCGGACCTCGTGATTTCTCACCCTCGTCCAACATTTCTGTATACGTATACGTGCGCGTATGTAGAAGAAGCGATGTTGAAAATTGAGGGAGATGCAGAAACCCTAAATCTGAACGGCTGGCAGAGTATGCGTGATAGTGAAGAAGCTGAAGTGATTAGGGTTGAATTATATAGGCAAGTCAGAAGGGGTATTTGCGTCATTTGCTTCAGTCGTTTGATTTTGTGGATTGTTTTTTTTTTAATAAAATTCTATCATATCCATTTTTATCCCTACATAAAAAGATTTAATTGATAATTGATTGATTAAATTTTATTATCCTCATAGATCAACGCCAGCTCCAAAATATAATAAATCAAATTATTATAATTTATTTGCTATGCATTTTAAATGTTATAAGTTTTATTTTGTGATTTTAAATTTTATTTATTGTTCTCTCCCTATCTATCAATTGTACGTACACACATAAGATTAATTATAATTTAATTAATAACGTTATAATTTTTTAATAAAATTAATCCAATATTTCAATAATTACAAAACAATTCATATTAAAATATCGAAGCATGTAACTAAATTATACTTACAAAAATATTGGATCATTTATGTTTAGATAAATTAAGATAGGTCTTCTATTTTCCTCTTATTATGTCTTTTTTTTAAAAATATTATAAGTTGCATCATTTTATTATAATCTTTTCATATTGTATTGCATGAATATAATTACTCTTGTATTTATTGCTACTGATTAAAAGAGAAACATCTAACATTTTTTTTTTGTAAAGTAACTACTATCAAACAAAAAAAGTTGGTGCATGCATAACAAAAAAGGAATGATGGGGTTAGAAAAGGGTTTTTGTTGATAGTTTAGGGGCACGAAAATTAAACTAAACTTTTGTGTATAATTAATGCCTTCCCATTTTTATAGCTCAAATAATAAAATAATAAATTTTACCTAATTTCCCTTTGTAATTGTACCTACTACTCACACACCGTAAAATTTCCACCTTTTTCAGATGAAAATTGCCGGTAAGTTTCTGTGCTTGTCTTTTTTTTCTTCGATTGCTGTGATTCTCCGTTTTTGGATTCATTTTACGTATTAATATTGATTCCAGTGTTATTTATGCTCATTTTATACGTTAATGCCAGTGATTACCTGAGGATTTTGTTCATGAATTGTAAAAAAATCAGTTATTTGAGACCGTTTCTTTGAATTTGTGACTGGGATTTTGGAGGATTATTGAGTTATCATTGTTCATATAACTGTTGTGCGAAATTTATTTTTGATGGATTGGCTTAAATTCTTGATTTTTTTCTGCTTCTCATGGGTGGGGATAAGACTTTTGGATGTCTTTCAAAAAAGTTATTTATTTATTTCAGTTTTCAGAATGTTGGGTTACGACTGAGTTGTTTGCCTATTGTTGTATTGTTTTGTTTCGTTTCCTTTCTTGTTCTGTTCTTCATTTTCATGCTAGCTATTAATCCAACATTTTTTGCTTGGATTTTTTGTGTTTTATTTTTGGCATGGTGATGGAGACTTGAGTTATGGTAGGTAGTTGGGCATTCAAAATGAAAAATTGAACAGGCTTGTGTATGGCTTAAATGGCCTTATGTTTTCAAGGACCACGGTGTGGGGCTCTTTATAACTGTCCAATGATTTCGAGTCTTAATGAAAGAGTTGAAGCTTCAAATTGGATAGGCATCCTGTATCAGAAAACTTATCGAATGTTAGTTGATTATTTCTGGTTATATCGAGCTGTGTCCTTTGCACACCAGAAATGGATTCTTTTTGTTTCCCTGTTCCCATGCTGATTTGAAAAGGTCGTTTGTTGTGTGTTGTTTGGTGGATTTAGCTTCTTATAGTTTTTTTCATGGTTATGATTTAGTATATTGGTTGATATTAAATTTTTCTCCTCTATGGTTTGCAGAAATAGAGTATGCTCCTTTTGGTTTTCCTGTTTCCATGCTCATTTGGAGAAGTCATTAACCTTTTTTTTTTTTGTTATGGTGTTCATGGATTTAGTTTATTATAATTTTGTGATGGTTATATTGTAGCATATAGGTATGTGTTCTCTGTTACATTTGTGTTTCTTGCAGACAGACACTTGAATGTGGCTCATCAATTTTTCGATGATCTTTATTCGTGCTATATAAAAGATGAAGTTATCTTATATAATTGAATGCAGGTCATCATTTTTTGATGTCATCCCCTCTCTTGAGCTGATCATCAGAGTCTAAGGTGACCTTTGTCGATTATTCACCAGTTAGTGAACACCTCAAAGAACTTTGAAAACATCTTTATTTGGAACTCAGTCGAGGAGAGGTCAATTCATCAAGTAAAAGGCAATTCTATGGACCAACCACCGAATGCTGGAGGGAATCCGCTGCCTCCACCACCATCAAAGACTGAGATTTTGGATTCTCCTCTTCACACAATCGGCTTTGAAATTGATGAACTCTCAGCTAAGAAAGTTTCAGGTCACCTCCTGATTACTCCAAAGTGCTGCCAGGTGTTACTCTTTCTTGCTCACTCATTTTATATTGATTCCATCACCGTCCCTGTGTTAACATTTTTTACATGTATAAACGGGCAGCCATTCAAGGTTTTGCACGGTGGGGTGTCAGCACTGATAGCTGAGGCTTTGGCAAGCATGGGAGCTCATGTTGCTTCAGGTTTTAAACGGATAGCTGGTATACACCTTAGTATCAATCATCTAAAAAGTGCACAGGAAGGCGATCTAGTAGTTGCTGAGGCTACACCAGTCAATGTTGGAAAATCCATTCAGGTTATCTTTTCATTATGATGTATTCTCTCTCTAAGTCTAAATAATTTGAATCACCGGGACATGCATCAGAGGGATTGCATGTATTTAAATGATAAGAGGATGCACAATATAGCTCGTTGCAGTGCTTGAATTATGATTTCAATTGTGTGAATAAGAAAAACCAATGATGAAACTTTTGCTAAACCAATTCTAGGAAAGCACATCTAGCAACAATTCTGGTTATATGGGCGTCATTCATTTTGCCACTTATGCATATATTTTATTTTCCTCTTCGTTTGTCTAATTCTTTTTGATGCATTATCCTCGAAATCTTCATCTGCCAGGACCTTTACTGAAATTACTGATGATTATACTTCACCTTTCTCAGATCACAATCATGGATAGAAATTAGTACGACGAACTAGTCATTATAGCTTATAGATGCAAAAAACATAATCCCAAAGCTGCAATTAGTAGTTCTCAAATATGTTATACATGCATATAATTAGTGGTTGGATCTGAAACAACAATATGTAGGTTTCATATGAATCCATTGCTTTAACAAAGATCTTACTGCACTTTGAGCAGGTTTGGGACGTCCGCCTCTCAAAATGCAATCCTTCCAACTCCGACATGAAAACACTTATTGCATCCTCAAGAGTCACGGTTCTTTCCAACATGTCTGTGCCGGAATCTGCCAGAGATGCTGCTGAGAATCTCAAAAGATACGCTAAATTATGACTGTTTTATAAATGTGTCCTTTGAGACACATGAGATCCTCTATTCCACTTTTTAGTATCCCACTAAAACACATGACATATTCCCCATCTAAGATAGCATTGATGGTTATGTAACCCCATCTCAATAAATCTCATCAGTTGTATGATTCCTTGGGGCTTTATTGAAGTGCATTATTACTTACATGTCAATATTTTTATTCAGATAATGTGCCGATTTTCATGACTGTTAAGGCAAAATTGTGCGTAGGAGGAATCTTGCTCGTTTGGGGTGGGTTGGTAGATCGAGTGGTCTATCTCATGATTGAAATGTCATAGGTCCAAATTTTGTCAATGCCTTTAGGGTCGAGCTATCCAGAGTGCAGTCATGAATATCGTCTGCTAGTAGTAGAATCTTTTGCATGACTGTTTGAGCAAACCTAGTGAAAATAGGATTGGAGGAACAATTGGATACATCATACATAGAAAAGAAATCCAAGTTACATGTGATTGAAGAAATTTCAAGATGTGGCAGCCACCAGAAACCTTTTGTTTATCATGATAAATGTATGTTATTTCATATTGTTTGATGAGGAATTGAGGATATAACATCTTCCTTTTATAAGACAACCTACACTACATTTGTTTCAATGAATGAAAATTAAATTCCTTCAGAATTCCACCTTATGTACACCAATAAACATGTAACTATTCCTATCTGCTGTAATTGCACCATAAATATTTAAGGGCAATGAGGTGAAACTGTTCCAAAGTTCTGCAAATTAATGTTTTTACATACAGCTTCAGATTTCCCACCATTTACCCCTACCAGGCTCACATTCTGCAACACAACTCCCTTGCATGGATGGCTCTTACTGCAGTTGAAATCGATTGCTACGTTCGACGCGCTTGTGCCCTTGATGTTTTGGTACATAACGCTCTTGATTTCTACAGCTGAATTCTGAAATATTACCAAAAAAAAAACTCATAATTTCAGACAATAAATGAGGCTGGTGTTAGATTTTTGTGGAATGGCTCTTTTCTTTTACCTGTTGTTTGCATGGTTTGTCTTGATCACAGTAGTTCTGGTCTATGATTATGGGATTTCTCACATTTTGCATCTCTATGTTCTGGAATTTGATATTGTTAGCACTTCCATATCCACCCTGTGCACGAATAATTTCAAATAAAAAATGGTAAAACATGAGAGAGAGAGAGAGAGAGAGAGAGAGAGAGAGAGAGAGAGAGAGAGAGAGAGAGAGAGAGAGAACCTGCCATGTCTTGATTCTGACACCATTTGTGGTTCCAGAAAGCTTTGCTCTGTTAACCACAACATCTGAAACATAAGCCTCTGAATTTCCAGCACCTAAGCTTCCAATACTGAGTTAAGAATCAAGAAACACCAATGCAATAAAAACAAAATATACAAGTCAGTAATTATCTGGTAAATTCGATCAACGTTTGAAATATGAGATGGAATATCGCTCTAAAATAGAGTATCTCGTCTGTCGCTTTGTTTCCTTAAAATCTAAACCTGATTCCATGGCCAGGTCCACAGATGATATCCGTGGCTTGAACCTTCTCCGATCCGCTTACAATCGAAATGCAGTCATCCCCTTCATCAAGTGAGACAATTTAATTATTAACACACAACTACATATGTAAAATAATTAATTGTACAATTTTTTACATGCATGTATGAAATTTTATTTTGTGAAATTTTGCAATATATATATATATATACCAGTTCCTATTGTGCAGTGAGAAATTTGGATATTTTGAGTGGCAGCGACATGAATTCCATCTGTATTAGGGCTGTTTTCTGGCGCATTCACCTCAATTCTGGAAGCTTGAACATTTCTGCACTTCTCAATTGACACATGAATTTGCTGTGCATTTTGGATCTTCAAATGCTTCACTACCAAGTTCGTGCACTCGTAGAAGGTCAAGGCCTGCGTCGAATTTTTCGATTCGAATGTCCGTAAAAAGAGTCACACGAGATCTTCTATTTTCAAAGTACTGTTACGTTCAAATAGAAATCACAAGTAGTAATTGACCATGCATACCGTTGGAGCATTCGTGCAGGGCTGAAACAAACAAAGAAAGAAGAAATAAATCATATCATATCAAATGGTGTAAAAAATTGAAGTATGCGATCAAAAGAAACAGAAGGGCAATAATTATATAGTTCATTTGGACTGTTTGTGTAGATTAAGAATTATTTAAGAAAACGAGTTTTTCAACTAAATTTTATGTGTTATCCGTATTTGATGAAGTTTTTGAAGCTTTTTATAATATAATTCAAGTAGAATGCATGGAAATTTCATGTGATATGATATGATATAAAAATGTTGTGTGAAACCTCCTCATGTTTAATAGAATTGATAGCACTAAATATCCCTTTGTATTTTAAAAATTATACATTGCTTCAATTCTCCTAATTATTTTTGCCAAAAAAATATCCGCACATGGGGTGACATTTTGGAGGTTGCAAAAGCCAAGTGAATGGGGGGATTTTTGGGAAAAATATAGAAAAGGGGAAGCGGTGATTTTTTTTTTTTTTTTTTAAATTCAGTTTGACATAATTATTTTAAGGATTAATTGCCAAAAAATTCATCACCTTCGAATGAAATTATAATTTAAACGTGATTTTTATAACGTTGTAATAATAAACCAACATTTTTATGTGTGGCAAATTCGACACTTCTAACTTTTTCCCGATGATCCTAATTATGATGTGGGAATGCATTTTCCACGTAAACAAATTAATTCAGTTTATGAGAGTTGAAAATAGGGATTTAACTCAACCTTTTAATTTGTGACAAAATAGACATCTTCATTATGAAATGCTAATTATCCAATCGTTAAAAGTTTATGAAGATGTCCATTTTGCCACAAATAAAAAGGTCGGATTATTATTGCAACATTTTAAAAGTCGTGTTTAAATTGCAAATTCATTCAAAGGTCGTGAATTTTATAGCAATTACCCCTTATTTTAATAATTAAGAGGGGATTTCACTCAACATTTCTTTGCCATTTTACCTCAATAATTTTAATTAAGTACATACCATGTTAATGAGACTACAAATTTAATTTGAAAATGAGGAGGGAGTGTGTGTGTGTGTGTCACCTTAGATTTATCAATTTTGCAGGAATTTTTCCACCAAATATTGCCATTGCCATCTATAGTTCCACCACCTCCAACCAACAAATGATCAACACCATAGAACATAAGCCAGTGCCTCCTATCATTACTGTAATCGCCGCGATTATTAGATGCTATGATGGCTCCAGCAATCTGCATGGTTCGATTTTTCTGTTACATTTTCATATATATATATAGATATGTATAATTGATGAATTATTTTTACCTTGATAGTTATGTGGGATTTGCATGGTCCTGAAAATGTACATGGCTTCAAAAGAAAATTTCTGCTCTTTGGCACCACAAAACTGACATTTCCCTTAGACGAACAAGCCGATTTCCAAGCACTCTGAAATGCCTGAAAGAATATGAAATACAATTTGAAATAGAAAATCTCGTGTGCACGTGAGTCTACTCGAAAGAATTAATGAACACATGATATATGTATACAAAATTTACAAATTATAATACAAGCACTATATAATATATATATATACCTAATTAATTAATTACCTTAGTATCATCACTCTTTCCATCACCTTTAGCTCCAAAATTCAGTACATCCACATCTCTTATGTTGTCTGCAAACCAGTGTTCGATCATAACCGAGCTGTCGGATTTAGTGATCCCAACGGGACTAATATAAGAAGGATAACTGCGAAAATCGTAACCAAATTCTTGATCTTGTAAGAAATCGTTAGGGAAATCGTGGTCATGGTCGTGATGATCATGAAGGCTGTTGATGAAGAAATTCGAGCTTAAAAAGATATGAACAATCAAGAATGTGGAAAGATTCTTTGCAGTGCCCATAATTAACTCCTTTTCTTTTTTGGCTAGCGAATGAAATGATGATTAGAGTGAAATCTTATGCAAAAACAAAACCCTTAATTTTATGTGTGTAATAATAAAATCATGTGCATATATAGAAGTTTTGGGATGGGGAGATGAAATCATTTACTTGAATTTTTCAACGGATTAATGAAAAACGAATTGTGGACGAAAGGATTTCATCTCGGGTTTGGGGGGTGGGGGTGTCAATTAATGTGTCATGATCTCTACGATTCGACGTATGGAAATGGGCATGGCAAAGAATTAGACGAAAGGGTATTTCTGCATAGCAGTTGCTGACTTCTGCTACCTTCTATATGCTTAATTTGTGTACATGTAATTAATTAGGGTTATTTCACAAAAATTAAATAAAAGTAATTAGGGTTATCTTTCCTTTTTCTGATCTTGGGCAATGAATTCTTAGGAAAGAAGTAATAACATATGTGTTGATTTGTTTAAAGTCGTTATCATTCAATCTTTCTTACAAACTTTATTCTTACGATCTTCTATTGCTAGCTTCAATATTAATAGCTAATTAATGATTGTGGATATTCCGAATCTTTTATTGCATGCAAATTAAGTTTTTTTTTACTCACACACCCGACCTGTGGTATTGAGGAGATTCGATGCATGCAAATTAAGTTGTGTTTTATATATATAATTTTAAGTCTCAATTAATTATAAAATTGCGATAATCGTGCGTGATATTGATAGCGGATGACTGGATGGGATGTTCTAGTATGTGTCGACCGTGCGCCAACATCAAAATTGTATAGTTTTAATCATGCTTTTCATAAAAATAAACTTTATCATATTATAACTAATTATAATTAATTAATATTTATTGCTAAAAATTGATATTTTAAAAAATTATATACCATAAATTTGGAATAATCAATCCCAAAAATCAATTATATTAACTAAAAATAAAAATTAACTACTAAAAAAAATTATAAATTCTATCTAATTTGGTAGAGTAAACCCTAAATAATAATGTAAAACGAATAAAAAATAGAAAAAAAATTAATAATTTTGATGTTTGATACACGATTGACATACACACAACTTGATAGACACACATTGTGCTTTACATAAATTATTTGGACTTGGTAAAGTTATTGAGGATGATAAACTGAAGTATATATTCATACATGACTTTTACTAATTGCGTTCATTTGTTAGCCATGCTGCAATATCTCTCTCTCTCTCTCTCTCTCTCTCTCTCTCTCTCTCTCTCTCTCTCTCTCTCTCTCTCTCTCTCACACACACACACACACACACACATGTTTATGGTTAACATTGCATCACCTGTAACCTAAGATTTTCGATATTATACTTGTGGAAAGTTTAGAGGAAGATAAAGGTATTTTTATTAATAATATATCTAATTTTTCAAATAATCAGGTATATATGAAGATTAACGTGGACGCATTCTCTATGTTACATCATGATCCACAAATATTGTCACGTCAAGCTAACTTTCAAAACTTTTATTATATTTTTCCAAAAAATAGTTCCTGCATTTCGAAGATATCATGAGGATTCGAGTTATTAGGGTTTTTTTTTTTTTTTTTTTTTTTTGTGAGTGATATCAAGGTTGACATAATGTAATCATTTAATCTGACCTCAAGCCCATTCGCCAAACGAGTTGATACAACATTAGGTTATATATATTAAAATTAATGTAGTCACACTTAACTAGTGTAAAATCTTGATTGGTGGTCATTTAATTGAAATTTAATTATTTGTTTCTTGCAGATTGGTGATGGGGGAAGGTGGGCTGAAATATTGGAATTGAGAAAAATAGTGAACTATTATTATGATGGGGGAGGATTATTATATTTTTTTGTAAAAAGTTTTCTATACCCAAAATTGTCATCGATTGGGCCGGGCCGGGCCGGTTATGGGCTAACAAAGTAGTTTAGGTGAAGCCCACATGGGACACTAGAATTACACGCTCTCTCTCTCTCTCTCTGCTAAAACTTGCGCGCACAAAAATAGAGTTTTGAAGCAGCAGAAAAAGGAGAGCTGGCAGAAAAAGAAGAAGAAAGATTAGCATTACTGATCAAGAAATGTCCGAACATGAGAGTTCTCAATCAAATCCACGCCCACATTCTCACTCATCCCCGCCCTTCTCTCTCCAGCTACACTTTCTCTCTCTCCAAAGTCCTCTGTTTCGCCGCCTACCGCAATGTCCACTACGCGAAACAGCTGCTTTTTCAGATCCCATGCCCCAAAATCTTCGCCTACAACACTGTGATGAGAGGGTTCCTGCAGCAAAACCCTTCTCCCGAACCGATTTTCTTGTTTAAAAGACTGGTTCAGATGAAGTTCCCGACGTCGAACACCTTCACGCTGGCGTTCGTGTTGAAGTGTTGTTCGATGCTGCCGGCGTTCGCGGAAGGGCGGCAGGTCCACAAGCACGCGATCGCATCTGGGTTGGGCGGGAATCCGTTTGTGCAGACGTCGTTGCTGAACTTCTATACGAAATGTGAGGAGGTTGAGTTGGGGCGGAAGGTGTTCGATGAAATGTCTGAGAGGAATGTGGTGGCGTGGAGCGCGATGATCGGGGGTTACGCGAGGGTTGGGAAGGTGAACGAAGCGTTGGAGCTGTTTAGGGAGATGCAGAAGAGTGGAGTGGAGCCTGATGAGGTGACGATGGTGAGCGTTATCTCTGCGTGTGCAATGGCTGGAGCATTGGATTTGGGGAAGTGGCTGCATATATTTATTGACAAGAAAGGGATAAAGAGTGATCTTGAGGTGAGCACAGCGCTTGTTAATATGTATGCCAAGTGTGGATTCATTGAGAAGGCGCAGGATGTTTTTGACGCTATGCCCGTCAAGGATGCCAAGGCGTGGAGCTCCATGATCGTGGGATTTGCTATCACGGGGCTTGCAAACAAGGCTTTGGAGACGTTCGCGAGGATGGGAGAAGCTCAGGTAATGTAGAGCATGGTTTTTGTTTATGATTGAATCATCATAGTGATTTGCTTTGCATGAGAGTATGCAAAAGTTTAGACCGTATTGTGATCCATATTCAAGTTCGAGCATGCATAGCCTCGGGTTGTGTTAAGACTCTTGGCATCCGTTCTTCATGAATAGTTTGTAATGTGCAGTGTATTTTGTATGTTTTTTCAGGTTGAGCCTAACCACGTGACGCTAATTGGTGTGCTATCGGCATGTGCCCACGGTGGCCTTGTAGCCGAGGGGAGGAAGTATTGGTCAAGCATGCTAGACTGTGGAATGGAGCCATCTATGGAGCACTATGGCTGCATGGTCGATCTATTATGTCGCGCAAACCAGGCAGAAGAGGCTTATGAATTTGTGGTGAGCATGCCTGTTGCTCCAAATCCAGCAATATGGCGGACATTGGTGGTTAGTTTTAAAAAGAGCAAGATGTTTGATAAAGGGGAAGAAGTAGCGAAGCAGCTTCTTCAATTGGAGCCACTTAATGCAGAGAACTACATACTGCTTTCGAGCTTGTATGCATCTGCATCAGATTGGGTTAAAATGAGTGCTGTGAGAAGGCAAATGCGAGAGAGAGGGATCAAAGCTGTACCCGGATGCAGCTCCATTGAAATCAACGGTCACGTGCATGAGTTTGTGATGGGTGATTCGTCTCATCCTGAAGCTAAGGACATAAGAGAATTCATATGTGAAGTTTCGGAGAGGGTTGAAGCCAGCGGACATGAACCTTGGATTGCGTCTGTTTTGCAGAATGTGGGTAATGGAGAAAAACTGGGTGCCCTCTGGGAGCACAGCGAAAGATTAGCCATTGCATACGGTCTGTTGAAGACGAAAGAGTCTGTAACTATTAGAATAGTGAAAAACCTCAGGGTTTGCGAAGATTGTCATGAAGTGACAAAGACTATAAGTAGATTGTACAATCGAGAAATCATCGTTAGGGACCGAATTCGATTCCACAAGTTCGTCAATGGAGTTTGCTCTTGCCAGGACTTTTGGTGACCTGGATGACATTGTTTTCTTGCTATCAACATTACTGAGGTAAGTTTCTTAACATAGAACTGTCTTGATTTTAAGCCCTTCTGTCGTACTATTCCAATTATTTGCTTCATCTCCTTTAATTCTCCAATATTTTTACTGTAATCTCAATGAAGTTGAGAAAACAGGAAAACATAGGTGATTTTATTAAAGAAAGAGACTGTTACCATGCTTATTTTTGCTTCAAGAGAGATCTCCCCAATACCCTCACCCTCTATCCCAATGTATACAGTAGCTCTATAAACTTTCAGCAAAGCAAGAGGGAACCTACTATACTCCGAAAGGTGTGAAACCATGGAGACATCTCGGATTAGGATCTGCCTCTAAATAGGAAGTATATACTACTTAAACTTGGATTTCAATGGACCATCTATACATCTCCTCTTTAGGAACTGGGATTTCCAGAATTGCCAATCCGCTTGCTGCTTCGTAGTTAAACTCAGTTTCAATGTTGTCCACGGTGCATTTCAGTGGCCGTTGAGAACAGTAGACTCCAAACCTCCCACATCCTCTAGTCTTTAATGCAACTGTAGCCACAGACAATCTGCTTTCAGTTGGAGCCTCGGAATCATCATTTCTGATGGCAGTGTTGTAGACTTCAAACTGCTCCACTGCAGCACCGGAGTTGAACATGTCGAGCAAGCCAATGGGGGCAAAGGCAATGTTGTCTGTAATATTCTGTGGTGGTAGATGATATTGTTTGTCATCAGTTAAGAGTAAGTAAATAAGAATCGTGCCAAGTTAAGGGTCGCGACTGGTGGAAAAAACATACCTTCACAGGGCAGAAGTGGAAGAGTTCATATTCAAGAACCTTGAGTGTCACAGGCAATGAAGCGCCTTCTGGCAACCGAACTACCTCTCCTGATTTATATGCATAGGCTACAGTATCTCCTTTCCAGTCTGGTCGAGCAATTTGAGCTATGGTATCAACATCAGAGGCTCGAACAGAGCCAGTGAGAGTACCGGGGGAGGCATCATGAATACGAATCTTTTTAGATACCTTGCACCACCCAGCACCCTGGCAGTTGAATACGCCAACCACCCCAGAACACTTGTTCACATTCCAGATTTTAAGCAAGCTGCAAAATTCATGTCGGAACTGCACATTAGTTTCTTCATAGATGATGCAGAGATAAGGTGTTATGAGGAGATGATGCCACAAACCTTGTCCCATCTCTGGCTGGGTCGACAAAGAGACAATCTACTGTGGGTCGTCCAGGCAATTGTGCTCGGAGAATTGACCCGTCGGGGAGAACCAACTTCTTCAGAAGCTCGAAGTTGTGGTTGCCAGGCTTGTCGCTCACATAAATAGCACACCCTCCGACGGCTCGAGCTGCAGCGTGATACTCAGCAGCTGGATGCAGGCTCTGTAAAACAAGTGCAGGATCAGAGCTGCACAAGAGTTGTTATACATGAAATTTCAATTTCGAACAACTTATTCAAGTACTCACATGGAACATATCCCAATCAGGCTGCATGAATTCCCCCAAGAATACAGTGTTGTAAGCTACTGAAGAAATGTGAATGGTGTGTGAAGCAGGATCACGAGGGTAAAAATCATCGGAAGCTCTAACTATAGCAGTCTGCTTGGCACTATAGAGTCCATCAGTGTTATGGCACATGCAGGCAATACACCCATTGTCTGGAAAGTTCCGTGAGACGGAGGCTTCAAGGGCCTGGTGATAGCTACGAGTGAGAGATACTCTACCACCATGGCCAGCTCCGAGAGTCTCAATGATGTTCTGCACATCAACTTTCACTCCATCTACTCCACACGAAGCCAAATAGGCATGAAGCTCGTTGTAGAAATTGAAGACCTTCTTTGGGTGTACCAGGCCCAAGCCATGAACAGCGAGGCTGTCCATAACAATGTCCGGCTGGTTGCCTAAAACCCCAGGAGACTGCACGGGGTATGCCAAAGCTGTTTCGTAGTGTTCCATACCAGGACCTGATGGAAGTACTCCACCCCAGTAACCCGCTAGAGCATGCCAAACATAGACGTACCTGAAAATATGAACAATAAGTAGCAAGTCAGTATATTTCAGGTGGATTTTGATAGACCATAGAATTTGGTGAGCAAAGGTTAAGTCATTAGAGATCTTACTTGACATTTTGCTGCTGCTTGGCTGTTTTAACGACATGTTTGAGACCTGATTCTTGTTCATCAGCTTGTCCGTTTTTCTTGAATTTTTCGTTCTCTTTTATTCCAGTCAGTCTGTTTGCAAATCTGTAGATGAAACATCAAAACACATCCTAAATAAGTGATTGTAAGTTAATGCAGATGAACTGCAAAGTAACAAAATCCATTATAGTTTTCTTACTGAGCTCCTTGTTGTACAACAGCATTTGAGGCGTCCTTCACCTCGCTCCCGATCTGTTGCCAGCCATCATCTATGATTAGAAAACGAGGAGGCGTGCCTCCCTCGGACAAGCTGCAAGATCAAACATACGAGGTAAGTAACTTGGTTCGCGTGCTACTTGTATACACCACTTCACAACTGGGACAGTCAAACACGACTAATGTTCACCTCTTAAGCCCTTCTTCGACACCCTCTGCCGTGACATCGGTGTAGAAAGCATCCCATGTGCACCAGCCAAACCAGTCAATGAATGAGGGCAACTACACAGGCAGAACGTGTATACATATAAGCATACTCTGCTAAATTCCAGAAGTTAAAAACTTGATGAAGCAGCATATATTCTCACCTTCTTCTTCTCTCTGTGCTGAAAGGTTTGCAAGTGCTTCTCGACAGCTCTGTTTCACACAAATTTCTCCATATCAGAAAAAGAAGCAAGAATTGGGGTTGAGACGAAGAAGGAAAAAAACAGAGCACTTACTTGACAGCTTGATTGATGACTTCAAAAGGATTGGTTCCAGCATGCATGTAAACAAGGTAATTTCCTTGATTGGTTTCCACAGCATTATCTCCTGCGACAGACAAAAATGACAATCCATTTATCCATTTTGGCTCCCTTGAATCATTTGAAACAAAAAAAAGGAGATAAACATACCACTCTCAAGGCAAATCTCGAGCTCATTCCTCTCGTTTCCCTGAAGAACTGCGCGAAACTGGCCTTCAAGAAGAGGCAGGAAAACAGTGTATATGGTCCGGTCGTCTTTACTCTCGACGAGCATGAACTGCGTCTCCAACGGAACATCCTGCCCGCAGGTTCCCATTCTCTGAGTCATCCACCAGAGCTTGAACCGGAATAGGCACATGAACCGGACATCCCTTGATAAATAAAAAGAAATTAAGATCAGGATCACAATTTTATTCTTTTGCTATTTTTTTTCAAGAGGAGAAAAGTGCTTACTCTAGAACACCAACTGGGAAGACATGAAGGCTCTTGCTGTGTGAAGCTGTTGCACCGATGAATGCACCGGCAACGAGGCCGCCGCCGGATCCTGGAGTGAGCACAATGTTGTCTGGCACACCCGTGAGTATGGTTTTGCCATGAACAACGAGGTTTCCATCATTCACACAGATCTTCGGTGTCACCGTCATCTTTCCACTCTCTGCAACTGCTCGATAATTCACTACTGCATAAATTTAATCTCAGACTTAGTCTCAATACAACTCTAGAATTCATTGCGTTTATTCAAGTACAAAATATGCAATAGCGAGCTATAATTCAATTCCAAAAAAAAAAAAAAACACCGAGCTTCATGATTTTTTTTATACTTTTAAGGGTCAGTTTTTCATCAAAAAATTGAGATTGCATGTAAATTTAAAATATTCTCTGAAAATGCTCAACTTAATGAAAACGGCAAAATCACCTCCACAGAGCTTGGATGGAGTCGAAGGTACAACCATGCTCTTCCGCAAATGCAGACGACGCGGAGTAAAACATCGATACGCAGGCAAAACAAACGCCTGACGTACAACCATTTTCTAATAATTCCACCAAAAATATTGCCCCAAAAAACAACAACTAAAAATAAAAATAAAAATTCACAGATATAAACTGGCGAAAACCTCTAAACTCGACCTAAAAAATTTCAAACTCAGCAATACAAGTCCGGAAATGAAAGATCATCTGCATGCATAATTCAAACATCAATTTACACTACAACAAACCTTTGGAAACGCCAGATATTTTACCTCAGGAAGTAGCTTTCAGAAGCTCAATTCACCACCCAAATGTAAATATGTAGAGAGAGAGAGAGAGAGAGAGAGAGAGAGAGAGAGAGCGATGAAATTCACGTGAGAGGTGAGGAAGGATATATAGAGATAAGTGTTGTATATATTGTATACTCTTAATTAATTGGAGCTGTGGGATTTTGAAGAATGAAGACGAAACCACGTGGCCCTTTATATAGGGGGATTGGGGTTAAACGTCGAGCACTTCGTCGCAAACGGCCAACTAAAAACTCACACGTACGCTCAATTTTGTCACCGTGTGACTGCGTGTTCATTCTAATACTTGTCGGGAAAGAGAAGCAAAATGCCTACCTCTAGCTACTGTTTTATTTAATTTCTATTTAACTAGATTTATTTTTCAAACAAAAGTTACAGATTACTACCATCACAACCAAATACTATACATACATACATACACGTATATATATATATATATATTATCTTATACGATTGATGTGGGTGCTTGTGTGACGGTATACTCAAAATATAATTTAATAAGAAATGATTACTACAATCGGAACAAAATGATGCTAGTGGTTATAATTGATTGTTTGATTAGCTTGGCATGGCAATCATACAAATAATGTGCGATATTAATTACATATGATTGAGTCTTGCCACATCATTGACATGTCGCATATAATTAATGAATTTTGTTGTTCCAATTATTCAAATTGTTACATGGTCCCTATTCGGAGAAAATGAATCTTATGAATTAAGATGATTAACATGATTATTACGCAAAGATATGACAATCATAAATGAAGAAATATAATTGGTAAAGAATACGTATATATATGTATATAAATATAACATGTTACAATTTTAATAATTGTGTATTCAATGATTTCAAGATTTATATATATAATAATGCCCATAATGTCGACGTGCGCATGCTTCCACGTCAGATACAGCCACAATCGTTCCGTGAAGCAATTGGCCACGTCAGATCTTGTCTGAGAAATGGCCATGTCACCGTGGGCCCCATCACCAGATCTTTCCTTTTCAGATTTCTTTTCTTTATATGTTTATTTAGTGGGCCCACTCTGCGTCAGCCCGTAGACACGATCTCTCGCGCATATTCACTCAAAATCTAGCAAACTTTTTTCTTTTGTTTTTTCCCAATTGATTTAATAGGTGTCTAATTGATTTATTTTTTAGATATTTTTTTGGGGCGAACATATCGATAAATTATCACATATTTTTTTAGTCCAAATCTCGTCGGATTAGAGTTGGAATTTTCTTAGATTGTACGAAAAAAAAACCCCTTTAAAAGTTATTTGATGTGTGAATTGATAGATTTTTTTACACATGTTGTATTTAGTTCATCTAATTTAAAATAAAACTATACTCAATTTTTAAATTTTAAAAGCTACAAAATTTATGCACATCACAAGGAATTTATCATGTTAATCATGCTGAAATTATATCCCGATCACGAATTCCGATCGTATTACGATCATGATCAGGATTCACGATCGGAAATTCCGATCATGAATCGCGATTGTAATCCTTATGAGAATCATGATCAAGCTCTTGACACATTCTGAAAAAATTCTGACATATTCTAAAAAAATTCTGACACTATGTCTGAAAATGCTGAAAAGTGATGGTATAACTAAAAAGATGATACTTTTTGAATATTTTTATAAAATTAAGTAAAATAGATTTTTTTTTGTCTTTATAAAAATAAGTATTTTAGATTTTTGCTCATTATCATAAATAGAAACATTTGACACAACTCGATTAGATCGATTAAAAAAAATAAAATCCAAGTCACGCTATAAAAATAATTCCCAACTTGAGTCACGCTATACTAATTAGATCGATTAAAAAAATCAAAGGATAATAATAATAATAATAATAATAATAATAATAATAATAATAATAAGTTAGGCCATTTAATTTATGTTCATTTTAAGTTTTCTACACGTCATTATCTAGAAGTCCACACCATTAATTATTAAAGCAATCATTATGTTTTATAATATGGTGTGATGAACAAAATTAATTAGACCTATTTTACACGGTTTTTTAGGTCATGAAATTATTATTGCACACTTGTACATGTCTCATGCAATCCCATTATATAAAATTACTTGCATCCCTTAACGCTGAAATTCCAACTACACGTTGTCTAGGATTCTCTAATGAAGAGTGATAACCTTTTATTTTTTTATTCAAAGTTTGAACTTTATTAATTTTATTGCAATTATGAATATGTCAAATTTGACCCTAGGAAAGTATATATTGTCGCAGATAAATCATTAATTTCTAGAGGTTTTAATGTATATCTAAAAGTAAAAGGAAGAAAACTATGTTTTATGATCAAGTGTACGTATATGTTGATATCTAAAATATTCAAGTAGCATACTTGCATGATTTATAAACATATACTTGCAGCTTTTTTTCTCGTGGCAGAGAAAAATACAACTACAGTTGTTATTTATAAGTACATTTTGAGTAAATTTCCTTCCTTAGAGATTAGAGAAGCCCGTAATCAAATTATATGTTACGCAAGCACAATACATTTGCATTTTGATTTATTTCATCAAATATGTCCAAAAATTGAACTCAACTTTAATGCATAAAATTAAAGAAAATCGAACCGCCCAAATCTTTACCCATTTGGGCCATTTCATATCAAAGGGCCACATGTCGGAGATATGTTTCAAACCGCCACTTCACTATTTTGTTCATTGAGTATTTATAAAAAAAAATGTTATGTTTTAGAGTTACACTTTCATATTAAGTATTTAATAGCATCATGAATATATACATAATATGTATTGGTGGGATAATTTTGATCACCCATAAATCCATAAGTACAACATTAGTTATTTTTTTTCAAAATAATCTATAAAGAAAATTTTGTGACGGGATATGGTGTAATAGTGTGATTTTGCATAAAAATCGTCCACGCCACAACAAATTGTCTATACATCCCATAATGTATCATCTTAGATTATATTAATTAATTAATTATGGACACGTGTTGTTTTTCTGCAGAAGGTATATATCATAGGTGATGGCGGGAAATTCTAAGCTATTCTTTAGGATACTATCCATAACCATAAGAATATCGACACGTGGATTTAGTGTATGTTATTTAGTCATGTATTATTGTACTCACTTATTTTTATAAAAAAAAAAAAAGAACGTATACACTATATCCATGTGGACACATTAGCATCATACTAATAAAAATATTTGGGAATGTTGAATTACACAACTTAAAAATTGATGATTTGGTATGTTAAATCACATACAACTTAATAATTGATATCTTATTTGCATACTTTCAAATTTTGTATCGAATTTATAATTATACTCAAAATTTGTGAACGAAGTGGTGGGTTGACTATGAATATAATACATGTTGGTGGAGAGATTGAGAGAGAGTGAGAGAGGTGGGTGGTGGCTCAATCAAATGGGATTACATATTTTAAACCTAAAAAGTGAAATTTGGATTTTTTTTTTTGGCAAAAACCTACTCACCGTCTGAAATTGTAGACTACTCACCGTAGTAATTTTGTTAAATTTTTTCCCTAAAAAAATTATTTAAAATCGTCTATCAAACTACTTGCTTATATTTTTGGGCCACCGTGAAACCAATTTTTACCCTAAAATTACCCACATAAGTTTAATTTTATGTATTTTTTAATTTTTTTTTATAGTATTAATTTATGGCCCTACATGAAATTTGCCATAAAAATAATTTCTAGAACTTCAAAATTCTATCATTACCTTTGATATATAGGTTTGTAGTGCTATTATAAGTAAAAGACATAGATAGTTATCTGAATCCCTAAAACTGAAAATGTAGTTGCGATCAGCAACCATCATCATTGTTGCTTGCTTTTTTTGCTTTCTTCGGGTAAAAAACTTTAATCTAATACACAAGATGAAAATTGAATTGAGAAATATTATTTACTTTGAATTGAGAATTATTTACTTATTTTTAATTGATTGATTATTTGAGAAGCTAATGGAATGCCGCAATCTAGAAATTGAGATTAAGAAGTCCAAACATCTAGAAATTGATAAGTGTAAGAAGGATAATGTAGGAATTGTAGTTGCTCAAGATCAACGAAGATTGTAGCTCAACAAAAGAAGATAATATTTGCATTTTGAGGTAGGTGGCAAAGTGTTTTTGAAGACCTTGGAGAGGTGTTAAGATTTGAGAAGAAAGAAAAATTGAAACCTCGTTTTATCGAACATTTTGAAATTTTAGAACAAAGATATATTTCATGTTTCTATGTTGAATTTTCTATATTGAATAAGTATTTGCATGATCTAAGTTATACCATCAACCATGGAGGTGCGTGATACAACTCAACAAAGATTCTCGATAGGAAATCCCACGACCTAAGACATCGACAAGTTTCGCTAATTAGAATGCACTAGAGTAAACACGGAAAAGAAGACAACTTGAGAGCGTGAGTTAGAAATCTTAGCTAAGTACTCATCCTTGGGACACCCGGTAAGATATAAACTTTGAGGATGAAACGCTTCATTTTATTTAAATTTTTAGCATTTTTTGCATAAAATTGTGCATATTATCTTTGGATTTATATATGTGTGATTATTTTTGCAGAGTTTTTTTGTTTTCCATTCTCGCGTAACTATGCATTTTAGTTAATTCTGAATAAGATTATTCTGAAGTCAATTTATTTTATTGGTCTAGAGAATTAGGTATAATAAGGGAAATTATGTTTATGTGAACGGTTGGAAAAGAAGAAGAGAATGGGTGATTGGTCGGTGAATTGATGGTGAAAGTTTAAGAGAAGGCTGCCGGCGAGGGATTGAAGGTTTTGGCGAAGGAATGGTATGAAAGATCTCATTTTTAGGGGTTGTGTGCCCAAATTTGATCGATCTTCTTTTGGAAGGAAAAAGTCAACAGGTTAAATAGGAGGAATTGGGTTGTGATGGAGATCAGACTATTAGGCTATTCTCATCCGTTGGATGTCACCGCAAGTGATAAATTTTAAAATAAAGTCACGGTTTTTGGTGACTTGAGGCGGACAACCAACTTTGAGGCCAACCGTGCACATGCACATAATTTTATATACATTAATTTAAAATTTAAATATTTTATATAATTATAAAAAAATTAAAAACAAAAATACATCAAAATTTATAGTTTTTTTCTCTATAAATAGAGCCTAATATTGGTATGGTTTTACAAACAACTAAATTCTCTTTTTCTCACATATCTTGTTTCACCAAATTCTCAATCTCACATTTCTTCTTCATTGTATGTTATTGATCCAAATCACCAAAATTATTACCATGACTCTCATAGTTTTTCAAATTATAATTAATAATATGTTATTAAAAAATAAAATGATAAATATTTTATATAGATTGAAAGAAAAAAAATTAATATTTTATTTGAAAGTTTGTTAGATAAGTGTCACTGATGTGAGTAGTCTTTAGACCTTTTTTATTTGTTCTAATTTCAAAAGCGACTCAAATTCCAATACTGTATTTATTAGGTCTAAAATTTTTGTTGATTTGAAAGCAACAAATGCAATAAGACAGCTTCAAGAATAAGAATCATACAATACTCAAACTTGTAGAATAAAGGACACTTGATTTTACATGGTTCGATTCATCAAGAATCTACATCCACAGGAGAGAAAATATCTTCTTTACTGATTATGATCAAAAACAAGATACAGATTACAAGAATCACACAGATTTGAATCAATCAGATTTGTTGTTTCTCTCTCTCTCTCTCTCTCTCTCTCTTCCTTAATGAATTTCTTCTACTGAATTGTGATAACGGATCTCCAAAAACACATCTATATAACTGCATTAGAAAATAACTACTGCCAACCATTTATCGATGTGGCAAATCAGTTGGAAAGATGGCCCTTCTGCAACAGAAATCAACTAATCCTTCTAACAGACTTAGTCTGAATAATCTGCTAGAGTACAGTCTTCATGAACTGCCCGACCAAGCTGAAACATGCAGCAGAATAATACTTCAGATGATCATTGAGCTAAACTTCAGCTCATAACCATCAATTCTCCACCTTAGCTCTCTGATCATCTTCTCTTCAAGCTAAGACAGAAACTGACTAACTTTAGAAGATCCCTTCCTTCATTTCAGTGTAACTCCACCTTGAGCTACACTCCTTCATATCTTCATTTAATTCAAACCAATCAGACCTAAGCTCAAATTGAACTTAGGTGTAGGAAGAGCTTTTGTGAAATGGTCTGCTGGATTGACTGCAGTGTGGATCTTGCTCACGATTATGCTATCTTTTTCAACCAGATCTCTGACAAAATACATTTTAACATCTATGTGTTTTGTCCTTTCATGGTAACCTTGATGTTTGGCTAAGTGAATAGCACTCTGGTTATCACAGTTAATGATAATCCTTTCTTGATCAAGTCCAAACTCAGATAGCAACCATTGAATCCACAAACTCTCCTTAATGGCTTCTATAAGAGCAACATATTCTGCCTCTGTGGTGGATAATGCTACCACTATTTGATGAGTTGATCTCCAACTCATAGCAATCCCAAACAAAGTAAAAACATAACCAGTCAAAGACTTTTTTGAATCTATATTGGCAGCAAAATCTGCATCACAGAAACCTTTTAAAGCATTTTCAATTTTGTCCCTTCTCTTGAACTTTAGCCCTTTACTAGTAGTTCCTCTCACACACTTCAGTACCCATTTCACTGTTTCTCAATGAACCTTTCCAAGATTTCCCATAAACCTTCTTATCACACTCATAGCATAGGTGAGGCCAGGCCTACAACAAACCATTGCATATATTAGATTCCCAACAGAATTAGCATAAGGAATCTGCACCATTTCTTGCCTTTCCTTATCAGTGGCTGGTCCTTGATGGATGCTTAACTTCAGACCTTGCTTGACAGGTGTAGAGACAGACTTACTCATATTCATATTATACTTACTCAGAACTTTAGCAAGATAATTTTCCTGACTTAGACAGATGCTTATTTCTAATCTATTCCTTGCAATCTGCATTCCCAGTATCACTTTAGCTTCTCCAAGGTCTTTCATTTCAAACTCAGCTCTTAACATCTTCTTAACACTTTCAATTCCTCTGATTGTATCACTGGCTATGAGCATGTCATCTACATACAAGAGGAGGTAAGTAAGAGAGTTACCTTCCTGTTTATAGTAGACACAACTGTCGAATGAGCTTCTGCAAAACTTATTCTTCAATATGTACTCATCAAATCTTAAATACCATTGTCTTGGACTCTGCTTTAGTCCATACAATGACCTTTCCAACTTACATGTCTTCCTATTTTCATTCTCCACATTAACACTCTCTGGAATCTCCATATAAATGTTTCCATTCAATCTTCCATGTAAAAAGGCTATGGTGACATCCATTTGGTGTAATTCCAAATCATATTGAGCTGCTAAAGCAAGGAGGACTCTGATGGAGTAGTGCTTTACAATCGGAGAGAAAATCTCATTGTAATCAACCCCATCTCTTTGTGAATACCCTTTAGCTACAAGCCTGGCTTTGTATCTAACTCCTGCTCCTTTGAAGGCTTCAGGTTTCTTCTTGAACAACCATTTGCACCCTACTAACTTCTGTGTTTTAGGCCTATCAACCACTCTCCATATCTGATTCTTGCTTAACGACTCCAATTCTTCTGCCATAGCTATAACCCACTTTTCCTTTTCTGAGCAAGATATTGCATCAGAGTATGAGTTAGGTTGATAAGCCTCCACCTCAAGAGCTGTATACAGGGCAAAAGAGACCATATTTGTCTGCCCAAACCTTGCAGGTGGAATGATTGTCCTTCTGGCCCTGTCCCTTATTAACTGATTGTGGCTGATAGGATGACTATCTTCTGTTGGTAAGTCATCTTCTCCATCATCTGATGGATTTTCATTTTCTTCATCTCTGTGACCTTGGCTGACTTCAAAAAAGGTGCTAGGTTGCAGCTCCCTGTCCTTTAAATGATAGTTTTCCTCATCAAAGGTGACATCTCTATTTATTATAAACTTATGATGTGTTAAAGACCAAAGCTTATATCCTTTGACTCCTGTAGGGTATCCAATAAACATACACTTCACAGCTCTTGGTTCCAGTTTGTCTTGTTTGATGTGAGCATCAGCAAGACAACCTATAGGTTTAAGGAACTTGTACTCAGCAGAAATTCCATACCACATCTCTTGTGGTGTCTTGAACTATAGAGCTGAGCTAGTATTCCTGTTGATTAGGTATGCAGCAGTGCACACTAGTTTTCCCCATAAATCCTTAGATAAGCCTGAGCTACTGAGCATGCGTCTTACTCTCTCCATAAGTGTTTGGTTCATGCGCTCAACAACTCCATTCTGTTGTGGAGTGCCTGATGTTTTATGCCTGTTTATCCTTTTTTCTCTGCAGAATGAGTTAAAATCCTCTGACAAGTATTCCAGACCATTCTCTATCTTTAGATGCTTCAACTTCTTTCTTGTTTTATTTTCAATTCCATTGTGCCATTCTTTAAACCTCTGACAAGCTTCATCTTTAGTTTTCAGAATGTAGATCCAGAGCTTCCTTGAGTAATCATCAATGATACTCATGAAGAATTTTCCTTCTTTGGTTGTGGTCTTGGATGGTTCCCATAAGTTTGAATGAGCATAATCTAAGATTTGAATGGAATTATGTGTTGCAGCTGTAAAAGGCTTCCTTCTTGCTTTACCAAGAATGCAGTGCTCACACACTTTAAGCTTTGTGATCTTATCTCCCAATAAAAGGTCTTGCTTAGCCAGTTCAAGCAATCCCTTCTCTCCAACATGAGCCAACCTTGTACACCACATGTATGTCTTATCTTCACATGTAGCTGTGTAAAGTTGTCCAGCTACAGTTCTTCCTATTAGAAAGTACAAGTCATCCCTCCTGTTACCCTTGATCACAACTTTGCCTTCTTTGGACACAGTCATCTTTCTTCCCTCAAAGGTGAACCTGTATCCTAGAGAATCAAACATACCTAAGGAGATAAGATTCCTCCTGAGTTCAGGTATAAACCTAACATTTTCAATGACCCTTACAATTCCATCAAACATTCTGATTCTTATATAACTAATGCCTTGGATCTTGCTTGTCTGATCATTCTCTAGCATAACCGTGCCTCTACTTACAAGTTTTAGATTGTAAAACCAGCTCCTGATGGGTGTCATATAAAAACTACACCCTGAGTCCAACACCCATTCTGATCCTACTTCTTCTTCAGTAATACAGAGAGCCTCACAATTTTCATATTCAGCTTCTTGAAGGATAGAGGTCTAATTTACTTGATGTTTGTGGGGTTTCTTGGCATCTCTTTCTTCAAATCTTGCCATCATTTCCTGCCATTTAGGACACTGTTTCTTAAAATGTCCAGGCTCCTTGCAGTGAAAGCATTTCATCTCAGAATTGTTAGGAGACTGATCCACTTTCTTTTCTTACTTCTGATTCCCTTTTGTAGTATCTTTCTTCTGTTGTTTCTTAGGTAGATTTCCCTTCTTGATGTGTAGCTCTTCTCCTCCATTTAAGGATGAGAAAGTTGCAACAGTTCTCTGGAGTTCTTTATACTTAATGGCTACTTGCACATCTTCAAGGGTGATGGTGGTTCTACTACCAAACAATATGGTATCCTTAAAATTCTCAAAGGATTTAGGCAAGACAGATAGAATGATCAAGGCCTTGTCTTCTTCTTCAAGTGTTACCTCAAGATTTTCTAGATTATCAAGAGTTCTATTGAACTCATCGATCTACTTTAAAATATAATTTTCTTCAGTCATCTTGAAGGCATACAATTTCCGCTTCATGTACAGCCGGTCAGCAAGAGATTTCACCATATACAAGCTTTCTAATTTCTCCCAAACACCAATAGTTGTAGTTCCCTTGGATACGTCTCTGAGGGCTTTGTCTCCAAGGCACAAGATGATCATGGAGTGCGCTTTCTCCATGATTGTAGTCTGTTATTCAGTCTTCTCTTTATCTTTCCCAGAACTACTTTGTTTAGTATCTAATTGTGTCGTTTTATTGTAGTAATTTTGTCATGTTTAGCAAATAATTTTCTTTTATTTTATTTTGCTATGTGATGATTTTGTGTGTTTATTTTCATTTATTGCTCTAATGGTGGATCATGTCAAGTTGTGCAAAACTTGAGCTTTTGATTACAAAAGCAGGATTTTTAAATGGCATTTAGGTGTCGAGTGGAAAAGCCGAAAAATGAGTTCGCATAGTGGAAGGAAGAATCAAAAGGCTGAGGAAAAATAAGAGTGTTGGAGTTAAATCGCACTGGGTTGCACTCGAAGAAAATAACGGAGCAAAGGACTCAATCCCCGTGGCCGTACCAGCCCCGCCGCCGCGCGCTAAGGCCTTCGGCGAAGCAGGCCCCGCGGGCGCGTGGGTGTGCTACCTATTTTCTCTAAGTTGCTTTTTGGATTTTTGTCCCCCAAAATCCTTCTCAAATCTCCCCCAAATCACACACATTTAATGCACCCATCTCATCACATTTTCTCTCACCTCATCCCCATACCTCTCACTTCTCACTCTCGATTCTCTCTCTCTCTCTCTCATATCTTCAATTGTGATTTTGGGGATATCTAGAGACACACACCCATTCCTTCAATCACTCATCACCATAACCCACCATACTTCATCTTCTCCATTCTTCCATTTTCTTTTCTCTCTACACGCACACACCACCATTTAAGAGAGGAGAAGAAGGGAAAGAAAGGAGGCAAGCAAGCTAGGCTCGTTAGAAGGCTTTCTTTTGGTATTTTCTTTCTTAAACTTGGATGATTTGTAGGGGTTTGTCCCTAAATTGTAAAGAATATTGGATATTATAGAAGTTGTTGGTATTTTTATTTGATTATGAGATGATGCCCTTTTATGATATTTGTGTTGTTTTAAGCATGATTATGGGCTAATCTCTCCATTAGGGGGTGGGTGGAGGATCGATTTGGTTTTGATTTATGCTTGTGATGGTTGGTTGTTGTTGTTGGAATTGTGATTATCATGTTGAGTACTTGATCACTACTTAGCATTACTAGGCTTTAGATGAGACCGAGAGGAGATTCTAAATCCCGACCTAGGTTCCTTCAACATTAGATGGTCTGGGTTCATAAGCTTAATATATTGTTCTTGTTCGTATGATATAACGGATAGAGGTTTAATGGATAGATAGTGACAGTAATTGAAGTTAAACCAATTGACGGGTCTATTATATGTTTGAGATCAATATAACCAACTTGAAGCAAGCTTAATGAGAAACCAATGAGAAAATCCACACCCTAATACTCGTATCATAATCTTTTCATCGATCTTGATCCTCGTTGTTATTTGCGCTTTATTAGTTAAATTGCATGTTTTAAATTCCTTAGTTAAATTCAATCTTAAATCCATGATTAGAGTGTTTAGGTTTTATTTTCATCATTTTAACACATTGCATGCATAGTCTTAAGATAATTTCCCACAAGAAATCTTCCTTGAGAGTTCGACTCGGGTTAGCTCATCGTGTCTATAATTGACCCCGTTCAATTGCGGGTTTGGTTTGAAGTAGTTTACCATGCTTCTAGATTTCTTCACCAATGCACTTCCCAGTCCCTGTTGGATAAGAAGTGCTTTCATCTTGACTTTCCAGATGCCAAAATCAATCTTATCTGTTAGCTTCTCAACCTCAAATCATGTAGATCCCATCCTTGATTGGCTGATCTTCCCACAGATGGCGCCAATTGTTGATTTGAAAGCAACAAATGCAATAAGACAGCTTCAAGAATAAGAATCATACAATACTCAAACTTGCAGAATAAAGGACACTTGATTTTACGTGGTTCGATTCATCAAGAATCTACATCCACGGAAGAGAAAAGATCTTCTTTACTGATTATGATCAAAAAAAGATACAGATTACAAGAAACACACAGACTTGAATCAATCAGATTTATTGTTTCTCTCTCTCTCTCTCTTCCTTACTAAATTTGTTCTACTGAATTGTGATAACGGATCTCCAAAAACACATCTATATAACTGCATTAGAAAATAACTGCTGCCAACCAATTATCCACGTGGCAAACCAGTTGGAAAGATGGCCCTTCTGCAATAGAAATCAACTAATCCTTCACAACTGCTTCTAATAGACTTAGGCTGAATAATCTGCTAGAGTGCAGTCTTCATGCACTGCCCGACCAAGCTTAATCATGCAGCAGAATAATACTTCAGATGATCATTGAGCTAAACTTCAACTCATAATCATCAATTTTAGAATTTGTTTATCACTTTTGTTGGAAAGTATAAATACTGTGCAAATCCATGCAAGTTAAGAAATGAGATATCAACTTTTCTCCCTTATTTTTCGTTCTATTCATTTCATATTCTTCACTATTCCTCTCATTTTTAGTCCAAAATTGAATCTTTATTCCATAATTTATTATAAACAGTTATCTAGAAATATATTAATACAAAAATTACACAAAAATAAGCAAAAGAAAGAATAAAAACAAGCTTGATATATCTAAGGCCATTAGAAATTCTTACCGGAACGTGTCATGTGGATTTTGTTTTTAGAAATTACCGATGTGGCACAATTCTACCCGTACATGGTAGTACCATTATTGGTAGGGTAGACATCCTTATATAATCAATAGAGCCAATTTAGCATCCATAGTTTCTTCTTGGACTAAAATTTGGAAACTTTAATCCTACCATTAATGACAATACTCTCTCTCTTCATCTTAAAAAATTAATAAAGTATTAGATCATCTCACAATAAATAATAGATAGAAAAAAAGAGGTCAATGCCACATGTCACACTTTGAGTGGATTAGTGTGCTATAAATAGATTTGAGTACTATCCTTAATGTGAGAATTATTGCCTACATGTTAGGGTACTACCCCAACATCTAATAAAATTTATTAATTATTTCTACCCGAACATGCATTTAAGAATCCCCTTAATGGTAGGGTAGAAGTTCTTCTAAAATTGATGGAAAAGAATATGGTCAATTTAGAAGACTTTCTTATTGAAAAAGATAATATTGAAAATATAAATATTGATGATGTTCCGAATGCTAAGTTAAATGAACGGATCAATGAGTTCATCGATCATTACGTCAATGATATCAATAGTTTATGATTTCATACTAGAACTTGAAGATTAATGGTTAGGGTTAGTAAATTATCAAACTCAAACTACTTGACGTTGAAGTACGTTCATATTTTGACGTTAAAGGCTACCAACCTATCACATAAGTATCATGCGCATTTCTAAGTCAAGATGTTGTCCTTTTTGCCGTATAAGTTGTTATCCGAACATGCATTTAAGAATCCCCTTAATGGTAGGGTAGAAGTTATTCTAAAATTGATGGAAAAAAATATGATCAATTTGGAAGACTTTCTTATTAAAAAATAGAATATTGAAAATATAAAGATTGATGATGCTCCGAATGCTAGGTTAGAAGAACGGATCAATGAGTTCATCGATCATTACGTCAATGATATCAATAGTCTATGATTTCATACTAGAACTTGGAGATTAATGGTTATGGTTAGTAAATTATCAAACTCAAACTACTTGACGTTGAAGTATGTTCATATTTTGACGTTGAAGGCTACCAACCTATCACATAAGTATCATGCGCATTTCTAAGTCAAGATGTTGTCCTTTTTTCCGTATAAGTTGTTACTGCATTATTTTCTATTTGAATCAATATTTATGTTAAGTAGATATTAGTATATTAAATCATTTTTTATTTGAATCGATAGGTTTTTTATAATTATGTAAATATTGATTGCAGCAAGAATTTATGACCAATTTTAAAATAGCACTTTATGAGAATTGTTTACATACGAAATGCGTTGTTGAATGGCTTGTATTATCTCTCGATTCTACATATTTGATAGAAGGTATTGTATGGTTTGTGGAGACATGTTTGCTCCAGTAGATGTGGAATTTTAGGATAAGGCATATTGAAATGGTGAGGAGGTTCATGGAATTTTTTTATAGTAAGAATCAACTCTCAAATATATAGACTGAACAAAAGTTGCAATTCGGAAATTATGAATATAGGACTCAGAGATGCTGCAAAGAGTGTAAATTTGTACATCAAGTGTGCATTGATTGAGAGAACGCTCATATTCTTATGGGGAGTGAGAATGTAGTTAATGATATCATAAAAAATTGGAGATATATTTAGTTGAATCTTTTGGAGTTGCAAATGTAAATGAGGCTTCTTGTTTAAAAGATGACCATGTAATTGGAGGTGAAATCTTTTCCTTTTTGGACATGTGTAAGGAAGTAAAAATTGATTCTGGTAGTTTCTAAATCTGTTTGTTGCTGATTTTATGCTAGGGATGCTTAGATGTTACCAATTGTCATCGAAAACTTTAGTCATATTTCAGACATTGTGTTCCGAGCTTCTCATACATGATGTTCCAAAATAATTTCACTAAAACAATTGCTTATGATTCGACTTGGGCGTCAATTCACGAGGGAATGCTTGTTTTAAAACACTTTTCTTTTCACTTATATTCACTCAACTTACAATTTGCATGCTTACCGGAACATGCCATATGGATGCTTTTTTTAAAAAAGTGCCAACGTAGCACAATTCTACCTGTAAGTGGTAGTAGCATTATCAGTAGGGTAGACATCCCTATATAATCAATAGGGCTAATTTAGCATCCATAGTTTCTTCTTGGACTAAAATTTGGGAACTTTAATCCTACCACTAATGATAATACCTTCTCTATTCATCTTAAAAATGCCACATGTGATCACTTTGAGTGGATTAGTGTGTTAATAGTAGGGTAGAAGTTCTAAAATTGATGAAAAAGAATATGATCAACTTAGAGGATTTTCTTATTGAAAAAAAGAAAATTGAAAATATAAAGATTGATGAGGTTCCGAATGCTAGGTTAGATGAACGGATCAATGAGTCCATGGATCATTACGTCAATGATATCAATTGTCCATGATTCCCTACCAGAACTTGGAGATTAGTGGTTAGGGTTAGTAAATTATCAAACTCAAACTACTTGACATTGAAGTAGTTCATATTTTGACGTTGAAGGCTACCAACCTGTCACATAAGTATCATGCGTATTTCTAAGTCAAGATGTTGTCCTTTTTGCCACGTAAGTTGTTACTACATTATTTTCTATTTGAATCAATATTTATGTTAAGTGGATATTAGTATAGTAAATCATTTTTTATTTGAATTAATATGTTTTTTATAATTATGTAAATATTAATTGCAGTAAGAATTTATGACCCGTTCTAAAATAGCACTTTGTGAGAGTTGTGAGAATTATTTATATACAAAATACGTTATGACTTGTATTATCTCCTGATTCTACGTATTCGGTAGAAGGTATTGTATGGTTTGTGGAGACATGTTTGCTCCAGTAGATGTGAAATTTCAGGATAATGCATACTGAAATGGTGAGGAGGTTCATTGAGTTTTTTTATAGTAA
Source organism: Perilla frutescens (assembly GCA_026008535.1). Lineage (NCBI taxonomy): Eukaryota > Viridiplantae > Streptophyta > Magnoliopsida > Lamiales > Lamiaceae > Perilla > Perilla frutescens. The sequence goes on from BRKX01000001.1 coordinate 71,014,726, forward strand.
GAATAGACTCTCAAATATATAGACTGAACAAAGGTTACAATTCAGAAATTATGAATATAGGACTCAGAGATGCTGCAAAGAGTGTAAATTTATACATCAAGTGTGCATTGATTGAGAGAACGCTCGTATTCTTAAAGGCAGTGAGAATGCAGTTAATGATATCATAAAAAATTGGAGATATATTTAGTACAATATTTTGGAGTTGCAAATGTAAATGAGTCTTCTTGTTTAGAAGATGACCGTGTAATTTGAGGTGAAATCTTTTCCTTTTTGGACATGTGTAAGGAAGTAAAAAATTGATTCCGGTAGTTTCTAAATCTATTTGTTACTGATTTTATGCTAGGAATGCTTAGATGTTACCAATTGTCATCGAAAACTTTAGCCATATTTGAGACATTGTGTTCCGAGTTTCTCATGCATGATGTTCCAAAATAATTTCACTAAAACAATTGCTTAGATTCGACTTGTGCGTCAATTTACGAGGGAGTGCTTGTTTTAAAATATTTTCTTTTCACTTATATTCACTCAACTTACAATTTGCATGCTTACCGGAACGTGTCATGTGGATACTTTTTTTTAGAAAGTGCCAACGTAGCACAATTCTACCCGTAAGCGATAGTACCATTATTAGTAGGGTAGACATCCATGTATAATCAATAGGGTCAATTTAGCATTCATAATTCCTACTAGAACTTGGAGATTAGTGGTGAGGGTTAGTAAAATTATCAAACTCAAACTACTTGACGTTGAAGTACGTTCATATTCTGACGTTGAAGGCTACCAATCTATCACATAAGTATAATGCATATTTCTGTGTCAAGATGTTGTCTTTTTTGCCGCATAAATTGTTACTACATTATTTTCTATTTGAACCAATATTTATGTTAAGTGGATATTAGTATATTAAATCATTTTTTATTTGAATCAATATGTTTTTTATAATTATGTAAATATCGATTGCAGTAAAAATTTATGATCAGTTCTAAAATAGCACTTTGTGAGAGTTGTGAGAATCGTTTACATACGAAATGCGTTGTTGAATGGCTTGTATTATCTCCCGATTCTACATATTCGGTAGACGGTATTGTATGGTTTGTGGAGACATGTTTGCTCCAGTAGATATGGAATTTCAGGATAAGGCATACTAAAATGGTGAGGAGGTTCTACAATGTATTGAAGTTGTTGATGGTGGTGCCAAACCTGCAAGGTAAAATTGATGGGGATTGTTCTTTTTTTTAATATTTTGTTCAGAGTTGTAATTCTTATTCATGTGGAGTTTTTTTATAGCAAGAATCAACTCTTCAAATATATAGACTGAACAAATGTTGCAATTCGAAAATTATGAATGTGGGACTCAGAGATGCTACAAAGAGTATAAATTTGTACATCAAGTGTCCATTGATTGAGAGAACGCTCATATTCTTAAGCGGAGTGAGAATACAATTAATGATATCATAAAAAAATTGGAGATATATATTTAGTAGAATATTTTGGAGTTGCAAATGTAAATGAGGCTTTTTGTTTAGAAGATAACCATGTAATTGGAGGTGAAATCTTTTCCTTTTTTGGACATGTATAAGAAAGTAAAAATTGATTCTGGTAGTTTCTAAATCTGTTTGTTGCTGATTTTATGCTATGATTCTATGCTAAGAATGCATAGATGTTACCAATTGTCATCGAAAACTTTAGCCATATTTGAGACATTGTGTTCCGAGCTTATCATACATGATGTTCCAAAATAATTTCACTAAAATAATTGCTTATGATTCGAATTGTGCATAAATTCACCAGGAAATGCTTGTTTTAAAACACTTTTCTTTTCACTTATATTCACTCAACTTATGATTCGCATTCATATATTTTGATACACTACACCCATATATAAAAGTAACCAACTTTAACTCTTGTGATTAATAATTTATAGTCTAGATTATTCTAATTCTAAACTAATCTACATTATTCTACACATTATCTTCATGTTTTCTATATTTATCTTTATCTAGGGAAATTTTATACTACCCCATCAGATAGTGTATGCGGTGTCACAATAGACCTAATGTGAGTATGTGACATCTCATCTGTTATAATAGGTCACAAATCACAATAAGTTTATTGTGACATATGAAAGTGTCACATTAGTTCTATTATTACAAATAGGCACTACCCCATGAGGTGGCATATAATTTGAAGAGTATAAGAAGTTTGACGAGTATAAGAGTTGTTTGGAACTGTTGAGTGGTGAGTAAGATGTCGTGAACAAGGTCACTACATAAGACTGTAACCGAAATAATCGACTGAACTGACACATTTTAGTTCGGTTGGTTTGATGATTGTCTTTTCGATTCAATGATTGGTACGGCTCACTAAATCAGAATTCGATCGGTGATCGGTGGTATCCCAAAAATTGTACGGTATGACCGACCGATCGAATATGACTTAAATAGTACCCGAAATTTCCAAAAGTGTTACAATGAGACAAATGCACATCCGTCAAACCTTAACCATTTCCACACTACAGTGAATCAGTGACCACATAATCCTAGCCAGTGGCCCATCATTTACTCTCATTGAATCCACATGGCTCTAGTGCTCACTCCCGTTGAACCCACACCGCTCGGCAGCACGCTGCCCAGTGAGCCAACCTCCCCATGACTGGTCGCCACTTGTCAACAACACGCCATCTACTACAGTCTTCAGCCACCACTTAGGCTATTTAATTATGATCATATCCTAGGAATTTAAGAATTTGGGCAGTGTTTCACTTTCAGAAACTAAACACTCACCATAGTTTTTTTTTCCGCTAAAAGTATGTCAAATTCTTGCCCTATCTAATATTTTTTTTAATTATTGTTCGGTGACCAACCGAACCAACAGAATCGGGGGTCAGTTTGGTGTGCGACCACTGTTGTTAGTGGTCAGCCGATCACTAGAGACTTCATCCGCTCTTTCGGTTTTGGATTTTTCAGAAGGTTCCTACTCGTACCTTTTGATTACTCACCGCTAGAACTGCCTAAGTGCCATCAATTTTTTTTTTACACGGTTTTGTGGGTTCATGACTGTATAAATCTCATGCAATCTTATTATAAAAGAATTACTTGCATATCTTAACGTTGAAATGAATTAATTCCACCTTCACGTTGTCTACGTATTTTAATTTATTTTGTTTTTATTCAATTACGTTTGAACTTGATTAATTAGTTTTTACAAGAGACATGTAATTTTTAGTCATATTTAATCTAGATGTTCACTACTTACAAATGGCAATGATGCCGAGTTCGAATGGATTTGTCAATTTGAATCCACTCTGGCTACCAATATTTAAAAAAGGGGCATGTGTTGTGTACACTAGGTGTACATCAGACGGTTAATGAGTTGATCGATTTAATGCGTTGATCAAAAATCTCATCAAAATCAATATCAATCGTAACACTAAAAAGTATCACTCGAAAGCCTAAATGTATCACTTGTATCATTAAAAAGTATTGGCTAGAAAAAAAGATAAAAAAAAAAAAGCTATCAAAATCAGTATCAATCGTAATACTAAAAAGTATCACTCAAAATTCAAAAAGTATCACATATTTTGACAATTTTTTAATAACTCGTTGACTGTTTGATGTACTGTATATCTAATGTCCAAGAGAATTTGCGTTTAAGAAAATATTTCAAATGTATTTTACGCTATAAAAAAGTACAAAATGTGGTGAAAGAAATTCAATTGTGTTATTGATCACGTTTCTCGGAAATAATACCTTGCTTTCATTGCAATTATGAATCTGTGGGGAAAATATTGTCGCAGAAAAAGCATTAGTTTGTATATAGAGTTTTTTATATCTATAAATCATTATTTTGGGATGAGATCTCTAGCTCAAATTGGGTGTCCTATTCCGTTTAAAATTGTATGTTACACATTTGGCGTTGCATTTTATATTGCATACTCAATTTTTTTTCAATTTATTATATTTTAATTAAATTTTACACTTGTTATTTAGGATTCATCCTATCTAATTAGGATTTATTATAATTTTTAGTATTTAATTTTTCAAATAATCAATTAATAACTAAAACTTAAGAATTAAATAATAAAAAAATTGCATTTTAATTGGGTAGGATGAATCTTAAATAATAAGTGTAAAATTAATTAACTAAATAATAAGAAATTGAAATCGAAGAAAAAAAATTGGAAAAAACATAAAAAAATCCAGGATGATCCATGTGCCAACATCAAAATTACATAGTTCTAATAATGATTTTCATAAAAATAAAATTTATCATACTATAACTAATCATAATTAAAATTTATTGGTAAATTTGAAATTTTAAAAAATTATATATCCTGAGTTTGGAATAAGCAACTATAAAAATCAATTATATTAACTAAGAAATTGAAAATTAGTTACTACAAAATAATTATAAATCCTAATTGGATGGAATAAACTCTAAATAATAATGTAAAATTATACAAAACCAAAAGAAATTAAAATTGAAGAAAAAATAAAAGAAAAATTAATAATTTTAATATTTGATACACAGTTGTCAGTTGTCACACACAACTTTGAACTAGAGGATTTCATGTGCATTATTTTATGTTCTTGATTGTTTTATTAACTTATGTTAATTGTGGAATTTTTTTTAAGAGGTCAATGCCTTCACAAACAAGATTAGGACACAATACAATTATTTATTATTTTTTTTATTTTATTTTTCCCTAGAGGAGAGACAATCTTGTTATTGATCTCGACATAAAACATGGGTCCATCCTGATTAGTTATACAACGATTATTAATTATTGCGTTTATAAATTTAATGAGTAGTTATACATAGATTTCAGTTTAAAGTGAAACCAAATCCTATCATATTAGTTTCAACTTCGTCGTGTGATTCGTGATTAGATAATTTATTATGACAACTAGTTTTAATTTAAAGTTTCTTAGTACAAGTGCGTAAATTTTTAAACTCATGTATTATTATTATTATTATTATTATTATTATTATTATTATGGAATACACAACAATAACAATAATTATATTAATTAGTCGACCAGCAAACGTTGAGGAGATAAATCACATAACAATCTTCGTTGTCTTTCCTAAAAAAAATTAAAAAAAAATATTCGTTGTCAATCAATTCAATAAATTCCACACTCATTAGACTATTTGGTACTCTATTTGTAGTTTGTACACTTGTTACACAATAAAATGTTGCTCGTATCTAATTATTGACTATGTCATATATATCATACAACGCCTACACATCTGACACCACCAAAAAAAAAATGTGAAAAAATAATTTCTAATTGCACAAAAATTGGAGAAAGAAAAATTGAAATCGTAAACCTCCAACTAATATAGGTAAAATAAATTTAAAACGTACGTTAATAAATGAGTTCAGTTCAATGAATAGATGATTGGATTGCACATTTTGTTATCATCTATTGGCAATCATTAATTGATCCAATCATTCTTTTAGCTCGAAATAAGATGCTAATAAGATCGAGAATTTTGAAAATTCAAGAAAAATGTGTATATACAACTAAAAAGATCTTACAATTTACCAGAAACATACATTATAATAATATAAAAAAAATCTTTAAATCAAAATTTTTTAATTGAATATTAAAGTACTTTAGTCTTACCCCAAAATAAATTAAAGAATCTATAAATATATTATATTAGTAGATTTCAAAAATATTTTAATGATGTATTTTCCATAACTATCTATGATTATATTATATTAACTAAATTTGACTTACTTATTATATATTGAAAGAAAAAATATCCACTTAAATATGGTTTAGCGGTTACTTTGATGCTCCTTTACAAAAGGGGTTGAAAATTTTGTGTTTAATGATTTCTATTTATTTATTTGTTCAAAGATAAGGATTGCATTGATTGAATAATGATTTCAGTTCAGCAAACTAGGATGTAAATTTGGTTTGAAAATTAACCATAAACATGTGTGAAAGAGTATCGATATCAAATCTATTTTCAGAGAAAAATATATGATTTTTATTCAACTCAAGTCTCAAAATAGAAAGCACAAAGTATTTATACAATATGTGAAATAAGAACACAAATTCAATCTAGGCTATGATCATTATTACAAAACTATCATCTACGGCTAGGGTGGTTAATCCGTAGCTGCATAAGGCGTGCATGCACATAATGCCACGTCAGCTGGTCCATACAATGCACGTGAAGGGAGCTGTGATCATCTAGGTAGAGCTGCATGGAGTAGAGTTGAAGCTGCATGGAATAACATCGCATGCATGCAGAAGAACACTTCATCAATGTGCTTGAAATTTGTAGTCTGATGAGCTGTTTTTAATTTCGTTATGTAACAAGTGGGAAGACTTATAATTTATTTGAGAATTGATCTTTTTGGATTATTTATTGCTTTATTTAGATATAGTCACAATTTTTTGGTTCATTTTTTCAATGATGCAACTTCAATTAAGTCTTGGCATTGTATTTATAACTGTTGAGTATTTTTATGGGACTAGAAAAGAATTTAACTTTTGTCGGAAATATATTGGCCTAACGGGCTAACCCGAAAATCGAAGTGTTAGAGTTAGGGTCAGGAGTGTTTAGCCCGAAATGGCATGAACCAAAAAATCGATAACCCGATAGGATTAACCCGAAATCGCTAGATTGGCCTGCTTGACATCCCTAATAAAATAACAACTCAATCTGCCTCTTATTTGACGGGTACAAACGGTCCGATGGGCCTGCCCATTTTAACAGCTATATTATAAAAATTACCGAGGCAGGCAATAGTGGAAGAGGATCTGCCACCGTAGGATCCGGACCGCCTTGATATTTAGTATATATATAAGTAAAAGATCGGATATGGGATCATCTATTCCACGGTGTTTCAACCTGTGTTCCACGATCAAATTTATAAATTATTCTTCAGTTTTTTTGCGTCAATTTAAATTTATTATGTTTTAGTTTAATTTTATGATTATTTTAGGGTTCACCCCATCCAATTAGAGTTTATAATTATTTTTTAATATTTAATTTTCAAAAAAATGATTATTATGGTTGATTATTTTAAAAATATAATTTACAATTTTTAAAACTCCAATATTTTATTGATAAATGTGATTAGATTGATTATGTTATAAATAATTTTTAATTTTATAATATCTATTATTAAACTTATAAATTTAATCGTGGAATACGGGTTAAAATATTAAATTTGAAATAGAGCATCCCATTCCGCAAAAGATAGAGTTACATCAAACCCTAAACTGAAAACTTGTTCACCTGCAGCCGTCCCAGTCTTCTCTCATCTGGTAGGCTTTTTTGATATAGATGATGAAATTTGAATTGAGAATTATTTTAATTGATTGATTGTTTCAGAAGGTAATGGAGCGCCGCAATCTAGCATTTAAAGAGAAGATTAAGAATTTCAATCGAGAAATTGAAGAGTGTAACAACTCCGAGGAGGATTTGTAAGTGACGCTTAGAACTGTTCAAGTACCATCAAATCTTTTTATATTCTATCATATATTGTATATATCATATGAATGGCTGAATTGCACATTTATTAATCGTGTTTTTGTCTAAATTTGATAATTAGGGAAGCGTTCTTAAAGATTCATAAAAGTGAAGACCTGAGTATGGGGGCATTCATCAAACTGAAGGAGCTGAAGAAGGTTGGAAGAAGATGATATATCTGATTGAATTTTAACTGATATATATATATATATATATATATGATGAAAATTTGAATTAAGAATTATTTACCTTTTTTAATTAATGATGATTGATTGTCAGTTTACGGTGTGTAAGATCATAGACGACGACAATTGTAATAAGAGGCGCTTTCAGCTGATCAGGTAACCTAGCTATCTCCCCATCAAATCTTATCCTATATATATATATATATATATATGAATGAATCGCTCGGATATTAATCTTATTTTTATCTAAATTTTGATAAATAGGGAATTCTTGTTGATACTTCAGAATAGTGAATGTATGAGTAAAGCGAATATGCTAGAGAAGGAGCTTCTAAAGGTTGAAGAAGATGATCCTATGACCTTTTATCTGATATAAATGATGAAATTTAAATAGAGAATCATTACCTTTTTTTAATTATTGATTGACTGTTTCAGAATCTAATTAAGTGCGACAATCTAGTACAAATTAATAATGTGCTTGAGATGAACGAGGTTAATGAGAGCATCTTCAGGTGCCATCAAAAATCCTATTCTATTATATATACATATATATATATATTAATCTTATTTTTATCTAAATGTTGATAATTAGGATTCTGGAATCTGAAGATGAAATTAGGATTCTGGAAGATGCTAGGATTCTGGAATTGGAATTAGATGCAGATGAATATGGAGATGAAGGCCTTTAAGGTATACATTATTCGAGTACTTGTGTATCACAGATTGTCTTTTTTGAAAGAATTTATTATAATGATTATTTTTTATTCATTTTAAAAGGTGTTGCATTTTTGTATGTGTGTCAAATTTGAATGACGAAATGGAGATTGGAGGATGTAAATGATTCCCATGTTATTATATTTTTTAGAGTTAACTGATGAAATTGAATAGAAAAAACCGATTGAATTTATTGCTCTTAATAATTAATGAATATTCTATGCAAAAAGGAATGATCGATCTTAGAATATTCAGCTGTGATTGTTTCTGCATCAAATAATATATCTGAATCATCGTCACGTTTTACTTGTTGAATTGGGTATTTTACTTTGGATATTATACATCATCATTGGAGTAATGTTATTTGACATGCATGTTTGCATACGATATATCTCCTCTGAAGTCTTACAATTATGTAAATAAAATATTTGTTTAAAATTATTTTTTACAGAATTGAAGTGGAAGGGGACAAGTGGTTGTTGAAGATGATGATATGCAAAGAGCTGCTGCAATATTAATTAATAAGCTCTTAATTTATTCATCTCTCATTTTAATATAATTTCGTATGATGAGCTGCTCTTGTTAGTTTTCTTATTGGTTTATTTAGCCTGGCTGGTCAGTTTTCAACTTTGAAAAACTAAAATTAACCTCAATTGAAATATTAATTAATTTTTGACTTGTTTTAATCTTAATTGTGGACAATGCAAATTTCTTCCTACAAATGTTTAATTCATGTAGGTTTTAACTTGATTAATAAATTAGTTTTTACAGGAGTGGTGTAATTTTTATTCATATTTAATCTAGATGTGATGTTCACTGCTTATAAATGACAATGATGCTGAGTTTGAATAGATCTGTTGATTCGAATGCACTCTAGCTACCAATATTTAAGAAAATATTTCAAATGTAATTTTACGTTATAAAAAAATGCAAAATGCGGTGAAAGAAATTCAATTGTTTTACTGAACACGTTTCTCGCATATAATGATACCCTGCTACTTTTATTGCAATTATGAATTTGTGGGGAAAAAAGCTTTAATTTCTACATACATCGGTTTTGATATTTATAACTCATTATTTTATGTGCTTGAATGTTTTATTAACTTATGTTAATTGTGGATTTTAATATCTTCTTCTAAGATACCTTTTTTTAAGAGGCTCGGTCTTCTTTTAAGACTAGTCTCATCGGAGCGGGTGTCATCAAAAAATGACAAAAAAATAAAATTTAAAAGAATTGAAAGAGTCACCCAATATCACGACCGGATCGGCTGTCCGCCACTTAGGTTGGATCAACTTTTTGTACACGTGGCACTCTCTGATTAGGTGCTACTTAATTTTTATATATATTAATTTAAAATTTAAATAATTTATATAATTAAAAAAAATCAATATTCATAGTTTTTTTTTTCTCTATAAATAGAGCCAATATTGATAGGTTTTTACAAATAACTAAATTCTCTTTTTTCTCACATAAGGTTGGGTTTGATGAATATCTCTGATGTGGATAGTCTAAAAGGTCAATGTCTTCAGCCCTTCACGATCAAGATTAGGACACAATACAATTTTTTATTTTTTTTTTCCTAGAGAGACAATCAGACAATCTTGCTATTGATCGACATAGAACATGGGTTCATCCTGATTAGTTATACAAAGATTATTAATTATTGTGATTATAAATTTAATGATTAGCAAGACATAGATTTCAGATTAAAGTGAAACCAAATCCTTTCATATTAGTTTCAACTTCTTCGTGTGATTCGTGATTAGATAATTATTAGATAATTTAAAGTTTCTTACTACAAGTGCGTAAATTTTTTAAGTCGTTTAACAGTGAAATTATTATTATCTTTTTATGGAATACACAACAACAATAATAATAAGTCGACCAGCAAACGTTGAGGAGATAAATCACATAAAATTCTTCGTTGTCTTTCATAAAAATAAAAAATAAAAAAATCTTCGTTGTCAATCAATTCGGTTTCAAAAAAAAAAGTTCAATCAATTCAAAAAATTCTACTCCTTAGACTATTTGTAGTTTGTGCCCTTGTTACACGATAAAATGTTGCTCATATTCAATTATTAAGTCACATATGGAAAATTCTTACCTATCCCTTGCGTATTATTCAAAATAGTACAATAGGTATTATTCAAAATAGTACAATAAATCTATTAAGACACTTTGACCATTTCGGATAATACCCTCATGGGTAAGCAAGAATTCTCCAGCCATATATATCATACAACGCCTATACATCTGTCAAAAAAAATTTGAAAATTCAATAAAATCAATGAATAGATGATTGTATTGCACATTTTGTTACCATCTATTGGCAATCATTTCTTTTAGCTCGAAATAAGATGCTAATAAGATCGAGAAATTCAAGAAAATGTGTATATACAACTAAAAAGATCTTACAATTTACCAGAAACATACATAATAATAATAATAATTAAAAAAATCCTTAGAATTTCTGAATCTCTATCTGAAAATAGCAACCAAGAAACAAACCAACCACAAAAACATAGAGTAACATGAAGACCAGGGACTTAGCTATTCTTTGTCATCATCAACCAAAAGAATCTTACAAGTAGCATTTAACATAATTATAATCAAAGAAAGAATGAGAAGCCGAAACGATCATCTGTTTTGTTTTGTTTTTGCTTGCGTTCTTGCGTCCAATCGGGTGAAACAGCTCGAAACGATCATTTGTTTTCGCTTAAGCCAAAACTAGTCGGTATTCTTATCACTATCTACCCTCATTGTTCATCTGTAAGGAGCCATCTTCCATCAATTTCAAGCTAAGGCTGTTGTATCGTTCTCGTGAGTATTGCCTCGATGCTTTTCTCCAATCAGTGCCGGACTTCATCATTGCAGCAAACTCATCGTAACTTATACGACCATCCTGCAGAAAGAAAACAAAAACACACACTCAATTCACTACGCTTGGTGCTGCTAAGCTCAAATCTCTGGAACACCACACAGATAATGAGTAATGTCATAGTTGATTGATGTAAAGGTTGCCTAACGGCCCATACGTGCAGGGATGATATATAATAAGTGACCAAGTTCACAAGCCCGATTGATTACTGTGGTGTGCATGACATGAAGACAGTGGAATGGAAACGGGACTGGAAGAATTCGTGATATAGAATTACTAACCTTGTCTGTGTCCACATCTTGAATAATGGCATTTATGACCTCTTCACTGGTAGGCTCCGCCTCATCACTGAAGGCATCCCTCAGCTCTTCAATCTCTATATATCCCGTTTCATTCTTATCAAAGAATTGGAAGGCCTTGCGCAGGTGGTCGTCATTGCCCATCTTCCTTAGGTGTACAGAAATTGCAACAAACTCTGCGCAGTCAAGATATCCATCCTTATCCACATCGCCCTGCAAAAAGTAAGAGTCGTTACTTTGACATGATAATACCATGCGTATTTCAAAAGAATTCTTCAACGTGCACCTATCTGTGAACTATGGCAGCCATCAAGTAAAGAGTGGTCGGATTGCGGAATGGGAACTCCCTAGCCTTTCAAGCAAAGATTGAATCCTAACAATAAATTTTCAAAGTCGAAAAGGCACTTACTGCTTCCATGAGAACTACCAGATCAGATTCAGGGATCTGATGGCCAAGCTTTTGTAATCCAACTCTCAACTCATTGATGTCAATCTTCCCCTTGTTGCCTGTATCCATCAATCGAAATCCCTCCTTTATACCCGCCACTTCCTCTACTGACAAATGCTCAGCAATCACCTGAAATTTGAATCAAGCTATATAGTATGAGAAAACTACTACAAGACCACAAGTTCCAAATATCAGGCAAAACTGCGCATCCCATTCTTTGAGTGTTTATAAAGCTATAGATTACCCTTAGCGCTCTTTTCTTCAACTTATTCATCATTGAAAATTGCTTGAGCCTAGCTCTCACGGTTTCACCTAGAGAAACATTTGGAGCACTCTTTGCATTTTGTAACCAAGGATGATCTGCAAGTCCAAGAACTATGCATGTCAAGAGGTTCTTATTTGATGCAATGGAAAATGGAAGGGATGATCGAGCACTATGCACAAAAATGCATATAGTTGATCAGATAGACTATAACTTACCTAGAACTTCTTGTGCTGTAAGCCGTAGTTTGGGATCAGGATTGAGCATCTTCTTGACCAGATCCTTTGCTCTATCAGAAACTTTGGGCCAAGGGTCTCTTTTGAAGTCCACAGCAGAACGAATGATCGCTTGGGCAACTCCTTGTTCAGTTTCTGCAAGTCAAGAGCAGTTTATGTACATAATACTTGATAAATAAGAAACAGAATAAAAGATAAATGATTTTTTGCAGTTCTAAGTATAGGCCTGGCATCTGACCAATATTAAGCTGGTAAATTGACTGGTATATACTTCCAATACTCATTGCATAATTTTAATCTCAGACTTCCAGATATGGCGACCGTTATTAAGTGTACTTGGATTCAATCAATTTCTCTAAATTGCATAGTACCACATTACAGTAGTTCAACTGTGCTCCTCTGGCTAATTTTACAATAAGAGTGCATCTAGGATGAGGTTGCCATTGTATAAATATATATATATATATATATATATATATATATATATATATATTGGAAACTTACCAGCCCAAAATGGTGGAACACCGCAGAGTAATATGTAGAGAATCACACCAGCACTCCAGACATCTATTTCTGGACCGTAGTTCCTTTTCAGCACCTCTGGAGCCATATAATAGGGACTTCCAACTATCTCATCAAATGTCTGGCCTGTGGAATTACTAACGAATTAGTTATGAATGAAAGATCAAACATATACTTGGCTGTACAATGAGTACTCGGGTGCAAAGGCATTACCAGGCTTGAAGAATACGGACAGCCCAAAATCAATAGCTTTCAGCGGTGCTGTTTCCTTCTTATTTCCAAACAAGAAATTTTCAGGTTTAAGATCACGATGCATGACTCCGTGCTTATGACAATTCTGCAGAGAAGTGCAATTTGATTAATTACTCCTTGCGGAAACAAAATATAGATGCGAGTAACTACATAGAGAAATCCACATCTACACACAAACAGGACAAATAGTGGATGAAAGATTGGAACTGAATGATAGTAAGAACCACTTGGGCATTCTACAGTTCCTTTGAAAAAAAAAATTGAATAGAAACAGAACATGGCAAAGCGCAAAGACTAGTACATCAACCTCAAATATTATACAACCAGTTAGTGTAATTCAAAAATTTTGAATCTTGATGGCTTTAAGTAATTGTATCACCAAGAGGAATCTGATTCCTCCAAAAAACCAAGACGTGGTTAGCACCATTTAAGTTTGTCCAATAACTGCTTTTTATAATAGGAAAAAAAAAGTCAGTGAGCATTGCTAAGTTTTAGATGCTGATCACCACAGAACCAAACATACATGATACAACTTATCAGCCAGACTTACAAACATGTAAGAATAAAGATAATGCAACAAGTGTATACTCAGACGCAACATACTGTTCTATTAAATCGGCATTCTTTGCTCCCTATCCTATTATTAAAAATCCTTTTGCAGAAATGGTAATGACACATTGACACTGCATACTAACTAAACCATGAAATTCCAAATATTTGATCAATATAAATAATAATAAGTAAATAACACTTCAAATAAAATATCACGGCATGAAAACTCCACAACCACATAAATCCTCACCTGAATAACTTCAACAATTGTGCGAGTCACAGCTGCAGCAGCCCTTTCGGTATAATGCCCTCTAGCCACAATCCTATCAAACAATTCACCACCCTCACATAACTCCATAACTAAGTGGACTGCATTATCATCCTCGTAAGTGTCCTTCAACGTTACTATATTCGGATGCTTAGGCAAATGCTTCATGATCTCGACTTCTCTCCTGACATCCTCAATATCCACTCTAGTCCTCAACTTCTTCTTTGATATCGACTTACAAGCATACAGGTCTCCTCTGCTTTTATCAGTACACATATATGTAATCCCAAATTCACCCCGGCCGAGCTCCCGCCCCAGCTCATAGAACTCTTCTATGTTATGCCCTGTTGGATTTTCCAACACATAAGATTTAAGCCCACCATTTGGAACAGGGCGGCCGTCGAAGTAAGGGTTTGGCTTATTCTTCTGCTCATCGGAAGTTAAAGGTACTGCACAACAATTACCCATTGCAAAACGTGGACCACAATCAACCCGTCTAGAAAAACGGCCTCAATTTCTCCAGCTCAACAAAGACCAGCACAAGATCCGCTAAAATTCTACCTTATCTCCGATCAAATCAACTACACATAGATATCGACACAACAAAGCTTCCAACTTTCTTAATTAAATCTTCAAATCTCGGATTTCTTCTCGTATCCCGATCTTTCAGCCAATAGGGTTTCTGGATTGCAGTAAACAGTGGTCAATAACCGCCAAAATTGAATCTTTCACATCTAAAATACACAAATATAACGAAGCTTCGAAGCCCACCTGAAAAATCCGATGTTCAGATCTTTTCTGACAAAGAAAAATATCGATTTCAATTCAATGAGCTGATACAGTCAAACAATGAAGGGATTCTGAAACCAAGAAAAGAAGATGAAATTGTGGATCGAAAACGAAAAAATTGGAATGCTCAGAGTAGTGGGATCTTGGGGATTACGATTTGGGGAATTTAGGGAGAGGGTTTTGACATCGAAATTGAAGCAATGTTGAAATTGGGAGTGGGGATTTCAACATATGAACTGCTCGTTGGAGTCAAACAAATTTCATCGACACTTTCCTCCCACCCCGCCTATCTATTACTTTTCATTTATTATTTCTCAACCAATATTCCTTTTTTATATAAATTTTATTAATATTTTATCAATTATCCTTAACTTATTCTACTAGATATTTGGACAATCGGACTTGTAAGTTGTAATGCAATTCCACGAAGACTAATTTAATGTAATTAAAAGATAATTATACGTGGTGTTTTATTTATAATATTTTTTAAGTCATGCTGTATTTACATAATAGTCTAAATGCTCTAGTTTTTAATACATATAACTCTTAGTTTAAATGGGTTAATGAGTTGCATCCCTTTGGATGATTTAAACAAATGAATTGGATCATTTCGTAAGATTATGAAATCGATTTCACGAAAATCAAAGTCTTTAAAATTAATGTTATATTTACAAGACGGTCAAAATTTAAATTCAAACACAATCAAATATCAATATAATTAGAAATAAGACATAGAATTTGGATTTGGATTTTAATATTGATTTGTCTGTTTGAGAGTTTGACCATTAAAGCTATCCTTAACGGGTATTTCTATTTTTAAAAAAAACAACTAATGAGCCACACATTTTTAATTCGCTAATACTATATAAGAAATTTAAAGTCTAAAACTCATGGAAGATTTTAGTGTCCTATGTATTTTTAATTCACTATACTACTGCATTTATACTGATTGATAAATTAATATATACTTGTGCATTTTAATTAGTTTGTTTAACTGCTCAAATATTATTGGCCCCCATTTTTTCAATATTCGAAGTATTAGGTGAGGGCAAACCCCTAAATGATCTTATTAATCTACGTAGCTACATGTATAAGTAAAAGTAGATATGAACATGACACTCACACTGTGATAACATAGTTTATATAATTTAATGTAGGGCTGGTCTTGTGTGCACTAGAGGTGCACCATCAGATATGTTGATCGGATCAATGTCGAAAAACGCACGTTGGCTTGGTCAACCCATAAAAAGTAAAAACCGTCAAACTCAATATCAATCGTGATACTTTAAAAAAGTTTCACTCAAAGACCCAAAAGTATCACATGTATTGTTAAAAAAGTATCGGTCAGAAAAAAAAAAGGAAAAAAAAAATCGTCAAAATTTATATCAACCGTAACACAAAAAAATATTACTCAAAATTTAAAAAGTATTCACTTGTATCATTAAAAATTATCACCTATTTTGACGTTTTTCTTTTTCGCGGGTTGACCGAGTCATCTAAGATGCATCTAGTGTATAGGAGAATTGGTGTTCAAATTTATTTTTTTGTCATCTTAAAGATGACCTAGTGGTGGAGTGGTTTTATTTTGTAGCCAAAGGTCTTAAATTCGAATCTCACCACCAACATCATTAGGTATCATTAGGTGTGAGTGCACATGACCTGTCAAGTGTGATTTATCTCTCCTGTGAAGCTTACAGATTATTACACAAAGACGAGATTTACCCAGTGTGCATTTCGGCAGCGGTAGCGGTTACGGATTACCTCGACATAAAAGAAAAGGACAATACAACCTATGTAAACATACATATTTTCACCTAAATTATCATTTGAGATCATGAATGTAGTGGTCTAGTTGGTGCGTTTAATGACTTTATAATTAGGAAAAAAAGTTATAGTTCGAATTTCATCATTATTTTTTTAAGTCGGCTATCATCCCACAATAGCTATTACAATTTGCAAACCTTAGTGACTTAGTCAAACTATGAAAGCAAGGCGTTTGGTTGCTCAACTGTTTTAACTTCAGTTGCCATTGCTTCGACTTTTAAAGTTTGACAAATTCAATTTCACACTAATTTTGTGTTACATGCTAAACAAGGTTTGGGATATTATTGTAAATACACGAATTTCAAATGGCTAATTGGAAATTTCGGGTTCTTGAGGGGTGGTCGATCGAATTTCACGTGATAGAAAATGAGGTGGCGGGCTGCTTCTAGAAGCTTATGGGTTTTTTCAAAGAATGGCCGGCCACTCGGTCAATCTCGACGATTTTGCTTATAAATTGGAGTCTCAATTGCAACATTACATTATACTTTATTTATTTTAGAGCAATGTTATACACATGATAATCATATTAATGTTACCTCACATATATAATTTTCGTAAAAAAATTGTGTATATATGCGAATGTTACATTAACTCGAACTATACTTAACGCTCGACCAGTTCAACATATATAATTATGTGCTTTGACATATATTATAAAGGTAGGTCAATAAATTAACAAATAAACACATGCAACTATGTAGCGGGCTGCATTATGGCTAGCAAAAGCAAAATTACAATGCTCTTAAGTGAATGTGACAATTAATTTTATTAATACATATATAGTATGTACATTATCAATTATTGCTTAAGTATTTTTTTTTGTGGCGATTTCAATTCCTTGCAAATCTTGGCACTGACACGACACGCACCGTCAATTATAAAATGTAATAACCCCCTTAAAAACACTAAATAGTAGAGTGGTCGTTTTAAGTTTGAGATTACTATAGAACGTAATAATATGTTATAGCGAAGGATAATAACTATTTTGACAAAAATGATAAATTTTATACTTGAAATTCGATCGTTTTGCATTATGCAAACCCATTTTGTTAGTGGAAATTTTGGGTTGGCTCTCAATTAATAATTCAATATTAAGGTTCTCTCAAAACAAAACAAAACAAAAATTAATATTATGGTGTTAATTAGGCTGCTGGGGCTGGCCCCCCTCTTTTTTTTTTTTCCTTTTTCTTTTACATAATGACGGGCAGTTAGGCTGTTAGCTCATTGGAAATCAATATTTTAATATTGAATAATAAATATTTACACACTTTAATTATGTAAATAAATAAATTAGTTGTCAACTTTGACTTCTCCTAGACCTATGATTGTTACGTTGCTTTGGTTTTGTCAAATTCCTTGCCCACACGACCATATTTACGCACTCTGTTTGCTTTGAATCATTTTTTTGCAATTAATATTTTATTTTAGTGGTCCATATCAATATTTTCTTATTTTCAAGTACTTAAATATTTTAAATAATTGTACGTCAAATTACAGAGTAGTATGAGTTGACTAATGTATTCTTATTTCAATTTTTTTCTTGTCACTAATAACCTCTCTAGATAATACTAGAAGATAGGCATTATTTTTCTTCTTGAATTCCTAAAACATCAACTACTTTGAAAATGAAAGGCGGGGGAGTAATTCATAAGTTTATTAATGATCAATTGAAGTTTGATCTGCATCTGATCATCATTAATTACTCTAATATGCAGTGATAATTTCATTCCAAAAAAGAAGAAGGAAAGTACTAATAAGTTTCAATAAATAAAAGAGATGACTAATTGCAAAATAAGTACATACACATTTCCCTCAAAAAGAGTTTATACATTTACTTAAAAAAAATACTAATAAGTGCTCAAAAATCAACATTTATAGACTTCTAACGCAACGAAAGGGATTGTTGAAAATGCAACGATTTGATGTGATGATCAATGGGGCATGCAATTTGTCTCGAAACTTTAGCAAAATTTCTTGCTTGTGATAAAATATTAATGCTATCGTGTTGCACGTCTTTGAACGGGTTGTAAGCAAATAAACACAAATTAAACCTATAATGGTAATTAAATGACTTAATTACACATGAAATTAAATAAATAGATAAAATAAAATAAAAATAAGAAAATATTTAATGTTAACGGTTATTGAAATGGCGTTAACAAAACGTGACAAACAATAAAGATAGTAACATCCGCGTCTAATAAATATTGTAATTGTCATTTTATACTTGATAAATTATTTTATAGTGTGTACAATATTATTTTTGAATCATATTATAAATAGTAGGTAAGGACAAATTTTAAAAAGATCTGAATCGTTACTGTTTGAGTGTTTACGCCTTCTAGTAGTTAAAGAAGTGGATGTTCAATATTAGTCATCAAATATTGTAACTTGTATAAGTAAAAAAATTAAGTTTAAAGAGAATGCCAAATAACCTACATAGAGTGTGAAAAATACTCTGAGTTAGCATATTGTATTTTTATTTTAGGTAATTCTATTCCTAACTCCCATTTCTCTCATTCTAGCCCTCAAAATTAATCAAAATTCAAATATTAATTAATTAGACAGTTTTGTCGTACTAACCTTTAGGCCCTTCACTACTTATAACAAAACCCTAATAAATTAAATTACTAATTAATGTATAGCGCCCACCCTCAATAAAAAAAAAACATCTAAGATGTGTGTGTGTGTGTGTTTATGTCTAGGCCTCGAGGGTAATCCACAGCTGGTACTGAAGTACGCATTGGGTAAACTCCTCTCCTTCATAATAGCCTAGCCCATAAGCCACACAGAAGAGGTAAATCATACTTGAAAAACAGGATGTGACAAGCTTATATCTAGCGGTGTTGATGGGATTTGAACTTGATACATTTGACCTCAAGCTTACATCACTCCACTAGATCATCCCCAAAAACATGTTGTCGGGACTACAATACCTCAAAAAACATGTATTTTTGCCTTCTTGATCTTATTTATTAATTGTATTCCATTATCAAGAATTAATTTAGTGCGAGTGTTTGAATGAGTGTCTCTCATAATTATTTATTGATTTCGATTTGAAAGAAATATGATGGCGATAGATATATGAGCCTGAATTTGTTGGAGAGGGGAATGCTTCTACAGTTGTGGGCGGAGGTTTAACGGTGATGGATGGAAGGAGCGTGAAATGTTTGTGATACGAGTTATTTGACAATAAAATATAAATTTATCAAATTCTGCACAAATGAAACTTGTACAAAAAGAGCTTGTAATGGTAGTAATTAAGGTCACAGAGCCGCTTGCGAGCTATTCGGAGTTGGCTCGAAAAAAGCTCGTTCGAAGTTCGCTCGATTTCTAAACGAGCCAAGTTCGAACCTCGAATTGAGTTCGATAAAATTATCAAGTCGATCTCAAATATAGTAGTATTCGACTCAGCTAGCTCGCGAACTTGTTTGAGCTTAAGCTTAACCGAACATGCTTATTAATATTATAAATATTTCAAATAAGTAAATTAAATAACCTCTTATATTTCGAGCTCAAGCTCGAATATGTAAATTCAATGAGTTTTTTTTTTTAGCATTCAAGATCAAGCTTGATTAGTAAATTTTTGAGTATTTTACGAGTCGAGCTCAAGACTAATTCGAACATGACAAATATTTGTCTATTCGAGCTTGGACAATAGGAAAAAACTCGAATCAAGCTCAAGCTTGAATATTCTTTAACGAGCCGAGCTCGATCATCAGGGTGTTCGACTGAAATCAGTTTGTTGCATCCCTAGTAGTAATCATTTTTAACATCCTGGACAACATCAATTGATATGAGGGCAAATGGATCTAATAAACTAATATTTGAATATTAATTAATTTCGGGGCTATAAACTATGGGAGCTACAAAAATAAACAATGTAGACTAAGTTGAACCATAGGGAAAAAAAAAACCAACAAACAATAGAAGATATCCAAATTTAAATATGGTCGAAGCCCGCAAGTGAAAGAAAGCCCATTAAGGGATATAAGATCATGGGTTGTTCATCTTTCTTTTGGGTGACATTAATTACGAGGAAATCTCGCAGCGCTAATGTGTATTTTTTTATAACATTTTTCATTGACTTAATTTAAGTACAATGAATTATTTGAGTCAAATTTATAAACTTTTCAAAACACTTCATGAGAAACTCGATACATACAAATTGTTTGAAAATGTAACCATCATATCAATTTCATAATTTAATGTTCGACCACGATCCATTTTCATAGAAACGAACACACTTTTTATGCGGTGTGTGTATATATATACATACATATATTAGTTTATTTACCCCATGATATTCAATCAAATGTGTGTTGTGTATTATTGTGTATCAAATTATTTCTTGCATATAGATGGTCCCACAACATGCCACGTCAGAAAATGAAAGGCCAGTCTCATCAATCAGTTTTGTGCCACGTGTGTTGATTATGACTAATCCACCACCAATAGCGTGATTACGTGGTCTCAACAACAAAATCATTAGAGGGACAACTCACACAAATAGACAAAACTCGAACATTGACATATTTCTATTACTGCAATTATTTTTTGTACACGTAGAATCCTAATGATTCGACTGACATCGAAATTTAATTCAAAATCCAATCAAATAGATAGTCTATTGTTTTTTTATAATCCTATCTTGTGCCCATGCTATATATGCAATACTTGTAGGAAGATTTATTCAATCAAATAGTTTCGGTATTTAGATTATGGCGGGCTTAATTTATATTTAATTGTGTCCAAAAGTTTGAATAAATTATAGTAATACTTTAGTAATCATTTGCGAAAAAATTTAAATTAAATTAAAGCTAGCTATATTAAATTATTGAACAATCGGGAGAATATACACACACATGCACTCTCCTTACTCAATATTATTAATTACAATAATATTCCACCGTTCCATTTTTATTTTAGTTGGGGGTATGCGTATTATAAATATATGTTCCTGTCGGAGGAAACAAGAAATATTAAAAAGGTAGAAATTACGGGGTCAAAATAAACTAATCAATTATTGTCAAAAACATGTGTAAAAATAATCAATTAAATATATAATTAATCTGATTTTCTTTTGGTTTTAAGATAATAAGCGAAATATAAAATAAAATATTACGTACTACACAATATAAAATGAAATATATTGTCTATTTCAATCACATATAGTGGAATTCACTACACTAGCAATCAATTCAAGAAACGTACGTGCTTGTCACCGCACCCATTTGATATGTATTGTACTCTGTGGCTTAAAATCAACCATGCATATATAGTGATCTCCATGACGTGGAGTGGTCTAATTAGTCGAGCAATAATCTTATAATTGAAATATTACAGTATAATTTTCAAATCTTAATTACACTACGTTCACTATATTGATATATACAATGAGATTAAACCCTACAATCTTCTCCCTCCATATTCCAAACTGACCCCCTCTCTCTCTTCTCTCTCTCTCTAGATGTTGAACGAGCAAAGATCCACAGCCAGCGCAAGAAGCAGGAGAACCAGAAACAACAACAACATTAACATTCATCAAGATGATAATAATAATGATGCAGATCATGAACCCGCCGCCATAATCAGAGATATCCACGCCTTGACGCCGCCGAGCAGCCGCCAGGTATCATCGTCTCTATCCATGGCGTCGTCGTCCGACGCCGCCGCCGAGAACTTCACCACCATCAGCCGCGAGTTCAACGCCCTCGTCCTCGCCGGCTCCACGATCCGAACCGATCAAAACCAGTCGGGCCCCGGCCCGACCAACTTGGGCAGGATCGGGGAGGACCGCGGCTCGCCCGAGATGGAAACAAACCCCTTAGCCATCGTCGTGGACCCTAATCCGCTGCAGTCGCCGCCGCGTGACAGCGGCAGCGGAGGTCGGAGTGGCGGCGGTGAGGTGATGAGTCAGGTGACGGTGCAGCGAGTGAAGAAAGAGGAGGCGGAGACGAAGATTAGTGCATGGCAGAATGCGAAGATTGCGAAGGTTAATAATCGGTTTAAGAGAGATGAAGCCATAATCAACGGTTGGGAAGATAAGCAAGTGCACAAGGCTTCTTCATGGATGAAAAATGTTGAGGTATATAATTAATTTATAAAAGTCTATTTTTTTAGTTTCCGATTAATTAAGAAAGTGTGTGATATGGTATTAGAGTCGAGTCAAACATATACTTGATTTTACATGTGGTAAATTTAAATATAAATGTGGCATATATATACATACATATATATATATATGCTTAGTTTAATATATCCGGATGAGTACAGACTTTGAAATTGATATTTTTATGATGATTGTGCTAGAAGAGGAAGGAATATTTTTAAACATGGAGCTAGCTAGCTAAGTGAATCAATCTTGAATCAACGATGAACATGCATGGTGTGGATCGTTCAAACGAGAAGATTCTCGATCTTTTATTTTTGGGCTGATAAATTATTTTTCTATGTAATTCTCAATTTAATTGGTAGCTTAACAAATTGGAATATTTTCGTGCTATTTCAATAATTTGATGTTTTATTAGTCCTACAAATTAAACAATATTATAGTGTACCGCATTAATTGGACTACTTAATCTAAACAACTATTTGAATGATATTATATTTTATAAAAGTCAGTGTACTTATTACAACAAAAAATGACACTCTTGTCAAACTTACGATCATCGAAATATTAATTAAATTATACTCCACTACCTAGCTATAGCAAAAAATGTACCTATTTATTTAATTAATTAATAAACATGTGTATGCAGAGAAAACTAGAGGAAAAGAGAGCAAAAGCGGTGGAAAAGATGCAGAATGACATAGCAAAAGCTCACAGAAAAGCAGAAGAAAGGAAGGCATCTGCTGAAGCCAAGAGAGGCACAAAAATTGCCAAGGTTATGGAAATTACCAATTTCATGAGAGCCATGGGAAGACCTCCCTCCAAGCACTCTTTCTTTTAATATATATATATATATATATATATATATATATCCGACGTGACACAATCTTTAATTCTGGATCGGAGGAGGTAAATTGCATAATATGTTTTAGATTAGTCGACCATCTTGAGGGTCTCCCAAGTCCCAACCTTAGAGCTTTATGGAGGAGATAAATCGCATGACATGTTTTATTAGTAGGCTCGAGGGTCCACAGCTTGTGTGTATGCCATCTTAGTACATTTTTTAGTTGGACCATCTTAATTAATATATACTTAATATGTGGATGGATATTGGATGTATATATAGTTGTTTTAAGTGTTATTGTTCGTTATTTTATTTCACTTAAAAACACGACTCACAAGTATACGAGGTAAATTGCAGTAAAACAAAGTGAGAACGGATATCGTATCTACGGAGACTAGCTATGCAATTAATCAAGTACCCAATCTTAATTATTCTACTCTATCTAGATAACCAAAACAAATGTTGTATGCGTTTTAAAATAAATAAACAAAACCAATTAAATGAAACAACAGAAGAACAAAATTGCAAATAAAATAACGAAGAACTACGAAGATAAATGGATCATAGGGAATGCACGCATATGGAATTATCGACTTCAATTAACACACTAAACTATTTTTAATTTCTAAATCTGCAGAAGAATCACAAAAATGTCTAATCCCTCTCTCTCTCGAGTAAGTTCTAAACGTAGATCAAATGCCAAATTTTATCTCTCGATTTCAATCTGTCATTTAACTCCAAAACGAACAAAAGATTTATTCTTCTCACATAAAATACCAATCTCTCGATCTAGCAATTACATGTTGTGCACTCCTAATCCGTTAATTAATTTAACCTCTCTCGAGTGATAAACAATCAACTAAATATGCGCATTTATTGGCCAGATAAATTCACAAGACAATTAATTCAAGGAGACACAAGCAGATAAAGAAACGGAACAATATTATAAATCAAAAGTCAACAATCCATAATTGTTGCAAACCCTAGAATCACTAAGTGTTTAGCCGCTCATGCTCGAATTACAATCCAAAGAAAATAATTGAACATTCAAAGCTAACATGATAAAATCAAACTAAAATTAAGAAACAACTTATGTCGGGTTGAATCTCGAATTCAGTTGCTCTCTTCCGCTCTTCCGCCTTTTCTCTGCTCTTCAATAAGGTAAAAAGTGGTCCAATTTTCGTACAAAACAAAGCCTTATATAGTTGGGGAATACAGAGTCTGGAAAAGGAAAAACACCAAATTTGCGGAAACACACGGCACGGTCCGTGCCGATTGACAATCACGCGCGCGCCACATACGCCTCTTGGCACGGGCCATGCCACTTGTGGCACGGTCTGTGTTGTTTGTCCAGAGGGTCTCACCATTCTTTGCACAACGGCACGGGTCGTGCCATTTTACACACTACAAAATTATGTTCTTTCGGCCCGTTTTCACCTTCCCGGTCTCGACTCATGTACTCTTTTTTATCTGGTGACCTTGTACACCTCTAAATACGTCCAAACTAGGCGGTTTACCTGCCAAAACTTGATAAACCCGTGACCATACCAATACAACACAAATTCACTCAAAACAGTCACAAACACATGCATTCGATTCTCAAAATATGTATAAAACACACCCGAAATGCATGCAAACCCCGAGTTTATCAGTTATACATGTTATGTATTTTAATTTTTAGTTGGGAATGAGAGATTGAGATTTGTACCATCGTCTCTCACCCTCAGAAAAGAGAATTACAGGCTATTATACAGGGACGGAGTTTACTCAGTGCGCATCACGGTAGCGGCTGCGGGTTACTCTCGACATAAAAAAAAATCCCAATTTTCTTAAAAAAGATGCCATGTATTTTTCCATGATGTGGAAGTTTGGAAGTTTTGTATTGCGTATTTGCATTGCCCACCAAAGGGGCAGACAAGATATTCTAAATTTCAAAATTGTATTTCATCGTCTAATTCAATTCTTGAATAATTGGTACGGTTCCTACTTTGAAATATACAGTAATTTTATATCACATGTTGCACAGTATTAATTCAATTATATATGATTAATGATAATTTCGTATGTAAAATATAACTACGACGCTACATGAAGAAGAAAATCCCAATTACTTTTCTACTCATATTTTTTTGGGAAAATTCGAAGCCGCCCGAGTGGGAACCGTGCATGACGGGAGACAAAAATATTATGGGAACATGCATGACGATATTTCTAAATCTTAATTATGTTGGTTCGAAAAAAAAAAGAACATTATCGTTAACATAATGGGAGATAAAAAAAATGGGAGTAATATAATTAACACCTGTCTATAAAGTAAGATATGTCCCAAAATATTTTTTAACAAACCAATTTTAAAATGTGGATTTTAATTAAAATTCCAAAACGCGGGTGGCATCGAATTTTCCGTTTTTGGATCAAGATGTCAATTCACTTGGACTGGCCCAAATAGATTATTATTTGTGATCCAACTTATATGAATTTGGACTACCTAATGATACAAAACTGTTTGGGCTCAAGCCCAAAATTGGTTAGGATGGTTAGGATTTTAAGATTATTGAAATATTTAAATAAGTTATAGACCTCACCTTCCTAGATGATTCGAGTTGCACATCTCATTTTCATGCAGTTGCAATTGCTACCTTAGAATAGTCGTTATCAAATTAAATATATCACGCGGCCCAAAATTTATGAGATTGGAATAATTTAAACAATACAATGAAATATAAAAACAATAATTTTAAAATGGAAGTAATATACATATCATTTTATAAACGTCTTACAAACATCGTCTGAGAATCAAATGAGCATTTTTACACATCAGTACTTAATATTTGACTATTTTTGTATTTTTATTTCGAAGTTCAAAACTAATACATCAATACCCAATGTTTGCGTAATTAACATTTGTAGCATTAAAGTATTTTTTCGACGGACCAAATAATGATGTGGATTATTGGAAATCTTATGTGGATTTGTTCGATTATTAAAATTATGTGAAAAACAAATCTATCACCTGATAAACAAAAACGACGTTGTTTCCAGCAGTCTACGTCATTATTTGATTCGCTGAAAATTTTTGTTAGTGTTAAAAATGTTAATTATGCAAACGTTGTATGTTGATGTGTTACTTTTAAAACTCCAAGGCAAAAATATAAAAATGGATAAACGTTGGGTACTACTATGCAACTAATTAACCTTTTATAAAATGTCGATCGTCCTCTACTTTTCATTAACAAATACGTTTTAATTCTTTGTATTTATTTTTTCATGTGCGCTCTAATATAGGGCATTTGCCCTATCATCTATCTACTAAAATTTTCAACATACTTCATAATTTTAAAACCATTAATCTAATAAATTTAAATTAACCGGTTGAGGTTAAACTAGTCTAACCGGTTAGCTAACCTCGAATCAAACTTATTAAATATATATATTTCGAATAGACTAACCCACTATATAGACGAAATATTCACTTTGAATCTTATAAATTTTCTAAGAATCTTCCTACCATACTAATCTACAAAATAACGTAAGAAACAAGTAAGCTTTAATTTTTTTTAAAAATAAGTTTCATATTTTATTAATTCAATCCAAAAAGTCAATGGAGTGTATATTACGTGGAATTTATTCCTTGACTTAGACAGCATGTTCGGTGTTAAAAGAAAAGCGCTTTTTGCAGGCGTAAGATTTTAATTGGATAGTCGGCTTATATTATTGTTACTATTCACATATTTGTTTTTATTTTAATTTGGAATAAAAAAAATCCAGCTTAGTAGTTACCAATCAGTTGGGAGATTTGTGGATAATGCAGGTAATCGGATTTATTTAATTAAAAAGGGGTTGTCACCTCACATGGCCCAAAGTCATGTGTATCGGCAATATTTTTGTCTAGCAACCATAACATAACGTTATGGTAATGTTCCTGTCCACATTCATGCCACATTTCTTTGACCACACTAATGGCGGCAATCAAGAAATATGATTTTTCCTCTCTCTCTCTCTCTCTCTCTCTCTAGGAAGTATGACTTAACTCATGCTTTTCTAGATGATATATATAAATATTCGGGGATCGAATTCTCTAGTCCACATTTTTTATATTATTATTATATTTTACTATTAAATTTAATATTTTAAAAATATTTATTATAAAAAGAAAATTTATTATAGTATAATTAAACATAATTAATATTTATTACTAAAATTTGGAATTTCAAAATATTATATATCCTAATTTTGGGACAATCAACCTTATTAATCAATTGTATTAATTAAAGAATAAAAATAATTATTAAAAAAATAAGTATAACCCCCTAAGTGGTGGAATAAACCCTAAATAATGATTATAAATAAAATAAAACCTAAACAAATTAAAATTGAAGAAAAAATAGGATGAAAATTTAATAAAAATCAAAATGAAACACCAAGTGGGATGAAGAAAATGAGATAGAGCGCTTCATTTGGAATACTCGATTATGAAGACGTTGGTGGAATATTTTTATTATTTACATTAACTCGACTGGTTTTGAAAGCAAATTAAACAAATACATGTTTGCATGTCAAATTAATTCAAAATTATATAATTATATTTGTAGTAGTTCTCGAGTCTAATTGTGCTGATGTTCTTCAATGTTTTTAAGGACTATTGTTGCTTGTAATATTTGATTGCTAATAATATTATTTTCTTAAAAAAAAAAACATTTACGCCCGTTTTCTTTTCAAGAAAAAATACGAGCTTAAAATGCGAGATTTACGTAGACACTTCTCATTTATAACGTTTTTGGTCAATGACTCAATTGCATACACCACTAAATGAAGAACCATATTTTTCTTGAAAAAAATTTAACTCCTACTATCTTTAGATTCTGCAATTTAAATTTTCGTGGGCCCCGTTTGGATTTCAACGCTAGACTAAGCGGCACCTAATAATAGCTAAGCTTAATCTTAATTAGTGTACTATTTGAATTAGGATTTTTTTTTATTAATGTATTTCTAATTTTGCCCCTATTTTATTTTATAAAAAAAAATTTCGGCAATGCGTATTAAATCAAACAGAGTTGTTTGAAAAAACACAGCATTTATACTATTTTACAATCGTAACATGATCTTTTAAGTGTTGAAATTGTAAATGAGGGCAAAATTTGAAAATAAGGGTAAAATTAGAAATACATTAATAAATGAACTAAAAAGTACAATTATATGGAGTATGAATATAATAGTATTTATAAGGATATCTAGACATTAAATATGGGTTGTATATATTGGACGTACGGAATATTGAATAATATTTTATAATTCAATAAGACAAAACTCAAACTAACAAAAAAAATATAAATATTAGTAATTAACTAATTATTAATAGATTAATTCCTTGTATCCATTAGTACGTAGTCTCAACAAATTTTTCTCCGTAAACAAAAAAAGAGTAAATTTGTAGATGTAATCCTCTATTCCAAGTATTCTAACTCATATTCTATGATCACATTTTCTTCCATTTGTTTCATCAATTTTAATTTATAATGTTTTAGTTTAATTTTACAATTATTAATTAGGGTTGATTATACCCAACTAGGGTTTATATTTATTTTCAAAAAAATAATTAAAAAAAATGAAAAATAGTTAAATAAAATAAAAAATTCAATTAAATACAAAATAATTTATTTAAACTATTTTTTATTTTTTTAATATATTTTTTTAAAATAAATGCTGTAATTTTATTTTATTTACAATTATTAAATACTAAAAAAATAAATATAAACCCTAATTGGGTATAATAACCCTAATTAATAATTGTAAAATTAAAATAAAATTATAGCATTTTATAAAAATTCATTTTTTGCAATTTTTTATTTGTTTTTAAAATAAAAAATTGAATAAAAAATTTTAAACTATTTTTCTATTTTCTTACAAAATAATAATAAATAAAAATTAAATTACGTTTAATTTTTTTTAATTAAATTTATTTTTTACTTAAAAAAATTCAATTTGTGAGTAAAATAAAAAAACATTGTTTCGCATACTTAAAAACTTGTTTAGTGAGGTATTACGTTTTAAAAACTTAAATACATGCTCAAACTATTGCGAGATCCCTACCTTATTTATAAGTATTAATAAAGTAATAAGTTTTTGCTCGAAATTTATGCACTGTAAAATCATGAATTCATTTATTGTAAGGAATACAGTATTAATAATTTTAGTACTTTGCTGAAAATATCAACTTATAATAATATATAGTCGATAGGAGAATATTTACGTTCTTTTCATTAAACTAAAACATCCACACCTTTATTATTATTATTATTATTATTATTATTATTATTATTATTATTATTATTATTATTATTATTATTATTATTATTCAATAGCAAACTAAGATTATCGATAATACGATGTTAAAATTTACTTTAAAAAATTTAATAAAATTAAAAAAATAGTCTAAATCGCTATTAAAATACGCCTTACGTGATCATAAATAAGTCATTAAGACTTTGTTTTTACCCAGTCAAATTTCATAGAAATCGTCGTTTCTTCCCAACTTGTCGAGGAAAAGGAATAAATAAAGCAAGAAAAAGAGAGAAGAAATCTAGAAAGAGAAAGAGACATCGTCCTCAAATTCCAGCACAGAGAACTGAATGCGACCGGAAATCCGCCTCTCTGACACACGGTTATTAATATTAACCTTGCTTTCTAAAATGGGAGCGTCTCTCCCTCCCAAAATTCCTTGCAACTTCTTCAAAATTTCTTCCTTTCTCAATCCCAAGTTTCCCCTGCCTTAAAAATCTTGTCTTGGACTGACCCTTTTTGTTGTTGCACGCAAACAAATCAAGTGTACGAGGTAAGGAAAAGAAAAAAAAAACAAAACAAAGGAAGGAAAAGTGAAGGCTTAAAGCTCCATTTTATTTGCGTGAATTGCTATTGAATAGGGATTAGTAGTTTGATACAGTAGTTTTCGGGTGGATTTGAAGTGGGATAATTTTAATGGGGTTTTTCAAGAATTTGATTTTCTGCAATTTATGTAGCTCTGTGATGTCAATGGCGGTGCTTGAGTTCTTTGTAGGTAGCAGCTGAATGTGATGTTAGTATGTTACGTTGTTTTGATTGTTCAAATCATGTGGCGGGCAACTCGGGTTTCTGTTTTTTTATGACTTTTTTTTTTAATTTGTAATAAACATCATATTTTTTATTTAATTTTTTTTCCCCAGTTAGATCAATCGTTGTGCATATTATTATTATTATTAATTTTTTTTTTCTCTCTAAAAGGGGTGTTTTAGATTCTATGCATTTTGGTGTCAGCTTCTTGAGCAATGCGAGTTGTGAGCATCAGATGTGTATTTGGATCTCATGTCTCGTTATGTTGTCTTTTTTAACAGATCATTTCTTGATTGGTTGGATCGCCTCTATCAATGGTGAGAGCTCATGTTTCTGATCTATTCTTGTCAATTATTGGGAAAATGATGAAAATAAATTGTTTTTTCTTGAAAACTTTTTGAGGAATCGAAATGGTAGCTTAATTATGTGTTATGATCAGGGGGAAGCTCCAGCTTTCTTTGCAGATGATCTCCAGGGGGATTTTTCGAATGGCTTGCTCTTAAAATCGAAGGGCTGTGAAACAGTTATCGATATGGGCTTCAATAGAACAGTATGATGATTCAATATATTGATTATTGAATGAATACTATGCATCAATGTGTGCTTGGTTATGGATAAATCTTGTACTTTTTTCATAATTTGAATTCAGTATGCCATTGGTGCAATGGGAAATGGACCTGATTGTTCGGTTGGAGTTTGGGTTTTTGATAAATCTACGAGTGAATGGTAAGCTCTTGAGCTCAGTTTAGCTCCATAATGTTACTGCAGTTTTCTTGAAGTTGAGAGTTGAGATAACTCAGTTTAATTATGTCATAGGGTGATTCCCACTGTGTTGGGGACTAAACCCAAGCTATCAAAGGGCCACTCAGCTGTTGTTTTGGATGATGATCGGATTTTGCTGATTAAGGGTAACTCGACCTCAGATGATTGCTTTTGGTTTCTGGAGGTTCGTGCCTTTTATCATCGTTGTAACATTAGTGAGAAGCTGATGAATGATGAGGCCTCACTCATTTATTGTGTATTTATCTGTTGGATCAGTTAACTTCAAGGTCTCTTTGTTTGATTTTTAAGGTTAATACTGCATATGTTAGAGAGCAGAGACTGAGACTAGGGACTGAAGTGGTTGCTTGGAGTAAAGGTGTGGTTGGCGAAGCTAAAATACCCATTGTCATCAGTGGTCCTTCAGGAGTTGGTAAGGGTACCCTGATTGCCAAACTGATGGAAGACTTCCCATCGATGTTTGGTTTTTCAGTGAGCCACACCACCCGAGCTCCAAGGAGCAACGAGCAGGACGGTGTTCACTACCATTTCACTGAACGTAGTGTGATGGAGAAAGATATACAAGACGGAAAATTCCTGGAGTTTGCAGCTGTTCATGGAAACCTGTATGGAACCAGTGTAGAAGCAGTTGAGGCAGTTACTGACCAAGGAAAGGTATCAATCGTCGTTTATTTTACCTCAATTGCCTTTAGGACAAGACACGTAAGCATTCAGTTCAAATGTATGATTTCTGTGTGGTCTTATGTAGAGATGCATCCTTGACATTGATGTTCAAGGGGCTAGATCAGTGAGGGCTAGTTCTCTTGAGGCCATATTTATCTTTATCTGTCCTCCTTCATTCGAGGAGCTTGAGAAACGCCTTCGTGCAAGGTGGCATACCCTTCTATTCATCAAGTCTGATCGTCTTGCATAACTTGTTATTGATAGAAGTTCGTGATCATGCAACAGGGGGACCGAGACAGAAGAACAGATCCAAAAGCGACTGCGAAATGCTAAGGCAGAGATCGATCAGGGAACCTCACCTGGACTCTTTGATCATATCTTGGTCAATGATGACCTGCACAAGTGTTATGAAAATCTTAAAGTAATTGAACCTTTTTAATGCACATAATTTCTCACTATGTTCATATATCTCAATATGATGCTGAAATCATATCTCACATACCTTGCAGAAACTTTTAGGCCTTAGTGATGGTGCGAAGACTACCAATTTATCAGGTTAGTTTTGATTCCATCGACCAACTTTACTCCTGTAAAATCTTTGGCTCGTATAACTGATAGTATCGCTCTTTAATTCAGCTCCAGAGACGGTCCACGTGCCTCTGGAACATACCGTTTCAAAAATTGATGAGAAGATCCTGATAAACTGCACTACTCCAGAGCAAGAGAAGTCAGCTGGCAACATGTATGTGGCATGGAATTTAGTCAATTTACAATCCTATATATGATCATTTCATGAATATTGATCCCTCAATTTTTTATTGCAGGTTCGTGCTTGATTTATCTTCAATCAAAGGAGGAGCCCCTGGTCGGACGAGGGGTCTGAATTTTTACTCGGCTGAACCATCCATGAATGGCATCAACGGTTGCAAAAGGCCAAGCTAACACCAACCTAAGATAATTCTTCTTCCTTATTTTCCTTTATAAATATAAATATTCACTGAGTAGCTCCCATGTTTAAGGGTATAGGACCTTATAGATAACATATGCAATAGCTCGCAAACTATTTTACGTCCCCTGAGGAGAGTAACATGTTACTCCCCAATTCTTGCGACGGGAAACACGAAAATTGATGATCATATTGAAGTGGAATGCTTGCCTTTTTCATTTTGCATTCCTGTTTTCACATTCAGTTTTTCCCATCATCTCTGCCTGATTCAACAGCTTTTAGGCCATCTTAAGTCATCTGCTGTGGTGTTGGTTACTTGTTCGTTTTACCATACGTTACTTCGATTGTGTGCTCGTTCCTAATACCCCGTCTTCACGAGTTTTGAGATATTACGACCATACACCGTGTTGAGGTCCTACAAAACGCGCCCTTTTGCAGCTTAGCTCTTGAAGTGAAAGTAATCAGTGTGACAGCTGCATGTTGTCTGTGCACAAACCACATGTATCTGTGTACCTCATGCAGCACATGGCTGTCATGAATATACAGAAATTTTGGACCACCTTTGCGCCCCCCAATCTAAGTAGATTTCAAGCATTATTACATCTTTTGCCGCAGATCTCTCTCAATTTATGTCCAATTCTTTGTTCTTGTTTCTGATAATATATGGTGTAAATGGGAAGGGCAAACACATGCATTGCCAACCTCGGCTACGTACATTTAGCCCGAAAAATCGACCCAGCCCGGCCCGAAAATACAAATGTCCGAATGACTTGAACCGGCCCGGTTCTGATATTTTTACGGGTAGGTCCCACGCGCCAGCCCAAAAATACCGTGGGCGGGCCTTGGGTCCCAATTAGCCGCCCATGAAATTTTTGGCCTCCTCGTGCCTACACAAGTTGTTGTGTCATTTCTATATGCAGGAATATGTTTGTTGGTAGCTTTGCCCAATTGGTAAATGTCAAGGCATATGTTCAAAATGGGCTCGAATTTCGTATCATCAACCAAATGGGGGGGGAAAAAAAATCAAGTCCTGTGATATTCTATGATTCTATCTCATATTCATCTTATTAGCGTAAAATTGACATTTGGTGAAATAAAATGCGAGGAAAAGGTTGTAATAATTCATCTGCATCTTTTTTTTTTTTTTTAAATATTGGAAAAAGTCAAACCGTTACGATTTTAAAAAAAATTGCACGGATTTTATAATTTTGCAATAGTGCCATAAATTTTTAATTAGATGCAACTACAATACTCAATCTTAATTTCCCTCTTTTATTTCGTTTGAGGAGAGCGTGGGTGATTGGAAAATTGGATCCTCCTCAGTCACGATCGAATTTAGGTGGTTGCGTGGGGGAATAGTAGTTGTGGTGAACAAATTGTTGAAGAATCTAAATGGTGGGGGCGAAGGGATCTGGGGTGAATACAAGTGGGGGTGGGGGTGGGATATGTCGTTTTTCAGTTGCCCACTGCCATAATTTTACATAGAAACATTCACCTAATTTTTATTTTTATTTTTTTTATTGTGGGAATTACGTGCTATTTCACACGGCAATCTACACCGGTGTAATGAAAGCGTGTGTGTGTTGGTAATCAGACAAATTTCGGATCAGATCCCCTGTTCCCATCCGTATTACATTTCGTATTTTATAACTAAGTTTTTTTTTTCATTTACTTTTTAATTTTTTTTATATACTTTAATTGAAGAAGGATGAATCTTAAATAGAAAATTTAAATTAAAATAAAATATAATAAATAAATTTTTTTAAAAATATTTTTTTGAACAAAAATTAAAGAAATAAAACAGAAAATGCCACATAAATTGTAATGGGTGATCCCATTTCGACAAATTTGTAGTTTGTATTGAAGTCTCTATTAAATTATGCACAGTCCACACAACACACGCTACAAAGAAAAATTATGCAGGGCAAAAATTCGATATAAAAAACGTTGGTTGAATTCGAAGTTATGTCACGATCTATTGCTTACCTAACTATTTTAGATTTTAGGTTAATGTTATATACTTCTTTATTAATATTTGTACGACGCATAAATAAGTAAGACACGTAAAAATCACCAAAAACAAGACAACAAGACACGTAAAAATCACCAAAACAAATTAAATAAAATAAATGAAAACAGAAATACAATTCACAAGTTTGAAGTGGCACTTTAAATTAAGCCCAAAATCCTAGATATTTGGGCTGATTTAATTTATCTATACCCATTTATATTTTAAATTTCTAATACTCAACCAGTCCAATAAAAATAGTTCCATGTTCAACTTATAGTATCATTTTTTTTTATTAAAGATTCATATATTTTTATTTTCATTAATATATTTATATTTAGGGTATGGTTGGTATGATGGAATGAAATGAGAATGGAATCACATTCCTACGTCCATTCCCATTCCTATGGCTGATATGATTTTTTCAATTGGGAATGGTCATTCCCGAAGGAATCACATTACCGTAAACATATGATTAGTCATTACTCCCTCCTCCCATGGTATTATGTATTCCTGATTATCAAAATAAATTTTATTTTTTATTTTGCAAAACTATACTTTATTTTTTGTATTGACAAATGAAATCTTATATTCTTATAAAATATTTTATTAAAAAAATAAATTTATGAATTTTTCTTAAAACATCATTAATAATTTATTAATGATTCATAAAATTTTGTAAAATTTCACAAAAGTACTAATGATATTATAGGATTACATAAAATATACAAATCCGCTAATCATTAGCGAAATACTTATTTAAAGTATGCTCAATTTTTTTCACAAATGTTAATAAAGTAAAAAAAAATCACATAATATTCAACAATATGTTATTAAAATATAATAGTATCTTTGAAAGAAGAATAATTTATTATTTAGAACTAAATAAGCCAATTCATGCATTTTATTTATTAATTAGATATTGTTATAATAAACAATTCAAAAATGTAAGTTTTATTCCTATCT
Source organism: Perilla frutescens (assembly GCA_026008535.1). Taxonomy (NCBI): domain Eukaryota; kingdom Viridiplantae; phylum Streptophyta; class Magnoliopsida; order Lamiales; family Lamiaceae; genus Perilla; species Perilla frutescens. The sequence goes on from BRKX01000001.1 coordinate 71,050,861, forward strand.
TATTACTCGTGATACCAGCCAAAGGAATGCATTCCCATCACCATTCCATTACTAAGTTCATTCCATTCCCACTTGATTCTATTCTGACATACCAGCCATCTCCTTAGTGATTTTTGAAACTATTAATCATTCATTATTAGTGGAGTGAGGTTGCTTCAAGACCAAAAGTCACGGGTTCGAATCTCCCTCAATACCATATGTCGGGTGTGCATGTAAGTTATAAAAAAAAAGAGGGTACAATAAGAAATTTGTGTGCCCAATTTATATATTTAAATACATCTTCTTGAGATGTTTGAAAAAAAAGGAAAAGAATAACCATATATTATTATTATTATTTGTAAATTAAAATTAATAAACCTAAAAAAACATGAACCTTAAAAAACACATCATAAACCCCTAAAAAAAGATTCTAAAAATACTAAAAAAAACCCTAAAAAACCATGAAGTTTAAAAAAACTTAAACTCCTAAACTCTAAACATTAATTGGAATGGAAAAAATACAATTTGAACTAAATAAACTCGTATAAAATAGGTAGTATATTCATTACTTTTTAAGGATACAAATGATACCTTTTGAATTTTGAGTGGTAATTTTTAGTGTTAGAATTGATACTGATTTTTGACAGATTTTTTTTATGGATTAATGGCGGTTGACCCACGTTGATCCCGACTTATTTGATGGATGTATGTACCTTTTTTAGCTTTGAGTGATGCACATGAAAATTGTTGTTCTTGGTATATTAGTTTTTTTAACGAGGCTTGGATCCTCTCCGTATGGATTTATCCAGATTTGATGTATATTCTTCTAGTGCATAATTTATATGATTTGATATTTATTGATGAAATAAAATACGAGATGATATATATACATATAGGGGAGGGTTAGCATGTAAATATAATCATAGTGTGTAAATTATGGATCAATCATGTCCATTAATCTATTTAGATCAGTGGCTATTATTAATTGTGGGAGAAATTAATAATTAATAATGAACTCTAAAAAAATATGCAATATTATTTGAGATCGAGTTATATTCGATTTTGTATGTGCTCATTTTAATAAATTAACTCATCTAACAATGTAATTCTAAAAACATATTACTAATATTATGATGAACACCATTGAAATATATCGAAAGTGCTCGTAAATGCTCCCATTTTGAAATTAGACACTCTAAAGACTATACATTTTTAAATTATTCATTAGCGATTTAGCGTATTAAATAAATATAATGAAGTGTAATTCCAAACCGCTCTTTATTTGTAATTTATAAGTTCAACAAAATTATTTATTGATAAAAAATAAATTATCCCTTATATTTTTTTCTTTTATTTTGTGAGGGCTAGAAATGTAATTTACAAACCATTATTCTAATTATAATCGTGTACAAGCAGACGGCGTCGTTTAGCTCACAGAGGGAAAGTTAGTTACTGAGCTGACTCTAGGTTGTTATAATGGCGGGAAGCTGGATATATAATTTCAGTTTTTGCAGATTGAGGAACTCCTCTCAGATTAAGATTTTTTTTTCACTATATATACACTCTCTCTCCCTCATTCATTTTCTCTGACTAGATTTGTGAAGATAGATTCCCATAAAAGTAAAACCCGGCCATCTTCTCATACGATATTCACATTTACATATATTGAAGAAGGAAGCTTCTGCAGCTGCTGGTTGGCATCAACTGTCTCCATTCACGGTATTTTCTTGATTAATTATACAAAGACTATCCTTTTTTTAATTGTACGTACGTCTCAAATTATGTTGCATGTATGCGATCATCGATATCCCTTTGTCATATATATAATCAATCATATATATGTTGTTTTGGAATTTGATTGTATCTCTATTATATTCTCTACTCAATGAAATTCTTTCTTAATTTACTTTCATTTTGTGTGTGTGTGTGTTTTCTTGGATTAAAGGGGGTTTGAGAAGAATTGGATCGATTTCTTTTTTTAGTTAGTGATCAGGTCGTTCTTGTTTAGATTCCCCCATGCATGTGTGTCTCTTTCTTGGGTATTTGAATTTCTTTTTCCTTTGTGATATTCAAGAAAACTGAATTCTGCAGTTTGCTATTCGTAATCCTTTTGGCTAATTTACCTCGATCTTGATTATATTGCAGAATAAAAACTCGGTTGGAAATTTGGTTTCTCCTCAGAAGTTGCAGCTGGTAATCAAGAATGGAGGAGTCGAACGACATTGATCAGTCCTCGGCTTGGTTTATGATCAATCATTATAAGGTACACAAGTGCAGCAAGCGTCACAAGAGGGGCCAGTACTGCCCGGACATTCACGTTGGTGAGACAGCTCGAAGAAGGGATCTAAATAAGCACTATTACAGCCGAAAAGCATGTCTGGATTTCAAGAAAGGGGCTTGTTTAAACGGGGACCGTTGTCCGAATGCTCATGGCCAGTTGGAGGTCTGCCTTCATCCTGATATTTTCAGGACTAAGGAATGCGAATATGGTGCAAATTACGAGATGAAATTAAAATCAGTTTGTTTCTTTGCACACAGTGCTGAAGAAAATCGAAGCTCTCTAGTGGAGCAGAAGCAGCAGAACTTGATCTTGAATATTAATGAGGCAAGATTGGGCAGCAGTTCTGTTCATGGATCTTCATCAGGTGTCCAAAATATTAATGAAGCAGCCAATTTGTCAGCTGCAGCTTTCAACAATGAGAATGATGAACCTGTGGTTAAAGGAGTTGATCAGATAAATTCTAATCAGCTGAAGATGCCTTTCGAAGATTCTGAGAGAATGCCGCAGCCTAGATTCCCCCCCATCGGACCACAGACGGCTGCCAACATTAACAATCAGCCTCAGCAGCAGCAGCCACATGATCAGTCTGTGCTCGCCCCGTTTGAATTGGATTTCTCACGAGCTGTTGCTGATCTAATTTATCGCTCTCCGATGCACCCCCCTTGCAGAATGCCACCGCGTAGTTTGTAGCATATCTCAACAAATCAGTACTACTCAAAAACATATATGCAGCATTCATTAGCTAGCAACTAACTTCAGCTGATGATCAAGAAGCATGAGCTAGCTACTTCAAACAGCTGCTGCATATGCCTCACTAAATAACAGTACTAGTGTTTGTGCTTTGTTACTTTTTTGGCACCAAAAAAGGATGTTGAAGGTATCTGTGTAGAAATGTACAGAATGAGGTGATGCTGTGTTGATCATGAATTGAAATAGGCTCACTTCTTGTAACATTTCTCTGAATATGATCACTTTGTTTTTGGTGCACGAAATCGAGTAAATGCAGCTTCATAGGCTGCTCCATATATCACTATATAACACTGTTTCTGCTTTGTTACTAGCTCCATTTAACCTCGGACTGAACATTAGAAGTTAGAACCCTTGATTTTAGATATGAAAATATTTACAATATCCCTCTTGTATGTACATGGGCACAATAATCTCTAATCTAATTGGAAAAAATAGTAAAAATAATATATATATCTTAATCCCATATTTATATATCCCAACTGTAACCTCAATAGATCATGATTCTTTTTCAAATTCGATAAATGTTGGTTGACCGTACATTTCATTATAGTTCTATGAATCGGAGTATCCTTTCCTATTTGATACCTTTGAATTCCATATTCGAGGTTGCGATCAGATCGATTCATTAAAAAGAATTGATTCAATACATTTCTCATGTACCCATAGGTACTATATTGGATTTGAATAAGATTTCGGAGTACTTAATCATTTCTACCAACTTAAAGCCCCAATTCGAATTACTTTTCTAAAAAAAATATCCTATGCATAATTTTGAATTTACAGAATATCTTTATCTAAATACCGTCGGTTAACCAATTTTTTGGAAATTCTGTTTCTGATAATGGAACACCGTTATAGGTACATTTAAGATGTATCTCTCTATTTCATTAGTGGAAATCCTCACCCCATTCAGGAAATTGGAATAGGAGGCTAAGTGCTGATTTAGTAGAAGTGGGTGGCAAAGATAAAGTAAATCTTGATTTTCGTTTTCCTTGTGATGGGCCTGGAAGGGGGGTACATGTCAAGTATCGGCTTGGGATCATGTCTTCTTAGGACTATTCTGGGCGGTGTGTGCAGGGCTCGAGAATGAATTCACCGCCGTATGGCTGACCGGTTATTACTAGTGATTCCGACTTCATGCAGGCAAGTTGCAGCCTGCAATCCAAACTGAGGATGAGTTTTTAACATTTTTATAATTTTTTTTCTAACGTCATAATAAATCTTTATTGTCTTTTGTCCTTTATCTGAATTTACCAAATTTTAAAAAGAAAGTTTTTACGGGTAAATATTTACTCTTGCAATTTCTAGTTTAGTTCTAGCACTTGTTCGTCACTTTTCCAAATAGGTGAATTGATTTCAGGTTCATTTTGCCATCCTAACTAGTGAACTTTCTCTTTAAAATTCAAAGTAGATGTTCCTGCACGAATCTCAGCAATCACTTATTCTGAGACCTGAGTCCACATATTGATCGTTTTGAACTAAAAGAAAACATTTTGTCGAATATCTTCACTTTCAATAGTTAAGACAAGTTTATGGAATAGAGAAAGCCGGGATGTCCATGGCGTGTACGTATCGGATGAACCAAATCTTCATTGAATTTGATTTTTCCATTAGAAGGGGCTCGCACGTGTTCTGCAATACCCCCATGAATACTCCTCCGGTATGAAAGTTCTTAATGTTAATTGAGTACCCGGTTCTCCAATCGATTGGCCTGCAATAAAACCTACAGCTTCTCCCAATTCAACCAGATCGCCATGAGTCCATAACATAACCGACAGATCCAAGATGCACTCCTACAAGTTAAAGGGGTTCGAATAGCTATTGGTTGTGCTCGAAAGGTTATGAATCGATTTACAACGAGTGCCTATCTATATCATTTAAATTTAACAATTCCCTTGTCCAAAATAGTGTCGTGCTTCCTCTTTTTCGATAATTTGATGGAGTCAGTGAACTGGCTAGCAGTTTGAGCGCGCAATTCCTCAAGATTTGCAGCTTTGTTGGCTACCTCAAATACCTGCATAGCAACGAGGCAGTTATAGAAAAACATATAACTCTTGTGAATTATTACAAGCAAGGTATGTCGGCCTACTACCAGATGCCGGCCGTACAAATGTGTTTTCCCGAGATGTTCGAGGGCGCTCATAGCCTCTTGTTTCGTTGCGTATTCTACGAAAGCAAAGCCTCTGTGGTTGCCATACCTCTTTGGCAGCCTCAAGCTCTTCAGCTGCAGTGTGTGAATCCAAGTTCATATAAAAAACCGATTTTATATTTGTTAATGGTTACTTCAAAGGCAATAAAAATTCATGATTCATGCTCCAATCATAAGTTACATCACGATTGAACATAGATGAAAAATTCCACAAAATCAGGAAAACAGAAATAAACAAATAGCAGCATATAATGAAAGATTATTACCTGACCAAATGGACTAAATAGATCTTTAAGATCTTTCTTTGTAGCTTCAAAAGCTAGATTTTTTACAATGAATTTTGTCGAACTTCTGTTGCTGTCGACTTCTCTACCATTCTCGTCCTTTTTAGCTTGACATAATTGCAATTTGAGAGCAAATCCATCCAAATTAGTTCCCTGGGGTGAGAAACATTCATGTATGCAGTTAATGTACACACAAAAAAAAAAAAAACAAAAAAAAAACTGCAGTTAATTAGTAATTAGTATATTACCTGCAGATCCCTGCAAGCTCTCACAGCTGTATCAACAGAATCAAACTCTATAAAACCAAAACCCCCTGATAATTTTTTTCCATTTTTGCTATCCTTCTTAATCTGAGAAAAGAAATAATAAGGGATTGAAGAGAGGAAATGAGTAACAAAATGTGCTAATTTGGTGAAGGGTAGTATAAGTTTGACAGAATCAAAGAAACACCTACCCTGACACTTAATACTCTTCCTTCCTTCATGTGATCTGTGAAATGCCTCTTCAATCCCTCGTCCGATGTTTTGAAATTCAGACTCTTAACAAACAGTGAACGGGACTGCAACTCACAAGATTACGAGGAAAGAATTGAGTACCGATAGTAAGAACTGCGAAAAACAGATATCCATGCATGATGCAACTTATGTCCCTCAAGAGTGTGTCCTAACTTAGAACCATGCAAAAATCTTCCACTGTCCTAAACATCTGAAATAGCCATTTTGTGTGTATATAACGAAGATGCATGCTAGCTAACATCCCATTTCACCTGAAAATACTCATAGAGTGAGTTCCGCTTCTTCATTTTGGAAGATCATAAATTTTATTCTCACTCAGCAGAGTTAGTTAATAGCAATAGATAGAGAGGGAAACAGAACGGGAGGCAGCTAGTAAGCTTGTTTCTTATTAACAGCGAGCATCAAAGAGTGTAAAAGACATTCAGACAAGCATTCTAAGTACTAAATCAGGAAGTTAAACCAAAACAATTTCTTAGTTCAGAAATAACCTCAATTCTGTCAGGATCAACATCCAAATCTGTTACAGCTTCAAGTTGGTGGTCGAGCAAAACCTTCTTGGGGTCATGTTCAACTGCAATAACACTATTATCTGAATCACCCTCGGAGATTGGAGTTTGACTTAGAATATCCTCAGGTAAGAATTGCAAATAGAGTGGAGCGCCCCTGAGGAAAACACGAACCATTTTCAAATTCATAACCAAAACTCCACAAGAACTAAGAATTAACCAAGTGCATAACAAATGGTAACAGAAATTAAAGTTTACAATAATTTCTACCATTTATGATTTGTGCCAGTAAATGAACTTACTTGTAACACCTGTATCTTAAACCATTAAAGCATGCATATGCATCAGCTGGTTCGAGAAAGATAACCTAAAGAACAGTAATGAGAAATAATCAGAACATGAATAGTTATGAATACATAAAACTATTACAACAACACAAGGGCATAGATGGTTAACTAAACAACGAAACGCGCGCACACCAAGAGAAACACAATATTCATACAAGGATATAGAAATAAAATGTTTGGTACAAAAAACAGAATACACCATACATCCAGAAAATCAAATACTGAGAGAAAAACCAGATGAGGAAGATGAAAATGGATACCAAGGCCAAGGTTTTTGTCGGAGGTAGAATAACTTTATCCAGATTGCCAAACTTCCCGAACATATCAGCCAACTCTGATTCAGATGAACAATAAGGCAAGTTCTTCACTAAGATAACACGACTTCTCTTCAAACCATTAGTTTCTCCTGAGGCTAACTCCAGTGCAGCAACATTAACTCCAGCCCTGGAAAAAGCTTTTTTCGTCTCTGCAATTACTCCAGCTTCTCCCAATGTAATACGGACAGGAACATCCTTAGCTTCTCTATCTAGTACTACACTTTTACTAACACCAAACTTCCGTGCAATGTTTTCAGTGACCTACAGAGTTAAAGAAGCGGTTGAGAAGATCAAGTAGAAGTGTAGAACAAATGATCTTAAAACTAAATACAAACAGAGCTGAAAAAGGAACTCAAGAGAGAGAGAGAAGGATACTTATAGTCATGATCGATGTGTGTGTTCATTCCAAGAGAGTCCTAGAGGAGAAGAATATACCTACACTGTATATAAACATCTACATACAAAAAACAACTCCAAACTTACTGTGTTCGTTGACATGAATAACCCATTCCATCCTCGTGTATCTCCCCTTGATTCAGAGGCCTTCCTTTTCTCATTTTGTAGTTGTTTAAAAGTCTTTGATGATTGTTGGGTAAAATTACTGGTCCTGCAGACAGGAGGCAGCAAATTACAAACTATGTATTGCATAGGAAACCCGAAATTAACCCACAAGAAAGTCGGAAGATGAACATTTGTCATAAAATATGAGAGAAACATAAAGTCAAAATAAAGACTGAAATTCTTAGATAACTACGTACACATAATTATTTTTTTCCTCTGCCGGCATGATCTTCAACAATCTTCCCTGAAAACTTGAATTGTTCAGCTCTTCCAAAGCCCTAAAGATTCGAAAAAAGCATCAAATATCACATATTTCATGAGAACCACTACTAATTTGTCATTGTTTCTTTTTCTATGTTATGGCATAATCATCAAGTGATTGAAAGCTTCACTATTGTTAAATCATTAACTTTAACAAATACCTAGCAGCAGATTCTTGAAGAACGTAATCCACATATGCTCTACCCTTGGACATTTTTGTATCTCTATCAACAACAAGATGGACCTCTGAGATGTCACCAAATATGCTGAAGTGTTTCTCCACCTCCTCTTCACTGCGTTACATCAGAAACCACTTACAAATAAACGAATATGAACAAACATGAAAAGAAAAAGGAAATGATAACAACTTTTGGCACGGGGCTATATAAACGTACGTAGCAGCATATGGCAGATTCAGGATGAAAAGACGGCCAGTCTTAAGGATTTCTTCGTTCTCATCTGCAGCTGGCTCCAAAACACCCTCTTTGATTACATTCTTCAAAACAGCATGCTTGCTTTCCAAAACATTCAGATTCTTGTTACTAGATCCTGTACTAATCTCAAGGAAACTAGCCGCAGGGGCATCATTTTCCCACAACTTCGACTTGCTTCGTTGCTGCATGACTTGGAGAAACTCTTGAAATTTAGGGTCATTATAATATTCATCCTTCTTATCTCCAACTTCAGAGCCTTTGCTTCCGACCAACATCTTTTCATCTTCTGATATTTGATGTTTTTTTAGTGAGACATGACTCCATGGGCGCGGGATTTCTGGATCTCCAACTTTCCGAGCAATCTGGCCCCAAAAAGTAGTTAAAAAACCATAATGAAATAGAGCTGCTGAGTACAAATATTTGTTCATGAAGATCCTCTTCCATTGAAGCACATTTGATGCAAACACAATTATTGTTTCTTCATTAGACAACAACTATATTCTTGCACCCGCATAAACCTTATGAAGTGACAACAAATTCCAAGGAGACAAAGCAGATAGCAAACACAAACCTCACAAGTAATCTTGCAAGTGTCCATGAAAGAATTTTTGAAGTACTTAATGGCTTCATCAGCTTCTTGCACTGTCCTGTACCCGACAAAAGCAAACTGTCTGCTTTTCCCATCCCTAAAATGAAATTAAACTGTGTCGAATTATTCATTCGCCAAATCAACCATAATCATAATAATAATAATAATAATAATAAATAAAAACATTATAAATGATACTTTTTGCGCATGAGCTTGATGTCAGTAATTTCGCCTTTCTGAGAGAAGAATTCTCTCAATCGGTCCTCTGATACATATCTTGGCAAATTCTTCACACATATCCGTGACCTTTATTGTGAACATTAATCAGAAACATGTTCTTACTAAATCAAAACGAACATTAATTACACATATTCGTGGCCTTCATTCGGACACATACCGTGTTGTTTGGTCTATATTCGCATGTTTCACAATGGAACTGGGAGTTCCAGCCATCTTCCGTCTGATCGACCAATAAAATTCAAAAATAGATACAAAGACAGATGATACAAATGATCCACTGCTCTATATAAATATAATGAATTAATGATCTCACCAAAATATAACCACAAATGGATAGATGAGAAATAACATAATAAAATTGAATCTTTAATTATTTATAAAAATAAAAAACTTAGCCATCAAAGACCTTATTTATTAAATTATGATTAAGAATTTAGATTGGTATCGCCACCGGCGGATTCAGGGCCGTAATTTTAATAGAGGGGTGTCGGATATTTGTGTGGCAGCCCATTCCAGTGTAGCATGAAGAAAGAAGAAGAGGGGCTTTTCACGTTGAGCTTTCAGCAGGGTACGACGGTGGAGTAAGCTCCGGCGTGTATGGGGGAGAAAAGAAGAAGGGTATGCAGTGCAGCCGTTGGTTGTCGAGAGAGAGAGAGTGCCAGTACTAGGTATGTGAATTTAGTCTGAAATTAGGGAGTTTCTAAATGACCGTCAATTTTATTCTTTTGTACCATATAAAAAAATGAACAAATAAAATAATTTTAAAATTATTTAAATACCCTTTAATAAAATTAAATTTGAATACATCTAAAGTATTCGAATGTCGAAGTTCGAATCCAAGGAGGATGTTCGAACTTTAATTTTCGAACATCTCCATATTTTTCTAAGTATAGGAGTTGTTTGAATTAATATTGTCAAACAACTTGAACTTGTTCGAAATTATTTTTCCGAACATGTTTTTTTGTTTTGTTTTAAAGCTGTGTTTGAAAATTAAAGTTCGAACATAGTGAGAATGTTCGAACTTAAATTTTCGAACCAGCTCCATATTTTTCAAAGCAAGTGTCGTTCGAATTAATATTCTCGAACAAATTGGATGTGTTCGAAATTATGTTTCCGATCGTATTTTTTTAGACTGAAGGGCATTAATGCAAATGTGCGTGGTGTAAAGAGTAAAAATAGTAATGCATGAAGTAAGTGTAGTGCAAAGAGTAATTTTAGTGGTGCATTTAGAAACTCCCGTGAAATTAATGAGGTGGTGCGAATAGAGCGAGAAAAATATCGGGTTAGGCTAAAAAATTTCAGCCAAAAAAAAAAAAAACTGAACGGGCTGAATTGGTTAGACTAGCAGGCCAAACAGGTTAGCCCGGTCGGAGTCGCGGGTTGGTCCGTCGAGCTGGACCAACTTTTATTGTTTTGGTCATTATTTTTTCTAGAAAAATCCGATTCACAAACAGTCGAAGGCATCGGTTATCTTTCCATCCATATATTATGCATTTACAGATTCCAAGTATAACTAAGAGTTATGAATTTTTAAAGTTACAACTAATAGTTCAATGATGCAATTTTTTCATTAAATGTTATATTTTCATTTATGACATATATTATTGCATCTATCAATAATATAAGGACTATAAGTGATTAATATAATGTATAAAATATGAAACATGCTATATAGGTCTATTTCGTGGATTTCTATGGCACTGCTCCACCGCCAACAGTGAAAACAAACCCATTAGTTGAGAATGAGTCTTTTATGTCTGAGATCCAATTCGCATCACTATACCTTTAAAGTACAGGAGGAAACCTTGTATAATGCAACCCGAAATTCAGAGTATACTTCAAGTATCTTAGAACTCTTACTAGAGCTTTCCAATGTTCTTTGTTTGGATTGCTCGTGTACCAACTCAACTTATTCACAGAACATGCAAGATCGGGTCCAGTGTAGTTAGTGATATACATTAAACTCCCGATGACACTTGCATACTCTTCTTAGCTATCGGTTCTCTCCGGTTTTTACTCAAGTGCACGTTGAGCTCCAACGGAGTCTTAGCCGGCGAACTGTCAAACATATTGAATTTCTTAAGCACTTTCTCAACATAATACAGTTGAGCATGGAACCGATCGCATCTGAACACACTGACTGAACCGATTGATTTTGACCGGTTCGGTGCAATACCAAGACCACGTCAGTCGGTGATTGGTGCTAAGAGTAGCCACCCGATTACTTTTCGATCGATGGTCGGGTTTAGGCTCGAATATAATCAGTTACCCTGAACCGATCGATCACCTACTCTGAATAACTAAATCTTCTCTCCACCTTTGCCTCTTAGTCACTTCTCTGCTCTCTCTGATACAAGCGCGCCGAGGACCAGAAGACAATAACAACACCCAACAATAAGGTAAGGTGTTATATTTTTATAATTTTCTAAAACTTTTTGTGTAATTTTTCTGGTTATCGAACAAACAATTAAATGAGAAACTCGAAAAATAGAGGAGAAATGGTCAAATGGAGGATTTTCAGAGAATGGAGAGAGAGATTGAAGCAAATTTTCTATTTCTATATCCCAATTTCATCCATTTAGCATCCCACTTATATATATGATTCACAATTGGAATAAAAAACGTCTACTTCCACTTTTCAACTAAGATCCCCGATTTCATCTTCAACGCATTTCTCCCTCTACATATCTTGATCGAATTTTTGAAAAAACAACAATTATATTTTTGTTTTTATATAAGATTCGGTGGCTGACCGAAAACTGATCGAACCACACGGTCAGTGGTCGGTTCGGTGGGTGGCTGCCATCGGTCGGTGGTCGGCCGACCACTCTCAGTCGGTCGGTGAGTGTTGGTTTCAAAATTTTTAATCGGTTCCTATCCAAACCGACCGATTGCTCACCCCTACAATATAATGAGATTGTATTAAGACAATTCCATCACTTGTCCGAACTATCTTGATTCCAAGAATCATATCAGCTAAACCCATATCTTTCATGTCAAAATTTCGTTTCAACATCTGTTTCGTTTCAATGATTATTTGGTGGCTACTGCCCATGACTAACATGTTTGCATAAAGATAAATTATGACGTGGCCATTAGAACTTCTCTTTATGTATACACATTTATCACACTTGTTAATTTTGAAACCATTTGATAACATCGTGTTATCAAACTTTAAATATCACTGAATCGGTGCTTGTTTTAGACCATACAATGATCTAACAAGTTTACACACCTTTCGCTCTTATCCCGGCATAACAAACCCTTTAGGTTGTTCCATGTATATTTCATCTTCCAGCTCACTATTAAGAAACGTAGTCTTCATATCCATTTGATGAATTTTGAGATTGTGCAAAGCAGTAATGTTAAAAGCACCCGAATAGACGTAATCCTCGTTACTGGTGAGTAGGTATCGAAGAAGTCATACACCTCTTTTTGTCTAAAGTCTTTGGCAACCAAATGAGCTTTATACTTATCAACAGTACCATCTGTCCTATACTTCCTTTTTAGGATCCATTTGCATCCTAAAGGTTTACAACCACTCAGGAGATCTATCAACTCCCAAGTGTGATTTTACATGATGGAATCAATTTCACTATTAATAGCATCTTTCCAGAACGAAGCATCTGGACTAGATGGAGCTTCTTTCAAAGACTTTGGCTCATCATCTAACATATAGGTAATGAAATCCGGACCAAACGTCTTCGCCGTTTTAGCTCGCTTGCTACATCTCAGTTCTTTATCCACAGTATCAGAACTAGTAGCAGCTTCAGAAGTTCATTTCTCATAACTCCCTTCTATCACATCCTTATTTTTACAAGGATAGACATTCTCGAAGAATATAGCATTCCTCGATTCCATCACCGTTTCTTCAGTCATCTCGAGAATTTCCAATTTATGAATAAGAAAACGATATGTGCTACTATTAAGTGCATACCCAACAAAGATACAATCCACCGTTTTAGGCCTAATTTTAACTTGTTTAGGAAGTGTCACTTCAACCTTAGCCAAACACCCCCACACTTTGAGGTATTTATAAGACGGCGTGCGTCTCTTCCAAAAGTCGTAAGGCGTTACATCCTTACCCTTAAGTAGAATCTTGTTCAGGATATAGTTAGTTGTCAACACAGCTTCCCCCCACAAGTTCTGTGGTAACCCTGGACTTATCAACAAAGCATTCATCATCTCTTTAATAGTTCATTTTTGTGTTCAGCAACACCATTAGACTGTGGTGAATATGGAGTCATAGTTTGATGAATTATACTCGCCTCTGCATATAACTCTTTAAACAGAGCAACATACTCCCTACCTCTATTGCTTCAAATTGCTTTAATTCGACCGCTTAATTGATTTTCAACTTCACTTTTGAAGTTTTTAAAAGCTTCAATAGCCCCATCTTTACTTCTTAAAAGATAAAGATAACATTACTTTGTGCAATCATCAATAAAAGTAATAAAGTACTTTTTACCGCTTCTAATTTGCATAAATGTTAAGTTACACACGTCTGTATGAATTAGGTCTAGAGATTTAGTGCTCCGTTCTACCGAATGAAACGGTAACTTAGCCAATTTATCTTCAATACAAACTTCACACTTGTTTTGTGTATTAAATTGGTTTACTTTTAGCAAATTTAAATTTACTAAACATTTTATCGCATTTAGATTAATATGTCCTAATCTACAATGCCATAATCTGAGCACTCAACAAACAAGTAAGCAGAAGAATCAATTTAATTAGCACTTTCTTTTGCAACACGACGCATAGCCATTACATTCATTTTGAAAAGCCCATTGGCGGGATAGCCTCGACCAAGGAACCTTCCACACTTACTAAAAATAAAATTTTCAGACTCAAACACTAGTCTAAAATCATGGTTGACTAACAGTGAGCTCGAAACCAGATTTTTGCGGATGTCTGAGACATGCAGCACATCCTTTAGAGTCAGCTCCTGGCTTGAAGTAAGCTTCAAGATCACGTTGTCCACACCAGCCATTTCAGATGAGGCTTGGTTACCCATATGTAATTTCCTACCTTCAACAGCTTTGTAGGTAGCAAACGAGCCCTTGTCGGAGCAGACATAATAAGTGGCCTTGGTGTCGACGAACCACTCCCTCGGGTTGTCCACATGGTTGGCTTCAAACACAACCGTAGCTAAGTCATCGTCATCTCAACCGTCTTGATGGCCTTTGCCTTTATTGTTGTGTTCAGCCATGTGTGCACCATAATTAGTACGTCTTTTCTTTAGAGCCATGTAATGTTTGGACATGTGCCATGGCTTATCACAATTGAAGCAGTTACCGTTAAACCTCGTCATTGGCTTCTTCCATTTGTCAACTTGACTCGGGCGCTTCCTCTTATTGATATTTGATGGTCCACCACGTTCCATCAAATTAGTTTTGGCCTCAATCAGGAGTCGTAGTCTCAGATCTGTCTTTCAGTTATCAATCTCAATACGAAGCTTAACCACAAAGTCTTCAAGAGTCATCTCCTTTCGTTTGTGCTTGAGATAACTTTTGAAGTCCTTCCAACATGGTGACAACTTCTCAATCACTGCAGCAATAGTGAAAGCATCTGGAAGGACCATCTCTTCAACATGAACATCGTGCACAATGAGCTGAAGCTCTTGCACTTGATCCATCACTGATCGGTTGTCAACCATTTTGCAATCGAGGAACTTTGCCACCACGAACTTTTTAGTTATGACATCCCCCATTTTGTACTTCTTCTCTAATTCTTTATACATAATATAAACTATCAACTAAGCCATTCAAGATGTAATTTTTACTAGTACGGGCACGGGTGAGCGAGCGCGTGTGGGCTCATGGCCCACATCCCTGTGCACTTTAGACATTGCACTTAAGTATTAATACACTTAATACACTTATTAACAAGGTTAAAAAATCAACGTGAGATCATTAAATGTGTCTTAAGCACATTTTTCCACACACCATAAATGTCCAATCGTGTGACCGATTTCAATTAATTTCTCACTCACCGAAAATCGAATTTAAGAAAATAAAAATATTACGATTATCTACTATAAATATAGAACAATCATACACTATTTAATTCCTCTAAAATTAAATAACTTGATGATAAGTCCATTCATTTCGTGTTTTTATGAGTATTTTGTTCGTTATAAATGTCATTTTTAGTGTGTTTTGAGTAAAAAAGAACCAGTATGAGGTCATGGGGCATTGCAGAGGTCAAGTCTGGCGAAAGGGGCATTTTATGCCCGGTTATTCAAGCAAAATCCAAGCTAAAGATTCAGTCAGAGGCACAGGGGACTCCTTTCAGCACTCATTCTATATTCGGGTGGCGGAATGAGCATATCAGAGATGGATGAGGCTGAATGTAAGATGCCGTGCCTACTTTGCTCGTGCAGACTTGACAACAATGGGGCTAGGCTAGGGCCATTGCGAGAAACCCGGGATCAGTTTGAAGATAGAGATGAAAAAGATAGCTATATTAGCCGAAGAAGAGTTGGAGGTAGACTGGACTCTTAGAGGCGTTGCAAAGAAGAGATAAGCCCAATCCCTAAAAAATAGGGATTTGGTCAACTTATGCTTATCCAGTCAGATCAGAGAAGGCACGCCAGTTTCGAAAATTCAGTGAAAACCTCAGCGTGTTAGGGGATCTCTGATTCGGAAATGTAACTATTTAAGCTTCTTTAAATTCTGGAAACACAAGCTTTTAGCAGTCAGAAATATTGCTACAATTTTACTTTCTTGCATTTTCATTTTCGTACGCTACTTTGCATCAAGAAACAATCCATTGGCCTTAAGCCTTTGGGACTTAGGATTATGTTTTCAAACTCAGAGTTTATGTTGAGTATTTTGCGTATTAAATTCAGCAAGTTTCCTTTACAATTATGTCTTTCATTTCTGCAATTTTAATTATGTCTAACATGCTTGGCTAGACACTTTATTTTGGTGTTTGAACACTGAAAATGGTTTGAATATAAATCTGGACTCGTGAGGCCAAAATGAGCATAGTAATGCATGATAGGTTTCTGTTGATTCTTGTGCCTTGTTCCACGTGAGTGTGTGTCTGAAATGCCCAATGTGGCTGATCACTCGTTAGGTAAAGAGGGCACACCACTATTAATTGAATTGACGAATCGTGATTGTATGTTGGTTCATATAATAATAAGGGAATCAATGGGTTATTGTGGGCACACGAGGAATTGATAAACACAACAGATCTGGATTCATCTAGGGCCATTGCTGTTTGTTCACTTACATCTCTTTGGGGAACTGGGGGGTGGGTGACTGATTAGAGATTTAATTGACGAGGAATTGCTTTTAAGTCTATAATGAAAGGATAAATGAGGAGACGCAGAGAGAAATCCGGTCTCCATAACTAGATGATTTGTCATGTATGAAAATCGGTGTGCCCATGATCGAGTTGATATATATTTAAATCAAATTCAAGTTCAAACGCCAGAACCTTTGTTATTTGATATTTGCTTTACTTTCTTTTGCAGATTTAATTTTCAGTAGTGACAACAAACCAAACCCCCTTTTTATGATTGGTTACTTGAAGGTGGAATCACAACAGCTCTATGTGGGATCAACCCGTACTTATTAGCTGGCTATGCTCGATGTGGGCACATGAGTTATAAATTATTTTTGAACCCGAAACGAGCGCGTTTCACTTGATCACCAAAAATCAAATAAATTGAGTCACAACTCAATTTATTACATCCAATTTTCCAATAATTTTTAAGGTTTAGGTTTCATTCTTTCAGTCATGTGCGATCGAAATTAATTGTTGACAGGTTGCTTGAAACATGTAGCTGCCATTTGCCAACAATGATCAACAAGGCTTACTAGATTGCATGCAAGTATTGCAAGCTAGCATGCATGTGTTAATGAATAAACAACCAGTGATGTGTTAAGACTTACAAAGAGATCTTACTTTACTTACATTGTGCGTGTATTGTGTGGGGGGGGGGGGGGGTTAGTTTATTTAAAATTTCATTTTTGAATTAAAAAAAAAACAAAAAAAAGTTATGATTATTATAGAATTATCAATATACTAATAAGTTGTTGCATTAAAGATTTCAAAATTATCAACAGTCAACTATACTAAAATCAAATCATCCAAAACCATGCACAGAATCAAAGCGGGCCCTGATATTTTAAGTCCGCGTGAACATTAAAAATAGTGTCCCTAATTGAATTGATTAAATTAATTAAAAATTGCGCATAAAATGCACCTAATTTTTTCTACTCTTTAAAATGATAAATTTTTTTTGATATGTTCAAATCTATAAAAAGTTTACATTTTAATTTTTTTGAGGAAAAAAAGTTCACGTTCTTTAAACAACCCTCAAACAAAAAAAGAAACAAATTTATTTTGAACAACAACATATAAGAGACTAAAAAATTCAATAAAATCTATACATATATTAAAGCAAAATCGTAAGGGTAAAACTGTAAATAAAAATATTTAGCAAAATATTGATTAATAAAAAATTCATGTCGAAAGATGTACAAATGAATGCCTTTGGTCGAGTGGTTAGTGTCTGTATGGCTATCTCTATTGATCGTGTTCGAACCATGAGAGATCAACTTTTTGAGAGTTTTATTTTTTAATTTCCTTTTGTTAGTTTTTATTATTATTATTTTTTTGGTTCTTCGCTCAATAATGACAAGAAACATTTTTTTCTGGGTTCTTTGTTCAATTTTCGTTTGTTTTTTTTTTTTTTTAATTTTCGGACCATCAACTTTTTTTCAGTTTTATTCTTTTGGAATTTGCGGGAATATTTTTTTTTGGGGGGGGGGGGGGTTAGTCTTATTCTTTTTTATTTTATTTTTTTTGTTAGATTTATTTTTGCTCTTTAATTAATTTTAATTAGAATTTTAATCGATGATAACTCCTCGAATCTATTGATAGTTGGAAAACTTAGCATTGAAGATCATTTATCTTCTAAATTTTATTTACATTTAGATCATTGACATTTTGCCTTCTAATCATTATTTACATTTATCGAGTTAATTACATAGTTAGAAGATGTTTGAGTTATTAATTCTTTTAATATAAATGGCGGATATTGGTATTGAATTTTTATTTTATTTTTTACATAAATGGTTGATGTTGTTATTATCTTGATTTACAATTCAAATATAAACTCGGATCATTTCAAATCCTAAACTTATCACATATCCTCTCGAATTTCAATATTTTTTTTGTTGGAAAGTGATAATGAAATTTCCATTGATGTCGAACAAGACGCATAATTGTTGGTTGATGAAAATCTTTTGTCAATTTTCATGAAAAAAATTAAATGTCTTTTAACAAAACAAAATGAGATAGGAGTTCTATATGTATGATTCTTATGTACTTATAACAATTATTTCTAACACAATATGATATTATATAACAAAAATGTAATTAAGTTTACTTTAAAACAATATTGTAAATGTGCTTATGATTATAATTTGAAAAATGACAAATATAATATTGTATATATAAAGTATCATTTGATATAATTATATGATTCTATATTATTACTATTAGAACCAACATAATTTCTTTCTCTAAAGAATTGTCAATTTAGGATCTGAAAGATGGATATTCTATCAATCCAGGACCTAAAAGATGAGAACTATTAATCTAGGATGTGAAAGACGAAAATTGTCAATATAGGACCTAAAAAATCATGTATTCTGATAACTTTTAAATTTTTAATTATTTTTCATAATTTATTTATTAAATTTAATAGATAATAAAGGAATTTATTGAAAATTAATAAAAAAAATAAAATAAATCAAAATAATGAATTTTTAGGTCCTAAATTTACAATTTCCATATTTCAAATTAGTGATCAATCACCTATCTTTTAAGTCCTAAATTGATAATTCTAAAAATAAAATTATTGAACTTCAAACGCTTAAAATAGTTTCCGTACATCGTACGGGAGAAATACTAATATTATTTAAAGACACATCTTCTAGCATTTTAAAGAAAATTCACTAATAACTTTTTCAAAATTAACATTTTCTAACAAATCTTGTTCGATGAATATCAAAGAAATCGCATTCAATCTTTTTATGTGATGTGCTAAATCATAAGTAAAACTTCAATAGCTTCAATTTTGAAAATCTCTTTTTGTAGATGCAAATTTAATGGGTATGATCGATAAAATTTTACAAACATTATAAACAATATAATACATGAAAAAATATTAATTACATCTCAGTACAATGGGTCAAAATTGGGTTAAATTTTGCGGGTCAAGTTGTCCCCATTTGAAAAAAAAATCGCAAGAAAAGTATAACCCATGCATAACATAAAAAAATATCATTACTGCTACTTTGCTTATGAGTTTATTAATACATTTAAATTTGATTTTATAATTAATCTCAACTATGGGGTATATTTATTTTGAAAAAAAAAATTAATTATCAAGTGCAATGCACGAGTAGCTAGATTAAACAAATTAAATAAATTCACTTTAATTTTAGGGTTCACTAATTCCATTTTAGAGTGTATATTTATTTCGAAAAAATAAATGTCGAGCGCAGTACATGAGCCCATGCGCTAGCGTCGACCAAGTGCACTGTGAATTGCTGTATCAAAAAATTTAAATTAATTCATTTTAATTTAATGGTGTTTATTTTTTGGGGAAAAACATAAATTAAAAAAAACGAGCGCATAGGTTCCACGCGCCGACTGACTGAGAAATTGGTACAACTATTAACCTTTTTAAGTAAGTCAATATATCTAGAGTTGTATGTTGTTTTGGTAATACACATCGCAAAGTGTTTAACTCTTGAAATAACTATATTCGTTAAAGAGCAAACTTAATTTATTGAATTAAAAAGACAATCATTTGTAATAGAAATAATAAAATAATTTATAGAAATAGTTAAAAAAAAAAAGAGAAAAGTCTAGAAAGTGCATGTATGCATTGTAAATCTAGAAAAATAGAGAAGGTACGGATGGACAATTGATTATAAATTAGAAGCTATCCTTATAAATTAATTTAAACCACATGATAAGTCAGTTGGAGGAGAAATGATTGAAAACTATCTATATATATACAATTTGTGTGTGTATGATCTTGATTGTGGGGTTTGCTATTTTTTTTTTTTTAGTTTTTTAAAAATTTCATTCTTAGATTTCAATGAAAAAAAAAGAAAAAGAGTTATGAATGCAATATACTAATAAGTTGTATCTAAAAAAAATCAACATACTAATAAGTTGTATCACCCAAAACCACATACACACGATTTGTAATTAAATCAAATATTCTATATCTATATCAACCTATATGTATCCTATATCTTATCCCTTACTTATGTTAAAATATGACTCAAGGCCTTCAATAATAAAGAAGAGACTAGAACTAAAAGCATTCTGTTGCCATTTGTGCTGGGTGATGAATTCCACCTTTATCCATCATCTGAAATTCAGCATTGAAATCACCACCGCCGTTCAGCCACTTTGCTTCATCAAAACTAAGTTGAATTTCATCATTAATGAGTTCTTTTTCCAAATAAACAAAATCCCTCCTCATTTTGAGAATCAGTATCTTCTTCCGCATCATCTTCCTCTTCAATTCTGCATATCTTCCTCTTCATTTTTTGCATCTGCATCATCTTCCTCTTCAATCTCATGTTTTGCATCATCTTCTTCTTCATTTTTTGCATGATCAATCTCATTTGAAGGTGTCTCTAGAACTCTTAGCCTTTTATTAGGCCTGCACCAACATAAATAAAAAATGATGCATAAATAAAGAATGAAAATTCAAAATACACACATATATAAATATAAATATATAGAACACCTAGTTTCTTGAAATTTGTGTATTTCAAGAAAAAACTGAAATATAAATATAAATATATAGAAATATACTCAATTTATAAAAAGACTAAAAAATCAGTGCATATACATAAGTATACAAATATATAAAAACAACCCAGTTTCTTGAAATAAGTATTTAATAAAAGAATGAAAAACCCAAAGCTGAAAATAAACACACTGTATTTCAAGACAACAGTGCACATACATAAGTATATAAATATATAGAAATAATCCAATTTTTAAATATTTAATAAAAGACTGAAAAACCCAAAGCTGAAAATAAACACACTATTTTTCAAAACAACTGCGAAAAGCAGACACAGACTGTATTTCAAGACAACTGCGAAAAGAACACATCACCTCTCATGCGGCCACAACACTTCTCCTCCATCATCATCCATTCTTGTGATTCTTGTGAGAGGGGATTTCTTGGAAAGAGGAGATTTGAGTTGAATTTTCTTGCGATGGTGAAAAAGAGAGAGGTCTTTCTTGAAGGAGAGATGAGACTTCTGAGTGGAGAGAGGAGATTTAGTAGAATTTTTTTGTACGATAGTGGGAGGGAGAGAGAGGTTTTTCTTACAGCGCGATGATGAAAGAGAGGGTGAAAGAGAGAGGGCTTTCTGAGTTGAGTGCGATGGTGTGCGATGGTGAGAGAGAGATGGATATTTAAAGACATCGAAGGCAGTTGAGTGTGTAGGAAAAATCCGTTTTAACGGATGAAAATGAGTCAATTCAACCAAAGTAGCCACATTGGTGGCTCCAACTTAACTGACTCTCAAATCTCAATCAAATAGGTGTTGGGTGTAACAACAAAAGAAACAAGAAACAAACAATATAATGTTGCTGCACTTTGATAGAATATATGAAAATATGATTATTGGATTTTATGTTGTGTTATAGAGGCTTCAATTACATATGAATTTATAGATGACTCTAACTCTTTATGATCCACATCAAAGTAAAATATAATACTCATGAACTACAACATGAATAATTGAAGCATAAGTTCTTATTTAATAATATTTATTGTTGTAAATTACTTTCAACACTCCTCCTTAATTTGCAATCTTGAGCACATCTCTAGACTTCTCATACTTCTCAATGGGAACAACTTTGGTAAGAAAATATGCAAGTTGCTCCTTTGTTCCAACAAACTCTAGCTTGATTTCTCCTTTGCTCGTCATATCTCGAATGAAATGATGACGTAACTCCATGTGTTTTGTAGTAGCTCAAGTTGAACTTGCTGTAAATTTGTTAATAATCTTCTCAACCAAATTCCTTCACTAGTTGCATTAGAAACAACTATGTATTCTGCTTTAGCGGATGATAACGCAATAGATTTTTGCTTCTTGAAACTCCACGAAATCACATTACTTCTAGGAGAAAATAGGTAACCAGACGTGCTCTTTCTATCATCCAATGATCCTCCTCAATCACTATCTGCATAACCAACCAATTTACACTCAGTTTCTTTCACATATTTGATGCCCATCTTTCAAGTTCATTGCAAATATCTCATTATTCTTTTTGTTGTTGCAAAATGAAGCTTACTTGGATCATTCAAAAACCTTGAAACCATACTTACAGCTTGAACAATATCCAGCCTTATATTTGTTAGGTAAATCAGTGACCTAACAAGACTTCTATATATTTGAGAATCAACTTTTTCACCGCTGTCTTCTTTGCTTAATTTTTCACTTGTCGCCATTGGAGAAGAAACTGAATTACAGTTCTGCATGTGGAATTCTCCAACAGATCATCAATGTACTTCTCTTGAGAGATAAAAATATCTCATATCTTTTGCTTCACCCGAATTCCCTAGAAATACTTCATAATACCCAGATCATTCATCTCAACTTCGTCCATCATTCTTTGCTTGAAATCATCGACTAACTGCATATCAGTACCCATGTAGATTAGATCATCTACATAGATGCATATAATCAAAAAGTCATTATTTTGCTTCTTCACATAGAGAGAAGGCTCATTTGGACTCCGGTGAAAACCATCTTTGTGAAAATAGCCATCAATTATGCTATTCCAACCTCTTGGGGCTTGTTTAAGTCGGTAAAGAGGTTTCTTGAGGCGATAGACTTTATCTTTATTTCCCTCAACAGAAAAACCTTGAAGTTATTGAATGAAAACTTCTTCCTCTAGCTCTCCATTTAGAAAAGCTGATTTTACATCAAGTTGGAATAATTGAAGCTCCAACTGTGTTGCAAGAGCAAGAACAACACGAATAGTTTCCATTCTAATAACCGACACAGGAGTGTCGGTGGATATTAATTTGTGAAGCAATTTAAATATAGAAAATGGAGGCTAGCTAGCTATATCAAATTCTCTAAATAGGTTGGACAAATTTCACATACCATTTAACTATTACAAAAGGAAAAAACTATTAAAAATTGGTGCAATTAACTACTGGTTTTTTCAAAATTACTTTATAGATATACTAAAAATAAAAATTACTAGTTAACCTTCGTAACGTTTTTCATATGTTGCACCAAAAAAATATACACGAAATACCATCTTTACCATTCTCAGCCCCAACAAACGGGGGTAATATTGGCGTTCTAGTATTCTACCCAATTTTATGATTCTTGCCTTTAACTTCTCTATAAATATATCAGTCTACGTAGACCAGCCAAAAACTGCCACAATTTCCACAGCCCAACACGTATTTATATTTTTTTCAGCCTAAAAAATATGCTGCAGCTAAGAGGAAACACAACTCTGAGGCTAGGTCAAACTTCAAACATCATCAATATTATTAGTCTGTTTTTGGTGTTGAATTCCCAAGCTTATGCCAAGATAGCAAGCTAGCAGAAGCAAGAAGAATCCATGCACAGAAGGTTCATGTAGTTTAGTTGAGATAAATCCCCATGCAGACGTGGTAAGCTTTGAGTGAAGGTTGGAGGGACCACATGCACACAAGAAGATCCACACCGTTGATAGGGAATTCACACGGATCAAGCTTAATTACCGTGGATTGTAATTGCTTGATTAGCACGCTTTCCATACACTATAAATAAGAAAAAACACTCTTTTGTAAACTGATTTTCCAATTAATAAAATTTATAGATTTATGGTATATGCTTCTATGATTTCATGTGTAGATTTACACTTTGAACATGGTATCAAGAGCAAGGTTCATCCTTGATTCGATTCATACATAGATTGTTCGATTGATCATCGATTTCAGTAACAATGTCTAAGAAACACCAACAATTTTCATGGCGCAAAGCGCGCGAAGAAGAACTAGGTTTTACTGTCAACGTGTCTTCAATTGAACGAGGAGAAGATAGTCGATCTGCTACTGCGTGAAGACTTCTGACAAATGAGGACGTGGAATCACCATTGATGGATCTGCGAGGTTACAAAAATCCACATAATGGCCCGCATAGAGGATATACTCGAAATGAGGTAACTGTTAATCGCTTTCAAGCTAATGATGAACTCTATATTGCACCAAGCGAGCACTCTGAGATGTTTTTAACTACCGATTTATTTGATGGTGGTAATTTTCATAACTGGTGTCGATCGGTTAAGAGAGGATTATTGTCTCAAAATAAATTGAAATTGATTGATGGATCTTTGGTTGCACCATGTAAAGACTCACTCAGTTAACTACATGCAATGGTTAAAAGTCGACTACCTGGTATTCAATTGGATCACAAATTCCCTGGTGAAGGAAATTGCAAGGGGTTTTCAGAATTTGGAGACGTCTAAGCAATTATGGGATGAGTTGCAGAGGCGCTTTGGAAAGAAAAATGGCCCTCACCTCTACAAACTACACAGAGAAATTGCAACATATTCTCAGGGTAATCAGTCTGTGATGTTATACTTTAACAACCTGACAGGACTTTGGGATGATTTATCCCTGTTGAAGAACTCTAGAGTTTATAGGTGTGAAGCTCATGAAGATGCTGAAAGAGACCTAGAGGAAGAGCATCTTATGCAATTCCTCATGGGTCTCAATGATTGTTTTGAAGCCATACGGCAACAGATACTCATACTCACACCATTACCTATCTTGAGCCAGACATATGCCATGGTTCTCCAAGTAGATAAGCATATGAGTGTCACCACACAGTTAGCTGAGGGAGTTGATCACAATGCATTATATAGTAATCAGAAAACCACTCATAAAAGAGATCAATTCAGAAGGAAATTGAGTAAGGAAGAAAAGTCTAGACTAAGATGTGATCACTGTGGTGGCTCAGGGCATCTCAAAGCTGATTGTTTTGATCTTGTTGGAGTCCCTGACTGGTATAAATGTTTCAAGGCAGAAAGGGGAAAATGCAGGGCTCACTTTGTATTAGAAAAGGAAGATGAGAACAGGGCTGAGCCAAACATTTCCAAGAAAGGGGCTGGAGATGATATGACAGATGACAGTTATGCTCATATGAGAAAATTTTTCAAGTCAGAATTAGCTAAACACTTAGTTGAATACCTTGGAAAAGGAAATAACACTACCTCAGAAGGAGGATTAAATTTAGCCAACATGGCTGAGATAGACATGTGAGAGGCACTAATTGACTTGACATGCCACTATGCCTTTGGTGTTTCCACAGATATACAGAAAAATGAATGGATCATAGACTCTGAGGCCAGCAATCATATGTGCTGCCACATAGGTCTATTGTCCAATTTGAAGAGACTTAAGAGTCCTTTGTAGATATTTCTTCCAGATGGGAATAAGTTATGGGCTTTCCTTGCAGGGAGTGCACATTTAAACTCAGAGGTTTTACTCACTAATGTCTTGTTTGCTTCTGATTTCACTCACAACTTACTCTCTGTTGGATAGCTTACCAAAGCCATTGATGGACAACTCCATTTCTTAGCTTCTCATTGCCTTATTCAGAAAAGGCATTCTAACAAGATACTTGGTATTGGGAAAATGAAAGGGTCTTTATACATATTTCCACAGAATACTATACCACCACTGGTTAGTGTTAATGCAGTACAAGAGTATTCTAGTTTGCAGGAGTTACATAAACTGTTGGGTCATCCTTCTGCTACCACTATGCAACATCTAGAGTGTTGCAAGAGAAAATATGCTTAGACTGATTTTAATGCACTGCGCTCTTGTGATGTATGTCACAGAGCTAAACAGCAGCGCAGACCTTTCCCTTTGCTTCATAGAAGAAGCTTGGTATTTTTTAGCTTAATTCACCTGGATGTTTGGGGTCCATGTAATCAGGAGAATATTACTAGGACACTCTATTTTCTCACAGTAGTTGAAGGCAGTTCTAGAGCCACATAGACTTTCTTGCTCAAGGCTAAATCACAGGTGTGGAAGGTAGTCCATAGTTTTATTGCTATGGTTCATAATTAGTTTCAGAGATCCATACACACTGTTAGGACAGACAATGGTAGTGAGTTTGTGAACTCACAATTTCATCAACTCTTATAGGAGCATGGTATTATACATCAAAGATCTTGCCCCTACTCTCCACAACAGAATGGGATTATGGAGAGGAAGCAAAAACATCTCCTGGAGGTTGCTAGAGCACTCATGTTTCACAGCAAACTGCCAGCTCAGTTCTGGCCCTACTCTATATTACATGCCACTTGGCTCATCAACATGATGCTCTCTGCAATGCTGCATTGGTCATCTCCATATCAGCTGTTATACCACAAGGAACCTGAGTTTGCTACACTTTACCCTTTTGGGTGTCAGGTATATAGATCTAACCTTTCCCCTTCTAAAACCAAATTCACTGATAGAAGTTTTCAATGTATCTTTCTTGGTTTTTCCCCTTCCCATAAAGGGTATCTTTTATATGATTTACTCAGAAAATAAGTGTGTGTTGGTAGGGATGTTGAATTCTTTCCTGCCATATTTCCTCTTCAAAATGATCAATTACCCTCATTTCCTTTCAACTCTTTATTAGATACTCCTATTACCACAAATATTACCACTTCAACCCCACCAGTTGAACCTACACCTGATCTAAATCTAAACCAAAAACCAATCAAAAATGATGACATACAGTCTTCTTCTGATTTAACAGAAGAGCAGTCAATTCTTGATTTTGATAACACAATTGAAGAAAACCTAGATACAGGCACAGAAGTGCTGAGAAGAAGTAAAAGAGTGTGCAAACCACCCTCATATCTCAATGATTATGTCTGTAATCATACAAAATAGAATTTGTGTTTGGAGTATTCAAATAGCAACACTCCACCAACATTTCCATACAAAGTGTCTCCATCACTTACACCCACTTATGCTGTATTTTTAATGAATGTACAGTCACTAAAGGAGCCTGCAAATTATGGAGAGGCCTGTAAACATGCAGAATGGGTTGAGGCAATGGAGAAAGAGCTTCATGCACTTGAAGAAAATCAGACTTGGAAGCTTGTTCCACTACCAGCTGGAAAACATGCCATAGGGTCTCAGTGGGTCTACAAGGTAAAACTAAAATCAGATGGGACAGTTAAGAGGTTTAAAGCAAGGTTAGTAGCTAAAGGATATAACTAAGAGTTTGGGATAGACTATCAAGAAGTCTTCTTACCAGTGGCTAAGCTAGTAATAGTCAGAATGTTCTTTGCTATAACAACACAATTTTCTTGGTTCATGTACCAGATTGCCATAAATAATGCCTTCCTTCATGGGAGTTTGTCTGATGAGATTTACATGAAATTACCACAGGGATACAACAAAGGCAAGGTAGGAGATATTTGCAGATTGGTAAAGAGCTTGTATGGTTTGAAACAAGCTTCTAGAGAATGGAACAATGAATTCTGTAAGCATCTTTTCTCACTTGGATTTCATCAATCTGAAAATGATGATTGCATGTTTACTCGTGGTGTTGGGAAGGATTTTATTGCTATACTTGTTTATGTGGATGACATATTGCTTATGGGACCAACACTTGATATTATATCTGAATTTAAAGCTTCTCTGCATAATGCTTTCACTATTAAAGACCTAGGAGAAGCAAGATATTTTTTGGGAATGGAGATAGCTAGATCAACCTCAGGCACTTACCTCTGTCAAAGAAAATATGTGTTGGATTTGTTAAGCACAATAGGTATGCTTGGGAGTAAATCTGTAGCTACACCTTTGCCCACAGGTTTAACTTTGTCTCAGTCTGGAGAATTACTGTCTCAACAAGATTCTTGCAGGAAGATTGTTGGAAAATTGTTGTATCTAAACCTCACAAGGCCAGATATTTCTTATGCAGTACAACAATTAAGTCAATTTGTAAACAAACCAACTAAACTGCACTGGGATGCTGCCATGCATGTACTAAGATATCTTAAAGGAACTCCATCCCTTGGCTTGCACTATACAGTGTCGTCTTCTTTTGATTTTTATGCTCACTATGATGCAGACTGGGGGTCTTGCAATGACACAAAAAAATCACTCACTGGATATTGTATTGCTTTAGGCAATTGCTTAGTTTCTTGCGCTGCAAAAAGCAAGCTACTGTTTCACTTTCTACAGCCGAAGTTGAGTATAGAAGTCTAAGTTTTACAATTAGAGAACTGCTATGGATATCTTATATGCTGCATGACTTCATGATTCCATTTTCTCTTCCTATCAAGGTGCATTGTGACAACAAGGCTGCCATACAGATTACACAAAATCAGGTGTATCATGAAAGAACAAAACATTTAGATCTTGATTGTCACTTTGCAAGATTACAATTCAGAAATGGTTTCATTCTGCCTATACATGTTTCAACTACCTATCAATTGACAGATTTATTTACAAAATCACTTGCTGGGCCGCGGTTTAGGTTCTTACTGTCCAGACTCCAACTTGGTGATCTACACCAGGTTGAGTCTGAGGGGGATGTTGAATTCCCAAGCTTATGCCAAGACAGCAAGCTAGCAGAAGCAAGAGGAATCCATGCACAGAAGGTTCATGCGGTTCAGTTGAGATAAATCCCCATGCAGACGTGGCAAGCTTTGAGTGAAGGTTGGAGGGACCACATGCACACAAGAAGATCCACACCGTTGATAGGGAATTCACACGGATCAAGCTTAATGACCATGGATTGCAATTGCTTGATTAGCACTCTTTCCATACACTATAAATAAGAGAAAGCACTCTTTTGTAAACTGATTTTCCAATTAATAAAATTTACAGATTTCTGGTATATGCTTCTATGATTTTATGTGTAGATTTACACTTTGAACATTTGGAGATTGATCAAGAAATCGAGTCATGTATAGCGCTGTTTCTGTTTAGTTACTAGTTCCATTTAACCTCCCATTCTTGGTGAAATTAATACTACATTTTTTTTTGCTATCTTTTTTTTTTTCTGTAATAACTCCGATAGAAATAAAGGCATTATTTTTATCTTGAATTCCAAGCTAAAAAATCAACTGCTTTAATTTGAAGTTATGTTGTTCATATCGATTCAAAGTCAAATGTATTTTGCCATTTATTATTTATACATTAATTACAAATATGTAAAAGAAGAAAAAGTTATGTGAGCTCCGAGTTATATCCGTTTTGATTCATTCTTTAAGAATAGAGACTGCAAAGAATGATTGCTGCTTTGTTCAATAATTTGATGTTTAGTATTATCAAATATGTACTACGTGCCGATCGCGAGTAAAAAATTAAACAAAATACTGGACAATTGACAACTTGCACTCCACAATTACACTTGATTTGCACCATGCACCCTAAAATGAAAACTTTGGCATTTTGCATTATCGAAATAAGTATTTATTTGCAAATTGCACCCCGATCAAATTTAATGAATTATCTTAGTGATTGATCTAATTATAACAGGGGCAATTTAGTTATTTTAACTCATTTTCATTAGTATTTCTTATTGTATAATTAAGTTTTTGTTCGACAACATATATTATTTAATATTTTTAATATAACTTTATTTTATTATCATAAAAAATAATTCATTAATTCAGAATAATACAAAGTATCGTATCTTTTCAAAATCATAATTATACAAAATTATACATAGCATAAAATTTTTTAAAATATTATTTTATAAATAAAAAAGTAATTACTTACTTGCTACATAAATATTAATTATTAGATTTTAGCTTTCATTGGAAACATTCAATTACAAGATAATATAATAGCAATTTTATTATAATATATTAAGATATATAGTTTTTTTTGGAAAATAACGTATCTTTTCAAAAGCATTATCTACATTAATTAAAAATATAATATAATATTTCGTTGAAGTATTTGTAAATCAAATAATTAACATATAAAGGTAATATATGCTACTGAAGGGAAAATAAATAATTAAGTTATATTTAATTGTTAGGGAAAAAATAAATAGATAAATAAATAGAAACTAAAAGTAATCGCCGTCAATCCGATTAATGCTATTATCATAATATATTAATACTAACAGATATGAGTTAAAATTATGAAAATTCCCCTTCGATAATTGAAGCAGTCAACATTTGAAGTATCATAGTTCATTAAATTTGATTGGGGTGCAACTTACAAAGACACTCATATTTCAAGAGTGCGAAATGCCAAAAATTTCATTTTATGGTGCATAGTGCAAATCAAGAATAATTTGAAGATGTAAGTTGCAAATCACCCCAAAATACTCTCTTCGTCTAAATATTAGTCTTCTATTTCTATTTTTATTTTTATTTTTATTTTGGCCGCACGAGCATATTTATGCGGTATATACATTTACATTGAATAGTCTCTTAAAAAATTACCTCTTATTTTAGTGATCAAAATCAATATTTTAATTATACGTTTTAATTGAGATATTTTAGGAATGCGTTAATTCATAAGTTGAAAAGAATAATTCTTGATGGAAAAAAAAATGGTGCGAGGAGAATCTATTTCAGAAAAGATATAATTGATTTATTTATTTTTAGAAGAGAAGATAAATTGTATTATTAATGCTTAGATGTTTCCTTTATTTTTTTTAAAGGCACAGCGATTTTATAAATTTTTACTCTTATAAATAAGTAACAGCAAACGGCGCCGTTTAATTAGGTGAAAGATGGAAAGTTAGTTGCTGAGCTGGCACTAGTTAGTTATAATGGCGGGAATTGGGTGTGTAATTTCAGTTTTGCAGAGTGATCGAGGAACTCATCTCCTACTACAAATTCTTCTTCTTTCCTATAAATATATCTCCTTCACTCCCCCCCCCCCTCTCTCTCTCTCTCTCTCTCTCTCTCTCTCAGTGAAACCCTTCCATCTTTTCATTCCATACAAACATATTTACGTATATCCAAGAATAAAGCTTCTGCTGTTGCCTGGTGGGCCGTGAGCTACGATCCCCACATTCTTTCTTTTTCTTATTAAACGGTATGGAGATCTTTCCTCTTTTCAATTGTTTTGATTTAGGGTTCATATTTTGTCTTGAAAATGTAAAATTTATATATATATTTTTTTCGGGTCTGAAATTATATATATGTTGTACGCATGCATGCGCAGTCATTCTTTTTCTTATGTTCTTGAAATTAATTTGACAGTATCTCTAGTTATTGAAATAATTATATTTTTTGTATAAGCATGGCGTTGATTTCTTTCATTCAGTGTACATGTATGTGTGTGTTTTCTTGATTGGCGGTTTGGGAATTGAAGAAGTGGATTTCTCTTTCAGTTTGAGATAATATATAGATACTGTTGTTACAGTCTGATTAATCAAGTTAAATATTCTTTGGCTGAAAAATATATATACCTAGCTCTATGACTCTATCTTGAATGTATATGTGTTTGATGCTTTTTCTTGATCAATATATCTCCGTCTTTGATGATCCTAGCTAAATTCCTAATATAACAGTTTAATTAATTCCCTTTATTTTCCAGCTTGATTTCGATCAATCCATATACATATCAACATACATATAGTGGATCTGTTTTTTTCCTCAGAAGCTAATCAAGTTGGTATAAAACAATGGATGATCACACCTCGGATAACTTCAGAATGTTCCTGTATAAGGTGCAACGGTGCTCTCTTCGTGTGGGTTGGCACGCTTGGCACGAGTGCCCCTACCAACACCGGGGTGAGATCAGGGCTCGAAGAAGGGATCCACTGCTGCATTACTACATGAACAGCCACTGTCCGGATGTGAAGAAGAGTGGTTCCTGTCCACGTAGGGATGGCTGTTGGCATGCTCATAACACCTTCGAGTTCGGGCTTCACCCTTGTTATTACAGGACTGAGAAATGCAAATATGGTGCAGACTGCAATAGAAGAGTTTGTTTCTTTGCTCACACAAATGAAGAGCTTCGATATCGGCCATTAGCTGTCGACAGCTATCTCAGGCATCATGGGAGAAGGCTTCCCGCCATGGCTGACGCCGACTATGAGTTTCATCACCGCCTGCAGCAGCTCCTTACTCACCCACAACCTAATGTCGATGTCTCACGGGCTTTCAACACTTACGTGCACGCTTATTACTAGCTCCATTTAATTTTACCTGCAGATTGCTTATCCACATTCTTTGGCACCAAAAAAAGAATGAGATCGATGAATATATGTTGTCTTTAATTTCCTAGTTTCTTTGCACTTCTTAAACATTTTGATGAATGTTTAATTTGGAAGCCTGCATGCACCAAATTAAGTCTTCTTGTTGAATATGTTTGCAGTATATGTTAGTTGGTGTATCCCCACTTGGAAAATATTGGTGAAATTCAGACTCATGATCAAAATATCTCCCCACTAGCTAGGCGGTAAATAATTAACTGCTGTTTTCTTTCTCATTTTATATTGGATTAATTATCAAGATGGCATGCAGGGTCAATTTTCTCATCAGAACCAAAACACACACACATACATATATATATATATAGATATATATAATTAGTAATGTATTTATGAAAACCGTAATTTTGTTGTTCATTTATGGTGAACCAACCAAATAATGTATGTATGTTCTATTATTGATCAACTAATTTTAAATTGTTGTATTGTTTATTGGAAAAAATATATACATATGTGTGTGTGTGTGTCGGTGGATATTTTAATTTGTGAAGCGATTTAATTATTTAAATATAGAAAATGGAGGTTATATCAAATTCTCTCTAGATATATAGGTTGGTCAAAATTCAAATTGAGTCCATGCTACAATTTTATCCATGTTCATTATGTCACAATAAATCTATTGTCACAAATAAATCTATTGTGACACGTAAAAATATCGCATTAGATTTTTTGTGACAAAAATGCAGCCACTAAGGATTTAGCATGGACTCTATGCAAAATTCAAATACCACATTTAACTATTATAAATCGGTGGCTTCAAAAGGAAAAACTATTAAAAATTGGTGCAATTAACTGCTGGTTTTTTTAATATTACTTTATAGATATATACTAAAACAATATAAATTACTAGTCAATCTTTGTAACGTTTTTCATATTTTCCACCAAAAAAATCTACACGAAATACCATCTTTACCCTTCTCAGCCCCGACAAACGGGAGTAATATCGGCATTCTAGTATTCTAATTTCTTCCCAATTTTATGCTGCTTGCCTTTCAACTTCTCTATAAATATAAATAGTCTGCGTAGACCAGTCAAAAACTGCCACAATTTCCACAGCCCCACGCGTATTCATATTCATTTCAGTTTTTTTCAGCCTCAAAAAATCTTATTATTAAAATAAAAAAAAAAACGAGGGGAAAAAAAATATGCTGCAGCTATTCTTCACAGTGGCGTTCTCGGCGGCGCCGCTCATTCTCTACTTTCCGCCGCTCCGCAGCCTCAACCTGTTCGTGGAGACGGTGACGTTCGTCCTCCGCGATGCCGTCGCCTACTTCCTCAGCGTTTACCCGCGCCTCCGCGTCGCGATCTCCCGCTTCGTCTCCCCACACATCGCCGCCACCGGAAGATAGAAGGTCGATTCTCGGTAGTTGTTTTATTACTTTCCTTTTTCTTTTCTTTTTTACAGTTTTTGCTGTGAATTGTAATGCATCTCGATTCATGACTTTTTTTATGGCGGAGAGAAGTTTTCGGTGTGGAATATTTCTTGTACGATGTGCTTCGATGCTTGTACCTTTGACTATAGATACGAATACACTGGAATTTTAGCACAATTAATACTTATTTGTACTACAAAATTCAACATCATATAATTTAATTGATCATTTGAAATTTTGCAACTTTAAAGCTTGTTTGTCAAGTGTTTAGATACATCGGTTTAAATCATCACACTATGATGATGTGTGAAGCAATTGAAGTCCACTTACAGAAATAACTGAATTTGCATATTGATGAGAAAAGGAAAAATAAATAAATAAATCTGTCATTCTACTTCTGAAGAAAACTATCAGGAAAAAAAAATGAATGAATCATGGTCCATCATCACCATCTTCAATCAAGTTACAGTTATCGAAGCATTCTGACAAACTGCATATTTTTCATTGTACATGAAAATAAAGAAAAAAAAAACAAAATCATATTTCATTGTAAAATAGTGTTTTATTGCGTATTATATTGCTACTGTTTGTTAGATGTATAGTAATAATGTTGGGCATAGAATTGATAATTGATGAAGTGAAATACGAGATAAAAGAAAATGAACATACCAATATTTTCGAGTTGGGGAACCATCTTTGAAAGCCACTAGTGGTCCGCAGGTAACTGCAAATAAACGCTCAGATTAGTGTTGAATGTATTTAGGTGGGGGGAAAAATGCATCATCCAGAAAAACTTATAGCTTAGCAAATAACTCATAATGCAAAATTTAGTCACGCAGCAATGTCTATTTTCATAACATCTCATGTTTCATTTCATTAGTATATATAGAGATTACGTCATCATCAACATACCTGTGATATGGAAATTTCAGAGGAAAATTTCAAATGCTCGAAATTTGTGCACCAATGTAGGCAGGGTACGGTGTAGATATATGTAGGCATGATTGGATTCTACCACTATTAGCTAATGATCTCCATTTTTTGTGAATCCTAAACACAATTCAATGATCAACCCTAATAAAAGAATGCTTAATTTATATGATCAATGGCAAAATATATGTAATTCCATGCAAACTCAAATTAGAACAAGTGGAGTTTAGTTCGATGCTACACCTAATGCAATACGACCATGAACCGTACGTATGCATACAATCACACACACATTCACGTGTATTACGCCTAAGCTAATAAAAGATACTCTATCCACATATTATGCGTAAGCTAATAAAAGTTAGTACTCTGTTAACATATTTTATTAAGCGTAGCATCTACGAGATTGATAGAGTTCTACCTTCGGATATTAAACGGGCCTTCTCCAGGAACCGAAGTCGCCCTGAATGCAGGTGGAGGTACATTTTACTGGTGCAAGTCTCTGCTTTCTTCAACTTGGGCCTCTAGATTTTGTATCTTTTCCTGCAGTTTTTTTTTCATCAGGAGAGCACACGCTCGAGAGCGTCTGCGGTATGATAGACAGCGTCTCCTCCGGCTGCGACGGTGCTTCCACCTCTATGGCTCCGGCAGACAACACTAGCGCGGCGGCGCAGGCGGCGACTGCAGCTGCTATGGAATTGTCTCTGGGGCATTTCATCGAGCATCTGTTGGAAGTTGCGCCATAGTGAGTTAGTGATAGAGCAGCACTGTTTTTGGAATTTTTTTTGGTAAACTTGTTTGGATAATTTTATTTTTTGGGGAAAATTGTTTGGAATTTTGTTTTGGGGAAATGGTTTATCCACGATTTCTTGGATGCTTCATTCTCAGCCCCAAGTTTTAGTGAACACGTCCAATTTGTTTTTTGCACAATAAGAAAACTTTTTATTCCTCCTATTTTTCAGAAAATTGCATCATTAATTCAATTTTATTTGTGAATTTGAAAGGTAAATATCATATTTTAGATTATTATTTTTTTTCGAGAAGATATTTTAGATGATTTTTGAAGTGGAATTAAAGTATAATAACCTTTACAATATTACAAAATGCCCTACTCTTTCAGCCATTCACAAATCTAGCAATGAAATAAATTTAAAATGTTCGAAATATGATGTGGCTCGATGGCTAGTTGGGATCTATGTGAAATTTTAGCGTAATGTATTGATGTGGTCCGAGTCATTTTCAATGTCATTTTTTATTTGGGATAAAATTTAATACATGATTTAAACAAACCATGTCACATTTCATTTCAGACACTATCGAAAATTTACTATGATATTAGATTTGTTAAATATGGTAAAATGTTAGGCCCTTTTTGTAATTTTCTAAAGATCATCACAATTTTTGTTAATCGTTTTAATTTAATGTCTGCTTAAATATGGTATATACCCATTTAGCATATCTATATATTCCTCATAAAATAAGGTCTATATATTTGGGGATAAAATCATTATTGCACCTTCTATTTTGTAATTTCTATTTGACACTCGAATATTTTAGTTATTTTCATTTTTTTTCTTCGATTTTAATTCTTATGTTTTAGTTTAATTTTACACTCATTATTTACACATCATCCTACCAAATTAAGGTGTGTTGTATTTTTTTAGTATTTAATTTATAATTTGTAGTTATTAACTAATTATTTAAAAAATTAAAATACTAAAAAATTATAATAAACCCTAATTGGGTAGTGTGAACTCTAACTAACAAGTGTAAAATCAAATTAATTAAGTATAAAAAATTGAAATTGAAGAAAAAAATGAATATGAATTAAAAAAATAAGTGTGCAATAAACGATTTCGTATGATATATTTTTTGAAAAAGTCACCTACATTCGTTTGGGGGCAGTGTTCAAGTGGACATGAGGCAAAAAAAAATTTATGTAAGTAAATGTCTCAAATTCAAATCCTCACATTTACAATGGAAAGTACATCATATGCGTCACCCATGTGAATGCATATGATATTGTTGATTCAGAAAGTTCACATCTCCATCTATTCAGCTATATATATTTATGTATTTATAAAATGACATCAAAATATAATAGAAAGATTAAACTCTAATAATAGAATTAGTATATTCTTTACATATATAAAAGCACGAAGGTCCTATTTTTAGCATTCTTTATTTTTCCCGCCAAAACGCACATTCTTGATATAGTAAGTTTAATAAATATATATTAATTTAATTATATATCATATACTACCTCCGTTTCAAAATGTTTGTTGTTTTGTTTTTTTTTTTTATCTGAAATTAAGAATTAATTTTGTGGACAAATATATTCATCCCTCATATATGTCATAAAATCTAATTCATCTATATTTTCCTAAAAAATAACAATATTTTCTCTCTCCATATATTTTTCTCTCTTCATATATTATAGGTAAGTTAGAATCAATAAATCTTGTAGGATTTGAGAGGGTTAAAATTGGGAGAGAGGATATCAAATTATATAAAACAACAAACATTTTGAAAAAAAAAAAAACCTAAAACAACAAACATTTTGAAACGGAGGTAGTATATAATATAATATTTTACACACATTTTTATAATATATAATATATATAATATAATAATTTATATCCATATATTAATTTATTTGATACATATATACCCTCCATCATATATTATACATATATACATGCATAAAAGCAACCATCATATCTTTATATTAGTTGTATATGTAACACAAATTTCGGGTATTTAAATTAATAAACACCGAAAAAT
Organism: Perilla frutescens; assembly: GCA_026008535.1. NCBI lineage: Eukaryota > Viridiplantae > Streptophyta > Magnoliopsida > Lamiales > Lamiaceae > Perilla > Perilla frutescens. Next base: position 71,088,437 of record BRKX01000001.1, read on the forward strand.
CGTACAAAGAAAAGATTTTGGATTGAAACTACAATTTGTGGTTTTGATTCTCTATCTAGATCTTCTGATTCTTCTCTTCAAGATTTGTTCATCGTCGTTCTTCAAGATCTTCGAGTTGTTCTTGCTCTTCAATCTTCAGAAATCCGATGCTGGGAGGTTTGTAACGACGATTCGAAGGATTTTCATCTTGATTCCGAATCGAACGTAGTTTTTGAGACAATTTGTTGAAGAACGCTTTGAATCTTCAAGTTGTTCTTGGGGATTTGAGGTTGATAACGCCGATTGGAGGGCCGAGCACCTTGGATCCGGATCGAACGTCGAGGTTGAGGTGATTTTTGGGGAAGAACGTGAAGAACGCCTTGAATCTCCAACTTGAATGCCTTGAAGATTGAAGAGAGCTTTCTCCGATGAATCCTTCTCCAAACTTGAGCTCTTGAACTTGTTTTTGTTTCCTTAGGCCAAGCCCTCTATTTATAGGCAAATGAGGGTGCATTTAGGGCTTAGGTGGCGACGTCTCATTGGTCCATTTGTTAGGGCTTATGTGGCATAATTTTATTGGTTCCTTGCCATTTGTGATCACATACATCAATATGTTGATTCCATGCATGAGCTCGACACTTGTCAATCGTTTATTGGTTGAGAATTTCCACATATTAAATATCAAATTATTATTTATTTTATTTAGGAATTTGATCAAATAAAATTCCTAAAATATAAATAAATAATTTAATTTGGTATTTAATTATTTTAATTTCCACGCGGCACCATTTGATTGGTGATAAAATTTTAATTGCTTACAGTATATATATTTAACTTAATTGATGATACCATAATTTATTACCTTCTGTCTATAAATAAATATATCAATTAATTAGTTATGTATATATATTTATGTTTACCACAACACTTATTAAGGGACGGGTCAACTCGTGAATTGGGCAGGTTGACCCATGAATTTGACCAAAATTTAACCTGTTATACTGAATAACTCAGTACATTATATGTACTGAAAAGTTAGTATAATTGAAATGCACGATAAAAATATCCTTTAGAACTATTCGAGTAACAAAAATGATGAGCGCGCAAAAAATGTTAGGAACTTACGAATTTCAATCTTTACCAGCCTTTATGTTCCCTAAATAAAATTGAAATATAATATGCAATCAAGGTTCGTATACAATTCAATTCCTATTATGCATTACTAGAAAAATGCTAATAGACAACACGTTAAAGACAACAGTTTTGTCTTTAATTATTGTCTATATAATAGACAATGATTAAAGACAAAACTGTTGTCTATCGCCGCTTTTTTTTTATATCACAACGGTTGATAAACCCATTGTCTATATGTTAATAGACAACTGTCGATCAATAGTTGTTGTTTTCCTTGATGATTAGTTGTAATTAATAAGTGTTCTGGTAAACACTTTCTATTAGTAATTAATAACCAGACACTCTCCACGTAGTAAGAAACTACAATGTTTAAGCTACTAATTGAAATATATATAAAAAAAAATTATTTATAATTAAATTAAAAATAATATTTAATCTGGAACTCAAAAATAAAATGTGCGAGTAGAAGAATTTGTTACAGAAGAAGATAATATTGTACTGCTAGGATTTTTCCTTTTATTTATTGAAAAGGCGCTAGTGTGAAATTTAAAATTATTAGTACTATAAATCATGTAGTATCAAACGGCGCCGTTTAGTAGAAAGAAGGGAAGTCCGTTGCTGAGATGGCTCTAGGTCGTTATGATGGCCGAGAGTGCCGAGAGAAATAACCAAATAGAGAAGAGAGAATTATTTAAGTTGCATTCTTGTTTCTACTACAGCCTCTCTCTCTCTCTCTCTCTCTCTCTCTCTCTCACACACACACACACACACACACACATACACACACACTAATTAATTTTCTGGACTAGCTTTGTGAAGATAGATAGATTCCCATATAAGTAAAACCCCCGATCACATTTACATATATTGAAGAAGGAAGCTTCTGCAGCTGCTGGTTGGCATTGATCTTTCATTTTCAAGTGTCTTCGATCATTTACGGTATTTTCTTGAATTCTGTAAAGACTTATCGTTTTTATTTTGCGCGCGCGCGTGTGTTTTAATTTCTTGATTCGGAATAAGAACTGGATTTCTTGTTTTAGTTTATGGTGATCTTGAAATTCCCCTGTTTTCTTTTCTTTTGCAGTTGAAGAGATGCTATATATATATATTTCATAATTCTGTAATTAGTAATTAATCTCTATGCGGGCTTGATCAATCTCCCTTCATATATTGCATTTTGCAGCTTGATTTAGCAGTTGGTACCTACACATTGCAAACACAATTAACATAATGGTCGATTTTTCGACGACATCGTTTAGAATCCATCGGTACAAGATCCGAATGTGCGGTCGAACGGAGCGGCACGACGAGAACGAGTGCCCGTTCGCCCACGCTCATCATGATCCGGGTCGGAGAAGGGACCACAACCGGCGTTACTACAGCTACGAACGATGTCCGCATTTCTCGGAAGTTGGGGCTTGTCCAGATAGGGACGCTTGTTTGTTTGCTCATGGCGATAACGAGGTCTGGTTTCACCCTCTCTTTTACAGGACTCGCCGCTGCAGTGATTCCCCTGTCTGCACTACAAGATTCTGCCCCTTTGTTCACACCGACGAAGAAGATCGAACCGCTGAAGTGCAGCGGGAGCAGCGCGGCCACCGCCGACGGCTGTGGCGACTCAGCAACCAGGAGCAGCAATTCTCGAATCAACCAAGATCGGCTAATACTTCTGCTCAAGGATCTTCTTCATCAGTTTCCAACAGAAACCAGCGGCCTAATTACTCACAAACACCGATGATTGTTAGACGAGAAGAGACGCCACCACGGCCTAGACTCGACCCTATTGCAAGGCCTACTCGAGCCAACATTGGTGTACATGTTCACCAGCAGCAGGAGCCACAGTCGTTGCTCGCTCCGTTTCCGACAGATTTATCACGAGTTATTCCTCCTCTGCAGGCTGATGCTGCCCCCTTGAAAGAAGCTCATTCGAAGAGGAAACACAACTCTGAGGCTGGGAGTTCTAACAACTAGCTAGTTATCAAGAAATCGAGTCATGTATATATATAGCAGTGTTTCTGTTTAGTTACTAGCTCCATTTAGCCTCCAATTCTTGGTGAAATTGATACCACATTTTTGGCACCTTAAAAGGGTGTTCAAGATATGTGTAGAAAGTTTTTTTTAATGTAGATTTTGATTCATTTGTAGAAACAGTTGTTGTGGCATTTCTCTGAATAGATATGTGATCACTAGCTAATATCTAGCTTTTGTTTTCCTGGTTTATAGTTAACTCTAGCTAGCTAGCTGCATTCCTCATTAATTAGTTCCCTTTTAATTAGTTAAGACTTAATTAAAGAATAGTAAATCTTGATGAATAATGTTTTGATGAAAGCCTGCACAAACTCTTAAATCAAATGACTAACTAATATTGTATCATATATTTTCCTCAAAAAAAAAATATATTGTATCATATATTACATTTTTTATTTTATTTTTTTTTGCTATCTTTTTTTTTCTGTAATAATTCCTATTGAAATAAAGGCATTATTTTCCTCTTGAATTCCTAGCTAAAAAACCAACTGTTTTGAAGTTTTGTTTTGCATATCGATTCAAAGTCAAATGTATTTTGCTATTTGTTTGATGGCGCGGAGCATATTTTTGGATCAGTTTCTTGAAAAATAATCTCTTATTTTGGTGATCGAAATCAATATTTTATACGTTTTAATTGAGATTTTTTTAGGAATGCATTAATTCATGATTAGTTTAAAAGAATAATTCTTGATGAAAAAAATGGTGCTGATAATCTATTTCTGAAGATAAATATATATATATATATATATATATATATATATATATATAGAGAGAGAGAGAGAGAGAGAGAGAGAGAGAGAGAATATATATTGTTTTAATGCTTATGATTTTTCCTTTAATTATTATTTTTTTTAAAGCGCAGCGATTTCATAATTGTTACTCTTATGAATTATGTAACAGCAAACGGCGTCGTTAATTAGCTGAAAAGGGGAAAGTTAGTTGCTGAGCTGGCTTGGTTCGTTAATTAGTTATAATGGAGGGAACTGGGTGTGTAATTTCAGTTTTGCAGAGTGAGAAACTCATCTCCGATCCTACTACAAAATTCTTCTTCTTTTCTATAAATATATCTCCTTCACACCACTCTCTCTCTCTCTCTCTCTCTCTCTCTCAGTGAAACCCTGTCCTCCATCTTTTCATACCATACAAACAGATTTACATGCATGTATCCAAGAATGGAAGCTTCTTCTGTTGCCTGCAGATTGTGCTGTGATTGATCGTTCGTTCTTTTTCTTATTAAAAGGTATGGAGATCTTTTCTTTTCAGTTGTTTTTATTTAGGGAATATATTTTGCCTTGAAAATGTAAAACTTATACATATACATTTTTTGGGTCTGAAATTAATTATATGTTGTACATACGCAGCCATTCTTTTTCTTCATGTTCTTGAAATTAATTTGACTGTATCTCTAGTTATTGAAGTTCTAATTTTTTGTATTATAAGCATGGTGTCGATATCTTTCATTTTGTGTGTGTTTGTCTTTGTTTTAATTTCTTGATTAGGGGTATGTTTAGGAAGAAGTGAGTTTCTTTCTCAGTTCGCGATAATACAGTTGTTACAGTCTCATTTAAGTTAAAGTCTTAGGCTGAAAAATAAACCAATTAAGCTCCTCTTTCTTGAATATGTGCGTACGTGTTTGATGTTTAATTAATTTTAACGTGGCTTCTTGATCAATCTCCATGTGTTTGATCTTTGATGATCCTAATACAACAGTTCAATTCCCTTTAATTTCCAAATTGCAGGGAATCAATCCATCAACGTATATATACACAGTCGAGTCTTTTCTTTTTTTTTTCCTAAAACAATGGATGATGATCGTAACTTGATGAGAATGTTCCGGTATAAGGTGCACCCATGCTTTCGTCGTGAGTGGCACGATACGCAAGAGTGCCCCTACCATCACCCGGGCGAGGCAGCTCGGAGAAGGGATCCATTGCTGCATTACTACTTCGGAATCCAATGTTGGGAATTCAAGACGACAGGTTCGTGTCGATATGGGGACAACTGTGAGCTTGCCCACGGCCCGTTCGAGGCCGGGCTTCACCCTTGTTATTACAGGACTAAGAGATGCCCGTATGGTGAAAGTTTGAACTGCGGGAGAAGGGTTTGCTTCTTTGCTCACACTGATGAAGAGGTTCGGCACTGGCACTCGGCTGTCGGCGACTATCTGAGGCATCATCGGAGAATGCCTCCGATGACTGTCTACCACTATGGCTGGGTTCAGGACGCCCACCGGCTCTTTAATCACCCAAGACCTAATGTCAATGTCTCACGGGCTTTCAACACCTACGTGCACGTTTTTTACGAATGATTTGGAAGCCTGCATGCACCAAGTTAAGTCTTGTTTGTTGAATGTTTTGCAGTATATGTTATTTGGTGGCATGTATCCCGACTTAGAAAAATATTCATCAAATTCGAACCCATGATCCAATGATGTTTTCTTTCTCTTGTTATATTATTGGATTATCCAAGATATAAGGCATCAATTTTCTAGTTAGTGCATAATTTAAATGTTTTGGCATCTATTAGCAAAAATAAAAATACGAGATGAAAAATTATATATATATATATAATTAGTAATGTATTTATTAAAACCACAATTTTGTTGTTCATTTCTGGTGAACCAACCAAATAATGTAGGTATGTTCTATTATTGATCAACTAATTTTTAAATTGTTGTATTTTTTATTGGAAAAATATATATCCTTTCGTTTCGTTTTGATTGTTATTTTAGTTTTTTATCTAGAATTAATAATTAATTTTATGGACTAATATACACATTTCTTATATACGACATAAAATCTTATTCACTTATATTTTCCTAAAATAGGATTTGGAAGAGGGTTAAATTTGGGAGAGAGTGTGTGAAAATATATAAAACAATAAATATTTTGACACAAAATAAAAAAATTAAAACAAAAATCAAAACGAAACGGAAGGAGTATGTGTGTGTCGGCGGATATTAATTTATGAAGCGATTTAAATATAGAAAATAGAGGCTATATCAAATTCTCTACATAGGTTGGTCAAATTAGTCCATGATATAATTCCATCCATATGTATTCTGTCATAATAGACTTATTATGACATTTAAAATGTCACAATACGCATTATAAAATTGTCGTATTAGATCTATTATACTAGAGACGCAGCCACTGAGGATTTAGCATGGATTCTATGCAGAATTCACAAATCATTTAACTATTACAAATCGATGGCTTCAAAAAGGAAAAACTATTAAAAATTTTGCAAGTAACTGCTGGTTTTTTTAATATTACATTATAGATATACTAAATATATATATATATATATATATAAATTACTATTCAATCTTCGTAACGTTTTTCATATTTTCCACCAAAAAATCCTACACGAAATAACATCTCAGCTCCAAACAAACGGGGGGTAATATCGGCATTCTAGTATTCTAATTTTTACCCAATTTTATGCTGATTCCAACTTCTCTATATATATCAGTCTACGTAGACCAGCCAAAAACTGCCACAATTTCCACAGCCCCACCCGTATTTATATTTATTTCTTTTTTTTTCAGCCTCAAAAAGAACCTTATTATTAAAATAAAAAAAAAAAGAGAGGAAAAAAATATGCTGCAGCTATTCTTCACGGTGGCGTTCTCGGCGGCGCCTCTCATTCTCTACGTCCCACCGCTCCGCAGCCTCAACCTGTTCGTGGAGACGGTGACGCTCGTCCTCCGCGACGCCGTCACCTACTTCCTCAGCGTTTACCCGCGCCTCCGCGTCGCGATCTCTTGCTTCGTCTCCCCACACATCGCCGCCGCCGGAAGATAGAAGGTCGATTTTCGGTAGTTGTTTTACTTTTTTCTTTTCTTTCTTTCTTTCTTTTTTTTTTAACAGTTTTTGCTGTAAATTGTAATGCATCTCGATTTATGAGTTTTTTTTTTATGGCGGAGAGAAGTGTTCGGTGTGGAATATTTCTTATTCGATGTGCTTCGATGCTTGTACCTTTGATTATAGATACGAATATAAAGGAATTTTAGCAGTATTATTAGTACAACAAAATTACAAAATTCAACATCATATAATCTAATTGATCATTTGAAATTTTGCAACTTTAATTCTTGTTTGTCAAATGTTTATGATGATGTGTGAAGCAATTCAAGTTCACTTACAGAAATATCTGAATTTACATATTGACAAAGGGAAAAATAAATAAATAAATCTCTCATTCTACTTTTGAAGAAAACTATCAGAATAAAAAAAAGAATGAATCATGGTTCATCATCACCATATCCAATCAAGTTACATATGAAGGAGCATTCTGACAAACTGGAGAAAATCCTATTTTTCATTGTACATGAAAATAAAGAAAAAACAAATCATATTACCTTGTATAATAGTGTTTTATTTCGTGTAATATTGCTACGATTTGTTAGGTGTAGAGTAATAATGTTGTGGCATATATATAATTAATGAAGTGAAATACAAGATAAAAGAAGAGGAACATACCAATATTTTCGACTTCGAAAACCACTAGTGGTCTGCTGGTAATTGCAAATAAACGCTCACATTAACGTTGAATGCAGTGACAGGATTTAGGTAGGGAAAAAAATGCATCATTCAGGATTAATGCAAAATTTAGTCACACAGCAATGTCTATTTTCATAAATTAGCAATGAAAAATGTAACATCTCATGTTTCATTTCATTAGTAATTTAGTATAGAGATAATTACATCATCAACGTACACGTAACATGGAAAATTCATAGAAGCTTGAAGGGGCAAAATGCTTGAAAATTAAATTAAAATTGTGCATCAATGTAAGCAGGGTGTATATTAGTCCATAAAATTAATTAGAACAAGAGGAGTTTAGTTCGATTTTATACCTAATGCAATACAACCATGAACCATATATATGCATACAATCACACACACATTCACGTGTATTACGCCTAAGCTAATAAAAGATACTCTATCCACATATCAGCAAACGCTCGAGAGCGTCTGCGCCTCTGCGGTATGTTAGACAGCGTCTCCTCCGGCTGCAACGGTGCTGCCACCTCTATGGCTCCGGCAGACAACACTAGCGCGGCGGAGGCGGCGACTGCAGCTGATATGGAATTGCCTGTAGTAAGATGGAGAAGAATGTGCGTTTTTCTGCGGAGCTATTGAGTTTGGCGGTCTCTGGGGCATTTCATCGAGCATCTGGTGGAACTTGCGTCATAGTGATAAGAGTAGCATCGTTTTGGGAATTTTTTTGGGAAAATAGTTTGGAATTTTGTTTTGGGTGAATGGTTTATCCACAATTTCTTGGTTGCTTCATTTTCAGTCCCAACTTTTTGTGGACACGTCCAATTTTTTTTTTTGCACAATAAGAAAACATTTTATTCCTCCTATTTTTCAGAATATTCCATCATAATATTCAATTTTATTTGCGAATTTCAAAGGTAAAATATCATATTTAGATTATTTTAGACGATTTTTTTAAGTGAAATTAAAGTATAATAACCTTTAAAAATTACAAAAAATGCCCTAAATTTTTAGCACGTTCACGAATCTAGCAATGAAATAAATTTATGGTGTCTGAAATATAACATGGCTCGATGATTAGTTGGGATTTATGTGGAATTTTAGCTCAATACATTGATGTGGCCAAAGTCATTTTAACGTCATTTTCTTATTAGGGGATAGAATTTAATGCAGGATCCAAACAAATTATGTCACATTTCAGACACTAAAAATTTACTATGATACTAGATTTGTGAAAATTATATGGTAAAATGTTAGGACATCTTTGTAATTTTAAGAAGTTCATCACAATTTTTGTTAATCATTTTTAATGTCATCTTAAATAGAGTGCATGTTTGCCCATTTAGCAAGAAAATAAGTTTGTCATATCTATATATCTTGGGATAAAATTAACTCTGTATTGTACATTTGGTGTTGTATTTCTTATTACACATTTGATTTTTTTTAATTTATATTTTTCTTCGATTTCAATTTCTTATACTTTAGTTTAATTTTACACTAGTTATTTAGGATACATCCTACCCAATTAATGTGTATTATATTTTTTTAGTATTTAATATACACTCTTTCCGTTTCGTTTTGAATGTTGATTTAACTTTTTTATTTTGTGTCAAAATATTTGTTGTTTTATATATTTTCATACTCTCTCCCCCAATTTTAATCACATCTCAAACCCTAAAAATATATGGAAAGATAAAATATTGTCATTTTTTAGAAAAATATAAGTGAATAAGATTTAATTTATATCATATATGAGGGATAAGTATATTAGTCCATAAAATTAATTATCAATTCTACATAAAACAACAATCAAAACGAAGCAGAGATAGTAATTTTTAATTATTAATTAATTATTTAAAAAATTAAATACTAAAACTTCATATTAAGCCGGAATTGGATAGTGTGAACCCAACCAAACGAAAGCACAAGAAATTGAATCAAATAAAAAAATGAAAAAAAATTTAAAAAATTGAACGTGAAATAAAGAAAGCAACTCAGAATGTGCAATAGAGTATTTCATGTGATATATTTCTTGAAAAGCACACCTATATTTCTTTAAGTTTCAAATTCAAATCCTCAAATTCATAATGGACAATATACCATAGGCGTCACCATGTGAATACATGTGATATTGTTGATTCAGAAAGTTCATATCTCCATCCATTCAGCTATATATATATATATATATATATATGACATTAAAAATATAATAGAAAAATTAAACTCTAATAATAGTAGTAGACAGTAGTATAATAATACCAAAAACAAAAAAAAATTATTGTGTGAAGCACATCATCTAATTAGAGTCGGTCCAAGTAATATTAAGTGGACAGAGAAATTTTTTGACCTTAGGAGTCACCCCTATGGACCATGGCTGCTGCCAATCCTAACTATAAACTCACTAACCTCACACACACACACACACTCTCTCTCTCTCTCTCTCTCTCTCTCTCTCACTTGATAGTTCTCCGATGATGGCGGACAAGAACAAACAAGATGAATTAGACGACGATTCTGTCGAGCACACTCAAACAGTGGATCTCCCTAAAAAATATAGAAGAAATAAGTATGCTATAGCCATCTCTATTCTTGCATCCATGTCCTCAATATTGCTCGGATATGGTAAACACACGACATCCCATATTTTAAATAGCATTCACATACTTTTTCCGATTCTTGTTAGTTACTACTTACTAATATTGAAATACGAGATGAAATACGACTCTATGTTATGTATGTAGATGGTGGGGTTATGAGTGGAGCAAACATCTACATCAAGAGGGACCTGGGAATATCCGACGTCCAAATCGAGATCCTGGTGGGAACGATGAATATCTACTCGCTCTTCGGCGCCGCCGCAGCGGGGAGGACCTCCGACTGGATAGGGCGGCGCTACACCACCGTCTTCGCCGCGGTCATCTTCTTCGTCGGAGCTATCCTCATGGGCTTCGCCACCGACTACGCCTTCCTCATGGTGGGGAGGTTCGTCGCCGGCATCGGCATGGGCTACGCCCTCATGATCGCGCCGGTGTACGCGGCGGAGGTGGCGCCCGCCTCCTGCCGCGGCTTCCTATCTTCTTTCCCAGAGGTCTTTATCAATTTTGGTACGTATTTTGTCTCATGCTATTAACTTTTTTCTTTTCAAATATTTAATTAATTCTTCACATTTTTAGTGCGCTTTGCTTTTTTTTTTTTGCACAATTTTATATAATTCAAATCCAAATATTTAATTAATATATCACTTATTTTAATGTGCTTATATCTAGTTTTTTTTAAAATAATTGAGAAATCGTGATTCAAAACCAATACCAATTCGTTGTCAACTGTGTGCAAATATTCAAATTGTATAATGTTAAACAATATTTTTAATAAAAATAAAACTTATTATATTATAACTAATCTTAATTAATATTTATTGCTAAAAATTAAAATTTTAAAATATTATATGCTCTAAGTTTGGAATGATCAACCACATAAAAATCAATTATATTAATTTAAAAAATAAAAATTAAATGCTAAAAAATAATTATAAACCCTAATTGGGTGGAATAAATGCTAAATAATAATGTAAAATATACTAAATCAAAAGAAATTAAAATTGAAGAAAAAAATGAAAGAAAAAGTAATAATTTTAATGTTTTGTACACCATTAACATACATAACTTGTGATCAGAGAATTTATTGTGCTCTGTTGGGGAAAATTATTTAGAATTATAATTGAAATATAGGATAAAAATATCCTTTAGAATTATTCGAGTAACAAAAATAGTGAGCTCGCAAAAAATGTTAGCAACTTACGAATTTCAATCTTCACCAACACCTTTATTTTCACTAAATAAAATTGAAATATAATATGCAATAAAGGTTCGTATACAATTCAATTGGTATTATGTTTGCCACGTGAATTGACTAAATGGAGAAAATTGGTCCAATGATTGCCCTCCACAACATGATTAAGCACGTAGACTTTGGCCTAATTTCATTGTCCCATTCTTTAGGAATATTTTAAATTAGGTTGAGTTACTTGACGCATTTAATTTTTCCTTCCTAAATTTTATTTATTTTCTTCATTTGAAATCGTCTATTGCACATTTCGTGTTGCATTCTGTATTGCACACTCGATTTTTTTAGTTTTTTTTTTTTAATATTTTTCTCAAATTTCAATTTCTTATACTTTAGTTTAATTTTACACTTATTATTTAAGGTTCAGCCTACCCAATTAGGATTTTATATATATTTTTAGTCTTTAATTTTTCAAATAATTAATTAATAATTCAAAATTTTAAATTAAATAATAAAAAATTACAATGCATCCTAATTGGGTTTGATGAATTCTAAATAATAAGTGTAAAATTAAACTAAAGCATGAGAAATTGAAAAAAAAAACTAAAAAAATTTAGTGTGCAATAGAAGATTTCAAGTGAATTTTCTTGATGTCGACTTTAATAACTTGATGACATTGGGAATTATACTTGCCGCTGCTAATCATATATGAGGAATTTTTTTTTTCAGTTTCATATATTCTTTTACTCTTGATAAATATAAAGATATGTATTATTTTGTTTGCATTATCGTTATTTCATAAATACTCAAGTCTATTCTTGCTATATTTAGAATTATATATTAAAAATGGCATTTAAATCTCTAAAGTAATCTTCAATTCATAGTTAAAATTGTCCCTAGTTTTAATCATACTGGCTCATGCTTTAGTCCATTTCTCCATATCTTCTAATATTAAAGTTCCTTAGCGTAATAATTATCCAGAGTGATTTCAAAACCTTGCAGGGACAGATTTTACTTGAGTAATTTACAATAATATTTAGTTTGGTTTCAAAATAAAATAAAATTATATCACATAATTGAATTTAAGTTTATAAACCGGAGTCATACAAATTTTTGTAGGCGTTTTACTTGGATATATTTCAAACTACGCCTTCTCAAAATTTCCACTCAAATTGGGGTGGCGCCTCATGCTCGGAATCGGCGCCGTGCCGTCGGTCTTCCTCGCCGTCGGCGTACTCGCCATGCCGGAATCCCCACGTTGGCTAGTCTTGCAGGGCCGCCTCGCCGACGCCAAGAAGGTGCTCGACCGAACGTCCGACTCTCCGGAAGAAGCCCGATTACGACTCTCCGACATCAAGCAAGCCGCCGGTCTGCCAGAATCCTGCAATGACGACGTCGTCTCGGTCCCCAAGCGCAAGCGCGGCGGCCAAGGCGTCTGGAAGGAGCTCCTCCTCCGCCCCACCCCCGCCGTCCGCCACATCCTCATCGCCGGCCTCGGCATCCACCTCTTCCAGCAGGCGAGCGGCATCGACGCCGTCGTCATGTACAGCCCTCGCATCTACGCCAACGCCGGCATAAAAAGCGACTCCGACAAGCTCCTCGCCACCATCGCCGTCGGGATCAGCAAGACGCTCTTCATCCTCGTCGCCACGTTCCTCGTCGACAGAGTCGGGCGGCGCGTGCTGCTACTCACCAGCTGCGGCGGACTGACGGCGTCGCTGCTGGCACTGGCCGCCGGGCTGACGGTGATCGAGCGCAGCGGCGATCGGAAGATGACGTGGGCGGTGGCGCTGTGCGTGGCCACGTCACTGTCCAGCGTGGCATTCTTTTCGATCGGGATGGGGCCCATCGCGTGGGTGTATAGCTCCGAGGTGTTCCCGCTGCGGCTGAGGGCGCAGGGGTGCAGTATGGGCGTCGCAGTGAATCGCCTCACCAGTGGGGTGGTGTTAATGACATTTTTGTCCCTGTCGAAGGCTGTTACAATTGGTGGGGCTTTCTTTTTGTACACTGGCATTGCTGCTGTGGGTTGGGTTTTCTTCTACACTTTGTTGCCTGAGACTCAAGGGAGATCTTTGGAGGAAGTGGAGGCCCTTTTTGGTACTTTCTTTAGGTGGAGGTCAACCTCTAAGGAGTTGACCACAAAGAAAATGGGGCCGGATAATGCCGCCGCCTAATGTTTAGATTCTCTATTTCAAATTGTGTTTCGTTTTACGTTTTCGTGTTATAAGTAACCATACAAGTCATGTAGCTGATGACTATGGTACTGAGATGCAACATTATTCAATCATATGTAGAATATGATTCGATATTGTCTCTTGAGTTGACATGGTTAGTAGTGAAATTATAATTCCACCAACTTTCTAGTTCTAGATCATAACGAATCTTTCTCTCGACACAAACATGTGTAATTTGAATTTTTATTTTATTTTTGGTGTGAAAAATACCTTCCCAATTTTCATGTCCACAATGAATGGATGAATGAATTCATTTTAATTCTCAATATGCATTCAACCATAGTGTATACAGTATCAAAAGTTTGGAGACAGACAGACCCCTTACACCTGCAGATTCTAAAGCAATATTGAACGAAATATGAGGAAAGAGAATCTCTCCAAAAATAAATTAAATTTCAAGAAACTAAGTTAAAAATCATTCTTGAAGAACCCCCATGATCATTCTTGTAATCTTGTTCCAAGTCGGAGTATTATGAACTCGAACTCGAACTTGAGCTCGAGCTTTTACAACTTTTACCTTTTCTTTTAGCATGTTTCGTTGAATGCAAGTCTATAGGTGCATGACCTGGTATATCTGCAACAATACTGCTACTGTCTTCTTTGATGCTTGACTCCTTGCCTACACATAAATCTAGAGCTTCTGGACTAGGCTTCTCTTACGCTCGATTTCTCACCCTCCGATGAATCTAGTTTTCCTGCCTCGACTTCTACTGAATCTTGAACTCCCTTAACTGACTCGACCGGGGTGTTTGGCACCTGCATTACACGAGATAAGATTACTTGTTCGTCTGCAGAGTGCACTGCAGCAGCGCATGCATGTTGACATATGTATTGAAGCACACACAAGAAGCTGAAAACACGAAAATAAAGACACGAGAGGCAAACCAACAGGCTCACTGCTCATGACTAAAGTTCATAAAAAGCTTAAGCATGATAACTGATGATATTTTGAATATCTACTTTTCTTTTGATTCATTGTCGGATGTTTAATACATGTACGTTTCAATCCTAGTGCAGAATGCTTATAGACTATGAATAATATAGCATGTTCAGACATGATTTTGCACAAGTAGGTAGCCTTTTAGAGACTAGTAAGGATCTTGAAGCTCGATCATGTGGTCAAGAAGCGTATTTTTAAGACAGACGCACATTAATACCAGATCATTAGACTTTCAACTTGCTTACCTAGATTTTGACAAGGAAATTTTGCGAAAAAAGTCATAATGATTCAGTTACCTGCACTTTTTCTTGGTACCCAAAACCTAGCCAATTCTTTGCTCTATCATAAAAGGCTGGTTGTGTAGAATTCAGGTTCTCATTTGCAGCACCAACAGTTTCTTCATGATCAACTGAAGGCTCTACTTGCAGTCGACCCTCAACAGAATTTGGTGAGGTCTTTGCACCCTCCGAATCACCTTGTTTTTTGTCATTACAATGAGAACTAGAACTAGGAACTTCACTCTGTGTTCGTTTATCAGGCTCTGCGTGCACATCAGGGAAACTAGAGGAGGATGAGTAGTTATTCCCAACTGCAGAGGGGCTCGTGTCATAAACAGGCTCCCTGGTTGGAACGTCGTCTGTCAATGTAGTGGCAACACTGAGATCAGCAATTTCTGCAGAAGTTTGTCTTGAGGTGTCAGGTGCTACAGCCACAGAATCCGAGCCAAACTTCACAGGCTCTTCATCTTCAGAAGATTGGCATTGTTCATTAGATACATCTTTGGAAACCTGATCTTGATCTTGATCTTGATCCTGATGAACATCTACTTTTTCAAGATTCTGTTCTTCCAGAGACTCGACTGAACTCACTGATTCTGCTTCATGAACAGAACTCACTCCACTCAAGTCTTCTGCAACCGTCTGTTCTGAAACAAAGAAGGGCCTCAATTTCACAGGTCGCCTCTCTTGCCTGTTGGGTGAAAAAATTGAGGGTCCTACAGCGCGTCTTCTAAAGAATGGATGCCTCGTTTGTGATGGCCTAAACTCTTCTCGAAAGTCCTCCGTCCTTTCAGTTTGATCCCCTTCATTCGACTCATCAGGCATATCAAAAGGATTTCTTCTTTGTGATAAAACCGAAGGAGCCGAACCAGGAACAGAATTATCATAAGAATCATCAGGCAAATCAAACGGATTTTGTCGTCCACCCGTAGAAATGGGAGGAATGTGGAATTGAAAATCAGGATTTTCGAAGTCAATCAAGTTTATTTCTGGCACCATACTCATGTTTTTCCTTCTCCTCAAA
The DNA here is from genome assembly GCA_026008535.1 of Perilla frutescens. NCBI lineage: Eukaryota > Viridiplantae > Streptophyta > Magnoliopsida > Lamiales > Lamiaceae > Perilla > Perilla frutescens. The sequence goes on from BRKX01000001.1 coordinate 71,104,342, forward strand.
ATTCTCTCCAACCTTTGATTCCTTTCAATCTCAGAACTCCCAACTTCCATGAGATTCTTTTGATCCTCTTCAGTCCAAGTGATAACGGGCTTTATCCGATCTTCCTTGTCACCTTGCGCCTCATCCTCATCATCATCATCATCATCATCCTCATCATCCGCAACTTCAGAGTCGTGAACTTCAGTCTCATCACCTGACTCATTGCTGCTGATACTGGACTGTGAAGATTGTTCAGTTATCGCTGCCTCAGAGCCAACTCGTGACATTTGAACAGGATGTGCAGCGTCTACATCCAACAACGGATGAAGCTCATCAAGCATAGGCATCATGTCATCGACTGAGGCATCTGGAGAGGAACTCTCAGCCCCATCAGACCCTAAATCGGAAGAATCGTCATCTCCTTCATCCTTGTGGCGCTGCACTTCAGAATCAGAAGAATCTCCTTCTGATTTCTCGTGCTCCGATTCTGATTCCAGAAGTTCACCAATCACCTTTGAAATTATGGCATAGTGATCCATCATCACCTCACCATCACCATCACTAACTTTCTCCCCATTCCATTCACTCTTCCGCTGTTGTATCGGATGATCTGATTCCCCATCTGCTTCCGAATTCTCACCATTTTCCGACTCAGCCCCATATGATCTTCTTTCCTTACTCAATGCAGCACCACCATCTACATTACGACCTACACGAATCTCACCAAGCTTATTCACTAACAACCCCGATTCCAAAGCTACCTTATTTACCCCATCCTTCTTATCCTCACTATATTTTTCCACACATTCATCCACATTAGCATCAATCGGCAGCTCATTCTTAAGTTCAACAGCCTCATATGCCGTTTTCTTATCTTTCTCATTTTCCGGTATGTTCTGCTGCCCATAAAACAACAGGGTTCCAAGCAAAACAGCAGTGCACACTAAGACGGGGGAGGCCGAAACCAACAATGAAAACATAAAAGGATGTGATCTCGACATGTATATAAGGGCACACAGCACACACACAAGGAATGGATGATTCCAAACTGATCTATAACAGCCTCTGATAGTAAAGGTCACACCTTTCATCATAGAAATCCCAAACTCCATAAATTTAACCCCCATTTATCCTGCTCTCCTCCTAAATTCTGCAATTTCGATATAAATTCAATAAAATTGAGATAATGTATATCATTAGATCACGGAAAAACCAAAATCAAAATCAATAGCCACATTACTCGGGAACTAACCTTACAAATATCGGAATGAGGATTTAGAAATTCACGTTGGCATTCAAACACAAACAGCGCCTGAAAATTATAAAACAAGAAGGTAAAATCAATTCATCGGCGCAGAGAAAAAGATAATTTGTTGTTGTTTTTTTTTCTAGAATGAGATAGGAATTAACTATACCAGCTAAAACAGAGATCAACCTTCAAAATGCATTCTTGATTTCTTCGTTTCACTCCCACCTTCTCAAAACCAGAAAAGGGGTTATTATCAAAAGGGGAGAGCTTTTCCAATAAAATTTTCAAATGGCTTCTATTTTCTTTGATGAATAACTCTCAAATTGCAGATTACAAAAAGTCTGAGAGAGCTGGTGTTTAAGGGCTTATTATAGCACAATAAATTGGTGTGAGACTGAGCCCTTCTTGATCAAAGATTGCACATTTTGCTTGTGATTTTTGGGGTGGTGGCGGTGGGGGAGGATGAGGGTGATCATTGCATTCTTGATTTTGAGGGTTGTGGAAATTTTATTTGAAATTTGAGTTAATTATTTTTATTTTTATTTTTATTTTCTGTGATAAATGGGAAGCACGAGATAGGACCATATCTTTTTTTAGGTTTGTGATTTGCAATTTTTGTATTAGAGTAATTTTCTTGTTTCTTAAAAAATAAAATAATAATAACATATTTTAAGTCTTGGATTAAGAAGAATGTGCACGTTAATCTGAATAAAATTAGAGCACTAAAACCACACCCGCGGTGTATATATATTTGAATACACGTTGCAAGTTCAACTAAACCACACCATGTATATACATTGTAAAGTTTTATTTTCAATAAAAAGTTTACAAATAATTTTACAATTATAACATAAACTTGTGATTGTTGCAAATAAAATACAATAACTTTTGTAATATTTATAACACTCGTGAAGTGCACATGTATAAATTTGATAAGACTCATTGAATTGAATTAGTCGGGAAAAAAAAAACTCACGTTGTGATAATAGTCTATACATGTGTATAATATAGAATATTTAAATTGAACATAAAAATGAAGAAATTGTCCTAACTGCCTCTCCCTGATGGATAAATTTCCTAAGAGGTTTAAATTACCAAAAAAAAAAAAGAAAAAAAAAAGGATATTATTTAAGTCATGCAGTCAATTCATGTTCTGGTATAGCTTTTACGCGATCTACTTCTCATTGTTAAGTTATTGAAATTTAATATAATATATTTGTAATCTAATTAACAATACGCACGTACGTACGAGTGCATATATATATATATATATGGAAATATATAGTTGGTAAATTGCAAAATGGATAATCAAAATAGGCATGATATTGAAGATGAATACACAACTAGTCTTGAAAGGCAGAAGCTCCTCCAAAAACCCAAAAGAAATAAGTATGCTTTGGCCATCTCTATTCTTGCCTCCACCACCTCCATCTTGCTCGGATACGGTAACTATATATATATATATATATATATATATATATATATATATATATATATATATATATATATATATTTCACCTCATCAATACACGCACACAATATGAAATATCATCTATTTGACGATGTTAATTATATATGTATGATTTCTAGAATCATCATATCTTACTACTTATAAATTAACATGCATAAATACTAATTAACAAGACGCACATTTTCTATTACAAACATTATTTCATAATCATATCCCGACTTTCGTAATTAATACCTGATTAATTTAATTTTTCCTCAAAATATTAATTGCAGATACCGGAGTGATGAGTGGAGCAACAATTTACATAAAGGAGGACCTAAAAATCTCCGACGTAGAGGTCGAGGTATTAGTGGGGACAATCAGCATCTTCTCACTCATCGGCTCCGCCGCGGCGGGGCGGACCTCCGACATGATAGGGCGGCGCTACACCATTATCTTCGCGGCGGCTTTCTTCTTCCTCGGCGCGCTGCTGATGGCCGTCGCCGCCAACTACGCATTATTGATGGTAGGGCGGTTTGTGGCCGGAATCGGCATGGGCTACGCCCTCATGATAGCGCCGGTCTACGCCGCCGAGGTGTCTCCGGCGGCGTCGCGCGGCTTCCTCACTACTTTCCCCGAAGTCTTCGCCAATATTGGTATGGAGTTTTACGTAAACTATAATTAATTAATTAATTGCTTTGAAAATTTTATTCAATGGCTAATGGTACATTAATGATGTGTATATTAAGCGACACCACGTGTATAAATTTTGTGATATTATCTTAGACAATAACATATTTATTATTTTATATGTGTGTATGATATATGGATAATATGAAATGTTTAATGAACATGAAAATGAAGAAAATTGTCCTAACTGCCTCCCTGCAGATTGATAATTAAGTTTCCTAAGTCAGAGGTTTAGATAAAAATAAGGCTATTAAATAATAGGCAGTCACTTCATGTTATGGTAAAGCTTTTACGCGACCTCTGCTTCTCATTTTAAGCTATTGAAAGTCAATAAATTTAATTAATATAAATATTTGTAATCTAACAATACGTACGACTGCATTATGTATTTTAAAAGTGAAAGTTGAACGAAATAGGTAAATGTTAGAAACAAATAAAATGTTTGCATGTCGTTTTTATCGAGTTTGACAGTTTCATAAATGATTTTAATGATTTTGAGTAATTTATGATTTCTCTACTTTGCTTGAGAGAAAAATAAATGGTAAAGATACTCGCAACTAATACTCATGATGTTTCTCTTGATAGGTTTACTATTAGGATACGTATCGAATTATGCATTTTCGGGGCTTCCGACGAACTCGAGTTGGCGAGTCATGCTCGGTCTAGGTGCGGTGCCATCGATCTTCTTAGCCGTAGGCGTTTTAGCCATGCCCGAGTCGCCTCGTTGGCTAGTCATGCAAGGTCGACTCGGTGATGCAAGAAGAGTGCTCGACGCAACCTCCGACTCATTCCAAGAATCTCAAGCGAGGCTCGATGACATCAGACAGGCGGCCGGATTGCCGGAAAATTGTGAGGGCGACGTCATTTTGGTTCCAAAGACGAGCCGTGGGGAGGGCGTCTGGAAGGAGTTACTCCTGAGCCCTACGCCGGCTATCAGACACATTCTGATTGCCGGCGTCGGCATACATCTCTTCCAACAAGTGAGCGGCACAGATGCGGTGGTGCTATATAGTCCGAGGATATTTGAGAAGGCGGGCTTGAAAAACGACTCCGACAAGCTACTCGCGACGGTAGCCGTCGGAATAAGCAAGCTAGTCTTCACGCTCGTGGCCACATTTCTCGTTGACCGAGTCGGACGGAGGGTGTTGCTCCTCACGAGTTGTGGCGGTGTGGTCGTATCGCTACTGGGCCTGGCCGTAGGGTTGGCCGTCATAGATCGCTATGATGACCGCGAGCTGATGTGGGCCATGGGATTGTGCGTGGCGATGTCATTGTCGTGCATCGCGTTCTTCTCGATCGGGATGGGGCCGATTGCGTGGGTGTATAGCTCGGAGGTCTTCCCGTTGAGGCTGAGGGCGCAGGGGTGCAGCATCGGAGTGGCGGTGAACCGGCTCACCAGCGCGGTGGTGTCAATGACGTTTATATCTCTCTACGAGGCTATCACAATTGGTGGGGCTTTCTTTTTGTACACAGCAATTGCAACCGTTTCTTGGATTTTCTTCTACAAATTGTTGCCTGAAACTCGAGGGAAAACCTTGGAGGAAATCGAAATCCTGTTTGGCAGTTTCTCTAAATAGAAACAGAAATCGAAATTCAAGAATGCAGAATCAAGCAAGAATCTCATACAAACACAACCTTAAAAGCACCGACTTCAGGAGAGAACTATTCAACAATAACTTATCAAAACATCCATCCATAGTCATCTGCTAAGTTTAGAAAGTGCACCTTATCAAGAGAATCTCGTGCAATAACCTCATGTTCGTCCTTCTGGGAATCGCTCGATGCTGTAGCCGTTTCCCTCTTCGAGCTGCATGAAAATCTTGACAGAGACAAGAGAGCATCGTCTGTTGAGGATAGTTATCGAAGAAATGGAGTTACCAATGTAATGATGCATCATTTATGTACGATATATGATATATCAAATTCAACATTAGCATAATACTCATGAATTCTCAATTTGCAATCAGCTCCACACAAAACATCAAGAAATCCATAAATCACTGCAAATTGTGACAAAATCGAGCAGCACTGTATCAAGATCTCTCTCGATTCCTTTAACATATGAAGAACATCTTCTAGGCAGCGTACTGAGTTGGAAAGAGAATAAAACAAGCAAAATACAGTACAGATGTTCATGATGAAAGTCTAGGCTCACAACTGGAAAAACAGATGCCTCCACCATTAGTTTCCCCAAATCTTTTTCCACACATGTTAAGAAACTTATATTCTGCGCTAATATGCCAGAAAAAGCTTCACAGTAAGAGAATAGGGGAAGCTAAAATTCAAAAGCCAATATAGAGAACAAAAAAAAGTGTCGCTAGACTACAGAAAAGAACGAACAGTTTAATAGAATGCTGATAAATGGTAGTTATTAGAAGTAAATGAGTTACTGATGATAATTGTAAGAAGAAGGATGCAAGCCGCAAATAATGCCTAAGATGCTCTGATTTGCAAATAAAAAGCTAATTAACCGTGTAATCCGTACATTAGATGAATAAAATGCTGGAGCAGGACCGCGCTCTACAGATTTGGGAAAAATAGAAAATCATAAGTTTATTTCTTACAGCGCGTGTAAAGAGAGCTCGCCTCTACTCTATAACAAGCAATCAAAGGGTAACAGCTGCTTGTACTATATCTGATAAACATAACAGCATTCAGATAATGCCAACTATACTGATCGGAAGGCCAAGAAAACCCCCATTTTTTCACGAAGAATTCAAGATTTTGTTGAGGTTCAGACATCCACGACAGTCAATCACACCTTGCCAGCCTCTGAAATCCAATACAATTTGGCGAATTCCAAACATAATTGACGGTCTCTTTTATCTCCCCATCCTCCCCAGCCCCTAAAGCCGGCTTGATAACCAGATTGGTGCTTGTACACATGCAGTCCCCAATCTGATTTAATATTAGGAACTCTATCAGTTTCTTCGACATCAAAATTGAAAACACCATTATCAATACAAGCCGCGTTCTCACTCTGACCTTGATGCAAACCACATTTCCCGAAGTGAACAGCACTTGTCCTTGGTCCCCGCAACGAGTAAACTGGGCTCCCAAAGGAAGGATAAACAGTAGCCCACATTGTTATATCCCAGTTATAATCATCAAATGAACAAAACTCTTTAGCCTTCCTATGAATCATACGCCAAACTGTCCGATTAAATGAGTAGCCCACATTTCCCATCCTCTCCGCTATCAAACTCTCCCATCCTTCTCCCCTCGACTTCACATCAGATGGTGCCAGATTTGCAGCATAGCAATCCGGGCACTTCTTAGGCTTAAGCTTTACAAGCAACTGCAAATTGCGGTATGCATTAGGAAATATAAAGTGATCCTCTTCTATGAAGAGAATATGCCCAGAGTGCTGACTCGTCTCCTTCAAACCATCCCACACCGTATTCATCATCCACCACCAATGATGTTTCAAAGACACAATCTTAGGCGATCGGTGGTTTCCATACTGATCCGGAGTTCCTTGACATTTCTTCTCAGCAGGATCTTCTTTATCCATACAATCACTTGATGAAACACCAGGAAAGCTATTTGGAAAGACATGAGGCGAAAAAGGGGCAAATATCTGTTTCACTTGGCAAAACTTGATATTGTCTACAATCTTATTCATCTCTTCAAAGTAACCATCATGACTAACAACAAGCAGAGTTTCCTTAATCCCTGTGACTCGGGAAAGGCTGTCTACAGCTACACGAAGGTATTGAGGCCGATTATGAACATACAACACAATGACTATGTGATTCTTAGCTAACTTGGGGTATAAATCTAAGTTCCTAGGGGGCATCTGATTACGCTTCTCTAACGAAATCGACAGCTCATTCTGCCAAGGAAGCTTCAAATTCTTACTAGAACTCAAACTATAGTTATAACTCGATCCAAAACTCTCATCACTCTCCTCACCCTCATCACTCTCAAACGGATATCTGCTAATTAAATCTTTAAACGTATTAGCCCTCAGTAATAATAACAAGAAAACAGCTCCGAATACAAGAATCAAAATCAAACGGCAAAAGCCCAAATTTTTCATCCGGGCTTTTCTGTAAGGAACCGCCATAACTACCGGAGCTTCCCACTACTGCTAAACACTAGAAAATCATAAAAAGAACAGATCTTTACCAAAATCTTGATCCAAATGAGGAGCTTGCAAAAAGGGTCACCTCAAAAACGGGTCTTGGAAATGGGTCTTCGGATCCTGCGACTTGCAAAGTTGACTACTCTCACAATTTGAAGAACAATTAAAAAATGAAGTGGGCAGTTAGAGAGAAAAAATACAGAAACAGCTCAGAACGAAGCTGCGAAGAAATTTAAGCTCAGTTTTCTTTGAATGGAACGATTGAGAGATGAATTGAGAATTTAATTTTACTTTTCTTTCATTAAAAATTCAACACGACCGGCCAAACACGGTCTCTAGACTCTGGTCCTGAATCTACTATACTAATTTATTACGTTTTGAAGGAAATAATATATTTTTGGATGGCAGTTTCTATTTTCGGTGCACTAGGTTTATTAGTTCGCAAATTAGTGCACTATCTTTCAACTTTTTATATATTTAGCTCGATTTCACTCGAAAAGTTCATTTTTGTCCAATTTGCTTAACTGACACAAGAGTTTAAGAAACTTATCAAAATTTTAGAAAATTAGTTAACGAAGTTGGAAAATACCGAAAATTTCCAATTTGAGCTTATTCATCAATTCTAATTTCGAACTTTTGCCTCAACTAATTGAAGCCCTAAACCCTACTCAAATAGGATCATATTGTTGGTGTAACATCCCAGTTAGCTTAATTGTCACTATAATTAAGGAAAATTTGCAAAATTTGGAAGTTGTTTTTTAAGTGATGTAATTAGGGAGGCCAAGTGTAAAGCCATAGGAAGGATAACTTCATAGCTACAACTCATAAGCCCGTTCTTAATAAATGTACAGAATTAATTTTTCTTAAATCAAAAATAGGGTGAAACCGCATTTATCACTTACAAGGTTAAACTAGTCAAATTCATTACATCCTATAAATTCTGTAGATTATTAAGTTTGGAAAACGGAATTTTCACAACAGTTTTGCATAATATTCGAACTTGCATTGGGCTTTTCCACTTCAAATTAATTTCCCAGTGAATCAAATTTTAGTTGACTCTATGATTGCATATAGCAAAATTTGCAACTTAGGCTCTTCATGTGTATAAAATTTGCAAATTGCTACTTGAGAGTTAGGAGTGGTCATTTTGCAAAATTTGATATTTTTCTGTAATTCTGTTTGCTTCTCATTTTCTGGTAAGCAAGTTGTTGCACTGTCACCTCAGTGCTCCATCTGTTATGACTTCAACCTTAAATTTCCTCCAAAAAAGTAAAATGTAACTAACAAACATACCATCTAACAAAAAATTCTGGCCTGCAAGAATATGGGGCAATGATACAGACTACAGAGAGTTTAGCAGACTTCAATACAAGTTCAGATCTATATCCAGACCAAATCTCGAAACACAAATTTCATGTCAGCAAATCAAATTTCTGATTTTTATGAAATAAATCAGATTCAGCCCCCAATCAGGAAGCAGAAATTACTAACGAAGAGCACCCTTACAAGGGTCCGAAACTTTATTTGTATATGAGGGCATCACGGCCTGGTCCGATGCCAATGTAGTGAACGGGTACACCGACGAGTTCTTCTATCCTTTGTACGTAGTCACGAGCAGCCTTTGGCAGCTGAGAGTACTCTCTGATGGAAGAAATATCAGTCTGCCACCCAGGCATAACCTCATACTCGACCTAGAGAGAACCAAGAGAGCAAATTACCAACTCAGAAAGAGAAACATAAGGCAACCCGATAAACAACATGATGTAATATGCATGATTAAAACATGTTCATGAACTTAGTAGTATCAGAAATTCCATGGCCGGTGTCACTGACTGCACCAGTGTTGGTGCATTGAGTCCATTTATATATAACTCCATATATAGGTTGGGGCATGGACGAATGCACCAGAGTTGGACCAAGCAAAATAATAAGGAAGAGTAAAAGGACATGAAGAAACTCGGAGAAAGAAAAAAAGGTCAGCTTAAGATGCATGACTTGTGGATGAAGTGACTTGTTCTAAAGATAACAAGATTATTAAAAGGGGTTGTCCAATTCAAGTTTGTAAAAAGAAAAACAAGGTTAAATAAATAGCATCCAGCCCAAGAATATAGAACACAGCTTACTTGGATCTGCTCCAGAAGACGGAGGTCTGCAGGGAATGAATGGATCGGTGTGCCATCTGCCAGCTTGTAAGTAACACCCAACTGAATTTCGGGTAGATCAGACAATACATCAAGTTTCGTGAGGTTCAGAGACGAGAATCCATTTATCTGACAACAATATTTCAGAGCAACTATGTCAAGCCATCCACAACGACGAGGGCGACCAGTTGTAGTGCCAAACTCCTGTCCAGCAAACCTAAGTAGATCGCCGCCTTTACCCAATATTTCTGTTGGGAAAGGACCTGAACCAACTCGAGTAGTGTATGCTTTGACCTGCATTATTGTCAATCGATAATAATAAATTCAGAGTTGCATTTATAAGTTATAACAAAGCACATAATGCAATTTGGTAGAAATTCTGAAGAAGAATAAGATACCTCTTAAATTTTTGACAAATTCATACAAGAAAGGCATTTCTTGTGCAAGTTATATAAAATGGTAAGCAACTGCAAGCAATAAATTTCAGTGACCTATAAAGGATAAATATTTTCACACTTACCACGCCTATAAGATCACCAAGGACTCTAGGAGCAATACCAAGACCAGTGCAGATTCCTCCAGCAGATGGACTAGAGGAAGTTACAAAAGGGTATGTTCCAAAATCAATATCTAGCATAGTTGCCTGACCACCTTCTACCAAAATCTTCTGTTTCCGAGATATAGCATCATTCATGAAATGAACAGTATCAGTAATGAAGGGTTCCAACCTCTCAGCGAACCTCTTATACTGTTCAACTTCTTCCCTGAGCATGTCAGGGCTATAGTTAAAACCTTTGAATCTTGAAGCAGCATCAGATAATAAAACATCAAGCTTCTGAGGAAAAGTATCCATATGCCTCAAGTCACTTACTCTTAAACCATTCCGGATAACCTTGCTCGAATAGGCAGGGCCAATACCCCTCCTGGTGGTGCCAATGAATGATTTAGCAAGTTCAGCTTCCCTAAGTCCGTCAACAGCTTGATGAAAATCAAATAACAGGTGAGCACGGTCAGATACAAGTATTCTTCCTTTGCACGAGACTCCATTGGATTCAAGCCCATCAACTTCATTAAAGAATCCTGGCAGATGCACCACAACTCCATTACCAATTACACAGACAGTTTCTTCATTAAGAATGCCAGAGGGTACAAGGTGAAGTGCAAACTTTTTGCCCTCTGAATTGTAAATTGTGTGGCCAGCATTAGCTCCACCCTAACAATAAATGATGTTGAAGGTTTCAGAATACACAGGTCAAAAAATGAAAATGTAACCTTCTTTCAACGCAAATCAAACACTATATGTTGTTTCATATAAAAATCACACCAACATTCTGACTCTAAACAAAATGGTACGATACTTATAAGTAGTTTTTAATGTGTATGAAATAAGTTATAAATGGATCATTTAATGCATTCACGCATAATACTACCAGAAAAGTGTTTATTCTAATGAGCGGCATAATTATTCAGGAGAGACCAAATCTCCACATTAAAAGTTAACACTCTATAACAGGTAACTCTATAACAGGAGCAGACTATAATCATTTTTCGCACACTAGCAAAGGCATGAATTCTCTAGCCAACTAAACTCAACCCACTTTTCTTTTTCACAAGCAGTCCTAACACATTTTACCAAGAAGAGCATATATCAGTGAAAGGAGTGGCAATACAAATGACAAATTTGCAAATTTTATGTTGTTCTCCTAATTTAAATACAAACACACACACACACACAAAATTTTATAAACTAAAGATGCAAACATTGACATTTATTCGAGATACACTATATTCCCATAGGCATAAACAGCAAACAACAATAACAGTGTTTTTTGCTATAGCACGGTTTTCGCCATAGCATTCGGATGTATACAAATAAACTACCTGACTAACTACATTATTACAACAACATCATCATTCGAGGGTTGTAATTTTTTCCCGTTTCATAAATCAGAAAGAAATGTGAAAATAAAATGGAAAACGTATTTCTCGGAGCATGATCATTTTTCTTTAACTAGGTAGTAGATAAACAAAATAATAATTGTATCGAAAAATTAATGATATTAACAATAATAGATGAATGGACAATTAAAATAACAGCTTTCGGCATAACCACTTCTTGACAAACACTAAATTTATATTTAAAAAAAAAAAAAACAGAACCCAAATTCAACCTTAAAATGAAATGAAACGAGATTACACACACACGCAGACCTGACAACGAGCGACGATGTCGAAATGCTGAGCGAGGATATCGACGAGCTTTCCTTTGCCTTCGTCCCCCCACTGACATCCAAGCACCCCGGAAACTTGGCTCAGATCTCCGATCCTACTCAATCCGGATTCCGACTCACTGACCCCTTGCTCAATCACGGCGGAGCCGCTCTTCGCGGCGGCGGAGCAAATAATCGTCTTCTGCTGCTTGTAGCTGGGAAGCGAGAGCTGGAATTGAGGGTGGGACCCGCCGAGCTTCCCGGAGAGGGCTCCGTTCCACGTTCGCGGCGCGGATGATATGGAGGTGGAGGAGGAGAGGTTCATGGCGGCGATGGCGGCGGAGAGAGAGAAAGAAGCGACGGCTGTGATTGTGAGGGTTAGCGAAGAGACCGCGGCTTGTGTGTGAAATACTATTTCGTTCGTACCACTTTTATTGCAATTTAAAATAAACTTTCTATTGATTTCACGTGTGGATTACTAAAACTATTTAAAAATTACACTTGCTTTTTTAAATAATCATTACTTTTTCCTAAAATTGTAAATTCCATACAATCTGTAAATGTAGGTAATAACACATTAATAGAGTATATAATTTGGATAATATTAACACTCGCAAATTTTCTAATGATACCAGTCCGAATTTCAAACACACTATACTTAAAATTTTTAGAGATGTATAATATCCCAATTTAAAGTTTGTGTTTAATTACTTATGTTTAAAGATCATATTAAATTGTTTCGGTGTAGATGATTTAGTGATGGAGTGAGGTTGCTTGGAGACCGTGGGTTTTAATCTCTTTAATACCACTAAGTCAGGTGTGTGAGTAAAAAAAATCATATCAAGTTATAATTTCCTTAAAATGATAATTATTTCAGCAATTAACCTTTAGATTTTGATTATTTTGAATGAGTTTTTTATTATGTTGGGATGCAATCTTTGTGTAGTAGTTTGATTGAAAAAAAAAAATTGTGAATTTTCTTGGTATATTTTCAATGATTTATCATAACTCCATAGTATTTTTTCTAACTCTAAATCAATGTAGTTGTCTTTCATCATAAATTATAGGGTTAATTACTATAAAATACACAAACTTTGACAAGATTTGCAAATTAGACACAAACTTTAAAATTTTACAATTAAAACACAAACTTACATTTTTTTGCAAAATAGACAAACTCAAAGCAAAATTTTAAAATCAATTAAATTTGAAAACCGCAAAGCCATAAAAATTGTTCACCTTTCGATTTAGATGACATTGCATTGGTTTTAATAAGTGAAAATGAATTATATGTCGCAAATTCTTATTTTTCCGTTAGTCCGAAAAAATTGAGTTTGTCTATTTTGCAAAAAAATGTAAGTTTGTGTTTTAATTGCAAAATTTTAAAGTTTGTGTCTAATTTGCAAATCTTGTCAAAGTTTGTGTATTTTATAGTAATTAACCCTAAATTATATAATAATCTGATATTAGACCAAAGTTAACGGGTTCAAATCTCCTCAATACCACATATCGGGTGTGTAAGTAAAAAAAATCTGATATTAAAATGTTAGTGCGTGACTATGTGTATTTATATGTATAAATATATATTGTACATCACATTAACAAATTGTATGCATCTTTTATTATTAATGTTGATATTATATTTAATTTATCAATATATCGTTTAAGAAACAACCCACGTAATATAATCGTTTAATTCATAGCATGTGACGTATTAAATGATTTTCCACTTATTTCTTTAAATATAAATTCCCAAATAAAAAGAGGGTGTGGCTAATAGGCAAATAGCCTAATACATTATCTTATTCTGGAAATAGTGTTTGATATGTTATCGGAGTATTATTGATGTGGATTCAGGTATGTAGAATTATTACGCAAATAACATGCGAATATTTTTTTTACATCTCTCAATTATTTTTATTGAGGAAAGAAACTCAAAATTTGTGACTTGTTTATTTTTATTTTCAAATAAAAAATTTAAATTTTTCACTATTCAAAACTTCAAAAACATCTTCCTCAAAAATAAAAATCAAAATATGTTTCTTTTACTCGGTTTCAATTTTTATTTATAATAATCTTATATTATATATTCAAATAAGTTGACCAATCATTTAAATTTTCATTATTTCATCGTACTTACACAAATATTTATCATTTTCCTATTAATTATACATTCAAATTAAAAAAAAATCAAACAAACATATTTCTAATTTTCAAATGTATAACTCTGAAAAACTGAAAACCTTGTGTATTTAATTGTAACTGTAAAAATTCGAAAACGCAAAATTAGATGCACTGCACACCAGCTCTCACGCTGTGGTAACTTGTACGGTACAACCCACGCAAAATCCCTGACACCCACTAGCAGTCTCTCTCTTCGAGTATCCCAAAAACAAAACCAATTATTCATCACTAAATCTATGGATTTGATATAATAGTTTCTCATAAATTGAAATCTCCAACTTGCTTCTGCCCAATTCCCCCAATTTGTTGCCCTATATTTATTGCGGCAGCTCTTCTGTTGAAGTGACATCGAATCAAAATCACAGTGTAAAATCGTTACGGTTTTACTCATTATGGCGATCCCAGCCGCGATTGTTGTTGTGCCGTTAGGTGTTCTCTTCTTCTGTTCTGGGCTCGTCGTTAATCTAATCCAGGTGCGTTGTAATTGAAACTGTGTGAATGTGATTGCTCTAGGGTTGGTTGCTTGAGATTTTTGTTCTAATTTATAAAACTAATTTGAGCTAATGAGAGCCAATCAAAGCTGGGTTTTAGGGGATTTTGAAGCTGGATACCATTCGTGTAGTTTTGCGAGTATTTATTTGAAGAAAAAAAAAACACTTAAAAATAGTTATTTGTTTTGTGTATATTTCATTTGGTGATTGTTTTTACTAAATTGTTTATGCTACTGTGGACTAAGCTACGAGCGAATTTCCATGTGTGTGTGTTACTGTGTTTTCCCTTTTAATTACTTTCCGTGTCTGTTTTTCCAGGCAGTGTGTTATGTGCTAATAAGGCCTTTGTCAAAGAACACTTACCGGAGGATAAACAGGCAGGTGGCAGAACTTTTATGGCTTGAGCTCGTGTGGCTGATCGACTGGTGGGCTAGTCTCAAGGTTAAAATCCTTTGTAGAATGATTATATAATCTATTAGTAAGAATCATTTTAGCTGATTAGATGCACTGTAGGTTACTATCCCAGGTGAAGTGCATGTTGTTTGCTGTAAGTAGTAACTTGGAAATGCCTGCAGCCTTAAATACCAACTGAGGTTTAGTGTTACAGCATTCACCTGCAAGTTGGATGTTAATCTAAAATACAGTTTGAAGTTGCAAAGTTTATTTTGCTCGTGGGATGGAAGACAAACTTGTGGGTGCTTGCTTGATGTAAAACCCACTGATTGCTGAAATCAATTCGAAGAATGGCTTGAATCCTACCAATGATACACTTCTTGAGTATAATGTTAACAACAGATCAAGCACCTTAGAGTCTAATTTGTTGAAATGCCTGGATGTAATTATTTCGAATTGACATGCCTGGATGTAATTATTTCGAATTGTAATTATGTTGTTCTTGAGATCTTAGTTACAATTATGCTTGCAATGATGATACCCAGGTTTGAACCTTTAGATGGGAAGCATTTCCAGGCTTAGATGAGTGTTTATGCACTTTAGTTTCTGCTTACATTGTACAACACAAATCTCAAATTCTAAAATATCTTGTTTTTAGCTTGCTTCTTGAGGGATGCACTAGTGATCATGGTATTGCATTGGATAGTGATAATGAATCTGTGTTGCATTCTTTGTGTTACTGCCAGAAGCTTTGATATATTGTTTAAACTGTTCATTTTCATCTGAACCACCTGTCTGCCTCATGTTGCTTTGCTTATATGGTTGCAGATTGAATTGCACACTGATTCTGAAACCTTCAAATTGATGGGTAAGCCCTTTTGTTTTTTATAGAGTCCAGTTTCCTTCCTTTGTCTGGAGACCTTAATATTTCTTGAGTCATTCATATTGTGGTATACTGGCAATTTCCAGGTAAAGAACACGCACTCCTCATATGTAACCACAAGAGTGACATTGATTGGCTTGTTGGATGGGTTTTGGCTCAGGTTTGCTATCTGCCTGCTGCTGCATGATGATTCTTTGCGCCTGCCTGTTCATTATGGAAGCTATGTCTATTTTCTCTATATGCACAGCATATCATGATTATGCAATGCAGAAGATAATGTCTTACATATTTGTACACGATGCATAATGTTCACATGTTTTATTTGTTAAGTACTCTGATGGATATCTCTATACGATGAATATATGTCATTATTTGCAATTATAGTATAATTATTGATTTATTTAGCAGAGAGGTATTGCTGGAAATTTGGAATTTGTTTGTGATTTATAGCTATTCCAGCCTGAGTGAGTATGAGGATTTAACCTGGTTGGAGATAATAATGTAAAACAGTGGATGCTTTCATATATTCTGATGCATGTGAGCCATGAATCAGAAATATAAGTTCTGAGTTGATTGTTCTTGGTTGTGCTGTAGAAAATTAGTACTTTTAGCAAACATGCCCACAGAAACTTGCTTTTGATGATAGTAATTGTAGTTTCAGAACATAGCTATGTGAAAAGTTGAGAACACTGATGCCTGATCATAACTGGTTCTTTTGTGTCATGTTTATTTGGAATCTTTTACTCACTGGCTTTTGGATATCTGGTGACAGCGTTCTGGTTGCCTTGGTAGCACTTTGGCTGTAATGAAGAAATCATCAAAGCTCCTTCCTGTAAGTGCCTAATGGTTATCTTATTATGATTTATGATATTAATCTTGAAGCTTTCTCTCTTAACCCTTGTATAGTTTGATGGATAAAGGTGGATTGATAAGTTAACCAACTATATCATATGTTTACTTTGTTTGATATTAAAATGGTGGATAACTCAAGGCCCTTGATAAATGAGCTTTGAGTGGTTATATGGAGGATATGTATCCCACATAAAGATGTGGGATATGCTTTATCCATTATTATATCCATTAAACTATCTATCCACCAATTGTATATCCTCACAGTAAACAAGCTCTTATAGTCTGGGTTCATCTTCTCAATATTATGTTGTAAGGATTGGATACTCAAGTTTGTTCTCTTGATGCTACTTTAGCATTTGATGTACCAGTACCACACAATGTTATTACTCAGTACCAACATGAATAATAATCTAAATCAGGCATCTGAAATTGTCTCTAAAGGTGAAGTAAATATATCCTGTTAAAAACTGTTTTTGTCTGTTTTCTCTTTCGTTATCATTTTAATACACTTAACAAGTTTTGCCACTCAAATAAAACTAAAGATATCTTCCCTACTGTGTCTATTAATATGATCTTCTTTATCTATATTGCTCCTTGTCTTTTTTATTGTACCTTTTCTTTGGAGCATGCAATAGGGCATACTTAAAAGATACAATGTATCTTCTGTCTGAGCAGGTCATAGGATGGTCTATGTGGTTCTCTGAGTATCTCTTTCTTGAAAGAAGCTGGGCAAAGGATGAGAACACCTTAAAGGTACTATTGAGTGGTTAAATATTTTGCAACGAGTTTTGGTCGTGCATATTCCATTTTTATCTTTTTATCATTTGTGTGCTTTTTTTTTCTTCTGTTTTTACCTTACTTGATGACCTGATTGATTGTAGTTAAAATTTGTTGCAGTCAGGACTTCAACGGCTAAGGGATTTCCCTCTACCATTTTGGCTGGCACTTTTTGTTGAGGGAACTCGCTTCACCGAGGCAAAACTTTTAGCTGCTCAAGAATATGCATCCTCATCAGGGCTACCAGTTCCAAGAAATGTGTTGATTCCTCGAACTAAGGTTCCAACTGGACCTTCTTTTCCTCAACTTTTTCTTCTTGCAATGCTTAAGCTTATGCCTTTTCAATATACTTTTTTCACTTTTCAGAACTTAGAAGCTAAACTTCTTCTAATTTGAGGATGATTTTTCAATGAAGTTTTTAACTACCTCACCATGGTGTCTCAGCCAATTTATTTCCAAAAATCTTAGTTAGTACAAGTATTTCCTGAATTGGAGGCTTCACATTTTTTTAGAAGTTCTTGTGTTTTTTATTTGTTGATGAAACAGTGTGGTTACTATTGTCACAATGCCTTCCATGGAAAAAGCTAGGCCTGTTTGGTCATCTTTGTAATATTAACTTGGCTCACTTTCTCTTTTCGGCAATGCTTTTCCAGAATTATGTTTTATGGGTGGCTCATGTCCAAGTATGTGTGGAAAGTTGGATAAAAGGACTGTGTTTAGACAAAACCATAAGCTTATTTTGAAATCAACTTCTGACATACATGAGTGCAACAGTTAAGATAATTTGTACTTTTTGGAATATCAAAACTATTGTACCACAACTTATAAAACAGGTATTGGTATTAATCACTGTTGTCTTATTTCAAATATTTAGTACCCTTTACTTTGTTTTTTATGTTGCTCCATTTGAAGTATTATTTAATAAAGCGGTTATTATTATTATTATTATTATTTTGGAGGAAATATGTAGTCTTTTTTAGTCCGAAGGCTACATTTTTCAATCACTACTTGAAGTTGCATAACTTTTAGATTTTCTGATTTTATTGCTGCTATGTGGTTGTTTCTCAAGGTTTCAATTTAATATTCTCAGCGTTGTTTCACTTTTGACCATCTTTCAGGGTTTTGTAACAGCTGTAAGTCATATGCGTTCATTTGTTCCAGCCATATATGATGTAACAGTTGCTATTCCCAAGGCATCTCCTCAACCAACCATGCTAAGACTTTTTAAAGGACAGTCTTCTGTGGTAAGCCCGTGAAATCTTATACTCAGGACTTGATTATGTGCAATAATCATACTGATTACAGAATAGGGTTGTTAATGTTGTGGCAAAATTATGTGCATTCTTGCAACTTGATTCTCCAACGTGTGTCATATTAGCGTCTCTATTCCCTGTGAAGATTAACTTCATACCGATTCCATACAAGAATGGTGTTTCAAGTGATTACAGAATAGGGAGCTTGGTATTTCTGACTTTTAATTGACTACGTTGTTTTGGGAGTTGTCCCAAAAAGTTAGTGGAAGAATATCTGATCTTAATCTGAAACCTGATTTTCTTTTTCTTTTTTCCTCAAAGTTTTTATGTTAATATGGTATTCATTTAGGTTCATGTACACCTAAAGCGACATTTGATGAAGGATTTGCCAGAAACAGATGAAGCGGTTGCTCAATGGTGTAGAGATGCCTTTGTAGCCAAGGTGCATCACTTTTACTGATTCACTGTTCGATATTTTTCCATTTTCTGTTAACTTGTCAACCTCAAGGAGGAAAATCCCAAACCATTGATCAGTTCAGTAATCTGATTCTCTAAACAGGATAAGTTATTGGACAAACATATTGCTGAGGGTTCCTTTGGTGAAAGACAGCAAGAGATTGGGCGTCCATTGAAGTCCCTTTTGGTAATTTCTCGATTCATTCTTTTGTATTGGACTCTTATCCTCTATGGAGCTAATATTAACCGTCCCTTGCAATTACAGGTGGTCTGTTCTTGGGCCATTTTCCTCATTTTGGGGGCTTTGAAAGTTTTCCAGCGGACCTCAATCTTCTCTTCATGGAAAGGCATCACATTTTCGGCGATTTGTTTAGCAATCGTCACAGTTCTCATGCAAATCTTGATTCAGTTCTCTAAAGCTGAGAAGTCGACCCCTGCCAGAATCGCCCCAGCAAGTGGGGGAGAAACCTCAACAAGACAAGACAGACAGCGGTAAGGTGAAACTGTGTTTCTTCGATGACAGGAGTCGTTGGCCTCGTTATGACCCTATTCATCCAGCGATTTATCTCGTCCATTTATATCTGTAATTTTGTAACAGTTAACATGCCTCTTCTTGAATTCTCAAATATGGGCTGTATGCTGAACAGTTCACTAATCCTGTCATGATTTGTTATTACTTTGTTGTTTATTCAACTGCGATGGAATATTATGTTACAGAAATTTTGTGGTCAAAGCAATGAGGGATTTTTGTTGGGTTCGAGTTTTATTTTGTGTATTGATATGTGGATTGAAAGGAACAGAAAAATCGAGTTATAGCGAAGAGTTGGTACTTGATCTCTTCTAGAATGATTTTATGAATATTACCTCGTCTTTGTGTGGAATTATTATTTTTATTTTTTAATAAAATCGAATTATGTTGATGAATGCTCTTTAATAATATGATTGCTTGTTCTCTCAAAAAAATAATATACTTGTTTGTTTATTCTTAATTCTCAAAGAAAATAAAAAAAGATCCGCAATTAGTCAAAGAGCTCTTATAATTAATGGCCTTGTTAATTTTTATTTTTCAATAACTCGAGGTAACAAAGAAAAATTAAAAATATGAATCAAATCAAATTTGTAATATAATACAACTAGGAGAATTATATGAGGATCCTCTGAATTTTGATAAATAAATTAACACAACGATTTCTGTAATAATATACAATTCAAGATTAATTATTTATTGGTAAAAATATTAAAAGGATATAGTATGCTCTGTTTTATATTCTTGGATAAATTTATTATTACCTCGAAGAAGAAGAAAAAAACTCATAAACTATAGGGGCGTCTGTGCAATTAAGGCAAAGTAATGAGTAAGTTTCGCCGTTTACAAATCTAACCTTCCTGCATATACATATATACATACATTTATAGCCTCATCATTACTCTGTTTCTCGATTCTGATTGTTGCCCTAATTTGTTTGGGGTACGTGAGCGAAGTCAATCTCTCTCGTTTTTGCGCTGATTTTTAGGGTTTCAGCTGCATTGTTGGAGTATCTCGTGAAAAAAATTGTTTAAGAGAGTGAAAGAGAATGAGTCGGAGCTTAGGGATTCCGGTGAAGCTGCTGCACGAGGCGTCGGGGCACATAGTGACGGTGGAGCTGAAGAGCGGCGAGCTCTACCGCGGAAGTATGATCGAGTGCGAGGACAACTGGAATTGTCAGCTTGAAAGCATCACATACACCGCCAAGGTATATATGCTCATTCTCGATTCTTCATTTCGCTTTTTTCTGAATTTTGTGACTTTTTGTTTACGGATTTCTCTAATTTTTTGTTTCATTTTTGGTTTTGATAGTTATGGTTGTGACGTGCTTGTTAAACCCTAAGTAGATGATAAACCCTAGGAAAGAACTGGGAAGTGGCATTTGTGTAATTTTAGTTGAGACAACCCTTTTATTTTTAGGTTTTTCTGCCCAAGAAATAACATTTTTGAGTGACTGATTTATATTCTGTAGTTAGTTTTGTGATTTTAGTTGAGAATCCAAAAAATCTATGTCTGAGTGATTGTTCGAGTGGGGAGTGAATGGATGATTCTATACTGCACCTAATGATGTAGATGGAGTTGATGCGACTCTGTATATCTTGAGGAAGGGGTTATTGTTTGTGACTGAATATAAGTTAAGTTATGATGGTAGGATATCGATGTAGGGATAATTACAGATACTTCCAGGGTTTGGCCCGATCGCAGAAAAACCTAGCAGTTTTCAAATCCTTAGAAATGTTCCCCAATACACCACAAAACATATGCCTGAGGCAATGTTACTGTTTCAAAAAATTACTAGTGTGTGTAAGTGCGCGTATTACCTCAAGGGAGGTTTTTTTAATTATCATTATTAAAATGTTTATATGCCTGGTTTTGATGATGGAGAAGAACAGTGTGTCTTGCTTGAATATTTGTATTTCCTGTTTTAGGAACTGAATTGATTTCACGTACATTGAATTGCTATTGATCAACCATATTGCAGGATGGGAAGGTCTCACAACTAGAGCATGTTTTCATTAGAGGCAGCAAAGTCAGGTTTGTATTAATTTTCTTATTTCGAGTTGTATTTGTGCTGATTAAGTTAGAACACTATTGATGTTGGATAGTTACAGGTTCATGGTAATCCCAGATATGCTTAAGAATGCTCCCATGTTCAAGCGTTTGGAAGCTAGAATTAAGGTACCGATCTGTTGCACCTGAGCTCATTTCTTCTTTCTGGCTTTCCTGTTCTTGATGTTGCTTTCTAATGGTGAAGGGTAAGGGCTCATCACTTGGAGTAGGCCGCGGACGTGCTGTTGCAATGCGAGCTAGAGTATGTACTCCCTCCTGTGTTTGTTAATGATGTTTGATGTGTGAACAGTTTTTGATACAGTGTAGAAAGTTCAATTTGTACGTTTTCCTCTTGTGCTATCATCTGCCCTGACTCTTGAAATTCCCATTGGCAGGCTCAGGCTGCTGGTCGTGGAGCGGCTCCTGGTAGAGGTTCTGCGCCGCCGGTACGAAGGTGATCATATTCCGCGATTGATTGGCATTTGTAGCTGCTGTGAAGTGGGAAAATTCATTGTTGTCACACATGAGCTATACTTGAGATCTTTGCTTTCTATTTTCCCGTAGCTGAATGAGAACTTGCTATGACTGAGATTAGCTGGTAATCGACTCGTTTTTCGGATTTATTGTAATTGCTGTCTTGTAATATGTTTGGGATTTGCTGGAATGTGCAGTTTGTGACTTTTTTCTTGCAGCCTAAAACTTCTTGTTAAATCATCATTCGATTTCCACATATTGAAGTTGAATATTAGGAACTTGAACTAGCATTTTTCACAGATTATAAGCTAGCGTTGTTGATCTGCTAATGAGTTGCTATTATTTGGGCTTAAACAAGAAAATATAGATACATTTCACACAAGTGATGGGGCCAAGATGATTATTGAAAAGAAAGTGTAGATACACATAATGTAAGCTGCAACAACAATAATTCAGGAACTGACATTAACCATAACAAGAAACTCTGATATTAACAGACTGAACATTGAAAGGCAATCATGAAACTGATCTTGTTAACGAAGAGTCACACAAGCAATACGTGCAGAGCCAATGAGAGTTCAACTGAAACGGGGAAGGTGAGAATGTGGGTAAATTCGGGTTCAGCACGAAGGTTCCGCCCCATCATGAAGAGCACAACACACGGTTGCTTTCGAATGTCCCTTGTAGAGTTTGATCTCCTCACCGGTGGCTATGGACCACAATCTTGCAGTGGTATCGGATGAAGCTGCATTTAAAAGAATGCAGTCGACTATTAGTTATCATGTTCAGCCTAACACGAACGACACTAGCAAAATACAATAGAGCCTCAATAAAATCAAGGTAGATTTGGCCTATGGATAAATCTAGCTTAACTACTCAACAAAAATTTCTGAACAAACATGATACCTGTGATTACAAAAGCACCATCGACAGAGAAAACACAGTCCCAAACCCAGCGCTGATGACCTAAAAAGATAACAGTGCTAAGATTTGATATGGAGTCTCACAAGTCACAAACAAGTATACATGACGAGTACCAATAATGCCCTCCTTCAACGGGTAGAGTACGTACCTACTAGTGTTTTTTCCAACGTAAAACCATCCACATTCCATATCTTAACGGTATGATCAGAAGATGCAGTAGCCAGGTACCTGGAAATGAACATTTTCAAAATAAAATCATACTAGGTTCAGCCATTTCATAAGAAATAATATAGAAAACACACCGAAAAAACACAAAACGAAAAACCAATTTGGATCCTGACCGATTAGGCTCACACAGTTCTGGGGAAAGTAGACATTTAAGTATATATTCATCGTGAGCCTGAAGTTTATGAAGTGGCTCAAAGTTGGTCATAGTCTGCACAGTAAGTGGACTTGTGAGTATTAAACTATCGATTGAGGAGCTGGAGTCAAGCGAGCACATAAATTCATGTATGCCTCACCTGGGTTCCTCGCATTAAACGCCATACATAGCATGTCCCACGGTTATTCGCTGCAACCACCAAGCTTCCATCCCACATTACAGTCAAGGATCGTACAGCTGTATCAACTTCTGGAACCTGAATTATGCAATGTACGAGCATTGGCAATTATCATCCAATTGTGCCAAAGAACATTGTAACACAAGCACTTAGACGGCAACATCCAGCTACTTACCAACTCACAACTGCAAGAATTTGCTGTTAAATCCCAGACACGGATATTACCATTTTGGTCCCCGGATATCAATTCAGTCTGCATATAACCAATAGAGAAAAGGTAAAATACCATCTTAAGGAATTTAAATACTTTATGAATATGAAAATGTAGCAAGAGAAACCACATAAAATGCATTTGTTCAACATTCCAAATGTTATCTCATGGCATATATAAGTGCTAAGAAGATTGACTGCATGCATCTACAGATTGATGTGCAAAGACAAAGATGGACTTGAAACGTCAAACCATGCAGATTAAACATAACAGATAACTGGGTTAAGCTTGTGATTAGTAGTGCACAGAACTAGTAATTTGACTTGCAACTTGCAAGTGAACTATGATTGCACAGAACTCATTGTTAATTGCTCTGTCTCCCATCACACGCAAGTACACATAGTTGATAGCACATATTTTCTCTTTCAGTAAGCTGCAGTCCGAAATCAGCTTTATGACAACGCACTAAGGACATTGGAGATGCAAAGAATCTTATAAACATGGGAGCATGGAAAGAGCTAGTATTGGCTAAGAAAATGCAGAGAAAACTATGCAGACATCAGGTGACAAACTATCTACAAAAGCAAACACCATTATCATTAGATTTCTACTTCCAACACCAATACCGTCAATACTACAAATTGCAGGGAAAAAAAAATGCATAAAAAAGGACAACTAGACTCATCTCACCTGATTTGGGTGCAAAACCACAGTATTAACTGCTGCACGACTTTCATATTCCCTCTGGCAACCTGGTGCCCTATGCCATTCAGAACAAAAGTTCCAAATCAACATCAAATGCCACCTCATAAACAAACAATGCACAAATTCTCGCTGTTGCAAAGCTGAATACGTACCTTAAATCCCATATCTTCACAGTGCCATCTTCAGATCCCGAATACATCCAATTTCCATCGCATTGAAATCCAACAGCCATTACATTATTAGTGTGTGAATCATAACTCATCACCTGACATTAAAACGTAAGATTTAGCCACTTTAGCTGAAGACCGCTGGTTAAGTCTTAAAGGAGAGACATTTCAGCTAACGAGTAGTTCGCATAAAAAAGGAGAGAGGCATACTGGCTGAGGGGTATTTGAATTGACATCAAACAGTCGAATATGAGGATTCCCAGCAGCAGCTATGTAGCGCTTATCTGGTGTAATCTCAAGCCTGTTCACTTGCTGACAAGATAAAGCAAATCCATCACATTCTAGCAAAAATTTCAAACCTATATTTGCTCAATGTAGCACTTATATACTGCCTCAGATTAGAAAAACTCTAAAATACTCCATTAAAAGCTTCCTCCCTATATTTTGGCAGCAAATGTATTACATATAAAAGGAATTCGGATCAAAATGCCCAATTCAATCATCTTCAAAATCATCAGCTCCAACAAGCTAACTTTTTTCACTTAAATCCCAAAACTACCAAAGATTCATACACTCACATTTTCAAATCCGCACAAAACTGAAAAACAAAAACAATAAAGTTTATAACTATTTGAGGCATACAGATTCCGGGTACTGGATTGTCCGACTGCAGCGCCCACTTTTTGCTTCCCAGAAACGAATTGTGTGATCATAGCTTGCAGTCGCCATAACAACCGACGGTTGTTGACTCATCTTTAATCTCTTCCTTTTCCTTCTAAAAACAACCAAAAAAAACATTAAGATATAATACCAAATAGTTCAAATCAAATACCTTTACATAAAACAGGGATTCAAATCAAGGAGTCTAAAATGACCGAAAATAGGTTGCAAGATCGTCTCTTTTTTTTTTCTTTTGGGGTTTTTATTTTTGGTTCTAGCAGCATTTATTGGGGGAAACAAAAGCCCTCATAAAACTAAGACTGAAGATTAAACAAGAAATAGAGGATCATCCCTAGTGAAAAATGAGAGTTGTAATCAAGAAGGCAGGGAAAAAATAAATAAATGGAATCGGTTTCAAAATGTAACACACACAAATACACATATTGCTTTCCTATTACCTGAGGAATTATTTGAAGCTGGGAAGCTCAGACCATCATAAATCAGCTTTCTTGAATATTTTCGAGAGTTCAGCAATATGGGGCGTCAGCTTTCGCATTTTCCTTTTTTTTTTGTTTTTTTAATTCGTGCTCGATGCAGCGAAGTTCTTACGCTGGTCGCCGGCGTTAGTACTTGCAGGAGAAAGAAAATTTCGGTAGACTGATTTAGAGTGAAAGAAATTTCCTTTCGATTCTCATTTTGCCTCTCCACAATGGGAAATCTGCTAATAATTCCATTTCAACCACCCTATTCTTAAGGGTTTTAATTTTATTGAAACCTTCCTTTTTGAGACATACATAATCAGGGAGTTTCTGTTTGCACCCAAAATTTTACTATTTGCACCTCTTAAATAAAATGATAAAAATAAAATAATTACAAATTGACTAAATTATCCTTTAATTACTTTTCCGTACCATTTTTTTTTACTCAATGCACCCCAAAATAAAATTAAAAAAAAAATAAAAATTTAAACAATATAAAAGATATGAATAAATATGTCAAAATAGAAAAATATTCGATTTGAACCCCAAATTTTCCTTTTACATTATTAAACACAATTTGTACTCCATAACCTAGTTTGTAGTTGTGCAATTATTGTGGCAAAAATGAAAAGAGAGACAATGCAAGATGAAAATAAAGATGAACAAAGCAATGTAAGTCATTTTGTTTAGTTTGTACTGATTGAATTTCGAGATTTCACAGTTTTCGTAGACCTGTTTTGGCGTTTTGTTCGGGTTTTACAGTTTGAACATTCTTCAATGTGTTCGGACAACGAAGATCGAACATAAACACAATGTTCGAACTTTGAAAGTCGAACCAAACTTCAATTTTTTGAAGATGTTCATGTTCGAACTAATATTTTCGAACTATATAAAGTTGTTCGAGTTTTAAAGTTCGAACTTTTCCTTGAAGATGTTCATGTTCGAACTAATATTTTCGAACTATATAAAGTTGTTCGAGTTTTAAAGTTCGAACTGTTCCATTAAGATCAAATTTTTATTTTCGAACGTGTCCTCCAGCAGCATGTTCGAACTAATTTTTTCGAACTAGATAATGTTGTTCGAGTTTTAAAGTTCGAACTTGTCCATTTAGAGCGAATTTTTATTTTCGAACATGTGTTCTCCAGCAGCAACTAATGTTGATTTAATTTTGAATAGGATCGAACTGAGAGCAGTGTTATGGGCCCAGTCAATACAGAGTTGGTTCCTGATTTTACGGACATATTCCAAACTATGGAGTTGTTTGATTCTCGTGATGATTTGATTAGTTGGGTTCGTGAGAGAGCTATTCCAGTTGGTATTGTCGTTATTGTACGACGCTCAGATGCTGGGAGTGATACTAGGAATCCTCGATTGGTATTGTCATGTGAACGAGGCGGGTATCCTCGTGTGATTAAGAAGAAGCCTCCAACAGAACGTGATTACATACAATAAAATTTAGATGATGATGAGGTTTCGGATGAAGAGAAAGAAAAAAAGAATTCCAGAACGAGCTCAAGGGAGACTGGGTTGAAGAGAATTGGATGTCCGTTTCGTTTGAAGGGGCAATACCTCCCAGAGTGTAATCAATGGATGTTAGAAGTTGTTTGTGGGGTTCACAATCATCCACAAGCACAATATTTGGAAGGGCATGCATACGTCAGTCGCCTGACATCGGATGAGGAGAAGTTGGTGGCTAGCTTGTCGAGTTCACATACTCGGCCGAAGCAAATATTGGCCGCAATACAGAGAAGCTTTCCCAACAAGTCCACAATAAAGACAATTTATAATGTGCGTAGTAGAAAGAAGTATGTCGAGCATGCTGGTCGATCCCAAATGCAGTATCTGTTGGGTAAATTGGATGAACATGGCTATTACCAGTATACGAGGCGGTGTCCACAGACTGACACCGTGAAGGATATGTTCTATGCACACCCGACAAGTGTGAAGCTTCTTAGAGCTTTTCCTGAAGTGTTATTGATGGACTGTACGTACAAGATGAACAGGTACAGATTACCTTTGTTCGAAATAGTCGGTGTTACTTCAACAAGCATGACGTTCTCTGTTGCATGCGCCTATCTAGAGGCTGAAAAGGAGGATAACTACATTTGGGTGCTCACTGTTCTTAAAGGGCTGATGGACCAGAGCACATTACTTAGTGTGATTGTGACAGATCGTGAGCGAGCGTTGATGAATGCCATAGAGGTGACGTTTCCCACCACCCGACATTTTTTATGTCGATGGCATATAATATAAATAAGAATATCACTGCCAATTGCAAGAATAAGTTTCGCACTGAAGATCAATGGGAATCATTCTTTAGTGCATGGAATCTGGTAGTGTTTGCTGAAACTGAAGCACGGTATGGTGAAATGCTTCGGAGGTTTCAAGAAGACCATGCCACCAATCCCACTGTTGTGGATTATGCCATTAACAATTGGATTGTGCCTTACAAAGAAAGATTTGTAAGCTGTTGGACAAATCGTGTCATGCACTTTGATAATACCACAACATGCAGGTATGTTTCTATATTTCTTATTCCAAAGTTTTGGACAAATTGATTTTGTTCGACTTTATGTATTCAAACTGGTTTATATCTAACTATTTTATACTATATTGATAAATTGCAGGGCTGAAGGTGCCCATGCAAAGTTGAAAAGGTTTCTTGGAACAAGTACAAGCAATCTTGAAAGATGTTGGGAGAAGATACATGATCTACTAGAGACTTCTTTCAATGCAATAAAGGCATCGTTTGAAACGAGTGTTAATGTGGTTCAACATCGCTACAGGTCTCCAATATTTTAATTCCTTCGAGGTACAATTTCTATTGCTGCATTAGATAAGATTTATGAGGAAATGAAGAGTATAGGGAAAGATGCAATGGACCCATTACTGTGTGGTTGTGTGTTGAGAACGAAGTGTGGTCTTCCATGTGCACATGAGATCGATCAGCATGTTCGATCATCCACACCATTTTCTTTAGACGATGTGGATAAGTTCTGGAGGAAATTGGATATGGAACCTACGGGAGCGAAGGTTGACGTGGCTTCTGACATTGATAATCGTTGGTTTGAAACTTGGACTTGTGCAAACAACATGTTTGCACAAGCGGGCCAGTCTGCTAGGTTGCTCATGCTGAAGAGATTTAGGGAGATTGTTACCCCGTCTACCACTTCTATGGTTGAACCAGATGTGCAAACTAAGACTCGTGGAAGACCGAAAGTCACAAAAACTAAAGCTGATACATCCACAAAGCGTGAGAAGAGTGTCTTTGAGTATACTGACTCATTCAATGACAGTTGTTCACAAGTCCCGGACTCGTTTGAGGTTGATACATCGCTGTCACAAGTGTTGTTCACTACGAGGCCACAGAAACAAAAGGTCATTCTTCCTAAAGCATCACATCATTTAGGGATTGGATACATTGGTCAGATACCAGCATCATTCAGAGGCTATGTGACGAGAACTGAGGATATCACCGCAGATGGTCATTGCGGATTTCGTGTGATTGCTGGTTGGGTGCTTGGGAATCAGGAGGCTTGGTCACGTGTCCGTACTGATCTTTTCTACGAGATCCACACTAATCCAGAAATATGGGACAAGTGTTTCCTTGAGCGTGGACGAAGGGAGAAAGTGTTGAATATACTTAATTGTCATAAATTGACAGCTCACACGAGACATTGGTTTGTTTTGCCTGATTTAGGCCATGTAGTGGCTACGGTGTACAATGTTGTTCTTGTGACGTTGGGTGATCGCTATCCCACTACATTATTGCCTTTATCATCAGCTGTTCCAGTGGACCCGAAGTGTATGTGCATGGCTGCGGTTAAGATTGGAGAAGGAAAACGCCCCAATCACTTGATTCAGGTCCTTGTTTTAACCAGTTCATGGTTACATTGCTTATATTTTACTATACCCATTATAACTGTAATGTAATGTTTTTTTGTAGGTTTTCATGAAGCCGAAGCACCCTTTTCCACCCATATCCGTCCAATGGAAGGACTTTCGCATGGATTGCGCAGCTGGATGGGAAGAATATGTCACTCGTCATTAATTTATGTACTAGAACTGTGTAATGTACTTCAACGTTGTTATGTACTATAACTGTCTAATCTAATAGTACTTTGTAATGTACTAGCATTTAGTAATAGAATTTTAATTGGTTCCAATCGGCTGCAGGTTGTACATGAAATTGACAAGGCAATTAAGCTTGTTCGAACTATATAGTTCGAACATTTCAATTTTGTTTGAACTATATAGCTCGAACATTTCAATTTTGTTCGAATTTTATAGTTCGAACCACACTTGTCGCCAAACTTGTGATCCTGTTCGAATTAAACAGCATGTACAAAACCTATTATCGCACTCCTGTTCGACATTTGAATTTATAACAAATGGTAATAAGAAATAAAACATAAAAACGATAATAATCATCACATGCCCAATACAAAATAGATAATGATCATATCCAATACAAAATAGATAATGATCATATCCAATACAAACCACATCAAATACAACATATAACAGATGGAAACTACTGTGTCTACGTCTTTGTCTCACGGAAGACTCGCCCTGCTCCTGTCCCCTATCAGAGTGTCTCTCGCCCTGCTCCTGTACCCTATCAGCGTGTCTCTCGCCCTGGTCATGCCCTGTACGTAAATGCAATGCCTCCACGGCTTCTTCAACTTGAGACATCACATACGGCAATGATAAGTCCTGATC
Source organism: Perilla frutescens (assembly GCA_026008535.1). Lineage (NCBI taxonomy): Eukaryota > Viridiplantae > Streptophyta > Magnoliopsida > Lamiales > Lamiaceae > Perilla > Perilla frutescens. The sequence goes on from BRKX01000001.1 coordinate 71,134,914, forward strand.
ATGAGCTCTCCACCGAGTCAGCACTGGATCAAGATATCCAATAGCTGACTGAATCCCCTCCCAAGGCGAAAGCTGTGGGTCTACAACGGGAGCTGCGGCCTCAGGCTGGACTCGAGGATGCGATATCGAGTGATACCACTGGAGGTAATCGGGGGAGCACGCCCAAGCTGGATATGCAACTTGTCCTTGGCGTTCTTCTGACAGCATATGACTCTCCCACTGCTCGTAAAAGGATGCAAGCATGCCCCATACAAAGCCATACTGTCCGGGCTTCTTACCCCGTCTAAAAACAACAGGATCCAGCGGACACCGTGGAATGGTCTGCACTCGTCCAAATTGTCTCAACACCCGATCTGGGAGATATGGCTCCATAATATCACAAGCTGTGATACAACCTTCGTAGAAGGTCACCTCAGTCGGTCACCGCCATCTCGCAGCCTCACATACGGATCCCACACAACCTAATATTCAAACTGAAATTAGAACATATGATTGAAATAAAATTACAACATATACAAATAGAAGTAACTTAAATCCTCTGGTCTCAATGTATCCAGCTGCACCCTATAAGCCCTCACCGCGTCCTCAGATACTGCACCATGTGCCTGTTGAGCCCATCTCATAGCATATGGCTATCCAGCGCGGTAGTCGGCATTTGGCTGTGGTCGGCCAAGTGTCGGGAAGTGCTCATAAATCCATGTCTGTGTGAATTAACAATACATTAAGAAAAAAAACATATTTAATGAATAAAAAATGAAAATAAGAACAATAAATTTGTCATTTACCTCTAAAAGTGTCAGGAAACCTGCCATCTGTCTACACCCAACCCGAGAGCCCACTCTCAACTGTCTGTATAGAAAATCCAATGCAGCTACCCCCATGCATAACCCTCAAACTCCTCGGGGTCCTCAAACAATCAGAGATAATGGCATGTGATCCAATCGCCCGTCTTATCCGTGAATAGTGTACAATCTAGAATGTACACAAGTACGTCCTCGCCGCACAAACTGCCTCGAAATCATCAGTACTAGAAGCCAACTCACTGAACCTAGTGTGCAGCCACTTTAATTTGATGTAGCTTTCCTGATCACTCACTTCCTGAATAGTCTCATCAGCCGAGACTCCAAGCAGACGTCGTACCATGTGTTGCCCCCCAGCAACATCCTCCCCAAAAAACTCAACGGGTCTACCCTCCGTACTAAGACCAGTCAAACAATACACATCATCCAGTGTAATAGTCATCTCACCAAATGGAAGGTGAAATTAGTTGGTCTCGGGCTGCCAACGCTCCACGAATGCCGAGATGAGATTCCTATTCGGTGCTCTATAGGCTAAGTGTCTAGCCTCAAGAGACCCGACCTCTTCACCAAACTCTTCCATGTCCTTGACTCGCCTGTGAACGGCCACTTCAGTAATTTTGCAGTTAGAGAGTGGCATTTTAGGACTTCTCTTTCTTCACCCCTCCAAATTACAGCTGCAACGTGTGTTTTAAAGCTGCGCAACACTGATGTATCTGTAAGACCACCGGGGAATGGAGCTCTCAAGATCTCATCATCGTCTTTCTCATTATTTGCATCCCCCTCATCACCCTCATTATCTCTGAACTCTTCATTATGCTCATGCCTCATCTCTTCTTCAGCTTAGGCTCGGGCTTGTTCTTCGACTTGGGCTTGGGCTTGTTCTTTAGCTTCGGCTCGGGCTTGTTCTTCGGCTTCTGCTTGCCACCGCTCCAGTGCTGATTGCCGCCTCGCGGATGCCATTGGTCTCCTCCTAGCATAGTGAGCAGCTGCACAAAAAAAACAAGGTAGATGATGGTTCGAACTGTAAAAATCGAACTGAACAACATAGTTCGAACTATAGAAGCCGAACCTACACTTAGAAAATTTTTTATTGTTAGAGTTCGAACTCTGAAAGCCGAACATATAGGGTTGGTTCGGCTTTTCAAATTCGAACACATACTTAGCCAAATTCAAGCCCAGATGATGTTCGGTGTTTTGAGTCCGAACAACTCCTGTATGTTCGGTTTTAAAAAGCCGAACATGTTGGAGGCTTGAATTTGGCTAAGTTTTGGTTCGAATTTTAAAAACCGAACTCACCCTCTATGTTCGGCTTTCATAGTTCAAACTCTAACTAAAAAATCAGAGTATACAGTTCGAACAGAACGCGCATCAGGGCAAAACATAGTCACCATCTCGACACAAACCTCCATTTTATCACCACATTCAACCCAAACTAGCATCTAAGCATCCTAATAACCTATCCTAACATCTTAAACTATTGTAAAACTTGATTTAAACAAAAACCCAACAATTTAAAATCTTATGAAATATAATGTATTAAGTAACCAAAAAAGAACATGGAAATCACCAAATCGATCCATGAAACTAGCTTGGAAGTCGCCGGCGTTGAAGTAGAATGTCGAACAATTTTCTTCGGCTCGATTTTGAACTATCTCCGTGGTGAAAGTCGGCTTTCACTATTTTTTTCTTTCACTTCTACGGTTTTTTTTTACTTTTTGGTGAATTCAGATTTTATGTTTTATTGTTTTTTTTTAAACTGTTTTATTGATTTTAATTTTCATATTTATGTTTTTTTTAAGTTAAAAACATATTTTATATGTAAGGGCAATATAGTCCATTTTAGGGGTGCAAAGAGTAAAAAAGATGGTGCAAAGAGAAGCTAGAGTGCAAAGAATAAAATTCTGGGTACAAACAGAAACTCCCATATAATTAAATATTAATATACGGTAATATGTGAGGATGAATCCAAAATAAAAATTAAAAATTCAACAAGATCATTAGATAATAAAATAAAAATTGAAAATTTGAAATACGCAAAAACTCCTTTACACCTAGTGTATGGATCGGTCCATCAGACGGTTCGCCCCGTTCTGACCTGATCCGGATCCACGACCCGGACTATGAATAATTTTTTTTGCCTAATTTTACTCATTTTCTCTTTCTGGATCGCAACTAACCCTAGCCATCCCTCTCTTTCCCAATCTCAATCGCTCTTCCGATTCCATTCGCCCAGATCTCGCTGATTCCATTTGACAATTTTCTACTCTCTTTCATCTTAACGCACACAATGTAGAAGAAAAAAAAAATCAAAGCTTCTGTTCGAATTCATGGCGATTGAAACTTTTGGTGAATTTTGGTGTTATTTATGGTGTGTATCTTTCTTCATTTTCAATTTCCGTAGAAATACTTCATTATGTACTTGATTTTTCATTCTTCCTAAGGTATTGGTTTGTATTTGATATATTGGCGTCAAATTCAATGATATTTGGTATTTGACTAAGAAAAAGGAGACGTCGGAGTCGTCGAGCTTTTACCAATCTTATGTTTCAAATTGATACTCTAGGTGAGAAACTCTTTTCTGATCTTTAGACACCAGATTCAACATCCATGATACCCCTCATGTCTAACGTTAATTAATTGGAAGATAAAAGAATATTTAATTATTTTCTCCCAAAATTGAAATTTAAGACATGCTAAACTGTAGATTGTGGCTGAATTGCATGCTAGAATTTTGATGTTCATTGATATTCAAATATTACTGAAGTCACATTAAGATCTTTATTTGATGGCATTTTTTTTAATGTTTCTATCAGTTGTTTGCTTCTATAAATATATTTGAATATTCCTGGAGTTAATTGTTTGTTGCTATCAGTTAGGTCAGATTTTATTTTATGTTTTTATGTGTGTGCATTTTCATTTTTGTATGGAGTATCAATTTTTACGCTGATTAGTGCCAGATGAGATGCATATAAGTATCAGAGTTAGGTCATATTTTGTTTTATATTTTTATGTGTGTGCATTTTCATTTTTTGTATGGAGTATCAATTTTCATGCTGATTAGTATCAAATGAGATGCTTATAAGTATCAAAGTTAGGTCAGATTTTATTTTATAATTTTTATGTGTGTGCATTTTCATTTTTTGTATGGAGTATCACATGTAAAAACTGAATGGTACTATTTGATTTGATTGTATGTATCAAATTTGAAGTATTGTGTTGTATGGTATGTTATTTTTTATGTGTGCATGTGTGAGTTCAGCATTAATTGACATGCTGGTTAGTACTAGTTTGATTTGATTTGTATTCCCCTAACTGATTTTCTAACTTCATTTTTTTGGTTTGTAGCCCTTTGGTCGAAGGAAGCTTCTGGCCCTGTACTGTGCCCGTATCGCCCTTGCTAGAATGAATGATTTAATATTTGAAGTTTATAAATCGATGATTGCATTCATGAACAAGAATAAGAAGTGATTGAGAATTTTGTATTTATTTTTAGATACTTGTGGTATTATGGCTGGATATTTGATACATTTGAACAAACACTTTGATATATTTTGATTTGGTGGTTTGGATTTGTTACATGTGGGGAGTTGGTTATGGTTAAAACATGAAGCTGTTTGTAATGTTGGACGTGATTGGATGAGTTAAAATTTTGTACTTGTGTTATTTGTGGTATCTGTGATGGTGAATAGATGTTTTGGATTATTTAATTTGAATCAATGGAATTGTGGTTAGTATTATTTTATTTTAAATTTTGTATCATTTAAGATGTTATTTTTTGGAATAAATTTTGTATAAAGTATACATGTTTATGTTGAATTTTGTCCTTCTAATAACTAGTATAATATGTATTGAGCAAGACCCATATTTATTTTCAGAGACAATCGTAGTATCATTTGTTAAGTTATAAAGTATCAAATGTTCAATAAAAAAAGTAACCATTTATTCCATGTTAACGTATTATTTGATATTTTTTTTCTGATTTCAAGGAAAGATAAATTTATTTTTAGTAATGAGATTAGCATCATTTATGTAGTTACAAAGTATCACATTTTTAAAAAAGGTAACATTAGATCCTATTAAGTATCATTTATTTGGTATAAATGTATCAATTGAAAAACAAAAACGTATCGTTTAAGAAACAAATGTAATATCAGTTTAAGAAGCAGCTGAAAATGCCAACATGTGTATTTTTGTGTATGATTTCCAATTCAAGAGTTAATTCACTCTTTTAGCTGCTATCAAACATGGACAATATTTTTCATCACAACTGAAGAAATTAAAATAAAAAATCAATTTTGAAAAATTTCTAATAAAGTTCCCTTACTTGTCATTTTTCACATAAAAAAAAGCAACTTGAACAACCAGTAAGAGTAGACTAACTAGAAATCATGCATAAATGAATTTCTAAGAAATGAAATTACATCATAATAGTATTCCAAAATGATAAATTTCTTACATAATAAAATATGATCAACATTTTTATTCAAATTGAACTATTAAAACATCCCAAGATAAATTTAAAAAATGAGTAAAATCTTCAATCCAAGAATTTGCAAAATAAATTTAAGAAGTGAGTCAGATAAATAGAAAAGGTACCATTTAATAAGCATGAAAGTATCAATTATACTAAAGACAGGTATCAACCTGATATCCATCTAAAACAAATGAGGGTTGGGAGTCTTGGAGCCAAACTGATTCAACTGAATTGAGCTTGTTTCACCATTGTTCTTTGTGTATTTTTCCTAACACCAAATCCAACCTTTCTAGCATGCTTGTAGTACAATTCGTACATCTCATCAAATGTTTATCTTTGAGCACCAATGAGGGATCCAGACAAGTTCACAGTATCACCTAATGTGCATGAAAGTATCAATTAAAATATTGTAGAGTATCAAAGTCATGTGGGTATAACCTGATCAATTTATGGAAAAATTTAACCTCCGTATTGTGCTCATATAGGGATTGGTTCATTATCAGAATCATCAATTATCACAAGATCTTATATATTATATCCCACATTCATGTTAATTTCATCCATCCTTCCAAGTCTAATTTTCAAATTCCCAACAAACATTCCCAAAATTTGAAATATTTAATTGTTAGAATATACAAAATTAATTTTACAATTACAATCCAAACAATTGAATAGATTTGATTGAATTTTAGAAACTCACCTTCAAATTTTCGATTAGCAAAAAAATGGATGAAAATTGAATTTCTTCAACGACGAAGATGATGTCGTCGTCGTGAGCTTCCGGCACGGTGGTCTTGAGTTGTCGGCATGGTGGTAATGGTGGCGGCGTTGGCGTTCGCGAGAGGTCGACTCCTCTCTGTCGGCCGCGATTCTCTTCTCCATCTCTCTCTCTTTCTCGCGTTTTCATTTTTCTATTTTTTTTTAAATTAGGGATTAAGTTGTTTGTGGGCTACTCCAGGTGATGGACCGACCCGTCTGACCCATCAGTCTCCTGCACATGAGAGCTTCCATTTGAAAAAATATAAACAAATTGGCACATGAATGTAACAGAAAACGTAAAGGAGGATTTGAAATAGTTTTTAGTTGGTGAACATAATGGAACATTAATAATAACAAGGCCAAATACATACTTTTGTCTTGAAATACTTTAACATTTTTTTTCTGAAAATGTTATGAACTATGAACTTTTGTGCAAAAATGACCTGAACTTCAAAAAAATAAAAAATAGAAAAATATCATGAACTTTTTATTTTTTTCTGTAAAAATGTCATGTGATTAAATTTTGAGCATCAGATTAATGATGAGGTATACCGAAGTCCAGCATGTCAAAATGATGTGAAATTTGTAATTTTTTTAAAAAATAAATAAATAATAATAATATTATTATCCACTTTTATCTCTAAAATGGTAACTTCTCATTCCATCAAAACTCTCAAAAAATAAATGATTTCTTTTCATTTCTCCCTAAGTCTCAATCTGGACAGAACCAACCCGAAAAAATTACATGCCCTTCAAATTGAAATTTAAAAGAAATCCACTTCATTTGACATGTTGGACTCTTGTATGCATCCCTAAATCAAACACCATAAATTGAATTCTAGGACATTTTTACAAAAAAAAAAAAAAAACTTCAGGACATTTTTTTTGTATTATTTGAAGGTCAATACATTTTTAGAAAAAATGTCAAAGTCTAGAATATATTTTGGTTTTAGTATTATTTGAAGTTCATGACATTTTTAGAAAAAAGATTAAAATTCAGGACATAAGTATATATTTGGTCTAAAAACAAACGTGTCAATAAATATATATTCATACATTTAATATCATAAATTCAATTTAAACAATTGAAATTAAACCGTAAAGCTTTGGGCTTATACGCCCCATTTCACTAAAAGCCAAATTGGCCCATAGCATTTTATTTAATTTTTTAATTTTTTTGTATCACCCCCATCAAACAAAACCCTAAACCCTAATTCTTCTGTAATATTCTAGTCCGCCACTAGATAAACCCCCATTTCTCCATTTCTCCACCGCAAAAATCCTAACCCTAAATTTCAAAACCTGCTACACCGCCATGACCGAATCTCAGCTCCCCCACTCCGAGAAATCGAACAAGAAGAAGAAGACCGCCGAAGAAGACGGCAACCAGAACGACGCCGTCGACTTCCTGATTAAGCCGCAGAGCTTCACCCCACCCGTCGACACCTCTCAATGGCCGATTCTCCTCAAAAACTACGACAAGTTGAATGTCCGAACCGGCCACTACACGCCGCTTCCCTGCGGCTACTCGCCGTTGAAGCGGCCGTTGGCGGAGTACATCAAATACGGGGTGATGAATCTAGATAAGCCCGCGAATCCGTCGTCGCACGAAGTCGTGGCGTGGATCAAGCGCATTTTGCGGGTCGAGAAAACCGGGCATTCGGGTACGCTCGACCCGAAAGTCACCGGCAATTTGATCGTCTGCATCGACCGCGCCACGCGGTTGGTGAAATCGCAGCAGGGCGCCGGAAAAGAGTACGTGTGCATCGCTCGATTGCATTCGAAGGTGACCGATGTTGCTAAGGTGGCGAGAGCGCTTGAGACGCTGACGGGGGCCGTTTTCCAACGGCCGCCGCTGATTTCCGCGGTTAAGAGGCAGCTCAGGATTCGAACAATCTACGAAAGTAAGCTCCTCGAGTACGATGTGGATAGGCATTTGGTTGTTTTCTGGATTTCGTGTGAGGCAGGGACGTATGTGAGGACAATGTGTGTTCATTTGGGGCTTTTGTTGGGTGTGGGAGGGCATATGCAGGAGCTAAGGAGGGTGCGGTCGGGCATTTTAGGCGAAAAGGATAATATGGTAACAATGCACGACGTGATGGATGCGCAGTGGATGTATGATAATTATAGGGATGAGAGTTATTTGAGAAGGGCGATCATGCCGTTGGAGGTGATTCTGACTAGTTATAAGAGGCTCGTTGTGAAGGATTCAGCGGTGAATGCTATTTGCTATGGGGCGAAGTTGATGATTCCGGGGTTGTTGAGGTTTGAGAATGATATCGAGTCTGGGGAGGAGGTGGTGTTGATGACGACTAAAGGGGAGGCGATTGCTCTGGGGATTGCGGAGATGACGACTGCAGTGATGGCTACTTGTGATCATGGAACAGTGGCGAAGATTAAGAGGGTGGTGATGGATAGGGATACTTATCCTAGGAAGTGGGGGTTGGGGCCGAGGGCTTCCATGAAGAAGAAGCTTATTGCTGAGGGGAAGTTGGATAAGCATGGGAAACCGACTGAGAAAACACCCGTTGAGTGGTCGAGGAATGTGGTTTTGCTTGCTGGAGGGGATTCTGCGATTGCTAGTCTTGCAGCAGCTGTGGAGCCACAGCCTGCTAAAGCAGAGAATGTGGAGGGTGCTACTGCATTGGAGGGGGGTGAGGAGAAGAAGAAAAAGAAGAAGAAGAAGCACGAGGTTGGGGAGGATGATTGTGAGAAAGGGCATAAACGGAAGGTTGATGCAGTTGATGGTAGTCCTACTGCAGAGTGTGTTGTTAAGAAAGCCAAGATTGAAGATGAGAAGGCTGAAAATGTAGAGGCGGAAGCAGAAACGAAGGAGAAGAAGAAGAAGAAAAAGAAAGAGGGTGCTGATGAAGACGAAGCTGATGGTGGGAAATCGAAGAAGGATGAATCTCTGGCATCAGATGAGGAGAAGTCGGAGAAAAAGAAGAAGAAAAAGAAGAAAAACAAGGATGCTGAAAATGGTGACTCTGCTTCGCCTGCGGCTGCGGATGATGATAATGCAAGTAAAAGTGAGGAGAAGAAGAAGAAGAAGAAGAAGAAAAAGAAGCACAAAGATGATGAAGAGTAGGCAGTAGGTGTGTGTGTGTGATGAGGGGTTAATTCTCAACTTTTGTCATTTGTGTAAATTAAGCCTTTCTTGCCCACCTTGAGCATTCAACCGGAGACTTAGTTTAATAATAGAATCTTAATTTTCTCTTTCCTACAACATTTTTGCCTTTTTATTATGTTTGTACTTTGTTATCAGATATGTTCTTATGAATTTTACTGTAATGCATGCAGACTTGTCTTTTTTTCCCACTAATTGTCTCACATTTTGTGCTCTTCCAACTGTTTACCGCTTGAGCTGAGGTTGAAAAATGATGCTGTCTTTGCTATAGAAAGAAACAGATGAGAAAATCTCATCTTGTTTTTCATGTTATCATGTTCTGGCATTGAAACAATATTTTTTAGGGATCTCTCTCTCTCTCTCTCCATAACGTTGGGTGGGGGCAGATGGAAGGAATCCTATGGTGAGAAAGGTGGTCGGCGGCGTAAATTATAATTGAACCATTCATGTTGTAGGTGTTGGTCCGCACATGTTATGTAGGGTTACTCTTTCATTGAATGTACACACACATTCACATTGTAGGGGCCATTACCATATAATATAATATAATATATATTGTATATAATATTATTTTTATAATCCAAGTCTCGTATCAAAAGGTGGTCGTTTCTTTTTTAATTTTTTTTTTTTTTTGGGGGGGGGGGGAGTTAAGCTAATTAATCGTTAATAGCTCTAAATTGGTGATTATTTTTTATGTTTTTTCAGAACACTAGCTAGAGTGAAAACCGTTTATGTAATGCTAATGAAGATGTTTGCATGGCCTCAAAGTTTGTTTGTTATTTTTTATAAAATTTTGGGTTTGTTATGTTTTTCTTTTTATAGAGCCCATTTCTTTATTGGTAATATTTGAAATTACTGGGTCAGTTGCAAAAGGAAAAATCACTGGACATGGACATTTATTTACACTATAGTCTATAGTAAAAATAGTACAAAATTATTTTCATATTACACTGGACATGGACATTTATTACATGCAAATTATTTTCGCTAACTTTTCATGAATGAAGAATTACTATATTAGTCCTCGACAACATTTTTTTTAAGACGAGTTTAAAACAAAAATAACAATACAGTGTCAACAATCTCCAATTGAACATTGAAAATAAAAATAAAAAATGCCGAGATTAATAAGCAAATATATGAATTTATTCCTCAGAGATGTATAGAAATACAAAAGAATATATCAGTAATACCCAACCGCAAGTCCACCACAGTCTCTAACTAAATTAAATAAAGCCCCCAAAAAAAATCCACACCGAAATACGAACAACGTAAACAACAAACAATTAATTAATACAAATTCAAACACAGAAATTCACCGCCTCAACAGCGCGACGGCGGAGAAGAGAAGCGACGCAGCGACGGCGGCGCCGGAGACCGGCAACGAGAATGCAGCTCCGGTGTCGGGCGCGGGCGCCGGAGCCTGAGCCTGAGCGGAAGCGGTGGAGGCAAATGCAGTGAGCGCAACGATGGCGTAAGCCACCATTACGGCGGCCTTCACGATGCTAATTTGCGCCATTGGTGATAAGCGGTGTACGGTAGCAAAAAAAAAGGGCAGAATAATGCGAGAGGGAGAGAAGAGCAAGAAGAAGAGTTGTACAGGAATGCTTTGGGGGTTGTACCGATTTATAGAGGGAGGGGAGGAGAGGAGAGAGGGGGGCGCTAAGGCTACAGTGACAGCTGGTGACAGAGAATGATTCAAAGAAGAAAATGATTGTATGTGAATGAATGAAAGAGAGGAGTTATTGAAGGTGTCGGCGACGGCGTCGTATTAGTGGGGGACACGTTGCACCTAGCCTGTAATGTAGTGGGACTTTTCCACGTGCGTGTTTTTTTTAATTTTGTTTTTCTTTTGGGTGCCTACCTATATATCTTTTCCTACTCTTAGGTCTCGTGAGTTCGAATTTCATTTTCCATTTTTATTTCATACTAAATTTATGATGCTATTTATCCAGAAATTGATTATGCATGCGGTAGATTTAGAATCAAAACACGACACTTATGAAATGATTCAATCCAAAGTATAAATAATAATGATGCTGTGTTGGTCCACTTGATTGGCTAGAATTTGGATTTTGCCTGTGTTTGGATATATATGTTTAGCTTAAATTGAATATGTATATGATCTGAATTTGGAATTGACACGGAAACGACTCGATGATTCTTTTAATGACTTGGGGCACTTAGAAAAAACGTGGGTGAAGGTGGAAGGAACGCGATAGGGCCGTGCTTGACAGAAGGTTAGAGTAGATAGGATAGATTGAATGGATTTGTGATGTGAGAACTTACCCGATACGAACCTCGATCCTTGTGGACAAAAACGCACACCTTAAAGCAAATACTTGATTGGCGAGTCACTCTGAATCTTCCATGATCCAGAACGACTCTCTTAATTTCAGATTCAAAGTTGCCAAACTTAAAATCTACAATTTTCGAAAATAAAGAACACGAATTTTGGGTTGGTGAGATGAGACATGAAAAATATTGTATTAAATTATTTGATGGATTAGGATTCGAATTACAATTTATATTCTATTGCATGTTGAAATTTTTGCTTATGATTTGATAGTGTTTAAATTAAAAAAATTTGATACAGGACCTAATGAAAAATACCAAAAAATGATTTTCTCTATTATTATTAAGTTCAATAAATTTAATGTCTTTAAATAGTCCCCATATTACTTGAAACAATATTTGATGTGACTAACCTCCAAACTATTGATTTGTTGGTACTGAAAATGTAGACGTTATTTGAAGATATAATTGTGGACAATAAATTGGTGGGGTGTTGGAATAAGTGCATGGAGATATTTTTGTGGTGGGAAATTTATCAATATATACAAAATATAAAGGATTATGGAGAAAGAAAGAAAGAAAAGAAGAGGTAGTCCAATCCATCTCAATCATAGTATACAAAATACCAAATTTATTGCCGAGATCTTTGATCCTAAAAAGAAATATGCTTATGATTTTGTTTCACTTGATCAAACAGTAAATTTAATATAATTCAACTACATTAATTAAATAAGACAAGACCGATTAATAAAGCACGGAAAATCAACTGATTGTCTAGACATGAAATGATGTAGTTAGTAATGAAGCACAGCAATAGAGAATTTCGAGTTCAACTCTGATCCATAATTTTTATTTTTATTTTAAAAAGGGCCCATTTTTATTGAACGCTGCTACCTTCAAAGAAAGGAAAAGAGAGAGAAGAGAAAAGTTAAACATGTTTCTTCACTTTCTTGTTGATTCAAATCCTCAAAAATCAAAGAAAACACCACTCTTTCAGGCAAAGTAATTACACATTCAAGCCCAGAAAAAAAAAGAAAGGAAAAAAAAACAACAAACAAACACTTCTCCTACAATAAATAATGAGAACTCAAGTTCTTGATCATGTCCAATACTTGAAGAATCACGAGTCCTTGGCCAAATTCTGTGCATTCATTAGGCTCTTCGTCAGCCAGATTGCTGTTTCTCGGGAAGAGACGGTGTCTTCACCAAATGGCTTAAGCACACCGGAGAGCTCATCAAACTTATCTTGCTTGAGCAGACGCGCACATAGCTCAAGCAAGGACTCTAAAGCATCGGCTCTCTTTGGCCCCGGTGCTTCCACTTCATCCTTACCTTCCTCTACTTTAGCTGCAGCTGTTGGATGTAACAACGGATCATCCATTGATGCTTGGCTCACGAGCTGTGTGTCTTCGTTCTCAGCTTGCATTGCTTTCATTGGGGACTCTGCCTTGATCTCCACCACATCATTGTCTGAACGAGTCTCAGTGTCATCAGCTGGCATGCCATCCGGAGGCGTTCCAGAGCATGGACCGCTACTTTCATCCCCAGTCGACATGCTTCTTGGCTCTGCAACGACGTTGGAGATCACAGTTTCTTCAGTTGATGGCATGTTTTCAGCAAGGGGCATAGCTTCATCACCACAAACTATGCTGGATGCAGCTGTTTTGCTGCAGTTCTTGGCTGCAGCATCGTCTGTCTTCGTTTCTGTTTCCCCAGTGCTGCATAGAGGCTTCATATCTGCTATCTTTTCACTCTCATGATCTTCATCTTCCACTGTTGCAGAGTGCTTGGGAGAGTACTCTTCTTGCTCGTCTGAACGTTCGTTTGTTGATATTTCCAAATCATCTGCTACATTGATGCTCCCTTTAAGTGATGCTGAGTCAAGATTGTCCTGATCAGATCCATTGCAAGCAGTTGTCTCGCAACTTGTGTCCCCGCTTTTGGAATCTTCGCTGTCATGAGAAATCTTTCCAGAGTAGCTCGTGGGATCGACTCTCTTTGTCTCGAGCTTGTCTTCTATCAATGGATCGCCATCCAGTAAATTTGGATACGGCATATCTGCATTTTCATCAAATAATGGGAGCAGCTCCCTCTGTTTCAGTTGCACCTCTCCCCCCTTCGACTCTTTCCTAGAACCAGAAGAACTTCTAGGTGAGGATTTCGCCATTTTCTCCTTCGTCTTGTTTGGAGAGGGAGACTTCACAGGAAGAAACACGGTCGATGGATTGTGACATCGAAGAAGGAATGGCTGCAAATGAGGATGCCTCAACAGTTCTGCAGCCTATGATAAGCCAAAATATTCAGAATTAGGGATCACAATGCTATTAACTCTATGAACAACGAAATCAAAACGGGTAGGAAATACCGTTGGCCTGTGTTCCGGGCTCTTCCTCAGCATGCTCTTAATGATCTGTTTCCTGAGATCATAAAGAAGATCCTTACTTGTCGTTTCATATCTCAATATTTGTGTCAATATATAACAGATAATGTGCAGTTAACTTACAGAGTGGAAGAGTAAATAATAGGAAGTGGAGAGATCAAAGATCTGTTTATCTTGTTGATAAGTCCAGCCATATCCTATTCATTTCATTCTAATATCAGCAACAACATATCATAGTCGAATGACTGCAATATTTTACATATTGCAGTGATTTATGCAAAGCAAAAACGAACTTACAGTAGCTCTAAATGCTTGTTGGTGTGCAGCAATCTCAAACATACAACAACCTATGAACAAGAATGTCCTCATTAAGTAATCAAGACACGATGAGCTAAGATGACATATATTCATAACAAAAATTAATTACCTAGTGACCATATGTCTGATTTATAGCCATACGGGATATCTGCAAGAAGCTCCGGGCACATATAGTTGGGAGTTCCAACAACCTAGAATCAGGCAAATACATCATCCACCAATCTTCGCATAGATCCAAGAAACGGGTTTATTATATGGCAAGCGCCTCGAGTAATTCAAGCACGAGCCTAAAATACATATCCATCACTGTGATGTACTATACATGGGTGAAAACATGAAAAGTGTAATGTAACCAAGCACCACCTAAGAACCTGATATGTCAAGTAAAAACTCTAGACTTATCGTCTTCCCATTTCTCAATATACTCAAGCTGTTGGTTGGCTTAATAAATTGATCTTAGCTCTTTCTCAAACCTCTTTAAGTATAGCTTAAAACTAGTCCTTCAGAGATTTGATCAAGAACTTAATTTATACTAAGCTGCATATTGATGTCTGATTGCATCTCACAGCTTTAGTCAACTACAAACGTGCACTAAAATATGTAGAAGCATAGTACAAATATATAATCTCTTAGAACCATTCATACCGAAGAAGCAAGACCCTCCTCGTTAAGAAGTTTTGCCAGTCCAAAATCACCTATAAGTCAACACAGTAAGCGAAATTCAGAAACTATAACCAACGAATAGAGGCAAGTCACTTCAAAAAAACTTGCTTTAGCCTTCTTACCAAGACGGATATCATTTTCCTTCGTCAGAAATATGTTAGATAACTGGAAGGGAAAGAAAAAGACTCAAGTTAGAAGGGATCAAATTAATAAACAGCAGGCATCTTCGCTTTTTGAATATAGAATGAACCTTTAGATCCCTATGAAGAACACGGTTGGAATGCAGATAATCAATAGCTAATAACAATTGAGTTAGCCACTTGCATATTTTCTGGAGCAAACAGAAGAATCTCAATACTTAGTTTGAGTTGGAAACTAACAGTAAGAGTCAATCTTTCAAAAGAATATCAATTAAAATCACCTCCTCCGGGTAATATGCTCCTCTTGCCCTCCTTATAATCTCAGACCTGTATAATCAGAAATATGAATACAAGAACGGAGAAAAACCACCACGACTCAACTGCTTCTTCTCCAAAAGAATCAATTCACACTTGCAGAAATATTATCTGGAGACGACAGAGTTTGAGTTCAGCTGGACTACTTACATGTCTCCACCTTCGCAGTAGTTGGTCAGAATGCATATACAACTTCCCTGCAGAACAATTCAGACGGATAGGCCTCTTTAGAATCAGCTTCATGAAAGCTGAACCTATAAACAAACTATAATTTATTGAGGTAGCTTTCGACCAACAGAAAAGAATGAGAATCGACATAGTACCTTATCCACCCAAGCATCTTTATATTCAACTATATATGGATGATGTAATTTTGAGATTAAGCTCATCTGCAATGGAGACAAGCAAACATCACAAAATATAAGAGAATAAATACGCAGTCATTTATATTAGTTCTTGCAGATCATACCCCTCCCAAAAATTCAGTTGAAATATACTCAACACTAGAGCAAGAGATTACATGATCTTCACGTGCTCCACAACTACATCTATTAGATACACGATTCTTACAAATTTAAGCAATCCTATGATAAAAAACCAGAAATAAAAAACAAGCATTGTCAAAACCTCTTGGTGAGCCGTGCGCTTGAACTTCTCTGTCTGTTTCGAAATACGAATTTTCTTTAGCACGTACCTACGGGAGATGTAAACAAGAAAGAAGAGAAAAAGTTATAGAAACTCCATGAGCAACTTCCTACTCCATATTTGAGCTTCTTTTTTTTAAGATTTTTTTGTATAAAAAATAAAAATAAAAATCCACACCATTGATCGTATATCTGAGTTTCTAACAACGCTTTTTGTTCTTAATACTTGCAGCCAATTATAATTCTGTTTCTATTTTGTTTTCCTCCGAAGTGTCGGCAAAAGAGTCTCTACCAAGCTCATTAGTCCAGACAAACATGCTAATGACCAAAAAATATTATCTCAACTCTGCAATCTTGCTCTCTCTCTCTCTCTCTCTCTCTCTCTCTCTCTCTCTCACACACACACACACACACACACACAGAAACAAAATCAAGAACAAGAAGTCAAAAGCTACATTTCCACTACGCACAATGCATGCACAAGCACAGCCATTAAATCGGCCAGAAACAGAAATTCTTACTTCTTCTTCTCAGTTTTGTGGAGCACAAGAAATGCAGCTCCAAAAGCGCCTCTTCCAATCTGCTCGACTACTTCATAATCTTCCATTTTCGACTTGGAATCCCAATTCTCCGACTCCATCAAGCCCTTCAAATCCCACATTTTTCAGCTAAAGATTCAATCTTTAAGCAAAATTAATCTGTAACTGAACTCACCCTGCTTAAAATTCAAGCTAGAAACTTGAGATTCCACACTTTGACCTCCGCTAAAAGGGACCAATTAATGAAAGCAGAAATCTTGGGTTTCTTCAAGCTGAAGAACCCTTCAAAGTTTGGCTCTTGAATTTAATGGAAGTAATTATAACCCTCTGACGCTATGACAAAATGAAGGTGTAAAGTTACGTGATACAATTATGGCACTACGCTGCAACAAATATAGTGTGTGTGTGTGTGTGTGTGTGTTTGAGGGTGGGGTTGGGGGTTATGGGTAGTTGGTGTTTTGTTTAGAGAGAGAAGAAGCACTGAAGCAAGCCAAGAGGTAAGTACAATTATATATATATTAGATAATCGCAGTGTTGATTATTGCAGAAACCCAGAATTAGCAATATTATACTATTTGTTATAGGGAATCAGATTGTGATCATGAAAATTAGTTCTTTTGCATCTTCTTTTTTTTTTTTTTTTTTTAATTTAGGAAAACTAAAACTTATTTATTGCGCTCTGGAAGTCAGTCGATCTAATTAACACCAACGACAGAGAGTAACATGACTAGTAAAACGTTGAAAACGATAATGAAAGTTCATCGTTTTAGACTAATCTTTTATTGCTTTTAGGAATTTTATGCCATTCTTGATTTAATAATTATTTGTTGAATTTCTTTGCTTATGCCCTCTGTGAAGTCTTTCACACACAACCGCACTCTTAGTGTTATAAATTTATAATATTTGGAGAGAGAGGGGGGGGGGGGGGGGAGAGAGAGAGAGAGAGAGAGAGAGAGAGAGAGAGAGAGAGAGGTAAGATGGGAGAGTGAATGATGGGTGCAGAAGAGCAAGATAGGGAGGGCCAAGAAAGTTTGCTTGTATTTGCAGAATCATGGAATAATTGATTCTTTCACACTGGTTAATTTTTATTTTATTATTTATTTCCAAAGATGAATACAGTTACAATGTCACCATCCTTACCTAAAGTCATTCAAAATTTTAGAAATTACCCAATCTATACCCTTTAAATTTTATATTACCTGTATAAGGAAAAACTATATTTTCTATTAGATTCTTTTTCTCCCCAAAAAAGGTAGTTATATATTGAGCAAACACAGTGGAATGCCAGGAAAATCTATCTTGCTTAGACAATTTTGAGGAGCTTTTTATAAGAAACTAAAATCTATGTTAGATGTTGTTTATTTTTGCCACCTATATAAGTTTGTATTTTTATATCTCAAGGTCTTTAGATTAAAACCCGTCATATAGGACTTGCTCGGTATTTTTTATTTCTCATTCAAAATTTACAGACTATACGAAGCGCGCTCATAAATAGTTGTTGTAAACTTATTGATATCACATAAAATATCTAATGAATTTTCACGCCCTAATTTTTTTTTTATATCATAATGAATTTCTTTATTAATATAATCTCTTTTTTTTATCCGGTCAAAATAATAATTATATATTTAACCTGTTGGAAGCAATTTTTCACCTTGGCTAGTACTAGTAACAAAAAATTCCCTAAAAAGGAGGAAAAAAAATTAATGATACTATTATAATTTTGCTAAAGGCTCTTTATGAATAATTAAGCAAACCCCACCACTAACAACCAGTAAATAAATAATAAAGTCGAAAGTTGTACAAATATTCCAACACAATGCATTATTATTTTGTTAATAGTGAATACATATATTAGCTAGATAGAAGTTGGGCTGTTAATAAAACATAATCAATAGTGATAAAGGCAAAGTTCGAGGACCCCATGTTTAATTATAGAAAACTATATGTTATCTTGCAAATTGATGCGTGTATTTGTTTGAGTGTGCGTGTTAACCACCAAATTTAATTAAATGGCATTAATTGCCTTTGCTCATTGCATTTGATTTGACATTATTTGACTTGATTCGATCATATTTTTATAATATATAAAATCTTGTCCGACTATTTTTGGTATAATTTTATTATCATTAATGAGATATAATAAGAGATGTTTTATCCAAGCGATGGCATCAAGCATATATATTTAAAATACATGGTGCATATTATTACTATATATTTTTGTTATTATTATATTTGATTTGATGGGCTTTTTTTATGAAGACTTCTAATAAAACTCAATCCAAGAAAAATGTTTTTAGCTAGCCAATAATCGAAGAAGACCCCCTACATGAATGAGTAGGTGGGGAAAGTAATCAATTAAATTAGGGTTGATCTAACTTTGCCCTAGAATTTGAGCGTATAAAATTGGAATAATTTTCTAAAAATAAATAAATATATATACACACACACACACACACACCATCCTGCCGTTACATTATCTAGGTTATTTATTTAAGCAGATAATTCATGTATCATAAATTTCTTTCTCTTTCGAATGCTCAATATGTCGTCATAATTTGGCAGTGCGCTCTCGATAATGCTCGTTATTCAATATTTTGGTCAAATAATTAAAGGAAAAGGCTAAACGGCTCAAATTGTTCCGCACAATAGTGGTAAAATTATAATATAAAAACAAAAAATTATGTTAAATGACTAACTTATCCTATTAGCATTATCGTTAGTATCTTAAATTAAATCATGCGTGATTAAATACAAGTTTTATTAATTGTTATAATATCTGAATTAGATTCTTATATAAGTAAAATACAAAAATTAAGTATATTATTTAATAATATATTATATATATGCTTTGTTTATATATATGATCTAGAATGAATGCTCTTTTTAGTCCGAGTCATCCGTTTAGTTTTAAATATATTATTTGACATCAAATTGGTACTTCATCAAATATTTTTTATTTTTTATTGGCATATCTTGACAAACTATATAATATTAACAAGCAAGAGTAACATATTAAAAACCGTAACTAAGCATACTGAAATAAAGTATATTTGAGTTTTATTAATTTAGAGTACAAAATATGTTACTGTCAATCCAAAATTTGATAGATGAAATTATTAATTTAATTAGAACTTAAATTATTGAAACCATTTATATATATATATATATAGCTTCCAAAACTTTATTGAAGTTTTATTATATTCAGGGCCAAAATGATAGATTAATAGCCGTCCAATTTTCATTCTTTTTATTTATTTTTAATAATTTCCTATCAAATTTAATGGATAATTTGTAAAGTTATTTTCATTGAAAAATAACACAAAAAAAAAAATAATCTAAACATTTTCTCCTAAAATAATATAAAAGGACGTACATTAATACCTCAATTTTTTTATGTGCTTGTCATCATTCATAATGCATTGTTGAACATTTTACATTAAGGTTTCAAATGGGGGCAAGAGTTTCATTTATGTTCATTATTTGAAGTTAAAATTGTACCAGGAATAATAATGTATTTTTACATTAAAATTCTATTGAATATTGTTTTGTGCCGGAACAATTCGTGCTATTTAGCATTGTTCTTAAATTATTTCCACATCTAATATGTCATCATACTAATTGCTATAATTGATCACTTCTCTTCTCCTAATTAAGTCATAATTGAGGTAAAATGTCAAGTTGGGAAAATGTTAGTTTTATTTTAACTGTAGAAAATTGGCTTTTTTTTTTTGGGTGGGACACAATTCTATTGTGGAAATGGCCCTCAAATGTCTGTTGGTGAACTGGTTATTGTCTTTTTATTTTTTAACACCCCAGAAAAACATTAATTTTTTTAAAAATGTGTCGGTAGAAAATTAATCGGCAGCCAGCCCATATTTCTTTTTGTATTATTATTATTCTTTATTTTATTTTAATGAGACATCATATATTCAACAATAAAATAAGTTGCATAACTTTAAAACATAGTGGCCCGTCGTCTTTAACTTCATTTCCCCCCTTCCAATAATTTTTCAGGTAAACTTTGAATTTTCCTCATAATTTATCAATTAAGTTCACTAATCTATTATGTCACCGAACTTTTAGTAGTTCGACTTATAAATTTTGTTTATCGATGCATAAGAAAGGGCCAAGAGCTGGGCATTTTTATTGTATTTGGATACTCTTTTTTTAATGAAGCCTAATCATTGTCTCTCGTGACATATATATGTATATATAAATGGAAGAATAAAATAGTAACGACTATAATCATTTATCTTTCTCAATAATTATCATTTTTTTAAAAGAATCTTTCTAAATTCCCTTTCTAAAAGCTAAAAAACATAGGGTAATAGTATCTAAAAATAGTTGCATTTTCACCATTCCCTAGATGGACCTTTAATTAATCTATTTTATTTTGGTTGATCTTCCAAAATCAAAAGATGAAATTGGTAGCCAACCAAATGGTCCACACAACCGCATTTCGTACGATACCAAGGCATCAGTTCTAATAGACTTATGAGCTATAAGCAATTCAAATAAAAATGAACATCTACATATCTCTCTCTCTCTCTCTCTCTCTCTCTCTCTCTCTCTCTCTCTCTCTCTCTCTCTCTCTATAATAATGTCAATCAACGTAAGATAACTAGAATCTAATCAAAATGCATCACAATGTTATCAACCAACAAACAATCAATCAAATATAGTGGGTTTATCTCCAAAATCTTGATAATGATTGAAAAAAAAAAGTTATGAAAAGTCTAATCATGAGTAAATGGCAATATAGGTCATTTGAAGTTTAGACTTGGATGGCTGGACGCCAATGAAATCCATGTAGAAGATAGGCATCTTGGTTGGCATCGTAGAACATCAATCATCAATTTTAGTTCACACACAAACTAAATTACTTTTATATAATATAATACTTAGGGCCAGTGTGGTTTGGGTGATGAACATAGTTTAGGTTGGATTGATAATTTTATCTAGGTATATCACTTGTTTTGTTCGAATGATTGAAGTCCGATATTGATGACGAGCCGACTACAATCACTTATTTGAGTGATTATTGATCAACCAAACACTTAAAAATTACCATATATCCTCATCTCAAATAAAAAATAAATTTTTATCTACATTATTTGTTGGATGACAAATAAAAATAATAACAATTTTAATAATTATTATAAGAATATTGATATATAAATATAATATTAATGTGTAATCAAAAGAGAAATTTCGAAGAAGAAACTATTTTAATTAATTATTTTTATGCATTGATTAATTATTTTTGGTAAATTAATTTTGTGCCTCAATTATTTCCAATTTCTTGATTTCAATTATTTTTAAATAAAAAATACAACTTGAATAGTTATAAATGAATATCTTATGTGAAGGGTAATTTATGTATTTTCCAACATTTTAATTGTAATCATTCAATCCAAACAGAATATTGACAATCTATCATAAATCATTAAAATTATAATCAAACAATCTAAACACAAGATTATTTTTATCCAAATAGTGCAATCCTACTTTATTCTATCAATTTTATTTATCCCACAAACAAGGCCTTAATAAATTATAGCTTAATAAAATAAATGATAACTTAATAAACATGCAATATCGGTATAAATTCTCTTTCATTTAGATCCTAGTTAAATCGACTCAAATACTCATTTCTGATCAAATTAAATCTCACAACCTTCTTATTTAG
Source organism: Perilla frutescens (assembly GCA_026008535.1). Classification (NCBI taxonomy): domain Eukaryota; kingdom Viridiplantae; phylum Streptophyta; class Magnoliopsida; order Lamiales; family Lamiaceae; genus Perilla; species Perilla frutescens. Next base: position 71,157,060 of record BRKX01000001.1, read on the forward strand.
ATATTGTAATATATATCAAAGTATCTATAGTGGATACATAACATATGAAAACAAACTCAATAACTCACACATTAAGTATTGTAACACTCTCAATTAGCCGCATGAGGTAGCCTAATCGATTTTAGTAATGACCTTATCAGTGAAATGTCACGAGTTCGAATTTCATCAATATACTAAATTAAAATACTTCTAATATGATGCAATTCAAATTAAGTGATACCATTTTAATCCAACACACTAGTCAAGTTGAGTCATATAGAGTGACAGAGTGTACCATTAAATAATGACTGATATTTTTTCCTCGAAAAACATAGAATAAAATAAATGCCGGGGGTGGCAGTTGGGGCTGCGCCGGTCCGGGCCCATTAGGCTAATGGAAAAAAAGCACCGGATCAGAGCGGACCATGAGTTTAGTGTATTTTTGCAATTTTTTGAATTAAGTGACCGCCCTATTCAGGTCACTCTCTATTTCCGGCTGGTCGGGTTAAAATTGACATCCCTAGCCACTACTAAGCCAAAATCTTTAGCTGTTAGAAAATGGGCCTCACTCTCTATAACCCCTCAGTCTCTATACACGGCCCATTTTTCTATTTTGGGATTTGTTGTTGGAACCTATTAAGCAGCCCAAATATGCTTTCCCTCTCTCTTAATGGAAAGAGCCCATTATTATAATTCTTGAAAAATAAAAATAAATGTAGAAGAAGAAGAAGAAGAAGAAGAAGAAGAAGAAGAAGAAGAAGAAGAAGAAGAGGGCCCATTATTCTGTGCTTATTATTTTTAGCATTGAACTATATTCCTGTCTAAAATGTTGGCTTCGTGAAGTCTCATTTTTCAAACGGTGAGAATCATTTAGTTTTTAGCCTTAGGAGGAGATGTTGACACGTAAGTTTCGTTCATAAGCATCGTTGCAAAATGCGGTGTACTCAGTGCTCTTGTGCGAATGGGCCGTCTAGGCGAAATCGTTCGACGATTACGTGGTCGAGTTCCTTCTATGCGGCCAAATTTCATTTTAAAAAAATAATTTTTAATATATTAATTTGAACTTTCAATATTTGTTTTATTTTAGATTTTAGATGATTTAAACTTTAATTGATATTATTTAGAATGTTAAGATTTATGAATTTATACATGATTTTTTCTATATTTGTTAAGAAATATATAAAATAATAAAATAACCGTCTAGGCGTTCCGGGCGCTAAGCCCCTTCGGCCGCCCGACTAGCGGCTAGCGCCTTCTGCAACCTTGCTCATAAGTTTGCAAATCGTATAGGAGAGACAAAATGGGTTCGAGTGAGATAATTATCTTTTTTGAAAATATAGACAAAATATCTCTAAATTCGTCCGAATGAATTTGAAAATTTGAAATTGATCTTTGACAAAATGATCAAATGGTGAGAAATGAGTCATTTATGTTAGGCATCCACGTTTAACATTAAGATGTAGCCCACAACATTTATATGGTTCGATTGCTTTTCAAATCGTTCGATTTATAACCCTAACTAACTAATAACTTTTTCCTTTCCATCACCATTTGGCGATAGAGACTTACGCAACACTTAACACTTAATCATGAATTATATATTTTTCTTATTTCATTTTATTTTTAAGACGATGAAAAATAATTGAAGATCAAGCCCATTACAAAGAACTATACAAATTAATATTTTGCTAAGTTGGTATCAACTACATCGCTATTAGGTATAGATTTTTAATCTTGATTCTTGAAAAGTGGCCCATGAGGCCACGTAATTTATAGCTTTGGCTTCTTCGGTATATAATTTATTTTATTTATTTCTCAAATCTAATTTGTATTAAACATTAGAGGGTTCTAGTTCGACTTTTATAAAAAAATAATTATATTGATGTCGTGACATCTAAGTATAATCAATTTATATGAATATGACGTGATTATATAATGGATTAGATGTAATTAATGTTATTACAAATAGCTCGTGATTTTTTTTTACTTTACTCACACACCCAACTGTGTGGTATTGAGGAGATTCGAACCTATGACCTCTGGTCACCAAGCAACCTCACTCCAATACTCCATCACTAGGTAATCTCCACCGGAACTAGATAGCTCATGATTATAGGTTTATTATTTTAAAACTCTTTCACAAACATCTGTATTGGATTATAATTATTAACTTACAAGGACCAGTTAGACTGTATTTGTGTATGTAGGAATGTAGGAAACGATTTCATGGTAAATAACTGCATTTGTAAATGTTAAAAAGTTACGAAAAACAGAAGGCATCTGAGGTGATGATATTTTATTTATTTATTTATAAATATCGTACGAATATATATTTAATGAACCCTATGCTAAAAACGCAATAAAAAAACATCCTTATGCTAATTATATAAAGAAAAGAAAAACATATAATCTGCAACAAATAAAATTATATTAGGAATTTAAGTCTGAAGCATCCCACTCGTTGCAACTTACAAATTAAATGCGCAACATGTGTGGTACAGCTAATTTATTATGCTCCAGATTTAGTTGTAAATACCTATCACATTATTTATAGATAATTATTTATTTTCATGTTAATTTTAACCCATTTACTTTTTTTTAATTTTTTTTTTTATTAACACATGGTTTCATACTTTCATGAGTCAGCGTAATGTTTGGTTCGATCAATCTTGGGAAATCCCCAAAATCTTGCTATTGGAATAACATGGAGATTTGGAGAAAGAGAGATCTCCATTCTTTTACAAAAATAAATAAAAATATAAAAGCACCAGTAAAATTAAGAATTAATATCGATACTAGTCTACTTTGAAATACAGACGTAGATTATAAGTATTAAATCTAATCAAAATCAACTTTTAATATTTTTAATGTATATAACTTAAAGGGCCCAAAATTACCGATTAATAATAGTTATGATAAAATAATATGATAATGCTTAATTTTGTTTATATTGCATAAATAAGTTAACGCGTATATTAATTGTCCCTTTCATGTGTGATAACTGATTACATTACACTGTATTTTTTTTAAAGACATGATTATATTATTACGTTAATATGTATGATTTGGGCTATATCAAAATAAATTTACAGCACCAAAACAATAATTGTTTGGTTAATGTAATTCTTCTTTTTTTTTTTTTTTGGAATGAATGTAATGCAGTTTTTAATGGATGGAATCCGTAATTATTTGGATGGAATATTGGAATCCATATTGGATTGTCTTGATTCAATAAATACAATTAAAGTTTTAGTTGTTTTGTCAGATTTGACTTCTAAATTATATTTAAATTGAATCATATTCAGTTTATCAGAATCATCAGATTGATAAAGTATGATACAATTTTACTTGGTTAAACATACCATACCATAATATTACGCAGCCTATATGAACTTTTAATTATCGATCAATATATTAGCACATCATTTATTTAATATATATATATATTTATTTTTTCCCAATATTCTTAATTCATAAGAATTTTACTCTTTTACTAAATATTGGATATTTTTCTTAGAAAACTTTTTAAATTATTTTAGTATCGTATATGTTTAAATTTCATTATATTGCCTAATTAACTATATATAAACAATTAACTGCGTGTGTGTGTATTTAATTTCTTTGAACTGTACTATTTGAAGAAAGTTAAATGCGACATATAAATGAATCTTTTGATATAATTTGACAAAAGCTCCTAATTTATACACAGCTCTAATTTTCATTAATTAATTAATATTTATATTACAACTGGGCTCTCGTTTACATTTCAATTCATCATAAGTGACAAAATTATCCCATGCCGGATCATCCTACAATAACATTAATTAATCTTAAATTATTAGTTATGATAATTCAACTCTGTAACGCGTTCAGACACATAATGATTAAGCATATACTGAAGTCAAATTTAATTAATTTTATAACTAAGAGTTACTTTTATACACTCACATATACATATCACATAAAATTACGGTGGAACTTTTACTATTTTCTACTTGTGATGATAATATGGTATGTATATGAAAAAGTTAGTATTTTAGATTTAATAACTTATCACGCTGTTGTCACTATAATACACATAATAGCATATTTTTTTAATCGTATCGTGTCAGTATAATTTTTTTATATACATATAAAACGCATATATTTATAATATCATGTTTGGATTGAACTTATTATATCATAATTGCGTTGGCACGAAACATAATATGATTAAACGTGTTCATAATCGTATGTGAAATAATACCATGAAAATAAATTATATATATATATATATATATATATATAGCTGTGACAATTAGACAATATTAAGTATCCCATTAAAAAAAAAAGATAATATTCAATAATAAATCACAAAAACAAGACTTCCCAATAATAAATTAATGCTCCCGCAGTGGCAGAAGGGTAAGAAGAGAGTTTGGTGAGGGCATTTTGAGTAATTTCCACCGACTCTCTTTCTAATTCCTTACTGTCACCTTTTTTTCCTGATTTTGAATAATATTTAAGTACAGATACAACGGAATAAAATAAAATCATAATTCAATATCAAGGCTTTATTTCCTCTCTCTCTCTCTCTCTCTCTCTCTCCCCCTCCTCTCTGTTTCTCTCTCTCCTCCCTTTCTCTCTTCACCTCTCAAATTGCTCCAATTATCTCTTAGATTAAGTATTTAGATTAAGGTATTATTTACGCTTGTTTGCAGTTTAATTCTCACTTTTTTCCATTATATTAGACTTAGATTCAGTGATCTGCGCAAGGGTTCTTTGTATTTTCTTGTAAAAATTGAATCTTTTGCCTTCCGCTCCCTTCTTTATTGTTGCTTTTCTTGTGGGTCAGGAAATATATAATATAAAATATTGCTCGAATTTTCTAAGTTAAGATCGCCCTAACGCCTCTTTGTTATCAATTTGAAGGTGACATTTCCCTTGAGTTTTTGCTTGGGTTCGTGCCTTTGTTTTTATTTCATGTATTTTTTTTGTTAGGAGTTCGATGTGATGCTCGATTTTTTTTGTGAAACTGTGATTGATTCGTAAAGTTTGATTTTTTATGGAGTAATTGGTTTCCTTTTTGGAGTTTATTAGATGGTTGAAGTTTTTTAGGTTATGGGTAAAGGTTTATTCTGCTTGATATAAATTGTGGGTTTGATATATTTGGCTTCAACACTCCACGAATTTATGGGAATTGAAAAGTTTGAATTTTTTTAGATGTTTTATGATTTATGGGTTTATGTTGTGATAAATTAAATCAAGGTCATGTTGTTTTCTCGTATTGAATTGTGTTGTTTGGCCTTTGTAAGAGAAGGCTTTCAAGAAAATTGGATCAATTTGGCCTTGTTCTTTACTTTATTGCTGATATTTCCTTATTTGATTATAAAATATAAGTGATATCTTTTTATTTTTTTCTCAAGGAAGATTATTTGGGTAGTAAATTTAGTAGCTACGTAAATTGGAAAAACGATCGTTGCACTCTGGTCTTACTCCTTTTTTATGTTTTATAATAGATTATTGGATAAATTATATTGAATGATATGATTTGGAATGTGTATCATTTGAAGGTGCGATTTTGGGTTATGGTCATGGATGCGTCTTATGTTATGGGATGAGGAATTATATATAGTGAATGATAAATGTGACAACCGGGTGAATTTCTAAGTTAGGGTCTTTGTTGAGCACTATTTATTGATATTTTTATTGTTATTCGTCTGGCTATGGTTGTGCTCTTGAAAATGTGGCCAAGTTTATTAACTAGTCACATATAGAGTATTGTATCTCACTCGGGGGCATATATGTTTATCTAAACATATGTATCTAGGTAGTTTCTTTGAAATATCTGTTTCAATTTCTAGATAGGATAGTGCTTTAATATTTTCATGCTCTATTGAAATCGATAATTGGCGGTTAGGTTGCCTATATGCGGTCGTGGATATGATTAGGGTACCCTCTTCAAAACCTATTTCTTGCTGTATTAGATGTGAGATGGGCCAAAACAAGTCACTTTCTTTTCCTTATGATAACAATCTGTAGTTTTCCATCAGTTTTTTGGATGTGGTGGTCTAATGTTGTTCGCTTCACTACAATGACCTCCTTTATGGTTTTGGAATTGCATAAGATCTAAGTCATCGCTTGGTACATAAATTGCACAATTAAGTCGCACACATGCGCAAGTCAGAACGTGTTTCAAATGTTTCGTGCTCTTTACTTTCCTGGGCAGTTGTTTGTTGAAAAACTTGAAAATAAACTCTAATATCTATGTCGTTGCTTTTTTGAAGCATCGTCAGCTTCTTCTCTCCTCTTGCCCCCTCTCTTCATTGAATGGAGAAACTAAAAGATTGACATGTAAGCAAGATTGATAGGCAATGCTTGTAGTTGCGTGCACCTTTTGCTCTCTTGATGTCATCTGTTATAGGACTCTCCTTGGCTAAGGTCCGTGTTCACGGTATAGTTGGATATAAAACCTTCTCATGTTCGTCTCTTGTCTTGGTAAATTGCAGGAACTTGGATAGATGGAGTCTACGAAGGAGACAGGCTGCCAAGCTCCAGAAGGCCCGATTCTTTGCATCAACAACTGTGGCTTCTTCGGAAGTGCGGCCACCATGAATATGTGCTCAAAGTGCCATAAGGACATGGTATTGAAACAGCAGCAGGCCAAGCTTGCTGCAGAATCCATTGAGAGCATGGTTAATGGCAGCTCAAGTAGCAACCTGAAAGAGCCTCTTCCTGCTGATGCTGTGATCGTGGAAGCCGCACCAGTTGAACTAAAAATCGAGTCTCCCAGACGAACCCCTGATTTGGTGCCAGGCCAGAGCTCGGAGATGAAGCCAAAGGAGGGACCAAATAGGTGCACCACTTGCCGGAAGCGTGTGGGTTTGACTGGATTCAGTTGCAGGTGTGGGAACCTTTTCTGCTTGGTTCATCGCTACTCGGACAAGCACGAATGCCCGTTTGACTACCGGTCGGCCGCTCAGGATGCCATAGCGAAAGCGAATCCACTCGTTAAAGCCGATAAGCTCGACAAGATCTGAAAGGGCTTATTGGCTGAAGTATGATGCTTTCTATGTTTAAATATCGATCCTTCGTCGTGTTAGTGGGCCGATTGTCCGTCTCTAGACTTCTGTTGGGTGGTGGTGTAGGGTGAAGATGGGAAGGGAAGGGAAGGGAGGGTGATTGTGATTTATTACATTATGTGAAACTCTGGAGTCCTGTGTCAATTGGCTAGGGTTACTTTGGTTTGGTCCAGTGTGAAAGTTGTTATTTGCTGGCTTGTTCAATGACATTGTTGTGGAATTTGTAAGTTGCCCTTCTTTTTTTTTCTTTTCTTTTCTATCGTGGTGTTGCATTCTCTCTTATTGTGCAGTAACTGTAAATGATCGTTTTCCCTTTCCTAGAAAACACTGCCCGTGATTATGCGGTTTATTCGAATATGAATTTCTCGTGTCAAGATCCATTAGACGACATCCACATCGAACTCAAATATAACTGAAATAATACCTATAAAATTTCAAATGTCACCCGTCAGATGTTCTGATATCGAGAAACTTTTCGGGTGCGTGCAGGTGGCATCAAGAACAATTAGCTCAGCTGATGTATATATATTCTTGGATTGATCAAGAATTTGGTGACAATGGAGGATATTGACGTACAACAATTGTTTGCCGTGTTAAATTACTGGAGTAGAGGTTGCTGGAAGCTAATAAAAACTGCTAACTATAAGTTTATAAAAGAGTTGCTTCAATTGGCATTTGCCATTGGAAACAAAGCCAGTTTTCTTACTCTTTCGGTTATGTCCAAGATTCAATGAGGAGGCAGGCTCGAAAAAACCAAACTCAGCGCCATACAGCAGAAACTGCAGAGCCAAAAAAATGGACATGAACATAGACAAGATATGGTTAAAAGCAACATACATTCCATCTCTGCATGAATCAGTAGCATAATCTCCTAGATCGATAATTGACTATCGAAGGCTTAAAACACGAGTCACGAATCTCCTACACGAGAGTATCAAGTCAGTGAATGGCACAGAGGGGAATTATAAACATTCATCAAAGGAAAACGGGCATCCAAACGACGTGCAAAATAAATCTTTCAGTCACGGGCTCGTATATGAAAATTAAAAAAAGGATATTTTAATAATCTAAAAAATTATTATTTTTACATTAATTTAATTTGTGATATGTAAAGTAATTCTTGTGGCGTGTTTGGAAATACTCTATACAGATACATGTTAATGTTCAAGACTTTTTAGACATATATAGTTATTTACCTCGGTACACTGCAGGGTTGTTAAGAGCTAAATTCAATTCTTTACTCCATGTTATGTGCCTCAGCGTCAGTAAAGTAATTTTGGGGAATTTTTGCCTACTCTTTGGGGGTAGTACTCCATCTGTCACAATTGACTTAATGAACATCCATAAATATCTCATTATATAATGTCCCATTAGATATTTAGATCTATTGTGATGTGCCTCAGCGTCAATAAAGTAATTTTGGGGAATTTTTGCCTACTCTTTGGGGGCAGTACTCCATCTGTCACAATTACCTAATGAACATCAATAAATATCTCATTATATAATGTCCCATTAGATATTTAGATCTATTGTGCTAGATGGAGAATTACCTAAGGGGTTTGTCTATGCTACCCCAAAGGTTAGTACCCAAGTATCACAATACATCTATTGTGACACTTTTATATGTCACATCAGACCTTTTGTGATCTATTGTGACACATTTAAGTGTCACAATAGATGTATTGTGACACTTGGGTAGTACCTTTGGGGTAGTATAGAATTCCCCCTACCTAAGACTACAATTAAATATCTATTGTGCTAGATGGGGAACTACCTAAGACTACAATTAACGGTCCTCAAAATGAGGACCGTTCAACCGCCAGCGTGGCATTCAAAAAAAAGGAATGAATTTGGCGTTTGACGGGGAGAGACGTTCGACTGCTGGTCTCTCTCTTCTCTCTCTATTTTTTTTGTATTTTGTATTTTTTTAATGTATTATTAAATAGAAATATAACTATTATATCTAAATTTTATTGAATATGTAAATTTTATATGAACACTTGTCTCTATTTTATTGGATATATAAATTTTATTTGGATAAATAGATATAATGCACATATTCTTTTAATAATAAATTAAAAAAATATCAAAATTCATATTTTTCATTATCTATAAATAGAGACCATTTTTACTATATTTTCACACACCTCACAAATTTCTCAATATCTCAATCTATAATGTTTTACATTTTTTTCTCTATCTCTCAATGAACAAGAAGAAAACGATCTCGTTTACTATACAGAGAGAATTGCAAGCTTGTTGAGCTATATGAAAATTAGGTCACAACTTCGCAATCGAGAAGCTCACGCCATTCTTCGTGATGACTTGATCGAGCATATATGGCAAAAATTCGGCAATCAACACTAAATTTATATTTTTTTTATCTATTTTAAGCGTCGTTTGTTTATTTTCAATTCATGTTGAGTTTATTGTTATTTATGTTCTTATTTTATATTTTATCATATTTTCTATTTTATAAAAGATTGTTATTTTGTGTTGTTACAATTTTCAATAATAATAATAATAATTATTTATTTTAGTTTAAATTAATTATATTATATTTATTAATAAAGAGAAAAGAAAAAATAATATATAATGTTGTGGTTGGGTGTTTGGGTAGTTGTTGATAAACTATGGTAAAATATTAGTGATGTGGAAGAGATAGAAATTAATTAAATATTGAGTCTGTTTGTCCGGTCGGAATGTTTGTCCGATTGCTGATAATGGTAGTCTTAAGGGTAGGCAAGAGTTTCCTCGTAATTTTTAACCATTTGGCAGTGAAGTAAATTTTAAAATAGATTATGTTAAATCAAACTGGCATAAAAGATGCTTCATGGATTTCAGTCAAGTAACACTAAATTTATATTCTTTCATCTATTTTAATTGTCATTTATTTATTTTCAATTCATGTTGAGTTTATTGTTATTTATGTTCTTATTTTGTATTTTATCATATTGTCTATTTTATAAAAAATTGTTATTTTGTGTTGTTAAAATTTTCAATAATAATAATAGTAATTGTTTATTTTAATTCAAATTAATTATATTATACTTATTAATAAAAGAAAAGAAAAAAATAATATATAATGTTGTGGTTGGGTGTTTGGGTGGTTGTTAATAAACTATCAAATTGTATATGGTTGGATTGGGTAAAATATTAGTAATATGAAAGACGGAGAAATTAATTAAATATTGAGACTATTTATCCGGTCGGAGTGTTTGTCCGGTTACTGATAATGATACTATAAGTAGTAGGCAAGAGTTTCCTTGTAATTTTTAACCATTTGGCAGTGAAGTAAATTTTAAAATAGATTATGTTAAATCAAACTAGGATAAGGGATGCTTCATGGATTTGAGTCAAGTCAATCAATACTAAATTTATATTCTTTCATCAATTTTAATTCTCGTTTGTTTATTTTCAATTCATGTTGAGTTTATTGTTATTTATGTTCTTATTTTATATTTTATCATACTGTCTATTTTATAAAAATTTGTTATTTTGTGCTGTTAAAATTTTCAATAATAATAATAATTGTTTATTTTAATTCAAATTAATTATATTATACTTATTAATAAAATAAAATAAAAAATAATATATAATATTGTGGTTGAGTGTTTGGGTTGTTGTTGATAAATTATCAAATTGTATGTGGTTGAATTGGGTAAAATATTAGTGATTTGGAAGACAAAGAAATTAATTAAATATTGAGGCTGTTTATCCGGTCGGAGTATTTATCTGATTGCTGATAATGGTAGTCTAAGCGGTAGACAAGAGTTTCCTCATAATTTTTAACCATTTGGCAGTGAAGTAAATTTTAAAATAGATTATGTTAAATCAAACTGACATAAGGGATGCTTCATGGATTTCATTTAAATAAATAAAAAAGTGTGTAGATTTATGTTTTTGAAATGAGTGATCATTACCATTATAATTTTGTAATTAAACTATATGCACACGACATTCGACATTCTAATTATGATATCGGTAGTAAGTTTATATGAAAGTAACACACGGAACACAATTCAAAAAAGAGAATTACATTTGAAATAAAATAGAGTATTATTAATTCAAAGTCTGAAAGATGTTTATCTATCGATATAGATTTCGAATAATGAATTCTATCGATTTAAGATTTGAAGATTATCAATTCAAGGCTTTGTAGATTTGACGGTGTTATAACCTCCATCCAGATGGACATATGGTGGCGTGGCTGTTAAATATCAACACCATCTTGCCACATCATTTTTATCCTAAATTAAATTAAATAAAAACAAAAAAGTTCATGAATTAAAAGTAGTGGTATATTGCTCAATATTTAGCTTCAAAATTTCATTTTGAACATGAAACATTTTTTCTCAAATAATTAATAGCGGATTGATTCGATTAAATACTCCGATTTATTTTTTAGTAGATAATGTATTCACGTTCAAGGAAGAAAGTTAACGTATGTTTTATGTAAATATATGAACCTTTTCATTTATTAAATTCAGAAAACTGAATCTCTTATGAATTGATTAGCAATATATTTTATGTAAATTTATGAACCATTCGATTTATTAAATTTGGACAACTCAATCTCTTATGAATTGATTGACAGACGATGTAAATGAGAGATCAATACGAAATACTGAAGAGCAAAGTAAAATTTCCACCACTAGCAGCCCGTCCTCATCCTCCAGTACCTAGGGCTACAACATCCCCATCCTTGTCCACCAGCAGTAGGGGGCACCCGAGCCACAACAGGCCCCCGTCTTCTAGCACCTCGGGCTACAGCATTTCCCCGTCCTTGAGCATGGGTACCCCATTCTCCAGCATCCTGGGCTACAACAGCTCCCCATCCTCGGGCTGCAGCATTGCCCCGTCCTCGAGCATGAGCACCCCGACCTCGAGCACGGAGTCCAGCAGCAGGGTGCACCAGCAGCAGGGAGAGGAGGGGGCTGCAGCCTGTCCTCGAGAACAGGTTCCAAAAGAATAGAGAGTTATAGGTAGGGCTACAGCCTGTCCTCGAGCACTGGATCCAATAGCCAGGGACAACACCATGGATGACAGCAGGGAGCTGCACCAGCGTTCTGTCGAAATAACTGATTATTTCAAAACAGGTGACAAGCTAAGGCATGAAACTCATCCATGTCACTAAAGCCTCCGCACGTAAGATCATCCTTCTTCTTCATGATTTTACTAAAAAAGAGAGAAATTAGCTAATGTATGAATTTATCATGACATTACTAGAAATTAGCTAATACATGAATTCAGACAACAATGTAAAATGCAAATTAGGGAGATAAATTAGGGTTTCAACACCAAGTGCATATAAAAATAGGATGCAATGCAAATACCAATTGAAGCCCAAAATTCTAATTCTAAAAGTTTCTCCCAAAAACCACTACACTAGAACTAGTATTCATAGAAATGCAAAAGTAGAAAAGAAAATAAATTAAAATATATTTTAAAAAGAAAACATAAAACAAAAGAGCATGCATTGTTAATTTTTGTTCTAACTCACAAATACAACATAAAAATACGACGAAATCAAACTTATTACAATACACACACACACACCCCCCTTTTTGAGGTACATTTTTAATTAGTTTAATTCCACATTACGTACATTGTCCTCCTAGAACTCAACACCTCTTCAAGTGGTGATATTCAAAGTAGAATAGACAACCATATTCAAGAATTAATGATGGAGTAAAGGAATTTGAGAATACGATTACCCAAACAAAAGAGGGTTTTTAATTTGATTTACGAGAAAGATAAACAACACCAGGTTCAAGAATCTGTCCAAGTATAAGCCGATAACTTCTACAATTCATTTTCCACACCAACTTACTCCTAGAAACTGAATATTGATACCCTATCTAAATAGTGGCCCATGAATATCTAATAACTACTCAACCCATGAACCCATGATTGCATAATTGGAATATTTAATAAATGAAAATATTTACATTTAATTCAAACAACATTCTTCTTCACACGTCTGGGGTAAATTTCAATCAACGACTCGCTATCAACTCCCCCTTCATGAAAATAGCATTGTCCTCAAGGCTTAGAATTTGGAAATTGACCACGAAAATCCACTTCATCTATCCAAGTAGATTTATCCCCATTTTGGTCCACCCATTGAACTAACACTTGAGGAATTAGACGTGACTCGTGCTGCAAAACACGTCATCATAACACCATTTCAGGAAAATAAATGAACTCATCAGATAGCAACCCTTCAGGTAATGTAGGTTCAGCATCATAGTCACCATTCAAATGTTTAAGCTGTGAAACATGAAAAACAGAATGTATTCGACTTGATGATGGAAACTTCAAATGATAGGCAACCTGCCCTACACGACCAATTATTTCAAATGGACCCAAAAATGTGGAGTGACCTCCACATTCATTTGCCCAGTAAGAGTAGCCCGACGGCGTGGATTTAATTTCAACCAAACTTTTTATCCTATCCCAAATTGCAGCGGTCGTCTGTGCTTGTTAGTAGCCTTCACCATACATTGTTGAGCTTGTTCTAAATGCCAATATATCTGTCGAAGCATCTCATTAGGCTCATTTAACTCATCAGCAACAACTTTCACTTTAATCTCCCGCATGAGGTACTGATATAATGCCGGAAGAGACCGACCATAGACTGCCTCAAAAGTATATCTTCCAACAGTTGAATGGAATGATGTATTATACTTTTACTCGGCCCACGGAAGCCAAGAAATCCAGCTCTTGGGATGCTCACCGGCAAAACACCATAAGTATGTTTCTAGACAACAATTCAAGACTTCAGTTTGGCCGTCAGTCACTGGATGGTAGGTCGAACTCATGCATAATTTGGTGTCACAACCTTCAATAATTATGTCCAATATGTGCTAACAAATAGAGAGTCTCGATCAGAACTATTGACTAAGGAATGCCATGAAGATGCACGACCTCTCGTGCAAAAGTAGCTGCAACTTGTCGAGCCATACACATATGTAATAGTCTAATAAAATGTGCATATTTGGAAAAATGATCCACCACGACTAGAACACATTCCGCCGTACGATTTCTCGGTAATCTAATAATAAAATCCATGCTTATATTCTCCCATATTCGTAAAGGAATGAAAAGTGGTTGTAGTAACCCAACGGGCATACTTGTCTCATACTTTTACTGCTGACAAATGAGGCATTCAGCCACAAACTTAGTCATTTGACGCATCATCCCCGGTCAATAAACATTCACAGCCAATATCCGATAAGTCCTGTAAGCGCCGGCATGACTCCCGAAAGGAGTCGAGTGAAATTCCTCAATCAATTTTGACGTCCACTGGGAAGTCAGAAGCACCACACCATCATTCTCACTTTGAAGAACATAACATTATTAATTAAAGCATACGGGCGTTCAGTTATACCTTGAGCTCATAAGCATTCTAACACTGCTCGGAATTTCATATCACCCTTAACTTCACGTTATAGTTCTTCTGAATCAATCCACTGTGGAATTGATATTGCTACAAAAGTTGCCTCTTATTCATCACGTCGAGATAGAGCATCGGTAGCAAGATTTGAAATCCCTGGCTTGTATATAATTTCAAAATCATAGCCCAAAAGCTTTGCTACCCAATTTTGTTGTGCTGGTGTAGTAATTTGCTCTTGAAGCATGTGTCTAAGACTCAACTGATTAGTGCGGATTGTGAATCGACGCCCTACAAGATAAGGCCGCCAATGTTGGATGGACAAAACCAAAGCCATCAACTTCTTCTCATAAGCAGATTTTGCTAAATTATGATCGGAAGAGCTTTGTTGAAAAATGCTATGGAACGACCTCCTTGCATCATCAATATTCCCAAACCTCAGCCCGAAGCATCAGTCTCCACAACAAATGGTTGTTCAAAATTTGGAAATGCAAGTACTGGGGTTGTAGTTACCGCTCTCTGTAGATTTAAAAATACTTCTTGTGCCTCCGGTGTCCATATAAAAGTCGTCGACTTGTCTTCCTTCAACAAATTAGTCATTGGTTTTGCAATTTTACCATAACCAGCTATAAATCGACGGTAATAACCTGTGAATCCTAGAAAATCTCATACACCCTTCAAAGATCATGGAATTGGCCATTGTAATACCACTGAAAATAACTGAAATCTTGTACAGGTCCATCTGAACCCCATTTACCGAAATTACATGACCTAGATACTCTATCGATCGGCGGCCAAACATACATGTTTTTTTAATTTCCCACAAACTGATTTTCACACAAAAGATGGAGCACTATACTAAGGTGACGGAGATGCTCTTTTTTATCTGCACTATACACCAAACTATCATTAAAGAATACAATTACAAATTTGCGCAAATGTTGACGAAACAAACATTCATTGCCGATTGGAATGTGGCAGGAGCATTCATTAAATCAAATGGCATGATAAGGAACTCATAATTACCAGAGTGGGTTTGAAAAGTTATCTTGGATATATCATTCTTAGCCACTCGAATCTGATGATATCCCAAACGGAGGTCAATCTTACTAAACTAGGTTGCTCCTTGTAATTCATCCAACATCTCCTGAATTAATAGAATGGGATATTTATCCAGTACTGTGACCTTGTTCAACTCATGATAATCCATACAAAATCGCCAATTTCCATCTTTCTTTTTCACTAGCACCGAACTTGAATAAGGACCATTGCTTGGTTGAATTATGCCAGCCTCCAACATTTCTTGCACTAATCGCTCCATCTCATCCTTTTGGGTTTGCAAGTAGCAATAAGGACGCACTGACACTGGAGATATTATCGGGTAAAGTGGAATTCGGTGATCTATTGTTCTCGTTGGAAGAAGACCAACCACAGCCTGAAACACATCATCAAACTCAGCTATAATTTTTTTAACATCAGCATCTTTGCGGAATGCAGAAACGTTAATTATTAACTCTGGCTTGACATTCTGAATCGCTATAAACAACCAACAATGGTTAAAATATCTTTCATTTTTCTCAAACTAGCCATAGATATTTCACAACCTGCAAGTGAGAGCTCAACACACAATCTCACTTATTTTCCCTTCCATTCAAATTCCATGGCCATTCTAGCCCAATTTGTACGCACATCCCCTAACAATGCAAGCTAAGAAACTCCTAAAATAATATCCACACCCCTAAGGGAACTATATAGCATGAAATATCAAACCTGGAATCTCCGATTGATAGAGCCACCTCGTTGCAAATATTAGAAATATAAGCGTATTCTCTTGTTTTATCATGAAGGGTAGTTTAGTCTTTTCTTTGTTGGCCTAATGTATCCCTTAAGGATATTAGCATAGGACTTGTGGTACTTACTTTTTTTTGTGCTTCACTTTTGCAAGCCTCCATTTGAACAACTCCCTTGAAATGTATTTCTTCTTCTCCATTGGATCTATGAGTTATATTATGATTCTTGCTTTATTTTCATGGTATCCAAACAGGATTAATTTCTTTTTTAGTGCCCAATAGCGCGTCCTCTGTCTGGGGTTCGGGGTGGAGCCCCGATTAAAATTTATGCAGTTACTGTTCACGATGATCCTCTATTCTTCAGGTGAACTCGCAATCTATGGTTACTTTTTTGAACTCATTAGAAATTTATTTGATTCTGTTTGTGCCCTAGTTTGCTTCGACTCTTCTGTTACTATGTCTGTTTTGTTGGGTTTATATTTTTTTTTCTTGGGATTGTAAAAATGACAACCGAGATGGATGACTCGTTGCAATCAATTAGTATTCGTTTGAATGGAAAGAATTATTCGTATTGGAACTATGTAATGAAGAATTTTTTGAGGGGCAAGAAAATGTGGGGATATGTGACTGGGACTCACTCTAAGCTGGTTGAACAAAACAATGAGAAATTTGCCAAGCATGTTAATGTTTGGGAGATGAACAATTCTAAAATCATTACATGGATCAACAGCTCTGTTAAGAGTTCTATTAACATGCAATTAGCTAAATATGACACGGCAAATGAGGTTTGGGATCACTTGGAATAATTGTATACTCAATCAAATTTTGTTAAGAAGTATCAGTTGGAGATAAATATCCGATCCCTATCCTAGAAAGATATGAACGCCCAAGAATTTTATTCTGCCATGACCAACCTTTGGGATCAGTTAGCCGTTATTGAATCTGCTGAACTTAGGGCCTTTTCTGTTTATATTACACAAAGGGAAGAACAATGTCTAGTTCAGTTTTTTATGGCTCTACGTGATGATTTTGAAGGACTCCATGGCAACATTCTACATCGTAGCCCCTTACCCTCTGTGGACTCTATTGTTAATGAGCTTTTAGCTAAGGAAATTTACCAGAAATCTGGAACAATGAAGGGAATTCTTCCCCCACCAAATCAGAATGTTTTGGCTGCTTACTCCCGTCCTCATCAAAATCACAACAAGAATCAGAGTAGACCGAGTTCTAAATCAAATGAATGTAACTTCTGTCATCAGCCGGGACATTGGAAGGCTTAGTGTCCCCTTTTGTTAGCTAAGTCCTCTTTCTCGAGATCTTGTCCCCTTCAGAATCACCCGACCAAGTTTCAAACATGATAATTCAAGTCACCCAATATCACTTTTGCTATTCCGCCTACCGAACAGAACAACTCTTACACCACCACTTCTGCTAATCTTGTGCCTGATGATCTTTTTGAGCAGTTCCAAAAGTTCCCCAGACAACATGCCTTGTCTGTACAACAGGTTTGCCCACTTCGAGCTCCGCATGTATATCTTCTTTAGATTGGCTTTTGGACTCGAGTACTTCTAATCATATGTCCCCCTCTGCTGATTCTTTTGTTTTCATTGCTCCTTCCACCTCTATGTCTGTTATGACTACTGATGGCACTTCAATGCCTTTAGCAGGTGTTGGTTCCATTGTCTCCTCAAATGTTTTTCTCTCAAATGTCTATCACATTCCTAAACTCGTATTAAATTTAGTCTCTGTTGATCAACTTTGTGATTCAGGATACATTGTCACGTTTTCTTCTACTACTTGTCATATGCAGGATCCTCACTTCAAGAGGTGGATTAGGACAGGCCATAGGTAGAGAAGGTTGTACATCATGGATGATCTAAAGGTTTCTGGAGTAGCTACCTCTAGTACGGACTTATCTAGTTTTCGTTTGAATCATTCTTTTTCTGATTTTTATTTGTGGCATTCACGCCTTGGACATGTTTTATCTTTTCGTTTAAACTATTTAGCCTCTACTGGTTCATTATGTAAGGTTAAAAGTCATGATATTTCTAGTTATAGTGGTTGTAAACTTACAAAATTCTCTGATTTACCTTTCTCTAAGAGCATCTCTATTTCTGCTTCTCCTTTTGATTTAGTTCACTCTGATGTGTGGGGTCCCTCCCTGATCGCTACTAAGGGAGGCTCCCATTTGTATGTCTCATTCATTGATGATAATACTCGTTATTATTGGTTATATGTGATGAAATGTCGTTCTGATTTCTTTGGGATTTATGCTGCTTTTCATGCTCTTGTGAAAACCCAATCCTGATGAAATAACTTCTCCTCCTGACCCGCTGGTTCTCTCTTCCCCTCCTCAGATTGATGATCATCCTCTTCATCATTCTGATCGTGTTTGTAAGTCCACTCATCTCCCTGATTTTGCTTACTCTTTATACTCTTCTTCCTTTACTTGTTTTATTTATTCCATTCATTAGATTTCTGAACCTTCCTCCTATAAAGAGGTTGTTCTGATCCTTTGTGGCAGCAGGCTATGGCTGATGAGCTTGACGCTCTATCTAAGACCAAGACTTGGGATTTGGTACCCCTTCCATGGGGTAATCAAGCTATTGGGTCTCGTTGGGTATATAAGATCAAGACCAAGTCAGATGGTTCTATTGAGAGATACAAAACACGGTTAGTTGCCAAAGGGTACTCTCAACAATATGGATTTGATTATGAAGAAACTTTTGCTCCAGTGGCCAAGATGACCACGATTTGTACTCTTATTGTGGTTGCCTCCATTCGTCAGTGGTCCATCACTCAAATGGATGTTAAGAATGCCTTTTTACATGGAGATCTTATTGATGATGTCTACATGATTCCTCTACCAGGAGTACCTCAAAAGACTGGACATGTTTGTAAGCTTAAGAAGTCATTGTATGGCCTCAAACAAGCTTTCCGTTCTTGGTATGACACTTTCTCCAATGCCCTCACTTCTCTTGGTTTCTGTTCGAGTAACAATGATTGTGCTCTTTTTGTTAAGGACTCACCTTCTGGCATCATCCTTCTATCTTTATATGTTGATGATATGATTATTACCGGTAGCGACACAGATGAGATTTCTCTCTTAAAATCAGATTTGGCATCTCATTTTGAAATGAAAGATTTGGCATCTCGATATTGAGGTTTGTTGGTCTCAAAAGGGTTACCTAATATCCCAATCCAAGTATGTCACTGATATACTTGAGCGTGCTCGTCTCACTGATACTCGAACACTTGACACTCATATGGAAGCAAATGTTCGATATTCTCCTTCTGATGGGATATCTCTAGATGACCCTAGTTTGTACGGTATTATTGTTAGAAGTTTGGTTTATCTCACTATCTCTCGTCCAGATATTGTCTATGTTGTTCACATAGTCAGCCAGTTTGTTTCGGCTCCCACCACCATCTATTGGGCGGTTGTTCTTCGCATTCTGCGGTATCTTCGAGGTACTATCTTTCAGAGTTTATTGTTTCTCTCTACCTCTTCTCTACCCTGCTCGCCTTTTCTGATGCTGATTGGGCCAGTGACCCTGTTGATCGAAACTCTACACTGGCATTTATGTATTTCTTGGTGATTCTCTCATCTCTTGGAAGAGCAAGAAACATGTTGTTTCTTGTTCTTCTACTGAAGCTGAATATCGAGCCATGGCTTCCACCACTACTGAGATTGTTTGGCTTCATTGGTTGCTTGCTAATATGAGAGTCCTCATTCATGATCCCATTCTTATGTATTGTGATAATAAGAGTGCAATCCAGATTGCTCATAATTCCATTTTCCATGAATGGACCAAGCATATTAAGATCGACTGTCATCTCACCCGACATCATTTACGAGTTGGCACTCTCACGTTTTCCTTCATCACCTCCTCATCGCAGATTGCTGATTTATTCACCAAGTCTCTTCGACTCCCGCATTTCCATTTCTTAGTTGGCAACCTCTCGATGCTCCTTGCAGCGACATCTTGAGTTTGAGAGAGGGTGTTAGAAATATAAGTGTATTTTCTTGTTTTATCATTATGGGTAGTTTAGTCTTTTCTTTGTTGCCCTAATGTATCCCTTAATGATGTTAGCATAGGACTTGTGGTACTTACTTTTTTTTACACTTCACTTTTGTAAGCCTCCATTTGAACAACTCTCTTAAAAGGCATTTCTTCTTCTCCATTGGATCTATGAGTTATACTATGATTCTTGCTTGATTTTCAGCAAAGTCCGTGGGATGCTCGTCGTTGGCCATCTCCTAAACATATGGACGGCTTCCGTGAGGTGTCGGCATGAAGTGTCAACTTTGCTGCTAGATTGTCAGAGATGAAACATCTTCACCATTCATCTTTTTCCGAAGTTTCATTGTCCGGGGTCCATCGAACCCCCTACAGTTAGACAAGATAATTCTAGCTGATGCACTTCAGGCTTCTCCTCATCTCCATGTTCATCTTTCGTTCCTTCTTCTTGCACCATCATACTAGCAGGTTCCTCTTCATCCTCTTCTGCTGCAATTAACACTTGGAGAAATTTATTTCGACAAGTGTGGAGTGGGCTATAGGGTTCGTTACACTTGAAACACAAACCCTTAGCTCGTCGTTCAACATACTCTGTTTGCAATAGTTGCTTGGTCCCTCTAGGTATTGGATGAGAACTCGAAGAATAAATTGTCGTAGAACTTGATCGACCAGAGTACTGATTTGGTCGTGTATTAATAGTAGTAGAATGAGGTATTGTTCCACTACGATCTATAGTACCAATTTTACGGGTTAATGCTGGAGATCGTGGTCCGAGAATGGAATCGAGCTTTTTACTGAGATAGTTCTTGGCTGATATGAGTTTGCTGGATTTCCAAAAATGTTGCTCGGTTGAAATGATTGCGCAGAGATGGTGCGCGGCTGGATATTTTGCAAGGTAGAACGGCGACGCTCAATTTCGCGTGCCAACTGCATTGATGTAAAAAGATCTAGTGCATCACGAGGTGTGATACGTAATCGAATATCATCAGTTAACCCATGCAAAAACATACTTCAGAAATGAGAGTCAGATAGCCCAACCACTGCCACATGCTCCATACGAGCCACAAAATCATTGATATACTCATTCATTGATCTCATTTGAACCGTATCTTTCAGAGTCTCAAACAGGTTACATAGCGGGTCTTCTCCGAAGCGTTGTAGCTATTCTGCGGTGAAATCAAACCATGAGACGTTTAGGTTGTGACGCAACATCCAGCGCACCCAATGAAGAGCAGCACCATCCATAGCTACAAGGACGAGATCGATTTTTTCTGCATCAGTTGCCGGATG
Source organism: Perilla frutescens (assembly GCA_026008535.1). Classification (NCBI taxonomy): domain Eukaryota; kingdom Viridiplantae; phylum Streptophyta; class Magnoliopsida; order Lamiales; family Lamiaceae; genus Perilla; species Perilla frutescens. The sequence continues at coordinate 71,178,598 of BRKX01000001.1, forward strand.
AAGGAAGAAGTATTCATCCACCTGTGATAACCAATCTGCAGGTTCCTCTCCATGGAACGACATAAACTCAAGGTGACGCGACACGATTGTCGCAGGATCTAAACCAAGACGGCCACCAGCGGTGAGTGCCGCAGACGAATAATCTTGTACTCTAGTTGGCGTGATTAAGGGAGAAGAATTGCTTGCAGAGGCACCCGATCTTGCCGTTGCCTTCTCAGATACCAATGACATCAACATAGCTTCCAACTTTTCATAATTTGCAGTTTGTTTGGCAAAGTTTGCCGTCTCTCTACAATTTGTGTTTCTATTCGTGAAAACGCAGAGTTCAAGGTCTCGAGACCTTTCTCCACCATTTCCAGACGACTTTCAGAAAGTGTAGTCAACATGACATCGTTTGGGAATTCGGAAGGTTGGACCAAATTGATGGAGTAAAGGGAATTGAGAATATGATTACCTAAACAAAAGAGGGTTTTTAATTTGATTTACAAGAAAGATAAACAACACCAGGTTCAAGAACCTGTCCAAGCATAAGCCAATAACTTCTACAATTCTTTTTTCCACATGAACTTACTCCTAGAAATTGAATATTAATACCCCATCTAACTAGTGGCCCGTGGATATCTAATAACTACTACCTAGCCCATGAACCCATGATTGCATAACTGAAAAATTTAATAAAGGAAAACAGTTACTTTTGATTCAAACAACATTCTTCTTCACACGTCTGGAGTAAACTTTAATCAGCGGCGGCTCGCTTACCCTCTTCAAAACCTATTTATTGCTGTATTAGATGCGAGATGGGCCAAAACAAGTCACTTTCTTTTCCTTATGATAACAATCTGTAGTTTTCCATCAGTTTTTTGGATGTGGTGGTCTAATGTTGTTTGCTTCACTACGATGACCTTCTTTCTTGTTTTGGAATTACATAAGATTTAAGTTATCACTTGGTACATAAATTACACAATTAAGTTGCACACATGCATGACTCAGAAGGTGTTTCAAATGTTTTGTGCTTTTTACTTTCTTGGGCAATTGTTTATTGAAAAACTTGAAAATAAACTCTAATCTCTATGTCGTTGCCTTTTTGAAGCATCGTCAGCTTCTTCTCTCCTCTTGACCCCTCTCTTCATTGAATGGAGAAACTAAAAGATTACATGTAAGAAAGATTGATAGGCAAATGCTTGTACGTAGTTGCATGCACCTTTTGCTCTCTGGATGTCATCTGCTGTAGGACTCTCCTCGGCTAAGGTCCATGTTCTCGGTACAATTGGATTATAAAACCTTCTCACGCTCGTCTCTTGTCTTGGTAAATTGTAGGAACTTGCATAGATGGAGTCTACGAAGGAGACATGCTGTCAAGCTCCAGAAGGCCCGATTCTTTGCATCAACAATTAATGTGGCTTCTTCGGAAGTGCGGCCACCATGAATATGTGCTCCAAGTGCCATAAGGACATGGCTTCTATGTTTTCTATGCTTCGTGGTGTAGGGTGAAGATGGGAAGGGAAGGGAGGGTGATTGTGATTTATTACATTATGTGAAACTCTGGAGTCCTGTGTCAATTGGCTAGGGTTACTTTGGTTTGGTCCAGTGTAAAAGCTGTTATTTGCTGGCTTGTTCGATGACATTGTTGTGGAATTTGCAAGTTGCCCTTCTTTTTTTTTTCTATGACGTTGTTGCATTCTCTCTTATTGTGCAGTAACTGTAAATGATCGTTTTCCCTTTTCTAGAAAACACCGCCCGTGATTACGCGGTTTATTCGAATATGAATTTCTCGTGTCAAGATCCATTAGACGACATCCACATCGAACTCAAATATAACTGAAATAATACCTATAAAATTTCAAATGTCACCCCTCAGATGGTCTGATATTGAGAAACTTTACGGGTTCGTGCAGGTGGCATTCAAGAACAATTAGCTGATGCATATTCTTGGATTGATCAAGAATTAGGTGATAAACTGACTGTGGAGATATTGACGTACAACAATTGTTTGGCGTGTTAAATTACTCGAGTAAAAGAGGTTGCTTGAAGCTATTAAAAACTGCTAACAATATGTTTATAAAAGAGTTGCTTCTTATTAGCATTTGGCATTGGAAACGAGACAGTTTTCTCACTCTTTCAACCATGTCCAAGATTCAACGAGAATTAGTCAAGCTCGAAAAAACCAAACTCAGCGTATACAGCAGAAACTGCAGAGCCAAAAATGTACACGAACATAAACAAGATATGAGAAAACTGTTAGAACTATTTTAGCATCATCAGTCCATTTGGTTAAAATATGGTTAAAAGCAATACACATTCAATCTCTGGATGAATCAGTAGCATAATCTCCTAGATCGATAATTGACAAATGACTATCAAATGCTTAAAACACGAGTCACGAATCTCCTACACAGAGTCTATATCCTGATATTCTTAGTTCACACTATCTAGACCAGCAGTTTGGCTAAGCAATCAAATAGCAAGTGATCAGCACTAAAACAAGAATTCACATCTTAAACTCAGGCATACAATTGAAAGTTGAAACAACAAAGAGCATCAAGTCAGTGAATGGTACTGAGGGGAATTATAAACAGTCATCAAAGGAAAACAGGCATCCAAACCACGTGCAAAATGAATTTTTCAGTCACGGACTCGTATATGAAAATTAAAAAAGGCTATTTTAATAATCCAAAAAATTATTATTTTTACATTAATTTAATTTGTGACATGTGAAGTAATTCTTGTGGTGTGTTTGGAAACACGCTATACAAATACATGTCAATGTTCAGGACTTTTTAGACATATATACCTCGGTACGCAGCGGAGTTGTTAAGAGCTGAATTCAATTATTTGCTCCATGTTATGTGCCTCAGCGTCAGTAAAGTAATTGTGGGGAAACATACATAAGTATCCCATAAGATCTATTGTAACAAATAAAAATGTCTCATTAAATCTATTGTGGTAGATGAGCGACTACCTAAAAGTAGATAAGAGGTTCCTAATAATTTTTAACCATTTGACAATGAAGTAAATTTTAAAAGAGATTATATTAAATCAAGCCGGCATAAGGATGCGTCATGGATTTCAGTCAAGTAAATAAGAAAAGTGTATTGATTTATGTTTTTGAAATGAGTGATCATTACCATTGTAATTTTGTAATTAAACTATATGCACACGACATTCGGCATTGTAATTTTGTAATTAAACTATATGTACATGACATTCGATGTTCTAATTATGATATCGGTAGTAGATTCATATGAAAGTAACACACGGAACACAATTCAAAAAAGAGAATTTGGTCTAAAGTAAAATGGAAAATTATCAATCCAATATCCGAAAGATGTTTATATATCGATATAGATCCTGAAAAATGAATTCTATCAATTTAAAGCTTGAAAGATTTACAATTATCAATTCAAGGCTTTGTAGATTTCACGGTGTTAGATCATCTCCAAGGGAAAACACCAAACTCAAACCAAAAAATGCATTTTTTGCAGTACATGTCATATCGAACATATCGAACAGTAATTTATCTCCAACCAACAAATTCATTCTTAAACTCAAAAAAATATTCTCAGTATATTCCTTCTTATATAACTTTTTAACTTTTTTCAATAACACCTTTATAGTTATCAAAATTTGCAAAATAGACCTCTAAACTTTTTATATCCACACAATATTTACTAAATATAATTATCAATTAATAATTTAATACTAAAACAATATTAAATTAAATGTTTATTATATTAAGAAAATTAAACAACTTGAAAATAAAATTACATAACTTGAAAATAAAATTACATAACTTGAAAATGAAATTACACTAAATATCAATCATACATATGAATTTTGCAAAATAAAAATAGATGGTAACTAAGTCTTGGAATTAGTGTACTCCTCCCACATATGATCAATTAATGCATTCCGAAGTGCGAGATGAGCATCTTTATTCCTTATTTGTCGATATTGAGCAACAAATTTTACATTTTCATCCATCATCATTTCAATGGGAACTTTTTTGATAATATTGCATATGATCAATTAATGCATTCCGAAGTGCGAGATGAGCATCTTTATTCCTTATTTGTCGATATTGAGCAACAAATTTTTCATTTTTATCCATCATCATTCCAATGGGCACTTTTTTGATAATATTGCATATGATCAATTAATGCATTCCGAAGTGCGAGATGATCATCTTTATTCCTTATTTGTCGATATTGAGCAACAAATTTTTCATTTTCATCCATCATCATTTCAATGGGCACTTTTTTGATAATATTGGAGGATCGGGTTCTGGTTTATGGGATTACTAAATGAATTTCACCTTTAATTGTTATTTCATAGTGTGTTTGATTTTCTTATGTGGTTTATTATGTGTGTGATTTTATTTTTAATGTGCCTTTATTTAATTTTGTAGTTTGTCGATTAATATAAATGTCATTGTGTGTAATGTATTCCAATTTTCAATTTATGAAATATGTTATTTATTTTAATATTGTTATTATTATTTTAAATTTGTATGCTCATTTTATAAATTTTAGAATTTAAATAATGTGGTTTCTCTAATATCTACGATTATAATTTTACTACATATCAATAAAAAAAATAAAATTATAAAAGGATTAAAAATATATATTTAAATTATTAAGTAATAAGTATAAAAATAAAATAAAAATCACTAAATATATCACAAATTGATAAGTAATTAAATACATATATAATGTAAAACATAAATGATAAATACTAATTTTCAACAAGTGCGTGCATATAAATAAAAAAAAAAGGACTGAATAGCAATTAAGTAATTTCAGATCTAATTTGCATTTCTTGAATAGTGGAACGGAATTTGCAGTTCCAAGAAAGAGAAAAGAAGCAAAACGCCACTTTACAGTTCGAGAAAGGGAAGCAAAAGACAAATTTAAATATCAATATCCTCTTACCACATCATTTTTATCCTAAATTAAATTAAACAAAAACAAAATCAACATGCTCTTACCACATCATATTTATCCTAAATTAAATTAAACAAAAACAAAATGTTCATGAATTAAAAGTAGTGTGGCAGTTAAATATCGACATTAGTAGTATATTGCTCAATATTTAGCTTAAAAATTTCATTTTGAAGGTTATCCTAGCTTTTTCGAATGCCTCCATCTTAGGTTTTTTCAATGCCCCTCTTTTCCGGGCCTTCTCCTTTTTCAGTGCCTCTCTTCCCGCGTCAGCACAAAATTTGTCCAAAGCTTTATCAATGACTTGAAACTGCAGAGGGGGGAACGCAAAGCCTGGTTAATTAAGAGTTTAAGAATACTACAAAATACGTACCATAGCACATTAAGGGGCAAAGGGAAGCCAAAGAGTGATTAATGCAAGTGAATTTCTCTTAAATGGTAGTTTCAGAAACATGTGCAAATAATGTAGTCATTAGCCAAAAAAATCGACCACAAAATTTCAGAGTGCACGTACCGAGAAACTCTCAAGTGTCATATTTGCAGGCAGCTTTTTCGGAAACTTCAAAACGAGCGGTGGAGCAGAGAAGTGCAGCCGCCCATCATCATCTTTCAGATTACACTCGTCTGAGCTTTCTAAACACAAATACAGCAGATATATTATCTAAGCAAGCAGTTAATGTGTTTATTCAGAAAAATTGACATGCAGTTTCTGAATCTTAAGAAAGGGAAAAATCATATAGGTATTAGCAACTGTTGCTTCGATTGAGTCAATAAACAACCGAGACCATAGGTTAAGAGTATTTCACAGAAACATCATCTCTTTTCAGCATATCTCAACCCTCGCACAATTTTTCAATTCTCTTCTACCTAGAGAGATAAGCAAAACAACAGTAAAAATCAAAAGTAATTTGAACAAATTTAATCTCATCTCAACCCTAGCCTAACCTAACCGGATTTCACACAATTTTGTATTCCCCTTTGCCAAATCTACCGAGAGAGAGAGAGAGAGAGAGAGAGAGAGAGAGAGAGAGAGAGAATCATAACAACAGAATAAGCCCAGAATAAAGGGAAATCATTGGATCAACTTACCAAGGCCCTGAACCCAGCGAAATTTATCCGTGTTGATTATGACTCCAGTGGGCTCCAATTCATAGTAATCACCGCGATCGCGCTTTAAAAAGTTTTTACTTACGAACCTTTCAATACTTCATCCACGGTTTTTGGATCTTCCAACATTTCATCATGGCTTGTTATGCTTTCCATTGCTTGAGGCGGAAGGAGAGAGAATAATACGTATAGCGATTAGCAGGAGAGGGGAAAAAGAAGATATATATATCTATACCTATATAAAAAGTATGGATGTTTCTTACAAAATATGGTTTGCCTATTATGTCCACAATTTGCACTTAATTTAAGGATAAAAAAGTAATATAATATATTACATTTTTTTGTAAATATAATATATTATATTTATTTCAATAGTTTTGTTATAATTGAACTCTAGTCCATAAAATTATCCTTAATATAAAATATTATAAATAATTATTTGTAGATATAATATATAATATTTATTTAATTTCTTACAAAATATGATTTGTCTATTATATCCATAATTAATATGTACTTAATTTAAGGGTGAAATAGTAATATACTATATTGTATAATTAATTATTCATATATAATTAATTATATTTATTTCAATAGTATTGTACTATTCCAATTCTTCATCCATATCATATTAATTTTTCACCAATTATTTCTCTATCATATCAATAGCAAACAAGAGAGAAAAAAAAATCCCGCAACAATATAATATAGTATATAATTAATTCAACACATATAATATATTATATTTAATTTTATAATTTAAATATTAATTTAATAGAATTGTATTATTATAATTTTTCATTCATCCACATGAATTGATTCTCCATCAATCATATAGTCTATATAAATTATGTTCGAATGAAGAGATTGAAAAATAAATACTTGAATTTATAGAAAAATTATAAACTAATCTGATGATACTTAAGAAGTTCTCTATCAAAAATCAAGAATTTATTCTCCATCAATCATTATGTAATTAATCACTATCACGTGTAATATATTATATTTATTTCAATAGTATTGTACTATTACAATTCTTCATTCACATCAATTAATTCTCCACCAATTATTTCTTCATCATATCAACCATAGCAAACAAGAAAAAAAACATAATCCTACAGTAATATAATATATTATATAATTAATTCTCCACATATAATATATAATATATTATAATTTAAATATTATTTTAATAGAATTGTATTATTACATAGTTTATATAGATTATGTTGGAAAAATAATCGGTCAAATGTTTTGATGAAATGACAAATAACTTAAAATAATTAGTCATGACAAACTTGACTGAATGAATACACAATTATCACAGAGACGAGTTGATAATTAATAAAGATGACACGTCATCAGTTGTCTATAGCACAACTGATCTTACGGTCCCAGTTCATCTGGATTCCTACGTGGTCTTCTCGTGCGAGTAGTCTGGGATAGCAAGGGCAGTCGTGGGCTCGTCAGAAGTCTTGAGCTTTCTGTTAAGATTGTGAGGTCTGCCATTCTTCACTATTTTCGGTCTCAGTGTGCATTTGGTCATTGTGTCGAGTGAGTTTTGGGTTTTTTTGTGATTGCTAAACAATGTCATACATACCATACAAACATTAGAATAGTGTGGTACTGAAATTTCATTCACACCATGCTAGTATTAGATAGTTGTGTATGTCATGCCGATAGTCGAGTGTATTTACTGGTATGCATATCATTTTTTCCTTTAGTAGCATGTACATTCTCATTACCAAAGATGTGGTGCCAGGTTAAACTGTGTTATGTATGAAACTAGAATGGAATATATGTCATGCTAAAATGCAATGTACGTGCTAATTTTCTGTTTTAGCATCTCTTAATGTGATTATATTAGTAGTTTATCTTGTTCTGTTTATAATTTTTTGCTTTTAATATGTTAGCTTCTTTTGTATTAAGTGACCATAGTAATATGACTCTAGAGATATCTCTTGAAATGATTGAATATTATATACCAAATTGTGAATTGAAACCGACTCTTGAACAAAGTTTTAAAACACTGGATGAGGGTGTGAAATTGTAACACCCCGTAATTTTGATTTATAGTTAAAGAATTTTCTAAATTTATTTAGAAGACTAAAATAATCAATTGGAGCCAAATAAAGATGATTCGGATGCAAGTCGCGACGTTAGGTGTCCTTTATTCGAAAATCGTCTTGTTGAGATTTTGCATTTGTCATCAGAAGATAGTCAACCTTGGTCTTTTCTGAAACGTAACAATTCAAAGGAAGCTTCCGATATTTTCAGAATTTTAATCTAATATCCATAAGAGTCCTAGAATTTAAAATCATGAAGGATTAACTTGTGAATAGTGTTTTTCGAAAAGACATGATTTTCAGAATTTTATGAAATCTTGTGTGTTGATTCGGATCGTGTTTTGACAAGTCGTCCCTGTGTAAAATCACCCAAGGAATCCATTCGTGTTCTTTGATTTTCAATTAGAGGTCAATCGAATGCTCAGGAGTATTTTCAGTCAAAAAGGCGGAATAGTGAACTTTCATTTCAAAAAGTAAATCCTTTTTCGATTTTCTTCGAACGACCTCCTTGTTTTTCCACAATGGGTGGTTCAATAGTACTCCAGCCAGTGAGTCTCTCGATATTTTCAGATATTATGTCGGAGGTCACTTGCACCTCGCTATTGTATAAAGCAACTTTTAATCGAATCCGAAAAGCCTTTTGTCAGTATTTTATATCCAAAATTTTCTACCTGGATATTCTAAAATTTGTCTATATAAAGCAATGTCGGAACTTCTGGTGGTTGATCTCCTACACAAGAAAACACTGTTGGGAACGACTAGGGCTGTAAACGAGTCAAGTCGGATCGAGTATCACTGAGCTCAAACTCGGCTCGTTTAACTGCTCGTGAGCTCCAGCTCAACTCGAGCTTTATACTCAAGCTCGGCTCGAGAAGAAAAATTTATACTCGAGCTCAACTCAAGCTCGGCTCGTTTAACTATTATTCGAGCCTAACTCGAGCTCGAGCTCGATACTCAACTCGAGTTTGAGCTCGAACACTTGACTCGACTCGAGTTTGGCTCGTTAATGATATATTCAAGTCGAACTCGAGCTCGACTCGTTTATGTTACATTCAAGTCCGACTCGAAATTAAACTCGACTCGTTTATCTGAAACTAAAAAAATCGACAATAATAACCCCGCTTATTAACAAAATTCCTAAAATATTTCAAACAAAGTTCAACATACGTGACAAAGTCGAATATGATTATATTAGACAAAATAATAATTTTGATTTATTTCAAACAAAGTTCAACATACGTCATATATTTTTTTTATTAGTATTATTCATTATTTTGATTATATTAGACAAAATTATCATTTTGGTTTATTTATATTTCTAACTTGATTGATTGAGAAATATTAATTTGTCAATATTAGTCTTGATTTTGTTATTTCTTTTTTTTCATTATTATTTAAGATATAATTTAAAATCTAGTTAAGATGGATTATATATATAATGTTAGTGTTAATATTATCTCGAATATAGGATAGAATAATACTACTATGCTAAATTGCTAATTACTAATTAGTAATTACTATGTATATATGATATAGGATAGAATAATATTACTAATTACTATGTATATATAATATTGATATATGATATATTCAATAATTTTGTCTTTTGTTTGTCAAGTGTTATTATTGCTAATTAATTTAAAATTTTGACTTTCAAATATTAGTTAAGAAATAACAATTATTGATTTAAATTAATATTTCAGTTAAGTATAATTTTCTGATAATATTAGTCACTGTTTCCATTATATTAGTTACAAATATAATTTTATTTTATATTTATTTCTTAATGGATTGAAGAATGAAGAATATTAATTTGTCAATATTAGTCTCGATTTTTGTTATTTTATTTTTTTTCATTGAGAAGTTTTAAATCTAATACCAGTAATGTATATTACCATTGATTCCATTTTATTATTAATTGGAAATTTTAACAAAAATAATTTTAAAAAAAAAAACATTAGAAAAATTAAAAATATATATATTTTGAGTTTCAAATCGAGTATAGTTCGAAAGTTGTATCATGAACTAACTCAAGTAACTACTCGTGAGAACTACTCACGAGACTGCTCGATTAACTACTCACGAGACTGCTCAATTAACTACTCATGAGACATCTCGATTAACCACTCGCGAGACTGCTCGATTAACTACTCGTGAGACTACTCGATTAACTACTCGCGAGACAGCTCGATTAACTACTCACGAGCTTCACGAGCCGAGTAAGCTCGCGAGCTTCTCGAGCCGAGTACCCCCAAGCTCGAGTTCGACTCATTTACAAGCTGAGTCACATTCGAATGAGTTTTTTTCGAGTCGATCTCCGAGTATCTCACGAGTAGCTTGGCTCATTTACAGCCCTAGGAACGACGTAAGCCAGAAGAACAACCACCAGAAGTTCCAACATTGATGTTCCTTCCTACAGAGCCTATATCCTGATATTCTTAGTTCACACACTTTCTAGACCAGCAGTTTGGCTGAGCAATCAAATAGCAAGTGATCAGCACTAAAACAAGAATTCACATCTTAAACTCAGGCATACAATTCAAACAACAAAGAGCATCAAGTCAGTGAATAGCACAGAGGGGAATTATATACATTCATCAAAGGAAAACGGGCACCAAACGACGTGCAAAATGAACCTTTATTTCAGTCACTGACTCGTATATCCAAACAACGTGCAAAATGAACATTTCTTTCAGTCATTGAGCACTGCATGCTGCAAATGCTCATCATTTTTAACACACAGTTCCAGAATTAAGATCAACTACAGCAAACACAGCCACATTACTTATTCAAACTCCAAATATATGGGTGCAAAGAATAATATCCCAGAAAATCATAAACCCTGGATAATGAGTGAAGGTTTAACAAGCCCCTAATATTGAGCAAATGAGGCATTTCTATTAACCAATTCATAAATTCCAGATTCCCCAAATTGAGGCCGATTAAACGATTCCAGGATTTCATTATTCCTTTCTTCTAAAAAAACAAAAACACAACACACAAAGGATTACATTATTCGTTGAAACAGCCAACTGCACAAGTCATTGCTCCAGAAAAGAACATAAAAATAAACGACCTTTCTTCATTCAGATCGAGCTGATTGAGCCGCCTCCAATTCGAGCCGTTCGAGGGCTTTCTGGTGGGCCCAAGTCTCCATCGTCAAATCGGGCTTGGCGCTGAGCCCGACTCCGAGAATGACGATGGTGAGGAAGCTAGTGACGTAGCACGGAAGCTCCCAGTCCTCCCACTTCCGCGACTGACCGGGCGGCGGCGGCGTCCGATTGAACGCGAACCCTTTCGGCCGATCCTCGTGCCCCGGGCTGAACCATCTGCTCGGCCCATCACCTCCGCCACCTCGGGTCCGAAGAGACGGGCTTAATCGGGCCCGGAGAGTGCTTGCAGCGGCCGCGAATGGTTTCAGTGGCGGCATTTTCCGATATCCGAGCGATGGCGAGGAGTTGATCGTGGTTTTCTAGATGCTTATAAATTAGTCGCAATTGGGGTTTATTATAGGATTCATTATACGACGCCGTATGTGGCTGGGTAAAATAACAACTCAGTCCCTTGATTTAAATCTATTAGGGGAAATTACTCTGTTATTCCAATCACTAATACATTTTAATAATTTTTTATTATATATTAAATACAATTTTATTAATTTTTAAACATTGTGTTAGTGGTTTGGGTACTATACTACCAATAGATATATCATTAATATGAATATCATAAAAAGAATTTTACCAGTAGTCTCTACAAGAACACATTCCATTTACAATATGGTGAAACCTACTTTTATCTCTTATGAACAATTCCCTACTATAAACTTGAGATACAAACTTTGCAAAGCTATGACAATCAACACAAATCCGAAGATTCTTCATTATGCGTATAGGCTTTGCTTCAGAAATATTCATCATTCCGAATGCTAAAGCCAGTTTCTCACTATGGCCGAGCAAAACCTTTTCCTTTTGCTCATTGTCCACGTCATGAAGAACGGAACTCAGATCAGGAGTATACCCGGCTGCCTTTATCCGATCTGACAATTCCCGCACCTTAGACAGCACCTCCTCTTTGCTGGGATGTGACCGATCACCTGCATAGAAGGTATGGAGGGTTTGGCCAAACTCGATCCAGCTCTTCCCTGGCTCCTTCATCACCGCCTTTTCCTTCATCAACTGTCTCACTTTCCTAGCTTCGTCCCACCTTCCATCAGATGCATATAGATTATAAAGCATTACATAGTTTCCAGCATTTTCAGGCTCGGATTCAAGAAGATGATCGCCAGCAATTTTCCCAACTCGAAAGTTCTGGTGAGCCCTACAAGCACCTAAAAGAGAACCCCAGATGGCTGCATTTGGTTCGAAAGTCATCTCTTTTATGAACTGCAATGCCCTCTCTAACTGGCCAGCACGGCCAAGTAAGTCGACAACACAACCATAGTGCTCAATTCCAAGATCAGCCCCACATTTTAAAGCCACCTCATCAAAAAATTTGAGGCCTATGTGCTCCATTCCTCCATGACTGCATCCGGATAATACAGTTAAGAGAGTCGTGCTGTCAGCATTGATTTTATTTTCTTCCCTCATCTTATTGTATAGGTCAACTACGGCCTCCCCAATTCCATGTTTACTGTACCCTCCTAGCATTGCATTCCAAGAGATAACAGTTCTTTCGGGCATCTTATCAAAGATCCTCCTAGCATACACAAGGTGTCCACATTTTGAGTACATATCAATCAAAGAATTCTGAAGGACCACGTAGAAGGATTGTTGAGATCGAAGAACATGGCCGTGCACTTGTCTTCCTTGCTCAAATGCAGCAAGCCCAGACAACGCAGTTAGAATACAAGCATAAGTAACATAGTTAAACACTATTCCTTCTCTTTGCAATTTACAAAACAGATCAACTGCCTCTTTATCGAGTCCTAGTTGAGCATAGCCCGAAATAATAGCAGTGCATGAAACAACATCTATATCCGGCAAACCTTCAAATACAACTAGCGCTTCATGGATTTTTCCAGATTTGGCATAAAGGTCAAGAAGTGAGCTGCCAACATATATGTGGGATTCAAAAGGGCTCTTAACTATAAGTGAGTGAATTTCTCTTCCACATTCAAACTCGAAAGCATTCGTACAAGAAGTAAGCACCGTAGCATAAGTGAACTCATTGGGATTGGTACCTGTAACCTTCTCACGTTACAAAAACAGCACAAGAAAGCATAAAATTTTGGTATTTGAACTAAGGTACATCTATATAATAGAAAACTATCACAGAATATCATCTTTGCCGGGAATGAAGGTCAGGAAAGCGGGTAAGGCTACGACAATCACTCAATCTTAGGACAGCATCATACCTGATCTTAGCATCTGAAGAAAGAGATGGAGAGCTTGAATATAATACCCACTCTTGTTAAATCCAGAAATCATAGCCGTCCAAGCCACTACATTTCTTTCGGGCATTTCATCGAACACCATTCTCGCATCATCAAAACACCCACACATCATATACAGCACGATCAGCCTCCCACCGAGGTACGTATGTGGAAGATAACGAGTTTTAATCATGTGGGCTTGCACCCTTTGCCCTCCTCTCAGAGATTTCTGATTCACGCACGCGCCTAACTCGGCATCATATTCTTTGAATTTTATGTCGACACACTGTACGGACATTTCTTGTAGTGCATGATTTAGGTTGGAATTGGATTCTGGGGTGTTTGAATTGGGGGAATTGGGAGGGAAAGAATCGAGCTTTGTTGATTTGTGGATTGAGAAATTTCTGTTTATTGGGATATATACAAATGTTAGGAGATTGAGGTGATGGAAAATTTGAGTGCTTCTTCTCAGCATATTTAGTAGACTGCCAAGAAATGGCGTGGGTTTCTCTTATTTTGTTTTGTATCGCCTATTTATATACCACAATAACTCACATTTCAATTTCTCTGTGTTTATATTTATCTTGATGCTAATATTATATAAAAAAATTTAATGTCGTGAGAATAAGAGATAAAATATTATATGAAAATCCTTAGGGAGGCACCTAAATGTGGAGTTGACAAATTTCAAAATTATTTATTGAAAATCGAGTTTGAAACTCACTTTAGAACTAAAAAAGCAATTCCTTTGCATCGCATCCATACAAGGTTGCATTAGCATGCTTGTATGCCAATATTCAAGAGAAAAAGGAAAAAACCCTTGGACGAAGATTTTAGTGGGCATGTTGTTCATCACTGTAATGAGATATGATTCATTTTTTTAGCAATAAAAATTAGTAAAGAAAAGGGGAAGAAACGCAGGAGGAGAGATTACACAAGTGGCAGAAATTATAAAATATATATTTGAACGATCAACCAAGTCATCCATGAATATGATGTATTGAGATCGGATGACTGTTAAAAGTTAGTAGTGTTAACATATGAATATAAATATCTATAAATATAGCAAACTAAGTCTCCTCTTTCTCTTTCTCCCTCATAAATAAGAATTTGCCATCCGAAGCCAATTGTTCGTATGGAATTCCAAGCTCAATGCTGAGATAATCCTCTTCTGATCTTCGCTAAATACTACTAATATACCCGGTATATACAAACCTAGCTACGACGACAACTCCGGCCGCCCCCACTTCAAAGCTCCATTTTTAGCTGGCTTGAGTGCAGAGAAGCTGAGCCAACAAAGTAAAGTCTTTTTACTTGCAACAAGATTTTTATTTTTGTGTTGAATCTTTTAAGTAATCTAAATATCCAAATGTTATTTACCTGAATTTGCTGGAGAGTCGTAACTTAGCAGTGAGTTCTCCGGGGTAATGAAGTTAGAGGTGTCGTCTACTCTTCCCACGGAAGGCTGTTGAAGTCCATCAAAAAGCCAAGGCTGTTGATATTGAGGTTCTCTGCTACCGTTGATTTGTCCCTCGGGCCAGATGGATGGAGCAAACATGCCTAGGTAGCTATTGTCGATTGAGGATTCACTCTGCATAATGTGGGGAACTTTTTTTAGCTCATTTAATCAAAGGTATAGTGAATAAAATTTGTAAGCTCGTAAAGAAACTCAAGTTGTATTGGATAAAATTTGTAAGCTCATAAAGAAACTTACTTCTGCAGCTAAGAGGGCATCGAGGTTGAAATCAATTCTTGGGTTGACAGCAGCAAGTCTCATGGATAAAAACTGAAGCCAATAAACATTTCCAATCAGCTCAATATTGAAATGAACAGAGAGCGAAAGGTGAGAGGCATGAGACATCCTATCTTCTAGTGGTAGTACATTTTCACTAATTAGGATTTGAATAATCCAATAATATATGTCCCTGTTTCTATTATCAGGATAGAGGGTTTATTTTATTTGAATTATTGAAACCTGTGGGAAATCCTATCTCTGCCATTTCAATATTCCATAGGTTCAGTGGTGAAATGTGACACACTGCAGAATTTTGTTCCTTCAATCTTCACAAACCTTAAGAAAGTTCAATATAACATTTCACTATCAAATGCTTATAGCATAACTAGGGATCCAATTTCTTAAGTTAAATCTACTACACAAACATTATGCTTATAGCATAACTAGGGATGCAGGAGGGACCGAGTCTAACCTCCACTTGACGTTGAAGAGCTTGCACGTGATTTATTATCTCATCGAGCACCATTGCAGTACCTGAAATCTGTAGGGAAAAAACCAGTGATTTATTAGAACAGATCCTAATGATTTCTTCAATGAGTTAAAGGGAATGTCCAATGAAGAAAAGAGATTCCTTCACAACTGAAGCTAACTCTCATCTTTTTCACTACTCTCAGTTTCATAAACTATTCAGACAGCTTCCTCAGTATACAAAGAGTATTCTGTTATTGTACCTTTCTTAAACATAGTACGGTGGAGTGAGGGACCATATATGGCCAAGAAAAGCCACAGAGACTAACATAATGGAACAAACCAAAACCTGACAAGCCATATTTTTTTCACTAGCCTCTTTGTTGGGGTAAAGATGGTAGCATTAATACTGGTTTCAGGTAATAAAGGCCATTATTGGTGACAGAAGGGTTTTTTTTTCACTTCAGGAAATATGCTGCTCTGATCTGATGGCTCATCTGTATCAGTTTGCTACTGCTCATCCTCAACAAACTATCATGCCTAGACAATAAGATGTTTTATTGTCCCATTGTAACACTAGATTTGTATTTTCACTTACTACGTCATAAATTTTATTATGGACTCCTTAATACTGACAGTCGATAACACAGAGGATGACCTAAGAAATAAACTTAATGGGAAGGGAAAGAAACAACTAAACCACCAGATTTAGATAATGTTCTAACTTCGAAGCATCAATATCTGACACCATCGGAGTCCAAAAGCATCAGTTCAAAGCAACATCAACATAACTTTATTATTGATTCATGAATCTTAAATTTCTCAGATGCTGTAGATCCAAGTTTCAAACCAAGAAGTCGTGAACTATTGGTTGAAGAGGAAAAGATTAGAATATCGACTAAACAAATTAATTAAAACCATCAAAACCATTTCAAGAAGGATTCTAGATATCATAGTCCAAGACCAAAATCTGATTAAGTGCCATTTACTACCGATGAAGAAGAGGAAAATATAGTAAATGACAAGAGTGCCCTTGGAATGGACGGGTAACAAACCAAAGGAAAAAGGCCAAAAGCTGAAGACGCAGCGCAAGAATTAGGAGAGGGACACTTCAACAGCGGCCCGCCACTTTTCTTGGTGCAAAAGAAATCAGCTTTTTCCTCTCTTCCCTAATTAAAAAAGTTGACTGCGACCCTTAAATGTTATCTACATCTTTTTAAAAAACAAAAGGCATATCAAATCTCCAGAAAAAGGGCAGCATAATCAAAAGACAGAAAAAAGATTTTGTAATACAAAATCTAACAGCCCACTAATCTCAACATAATTTCAATTCATCGTCACAATTAGTCGGTGCGTATTAATGAAACGACAGCGTTTGACAGCTTACCTTGTTACATCCGGGGACCAGATCCTGTAATAGCTTCATCCGGGCATTGATTTTCTCTCTTCGGGCCTGTTAAAACGACAGGTGAGTAGTTGAGGCTTTGAAACGCAATTATTACAACTACTAATCTTGATCAAAGAAATGATTAGTGATTAATTATGGGATTTAGACAATTACTCTTTCAGCTAAGCTATGGCTGTCAGTGGCCTGGCCACGGCGAGCTCTGACATGAACATACGGCAGCTTCTCGCCGCTTCCATCAGACGTTTCATTTGCTACCACTTTTTTGCTCTTTTTATTTGTTTCTTTAACCTGACAATTCAAATTCAAAGAAATTCATATACAAACAACAACACACGAATTATATTTGTTCAAATCCTGAGTGAATTGAACGACCTTAATCGTTCCCTAATCATCTCATTATCGTTAATCAAATCACAATAGTTTACAAACTCAGTGCAAATCCAATCAAGGCTTGCATAATGCTGAGTTGATTCCAATTCCATTTGCAGGGGGTCTGAAATTACCTTTTTCTCCCTCTCCTTCCGCTTGCTGGACTTCAAACTCTGATTCGAAACCGCCGGCGAAGAAGAATTCCGCTGGTGCTCCGACTCCGACGGCTCTTCCTTCACCGAATCAATCTTCATTGAGCTCGAAGACGGCAAAATGTTTGTGCTCTCCGGCGGATTATCAGCCGAAGAGAATACGGAAAACATTGAGGCGCGGTCAATGAGGGCGATATTGGAAGGAAAAATCGGCGGCGGCATAGGCTTCGCCGGAAAATCTTCCTTCACCAAGAGCTCCACAGCTTGCGGCGGCGGGAGCTCGAGAAGCGCGGTGAAAGAAGTGCCGTCCGTTTCCGGTGGACCAGATATTAGGCCGTGGACGTCGTCGAACCCGAACCCCATTCCTCCGGGTTTGGGTCCGGATATTCCGGATCTAAATTGCGGTTGAACCGCTTCAACATTTGGCTCCATATTTTGAAGATAAACCGATAATTCGCTAATTTTAGCCAATTGTGGTCAAATTTTTATACTGAATTTCAAATCGAAGCTCAACTCCGAGAGCAAGCTTCGAATTATCCAAAAATTGAGTACAAAAATGAGAGAAAACGCAGTAAACAAGTGGAGCTGAGCTCAAACTCGAAATTGATCGAAAACTCGCTCAATCAGCACAGAGGAAGCTGAAATTCGAATATATCGACCAAAACCCCACCATTATTCACCACTAAATTGTGGACCACAGTCCCTAAACCCCAGAAAATGAAAGAGCCAAGAAGAGAACAGCGACGGCTCCGTTAACATTTACTCCATTTTTAGCTCCAATTACCAGGAAAAAAAAAATATATATGTTTGAATGGGGCAATGAAAGGAATCGAGATTGTGGCTGCTGCAGGTGAACACTATTGCTTCCCTTTTTTTTCTGATGACTTTTTCCCCTTTTTCCCTGAAGAGAAAGCTGTGATAGTGTGATAGCAATGGCGGTCAAAGCGGAAAGCTCTGGTCACTTTCTCTCTCTACAGTGCGTGTTGAGTGTAAAATGGATTTCCTTTTTTCCATTCTCTCTCTCTCTCTCTCTCTCTCTCTCTCTCTCTCTCTCTCTCTCTCTCTCTTATAAACTGTACTGCCAAGTGCGAAAGCTACGTTGCTGCTTGGTCCCTACCTTCCCTCCCATATTTCTCTATCAAACACCAATAATTCTTTATAATATCCTATTTCATTCAATTTTTTGTGTTAATGTCACTTTAATTGCTCCTTCGATTTTAGGTTTTCTTGTTTATGAACGACTCCAAATTGAATTTGATAGCTTGTGAGCAAAGATTGGTTAATACATTTGAGGGATAAAATTTTCTGGTCCACTTTCTATATTTTATTATTGTGTTTCACTATTAAATTTAATATTTCAAAAATATTTATTATAAGAATAAAATTTATTATAATATAATCAATCATAATTAATATTTATCGCTAAAATTTGAATTTTTAAAAAGTTATATACCCTAATTTTGGAATAAATCACTCTATTAATCAATTATATTAACTATAAAATAAAAAATAATTATAAAAAAAATATAACCCTAATTAGGTGGAATGAACCCTAAATAATAATTATAAAATTAACTAAATCAAAATAAATTGAAATTGAAGAAAAAAATAGATGAAAATCTAATAAAACTCAAAATGAAAAATCAAGTGGAATGGAGAAAGTGAGATAGAGAATTTCATTTGTACATTTGTGGAGTCTTCAAATATATATAGTAATTATTAATTTGACATTTTAGTTAATAATATGTATTTTGATTATCTAATTAATTTATTTGTTAAAATAGAGTAGTGGAATTTAGTAAATATAATATATTAATTGTGAATATTTTAATTTATTAATTATATTTATCATTTTGATTAGCCTCAGTTAAGTTTGAATAACTAGTGAACATTTAATATCACACCACAAAAAAGGGTTGATTTTCAGTCAAGTGATCGGACACGGTCTTTCTTTTTTCAAAAAATATAAATATAAATATAATTAAATTAAAATAAATTAATTTTTTTTTTTGTTTATCCGGCAACTTATGCAGTGCATTCACCCGACGCTAAAAAAATTAATTATTGAGCGCAGTGCACTCACCCGAGACTATCACAGGGGCTCGTCCACTGCGCTCAACAATAATTTTTTTAAAATAGATATATACCCTAAAATGGAATTAGTAAACCTTGAAATTAAAATGGATTAATTATCATACTATATATACTTGCTCAACATTGATGTGTGGTTCATGCACTGTGCTCAATAAAAAAAAATGAATTACATATAAATCATAATTGTGACTAATAAATTCTAACCGGAAATAATAAACTCTAATTGTGATACATTTGAGTATTAGTGTATTACGAGTGATTCGTTTTATGACTTTTTTTCGGAATGGGGCATGTTGACGCGTGAAATTTACCAGTCTGCTGGTATATACGATATAGTGAAAACTTTGTGAGAAAAGACTCTTTTTTATTTATAATTTAGTATGATTTAGATTAATTTAAAATTTTTATTTAGAGTTCATCATTTCCTATTTAGAATATATTAAAAAAAATATTATGACACATAAAATGTAATACGAAATAGTACAGAGAATCTGAGGTGAATGTGCTAACTGCTAAGGGCAAGCCCAACAGAGTCTCTAAGCTCTATTTTTAGAGCAAAAAGTGCAAAAATCCATCTCCAACAGAATCTATATTACATGCTGTAAAATAGAGATAGGTGGTCTGCTCCTCTAAATTTAAAGTACCATTGTAGCTGCTGTAAAATACTGTTCACGAATTATTATTATTATTGTTAATTAACGAAAACTGAGATGTATGTTACTGTTCATATAGTGTTTTTTTTTTAATTCACTAAGGATTGTTGGATGCAAATCGAGATTTTTTTTTTAAATCTTATACTTTGATTAGATTATTATTTTTTTTCGTTGCAATATTATTATGAAATGTTTCCATGTTTTTTTATTATTTAGTTTCAGAAATTTTAATGGTTATTTTTTTGGAAAATTATTGATTAAAATAAATATATAAAAAGGAATATTATGGAGTAGAATTTAGAGTATATTGTTGAAGATGAAATGAAGACTTTACTGTATAATAGAGAGAGAGGTACCGTAAAATGAAATTAATTGTTGGAGATGCCCTAAGTAGAGTAAGACCTGCACAATTGTTATATTTTTATATTTTCCTTTTTTTTTTGCCATGTTAGTCAATAATTCTTATTTAATTTATATAAAACTCTCTTTGATGTTGACACGTGTAGTATGTAAATGTAGCATACCAGCTATGCCGCGCGTCACTTAATTATGAGTTCGGTTAATAGTAGTTTAAAAAATAAAAAACAATATCACATTTCAAATTAATGAGTTTAATTTTACTAGATTTCGGTGTTGCCCATCGAATTGCGAAAAGATATTACTACAAGTTTTTGCTGACTTTTATAATTTAAGAAATATTTAATCAAACTATAAAATTGGTTAAACATCGTGAATTTCCCTTTCAATTAATCTTATTATAATTTAAATGTATTAAATTCGTACGAGAACAACAGAATGAATTGTATCAGATTGTACAAATTGGAAGGTATATGTACAGTTATGGCCGTGATAAACTTCACATTCAAAGTAGGTTCAAATTTGGCGAGACAAGTATATAAGAAAATTAAATCAATTATTAATATATTCTTGATTGGTTTTGTTTATATATATATATATATATATATATATATATAATTGTTATTAACCTTCTCATTTAAAATTGGCCGTGTTACGAGAGGTTTTTTTTTCAGAATTAAAAAAGTATAAGTTAATCATTAATTATTTTTCATTCCATGGAATTTAAAGTTTATCTGGAATTACTGAATTAGGCCAACTCATAACCATTATAAAGCACACAAGAAAAATGCACATAATCCCTTGTATTTTCTTTGTGGGAAAAAGTCATGTTCGATAAATTGTGTCTCCTCTCATTTCCCCATTATAGTAAAGTTTGTGGCACTTTTCCTAAATACTTTAATAATTATTGGGATGACTTGAAGAATCCTGACACTAAATTGTAAGGGCTATGTTATGTTTGGACTTCTAAATATTTTATCATATGTGTAATCTGTAATCTGCATACATAATAGAATTTATCTATTTCTGATTCGTGCATATAGCTAACATAATGTTAGTAAACCAAGTGTTCCGGAGAGGATAACCTATTGGTGGAGTGAGATTACTTGGAGATCAAAGATCACGGATTCAAATCTCCTCAATACCACAGGTCGGGTGAGTAAAAAAAAACCAAGTAAATTATGTGTATTTATCAATTATGTTCCAACAAATAATCAAGACATCCAAATAATGTGTAATTAATCATAAATCATAAAAATATATTTTTATTACAACCTTAATAATTTAGAAATAAGTCGTAATCCACCCTACTCAAATGACAATAGAGCTCGTTCCATTTTTTTTATCGAGAGTAACCCGTAGCTGCTACCGAGATATGCACTGAGTAAATCACGTCCCTGTGTAATAGCCTGCAAACCAACATGGGAGATTAACCACACTTGGCAAGCTAGGTGTGAGTGGTAAGATTCGAACTTGAGACCTTTGGCCTCAAGATAAAGTCACTACACCACTAGGTCATCCCTAAGGAGACGACAAAGGTCCTTTTTTTTGTCGAGGGTAACCCGCAGCCGCTACCAAAGTGCACACTGGGTAAACCTCGCTCCTGTATAATAGCCTGCAAACCACACTTGGCAGGCCAGGTGTAACAGGCTCACATCTAGTGGTGTTGGTAGTGTGAATCGAACTTTAGACATCTGGCCTCAAGATAACACCACTCCACCACTAGGTCATTTCCAATAGGACGACAAAGGTCCATTTTGATCCGATAACTATTTGTGAATGAGCGTTTTGATCCCTATTTACTTTTTTGGTTCAAAATGGTCATATAACTATTTTAAAGATTCAATTTGGTCCCTATTTTGATCTTTCCACCGACGGAGATGGAGAGAAACAATACCCGTTAAAACACACACTAATATACACTTTTCTCACATACTTAGATTATTTCACATATTAACACACTTTTTACACACATATGGATTGAACACAAAATTTTCACCATTTTCACAGAGAATCTCTATATGGATTGAACATGAAATTTTCTCCATTTTCACAAATAATCCTCCATTATTTTATGTTTGTATAGAAAAATCTTAATTATTTTATTTAGCATAACATAAATGATTATTTTTGTATTATTTTTTTATGTTATCATATAATAATGATTCATATTACACAATATAATTTCACTTATTGATAATATTTCATGAAGTAATTTATGGTTCTCAAATCCTAATTGAGTTTTCACTCAAATGCAAGACTTCTTCGAGCCTATTTTCTAAATTTTGATTGTTGGACATTCAAATTATGCTAAATTATGTTGAAACTGAACATTTTGTTTATTATCATATTTATATTATAACAAGCTTCAAATATGCAAAAAAACGCATGGAGGCAATTTCATGTTAAATCCATATTTGTGTTAATGTGTGGAATAATCTAAGTATGTGAGAAAAGTATATGCTAGTGTGTGTTTTTGTTGACGTCGTTTCTCTCCGTCTCCGTCTCCACTTGTTGGAGAATCAAAATAGGGACCAAATTAAACCTTTAAAATAATTATAAGATCATTTTGAACCAAAACGATAAACAGAGATTAAAACGCTCCTACACAAATATATATATAATCAAAATGGACCCTTTTCTTTCGACTGCACGTTAATGATTCTATTGATTTTTTTTTCATATATATATCGTGGTCATTAAATTTTATCAATTAAATAATACATTTCTCTTACCATTCTGAAAAGTTATCTATTCTCAATGTAGATGGCCCAGATTCCAGTCTATTAGACATAAACTTTCAAATTTTACAATTATTATACATTCACAATCCTTACATCTATATAAAGATGTATATGGCTTTAAGCTAGCTCTTAAGATAAAATAAATTGTTTCATTTATCTTCTTCAAATGCAGATTACATAAATAATATTTTTTTCAGTAGACTAATTGTTGATATTTATGATGTGGGTGCTTACAAGCATTTGATATGGAGAAGATATTCACACGATGAGTTATGCATATAATGAAAGGAATCATGTTAGAAAATTACAGAAGATAATTACAAATACATAACATGCCAACAATGTGTATTATAATAAGTTCAATTTTTATTTATGTTCATATTGCTCAAGTGTTAATTGTCTTCCTTTTTGTAACGTATAATGTCTGCATCTCTATATTTAAGGAAAAGTTCCAATAAGAGCATCATTTAAAGACCAGCACACTCATAAAAGAAAGCTTTTAGTTCGAATAAGTTCCGGCAATAGCAACAACAATTTCCAGAAACCATGATCAATTCTCCTATACATCAAGATTCAAGTTACACAACATATGAAACACACATTTACTTTTGGCTATATATTTTGTTATGAAGTCTTTTAGTAAAGAGGACATACCAAAATATTATGAGGGTATAGTAACATCAACCAATGTATAGCAGATCAACTCATTGCTAAGTTAAGTGAGAATCCAATCGGATTCTGCACAACCAAAATATTATTATGTTAAGATATAATCCATTTAGAAGTTCTATTTTCAAATATTTGTTAGCATAAAATATTGGATTTGTCTTTCGCCTAAACATCTCGAATTCGTCACCCAAATCCTAAAGATAGCATATTTAACCAAAGATGACTAAAAAATGTAAATACGACTAATAATTTCTTCTTATTTTTTACCTGAATAGAGGAGAATGATCACTTTCTGAAAAAATAAAAAAAAATCATTTTTTTAAAAGGACCAAATGGTCCCTTATAGAACTCATCTTTACCCTAGATAGAGTTTGTACATGACCATATTGTGCTTTTCCTACGTGGACCTTTATATTTTATCTCGCATTATATAAGAGATAATTGTAAGAAAAAACATTCAAATTAATATAAATTGGATTACATAAAATAAACGTACAAAATATGTTTTGATTACATTACGGTTTTAATACATGTTGAAAAATGTATGAAAGTTATAATATGTTATTAGTCTTGGTAATACTTGATATTTCTACCCTTTTTAATAATGTATGGAAAATAGTTAAGTTAATTTCTTAAGTTATTTTGCCAAATTGGTTTGGTAATATCATCATGACATTTTTTTAAATATATATTTTTAGGAAATTTGCAAACCGTTCGGCAATTACGAATAAAAATGTTATACTTAATTTTTAGTTACTTTGTAAATATTATGAATTGTTCGAAAAATTGGATCAACCATAATGGATTTTTTGTTCGAAAAGTAATAATTTTACTATTTTAATATTTGCAGGAGATTAGTATATAATATCGGTGATTTATAATAGGGTTAATTTCCTTAAAATTATTTATTTTGGGTATATAGTTGTAAATTTAAGGGAAAATTTAAAAGTAGAAAATCGAAACACCAATTTTGAACAGTGTCATTCAATATCCTCGTTTTTTTGTAAAATAAATTGACTTCCGATTCAGCTGATAAGTTGCTCACGAATGTGTTCGATAACACCCAAGTTCAAGATTGGTGTTTTAGTGGTTTACTTTTAAATTTTATATTTAATTTACAATTATACCTAAAATTCATGATTTTTAAAGCAATTAATCATTTATAATATTAAAATTTTTAAATACACAACATATAAAGTATCTCATATCATGTTTCCGTCAACAACATAATAAGTCATCTTTTCATACCCATTCAATTCAACCTTATAAATCTCTTTTTTTTTAATAGTACTAATGATAAGTTTCAAAATATTTATTCATGTAACACTTATATTAAAAATATAATAATTGAGTTTGATACCATTAATGATCTCGTGCATTCGCACGGATGGAAATCTAGTAAATTTAGAAATTACACCTGAGCTCGTTTGATAACTATTCTGCCCGAACTTTGAACCCAGTTTAATGAACTCAAATAAAATTCTAATAATTTAACTATTTAGACTTTCTATCGAACTCGAGTCGAGTTAAGTTCTGATCTTATTTAATGCGAACTAGCTCCAACCAAATATTGAGTTTCACTTCAATTACAATCTATAATCGTCTATTCAAGTATTCATAGTTATAATAATTCCACACATATATAATTATTAGAAAAATAATTATTCTAAATAAATTATATACGACAAGCTTGATCTAAAAGAGTATAATTAGAAATTATGGCTCAAGGCAAGAAAGCGATATGCTGTTGGAGGGTTTGCGTACGGAGAGGAACAGTATGGGCAAATAGGCCCAATGTCTAACGTCGTGGGGACCACCCCACTATTCTTTCCTAATTATTACAGAAACATAGCTTGATAAATTTGTAAATTTAAATAATTTTAATATAGTCGTTATAAGATACTAATAGTTTTTAAATAAGACAAAAACTTATATGACACCGTTCAACAGGCCTCTTATATTAGACGGATCTCCTTTGATCCAATCTGAATCTGACCTAACCTGGTATATATACATTAAAAAAAAAAAGGTTTGAATCCTCCTCACTCGCTCCCTCTCTCTCGCTCCTCCCATAATCGCAGTTTATCCTCCTACAACCGCCGGTGAAATTTTTGCGAGCACCACCACCGTCAGCAACTTTCCGACCACCGAAGTTCCAGTCACATTTGAATCTGGTTCTGCGAGGTCAACATCTCTGGCGTAGACTAGAAGTTGATACTATAAGTTCATTTAGGGCTTTTTTTTTTTAATTTAGGGCTTTTGATTTTAGGGCATTTTAGTTGTGTTAATGCTTGTGAGAACGCATTCCAGCTGTTTGTGTTAATGCTTGTGAGAGAGGTCTTGTTGGATGAGTATTCCTTCTCGTTGGTGTTGAAATCTTGTTCGAGGTTGAGTTTATTGAGCATAGAAATGCAGATTCATGAGTTGATGTTGAAACTTGGGTTTGGGTCGGAATTTTTTTTTAAAGAATTGTTTGATTTGCATGTATGTACAGTGCGGGATTGTTCAATCTGAGAGGCTAGTTTTTGATAGGATGCCTAGAAAGGATTCTTTTTCGTATGATTTGATGATTGATGGATATGTGAAGTGCGTGATGGTGAGTTTAGCGCGGGAACTGTTTGATATAATGCCTTCAGAGATCAAGAATTTAGTAGCTTGGAACACCGTGATTAGTGGCTATTTGAAATTAGAGAATGGGCATATAGTTCGAGTATTTTTTTAGCCCTTTGCCCCACATAATATATATTATATATATACATGGGGTGGATTATACTGTGTTTGGTTTGAGAACTATGCAGTATACCTATTTACTACAATTTCATTGATTATCTTAGTGCATATTAATCCCAGTGGAGATGGACTAGTAGTGGAGTGAGGTTGTTTGGAGATCAAAAATCAAGGGTTCGAATATCCTCAAAATCATCAGGTCGGATGTGTGAATAAAAAAAAATAAAAAAAAATCTTAGTGTATACTATTGCTAATTAATATTACCTTCGTCCCAATTATATAGTCTATTTTCTAGTCATACGTAGATTAAAAATATTTTTGAAAACGACAGATTAAAGCTAAATTTCCAATGATACCCTTATTTAATATTTATGACTTTTAAGATTTAAGTGGTTAATTTTTTAATTTTCAAGAATTAATAAAGGTGTATCTGTACATTACTATGAAAATAAATGCTACTTATAGTAATAAGACTATATACTTAGGACACATCAAAATAGTAATATGAACTATATAATCGGGACGGATAGAGTACTAAATACAATTATAGCTTGTTTGCTAGATAGTATAAAGGTGATAAATATATATGACACTCTAATACTATGTTTGTTAGGAATATTAAAGTCCATGATTATGCAAGACCTCGACATGTGTTAATCATTTATATGGTATAACATACCACACCCTGCAGGCGAGATATATAATACTATACATAATTATTAAAAATTACAGACTAAAATAACCTTGCAAATATTAATTAAAAATCTTAGTACAAAATATTCACACAATATATGGTAACTAATTAAATAATATTTTAGGAATTGAAATTTTACGAATAATCTAAGACAAAAACTTGTATGAGACGATCTCATACATGAGACGGATCAATACATGTGAGTTAATAATACTTCACCCATAAATATTGATACTTCACCCATAAATAATGATATATGTGAGTTAATGATACTTCACCCATAAATATTTATACTCACATGCGAGTATAAATAATGATACTCACATGTGAGTTAATGATACTTCACCCATAAATAATGATCCCCGCATGTGAGTATTGACCCGTCTCATGTATGTGACGGTCTCACCCAAGTCTGCCCCATAATCTAATACATCTAAGCAAACACTATATTATTAATATATATTTTAATACGTGACAAACATGATATTGATATCTTATACAGTAAAACGCATCACATGTCAAACATATTTAATCTTATACCATATAATCTAGCAAATAAGTTCTTAGTAGTGAAATATAATAAGATAAGCAATAAAAATAAAAATAATAAATTAACACTAAAACACAATAATATAAATAATAAAATTACACTAAATAAGCACATTGTTCTCATTTTCACACCAAGGTGCTAGTTCGAACCATATCCATATATACATATATGATTCGATATTAAAAATATAAAAATTATCGAATACGACTACCCTCTTTCATCGGTAGTGGGTAACACGTCATTTTCTCTGCATTTACTATACCAAATACCCTAGATTTATAAATTCAGCCAAAAATAAGTAAAGATAAAACCTGAGTTCTTTTTTCGGTATATTCGACTTTTTTTTTTTCCTTCATAATACATAAATAATTTGGGTCAATTTGGGTGATATAAGTGGCATAGTCGGTAAGCTCGTGACTAAACAATTCTGATTATAAATTTCACTCATAGTATAGAATCTTCGATTAATACCTTAATATATTCTCATGATTGATTGATTATTTTAACTATTATATATATATATATATATATGTACTATATTTTCGTCCGTGAGATGCACGAGATTTTTAATATAAATGTTACATCTTTTTATTTTATAGATAATTAATATTTTAATTAATAAGTTAATATATATTTTTTTATTTGGTTACTTTTTTTATATTAGACAATTATTATTTCAAATTTGAAAAACATGACAATCGTTAAAAGAAATAATTACTTGATTACACACATAAACATATCCACATGCATACATATTATATTATAATATAATATATTTCAAATAATTGTATAAATAATTAATAAACCATTAAAATCAAAACATTATGTCATAAATTATGCAACATTTATTTACATACAATGTTTGTAGTGGCATTTTATACTATCATCATCTTTACGAATAAAATTTTTCAAACTTGTGACTCATGAAATAGTTTTATATAACTAACCATGACTAAAAACTTCTGAAATATATATATATATATATGTGTGTGTGTGTGTGTGTGTGTGTGTGAATAAATATTATGACAATAACTTATGTCTCATTTTAAATGTTTTTACATTTGTATATTTATACAAATTTATTTGATTTAACTCTTAAGAAATTGATAATTATGTTTTACATAAAATAAATGTAGTCAAAATAAGGTTAATAAATGTGCATTGAAGCATAAAAATAATAATGCAGCTTAAATATCTTCATTTTATTTTCATTAAAACATGATTAATTAACTTCAGTATCTAACGTTGAGAATTTCAAAAATTTACATATTGGTATCGTACATTTGCACAAATTAACGCTTATAGTGCTAAAGCAATTTCACGGACTGACAAATATTAACATGGACTGCTAAAAATTGTGCAGAGCGACAACACCATCTAATTAATATTTGTACAAATGGAATAAACTAATATATAATTTTTTAAAAGTTTGGGACAGCGGTGTAAAAAGTTAATATTTGCAAGGCTGAAAAATTATTTTAGTTCTATAAGAGTTCATTTATGCAAACAATATATGTTAATATGTAATTTTTTTAAAGTTTGGGACAAAACTGTAAAAACATCCAGTTCTCGGGTACTAAAATGTAATGAACCCTATAAAATATGTTAATTACGATTGTATATTTAATAACATTAGACTATATATAATAGACTACAAGAATTTATAAATATCAAACTCATTTTTTTTAGTGATTCGTTTAATAAGAATGTTAAATTGATAACCATGTCATGTTCAATATAATTAAGGGAATAATATTATACATGTTATATCTACATATAATTTATAATAAAGAATGCTAACG
This sequence comes from Perilla frutescens, assembly GCA_026008535.1. Classification (NCBI taxonomy): domain Eukaryota; kingdom Viridiplantae; phylum Streptophyta; class Magnoliopsida; order Lamiales; family Lamiaceae; genus Perilla; species Perilla frutescens. The sequence continues at coordinate 71,208,502 of BRKX01000001.1, forward strand.
ATTATGATATTTTACGAAATAATTCACTTAATTATTTTATTTAATGTATTTAATATATGTTGATGATTATTTGAGATAATAAATATGTGAAAACTCACATATTTATTCATTAGTGTAATCTATTGTGAATGTCATGTATATAAGAAAATATGTTATTAAATATAGTAGGAATGAATTCTAAAATAAAATTTGTGTTTGTGAGAGAGAAAAAGAGACAAAAAAAAACATATAATAATTTTTTATTTATAAAAACGGTAGATGATTCGATGTTTTTAAGTTTTTTTTTTTTTTTTTTGGGAGAGAACTCCATTTTATAGATATATAATAGTGTGCATCATTTTTAAAATGGTGAGTGATCGCGTTTCGATAAAAGAATAATAATAATAATAATAATAATAATAATAATAATAATAATAATAATAAATGAAAGTAAAAAATAAAAAATTGTGAGGATGAACATGGTCAATTTTGTCGGCCCATTAATTATAAGTTACTACAGAAACGGTCTCTCTCTGAGCCGGCCGCCTTGTTTTTGCCCTTTTAGCCTTTTAGGTATTAATTACTGTAAGTAATATTACTGCTCATAATTCATAAAACATTAAATCATTTTCATAAATTACAAAACTGCGTTCATTGTAATTATTATTTCCCACTTGTGCAATTTTGTTAATAAAGAATACTTCATTTTGTTTTTTCAAAAATACGGATACAGATTAAATCACGATTATAAATAATTGAAATCTTTTGAAATTTAAATGGAAAATGATTTAATAAACGACTAGCACGTAAAATAAAATTTATGCCCACATTACTAGATGGAAAAAAACTACCTATCACATATTTATAAAAACTAGAATACAATTTTGACGGTTATACTAAAATTATGTGTGCATTTTGAATTTTTTCACAATTGTGATGACTGATGAGTGATGATGGTAAAAACTATTTTTATGTTGTTAATGCATTTGCCTTTGTTCACTTATTCTATTGTTGCATAGATCTCTAAAAGATAATATTTGCTTCAAAATAAAAATTTTTAAAAAAATCTTAAAAGTTTATAATGTGCTAAATTTTATCTTAAATTAAGTTGTTGAGATATTTGAATAAATTGTGAAACTCATAGTGAAGACAGTTATACGTATAACGAAATCTATACGTTAAGATGATTCTTCATACGTAGAAAACAACTATTAAGGCGTAAGATCATAACATTGTGTCACTTGTAAAACACTTTATACCTAATTAAACAACAATACCATAGAAATTGCTATCTTTATGTGATTTAATTGATGGAGTAAGTAAAATTTTGATCGAAATATTAAGAATTGAATTCGTATCCCACTAGTAATAATTTCTTGAAATATTTCTTAAAATTAAACTCAACAAATAATTTTTATTGTCTGGTTTTAAATCATATCATTATAATTTTGTATTAAAATATATAAATACCAGAATGCTTAATCAGTCAAAAAAGGGGACGATTTCCGGCGATAATAATTAATAATCTACACCAATAATAATTCTCTTAAGTCGACTAGGCAAAAAATTACATTGCTATGATCACCCTATGTAATCTACAATAAGACTTGTCAATTATAAAGATCAACATAATTATGCTATAATTGAACAATAATTAACACTATTACACTATTATTAAGACAACATAAGTTAGGCTTTATATCTACTTCAGATGATGAGAAGACCTAGCTAGGGCCATTTTTTTAAATTTTTTTCGAGGTAATTAATTATGGTCAGTCTATTATCCTCTTTAAGGCAACATAATTATGGAAATTATTTTAGTTAATCGTTGAAATTACTTTGACCCAAACAGTAAATCAAATTATTAATTTAAGCTTAAAATTAAGATTATGCAATACATTTTTTTTAAGTTCCTCGTACCAATTTGGTGGCCTAGTTCATGGGTCATTGTGTAACACACACACACACACACACACAAACACACACGAACAGTAAAACCTTTATATAGCAATAATCTCATTATAGTAACACACACGTACAGTAAAACAATTATATAAGAAAACCTCAATATAGTAACAAAAAAATATGGTCTCAACTCGAAACAAGTTATAAATAGGAATATAGAAATAAAATAACATTAAATTTCAAATATATTTAAATATTTATATAAAATATCTAGAATCATTTAATTATGTTAATTAAACTTGAAATGATATGAAATACATATCTAAAGTTGCACGTGATACGTACATTTTTCAACATTCCCTAGATACATAGTACATGAATGAATCTTCTAAATTTAATATGTATACACAATGTGCATGGATTATATACGTACATTTGACTTTTGACTTTTTAAAATTCATGAATCTTTTTATTTTTTTAGGGAAAAAATTTATGAATCTTATTTATCTTTTAAATTCACGTGTTTTAAAATACGAAGGGATACATTTTCAAGTGATGTATAATGTATATTGTCTTTTTTTTTAAAAAAAAAATTAATTTTTATAAGTAAAACTCTATTTAAGAATGACCTCTCTATAATAATATTTTGATGTGGTCGAGACTATATTAATGCATAGAGGTGTCACTGTTCTCTTGGGGAAATTGAAAAAATCGAATGAAATATAAAATGTTAGGTCTTCAAAATGACCGACTTACTTGCAAATATTAAATCGGTTGTTGAAATTGATTAGCAGCATTTGTTGACACATCTTTCCCTAATAAATAGGTATATACATAAATAACCCAAACAAACAAACCACGCACATTGTTGACCCATACGATTTTTTTATTTTTTTTTGAGGCGGGTGGGGGTGATTTTATAGTAAGATTGCATAAAATAATAAATGAATTTATTCGAAAAAAAATGTCAAGGCATAATTCAAAGATTAAAAGAATTTGTTGGGTTATTATGGATTAGGAAACTAACAATTTAGTAAAAGTAAACCGAATCAATGACATGTGGATTATTTGTTTATGGCAAAGTACATTTTAATACCTACATTTTCGACTCTTTTTCAAAAAATAATTTTTTTTTTTCAAAATTAATAAAATAATAAACACTTTTTCAAAAATATTGTAAATCTGACATCGGATCAATTTTACAGTCCAAAAATCATACGTAATTAATAGTATTTTAAGATTTTTCTTTATTGGAGTATTTTTTTTATGCAGTTGGGGAAATAAAAATATTAAAATACAATCAATTACATAAGATTTTCGGGCCGGAAAAAATGATCAAATGTTCGATTGTAATTTTTCTGAAAAGATGGGTACTATTTTGTTAATTTTATTTTTTTTATTATTTTTCAAAAAGATTTGAAAATATAGGTATCAAAGTGTATTCTACCCTATTTTTTAATTGTCTAGAGGTCAAAAATATAAGTTTCTAAAAAAAATAATATAATTTTCTAAATTTTAGATATTTTTATTTCATTTCCTAATAACATAATTGGTGGTGTTTGCATCACTCTCATAATAACGATTGGTATGAATTATTTATCTACAATAATTATTTGGATATCAATTCAATCGACAATTTTATTTTAAGTTTGTAACTATCTCTGTTTTTTTTAGGATAGGAATTTCCAAAATTTTAGTATGTCCAGGAACTAGACATAAATTTTGACTACATTCTTTATATTTATTGATTTTAGCCATGGAGAAAATTTTTATTAAACTGATCATTTTATTCGTTAAGTAAAATTAGCTGGCTAACCTAAATAGAATCCTCAGCACCCCAACTTTTAGTACCAATTATTGGGTAATTTTATTGATGGTACACAACTTTTTCAGCTTTGTGTGAGACCGTCTTATATCCAAATTCAAATAAATCAAGATCTCAGTTCAAACACAATCTAATACAAAAAAAATGTATAAATGTGTTGTCGGATATGAGTTTAAGTTGAAATCTTTATCGTCTTATCACTTTTAACCGTAAAACAATCCCACATAAATTTTGTAATTAATATTCAGTACAATTTCCTCAATTTCATTTATTTTCCCCCCCTTTTTTTAATTTTCCAAATACATATATATTGGTATTTGGAGTTTGGACCACTAAATCTTCGGCCTTGAATTTTTATGAAATTAGAAGCAAACATCATAATCATTAGAGAGCGCCCACTTAAATTAGAGTGGGCCTCAAGGGGCGTGACACTCACGTGACCATGGTTCCTTCGGCCCAAATTAATTTGGGCTTTTTTCTATTAGGGCCCACTTTCTAATTATTATTTAATCAAGAATATCGATTTAAGTACAAAGTAATCATTGTGAATGTGAAATATCTTTTCGAGGAAACTGCATTTGCATTTGCATGTGCATGTGCATGTACAACAGTTTGGATGATGAGATTGCGACTATGATTCAAATAGTTTCATGCCTCTCCTTTTTTTTTGTTCCTATTTTGATAATAAGAGAAATTTGCAGCCGTTGGTGATGAATGTGTTATTTTAACGTGGTTCGTATGTGATACATTTTAACAGCAATCACCCCACAGTAGGCCAATCCCAAGGGTTGCCAAATTACTCACTCCACAGTAGGCCAACCCCCCCCCCCCCCCCCCAAATTTTTTCCTATGTATTTTTTTGCCATCGGGCACGTTCCGCCCCCGAATCGATGAAGGCAGATTTTTTTTTATATAAATACAGTGTAACAAGACCTCCGAAATATTTTCGTTTGGATTTAATAGATTCATGTTTTGGTTGAATACTTTGTGGGTGATTGAGTTTTACGGGATGGATCGATACTCAATTCTGAAATAAGGCTGATATATTTATGATATTTCCATCGATTTTCTTCTCCGTAGAAAATCACATACAAAGTGAAATGACATAAACCTTGTAAGTTGTGTTATGACTAAAGACGGTCACCTCTCACTAAAATTGAATTATTTTGATCCATTAAAGAACACCTGTTTCGGGCCCACTAACAAGGACCGAATGATTAAGGTCGAGAGGGTGATCTGCTGAAGTCAAAATTGAAGAGAACCGAGTCAAAATCACATCCTGATAAGATAGGGGTGAAATTTATCTCTAAAAAAGCACTTGACCAAGTCATAAGAGGAGGTCAACCTTATCTTGAATGAACCACTTGGACCGAGTCTTGCACCAGGGAAGGGGTCGGAGCTGGAGTTGGAGCTTCTTAGTTACAAAAAGGGCGTCTCATGTACCAGTAAAAAGAGAGGTCAGTGACTTAGAGACAACACCATTTACACACTTCGTTAATGACACTCAGAATTGGGAGAGGAGATGGAGCACTTTGAACAAATATCCATTTCTCTACAATCACAATTATTGTATTGTTCTGCTATTTGACTTAATCATCGGAGTCCGAACTCTATTACAAAATTGTCGCCAACACCCTCTGTAATCCTTAGCTTCACATTTTATTTGTTTGCCTATGCAACTCGTTGGTGCACGAACTCCGATATAAAATCAATTGCAAACTTTTTGGATCTAAAAGTTGACATAATAATTTTTTTTAACCAGACACGCAATATTTTCGATGGAAATAAAATTTATATTCGTATTACATTATAAATAATATGATATGTTTGATGTTCGTTTCTCCGTAACTATTATGAGGATTTCTCGTGGCTTACATAGTTGTTTGGTCAATTCATATTGTTTAAGTATGCAAGCAATTTAATCGGTGAGAGGTGAGAACTGAAAAAAAAAAAAAATCCTCTTAATAGATACAATATTCACTTTCCATAACCCAATACACTATTTATTTATAAATAGAAAGAATTGTCAATTCAGTACGATGAATAATCTAATAATTCAGGGTCTGATAGATGAAAACTATCAATTTCGAACCTGGAAAATGATAATTGTTAATACATGACCTAAAAAATGAAGTATTTCGATTTCTTTTAAATTTTTTACAATTTCTTCATTAAATTAAATAGGTAATTAATAAAGAATTTTTCGTTGAAAATGAATATAATAGTGATTTTAAAAAATAAAACAAAATCAAAATACATGATTTTTAAGGTCATAGATTGACAATTTTTATTTTTCAGATCCTACATTGATATTTTTCATCTTTTTATTCCTGAATTTATAGATTACGCATCCTTGAGGTTCTAAATCTAAATTGACAATTCTCTTTTAAGCCATAATTGTATGAGATTGTCGAACGAATCTCTTGCGTTAGACGAATCTCTATTTAACTTATGAGCTGTTTCCTCTCTTTTTTATTTTTCTTTTTCAGTGGTCATCCTTTCTCTATTCCTCACTCTCTCTTGTTCCCCCATTTCTTTTCTTTTTTACTTTCTTCTTTCAACTTTATAATTTCTTTATTAATTTTTCTTTTTTACAAATATATATTTATTTTATTGAATTAATTTAATTTTTTATTCGGCGTCTTGCGTAGGTGCCTTTACCCAACGCTAACGCGTGAGCTTGCACACTATACTCAATAATTAATTTTTTTGAAATAAATATAAACTTCTAAAATGGAAATAGTGAATTTTAAAATTAAATTGAATTAATTTAAATTTTTTTATACGACGTCTTGCGCAATGCACTCATTCGACGCTAACGTGTAGGTTCGTGCATTGTGCTCAATATAAAATAATGATTTAAAAAAATAAATAATTAACGAAAAAAACAAAGAATTAATGAAAAAGGGAGAAAAAGTAACAACAATAGCAGCTGCCGAAAAGAAGAAAAAAAAAGAATTGTGGGTTCCTAGACGCGTGGGCCTCAGTGCATGAAGCTCACGCGCCTGAGATAAAATATGTTGATGGGGGCATGGGGCATGTGTGATGGTTTTTTTTTTGGCGAGTATGAATTTTATTTTTATTTAACCTGTCTAATCTATAAGGCTCGTTAGACTATATTAATTTTATAAGTTTTTGTTTTTGTTTTTCTTTATAAGGTGTGGTTGAGTTCTTTTTATATTTAAAACCCTGTACATTATTTCAAAATCGCAAAGTCAATTAGTGTAAGAATGTTAAAATATTTGTATTAACAAAATAAATGAAATGGAAAACTATACTCTTATTTGGAACCATATCACAACCATTCGAATTTTAATTTATGAATTCGATGATCAGATCAACTGGGGAAAAAAAAAATTAATTGACAATCCCACCTAATTAATCAAGAAACGTGCCAAAAATTTTCAACATGCATTTATTTGCTTTTTTTTTTCCCGTCTTCTTCTTAAAATGACTCAATTCGTTAGTAGTACGTGTGTGCTCATACTTTCTCCATTTAAAAAAAACACATTGATAGGACTGATAAACTCATATATAATTTCTAATCATGAGATCACCAATTGACCAACTAAACTATTCATACGAGCCATTTACTTCCTTTCTATAAATCATAAAATAAACATACTCGATTCAATTCGTTTACAACCTAGCTGTCACTGTCCTATATGCATGACTAGTGTTTGGGGGTGATACAAACTTTGACAAGACTAAGATGAACTTGATAAACCATGGCCCATTGGGCCCACATGCCCAACATTGAGACAACTTCAGTCCAGTCTTTCCCCCCGAAAATGACCCAACACTAAGTCACAGAGTTAATTCACCAAGTTGATCAATAAATTTCATCTTTTTGGGCCCATTAGGAAGTGGGCACAATTCTCATGGTAAAATCTCGTTAAATTTGTTAATCTATACACATATTAAAGTAAATTTATGTAATAGACAATGATTTTGGTGTAAATTATTGTCGACTACGCATTTTATCTTAGAGAATAATTTTTGAATAATTGGCAACATTTGGATTAATAGACAACAGTAGTGACATTTATTGTTGAAAATTTTCCTTCTTTTTTTTTTGCATTTTCTACGACTATTTAGATTACAACCCATGTATTTTAAGAAATTTTTGCAATCTTATTTATTATTATTTTTTACCTGAAAATTTGATATTTGTGATATTTTTTATTTTAATTTTTTATGCATAAATAGATGATTTGTAGTGCTCTACATTTGTCACCTAAAAATAGCTTTCATTTGTATTGCACTATAATAATAATAATAATAATAATAATAATAATAATAATAATAATAATAATAATAATAATTTGTAATAAATTGTTATTTTTTCTATTTCAATTTCATCATTTAAAATAATTAAATAATTATATTTTTTTTATACATATGATATATTCAAAGAAACCAAATATTGTATAATCGTGGATAATTATACATTGTTATTTTTTTTATGCACAGATGGATGATTTGTAGTGTTCTACATCTCTCGCTTAAAAAAATAGCTTTCATTTGTATTGAACTATAATAATAATAATAATAATAATAATAATAATAATATGTTATTTTTTCTATTTCAATTTCATCATTTAAAATAATTAAATAATTATATTTTTTTATAGATGTTATATATTCAAATAAATCAAATGTTCTATGATCGTGGACAATTATATGTTAGTATTTATAAAATCGTGATGTTAGAAATATTCCAATTCGATATTTCTAACATGGATTTTCATTAGTTCATAAAATTTAATATTATTTTTGTATATCGTAACTATACAAAATTGATCTTCTTGTCTAATTAATTAACGCATGTGCATATCATTTTATTAATTTTTATAAATTGAACAAAACATATAAAATTAAAAAATAATTATAATATTACAGATCTAAAAAAATAATAATTATTTGTGCATCGCACAGTAGAATACTAATTTTGTTAAAAAGTCAACCGTTCTAAATTAAATTGTAATTTACCTTAAATATAAATACAAGTATGCAATACAAAACATATATTTGTGCACACATAAATTAAGTCCTCGACTTTTTATATTATTCTCCGCATATTTTACCATATTTAACGATGCACGTGAAGGCTTATAAAAAGGGCTGGTCTCTTATCAGACCCAAGATCCAATATCGTGCACCAAAGTCAGGTGGGTGCGTGGACGACATCCTGTCCTTTTTTATTTATTTTTAAATTTGCCCCCAAAGAACTATATATATCTTAAAGTAAAATTAATTTATTTATTTGATGCCTCGGCTCGTGCACTCATCCGACGATAACGTGTGGCACTGAACTTGATAATTAATTTTTTTGGATTAAATATATACCCTAAAATGAATTAGTGAACCCTAAAACTAAAGTGAATTGATTTATTTTTTTGATCTGGCGACTCGTGTAGTGCACTCATCCGACGCTAACGTGCGGAGGGTGGTGCACTGTGCTTGATACTTAATTTTGTGAATTAAATATAAACCATAATTGATATTAATAAACCCTAAAAAAACCTAATAAAATTGTTAAAAAAACACCAAACCCTTAAGTTCTAAACATTAATTTGGATGAAATAAACCTGAGTTCTTAATTGGGATGAAAAAAATGGGATGAAATAAACTATAATTTGAATTAAATAAAATTAGATAAGACAAATACCAGACTTGTTATTTTTTATAGTAACGGATAATACTTTTCAACTTTGGAATTATATTTTTTAGTATCTCGAGTGATACTGTTTCTGGAGTGTTTTTTTTTTTGTTTTTTTTTTTCGGGGTGGGATGGGTCGGGTTGGGTTGGGTTGACGTGCACCCCCCACCCACCTGACTGCCCGATTTTACGTATTTTAAGTTTTCTAAATATACGATTTGCAATTTAGACACAATTGTGTTAAATATTTCGTGATTAACCCTTAAAACTGCGGCCACTTTTAAAGCAATGAAACTTTGACACGTCATTAATGAATAAATTAAAATGTGAATAATGAATTGATGGGAGACAAGTTATAGGAAATTTGGGGCCAATGTCTTTTCATTCAATTATATAATAAATTGATTTAACAGTGATATGTGAAACCTTATGTCTTGCAGCCAATTACTGGACAGCCTGGAATAACACTTGGACCACTTAACATCACTATACATGTAGTTTTCGGGCTTACCTGGCAAACGTCGTACATAAACTGTCTTGTAATTAGATTTATTTATTTTTATATGGTAAATAGGTAATTGTTTACGTGACATTATTATATTCTCTCTAAATACATATATTTATTATTTATAAAAATGTGAATATGCTTGTAAAACCTACTTTGCACATAAAGTACTGACTCGGCATAGGTCGATCAAACTTGAATCTATGGCATTCCAATAATGAGAACGACCACCAATTAGGCTATCCCATGAGGACAATATTTAATATTTTTTAACAATATTCAATTATCTACTATTGTTAACGATAGTTGACATTCGAATTTATGACCTTTTGGTCATAAACTAAACAGACCTAACATCATGGAAGAGATGGTTTTGAAGTAACATTTAGTACAGGAATAAATTGAATATGTTTGTTTAATATAACTTTTAGAAATCAATAATTTATTGTGAAAAAGGATAGACTAAAGAGATAAAATAAAAAAAAAATATAGAATTTATTTATGTTCAAATATTTTAATTACCACACCAAAATTATTTCCCAACTATCAAAATGAATTAAATTACTTCATCACGATTTGTGGTGAACATACACTAATACAGTAATACAATAGAGCACCGTACGAAATTATTAATTTTCTTGTGGATTCGAGTATAATCATAAGTAAATAAAATTCATTTGAGGAAAATAAATTAAGATTCATGAATCAATTAATTTCAGTGGGACAGAATGTTGTGGTAAGGGTGACACACAAAAAAAACCCTCAATTTTGGGCAAAACATATTATTTACTTAAAAAAAGTGTTTTTTCTTTTGCAGGGAATTCAATTTGGTGCCATAAGGAGTTGACACTAAAATTTCAAAATGTGCATTTTCCATTATAGACAATTAAAAGATTACATTTAAAAAATATCTCTAGACATTTCGGTATTATAAATGATACACCCGATGAAATAACTCGAATGCATCGCTCGATGTTGATACACACCAAAGTCGAAATGCACAAAACCTCACACAAACTAAAAGCCAATCACAGTATATTATGCAAAGAAACACCCAAAACACAAAGCACAACCAAATCTACAAGGCATGTGAAGATATCTAGGCCATGATCAAACAAGATATTGAAGAGATAAAAAATCTATAATTTACGTGCCCGTGGAGAAGCCTGGGGAGGGGGTTAGCTAGACATAAGAAAAGGGCTAACCATGTCAATCAATTTTGAGACTCGAGTTGCACTTGGCTGATCCGGCATTCATCTCAAGACCTGAATTGATACGGTCAATTTGAAATGCGTGTAGAAGCTACCAGACGGCTTAGGGATATTCAATATATAGTCGACCAAGGCACGAGATCTTCATCATCAGCAAACACAGCATGTACAACAGATAATGCAAGCCTGCATATTAGCATTAACCATCATAGATCAGAAAGATTTGTGCTGTTTCACCTTGTCAGTCGAGAAACGGGGATTATTGCATACGAGAAACTTGCGAAAAATAAATAATTACGACTGGAACCATGAAAGGATGGTGAAACTATACTATCACTCTGCAATATCTCACTGTAAAAGAAAATTATGGGAGTTTGCAAAATTTTCTGATCATGCAGAAGCCGTAAAACCAAGAAACATGCATTTTAGTATAGTTTACATTTGAAACAACAGAATTTCAGTTTCAAAGACTACCTCAAAGTTTTTGCTTGCACTAAATGAATTCTAAAATTCAAGTATTTGTGATCGAAAATTTAATTCTTTATCGCTGGAGTGGAGGACTGAGAGCACAGAAGAAAATGTCCCCATAGCAATAATTCTATATCCAAATAACACAACAGGTATAATGAGAACGACTGCCAAAGAATTGCACGTACTCAATCCTTAAACGAAGAATTAAAGGAAAAACATCTTTTGCAAACCTTGTAACGACCAGACCAAAGAAGAGGACATAAAACCCCAGCTTTATAAGCCGAGCTTTCTTCTCTGTATTAATTACTTTAAAGACTTCAGTGACATCGACAAGATGTTGGTTTGATAGGTACCTAAAATGTAAATTGAAAAAGATAGACAGAAAGAAAGTGAGATTTCAAGCTCAAGTATTTACGTCGAACACAAAAAGTGAATGGCAACAAGCAAATGTGAGAATTTAACAGCATCAATTTCTTTCATGATTAGTGCATCGTGAAAGTCAGGACAAGGTGGATGTAGAACCACATGATTAATCCGGTGAAAGATAGTAATTTTATCACAGAAGTCAGAATTTAACCAAGCATGCTCACATTATGATATATGATATTCCTAAAACTTCTTTTTTTCTCCTATTCCTGATCTTGCACATAATCATTAACACATCTCATGTTCGAATGATGATGTGTATTATCTAAAAACGTCAAAATGTGTGCCTGCCTCCTGATACTCGACTTGTTATCTAACCTCTCCATTCTGTAATCTTTCATTTTAATTGGTTTTGCAAAGAGGGTATTAAAGTAGTTAAGTAGGAATGATAACTAATAAGAACAGTCAAGTGTAGTAAATCACAAACAGAACAGTCGAGCCATAAAGAGTGCGGATGGAATCATGGAACTGCTGCAGAAAAGTAGTTGGAAAAACTTAATTACAAGTAAACGTACCGTGTCAGATTATAATATGCAGTAGGAAGCGAAAGCAAGAACATGACCCAATGCCCTGTGATGAGAAACAGAATGCAGAACGCGCCATGCAACAAATACTCAGGCACAATTACATAGTTGACACGAGATGATAATTCATAGGGATTCAAATAGTCAGCCTCCAAATCTGAGAACCCTAGGAACTACAGAAGACAAATGATACTTTCAGAACCATTTAGACATTCGATCGAGTTAGAGCACAAACTTTGTGAAGGGTACAGAGATACTTACAAGAAAAAAGACAAGGAAATAAGAGCAGGTATTAGAAAGAGAAAAGGAAGACCAAAGGAATCAGAAGACACAAGGAGAGCAGAGGCAAGAAACCTAAAGCAAAGAAACTTAGATGCATACAGAAATTTGAAAGTGATCAATAAATCACATACTATCATAGACTGCAGGATAATATATTAACTAAACAAGACCGATGCAAAAAGTCAAGGGAATGCAAAGAGGAGTTCGTCTTAAAAATGAAACAACCAAGGATTCATGAGTAAGTAAAAGCTCAATAAGTTCTGCAATTGTACAAGAATATAAAAAAAGAAAAAGAAGCCAAAATAGAACATTCAAGCAAGTTTGACAATCCTAGATCTGAATCCAAGTTCCCTTCTGCACCAATTTCATCTGATACCAACTTAGCAAATCAGCCTATCCTTAACTATCACTTCTTCGAATAAAAAAGGCTTATTTATATCTCATCTTCTTTCTGTTTCTAAGCTATACTTCACGAGGTTGGGATCCATAAAAAGGTGATCTGTTTCTCTGGCTTCCAAATGCAAGTCTCCACAACTTGTGCTGTTGTGCAATCCACAAACGTAGATCAAATTTCGATTGAAGTGGATAGTGCACAGTGTAAAGGAATACAAAGTTCACTTACATCATGTGAAACTCTGCCAAATTCAGAAAACTACAAAGGAGAAATTAATTTCTGAAATTGACTACTTCTAATTAAGATTGTTATACAGTCATCTCATCAATTCAAGCAATCCATTATTAGTTACATTCTCTAAGTTGGCACATTCTTCCATAGGTCATAGAACAAATTAGATTCATTCAAAGGGTGCTTCTTTATAAGGAGCAAAGCTAGAACTCACTATTTAATAGATCAAATTACACTCAATGCATAAGTAATCCAAACGCGCGGCAAATTTCATCCGAACCACACCAATGTTCTTGCAATAATGAAGCTTGCAAATGCCGTAGACAAAACGCCTATTCACTCAAAAACTCACCCAAAATTCTCTCTTTTACATCGCAATTAGCTTTTTGTAAAAGAAGAGACCACAACAATTCATATATTGCTATGGATTCTAATTCGCATATAAACAAGGATCCTTCAACAAAATCATACCTTTATTCTTCCAGTAATTAAATAACACACTCAAAAGCAACTGGGCTTTCCCCATCTAGACACAACATGCTTTCTTCTACCTCTTGATTATCCAAAGTCACAATTTTTTCACCAGCCAAACACGCCATTGAGTATATCAAACAAACTACCAAAAGGGCTCTGATTAATCGGGAAAAATAACCATGGAAAAAGGGGGAAAAGAAGAGAAAATACCTGGTAAAAATTTAATCCCAATAGAGTAAGGTTCGTGATTGCAAAGATTATCCAGACAAAAGGTAACAAAGCCATATTTTCTACTGAAGGAATCAGCACTGAAATTTACAGCCCCCGTTGCAAATTTCTTGGATCCTATTTTCCCCACAGAGGAATTCAGGATTAATGATAACTGAAAAAATAAAACGAGTGTTTGTGTAACACGCTTTAATGATCTGCAGTCTGTAAAGTGATGGCAAAAGATGGCATTTTCAAGCTTCGAATAAGTTTGTCACTGATTATTATGAGATTTGATCAAAAAAATAAAAATGAATTTACGAATTTACGACTAAGTTTATGGATCAGAAGGAGCGGGTTTGGGAGTTTTGACAGTTCGATCACATCCAATACATCCATGATAAATACGTTTTAATACTTGATAAATGAGTGTGAAATCGCACTTATAATTGAACTAATTGGTGATCGAAATTAACTAATTAAGAATTCAATATTATTACTTCTCATTAATTCTTTTTTATGTTAGAACACTTCATTAGAGTACTTGCACTAAAATTTACAATCTTTATTTCACTCTGCAATTTGTAAATTGTAACAGGACAATATAACTGTTTTAAAATTGATTTTGCAATTACAATATGCAAATTATTTTTTTGACTGATTTAATCCAGTATGTGTGATTAAATTTATGTGTACATTCTACGCAACAACTATTCATTAAAAAAAAAACTAATATACTATATTTGGATATGGAATTGGCTTCTTTTTTTTTCGAGTGAGTGTGTTGTAATTGTAAAAGTTCTTAAAAATTATATTTTATTTATAACACTTGCAATATCATGTTATAATCGCAAAATAAGCTAACAATTGGGATTTTTAATACAAATAACTCTACTTTATATGCTTTATTAATCGATCATTAAATAAAATACGAGTTTGAAAATATATTCTGGCACAGGATTGTATGGATCCTAATTGGGCCGTAGATACCATCAAATGTACTGATACTTCTTGGGCTGCAACAACAACCGGCCCAAACATGTAACGACGTCGTTATGAAGCTCTTGAGCTTCCCTCTACAAGGCTGAAGGCTCTGTAGGCTTCACAGACAGCTTTGAAGTCTAAACAGAATAATTAAGAAGAAAGCAAGAAATCACGAACCCATTTTCATTTCCACTTTAGTCACGCATTTCTTCTTCGGAATTCTGGAAGATTCAGTGGTATTTTTCTTTACTTACATGGCTATTTTATTCTTGGATTTTATTCTACACTAGCTTCATTTGCCTATTGCTTTCCGTTGAGTTTTGTTCTACTTTCGTGGTTGGTATTGATGTCTTTTATTTGTATATTCAGCTTCCTTTTTTTAAAAAAAAATTTATATTTGGATTCATGTAAAACTTGGTTATTTTGATTCTTGGAATTGAAGCAGGTAATATTGTGTAATTTGGTTTATTTTGCTTTGTGTGGTACATGTTTAATTCGATAAATGTGTTTGAGCCCTGAAAAAAATTCTTCTGCCACTGTCATTTTTATGTTTAATTCATTGATAGTGGGATAATATCTTCATATTTGTGTGTGTTTCGTGTGAAAAGTTTTTATTCATAATTAATGCGTTTTAGCAATTGCAAATAAATTTGGTAAAGCTTATCCTTTTTGTTTCTTTATATTTGTGCTATATTACTAGTTTGTGACAGTCCCTCAATAGAAAGATTCAGTTTTTCTTATAATTTAGGACTGGATGTCTGTGTTTCTCTATACAGATAAACTGGTATGGATAAATTACAAGCAAGAATGATGATATGAACTTAGGAACCCAATTTTTATACTCGAAAAATGTTGGGGTTTTCATTTCTGAATTGGTGTGTTTAATTTCCTAGTTTAGACGTGTTATATTATAGTGGTGTCAGGTGTGGTGTCTGATTAAATCTCCATCTGCAAGGTTCTTTTAGCCGTATCTTTGCTCTAAGCAAGATGGTTGTTTGTACTCCCATCAGCACATGCGTGAAAAATGTAGTCTGCTTGGTTGGAAATGTACAGAGACAGATGATTGTCCGTGTTTCTGATGCCTTCCAACAATCATCGTGCTATTGCTGTACCTTCAACAAACATGGAAGACTAAATTATTTTACCACCAATGCATCCAATGCAAAGCCTTCTTCACCAATAAATGGCTTTCAAGCATTTCAGAGTAACTGTTTTGGATCTTGTACTGCCGGACTTAAGACTGGTTGCCATTCTCTGACATTTAAAGGCCTTGTTAGTCCTAGACGTTATCGAAAGACTTGTGTCAATTTTTCAGCTGGATATGAGAATATGAATTTGAGACTTTTGATGCCCAAACAAACACAGCCTTCCACAGTTAAATGTAATATAGGACCTTTTTCTTGGACCCAGAGTAGTGTGTCTGCTGGGCTTTTTATTGGATTAATGGTTTGTTTTTCTACTTCTCAACCTTCATATGCTGAATCATATGAGGGAAATGAAACAAGAGACAGTTCTTCTGCCGGCCACTCAAATGACAAGAAAGTCCTGACAGACTACTGTGTGATTGGTCAGTAATATCTGGTTTACCTTGTTCCCCATAGTTCTTCAGGCATTTATGTGAATGAAATTGTATTTTAATTAATAATTTTGAAGATCACAATGCCTTTTACAATTGTAATGCCTCACCCTGATGGTGACATTTCAGTTTAACATGTTTGTTTTCGTCCAGTACGTTGATTTCCATTACTGTTCCACTGCACAGGTATACCTGGAGATGGGAGATGCTTGTTCCGTTCTGTTGCCCATGGAGCTAGTATACGGCTGGGGAAGCCAGCACCTCATGAGAATGCCCAAAGGGAACTAGCTGATGAATTACGGGCTAGAGTAAGTTGCAATTTCAGCTTTCAACTTAAGTTAAATCTCAAGGCTACTTATACAAAGAAAACCTGCCCAGAGTGTGCTGTATTCTTTAGTTTTTGGCATAAGAATATGTTTAATGATAGGCTACAAAACACTGATACTAGACTGAAAGTTAATGTTGCTCCCCCGAAAGACAAACTCGCCCAAAGTGAAGTTCCTATGGTGGACCAAGAACTGATAATGTTGTATTTTGTATGCTTGCATTACATTCAGAAACTTCACAAAAATTAAGGGGATCTAGACCTTTCAAACCCTTGCCAATATCTTGATAAAATCTCCGTCCCTTGACAATGGATCTGCCCATTTTGTTAGGTGGCTGATGAGTTAATCAAGAGACGTGAAGAAACAGAATGGTTAGTCTGCTGAAATTTCATTCTTTTTCACCTTCCAAATTGACCTCTTTGTTTATACCTATCTAATAGTTATGTTTTTTTTCCTCTCTTGGTACATATTAACTCATTCTTGCCCATGATGCTAGGGGGATTTTTCTTTTAAGTAGTTTTTAATTAATTATGCATATTGGTGCAAATCTTTGTAAATGTTAACCATGTTCATCATATATAAGTTATGGAACAATGTGAAGATGATGTCATGAGCAACTAGTATTTTTTTTTTACTCTATCATGCTTCTAATCTTGCATAAATTTGCTCTTGTATCTGTCATGAATCAGACAGAATGATGATTCGAGCTTTTAATCTTGCATCAAATTGCACTTACTCTTTAGTGGATACTCTGTAATATACCGTTGCTATAACCTTTCAGGTTCATAGAAGGTGATTTCGATGCATACGTTTCACAAATAAGGAAGCCTCATGTTTGGGGAGGTGAACCTGAATTATTGATGGCTTCTCACGTGCTCCAGTAAGTCTACTTCAAGAGCAAATTTGCAGCTTTTAATCTACGCATTCACATTTACATGTTTGCTCTTCTCCAGTCATTTGTTTTCATCTTAACCTAGGTTTCAGTTAATGAAAATTTCCGTCATTTCTGTCAAAGATATTTTTTCCCTGTCCCCCTCCACTCCTAAAAGAATTTTCATTTAAAGATTGACACTGAATCTCAAAATAGTCGAGATGAAAATGTGATGCAAGAACTGATGAACATGTAAATACCAGGATGCCAATCACTGTATACATGCGCGACCAAGATTCTGGTGGGTTGATATCCATAGCAGAGTATGGACAAGAATATGGAAAAGACAATCCTATTAGAGTCCTTTATCATGGATATGGGCATTATGACGCGCTGCACCTTCCTGTTAAGGGAGGCTCCAGGCCTCGACTTTGAGATTCCAGCTTGAACGCGATGAAAGAGTTATACCCCGTAGATGCATAGCAGGAGGAATGGATCTTCGACTGAGTTAGAAGCTACTCTGAGTATAAAATAAAGCAGTTCTATGCAATTCTGGCCTTACTATTTCTCTAACTGCTGTCTTGGTTGATATACCAGTTGCATGTTCTCTAACACTACTTTCTCTTATGTACACTGATAGAGATGCTACACTCATGGGCATTTGTCGTCTCTGTGCATATTAATAGTGTGATGCACACTCGATGTGAGAGACGACGAATGTGTACTGATGCTCGTCGTCTATTCGTCGTCTCACACGCACTAAAACCTAGCAATGAGAAAGAAACAGAAGCTAATGCTGATGGACCACTACACTTGTATGAAAGTGCATTTTGATCTGTCTCTTTGCATATTCTTTTGTGAAAAGTCTCTCTGATGTTTGTGATGTAAAAGGTTTTGTGCAGTTGTGTTCCACCCTCACTTCACTAATGTGCAATTCTGAGGGCAGAATGGGAATTTCGGGTCCTCTTTTTATCATTTTCTTATTGCTTTACATTTCTTGCTGAAATTTGAATCTTTACTTCAGTTGATTTTACCAAAACACCCCTACGAGTGGAAATTGATTTTCTGGAGAGGAGAATATTGAGCATGTGCCTTTGGCTGCCATGATTTTCTGACACCACACTCGTCTCAAAAACCAGCACACTTTTCTATAGATGTGCTGAGTTATAATTATTTTATTTTATTTGATGGATATTTTCAGTTTAATGAATGATAATAAATGCTTATTGAAGTAGTTGGTGGCTTAGATTTATTCACTTTAACCATATAACTTGAAAGATAGAAGTAAGAAAAATAGAGAAGGATAGATTATAAGTTTATAACTATATTATGTAAAGGATATTCAATTTTTTGATTTAATCATTTTATCCAAAGTCATATTTGAAGATATATATGTATCCCGTTTGGTTATTTTATCAAGTTCGGTACGATTTTGCAACTTTTAAGCTAAATGAAATTTTTTACTTCACTTTTTTATGTTCAATAATTTTGATAATTCTTTAACTTAAATGAGATTTGCAGCCTTCTCAAAATCAACATCACAAATATAAATTAGTCAAACGAAAATTCAAATTCACAATCTACGTTGCCTCGAAAATCCATCCAAATTCCACTTGACCACTTCATTCAAAATTGAAACAAAATATTTTCTTTTATCGTCTTCTTCATCATACTTCCTCTCTGCAACTCCTCGTTGCAGAAACATTTCTCTACAAGCATCCCATATCTTCATTGCATTGCATGCATTACAAAGATTGAATCTTTTACCGCTATTGTCAGCAGCTGCGGGTTTTCTCGTCATTGACAAAAAGAAAAAGGATTGAATCTTTACGTCTTTACATACTAAAAAAATGAAGAACTGCAGCATTGATACTGTGCTCAGCTTAGTTTGTTGCTTCTTCATTTTCTGCATTTCCTTCACCTGTTCTTTGAATTCAGACGCCCTTTCGCTCTTAGCTCTGAAAGCTTCAATCTCGGAAGACCCGAAACACGCTCTCATTTCGTGGTCGGATTCCGATTCATCTCCATGCAAATGGGGTGGGATCATCTGCGACGACGACAACCAAAATAGAGTCACCTCCATTTCACTCTCCGGCAAGAATCTTAAGGGCTATATTCCATCGGAGATTGGTGCACTCTCGTTTCTTGCCTTTCTTGATCTTTCACAGAACTCTTTCAGTGGGCCTCTGCCACACCAGATTTCCAATCTTCAGAGCCTTGTTCATCTCGACATATCTTCGAATAATTTCAGTGGCTCTCTTCCTCAAGGATTGAGCAATTTGACGCATTTGAGGGGGACTTTGAATCTTTCATACAACGCATTTTCTGCTGAGATTCCGGAGAGTTTTGGCCGGTTTCCGGTGATGGTTAGTCTTGATCTCCGGCATAATAACCTCACCGGAAAAATACCTCAGGTTGGGTCGCTGTTAAACCAGGGCCCAACTGCCTTTTCTGGGAATCCTTTTCTTTGTGGATTTCCGTCGAACATGTTGTGTGCAGAGCCGGAAGCTCCGAATCCAAGATTCTTGGACAACCCTCAGAAACCTGGTATTTCTTCAAATGGGTTAGCTGGAAATGGAAAGATGAAAAGTGGGATGGTGACAGTTTCTGTTATTTCTGGGGTTTCCGTGGCGGTGATGGGAATGGTGTTTGTTTCAGTATGGTTGATGAGGAGAAAATGGAATATAGAAGGCAAAATGGGAAGAGAAAATGTGAGCATGGAAATGGGATTGGGAGGGAGAGAGAAGGAGGAAAAGGGTAAATTTGTTGTTGTGGATGAAGGGTTTGGTTTGGAATTAGAGGATTTGTTGAGGGCATCAGCTTATGTTTTGGGAAAGAGTAGGAGTGGCATTGTGTACAAGGTGGTGGTTTCTGGAGGGAAAGGGATGGTAGGCCCAGTTGCCGGCGGTCCTTCGGTGGTTGCCGCCGTGAGGCGGCTGAGTGAGGGGGACCTGTCGTGGCGGTTCAAGGAGTTCGAGGCGGAGGTGGAAGCCATTGTTAAGGTGCAGCATCCAAACATTGTGAGGCTCAAGGCATATTACTATGCCAATGATGAGAAGTTGTTGATTTCAGACTACATTGGAAATGGAAGCTTGCACGATGCATTGCATGGTAAGAATTAAGAAGCACTCTCTCTTTCTTTGTTGCTTTCATTTGCTATCGTGTGATTCCAAAAGTTCAGCATTGGCACATGATGTTTTTGAGGAAAATTCTTCAGAATTTTGTGATCATTAAGCATGTCTTTGCATATAAGTCTTGTAAATGATCATAGTAGCAAGAACTAAGATTGATTCTTGAACTCTTACAGCATCATGGGACGATGTGCATTGCCTTTAGGTTCATGAGTTCCGTTCTCTAACTAGACGACGTTCGTTCTTCCAACGAACTACTATTTGTGATGCCTTCGGAGTTGGATGCTCCGAGGCATCAAGCATAGGCATGGCAAAACTGGTAGGTGCAATCGACATTGTTGCAAGGTGTGACATGTCGATGAGTATTCAAGAAACAAGTAGGGTCGTGTCTCATAAATGGTTATCGGTACCAGACTTGAATGATATAAATACACCTAGTGATAGTGAGATATTTAAAAAGAAATTCTGCAATCTGCAGCTCATAATTCATTTATGGCTCTACTACATCACCATTCATCACTGTCGGAATTCAACCAAATAGTTGGAGATAAACTATAACATTAAAGGTTATTATCAGATAATATTCACCTTCAAGAGAGAGCATGGTAAGTAAATTTTTGCTCCTATTTCAGTAGATTAATGTTATTTCTTCAAGCTTCTCTCTCTAGATAGGTGCGTATATTGTAATCCAGTGTCGTCTTATAGCGTGCTTGAAGCATGGAAATGGAGAAAATAATTTAGGCATACATATTCTTGCAACACCACAAAGAAACGTAGAAAGAAAGAGTACAAGAATCTGGTGTTTTCAGATTGAATGCAGCAGCAAGTTTTTGCTCAGACAGGTGGCAAGTTAGAAGTTAAGTCGTGCAGCTCGTGCTATTGTGTCTTAGTTGACTCAGTCCCTCATAAACCGACACTTCGTCTAGTTGCTTTCTTTCCCCATTCATGTATCATTACATCCGTCTATAATGTTAGATGCAGCAAGCATAGTTGATGTCAAGTCTCATTCAAAATGGTAAGTGGTAACTCTTTTTGAGTGATTGCTGGACCAGCTTTACACATGGTCCTTCTCCGGTGAGAAGCTGGGTGGTTCATGGTCCAAACGCAGTTATAATCGAGCCATGATAGATTATCAGACAAGTACAGATACAGGACAAGAAAATTATTTGATGTATCTTGTTTAGTTGAATAAGGATTTTAATTGGTTACATGTTTTTTGTACATCGAATGTTGCAGGGCCCTCGAATAACTTCCCCCCCTTATCATGGGCTGCAAGGCTCAGAATTGCACAGGAAGCAGCAAGAGGCCTAATGCACATCCATGAAAGCAGCCACAGAAAATACATCCATGGAAACATAAAAACGTCGAAGATCCTCCTAGATGATGATCTAAAGCCCCACATCTCCGGATTTGGTCTCTCACGTCTAGTACCTGCAGGAACCTCAAATGCAGCTTCCAGAAAGCGAAACCCGAGCCACACTCCCCAAAGCTCGATTTCATCAGCAGCAGTTATGTATGTGGCACCAGAAGCTCGTGGTGCTGCAGGCAGCAGATTCACACAGAAATGTGATGTGTACTCCTTTGGCATCGTGCTGTTGGAAATTCTTACAGGCCGACTGGCAGATGGAGTCGAGGGCGTGGTGAGGGAGATCTTTCGCGAAGAAAGAGCCTTGTCTGAGATCATAGACCCTGCTCTTTTGCATGAGGTTCAGGCTAAGAAACAGGTGGTTGCTGTGTTTCACATTGCACTAAATTGTACAGAACTGGATCCTGAGTTAAGACCAAAGATGAGAGTGGTTTCTGACAATCTTGATTCCATCAAATTGGAGTGACAATCTTGTACGTAGATGATGTTATGTGTAGTATTTGTTATCTTCGTAGATATACGTCAATGTGTATGTATAGCAGTATAGATATTGTATCGTGTAAGATATAGTTCGACAAAAAAGATCGTATAATATGTTTTTTTTTGGGAGCATCATGTGTTGTAGTTCCAACTTACTTGAATTGTCACTCACTTTTTAATGAGAATAAATAATGTATTTGGGAGAGAGGAGTAAGTCGCTAAATTACTGGATTAAAATTTTGGAATTATCTTATCACAAATCAAATTTTATAGTCCAATTTCTCTATTCTACTTGGCGTCTCATTTTGATTTTTTATTAGATTTTTATCATTTTTTTTTCTTCAATTTCAATTTATTTTGATTTTCATCCAATGCCAATGGATTTAACTTTGTCATAGAAATAAAAGGGATTTTTCTTGACAATAAATTTTGGGCTATGAAACTTTAAAAGTTTGGAAATTTTTATTTTTATCCCCCGAATTTATAATGAAATTTTAGCAATATTCGAATGCATGTTTGATGTATTTAAGTTTTCAGATGTATTGATTAGCAATATTCGAATGCATGTTTTATGTATTTAAGTTTTCACATGTATTGATTAGCATGTTGGTTGCATAGATTGTGTGTGTTTCTACTAAAAAAAATCAGTATTAATATGTGAACTATCTACATGTTAATCCCTTCAAATTTTACTAAGTGTAAATGGATACAAGTATTCAAAAATCAAATAGGAAATGCTTTTTTAGCCAACATTAATAACTCATGCTTTTTTATTCAAACAATTTGACAATCTCTTACATACCCTTAGTAAATGATGAGCCCAGTCAAACAAGAACCTTTGACTCCTTTATTTCAAATTTGTCTTGATCTAAAAAGCCAAAAAATTTGCCCGTTTTCTCAAGAGGACAAAGGAGATCGGCCTTTCAAGGTTTTTCTCACGAGTAGCCGCCAGAATTATTCTCACGAGCAAGAAACCAATTTTTTCTCACGAGCAACAAAGTCGATACACATTCAAATTATTTTCACAAAAACAGCCTCGATCCCTTCAATTTATTTCCATGAAAACTATAATTCTCACGAAGCCTCCATCTAAAAAATCTCATCGACCTTGAAGCCTTTCATCACAAGGGCGAAGATATAGCCATGGAAAATCTCGATTTTAAACGGGTTAGAACACTAAATTCAATTTTTTTGTTATTTTGAATATTTTAGATGATTTCATGAAAATATATGTCGATCAATTTATGCATTTATATTGTGGATTTCATGAATATTTTAGAAGATTTCATGAAAATATATATTGTTTTGAACATATGTCAAATTTGTTGAATTTAAATTCATGGATGAAATCTGTCGATTTTGGTGAAATGTGTTGAATTTCATAGCAATTTCGTGGCTAAATATTGTCCTGAAAAAAAAAGTTATCGTGAGAATATATACACATGAAAACAATCTCGTGGCTAAATATTATCACGAAATGTTGTTATCGTGACTAAATATTCTCACGAATTTGTTTTCGTGTCTAAAATTCGATGCTACTAATCTTTACAAAACGTCCAAATCTTTAATTTCACGTTAATCTACCACAAAATATCCTAATTTACCAACAATGTATGCATATACGATCACTAAATTTTACAAAACAAACATCTTATAACTTAAATACCTATTAAACATATCTGTTATGAAATTAACATAACTTACGGCTAAATTGCATGAAATTTTAAAAAGACTTCAAACCCGACCAATTCGCTCAAATTCACGGTTACAAAAATTAAAAACTCACCTCAAATTTCTTGGATATGTGTTGTTGCTTCTCCAAAATATTGTGTAAAATTTGGAATGGTGGAATGAAAAATGGCGTGTATTTTTTGCTGGTAAAGCTTTGTTGGTTCTTATATTAAATGTATGCAATTACAATTCACCTACCCAAATCATAAATCCTTATTTTTCATTTTTTTAAACTGCCCCAAATTTGTCATTTAGTAAATGAGAAAAGAAATGAGAATTCTTCAAATAAGACAAAAAGGGCATGTAGGACTTTTACACCACTTTTTGAATAGAATAGTATGACTTATCAACCTTGGCTAAAAAAACATTTGCTATCTTGAATTTGACTACTTTAATTTTTCACCATTTTACTAATCCCTAAACTTCTTTTTGTTTTTTAATAATAACTAGTATTTTCCATGTGCGATGCACAAATCATTATTATTTTTTAGATTTATAATGTAATGATTATTGTAGAATTCTATATGTTGTGTTCAATTTTTAAAAATTAATAAAATGATATGCGCATGTGCTAATTAATTAGATAAGAAGAAATCTTGTTTAGTTACGACAAACAAAAAGAAAATTAAATTTTAGGTATTAAATGAAAATTCATGTTAGAAAGATCGAATTAAAATATTTCAAACTACACGATTTTACAAATAACAATGTATAATTTTTCCACGATTAAAGAACATTTGATTCTTTGAATATATGACAGGTATAAAAAATATAATTATTTAATTATTTTAAATGACAAAATTGCAATAAAAAAATAATAAATTATTACAAATTATTATTATTATTATTATTATTATTATTATTATTATTATTATTATTATTATAGTGCAACACAAATGAAAACTATTTTTAAACGATAAATGTAGAGATAAAACCTCCCCCTATAAATAAAAAAATAAACTAAAATATGTTACAAATCTCAAATTTCCAAGTAAAAAAATAATAAATAATTAGATTGCAAAAATCTGTTAAAATACAATGGATGTAGTTTAAACCGTCATGAAAAATGAAAAAAGAAGAAGAAGAAGAAATTTACAATAATACATGTCAATACTGTTGTCTATTAACTCAAAACCGTTGTCCATGATATAAAAAACTATTGTCTAAAATATAATTGTTAAATTGTGTGATAGACAACGATTTATTTTAGAACCGTTGTCTATCACACGATTTTGCCTTAATATATGTATAGATTTATCAATAAATTTAATGTAAACGATAATTATATAATGTATTTCCTTACTTCACCTTTAATACATTTTCCATAATTTTCCCTCCCCCACAAGGGGCAAAAGGGACATTTCAGTGAAAAACCGTTTTATGTGCCCCGCAGTTGCCGTTGCTTCATTTCATGGCATTCTTGCTCCGCTTTGATCCTCTGCTTCCCGAAATTGCTCAGATTGAAATTCCATTTTTCCACCAAACGCGATTCATCGATTGAAATCTCTCTCGAACCCTAATCCCAAATCCTTGATCCAAATATTTTCTCTTGAAACCCATCCCTGCATGGTTTCGGATGAAAACATGCACGCAACGATCATTTTTCCAATCTGAGAATGATCCATCGGAAGGGAAGATTATTGTTCATTTTCGTTGATTTTTGTCGAATTTTACAAGATTTTACGGCGAGAATTGTGATGTCTGGATGATTTGATCGAAGGAGAGGATCGAGAGTTAGCATCTGGACTAGTGGTGTGTGGCAATGTCAAATTTATATGGAGGGGATTTTAATCAGAAGATTGATTATGTGTTTAAGGTTGTGTTGATTGGGGATTCCGCGGTCGGGAAATCGCAGTTGCTGTCTAGGTTTGCTAGGAATGAATTCAGCTTGGAATCTAAGGCCACAATTGGTGTTGAATTCCAGACCAAGACACTTCTGATTGATCAGAAGACTGTCAAGGCACAGATTTGGGATACTGCAGGTCAAGAAAGGTTAGGTTTTTCCCGTTAATTCTCTAATTAATAGTGTGTGTGTGTGTGTGTGTCTGTGTTTCCCTGATTGAGTGGATCTTGATTTTATTTTATTTTTCCACTGTTGTGTTGCAGTTGTTTTGTGTGTGTTTTTTAGATTATGAAAAGGTGACTATGTTTAGCTGAATGAATGAAGATTTTTGTTGTGAATAGAATATTCTGTACTATTTTTTTTTTCCTGAGAGGAACTTCTTTTGTGTGATTATATGAGGAATTAGATTTTTGTAAATTAATTTTTTAGGTAGAGTCTATGTGTGAAGGTTGTTGTTTGAATGAAAAGGCGATGCCCCATTGAAGGGTTTTCTGATCTTGTTTAGATATTGAGCTAGCTGCATGTTGAGGATTTAGTGTTTCTTTACAAATGCAACGTGTGGAACGAGAGCATCGACTCGATTCCTCAACTGTTATTGCCGAGAGGAACTTCTTGTGTGTGATTTTACGAGGGATTGGATTTCTGTAAATTTATAGTAGAATCTGTTTGGGTTCAATATGTGAAGTTTGTCATCTGGATGAAGAGACGCTGTCCCGTTGAAGGGTTATCTGATCATATGTAGATATTGAGCTGTGTATAGAAGAAGGTTTTATTGTGTGTTTATGATCTTATTTGTTAAGCAACAAAATTTGTAGGATGATTTGGCCTTCTCAGTTTGATGATAATGATATGGAGCTCAATTAATAATAGGTGAATCAAAGTCAACTTCTTGCTTTATATGGAAAGTGATTCATCTAGTTTAGGAAACCAAATAACTGTTTCTGTTTATCTCTCTCTGACTTATTGATCTGCATATATGGATGCTGAGCAAAAGAATATGCATTTGATCAGTTGTGAATCTTCTGATACTCTTTGGAGCTTTAAATGCTTGATCTATTGAAATGAGCACATTATTCTGACTAGTTCATCTGCATGTATATATAATGTATACTCTCTCTTTACAATTAAGCTATTCACAGTTGCTTATCGTTGGACCTTAAAATCTTGTATCAACCCTAGGTATCGGGCTGTGACAAGTGCATACTACAGAGGCGCGGTTGGTGCAATGTTGGTTTATGATATAACAAAACGTCAATCTTTTGATCACATGGCTAGATGGCTGGAGGAGCTAAGAGGGCACGCTGATAAGAACATCGTTATAATGCTAATCGGGAACAAGTCCGATTTAGGGACTCTTCGAGCAGTTCCTACAGAGGATGCTCAGGAGTTTGCTGAGAGGGAGAATCTGTACTTCATGGAGACATCAGCACTCCAAGCAACGAATGTGGAGAGCGCGTTCATGACCATCCTTACAGAGATATATCGGATTGTAAGCAAGAAAACTCTAGCTGCTGGTGATTATTCGAAATCTACGTCTTTGAAGGGTACTGCGATCATTGTTCCTGGTCAAGCAGATCCCAATTCTAAGTCTGGTTGTTGCACATGACTAAGTGAATCTTTTCTTCTTTTTTTCTCTCAAGGGCTCTTTGATCCTTACCTTTTTTCCATATCCATTGATGTATACACCTTTTTTGTTTAGATTAGTCTACTTTTATGGGTTCAATATCACAGAACTGGGTGTTGCATAACCGAGCAAGATTTGCTTCTGAAGAAAATTTTGATGTAGTTTTCAAGAAATTGTAAGCAGCAAAGCATTCTTGCTTTGCATCTGCATTTTTTGATGTACATGTAAAACTTTGGCCTATTTCAGTCAAGCAAGAAGCTTTGAGTTTTCTTATATTTGTGTGAAAACATGTGTTTGTGTTTTGCATGAGGCCACTGCCACATTTAACTGGTGTGTGTGTGAGAGAGAGAAAGAGATCTGTCGAACATAATTTATAAACTTGTAAACCGGGATGTAAATGAGTTGAGCCTACTCGTAAGCTACTCCAGATAAACTCGACGAAAACTCAAAATCAACTCAAGATTTGTTGAGTTGAGCTACTCGAGTGAAATTATAGTAGACATAGTAGCTGTATCAGGCTTCAAGACAATTGCATTTTTACCTTTAATAATTTAATTATTTTTATTTAAAGTTAAATAAACATAATTTTTTATTTAATAGTAATACATAATCAAGTTGAACTCGAACTTGAAAAATTAGAGCTCGACCGAGCTCGAGTCAAGTTGATCTTCGAGTTTTCTCATCGAGCTTGAACTCGGTAAGACTAATACTCGACTCGACCTGGTTCGATTTCACTCCTACTTGCAAAGCATAAAGATGTGTTAGATTAGAGAGAGAGAGAGAGAGAGAGAGAGAGAGAGAGAGAGAGAGATTGCAATGAACAACATTTATAAACTTGCAAAACATAAAAATGTGTTACGTTTGCTGCATTGCCACTCATCAAATTAGTTTCGACTCTATAAACTTGCAAGCATTTCGATGCATTGCAATTATCAAAATTTAATAACGAGTTCGGTCAAATTTGAAACGTTTCCAGCCAAGAAAATACTTGCATAAAATCTAGAAGCCCCTAAATTTAAATATTATTTCGATTTTATTTTCGTTTAATAAAGTTCAAACTCACTACAAATAAGCTAATTTTATTGCATGATCATGTTTGAACTTGACTTAATTCATCATCAACTATATTAAATTATATTAACTTCGTACGAATTATAAACGTCTCACATTACGTGTAACACTAGATCAAGGTGACAATAAACCTGAAAGTATTTTCAATTAAATTGTATATTTGTGTGAATGAGTTGCATGAAGTTATCCTACAACTACAATTAACCAGAATTAAAATAAGCTGGATGGGCAAAAGAGTAATTACAATAATCAAACGTCATTATTTGACCTATACCGCTTTCAAACAATTTTGAATTTCAACGGAAAAATCTCGCCATCCCGCTTTCCATTTTTGCTGGATTTGAAATTTCACTTCAATTTCGCCATATTTTTTTTTTTTTTAATTCCATTTATGCTTAACTTATCCTATAAATTACCGCCCAGTTTCATTTCGAAAATTCGCCATTTCACCTTCTTCCTCGGAAGCTCCTTCCTACAGATTCACAAAAACTCACCGTAAAAAGAGGGAAAAAATATTTCCCGTTGATTATGCTTACTAGTTGTCTCAAAACCCTTTGATTTTCAAGAAGCGAAGTAATACGATAAACCCTCAGAAAGTTCTTCAAAGGTACAAGATTATTTACTTGTTATATTTTTTTTCTGGGTTTTTCTGAGTTGCCGGAAAAGTGATTTTTTTCGTCGATGATGAAGTGATTGCATCTGGGCCACTGAGAAAATGATTGTTTTTTCGCCGGAACTTCACCGACAGTGGATTAAATCTTCTCCTGTTTGTGGGTTTTAGTTCGTTCTTTGTTATGTATCTAGTAGCACAAACAACTTGATTTATAGTTGTTTTGAGTCCATTGTCATGGAAAAAGATTTCAAGGTTTCGTCCGTTCATTTCCCTTGATGACGGTGTTGTTTTTATTTTAATGGTCTGTGAGTATACTTAGATTAGGGAAGTTGAAGAAGTGTACATATCTGGTTATTGTGCAATTTGATTGATGTTATTGCTTTCATCTAATTATACGGTTTAAATTGATTGTCATGCTGCTGAAGATATTCGACAAAATGCCTGAGTCAAGAGATCGGTTATCGAGGGAAGACAGCATTGTTGCATCTTACAGTCAAAGGCGAATTCCAAGAAGTGGCAATAGAAATATTGGGAGCGGCATTTCGATAGCTTTTGTTCTAGAAGATGACAATGAAGAGGGGCAGGCTGCTACCAGAACTCCATTCCGGTGGCGAGATACGACAATGGCGGGTAACCCCAGCTTGATAGGAGGTGCTGTTGCGACTCCAAGAATTAGGCCATTGACAGGGCATGGTAACTTGTCACCGGTGGTGGGAAGTGGGCGTAGCCGTGGAGCTGCTTTTGGGACCCCTAGACTTAGGCGCATTGCTCCATTGATGGGGCCTGAGAACTTGTCACCTGTAGTGGGAAGTGGCCGTGGTGGAGGCCGTGGCCGTGGAGGTGGAGTTTTGCCTACTTGGTATCCTAGAAGGCCTCTGAATGACATTACTGCAGTAGTAAGGGTAATATTCTATTTTTTCTTGGAAGTTTATTCCCATTGTGCTTTCTTTATTGTTGATTGCATCGCTTTGCCTTGCATTTTCATCACTGTTATCGACCTCTTTGTTTGGTGGTTAGTTCATCACTGTTAATAGGCCTTACAAAGAATCTTGTAAATATGGTTTCAAATGCTAGCACTATTTGATTGCTAGACTACATGTGATTGCATTTGTCATAGGCAATTGCAATTTTCAAGCTATTTTCTCTTGAAGATGTGCATTTGAACTCATTGGAGATGATTCTCTCTCTCTGTCTAGGCAATTGAAAGAAGAAGAGAGCGAGGAGGAGATGGTGAAGGGCTAACTCAGAGTCCTCTAATCCAGGATAGGACATCTCATGATCATTCTATTAGCACACCAGGTGCTTTTCCTGAGCACAAAACTGCCATGGTTTCGGAGGGTCTGTCATTTTCAAATAGGCGTTGCCCGCCAAGTATAGGCAAAGTTCCCAAGATATTGCTCAATGTCACACATCACAACAAAGGAGATACAGCTTGTTTGACACCTCAGAAACAGCTCTTGAACAGCATCGACACAATTGAGAAGGTGGTGATGGAGGAGCTCCGGAAGCTGAAGAGGACTCCCTCTGCCAAGAAAGCAGAGAGGGAAAAAAGGGTCCGGACGTTGATGTCCATGCGCTGATGCTGATGTTTTCGTGAAAGCTCATTTAGACTCAACCAAGATTGTGATTGCAAGATTTCGAGACAGTGAATGACATGGATATGGCTGATCATCAACTAGTGATCGACGAAGTCTCATATTTTTTTGGTCATTTGTTGATGGCTGATCATCAACTAGCGATTAAAGTCTCAGATTTTTTTGGTCATTTTCTTTTTGGCCATCTGACTGAAGTTCCAAGGATCAGCAGGCAAAAGATAGAAATACATTTCATAGCTTATGAATTTGATTCTGGAAAAGATGTAAATATAGGCTTCTGTGCTATTTTTTTGTTTTGTTTCTGATTCAATACAGAGTTGAATGTAATTTGAGTTCTTTTTGCAGAACATGAATGATCTATAACAATTCCTAACAAGATTTTGCTTTAATCCCTAGTTTGCTTATCATCCTATATTTCTGATAATTTAGTCCCACCAAATCCAAATTTGGAATTGCGTTATCTTCAAATTTCCTCTACATCCTTTACTTTGTAAAGCTCAAAATGTATATTCTTTTTTAGGGTTGTTTTTATTATAAGTCAAGTCTTTTACCAAAATTGCAAGATAAAAAAACTGATATCTCAAAATTTTCAAAATAAGCAACACCTTAAAATTAACTGAGTAAGCTTCCGGCATGAATTCAGATGAAGTTTGATTTTTTTTTCTTCCTCATTACCAAGAGAGTATTTGTCTAAAAAAAGGGTGATTAAAGTTTTACTTTGAATACTTAACTTTCTACTAATCTTGCACAAATTTAAGTAACTAAGAAAGTAATTTATACACTGAAATAATTATTTCTCCCAAAATTGAACGATAAACACATCGAATCTATCATTTGTTGACCATTTGAGGGAATGAATGAATTTACAAATTAAGGGACTACGACATCAATGTTTGTTTGATTAAAAGCTGATTACTTTTACAATAAATATATCGGTAAAACGAGTAATCAGCTACAAATTTAGTAGGATAAATATGATTTACACCAATAATTAAGTTTAGTGTAAAAATACGGTATATAATTGAAGGTTGGAGACAATTAACTTAAATGAAGGAATTAATAATTTGTTAAGATACCCTTTTGATTCTTTCTCCTCGAGAAACAAACGGAAAAAAAAAATTAATGATGTTTCTAAACCAAATTTACTGTATTAATTTCCAATTATATTCCAATATAGGATTCCAGCATCAACACAATTTCCTTATTTCTCAAGAATATTATTCAATTTTTTGACCCAAGAATATTATTTCATTTGAAAATAAAATTCAAACACAATCTAGCTTAACTAAAACCCAAATTTTGAATATTACTATATGAGCAAATATGAATTGTGTTGATTAGGTATGCAATTGACACCTTAAACTTATCATAATTCTCAATTTATTTGTTGGCATAATCATTGAGCCGAAATTATAAGCAAATCAGAAAAAAATTATGGATATAATGAGGTGGCGGGGGGCCCCCCTATCTAAATCCGCGGTGTCACACCAGCTTCTCCGCCCCTAGTTTCCACTTTCCACCTCTCTCTCTCTTTCTCTCTCTGGTTATGGGTCATAGCCAATCGGTCGTAGGTTATAAGTTTTTGTCATGTCCTTTACGGAATAGGGTATAACTTGCGGCAATATTGCCATTGTTGTATTGAATTCTTCAGCTCACAGGATCAAAATTCGATTTTATTGTGATTCTTGATACATTTGATTCTGTAAAGAAATAACTTTTTTTTTTCTTCTCACGCGGACCGAAATCTCTATTTTTTCGTGCATCAATTAGATCCCTTTGAAGCTGTGGTTGTGATTCTGATTTGGGTTTCTCTCACAAAGCCTAAAATTGATGGAAAAATCCAATCTTTCTTGATTGAAGTGTTTTGCGAGTTATAACATTTTTCTTATATCCATCTAAAAAAAGAAATGGTGACTGTAAATATGGGCACCCTTTACTATGTGCTGGATCATGTATACGGTGCATTGTTGCACAGAACAAAGATTAGCCCTCCATTTTTCTCAAAGGGCTGGGGCGGCACAAAGCTTGAGCTTTTGGAGAGAATGATAAAGCAATTGTTTCCTGAAATAGAAGGTCAAAATTTGCCTCCCACTTTGGTGCGGCCCAATTGGAAAACTGTTTGGGAATCAAAGAATGCTCGTCTCAGAGAAGGGGTGTTTAGGACCCCTTGTGATGAGGTGCTTCTCAATGCATTGCCTCCTGAGTGCCACACTGCAAGGGTTGCTTTTCTCTCTCCGAAACTCGAGCAGCCACAGAGGATGGCATGTGTTGTTCATCTTGCGGGTATTTCATTTGAATCAAGTTTTGGTTGGATTTGCTTGCATTGGATTTATTGTGTTTTCTGTAATGGTTTTGGCAATTATGTGGTGTGTAGTGAAAGACCATAGGATTTGATGTTTTGTTGACTTAGCTTAGGATTTGGTTGTTCTATTAGGATTGAGTAACTAGTCATGCTGTGTGCGTTTGGTGATTGAGGTGAGGACTTGCATAGATGTTGTTTTGTGATTCAGCCTTTTGGAGTTGTACATGTCTTTCCCAGGAAACTAATGGAAGCCTCTGAATTGAATAGTTGGCATTGCATTTAGAATTATGTTGAGTTGATTAAGAGAGTGCAGTTATTGAAGGATTGATGGTAGTCACAGCAAAGATTTCAATAAGATATAGAACCTTTTCTTCTGGGTGCTCCCGGCATTCTTTTGTAAGACATATTGTTTTGCATTGATGATTTATGCCCGGATGTCCGTATTCTACTTCCTGGATGTAGATTTGAATTGTTTATGAATATGTTTGTGTGCAGACATTTGCACATATGTAGATGGTCTAAAAAAGATACAAATACTGTACAGATGATTATAGAGGAAGAGTTCCTTTTCTTTCAGTGAATTTGCAGCATGCTCTTGCCTTTGTGCTAAAAGAATAAAATTATGTGGATTGGACAGTCATGTGATAATGGTGCACGCCATATGTCCTGTGTTTCAGGCACAGGAGACCATTCATTTGAGCGGAGGTTACGTCTTGGTGGGCCTCTGCTGAAGGAAAACATAGCAACTATGGTGCTTGAGAGGTGAAATGGAATTGTCTCTTAACTAATAGCTCATACAATCTACAAATTGTCATCAGATTATGGAGTTATACTAAAGCGATGTATTTACAGCCCTTTCTATGGAAGAAGACGTCCTGTGCAACAGAAGGGAGCAAAACTCTTGTGTGTCAGTGATTTGCTTCTATTAGGAAGAGCTACCATTGAAGAGGCTCGTAGCCTTTTGCATTGGTTAGACTCTGAAGCAGGTTATGGGAAAATGGGAGTCTGTGGACTTAGCATGGGTAAGAAACACAACTTGTTTGCTTAGCTCCTGAAAGAATTTAAAACTAGAAGGTTTTGATTCCGTAAAATTATGATTTCTGATTTATTTATTTCGTTACTTGTGACTTTAATTATAAGTGATGCACTAAAATAAGTTACTCAATGCAGAATTTGAGACATAAGTTCACCCTCTTGGGACAGCGTATTATTTTAATGTCCAATAATTGTTCAGACTTCAGAATATTTTGAAGCCTGGTGTATATTACTATTTCAAACCTCAAAACGAAGACCAAAAATGTTTTTATGGACACAGACTGCTGTAGACATACAATGGCATAGTATAGAAGCACATCCATAACCAGATTTTGGCAAATTTCTTGCATTAATACATCTAAAAAAGCTTTGTCTTGATCACTGATGGCTAATACAGAATCCTTACCTGGGGTAGTGCTGTATCATGCTGATCTGTTACAAGGTTGTATGTGCTGATTTACTAATTGGCTTTTGGTAGTTTCACTCGAGCAAAGTAGCTTTTCTTTTTATGTTCTTTCCCCCCACTGTTTTCTGGAGCTGGGTAAGAAGAGAGATTCTGAGCTTTTAACTCTTGTTTTCTTTGCAAGCACATTGTAAAACAATAAGATGGGCTTGTCAGTATTTTACTCATATCTCTCTGCCTTTGAATAGTTTCCACCTGTCTTGCATGAACATAGGCGGAGTACATGCTGCTATGGTTGGATCCTTGCATCCGACACCTATTGCTACATTCCCGTTTCTTTCTCCACATTCTGCTGTTGTGGCCTTCTGTGAAGGGGTATTAAAGCATGCCACTGCCTGGGAAGCTCTTAGAGAAGATCTTGCCATGCAGAAAGTTGCCTTGACAATTGAGGAAGTAAGGGAGCGAATGCGGAACGTCTTGTCTCTAACTGATGTCACACGGTTTCCTGTCCCCAAAAACCCCAATGCGGTTATATTAGTTGCGGCTAAAGTAAGTAACATTATACAATTTTTTTAATTTTCACTTAAAAGGAGACTGATCTGACATGAAACACTATAAGTGAAACAAAAATTGCTAAGACGTCGGATGCACCATGTTCAAAAGAAAAGCGTTGTTGGATATCTAATTATAGCACTCTAGATTGAGAGCATATAAATAAAAGGAAATTACCTGCCTGCATAAGGAAAACCTCGTTTTCACTAGTATACTTCAAGAAACATATGTCACATGGCATGCTTTTGTTTCATAAAAGACCTCCATTATTCAGGTTCCTATGTATAGTTGAGCTAAATCACACCCTATTACTGTCAGGATGATGGCTATATCCCGAAACACTCTGTATTGGAGCTTCAAAAAGCTTGGCCGGGATCAGAAGTAAGGTGGGTTTCTGGTGGCCATGTTTCATCTTTCCTTCTTCATAATGGGGAGTTCCGTAGGGCCATTGTGGACGGGCTTAACAGAGTTCAGTGGAAGGAACCTCTTTCATGATATCGAGTTACACATGAAGAAGATACCGTAATAATGGATATCGTAAGTCTTCCTCACCTCTAACTCACATTTGTACGCTAAGCACCCAACATAATTGAACAGAGGGTTGCTGTGTCTTTTAATAGTCTCTAATTTGTCTTGTTAAAGGAAAATATCTTGTTGAAAAACTCAACAAAATCATGAAATTGTTCATTTTTTTTTTTTTAATTTTACCCTTTGATATGAATCGACTTACTTCTACTTGTACCTCCACAACATATTTGAACCTAATTTTTTGTTGACTCGTGGTAGTAAGTAGCTAGAAATGTGTATGAATGAGTCGATCTGGTTTATCCATTCATTGGATATTGCAACGTCTTTGGTGTGTCTTCCGTGACATTGGTAGTTATGAAAAGCCGTTTACTCATCTTTGGTATGTCTTCCGAGACATGTTTAGATGCTCTGTCGTAGAATAGGTTGGAGTTCGGATTGCTACATCAGGAGGTTTTAAGCTTAGGAAGTTTCTTTTACATGCATTGATCTTATCAGAATAGAAGATAAAATACCGTTTAGTTTACAGCACAGCTAATGCCTAATAGGAAATAAACTCGTGTATATTTTCTACTAGCAAACTCCGAATTTTCAGGGTGTTAGGGCTTCTGAAAAATCAGCAACCTCCGATACCAAATTCCACAGCTTATCGTTCAACAATGCCACTGGCTTGATTCCTCACCTCCACAACCTCGATACCCTCCTCCTAGACCACACATCACCTGCCAGGACATCCCAGATTCCTTGAGGAACTTCTCTTGGAAAATCCAAGATCCTTAGATTCAAGAAACAATATTGAATGTGATTTATGTTTCTTGGTTGGATCTAACAAGCCTATATATATATATATATATATATATATATATATATATATATATATATATATATATATATATATTCTTTTATGGAGCTGTACTATTTGCGTTCGATCTGACATATAGGAAGATGGATTTCTATAGCCTGCCATTGCCATCACCGTTAGCTTGAGATAACTAGATCATCTCTGCAGCCTGCCTGAGATCGTCGTATTTCAATATCAGACGTAATAGTCTCTGTGTGTCGATTTCCAGGTATGGGGCTAGTATTTGATTCTGGTTTATACAATCTGGAAAAAAAAATCTTGTGTTGTGCTCTTCTGCAGCAGCCTTCATAATTTAAATGAAGTCCCTCGCAATGATAAGTGTTGCTTGTAAATTGTAATAGCCTCTCATCTCGTGGCCAATAGTTGCAAGTTTGAATTTTCGACGAAGTCTTTTAGGTTCAACTTGTTGCATGAGACTTGTCTAGTGTGATTTGTGGGCTATTACTCGGAATGGTCCCACGTTAATATATTTTAAGTCGAGCTATTCAAAATATGTTATGATCGTATTTTAGCTTTCATGTGGTGAAGGTGTAGGTGACTGAAATTGTTGACCATTATTTAATGTTGTTATAATTTTTATATTTCTATAGTCAACCTATGCATCGCGGAGACCACCAAGTCCATAACTTTGCATGGGATCTCTCTCTACACTTTTTGTCCCCATTTCTTTTGCCGACGAAATAATCTTATAGTTTCCTATAAAAATAAAATTATGTATTTTTTTCTATTGCATTCGGAATCATATAAGAGTTTTTTTAAAAAAAATCAAATATTTTAGATGTGTTTAAAAATTATAAAAAATGTGAATTTTAATGATCTTGTAAACTCAGCCACATAGTCACATACTATTAATTACTAATTAGTCAGTGTATCATCTCAAATATATGCTGGGACGTTTAATTAGACGAAATATATATAAGAACTGAAGCATCTATTAATGTTAATATAAACATATAGCAAATTCAGCAATTTAGTGCAGGCGACATGAAATTCTCGAGATAATGTTGAGGATTATGATTTAAAAAAAAAAAAGAAACAAGAAAAAAAAAATGTAAACACTTTCTAGAAAATCCGATATGTATGTTAAGGAGTCAGTCAACGCCAAGCACGTAAATACTTATCCAGTGAAGGAGCTAACGATTTCAATCTTTAGATTTAATTACGTTATTTAAAAAAATATTTTAATACTTTTATAATGGGTTGAGACCATTAAAACAAAATAATGGATATTATGATTTCATGCATATATATATATATATATGTGTGTGTGTGTGTGTGTGTGTGTGGATGCGTAGATGTAATGTTGTAGCCCTTATTTGACTTTGATCTCTTACTTTTTTGTAGGGTTCAATATGAGACATAGTGACCATTACAAAAAGAAAGAAGATTTTGTAGTTGGTCATAACTGGAATAAATATATCAATCATTTAATCAAAACTATATGATAAAATTGATTTATCATTGTCATTAGTAACAATTTAGTCAAATAATGGACTTTAAATTGCGGCAAGCAATCTTCGGCATGATCTCGACCTTATCTCTATATATAGATTTGAATCGATCAAATTAAATCCCACAATTTTAAAGTTACAAACAAACAAGAATAGAACAATGTACTCAAAACTTATCGTTTTTTCTCTATTTCATATCGTGTTTCTTTCACAAACATTCCACGTGCTCTCGGCCACCGAAAAGTGCAACCCAAATGACAAAAAAGCCCTCCTTCAAATCAAACAATCCCTAAACAACCCTTACCAACTAGCCTCATGGGATCCCAACACCGATTGTTGTGATTGGTATGTAGTCCAATGCGACCCCAACACCAACCGCATTGTTGAGCTCAACCTCTTCTCCGCCAACATCTCCGGCCAAATCCCGGCTGCGATCGGCAACCTCCCGTTCCTCGAGACGCTTGTGTTTCGGAAGCTCACCAACGTCACGGGACAAATCCCGCAAGCCATCGCCAAACTCTCCAACCTAAAACTCCTAAGACTAAGCTACACGAACCTATCCGGTTCGATCCCCAATTTCCTCTCCCAACTCCAAAAACTCACATTCCTCGACTTATCCTACAACGATCTGACCGGTTCGATCCCCATTTCCCTCTCCCAGCTCCACAACCTCGACGCCCTCCACCTAGACCACAACCAACTCACCGGAAACATCCCCGAATCCCTCGGGAAGTTCACAGGAAAATCCCCCGATCTCTACCTCTCCGACAACCGCCTCACTGGCCCTGTCCCGACATCATTGGGAGCCCTAAACTTCACCGTTCTAGACTTGTCAAGAAACCTACT
This sequence comes from Perilla frutescens, assembly GCA_026008535.1. Taxonomy (NCBI): domain Eukaryota; kingdom Viridiplantae; phylum Streptophyta; class Magnoliopsida; order Lamiales; family Lamiaceae; genus Perilla; species Perilla frutescens. The sequence continues at coordinate 71,247,785 of BRKX01000001.1, forward strand.
CCAAGGGGACATCTCATTCTTGTTTGGCGCCAACAAGACAATTCAAATCGTGGATTTTTCGAGAAACACGTTCGAGTTCGATCTGACCAACGTTGTGTTTCCGGAGAGCTTGACATCGTTAGACTTGAACCATAACAGGATCACGGGCAGGCTGCCCGAAGAAATGACGAAGCTGAATCTGCAGTATTTGAATGTGAGCTACAATAGGCTTTGCGGGCAGATTCCAACTGGCGGGCAGCTTCAGAGCTTTGATGGAAGCTCTTATGCCCACAACAAATGTTTGTGTGGTGCTCCATTACCACCCTGCAATTGATCTTCACATCTTTTTAATTAATAATATTGTATTATTGTTGGGGTTCAAAATTTAATTAAATGATCAAAAGCAGATAACAAAATATTTTCTAGCAAAAAAGATAAAGTCGATCATGTTTTTTCAGCCACACAAAAGATCATGCACCCAAGAAGGAGAAGGATGTTAACGGGTGGTATATGCACTCGAGATTTTTGTGTAGTTGAAAAAATATGTCTTTATTTTTTAAATTAGCTAGATAAAACATTTTGCTATCTACTTTTTTTTACAAACATCCATTATCACTTTTATAATATTGTTGCTTGTAATAGCTAGTTTGATATTTCTTGATCAATAATATTTAGATTTTTATTTACTTATAATTACTAATGCATAATCTTTATGAAAATTACATTATATATATATATATATAGATATTCCACTTGAAATCCTATAGTCCAAACGTGTGCGTGTCAACCGTATACCAAAACCTTAACATTATTATTTTTTTCTTTTATTTTTTCTTCAATTTTATTTTTTTTGTTTATTATAATTTTACCTTATAATTTAGGATTTATTCCACCTAATTATGGTTTATAATTATTTTTTAATATTTAATTTTTATTTTTTAGTTAATATAATTGATTTTTGGGGTTGATTATTCTAAACTTAGGGTATATAATTTTTTAAAATTTTAATTTTTAGTAATAAATAGTAATTATGATAAGTTATAATATAATACATTTTATTTTTTTATGACAAATATTATTAAAAATTAATATATAATTTTAATATTGACAAGTAGTTGAGACGTAAAATTGGGACGATAGATCTCCACTCATATATATATTCATCTATATTAGATATGTTGTGCGTGTGAATTTACTTTGCACGTATAATTAATTTACGTGTGGACCATAATTATCATCCCTAGTTATTAATTTTTGTAAGCGTATAGCACATCACTAATTTTTTTGACTAGCACACCACTAATTAAGTTGTCTATTGCCTATGCTCTATATATAATATCATTAATTACATTTACATCTGAAGGTAATACTCTCTCCGTTTATATTAATTTAAATGTCATTCTAGATGAATATACACAAATTAATAGATTAATTAAAAATATATGTTTGAATGCATCAAATGAGGCAGATGTGAGAAAAATATGAATTTTATGTCTTGAATTTGTAGAATGATATTTTTTATGAAATAAAATTAAAATCCTGAAATGACACTTATTCCGAAACAGAGAAAGTACAATGTTCTTACTTTATTATTCAATAAACTTACTCCTTCAAGCTTCTCTTCAACACACACACCAAAATTAATGGTTAAAATCAATCCCTAATTTACACACTAATGATCTATCCTATCTCTCTATATATGTGTGTACTTGTATAATTGGTACATGAGCTCAACTTCAAAAGCCCTAATTCAAATCCAACAAGCCCAAGGATGTAATCACATAAAATCAAATCATTCTATTTTGTGTGTGTGTGTGTATATATTTCACTAACGTAACTACTTGAGACTTGCAATTTTTAGCCCACACCATTAAAAAATATTTTCCCCGCTTAAGACCGGACGGGATTTTCTATTCTAATTTAGTGTTTTCGTATTCCACTAATTGAATTTGTAACACAAATATTTAAAAAATAAAACAATTGTCCAGTATAAAAATTTAAATACACATGTTATAAATTCAATGATTGAAATACAAGATGAAACACAAAACTGAAATAGGGAATCTCATCTCATCCGGTGCAAGACTACCAAAGCATTTAGGTGCATTCGATCTATCCCACTAAATCTCATTTAACTATATTAATTAACCTTTAGTTTTGGACATAATTATATATATATATATATATATATATATATATCGAGTTAATTTTTAACTACTCCAATATATAACTTAATTCAGTAATTAATAACTTTACCTTATATTTTGTTTTGTCTAGACCGATTTTTAAACTACTCATACATACTATAGTAGACTTCTTTCGTTTTGGTTTATTTATATTTATGATTTAAAATTATTTCTTGTATACCACGTACCGAACATTATACGGAGTTGAGAAATGTGTATTAAATATATATAAGAAAAAAAAGTTCTGATGGGTTAAACAAAAGTGGGCCACTGGTCTATGTAACTAGTTGGCATGGGCCGCATGTATAGTGCTTTCAAAATCCACATATTTCTAGCCCGCAGAGAGAGAGAGAGAGAGAGAGAGAGAGAGAGAGAGAGAGAGAGAGTAAAAGAAGAAAGAAACAAATGAAATGAAACAAATATCAGTTGAATTTAGTATACCTACTACCAACCACACTTCTAAAATTTCCGCAGATCATTTTTTTCTCTCTTATATATGTGTATCAATTACACTCAAAATTATTCAAAATATTTATTGATCTGTTTGACTTGTCAAGTTTTTTACTTCCCATATCGTGTCAATTCAAGACGCATTACACCCTACACCTTTAGTTCATTTTATATGGCAAAATAATATTAGTGTTATAATATATATATATATATATATGTATACATATACATTTGGAGAAGAGCTGATGATATATTATTTGAAATAGTGATAAAAAGTCAATCCAACTGTCCTCATTTATTTTTTTCGTGCCGGAATTTTTAAATTCCTTTCAACATTCTCTTCTTTAATTAGATTTTTTTCCTTTAGGCTTTCTTTATGTATATCACTAATATTTCAACCACCCCTCATAAAATTAATTAAACATTTTCAAGCAGAAAAAATTGAAGATCGCATAAGCTTTTTTTGTTGTTTTTTTTTTTTTTGAAAAAAGGAGTTCAAACTACTTCTATATAATATGCTATACGTACAACTCTACAATAATAAAGAAAATAAAGCTATATATATATGTATATATACATATATATATGCCTTTCTAGCTAGCTAGGGTTTTTCCTGCATACTGCATTCCACGACAGCCTCACTCGTGGCGGGGCCGCCCGAGCCAGAGGGAGCTGAGGGCACGGAGGCGGTGGAAGTACTCCGCGATGGCAAGAAAACACCGTGCCGCTTGGCGGGTCGTCAGAAGTTGGTGCAGCCGGTGAAGGGTTTGGTGCCTCAAGTTATCAGCCTGCAGTAAGCCAACCAATTTTCCTTCAATTAATTTATTCTATTTATTCAAAAATATATTATATATGAATATATATTTTATATTTATGTATAAGAGTCATCCCTTGAAGTGAAAACTTATGCGTGTCAACGAATAAAAGGAATGTTTAGAAATAATGCTTCAGCAAAATTTAACATTAAAAAAAAGGCAGGTTAGCTCATACAATATCAAGAAATTTACATGCATGTGCGTGTTCGTGCTCATATATATGCCCAACAAGAGATTAGAAATAAATATTTAAATATATATGTATGTATTTTTTAAGTGGTGGTGCAAATGTCATTTTAGCCTTTAGCATGCTTCAACAAGATTTTTGACTAGTTAGATATTAGAGACAATATGAAAAAATAATAATATAAAAGATCCGACAAAGTTCATTGTACATATGTTACTATATTATTGATGTGTACTGACAAACGTCGAACATGCAGAGTGATCCGTGTCAATTAAAAGAAAATTTAAATTCAATCGCCCACCAACTATATATCGAGTTATATATAATGCGACAAATTTTCATACTTTTGACTATATATATATATATATATTTCGTGTAGTAAATTAAAGAATGTTCATAAATAATGCTTCAACAAAGAAAATATTTAACATTTTAAAAAAATAGGCCAATTCCTACAAGAAATTAAATGTGTATATATAATATATATGACATATATACCCATTATATATATGAACTCAAAATTCAATAGTAGCATTGTGTTTAATTTGGAGTATGATATTTTAGCTTTAGATAAATTTTGAAGGGAATTGAGGTGGTGCAAATGTCATTTTCTAGCCTTTGCATGCTTAGTAAGATTATTGGTGAATATACAATATGAAAAATAAATGATACGACTCAGTTCATTGTAAGTAAGTTACAACTGTATTGACTTGTTATCACACATCGAACATGCAGAGTGATCTGTATCGATTAAAAGAAAAATTACATTAAATTCACCCACCGCACATATATATACCAAATTATATATAAAACGACAAATTTTGATACTTTTAACAAAAAAATTGACTTGGTTCATTGTAAGACGGTATAACTTTATGGACCTGTTAACACATGTTGAACATGCAGAATGTTTTGTATCGATCAAAAATAATAAATAATTCACCCGGCCACCAACTATATATCGAGTTATTCACATACACACAACGGCAAATTTTCACACTTTTGAGATTTTATGGGATTGAAGAGAACTTATGTGTAGTATATAAAAGAATATTCAAGAATGCCAAGGCTAATTCCTACAATATGAAGAAACTTACATGTATTTGCGCGCGCATGCTCATTTAGCCAACAACAAAATAATTAAATTCATGTATAATATATATGTATAGTGAACTTCCATTTAATTATATCAAATAAAAATTAAAAAAATCATGGTCAAAGAGCATGCGGTGGGTGGTCTTTTTCATGGTAATCAAGGTCAAAGAGTTGTGACAGTGACATCATCCAAATATGGGCCTCATATATATCTTTATGACGATAGAGATTTATTTGTCCACCCCCTATTTCTAAAACTATATATCTTCATAAATGCATAAATATTTGAAACACATGCAACCACAATCACATGCGTGCATGCAATGCATATATGTATCATTTAAATACCCCATGCCACAACATATATTTTCAAGAAATATATCACTTTAATTTAAACTCACACACACACACACACACATATATATATATATATTATATAATGAATTGTAATTGAGTAGTATGCATGTGTATGTACATACCTGTCTAACAAAGCCCTCAAGAGTTGAGAGTTTGTTGATGGCGATAGACATTTGAGCCATGTATGTGTTCATGTTCGGTGGAACTGTGAGACAATCTGAAGTTATGGTTTCAGAGAGAGATTGATTCAATGCCTCCAGCCCATGAGAGAGAGCCTCTTCTGCTTCATGTGTCGATTGCTGCAGTCCATAAATTCCCACCATTTGTTGCTCTGTCAATGGCTCTATCGCGCTCAAGATCACCTAGAGAGAGAGGGAGAGGGAGAGAGAGGGACTAGATGAGAGAGAGAGCAATACTTTTCATGATACACACATATATATTGCCATAAACAAACCATTATATACTGACTGAGAAATTAGGGTTAATTAATTATGTGGTGGTGGCGCAAACGGACCTTAATGAGCTCCGACGGCCGGAAACCGCCCATCCACATGAAACAGCGCTCGGCCGGAGTTCTCCACATACCGGAGAAGATGTGGAAGACGTCGGATTTCACGAACAAATTCTTGAGGTTAATGATCTGGTCATAGTGTGCCAAACAGTTGTCCAACAAAATCCGGAGCTCGTTTTCCGGCAGGTGTTCGTGCACCGCGTTCCTCAGCTCTACCGTCAGCCGGTGCTGCTCCTCCAGCCACCGTGCATACTCCATGTCAAACAATGCAGTATCTTCCACCATATCAAAAATTCATCCATTAACAATTAAATATTAAAGCTCGAGATTTGAACCACTGCACTAATGACTTACTAGGTAGAATATTAGTAATTCTACCTGAAGCCATGTTGCCCATAGCACCGGGATGGCCTTGATCTCCTCCCAAGAAAAATCCCTAAACGAAAAATGTATCTATTTGAGAAAATTACTTATGATTAATTATAGCACTATATATATATATATACTATCAAAATAAATAATTAATAAATGGAGATGAATTATGACTTGGGATCTAGCTCTTTGCAGTTCTTGTTCTAACTGAGTAAGCTTCATTCTACTTGACTCCAGCTGCTGAACATAAGCCTGCATCAATTAACAAATTAAGATCAAATTATATATGGGTCTAGCTAGCTAGCTAGTGAATTAATGTTAATATTGAAATTGTTTTCTATATGAATTATAAATTACAAAGAAATGAAATTTCATGCTAAATAATTACTTGCCTTTTTCCTAAGCCTGCTTTTCCTAGCTGCTTCTCTATTCTGAGCAAGCCTCCTTAGAGTCTGCATGCGTATTTTAATGTAAGAAAAATGACTCCACAAACAGATATATAGTTAGTTAATTAATTTCAAGAAAAAAAAACACACACACACACACCCCCACTTATGTGTGTATGTATAATTAATTTATTTCCTTGAAAACAATTATTAAGAAATTAAATTAAAAAAAAAACCTTTGGATCAGGTGTTTTTGGACCATCTTGCTCTGAACTAGAGGTAGGCCCTTTGTGGTTGCCCTCACGCTGCAACAAGAAGAGAAATTAAGTAATTTTTAAATCGGCATAAAAAAAAATAACAAGGAAAATTAAAGTACAACATCTCAGTTACATGAATCTCATCATTCAGTTAATGGAACATCATTAAATTTATTACAAATGGGCATTATTTAGTATTATAAAGCAGTATTTAATTAATGTCCGAACCTTAACTACTTTGGCCGGTTGAGGAGCAGAAGCAACATCATTTCTAGGGTTAGATAATTCCATGGATGGCTCAGACGATTTCTTCGAACCACTGCCTCCCTACCAAACACAATATTTATAAAAAAAAACAATCATAATTTAAGACCTTAAACAAGAATTCTCCAATGATGAAATCAAGAAGAAATTAAATGGGATTAATTTTATTTATTTACCTTTGGAGGTTTTGGTGAAGGCTCTACATGCATGGGCTCAGAAGGGAAAATGTTGAGAGTGTGTGGCCTCATCCCAGAATTCTCTGTAGAAAAAAAAATAAAAAAATCTGATCAACAACCAAATATTGGTTCGTACTAGCTCTGAGTTGCAGTGAAATGAAAAGGTTAGCAGCAATTTCATGTTTCAGAAGTTTGTTACATGTCTGTCCAAAGCTTTGAGAAAACAAGAATTCATTAAAAAAATTTATAAAAAAGCATCTTTTCTTTTTCCTATATAGCTAGTAAAAATGAAAATCTTTTTGAGGATCTGGTCAAAGACAGTACAATTAACCAGTGATTTTAATCTGCCCTTGTAACATACTTCTCTCATGACTGTCCGAAAAAAGAATCAGAATCTCAAAAATTAAAGTTGTTAAAGAAAGCAGAATAAGGAAGAGAAAAGATTTAAATTTCAAGAAATATATATATAGATATATAGATATATACGTCGTTGCTCTTGAGCCGACTGATCTTGGCCGTCGAGGTATAGAAAGAGAGCTTGATCCAAATCGCCCAAGTCGTAAGCGCCAGCGTCTTTGCTTGATCTGCATAATTTTACCACAGCAAAAATCAGATGAAGGAAAAATTGCAAGAATATATATTGTTACAAAGAAAATAAATACATCACTATATATAGATATATATTACATATTGAAGGTTCCTGCAGGAACTGCTGACGATGATGCAGATGATTGCATCATCCCAAACGATAACATCTGATTATTATTGTGATGATGATTGATTTGATCATCGCGCTGCATCTGATGATGTTGATGATGATGGTGAACTATTTGTGTAGAGTGATCATCATTGTTGCTGACTTTGTTGGACGACGCCATGAGAGAGAAAGAGAGAGACTTAATTCCTTTCTTGCTTGCAGTGGAGTACTACTTCAATTCTCCACAGCAAGCAAAGCTCACTTGCCGAACCTATTCTGCTAAATATGAATTATAGTCTGGAAATGAAATCTTGATCCCATTTTCCCTCACTTTATAAAGAAATCCCAGATCGCCATAATATGCATACAAACAAATCAAAAAATCTAGAGAGAGAGAGAGAGAGAGAGAGGTTCAGTCGGTTATGGAGTAATTGAGGGAGAGCGGATATGAAGGGGGAGGATACAAAAAATGGGGAGAAGTAATTGAATGCAAAAGAGGCAAAAGACAAAGCCTATTTTAAGGTTTCCCATCTTTCTCTGCAAAAACAAGACGACTTTCAGTAAGAAAATCAAATATAATAACAAAAATTAAACCTTTTTTTTTTTTAAAAAAAATTCGGTGAGTTTGCAGATAAAGCAGTCCAACATTTTTGTTTTCTCTCTCTAGAAACATGTCTGTTTTGCTTCTCTCTCTACAGTCTACAAACGTCTCCACTCCGTGAAATGAAATGGATTGAAAGACTTTAAAAGATTAAGACGTATATATGTTGCTAACTAAGCATGAGGGACTTAATTAATTAAGGAGGGAAAAACACGAACGTATTTCATTTTTGATTGGGTTGATTACATATAATAATTTGCTAATTAACGGGTAAATAAGTTTAGTTGCAATATATATATATATATATTTATATATAAATAATATTACCCACCTAAAATTGTTCCGTTACTACCACATAATTAATTAATATAATTTGCATCTTTAAAGAAAATTATAGGGAATAATCGATAATCATAATTATATATTAACATGCACGAAATTAAATTATTAAAATAGAAAAAATATTGTGTTAGTGAAAAAGAAAGATTCAGATGTCGTTGTCATAATAATTTATCTCAAATCATTAAACGATGACTTGCACTAACATGAATTTATGAAGTCTAGTTTTATACTATTAATTAGCCATTTTGGATTGAAAATATATTTCAATGCAGAATTAATTAACGATTGACGTCAAAACAATCAAAAGTTATAGAAAAAACCACTAACATGTAACTTAATTAAGTAGATAATTGGTATTCTACTGTTTGTAGAGGTGGGAGCCTAACTAAAAAAAAGAACACGCATTTAATTATACATAGCCCTTTTTGTTTTAATATATTATGAAATTATTATATGTAGAATTAGAATCCGTATACTGATCGATATGATATATTGTGACACGTGGAAGTATTCCAATAAAAATATTGTGACAGATGAGATATTAGCTCGTACAGTGGCTAAGACTAAGAATATCCTCGATGTGTTAGACGTTAACATCTCACGTATGGGTTTGTCAATAAACAAAAAAGCCCTCTTGATGTGATGTGCTACCACTTTTTTATTGGCACATTTCATCAATTTTCAGTACGATAATCATTATATATATATATATATTAAATACTTACAATGATCATTATAAATGCAATTTTATTTAATTGCAGTGCCTCATGCCTGTATAGTTTGGGTTATTTATTTCGTGATTGTATACAAATACATGCATTCATAATGACAAGACAAGATGACTAAATAATTTGTTCGTTTAAATTTTGGAGAACAATGAACTAGCTATCTGTATTTCTTTCGAAAAAAATTAAGGCGTGTTATTTTAGAGATTTTAGTATTTGGAGTTCTGTTATGTTCTAAATTTTAAAATAATTTTTTTAATCCTTGAGTTACATTAATATAGGATATTAGATCCACAATTGTAATTGACATTTAATTAGTACAATTATATTCCATAATTAATTAAGTAATTTCTGAAAAATATGATTAATATACGTGAATTAAAATATGATTGAGTGGTTATTTCCTAGAGACATGTACGTGTGTTGCAATGTGGATATTATACGTGAATAAACTTATGATTGAGGTGCAAACAAAATTCTAATAATTTAATTAGTAGTTGTCATGCTAAATTTTAAGCGAATTATAATCTCAATCAATAATTATTGTAAGATGATATTGAAGACGTCTTTTCATTCAGAAAATGCAACATAAAATATAGACAGTAATTAGTATAGTTAATTAGTTATAAATGTTATAGAAATAGTTAGAGTAATGACAAAAAATTAGAAACTAATTAATTAATCTAAATATCAAAGGCATTGCCAAAGAAGTTTTTAGGGAGCATAGTTTAAATTAAATATTCTAGTGGAAAAGGTACACGAGAGAAAGAAAAAAAATGAACGCCACAAATTAAAAACATAGGAAATAAATTAAAATCTCAATTTAATTAGTTATATTTTTGCCTTGTTCTTCCTTACCCCACCTCAACCTCCCTTTTTTTTCCAAATAGACTTTCTGTTAAATAAATATTAAAAGAAGTTGGAATAATTTGGATTAGGTATAAATCAGCAACTATCTTCCATTACACATTACTAATATTTTATAATTTTAATGTTTTAGGTCTTCTTAGGGCAAATTGTCGCAGCTAATACTTTCCAACTACTCCTATTGGCCCAGTCATTTTTTTTTTAATTTCGATCAATTTCAAGATATGATATTTGATCTCGTATTTCATTATATTGAAGAGGCGGCATATTTTATATATAGAATATCATTTTGTTTAATATTTTAAATAATCCGATCATTAACTAATATTTTCATTGATATAGTGGAAAATGAAAAAGTAATTTCCAGTTGAGCTATGTTTCGTGTTTTTTTTTTCCTTAAATGCAAATAATTAAATTACATCAATGTGTTAAAATATAATAAATATATATACATATACATACACATGCACAGTGCATCTTATGTTATAATATGCACATGATGACATCTTCAACATATATGCCCACAATAAAAATATATAAATAAAATAAAATCGAAACTATATATGAAATTAAATACAACATCCGTTAAATGACATTAATTAATAATTACTTGAAGAGTTAACTATATGAAATTGACTCAAAGAAAATTAAACTACTTCATATATATTCAAAGTCAGACTTCATTATTAGGTCTTGCTAATTGATAAATTATCAACGAATTAATAAACAGATTCAATGCATCAACCGGCCCTCTTAGTTTAAACATGATTTACCCTTTAATTATATATATATATATATATATATATAACCCTATATATCAATTTGAGAGCTATCCCTAAAAATATTTTTAATAAATTATTGTATGTTATATATATTGAGAATCTCACACGCTATATATATATATATATATATATATATATATATATATATATATATAGGAGTTGGTTCAAATAAAAACTTATCTTGGTGTGTAAACTGCGGACTGTGCTTGTTTAGTGTATTTTTAGTGTTTTTCTTTATGTATTTTGGTGCTAATTTTTGCTAATTTTTTTAATGCTTTTCTTATTGTATTTTGGTGCTAGATGTTTTTGCTAATTTTTTTAATGCTTTTCTTATTGTATTTTGGTGCTAGATATTTTTAGCGCCAAAATACATAAAGAAAAGCACCTAAACAAGCACAATCCGCACGTTTACACATCAAGATATGTTTTTATTATAACCAACCCCTATATATATATATATATATATATAGGATATAGATTAAATAGGGACTAACCCTTGGTGTGAAAAATAGAGACTAATTTCAACCCTTAGATCTTGCTAAATGGACGGATGATCAGATTGAATAATTGCCTCCATGTATTTTTGGTAGTTTTTTACTATTTTAAAGGAATAAGGTTAATGGAGTAATTTTACAAAAAGTTGTAGAGTTATATTGATATGCAAATATTATAATGTCCTATTTAAGTGGGTTTAATTAAGGGAATTAATAGCTTGCTTTACAGTATTGTATGTTGAAGGATTCAATGTTATTGTTATTGTAGCATGTTTGTCTATTGTATGAAGCATTGACAGTGCGTTTATATAGCATTGATTATTTGGCGGCTTTTTTTCCAGGGCTGATTTACTCTAGTCAAGGTGTTTTTTCCCTTGTTCCATTTTTTGCTTAGTTTTATTTTTAGTTTATTTATATTTTTCCGTACTGTTTTGTATGGTAAAGTTGGGGTATGTTAATTTTTTTCGTTACATTATTTGTGTTATAGTATAAATTTTTAATAAGGTAGGGTTCGTAGTATGAAACATTTAATTTATGAATACATAGCATTAACTGAAGCATTCATATAATACAATGCAAATGAATATGCTTACGAAGCACCAACCACCAAATATGAAACTCTTAATTTAATTTATGAAGCATTAAAAGGAAATGTAAAAAGCACTGTCTTTATATCATTCTTATTTTAACATAGACATCATTAATTATTAGGATTAAGTCAAACCCAAAAAGATAGCATTTAGAGAAAATAAAATACGGAGTCGATTGGACAGTTTAGAAAAATAGAACTGGGCACTTGCTTGGTCATGACAAAATTCAATTTATCATATAGGAGAGTTAGTTATGACACTTACATGAAACCATACGAAGTACTAATCGGTAACATAAAAAGCACTATGTACAAGTAAATTTTAATTCAAAATGAATGAGATTAAGCGAATTGAAGTTTAAGCGAGTCACTGCTTCCACTCTTGTCTTATTCCATCCCGGAGCTCCAAGTTCGTAGCGCTAAACATTAATTAATAACCCAAAAACAAAGATTAAGTGTTAGTACAGAAATTGCTAAAGCGTGACAACTATGGATAAGTATCATCGCTGATATGCATAAATAGCATCACAAATATGATGAGTAGAATCATAAATATAGTTAAACCAAAGCACCACAAATATGCATAAATAGCATCAACAATACTAATAAAAAGCACCAACCCACATAAGTTATATTACCAATTTAAAACACTAACACAGATAATCATAAGTGGCATCAAACATATGCATGAGAAGCATCAATGCATAAGTAGCATCACAGATACGCAGGAGTAACATCATAAATATAATTCACTGAAGCCACCAAAGATATGCATACGAAGCATCAAAAATACTAATTAAAAGCACCAACTCACACAAGTTATATTACTAACTTAAACACTAAAGGCATGGTTGGTATGATGGAATTGAATGGGAATGGAATCACATTCCCACGTCCATTCTCATTCCTATGGTTGGTATGATTTTTTCAATTAGGAATGGTCATTCCCGAAAAAATCACATTACGATGAACATGTGATTAGCCATTACTGTCCGCTCCCATGGTATTATGTATTCTTGATTATCAAAATAAATTTTATTTTTTATTTTGCAAAACTATACTTTGTTTTTTGTATTGACAAATGAAATTTTATATTCTTATAAAATATTTTATTAAAAAACAAATTTATGAATTTTTCTTAAAAATCATTAATAATTTATTAATGATTCATAAAATTTTGTAAAATTTCACAAAAGTACTAATGATATTATAGAATTACATAAAATATACAAATCCGCTAATCATTAGCGAAATACTCATTTAAAGTATACTCAATTTTTTTCACAAATGTTAATAAAGTAAAAAAATAACATAATATTCAACAATATGTTATTAAAATATAATAGTATCTTTGAAAAAAGAGTAATTTATTATTTAGAACTAAATAAGCCAATTCGTGCATTTTATTTATTAATTAGATATTGTTATAATAAACAATTCAAAAATGTAAATTTCATTCCTATCTTATTACTCGTGATACCAGCCAAAGGAATGGTAATAGTCATTCCATTCCATTCCCATCACCATTTCATTACTAAGTGCATTTCATTCCCACTTGATTCCATTCCGACATACCAGCCATCCCCTAAGTACCACAGATATTCATTAGTAGCTTCAAATATATGCTTTAGCAACATCACAAATATTCATACATAGCCCCACAATTATAATTTACCTAACGTAGAACAGATATGCATAAGTAGCATCAATTATATACATGTGTAGCACTTTAATTCAGTAAACTTAGCATTGACATTGTTTGTACCGAAATTAAAGCGTTTTATGGGTATGATTAACATTCCAAAGCACACAATTCATATCTTAATCAGATTATCATTGATTTTTTATCAACGGAAAAAGATTAATAAACATGAATAAATGTTACTCAATCAACACAAACCCATGATTTCCCAAAATAACAAAAATCATACACAACATAATTACTCGATTAAAAATCAGAAGCCACAACTGATACATGCATATCAGAAGCCACAAACCCCATGAATCTATAAAAACAAAAAATCAGTAAATTTGCATTTCACGATTACCCTTTTTTGTTCGATTTTGTCAACCCACACTAGAAAATTACTCGATTATTACTTAGAAGCATCAACCGATCAATTCATAGCAAAATCGCCCAATTTTCAAATCTATTTATTAAATTGATTTATTCAAAATAGCGCAAGCATTCATCAGTTTTCACCTATTCCAAATTTTTTCCCTAAATTCATCCTTAAATTCGATTCAAACCACTGAAACTTACCCGATTTCTTTCGACCCATTTTTTTTTTTGCCTCCTCGATCGATCGCGCCATTGTCGAAGGTTACAATTCCCGCCGCCTTCTTAATTTTTGAAGCTGCAGTCCATGATAAACTCACCGACCTTCGCCGGAATCGTCGCCGGTCTTGAGGATGTCGCACTCGGTTCTCGTGGGGTTCTAGGTTTTTGGATTTTCAGAGGGCGGCGATTTCGATTTGTATACAAAACCGATTTCGTGGGGTTCCTTCTTTATCGATTTCGTGGTTTCAAATTTTAAGGCATTTTGATCTCACATAGATATCATATAGGAAGTTTAATGCATGATACCATATGAAATTATGGTTCGATTTTACATAAATAGCCTCCATGCTTTAATATTAATTAAAAATTAGAATTTGCCATTTAAAATCCTTCTAATCTCATCCATCCATCTAATATAATTGCAGAGATCATATTTGTTCCTAATTTTCACACCAAGACTTGTCCTCATTATAACCACCCCCTATATATATATATATATATATATATATATATATATATATATATATCTCACCTTTTATATATGTGTAAGTGATTATTATCCAATTTTCAATTCTCCTTTCTCCAATAAATGTAGTCCGTGTGTAAATATATACTCCCTCCATCCCAATTTGATATGTTTGTTTTCCTTTTTGATATGTCCTGATATATAGGTATGTTTCTAAATATATTTAGCTAATTTACTAATATATATATATATATGCCCCTATTTAATATGTTTACATTAGACATATATTAATTCAATGTCAAAGAAATAAATAGGAACATATTATGAAGTTTCTTGATTAATTGTTTTTCCCAAACCTTTTCTTAATCTTCGTGAAAAACTTCCAAATGAGACGGGGGGAATATATTACTCGTATTTTAAACTAAACTTACCACTTACTAATTTTGGACCATAAATATACTCCCTTCGTCCCGATTATATAGTCCTATTATTATTTTGGGATGTCCAATTACATGGTCACATTATTAAAAGTAGTATTAATTTTCATAGTAATGTACAAATACACTCTTATTGATTCTTAAAAATTAAAATACTAATTAACCACTTCAAGTTTGAAAGTCATAAATTAGGATCTTTAATATTTATTTACTAATTAACTAGTCGCACGTAATTTTTAATCTCTTGCTTTCATAAATTTTTTAATCTACGTGCGACTAGAAAAGAAACTATATAATTGGGATGGATGGAGTAATAATAATTACATGACTAAAATATCATTTTACATGCTCTCTTGCGAGTTGTGTGGATTTTTATATCCGTATAAAAAATCTTAGACTAAATAATCTTTGGTAAAATTCCTGACTTCCTCTATATATGTTTAGTCATTAAAATTACTAGCTACTATTGGAATTCAAAGTTTGAAAGCAGCCATTGTATTAAGTTTTATTCAATGCATACTATTTTCTATTATATATCTAGAGTAGATATATATAATTATAAAATTATTGAGGCATCTACTTTCACTTTTTCAAAATTGACTAATATATCTAGTATTGTATATAATGTATATATACATTATACACACACGATTTTCATCCATTCTTCACCAGATCATCGATGTTATTGAATTCGAGACATAATTAAGCTAACTAGTTAAACTATAGCTTTATTTTATAATTACTTTTACGAGAGTATCTTATTCTCCATATTTAATATCTATATATTTCAATCAATTTCATTTCATTTTATCAGTGCATGCTAGTTAGTATAAATGTTATAACGAGTCATAAATACATGAGACTTATATCAACACTTGTAAGGCATCAAGATCAAGTACAAAATGAAAGATAAATACAACATATTATGGAATCTATGGTCAAAAAAATGTATGGGCCCATCACGCGGGTTAACATAAGTACATGAGACTTATATCAACACTTGTAAGGCATCAAGATCAAATACAAAATGAAAGATAAATACAACATATTATGGAATCTATGGTCAAAAAAATGTATGGGCCCATCATGCGGGTTAAAATATATAAGATGAGTGAATCTTTATATTTAACTTCATATTTAATTACGCATTTGTAATTTTATTGTATATTGAATTTGAATTCAGATCTTAACCCATCTAACGAGTTTTATCCCGGAAGTCAGTATCACGCAAGACTTTCCTACTCTTGTGTATGTTAATGGCAAATTTTGATAGGGTAAACTACTTGTAGTTTCAAGAAAAATAGGCAAAAAGGGCAGAAGTGTGTAGATCTTAATTTGATAGCCTCACTAATCACTATCCTCCCCTTAGCTTTTCTTCAAGGAATGGGAACCTTAATTTGGGTACCTATCCAAACTCTATTAATTTGTGAATATTCTCAACTCCCAAAGAGAATTTCGAATATTCTACTTATTGATTATTAATTAATGTATAAATGGTAAACAAAAGGTGGTTTTTTTTATAAAAAAAAAAAATCCATATCCAAAAATCGGTTGGGAGTGTGGGTGATTTTACTAAAATAGGCATAGAGTTTTAGGCTAAATTAAGCAAAAAGAAAAATGGAAATTTTGATTAGGAAGCAATGGGCCCGAATGGTATTTCGGTGAGGGCCCACCAAGATGGGCTATGATAGTTATTTTCTCTCACATCAAAAAGGTCCAATTTTAATTTCCTGGTGGGGCCATAGCCATTTTTTCTGGTTCATAATTCCTATAAATGGAAAATGATGGTTTTTGTTTGAAGAGCTTTTAACGACGGGGTTTCGGTTTTTTCTCAATAAATAAATAAATAAAATGATGTGAGTTGCGGTCGGTTTATTACATTACATGTGGTATTACAGTATACTAGTATTTTATTATAGGAGAAAACGTGAAATTGAAGGATCGTCGGGGTTGGCAATCTAGCGGACTCCGATGTTCAAGTCAGAATCAAATAAAAAGACTATTCTATAAATAAAATGGACGATAAAGCGAGGTAAAGTAAAAATAATAGCGTGGTATTTTCGGTGGTGATTAATTTTGATGTTCGTTTCCCTATTCCTTGCCACTCGTCCCTCTTCGTCTTCTCCTACTTATAGTCGTCCCCTAACTCCCAACCCCCTCTTTCGGGATTCTCTCTTATCCCTACAGAGTTGCTGACCTAGTCTCTTTCATATCCTTGACGGGGTTTTGACTAGGTGTGCATCTGAGACCATTAGGGTTTTAATCCGATCTTTTCTATGGTGAATTCTGACATTTCGAACTCGTGCTACGGTCATTTATACTTGACCTCGAACTACTCGATCCGTTTCCAATATTGGGCTGCTTTGAGCCACATCAACTTAGGCCTACGGAAAATGGCATCTATGTGTTGGGAGATTCCCATTGTCTGTATTTAAAATTTTAATGTTATAAATTGTTTAAAAATCATGAACTTTGGGCATAATTATAAATCTAGCATGAAGTTTAAGAGTAGATAATCAAATTAAATACCAGCATTCCCAAGCAACTTGTCCAATGAATTGGAGGTCATTTTATTTTACAAAAAAATGAGGACGTTGAATAACACTTAAATTCAAAATTAGTATTTTTTTTTTTAATTTTCTACTTTTAAATTTCATGTTAAATTTGCAATTATACCTAAAATTAATGATTTTTTTAGGTAATTACCATATTTTGAATCATCCGATATTATGTACATAGGACATTCTAATCTCTTGCAAATATTAAAGTAGTAAATTTATTATTTGTCGAATAAATTTGCAACTATATATATATGTGTGTGTGATGTACATGATCCAAGTAGAAGATTAGAACTTTCCAATCCTACGGCTTCTTCTATCTTCCATTCCAAAATCGTATTTCACACCTTCTGTGCTATTGTGGGGACACGTTGTCGTCAATGTGCATATATTTAAAATTTCCCATCAATTTTGTGCTCGTCATTTTTAGTGGATGATTATGAAATTTTTTAAGTATACGTGACAGCTATCTAATTATTGAAATTTCATTTTGGAACAAGGATCTTGTCTGCCATTCTTGAGTTTAAAATTAGACCTATATCGACATCTTCAGCAAAAATAATCCCAAATTTGACCCAACTTACAAAAGCAAAATGAAAAAGTGAAGAGGTCCGTAACAGACTAAGCACGTTAATTGGGCCCTATCGAAGTAACTTTGGGCTAGGGTTAATTCCAAAATGCTTCACCAAATTTCAATAATTTGGCCCAATTATCATATTATGTATTTATTTTATTTTATTTTTTTCTTAAGTAACGAGAAGAAATCGGCAGCTGTTACATCTGCATAATTTAACTCTTACATATAATAATCAGCAAATAATAGGGTATAATGTGCGACGGATTGACCTGAATGATCTATGTTGTTGAGATTCAAAATCAATTTTTTTTTATTAATAAGATTATAAATGTCTCCCAAAAATTAATAATAACACAAGAAATGGTGAAATGGTCTAAAGTAACTGATTTTGCATAACAATTTAGAAGAAAAAGTGGATAAAAAAACAAACTACCACGTAACTAATTTCTAAAGATGAAACAAAGGAATAACTTTTAGCCTTTTAGGGTTTTTCATGATGAAGAAAAGTTTTTTATTTTTATTTTTTTTTTCTCTCTCTCCCTCTCTTTCTTTCTTCCTTTTTTTTCGACATGATTTGTGAAGAAATTAAAATGTTAATCGACAGCTTAAAGTTGATACAAAGAAGAATAAAGGTGCAGAATAAAGTTTTATTTGAAAAGCTTTTTTTGTGAACATGGTCATGGTATGAACCTTCTTCTTTACGTACTGTCTTCCCCATTTTTCTAAATTAAGGCTTTTCTTCTAATTTTGTAAATTTAATATTATATAAATATTATGTATGTGCGTTTTCAATGAAACTTGCATTCGATTATTTCATAATGGGTTTAAATTCTTATAAGTTTCAAATTAAATTCGAATTTTTTGAAATAATTCTTCGTTTTCTTTTGACCTACGTGAGCATCATATATACATGTCAAATTCTTCGAAAATTCCAGTTTTCCATCGTGTCAAGGAAATCTTGATTCGGGATCAGAAGTGAAGCATTTTATTTAATTTTATTTTTTATATTAAAAAAAGAAATTAAGAAAAAAAAAATCCTGATAATATTCGTCCACACAAGATGCGGAAATTCTTGAAAAAATGGAAAGAAGGGCATCTAAATTTAGTGCATTATATTAGTAAACAAATCCAAGAATCTCACGAAAAGCAAAACCTGCAGCAGATTTTAAAGTGTAAAGACCACCTTTGTCATCATGGAAGTGCCATTGCAACACCTTTTTAGTAAGTTCGTGAATATTTCAAAGTTTCCCTCCCTCCCCTTTTCGATAGCGTGTTCAGATTTCGTTTAACTAATTCTCGATTATCAATCTTTTCCAAAATATGTAATTGTCACTTAATTCTTTTCTTTCATTTTTTTACTTCATATCTTTGCATCTAACGTTGGTGCATGTTGAGTAAATCGCACTCCTGTACAATAGCAGATCGCGCTAAACGAGCTTGGTCTAGAAAGTGTTGGTGGGACATTTTCTTTCTTTTTATTTGTATTAATTATACATAATTAGGCATATAGTGGACAGCTTGAAATCATGCCCTTTAGACAAAGCAAATGCTTTACACATAACATAACCTTTTGATCCAAACCTCAAATTAAATTTCTTACTAAGTTGGCAGAAAAGAAGCTGAAGATAAGATTTCAGAGCTCAAATTCACATGAAGTTGATTACATTATAAGATCAAATTAATTTCTTTGGTAGATCAAAAATTTCAATCAAGAACTCATTTTCTTCGATCACAGTGGCGGCTGGGATGAACATGAACCCTTTAGACGACTACAGAATCAAGGACACGAAGCCGCAGCTCGGCGAGCGATGGCCGCACGGCGGCGCTCGCGGCGGCGGCGGCAGCTGGATTGGCGGCGATAGGATGACGAGCACCTACGACCTCGTGGAACAGATGTTCTACCTCTACGTTCGCGTGGTGAAAGCTCGCGATCTTCCGACGAACTCCGTCACCGGCAGCTGCGATCCTTACGTGGAGGTGAAGCTCGGCAACTACAAAGGCAAAACGCAGCGTTTCGAGAAGAAAACCAACCCCGAGTGGAATCAAGTGTTCGCATTCTCCAAGGATAAGATCCAATCATCGGTCGTCGAAGTTTACGTTCGAGATAGGGAGATGGTGGGGAGAGATGACTACCTCGGGAAAGTGGTGTTCGATCTGAACGAGGTTCCGACAAGAGTCCCCCCCGACAGCCCCCTCGCGCCGCAGTGGTACAGGCTGGAGGAGCGCCGCCGCGGCGAGGTGATGCTGGCGGTTTGGATCGGGTCGCAGGCCGACGAGGCCTTCCCCGAGGCATGGCATTCCGACGCGGCGACCGTGCATGGGGAGGGGGTGTTCAGCGTGAGGTCGAAGGTGTACGTCTCGCCTAAGCTGTGGTACCTCCGAGTCAACGTGATCGAGGCGCAGGACGTGGAGGCGGCGGCGGAGGAGAAGGGCCAGCTGCCGGTGGTGTTCGTCAAGGCTCAGGTGGGGAATCAGGTTGTGAAGACCAAGCCCTGCCCAACTCGGACCACGAGCCCGTTTTGGAACGAGGACTTGGTCTTCGTGGCCGCGGAGCCCTTCGAGGAGTCCCTTGTTCTCACTGTAGAGAACAAGGTGGCCCCCACGAAGGACGAGGTGGTCGGGAGGATTAACCTCCCGCTGCACATCTTCGAGAAGCGGCTGGACCACCGGCCTGTCCATTCGCGGTGGTTCAACCTGCAGGACAGGTTCGGCCTAGGAGACGTTCATGAGGGGGAGAGGCGGAAGGGGGGTAATAAGTTCTCAACGAGAATCCATTTGAGGGCAAGTCTGGAAGGCGGATATCACGTGTTGGACGAGTCCACATTGTACATTAGTGACCAAAGGCCCACCGCAAGGCAGCTGTGGAAGCCACCAATCGGGATCCTCGAGGTCGGGATCCTGAGCGCGCACGGGCTCCTCCCGATGAAGACCAAGGTCGACGGACGGGGGAGCACGGACGCGTACTGTGTGGCCAAATACGGCCACAAGTGGGTGAGGACCCGGACAATAGTCGAGAGCACGGGCCCCAAGTGGAACGAGCAATACACGTGGGAGGTCTACGACCCCTGCACGGTGATCACGCTAGGTGTGTATGATAACTGCCACTTGGGAGGCGGGGGCGGAGGCGAGAGGGACTCGAGAATCGGGAAAGTCCGCATCCGCCTCTCGACGTTGGAAACGGACAAAATCTACACACATTCATACCCTCTACTAGTCCTACAACCCTCAGGGTTGAAGAAAATGGGAGAGCTACAACTAGCATTCCGATTCACATGCATTTCACTAACACAAATGCTATACCTATACAGCAGGCCATTGCTCCCCAAAATGCACTACCTCCAACCATTCACAATCAGCCAATTAGACAGCTTGAGATACCAAGCAATGAACATAGTGGCATCAAGATTGGGGAGAGCAGAGCCTCCCCTGAGGAAAGAAGTCGTGGAGCACATGCTCGACGTGGACTCGCACATGTGGAGCATGAGGCGAAGCAAGGCCAACTTCTTCCGAATCGTCTCCCTCTTCTCGGGTGTGATCGCCACAAGCAAGTGGCTATCACAGGTCTGCCAGTGGAAGAACCCGGCCACCACCGTCCTAGTCCACATCCTCCTCTGCATCCTCGTCTGCTACCCGGAGCTCATCCTCCCCACCGCGTTCCTCTACATGTTCCTCATTGGGTTGTGGAACTTCAGGCTCCGGCCGGGACACCCTCCGCACATGGACACCAAGCTGTCATGGGCGGAGGCTGTCCATCCGGACGAGCTTGATGAGGAGTTCGACACGTTCCCCACGTCTAGGCCTCAGGATGTGGTCCGTATGCGGTATGATCGCCTCAGAAGCGTTGCCGGGAGGATTCAGACTGTTGTGGGGGACATGGCAACGCAGGGGGAGAGGTTCCATGCATTGCTCAGCTGGAGGGATCCTAGGGCAACCACCATTTTCCTAGTTTGTTGCATTTGTGCAGCTGTTGCTCTGTTTGTCACTCCTTTCAAGATTGTCACTCTCTTGGGAGGGTTGTTTCTGCTTAGGCATCCCAGATTTAGGAGCAAGATGCCTTCTGCTCCAAGCAGCTTCTTCCGCAGATTACCTGCCAGAGCAGATAGCATGCTGTAGTAGTAAGTTCTTTTCATTTTTCATCAAATTGCCTTATTTCTTTAATGTTTCGTGTCGTGTTTCGTTTGGTCCGTGTATGGTCTGTCGATACTCAAATTGAATGAATATTAACATCAGCTAGTAAGAATGAAAAGAAACACAAAATTTGATGTGTTATATTTTTGGCGTTACGATATGATCATACGATAAAATGTGTCACGGTTGTGTTGGATGATAGTTTTATCTGCTTTATTTTCAAGCCTTGGTTCACAGTTGTTGAGCAAGAAAATTTACCCTTCTCTACTTTTTAAACCTTACATATTTGACCTATCCACGGTCAAAAAAGGTTAGAGAAAAAAACATGGAAACTATACAAAATTGTCAGATTGTGGGCACATGATAATGGACCAAATTTTCTGACACCTAGAATAGTAATGTTTTCATTTCAAAATTGTAGGTAAATAATGTAGATTGAGACTATTTTCGGGAATATTATTTCGTCTACATTGTTATGTCTATAATTGTTAGAAGAGCAGGAGTTGAAGATGTTTGAACGATCTTGTAGATGCTACATCTTATAAAATCGTGTACTACATAAATTACATTACATGGATTTCATTTCAACATAGCATAACTTATCATAACATAGGGAGTTGGTTTATTTTCAAGGAATGTCCGAAAAATGAAAACATGTGCCCACTTGACCACTCGTACTAGTAAAGTTTATATCGTACATGTGTAGTAAAGCTTATATAGTACATACGTGGACACATCGTAATCAGTATAACACTAACACGAGATGGAACACAAAATGTGGCCGAAAAACCAAGTCGGAGAAAAGTCTATCCAGCCCGTGAGGGTAGTCCGTGCAGCACAATATCAATGGTTTGCGGGTACTACCCGTGCGGATGGGCAAGAATTTTCCCATACGGAAATAACACACAATTGTAGTGCGGTTTGTCGTAAAGCTTAGTGACATATATCTCACTCCAAATTCATATATAAAGATGAAGGATACTTAGGTTCAGACCAGAACAGATTGAATTAAATGACAACCTACGAAGTAGAGATATTAGAACGGATCTGTCTTTAAACAACGAACTTTTAAAGCAGAGATCCTTAAAAATAAACAACCTAAAAAAAATCCACAAATATCCAAGTTTTCATGGGGATGACTTACACAACCATGGCAGCAGAAACTGCATCTCGCCCCTTGGTCAAAATAGCAAACAAGCTTCTTCTCGTCCGCATATTCTACACCGACAGTCCGGAAACAGCGTTTCCGTCTGACGCTCAAAACTCGAGCTGCTCACAGCATGCAGTCTGTTCTCGCCGGCAACCTTCTGAAGAAGTTGAGAGGCACGGACGGGAGCTTGTACCGGAACCTAGGATGCCTCAACACGTAGAATCCCACGAGAAGAGCCACGACTTGGAATGGCGTTACATAGAGAACAACGGCAGCGATCAAGCAGAAGATAACAAACAGAGCGGTAGCTCTAGGGTCTCGCCAGCTGAGTAGATTCTGTAGCCTCTCCCCTTGTGTTGCCAAGTCACCTACGACGGTCTGGATCCTCCCTGCAATGCTCCTTAGACGGTCGTACCTCATCCTCACGATGTCTGCCTGGCGGGAAGTTGGGAATGTGTCGAACTCCTCATCGAGTTCGTCCGGATGAGCGTTATCAGCACAAGAGAGCCGGGTATCCATGTGGGGAGGGTGTCTCGGTCTCCATCTGTAGTACCATACCCCGATCAAGAACAAGTAGAGGAAGACAGTCGGCAAGATAAGTTCCGGGTACATAACCAGTATCAAAAACAGGATGTGGATGAGAACCGTAGTGATGGGGTTCTTCCAGTTGCATATCTGATCAAACCATTTCCCGACAGCTATTAACCCGCTCAGAACCCCCATGATTCTGAAGAAGTTAGCTTTGCTTCTTCGCATGCTCCACATGTGAGAGCCCACGTCGAGCATATACTCCACCACCTCCTTTCTCAGAGGCGGCTCAGCACGACTCAGCCTTATGGAGACAATTTGAGTGGCCTGGTGCCTCAAACTGTCCAGTTGAGTGACAGTTAATGGATGAATATAGTGCATTTTAGGCAGCAATGGCATGGAGTACAGATGCATCATATTTACCAGAGACGAACACGTAAATCGCACAGCTAAATGAATTTCTCCCATCTTTTTTACCCCTGAAGGATGCAAAACTAGAAGAGGATAGGAATGAGTATACACACGGTCCGTTTCAAGAGTGGAAAGGCGAATTCTAACCTTGCCAATTCTTGAATCCCTCCCAGATTTATCTCCTCCGTGCAAATGACAATTATCAAACACACCAATAGTTACGACAGTGCAAGGATCATAGACCTCCCAAGTGTACTGCTCGTTCCATTTAGGAGCAAAACTGTCGATGATTGTCCTTGTCCTAACCCACTTCTGTCCATATTTGGCAACACAATATGCATCAGTAGTCGCCCGCCCATCTTTTGTTTTCATCGGAGAAAGCCCATGTGCATTTAAAATCCCCAACTCCAGAACCCCAATGCTCGACTTCCATAGTACTTTAGCAGTTGGCCTAAGATCGCTGCTGTAGTGAGTGGACTCATCCAAAACATGATAACCACCTTCCAAACAAACTCTCATATGAATCTTGCTGGCAAACTTCAAGTCCTTTTTCTTTTCACCTTCGACCATAATATGTTTCTCGAGATTAAACCACCTTGTATTCACAGGCTTATGATCCAATCTCCTGTCCACATACTGCAAAGGAAGACCATATCTACCCAGAACTTCATCTTTGTTGGGTGCAACACGGTCTTCCACGCTCAAAATTAGTGGCTCCTCGAATGGTTCTGCAGCCACAAACATCAAATCCTCATTCCACATAGGATTGATACTTTTGCTCATTGAAACCCTTGTTCGTAATGCCTGGTTTCCCAGGATGGCCTTCACAAAAACTTCAGGAAACCGACTTTTGTCACTCGGCTGCAAGTCCTGAGCTTCAATTACATTGACTCTCAGATACCAAAGCTTAGGAGACAGGTAGACCTTCGACCTGATGTTCGCAAGACCATCAGCACCACTGACCGCTGCAGCATCAGAATGCCATGCCTCAGGAAATGCCTCATCAGCTTGTGTGCCCATCCAGACAGCCAACATGAGCTCTCCCTTGGCCTTCTCGCTCTTCCTATCCTCCAACCTGTACCATTGCGGGGCCAGGGGACTATCCGGAGGAACCCTTTTCGGGATCTCATTCAAATCAAAGATAACTCGACCTATAAAATCGTCCTTCACAACATCCTTATCTTTCACATTAACCTCAAGAACAGATGCCTGAATTCGATCTTTTGAGAAGGCAAATACCTGATTCCACTCAGGGTTTGACTTTTTCTCAAAATGACGGGTTGTGCCCTTGTAGTTTCCAAGCCTAACCTCCACATATGGATCACAGCTACCAGAAACATCCTTTCCAGGTAAATCTTTTGCCTTCACAACACGGACATAGAGGTACTGCATTTGCTCAACGAGGTCATAGGTGCTCGTCAGCTTATCTCCAGTAATCTTCCCCCCACCGAGGTGGGGGTTGGTTTCCTTCAAAGAGAAATCTTCCGGTGGAGGCCTCATCATTTTTCTTCAACTCTATTATACCTGCAAAAGTACAAAATCCGGAATCAGATTACAAATAGTTAATTAATGAACTTGAAAATACAAGAAATATCTTAGCGCACATAATTGGTAAGTCTCTCATATACAGCAGATTGAGCTATCCAAGTACTCAATAACTTTCAAGTAACATAGTCTATAAATAGAAAGAGAGGAAACTGAAATTATACAAGTATGAATGTAAACACGGAACACCTCAAACTATTCTTTTAGTTCAGAATAAAAATCTGATTATAAAAAAAAAAAAGAATTTGTGCTAAGGCCAAAACCTTGAGTTAATGATTCTGTGAGTGCTTCAAACCTGTGGAACAAAAGCAAGAAAAATGGGGAGACAGAGAAATTAATAATTAGAACCTAACAGAAATGCAACCAACACATAAAAAAGAAAGAAAGGAACACAATGTACCATCATAAATCATAATCGAGTCATCAAAGGGTTCAAACCAAAACAAATTTATATGAAGGTGAGGGCTTTGTAACCCATATAGTTTCTTATGCAGTTAAGCGAAAAGAAACCGCAGAAAAAATCAGAGGTCAGAACAGAAATGAACATACACGTAAACTTTGAATGTGAAACCTTCCCTTATCAAAAACCCGAATACAGTTCAGCAATACAATTGTAAGCACTTATTGAACCACACGAGTATTCGAGAACATTCCACTGGTAAATACAGATATCACTGAAGCAACAAACTAGCAAATTGAACAGATAATCGTATAAACATGAACACAACAAACTCAAAATCAGTTTCTGTTTAAAAGTTAGGTAAGTGAAGAACCTTGTGAAGAAGAATCGGGAAGGCCCAAAACATCAACTTAAAGCTTCAGATCTGAGTTCATAAAACCTGTGGAACAAAAAAGCAAAACTTGAGATCAGACAGCGAAGCTGATCAGCAAAAGATAACAGAAGTAGACAACTTATTTCCACCCCTCAAACACACACAGAGTCACACTAAGAGACATGAGTAGAGCATCTGAAGAACAATGTGCAACGCGTAAAAATCATTCTAAACAAGAACTCGTATTTTTTACCCTAAAAAATTACTCTTTTTAGTCCACATCCAAAAAAAATCTTGTAACACAGATCTTCAAATATAAAACCAAAGAAACACACCCAACTCCCTCCAAAAAAAAGTAAAGAGAAAAACCCAAAAAACCATATGAAACATCATCAAACTCGAATAATGTAGCTAACAACCAAAGCGAAACAGCATCCAAACCTCAGTTTTTTTGTGTGTTTTTACAGTCAAATAACTAAAGGGCTTTAAATAAAGATATGTAAAGATAAAGGCAAAAGGAGAGAGATGTATATGAATATACCTTGAGGTTCATGATAAGGTTCTTCAGCAGAGAGATTGAAACAACTGAGAGGAGAAACCAAAAAAAAAAAAAAAGCAAGGGAATAAAAAGGAGAGAAGGGTTTTTGTTCTTTGTTACCTTTTTGAATCAAGAAAAAGAAAAAGCAAATACACAAACCAGAGAGCTCGAAACAGAATATTTTTTTTTTTTCTTTTTTCAATTTCCTTGCACTCTTTCACACCAATAAAAAAAATTGAAAGGGGAAAAAAGAAAGAGAGTGGTGGGGGACACTGGGCGAGATCTGATGAATCTGCTTTATCAATGCCACCGAACCCAACTGTGATTACTGTGTGTAATTTTTTTTATTTTTTTTTTATGTTCAGGGGTGGGAATGTATGTGTGTACGTATTTATGTATTCTCGTAGTGTTTGTGCGTATTTTTTTGTGTGCTGTGCCTGTGCGGCTGTGCCTCCTCTCTCTCTCTCTCTCTCTCTCTCTCTCTCCTTTTCTTGTGTTGTTTTTTTCCTTCTTTTTTCACAGTGGGGCCCACGTCACGCGTGCCAGGACTTTGGTCGGGATGTCGCACGTGCCGATCCCGTGTAGCTCGCGCCGAGGCTTATCGTTTATGTTTGGGTTTCAGTCGTGTAATAATAAATCTATTATATATGTCTTAAACTAGGAGAGCAAATACTCGATTCATCCCATTTATACAGTCTCATAATTATAAATAATATTAATTTTCATATTAATGTACAAATATATTAGTGTTAAGTCTTGAAAATTAAAAATCAACCACTTAAAAGTCATAAATTTTAAATAAAGGTAATATAGGAAGTTAAGCTTAAATATCTTGTTTTCATAGATATTTTTAATTTACATGTGATGATAAAGTGGACTATATAACTGGGACGGAGAGAGTATGTATTAGTTATTTTATATCTTTAATATATATTTCTTTCAACTTATAGAGGTTTATATTTATTTTACAAATATATATTTTAATTGCACAAAAAATCACAATATTTACTATGAATTGTAAAATCGCATCGGAATTCGATCATAAAAAAGACTGGACATATTAAATTGGAACAAAATCAAAATGTGGTTTTGAATTCAGTGAAGTTAAAAAATGGTCGAATTTATAATCTGAAATTCTTGAATAAAGTACTTATAATTTCTCCGGTTCATGAGCGTAGTCATTTATTCATTTTTACGTTTATGTTTTAATATTACCATTCACTTTCTTTATTAGATGCAAATTTATTATTTTTTTTCGCAGATGTGCACATATTTAAAGCTCTTTAAAATCAATTCCCATTTTATTTTGAGCAAGTGAATAAGGATACGGCTGTATTGGTGGAATTTCCTCATCCATCGAGGTCCTTGTGCCTATCCCTATAATTTTTATTAAGAAGATAAATCACGGTGTATATTTACAATAAATACATTTTATCGATATGTCCGAAAATAGTAAATAGTTCATCTTTGATTGACGATGACTCGAAACCGTGATGAAATGTGCACAAAAAATCACAATATTTACTATGAATTGTAAAATCGCATCGGAATTCGATCATAAAAAAGACTGGACATATTAAATTGGAACAAAATCAAAATGTGGTTTTGAATTCAGTGAAGTTAAAAAATGGTCGAATTTATAATCTGAAATTCTTGAATAAAGTACTTATAATTTCTCCGGTTCATAAGCGTAGTCATTTATTCATTTTTACGTCTATTTTTTAATATTACCATTCACTTTCTTTATTAGATGCATATTTATTATTTTTTACCGCAGACGTGCGCATATTTAAAGCTCTTTAAAATCAATTTTCATTTTATTTTGAGCAAGTGAATAAGGATACGACTGTATTGGTGGGATTTCCTCATCCATCAAGGTTCTTGTACCTATCCCTATAACTTTTATTAAGAAGATAAATCACGGTGTGTATTTACAATAAATACATTTTATCGATATGTCTGAAAATAGTAAATAGTTCATTTTTTGATTGACGATGACTCGAAACCGTGATGAAATGTGCTTTGACAAATAGAGGTTGACTTTTTTTTATTATGACTTACAATCACAATCCACAAAAAATCAAAACATTTAATTTACGACAAACTGCAAATTTAAAGTACTCGTAATTTCTCTAGCTCACGAGTGCAATCGTTTATTCATTTTTTTTGTATGTGCTTTAATATTATTGTTCACTTTCTTTATTAAATACGTATTTATTATTTTTTTTCGTCGATGTGTGCATACTTAATGCTCTTTAAAATTCGTACCCGTTTTATTTTGAATAAGGATACGGTTGTATTGGGATTACCTCATCCATCGAGATCCTTGTTGTCTATCCCTAAAGTTTTTATCGAGAAGATAAATCACGGTGTGTATTTACATTAAATACATTTTGTCGATATATATTTGAAAATGGTAAATAGTTCTCTTGTTTTGTTAACGATGTTAACCCGCAGCCAATACTTAAGGATGATTTGATAAATAGCATAATTTAACTTATTTTGGTTATGACTTATAAGTTACATTTATAACAAAATTTAATATCGCGTCAGAATTCGATCACCGTAGAGACTAGACATAACAAATTGGAACCAAATGAAAATGTTGTTTTGAATTCAGCGAGGTTAAAAGACGCTTCAAATTTATAATTTGGAGCCTTAATAAGAGTACTCGTGATTTCTCCGGCTCACGAGCGTAATTATTTATTCAATTTTGTGTGTTTAATATTACCATCCACTTTCTTTATTAAATGTGTATTTATTATTTTTTCCCACCGATGTGCGCATACTTAATGCTCTTTAAAATTAATACTCATTTTATTATGAATAAGTGAATAACGACACAGCTGTATTGAGATTATCTCATCCATCGAGATCCTTGTTGTCTGCAGCTACAGTTTTATCAAAAAGATAAATCACGGTGTGTATTTACATTAAATACATTTTGTCAATATATTTTAAAATGGTAAATAGTTCCTTTTTGGTTGACAATGGTAATCCATGGCCGCTACTTAAGGGTGCAAATTGGGTAAACCTCACCTATGTACAATATCATGCAACCTACATTGAAAAAATAAACTACACTTAAAAAACAATGTACATTATCACATCTAGCGGTAATACGGTATTAGTTGAATTTGAACTCGACACTTTCGAATTCAATATTAATTTTCACTTTACAACTAGGGTAGCTCAAGAGACATAATCCCTAAATCTAAAAAAATATTGTAATATCCAATCAATTAATGCTGGCGTACCATTTGATATTCAAGTCCGTCGTGATATATAGGTTGTGCAACTTTTCTACATAAATGAGGTGAGATTTAGATTTCGAGATTCAATTTGAGTAAGACATTGATCTTAGAGGAAATTTTTTTAAATAGCCATTATTATTTAGTAAATAATGTAAATAGTCACTTTTTAAAAAATTAATGTTTCTAGTCATTATCATATAAAAAGTACTATAATACCCTTAATTCCATATTTATTATTAAGAATTATTATTTATGTATATATAGATATATTCATATATCAATACTATTAGGAAAAAGATTCGATTTTCTCTCTTCCCTCTGAAAACGTCGTTCTCTTGTCTCTCTCATTTTTCAATCTATGTTTTATTAATTGAAACAAAACTACCATTGGTGAAGATCATCAATCTATGATTTTTGAAGATTATCACGATTCTTCATTTCTCTAATCCCCGTTTCAACAATAAATTATCTGTTGCAATATCAAAAGTTAGAGATTCTTTGCGAATTTGAGATTTTTAAATTTTTTGTTGACATCGTGCGTGTTGTTTTTTTACGGCAATAAGGTATATGATGTTTATGGATCTACACTCATTTTATCGATCTAGATATTTAAGTTTTTTGAATCTTTCTTTGGAATGAGTGGAAAAAAAATTGAATATTTTTTGGTGCACATGCATGAATCAATTTCTTTCAGTACACGAGTATTGGAGTTTATTCGTGTAATAATTTATTTGTGTACTTGCGCAATATTTTATTTTTAATTGTTGCACGAGGACACGAACTAGCGAATTCATATACTTGTGTATCTATACATTTTTAACTAGTGCACGAGTACACAAATAGGCATACTCATGCAGTCGTATATCAGTTTAATGATCAACTGCTGCACGTGTACACGAACGATCCTAATCGTGTTTTCGTGTATGAGTGTTATTGTCCTCGTGTATTCATTATGAGGATGAGGTTATTTGAAATCATCGTTCATAATTGTTCAGTGATGAAGACGTTTGAACCTTGACAGAGACGTTGGTTAAATCTTGTAATTTTTGTCTCCAGCAACATCAGTGACAGAAGACGACAATAAAAACCCGGCAGTATAACTTCTGAGAATTTGATGTTGTAACATCCCAAAAAAATAAAATAAAAAGAAACAAAGAACTCAAGTAACAGAGAATCAACGAACAAAAATTTGCGGAAACGCTTTTTTTTTTCCAAGTTCTGATACTACCTTAAACAAACCCGATGATGTGAACAGGTATCCATGCATTTCGTTTATATTTAAAAGACAAAATAATTAGACGACAGTTTAGAAAGTCTCAATAGCATGCCCATTATCTAAAAAAAATTCTAAATAACATCAGTTCCACAAAAATAATTATTTCAAAGTCCTTTTTCTTAATATAACTCATAACTTTCAAAGAAACACTTAAAAAGAAGGAATGTAACAAATTTCCACAGCATCCACTAGTCTCATCAATTACAATCCAACTGATAAACTCCACTCTGCTAAGGCTAACTCCTGATGGCAGGTTGTTCATAATAAATTATTTAATAAAAACATAAACTCAACTAAGAACCTTCGAAATCAAACATAAAAGAAAACATTAATTCCAAGACTTGACATGCAACTAGCCATAGTCGAAACGATCCACACGATTGCCCGAACTCCCGAACCTACAACAACTGTGAGAGGGATGAGCATACTAAAATATATGCCCAGTGGAGAAACACGCATTTATCCACATTAGAAGAACATACATATGCATAACACATCCATATCATGTATTTATTCATTTACGCACAACAACTACCAGGACGGAGACTTGTTTCCCTTAGTAGTGGGGCGGAGACTTGTTTCCCGGCGCACGTAAACATTTCTACTAGGGCAGAGACTTGTTTCCCGTAATAGTAGGGGCAGAGACTTATTTCCCCCTTTAGACATCAATAAACATTTCATAATCGATCGTGATAACAACGCATAAAACTCATAGCCTAATCCCTCACTCATCATCATAAACGATTCATAAGAATTCATGAATACTATACTTAAAGGCATGCATGGATTATAATAAAACACAACATAGAGATTCCCCACCTTAACTTCCGTCGAGAAGCCTTGGAATGGACCAAACAATCTGCTTGCAACCTCAAAACTTGAATATCAAGACTAATCTAAAAAAAACCCGATCACTGATAGACCATCGCTCTTTCTTTTTTTCCTTCCTTTTCTTAGGGTTGGAAACACCTATATATACTTTAGAAACCAGCAATAAAATGAATTCTGATAAAGACCATATCTTGATAAGCCAAGTTCAAACTGAAATACTTATCTCTTAGAGATTTTTCAGTCAACAAAGCAAAAATTCAAAATATTTCTTAATAGTTCTTTCGAAAACTCTATCCCTCCCACAAAATGAGCAACAAATTTTCAATAAGATAACGACGCTACCAAATTCAAAAATGAAGTAGGAATTATTTCAAAAGAAACTAAACTTTCAAAACATGATACGAATTAAAATATTTATGCTAAGCATTTCATTTTAAAAAAATAAGGTCTTTCGAATATTAGCTTTTTTTTTTAAATGATAAAATGGAGTTAAAAGTCATCATTTATAAATATATATTTATACATTTTTCATAACAGACCTAAAGATAACTTCTAGAATCCCCATAATTAACTCATGATTTAATAACATTCTTTGAGGGGAAAAAAAAAGGAAACCGGGTACTACAGACGTAGAACGATGGTGAAAGATATTTTTGTAGGGTGCAAAAGATAGATTCTGAAATCATCGTCCATGATTTTTTTTTTGTTAATATATTAGGATGTTTTTATGTTATGAAATAATTAATGTTACAAATTATTTATTATTACTAAGGTTAGAAACATTATTTTTTTTTTAAATAATTTTTCACATCGTTTACTAAGTAATAATGACTATTTTCTCATATTAACACTTAATCTTATGAACCAAAATCCAGAGAATTCAAATAATATTTTTGAAGATAAGAATAAAATTTTACTATTTATATTACTTTTGTGATCGAATTGTATTTATATTTTGTAAGATTTTAAAAAAAAAAACTTAAGAATGAAATAAATGCACCCAAAAGTGTTATAAGTGCCCTTGCAAGCTTTTTTTAGAACGTTATTATTATTATTATTATTATTATTATTATTCAAACAAGTAAAGATTTTATATTTCAAGCGTCGTACAATTATCTGGCTTTATAGGACTGGGAGCACATGACAAATGTAGACCAATTTTGGCATTTTACGATTTAAGTAGTTCGCTAAATAAAATTAATTTTAGACATTTTTTTCCCATTAATGAAATCAAATAAGATGGAAGTGGGACGAAGTAACATTTCGGCGAGAACCCTATAAGCATAACAAAATGAAAATTCAGTCTATATGTTTTTTTGTGAGACTTCAACTTTATAATGTGAAAGTGTTGTGTGAGATAGTTTTACGAGCTAAAATATATGAGATGGGTTAAAATTCAGATCAAAATAAATAAAATTACAAATGTACCATTGAATATGAGTTTGAATCCGAATCTTCACTCTTCTTATAAATTTTGATCCGTAAAACGGTCTCACACAAATTTTTATCCTTTATAATTTAAAAAAATAATAATGAAACTCTCGTAACAATATAATATAATATGTCACAGTATATTATATCATACACGTGTAACGTATATATAATGTTCTTAGTAACATAAAACATTTGTAGATTAAGAAAAACACTTGAGTACACCAATTGTATCATTACCTTATCTCAGACTGGCCAGGTTGGCCCGAAACTCGGCCTGGCAGCCCGGCCCTTCATTATTTTCATTTAAGATTTGATAAATTCTAATTGAAATGTAATAAATCATAAGTGTGATGTAATAAATTATAATTGTGATGTAATAAATTAAAATTGAGATTAATAAACCCTAATATAGATTAACAAATGCTAAATGAGATTAATAAACACTAATTGAATGTAATAAACTCATATAAGCCAAGTATTAGACAGATACTTTTTAGTATTAGAAGTGATATTTTTTCAGCATTTTTTTATAAGTCGGGATGGGCGGGTCATTGGCAGAACCCGTCTGTATGACCGAAGCAGCTCATTGCAACGGATATACCCAATTTTTGAGATAGACTATGGACACTTTTTCAAAATTAACAAAACAATAACAAAACAATACCCACATTTTCAATTTTTTTGCAAATCTAACGTTTAACCAATTTTATGGCTATAAAATCACACGTAATTGATTGCATTTTAATATTATTATTTTCTCAGTCACGTGAAAAAAATTCATCAAATCAAGAAATATTAAATTAGAATAAATTAAATATCATTTTCGGACCGTAATAATTGATTAAATGTTAGATTTGCAAAAAAAAAAATAAAATGAAAATGTAGGTACTGTTTTGTTAATTTTTAAAAAGTTGGTCATTTTTAAAAAAATGTCAAAAATGTAAGTATCAAATTGTAATTTACCCTAAAAAAACTAATCAAATATAATATCGAATGAATTTCCTAGCCAAAATACAGTCTAATGGCAAAAAAAAATTATAATAGGGATGTTATACTATGGATATGGATGATTTGGCGACAACATAAAAAGAAGTCTCAAGTATTTAGTCGAATCATAAGGTAATATTAAACCACAAAATGTATTTGATAATTGATTTGATTAGTTTTTAAATAATTTAGTTATTTATTTTAAAAAAGTGTTAATTTGAATAGATTTGGAAATAATAATAATATGGAATATAAATGATACTATACTCAAAATTTAATGCTAAATTGGGAAATTTGGAAGAGAAATAGCATCAATTTAATGGGCTAGGCCAATCAGTCTCTTTCGGGTATTTACTTTTAATGGGCCCAGTATATCGGGGGCTGTCTTTTTTTTTTCTTTTTTTTTTTTATAGACGCTAGATTCTGTCACAACTCTCAACAAATAATAATGCATTTGTATTCTGTATATAAATATTTATAATTTTTTCATAAAAAAAAAGTCGTGTATATGTGTGGAGAAATACGCTCAGTTGTAATTGCAAGTATAAATACTGTGACTTCAAGTATTTTAGATTGGCTTTTATAAAAAATATGATGTTTTTGTTATGTTACGATGATGAGTGGTTTAATATTTAGAGCTATAAGTTTGAAAAATGAAAATTTATTTGTTAATTTGATCATTTTTTTTTTCAATTTGAATTTTATAGTTAAGATGGAAAAGATAAATATTCACGTGCTTATAACAAATTGATGAATATTTAAGTGATGTGTATCACTTTAATGGTATATATATACATACGTGTGTGTGACTGAGAATAGTGGAAAAATTGAAATTGAAAATAGTGAAACAAAAGTTTTGGTGTTATAAATAGCAAAAATTGAAAATTTTAATTTGGATACAAAAAAGAGCGTGACAAATTGAAAAAGTAATATAGTCTGTATTGTAAATTATTTATAATCTAAAAAACAATTCCTGGTGCACATATTACATAGATGGCATCTAAATTCTAAAAGGTCTGTGCACCAAACGACAAAGGGTCATAATTCGATATAAACTTATATGAAGTTGAGTCGCCTCTAATCATGATTCAAATTGTCCTAAATAATGCACCTAATCAATTAGATCGTGTGAGTTATTAATAGTAAACTTAAATAAATATATGTGCACATATTCATGTATTGACCTTAAATTTCCGTAAAAATTATGTAAAATCCACTAATCTACTTACTTACAATTAGTGGCTGTAGTCGAATCTGCCCAACATGAACATGAACATAATAATTTTCTTACGATGCTAACACGACACGATAAAGATACGATACGACAACAATTAAAAAAAAAATCATTAAATAACTCATTAAAAATACATAACACAAAGAAAGATGGGAACAATAAATATATAGTTTTAACATGTTCTTATGTAACACATTAGTTTTTATCGTATTTAGTAGGCTGATACGAAACACTTTACGATAATTTTGGGTCCTTTTCGTGTCGACTTGAACACGATAAGATCAAATACTGAAATACAAATTCATTTTTTTCGTGTTGTATTATCGTATTATGTTAAAAATTATCAATCCTATTTGCAGAGATGAGTAGATTTTTATCAATGTGTATGCAACTACACGTTCTAAAATTAGAGAGAGACATGCATATGAATATATACCTTGAGGTTCATGATAAGGTTCTTCAGCAGAGAGATTGAAGAAGACAAAAAAAAATAAAAAATGCAAGAGAATAAAATGGAGACCATGGTTTTGGTTCTTTGCTACCTTTTTTTTTTTTTACCAAGAAAAAGAAAGGGCAAATACACAAGCCAGAGTATTTTTTTTAAACTTTTCTTTTTTCAATTTCCTTGGGCTAAATTATATCAAAATAGCCCTTGTTTGCGCGCCTTTTTACAAAATAACCAACGGATTAATATTTATATATATCTATCTATATATATATTAAAAGGTAAAATCGTGTGATAGACATCGGTTTATATCAGAATCGTTGTCTATCATATGATTTAACAATAATATTTTAGACAACAATTTTGAGTTGATAGACAATAGTAGTGACATTTATTGTTGTAAATTTTCTTCTTCTTTTTTTGGCATTTTCCATTTAAATTTCAACCGTTGTATTTTAACAAATTTTTGCAATCTTATTTATTATTTTTTTACTTGAAAATTTGACATTTATAAAATTTTTTATTTTATTTTTTTATGCATAGGTGAAGAAATTGTAGCACTCTACATTTGTCGCCTAGAAAAATAGTTTTCATCTTTATTGCACTATAATAATAATAATAATAATAATAATAATAATAATAATAATAATAATAATAATAATAATAATAATAGTTTACAATAGTTTATTATTTCTCTATTTCAATTGCATCATTTAAAATAATTAAATAATTATATATTTTTTTATATTTGTCATATATTGAAAGAAATCAAATGTTCTTTAATCGTGGGCAATTATACATTGCTATTTATAAAATCATATTGTTTGAAATTTTCCAATTTGACATTTCTCTAACATTGATTTTTATTTAGTTCCTAAAATTTAATTTTCTTTTTATTTATTGTAACTACACAAAATTAATTTTCTTATCTAATTAATTAATATATGTCCATATTATTTTATTAATTTTTAAAAATCAAACACAACATATAGAATTCAAAAATAATCATAATATTTCATATCAAAAAAATAATAATTATTTATGCATCACAGAGAAGAAATAATAATATAGATAAAAAGTTGATGCG
This sequence comes from Perilla frutescens, assembly GCA_026008535.1. Lineage (NCBI taxonomy): Eukaryota > Viridiplantae > Streptophyta > Magnoliopsida > Lamiales > Lamiaceae > Perilla > Perilla frutescens. Next base: position 71,285,857 of record BRKX01000001.1, read on the forward strand.
AGGACACATTTATAGTAGAGGCTGCATATCTTTGTCATTAAAAAAAATAATTATATTTTAACCATTTTTAAGGTAATTAACAAAAACATAATAATTTATAAAGAAATAAAATAAAAAAAATGTTACATTCTTCTAGCATTTTCATAAATCTAGGACTGTATAATTTGAGTCTCAATTATGCAAAATTACTTCTTTTCCCCCCTAATATTTGTATTTGGACGTCATTCCGGTAGGGATACCAAGTGGTGAAATGAAGTTGATTTGGAGATCAAAGACACGACGAGTTCAATTTTCCTTAATACCATCAGATCGGATTTGTTGGATAAAAAAAAAAAAATATTTGGACGTCTAAACGTAGTTTTACGTGGACCGATCATTTTCCATATTATTTTCTTTTCTCCGGCTAAAACACGTCACATTTTAAACACAAAAAAAAATATTTGGATACTAGATTTATGAAAATACTCCAAAAAATTAGGAAATAATTTTTATTAATCGCCTAAAAATAGAGTTGATTGATAGATAGTTTGACAGGGTAGTAGATTTTTATGAGTCTCTGATTCTCATCTCTGCAACTGCTACACACACTAATTCAATTAATCATTTTTCCTAAAATTTACAGTCAAATTCTCTACTCTCGGAATTCCATTTCTGCCCTCGAAGATCCCTGCGCCGCTGCCATGGCAGATTCCGCCGCCGCCGAGCAACCATCGGAGCCACCGTCACCAGCCACCGCCGCGGCCTACCACCTCCACCCTCGTCGCGAGCCCTTCGAGCACGGCCTGCTCCCAATCCCCAAATTAATCTTCTCTGACGGCGCACAGACTCTGTCGCAGCTCAAATCCGCCCTCCTCTCGCCCGATTCCAATCAGCGAGTCAACTCGGAAGCCCTGGCCCGAGTTCTTCAAATTCCGATTGAGCATTCGCGGCTGATAATCGAGACCATATCATCTGTCTTGCACGACGAGTCTGATCCGTTGCTGAAGGCTGGAGTATTGAGGGAGATCGATGAAATTGGGGTCAATGTGTTTGATTTGCTCATCTTTTTGTATATACAGAGTTATAAGAGACTGCTGCCGAAAGGGCATAGGGATTCTGCAGCTGTCGCCGATGTCTGGCCGTCGACGTCGGCTTTCGATGGGTTTTTATCCGCCCTTTCGCCGTTGCAGGTGATCGTTGTTGCTAATTTTGGATTGTGTTGAGTTTTTTCCGAGTTGATTGAAAATGCTTGATGAATAGTTTGATAATGGGGTATGAATTTCAGTATATTTGGACCTGTCTTTTCCCTTTGTTTTCTGGTATACGTTGTGTTTTTATCGGCAATATTTGGTGCTGCAATTTGGTTTGGGATGCACCGGAAATTGCCCTATTGCAACTAGCTGACCATCATTTTGCGTGGGAGATATTTCACTTAATTAAGAAATTTATAGTCAAGAGTTAGGAATAGGATCAGTAGTAGGAAAGCATTCGGATTATTAACTTGTTAGATACTTGGACCAGTTTCTGGTAAAGTTTGCACCTAAATTTGGTTTACAACTAGTCAACTACTGCTCTTTGAAATAATGGTTGTCATATCATGTTTTAAGTGTAAAAGTAAGTCGGATATACATTATTCTCTTAGCTGAAAATAATTGTATTATCTATTGCAGTTGGTGCGCAGCAACAGTCGTAGGTATATACCGTCTCAAGCAGATGAAGAGGCTCATCAGCTGTCCTATTTGCAGAAACATATTGGCAATATTCTTTCCCTCTTGGCAGATTCCACAGAAGGCGAAGGCGATGAATCTCTGGTATGTGAATTTTGCTCTCTTGCTCTGCCTGATTTCTGTAAAAATGATGTCTCTAGTTTAATTGTGGTGAAAACTTTTATGATTTCTTTTGATAAAATTTTTGCTACGTTTTTTTTCCTTCATTGGGTGTTACTGTTCTTTTTCTTTTTGGTTTTGGACGATATTTGAATAAGCTTTAAAATTAAAATTCAACTCCTTATTCTTTCTGTTGAAGTGCTGAGTAATCCTTACTGCCAGGTTTTGTCCATGGATAAATTTGAGCATCTTGGGTTTTTGTTATACTTTGGGGAAAAGGGATCCGCCAAAATTCCTTTGAGCCAAAGTACTCCTTTTTTCGCAAATTCAGATCCCGACATGCCTGCTGCACCTGTTCCTGCATCACAAGTTCTCGACTGGCTTCTCCAAAGTATATCCTCCACCCAGGAGCATATTTCTGATAGAGTTTCACCAAAGGAAAATGGGCCAAGTAGTTCAGATCAGGATGTTCAAATGGCTGATGTTGGAACTACTTCCTTGAAACCCTCGAGCAGTCCTAGAGGTCCAAGTTTCATCGAGGGGGTCTCCAAATCATCATGTGTGAAACATGCATCTGATCTGAAGGGTACATCTGTAAAGGTGAAAATCTTTTCAATTTCAAGTCAAGTTTCCTCTCCAATCTTAGTTTTCCTTTGTGATGCATTAATCCCATGGAACTTTATTTGCATGGCCAATCTGTCATTTAGATTCTCCTTAGGTACAGATCATGGTGAAGTGCATATGCACTGATAAATTTTATTCGAATTGCAGTCTGCAATTTAATACAACTAAACTTCTATAGTCTTATCTGTTCGCTTATTCCACGTCCCACCTGACCTTGCATATAAAAGAAGCAAAGAAAGACAGAATTTGCCAAATTAGTTAGACCTTCATGCTTTGCCAAAGATTTATGAAGAGTCTGAAATTGCCTCCCCCCATAACTTACTTGGCTTGTGAAAGTCTGATTTTGTTAGCTATGATATGACATCTTTTGTGCCAATGTGTCACTTATCCAATGCTTTATATCTAATTAAGGTGGAAAGTAACTCAAGTGCCTGTCTCTTACGTGCTTGCTTTATTTGTTCAGGTTGTTAATTGTCATGAATCAGTTATTTACATTTTGGCGCCTCTCAGATATGCAACAGTTTATGGATGCTCTGATGCAACTATTGTCATTGGAGCTGTTGGCAAGGTACTGATGTGGTTAAGGTCAAAATTAGTGGCATGATTCCATTTATATGTGTATTGACATAGGATTGACATAAGGATCTTACATTCTTACTAATATGCATGCAGTTGATGATGTCTACATTGTCAATTTCATTGTGTATTAAATTGTCTATTAAATATAGTAGATATGCTTGGAGTTAAAACATGGGCAACTGTATACTTTTATTGTGATTACTAAATTCCCCATGAATACACGACGTGATTTCTCTGCTATGATGCATTACATGTCAATGTAAAAAAGGAGAAGCTTATATATGCCAAGTGATTCTCTTACAGGCCATTAGAGTTGAACACTGTGAACGTGTTCATCTGATTACTGCTGCAAGACGGATCTGCATAGCAAACTGCCGTGAATGTGTATTCTTCTTGGGGGTTAATCAGCAACCCCTCATTGTTGGTGACAATCATAAATTGCAGGTCAGTTGTGTTTTAGTTTGGTCTAACCCAGGAATCTCTGTGTGAAGATCATATCGTGCTTCAAATATTACTGGCCTCATCAAATATGTGGGTTCAAGAAAGGATGGGTCTCTTATTAACCTTAAAAAGAGATTTCAGAGTCATATTTTCCTGTTCATGGAGTGTTGGCAATAAGAATTTTCATTTTTACTTTTGAGTTTAATATTCAATAGGTCGCTCCATATAATACATTCTACTCACAACTGGAGGAGCACATCAATCAAGTAGGCGTTGACCCTAAAATCAACAGGTGGGATGAATCCATCGCACTTGGAGTGGTTGATCCACATGATTCATTATCACATCCTGCTGGTGTGTCGGATGTTCAAGCTGAATCTGCTACACGCGTGGACCCTGATCAATTTACTGACCTTGTGGTACGTGCTTTATAGGTGGACTCTCTTGGTCTTTAATCCTTTTTATTTCATGTGAATTTATGCCACATGCTAATTTCTTTTTATCATTCTCAGATTCCAAATTGGTTGGAAGGCGAACAACCTGGTTCCACAAAAGATAACCCTTTCCCTTTACCTGATGCATACATTGCATCACAGCAGAAAAAAGTATGTTTATATGTTTTGGGTATTCGATGGTATCAGGTGGTATTGCTTTCTCACTCAATTTCTGTCAGATTGAATTTATCTTATGTTTTCTTGAACTTTCAGGAAAAAAGTTTGGCTGAAGTTAAGCAAATGTTGAGGGAAGCTCAACTTGAAGATAACAGGAAACGGGAGCTGTCAAGTGCTCTCCATTCATGTTTTAAGGACTGGTTATACGGTAATGTCTGGTTACGTGTTGTATGTTCACACATATATAGAGAGAAATATGCCTTTTTTTTCTAATATTTTCTTTTCCTTAATGCATGATGCATCTGAGTGCACATTTGTCTCCAAGAATTGTTCAGATCTACCTATTATTGATTGTATACTTGAAAATGTTTAGGTTTTTCCTTTCCTACAGTTCTGTTTATTATTTGGTTGCGGACGACCATCTAGAAACTGATGCATTCTCGATTTTCTATGAATCCAGCTTCAGGCAACGTCCGACAACTATACTGCTTACACGGTGAATAAGAGCTAAAGGCAGAAGAACCGATTCCCAATAGTTATAGTTCAAGCACCTCTTGCTGTATTTTTTCTGATGCCAGTGGCTGCTGGGACTTGGATGCTGTCTAGTTTGCTGCTTGAAATGGCTTCGAATATCTGAACTCGTGTAGATTGCAATCAAACACAAATAAGTTACCTTATTGTACTGTATTTTGTGACTGGATTATATTGTAACTCTAGAACAATGTTGTTAGATTCAAATTTTAGGTTTCTAAAGGATCAAAATGTGAGTTGAATCTCATTTTAAAAGTTGCTTTCTTTTCAGGTATGTTCGAATGGAGGGATTTGAATTTGATTTTATTTTTTTTTTAATAGAGAAAGAAGAAATCATTAACACGATCAAACCGAACTAAGAAAACCTTCAACAAAATGAGGAGGCTCATATGACATATCCCAAACATGGGGACTAGGAATATCTTTAGCCGCTTGAGCAAGACTACCATTGACATTCCTAGAAGCATAACTTAAAGAAAAAAATTGATTCATAGAAATCTCTTGACAATTCTGAACAAGGCAAATTCACTTTGAACAATCTAACAACAATAGATTTGGAGCTGGTTTCCCAATCACTCGAGTTAAAGAATTAAGCCCAATTTATTTGACCAAAATTCTCATAGTCTCACCTTCAGCAACTTGCATTACTCCCGAGCACAAGACACAGTGCAGTAAGAAAAACTCCACAATCATCCCTATGCATCACACCCAATCCCATAAGACCAATACTCTTGAAATCGTATCATTTAAAATCCTTGTTTGGATTTGTGGAAAGAATTTCAAATTCCTTATTTGGCTAGTTCTCATGGAGTGATTCAAAATTCTCAATAAATAATAAGAAACATAATTATACATATTCTTATAGAGATAATTGTCAGTGAGCAGTACTTTCTTTTAGCCCAGCTTAAATCTTATCAAATATAAGATTGAACTGAACTTAGACAAGATTTTAATGAATAATCTTGAATCGAAAATCAAGTAAGCTTACTACAACTTCACAACACAAGACTAATGGATCATCCAAGCTAGAAATTCAATGCTCAGGGTTGTCTAGTCCTAAGGCTTAAGAAAAGCATCAAGTAATGGAGAGCACAAGAAGGCTCAGAGAGACCAGTTCGCACGCTGGATAGAAGAATCATACCCCCCGGACAGCTCGAGCTCGTCGTGCCGCCCGTCACCTGGTCGAGCCAACCCGAGGTCTCTGCTATAATGACTGTGGGTAGGGTGAGAAATCTGTGCTAATCCCATATCGTGGGGCATCTCATGGAGTGAGTTATCAGCTCGATCACCTTTAAAATCCCACGAGGGGCAGGAGTATCGACCAACAGAAGTACCAGGGTCGATGGCTGGCTGAGCTACGGCTGTAGCATTGGTAGCAAGAAAGCTGTTTATCCCAAGATCCAAGGCTTGGCTTCTCGAGCCCCACGGCTGGGGCTCATTTGACAGAAGAGAGAGAGCACTGCTGGAGTCGGAGATTCCGCTAAAACAATCTTCCTGGCTGGTATAACTTGGCCTAGTTGTTGAGCCCTGCAGAAGATCGGGTGGAGGAGCTTGGGAGCTGCTCTGCCATGGAAGTTGACAGTTTCCTGTGCTAGCGGTTTGGTCGGCCAATCCACGTTTAGATGTATTTGTCCACGAATCTCTTCCAGCGAATGCTGAGTAAGCGCTGAAGTCCTTTGTCAGACCTCCAGTTTTGGTATGGCTATCTGGCAGCGCAAGCATCACATAGCTTAAAGCTCATTTTCAGCAGAGAAGACTAGCAGATTGTGGAAAGAGTAATCTATGGACAAATATGGATCATGACTAACCATATAGCGAAGGAGAAAGGCTTGCATAGCGCGAGGATAAGAAAGGCCCCGGAGGCGGCTTCCTCCTGCGCTCGTTATGGCCAGCTAGGCGTCTGCGACAACTCCTTTTTCCTTGGTCGAATTCAGGCAACTGATGAAACCTGAGAATGGCAAACCCTGAGAAGGTATCATTCCAATAGCATTCAGACAACAAAATCTTGTTTTGAGACTATATCAAAATTCGATTCAGCCATTGCCAGTAATACTTGGACAAGTGAACTCAGTTTATGAACCTTCTTCATAGAGGTGAAGAAAACAAGAAACTGGAAGGAAATGGAGCGATGCACCTAGTACTGATCCACATCCACAGGAGAACGATCAAGAAACAAAAAGCTCCGAAGCTTAACATACAGCTGAAGTGCATTTTTTTTACTTTGACAAAAGCTATCAAGAGATACATGAATGCATAGGCATCCAGTCAACAAAATCTTGGCAAGATTTACGTGAACAGACAATATAACTAAAAACCTGACTTGAATATAAGCAAATGTTTCGGAAATATCTTAATGAGCTCAACATAGTAGTTAACTACAAATTGGCAAGCTGGTATAAATATCAAGAATGCAGATGCATTTTTATGTTAGTAAAGTGCTACCAATGTAATAGTCAAAAGCAGTGCAGTAAATCTTTTTCCAATAAGGCCATCCTACAAGTTAATGTTATGATGCCGTTGTCTTCTAGGTTCTGCTAGAATCTTCCCTATTTGATCCAAAATCTTCATGTATATATGTCAAACCATCAACAAAAGTCCAGGTGTAAGATATGATCTGAGTACCTAAATTTCACTTCTCGGAGGATATGGTGGGGATACAAATTGGTGATCAACAAAAACTACGAAACTCGGGTCTTGACAAGTTTTACACTTTAGACCTTCAAACCCCCATCAGCAAGTTAAGTTCATATTTCAATAACAAATGATCATTGATATAGTCTATATTCATTAGCAATAAAAATAGCCATCATAATTTTAAGGACAGAACAGTGGAAGTAAGGAACATTATGGCACAACATGGTCAGGGAGGTTTCCCACTTGAAAATTGAAATTATCCTTTCCAAATATCTACTCATGGCAGAAAAATATTGGGGGAAAAGCCCCATCCTTCCCATTTCATCCCTCTTCTCGTCACTCAGACACACGACATCCTCCTACCTAGTCTACAACATCTCTCCTTGAATGCGAAATCATTTACTATGAGGATGCACACGCCAATATATCATGATATAATTCCTCTTTAAGTAAAATAAAGGGTGTTTAATTGCTCAATGCAAGGCCAGATACTTCCCCTAATCCCGGTTTCTCCGGTTGCACCATAAATTCCGGCCACCAGTTCACCACGGAAGTATTTTTTGAGGTACTTCAACTGGAAAAAGTTAAATCATATGCCAAGGGCCACCAACATGATCAATCATGCTTTATATCATGTTGGTGTGTTTAAGCATCCACTGAAGCCCAAAAAACAACATTCCAAAACATTTCATTTCTATTTCAGGATAATGTTTCTTATCGGCTGTTAATTCACATAATAAAATAAAACAGCCGAACAGCATCACAGTCAATATCATGAATGAACTACCAACTACCAACACCACATCACAACAAAACTCAAATCTTAAAGCAGATAATTTTACAGAATTAATCCAACATAATACATCATATCAACTGTTTCAAACCAGCAAAAAGAAAAGAAAACGAAGCACAAAACACAAAACCTTATCTCTGATAAAGTAAGATTATGCATTTACATGTGTGTCACACCAGGCTTCTACTTAATCAAAATTGAATATTGAAAAAGATAAAAGATTGATTTTTTTTAAGAGGAAAAAAGCTGACCTGCTGCACTGCTGGCAAAACCTTTGCTCTAGGCCTGCAACAATCACCATTGGAGACTTCGAATGAACACCACAAACTTTATGCCTACAGTAATAAGCCTTAGCACCACTCAGATCTACCTTACACCCCTCCACCTGGCATCTAGGCGGCTGGCCAGCCTGAACCACCCCAGTCCTCCCTTTCTTGGCCGGAGACCGCGGCGGCGGCGCCTCCTCCTCCTCAGGCAGCAGCCCACCGCCGATATTTGGGCGCAGCCCAGAACCCACACCTTCGAAGTAGATTTTCTTGCCAAATTCCAAGCCACTGAAGGAGTCAGCCCCACCGCCAGATGAAGAAGAAGAGGATGAACCCTTTTCCATTCTTGATAGCTACAACTCTTTCATATCTGCTCAGTGAACCGGATGAAACACACATGCATTACTGTTAGATATATATATCTACATACTTATGCTCATAATGAGTAAAGATGGTATTTTTATTTACTCCCTCAGCTCCAAAATTACTCCAAAACTTTAGAAAAGAAGAAAAGATAAGTAACAGTTGGAAGGCAGTTTTAAAGGGGTCTTAAAAACAATAATTTCCTTGGAGATTCTCAAGAAAACTGTACAGTAATCAACACAAGTCTTGATTTGGGAGTGGGAGAGAGAGAGGGAGAGCATGGTATAAATGTAGACACCTGACAAATGGGCCATGTTGCCAGCTTGGGGAGTGCGAAGCAGAGAAAAGTATTTGTGAAGTAGTGTGCTTCAAAGGCTTCTGCCAAAAATAATTGAGACGCAAAAAACTAAGGGGAGCAGACAATTCTTGGAGCTTTTGATTGCTTTTTGGGACTTCTCTACCAACTTTTTCGGTCAATAACTCAACTGTCGTTTTTCTTTTCTTTGTTTTTTTTTTTTATGAAGGCCTCTCTCTCTCTCTCTCTCTCTCAGTTGAAAATATATAGAGTTGCAATTCCTCTAAGACCAATAATGGCATACAACTAGCTCTTTTCTGTAAATCTGTAATTTGTTGCGTCTGATTGAGAAACTTCATCCATTGTTTCTGGAGTTCCTACTCATTTTAGTTGTGGGGGCTAGTAGCTATTCAACCATAATTTATGATGATTATGATGTACATTTTCTTTTCCTTCAACCTTTTCTTTTTGCATTTTCCCCTCCCTTCCTAGGATTTTTCCTGAATCTTCTAGTTCACAGTCTCTCCTCTATTATTTATTTGTTTAATTGTTAAAAGAATCATCTCATTTTCATGAAGTTATAAATTTGATAACCGCTATTTAATAAAAATAAAATATGAACAAAATCATAAATTAAAATAGAGAATACATGTGTGCAACTATTTTTATTTTATAATTCTTTATAGAGATAATTGCCCTTCTAAACATGGTAAGTGAAAAGAGGATTTAAAATCTAAGTTGTACTTTATTGGCCTTGAATCAATCATTATGCAAGATCCTTCTTGTTGATATTTCTTGGGCACTACTCCCTTTTTGCAGTCACAAAATTTTACCCACATTAGAAAATAAACTTGTCTCCCTAAAAAAAAGGAAGAAATTTGTCACAATGATTAAAGATGCTTGATAAAGTAAATTGGTATATTTGTTACCAACTGTGGGGGAATGAATGTATTTGGTTTGTAACATTTTGGGCACGTTAAAAGAAGATAAAGTAATTTACTATTGTGAGTAATTTTGCACTTTATTGGGAAAATGTCAATAGTTTCCACTTACATAGATGCTAATGACATGGTAAATTCGATGTTACTTTGAAGTTAGTGTTTTTGTATTTAAATTGTATAAAAATGTATAGATAGACGAGTAGTAAAACATCACATCTGAAAAATGTCTATTGTAAATAAAAATATGCTATAGAAATTAATGATTAAAAAAAGGGGGAAAATGTTTTGATTTCTAATTATGAAATAAGTGGTGTTACACCAAACATTATCATTTCAAGTTTTAAGGTGCATGCAATTGCTCTTTTGTCAAATTTTATCTCCTCGCGTTATTTTCCAAATAAGCATCACACCTTATTTGTAATTTCCTTAAAGTCACTGTATATTTCATTTCCATGTTAAACCTTTTTTTAAGGCAAACTATGTTGTACATCACACCAGGTTCAATAAGACCTATATATTCATCAGACGGGTTGGAGTCAATCCGTGTTTATAGATGTTGATCTGCAAAAAAAAAATGTAAAAATCAGGATCAATCATAACATTAAAGAGTATCACTTAAAATTAAAAAAATATCATTTGTATCATTAAAAAGTAGCTAGTATGTTACTTGTCTTATATGAGTTTATGTAGTTCAAATTATGATTTATTCATTCCAATTAATGTTTAAAGTTTACGGGAGTTTAGGTTTTTTAGGTTTTATAGTTTTTTTAGGGTTTTTTTTAGTATTTTTTAGGGATTTTTGTTGTGTTTTTTAGGATTCATGTTTTTTTGTAGGTTTATTAATCTCAATTAGGGATTATAATTATTTCAAAAAATATTAAATTCATTCACTTTTATTTTAAGGTTCACTAATTCCATTTAGGGTATATATTTATTTCTGAATTAGTGTTTTTTTTTCAATTACCATTTATATTTATTTTGAAAAAATTAAATTAATGTTGAGTGCAATGCACAAGTCCACGTGTCAGCGTCGGACGAGTGCATTGCGTGAGTCGCCGAATTTATAAAAAAAATCACCCATTTTAATTTTAGGGTCCGTTAAATCAATTTTAGTATATATATATATATATATTTATATTTATTTAAAAAAAATCATCCATTTTTTAGTGCTGGGCCTTGCTAGGGCTCGTTTGCTAGACAATATGATATAAGGTTGAATATGTTTGACATAGGATGTGTTATACCGTATAAAATATCAATATCATGTTTGTTTTGGTGTATTAAAATATATGTATTAATAATATATAGTTTGCTTAGATTTATTAGATTCTATATAGAATTTCAATTCCTATTAGTTACCATACTGTAGGTGGCGAAATTTTACAATATTATAAATAATATTTTTATTATTTTTTATATATTTATTTAGTTTTGGAATCTTATGAAATCCAAAATTAGATAAAGTATTTAAATAATAAAGATATTATTATATGATAAACATCAAGAGTCTTTGGCAAAAAATAAATATCTTTCAAAAGATATATATCAATTTCCAATAGTCAATGAGACAGTGTCACATCAGCTATAGATCTCTTTCCCTACAACTATAAATAGGGGCCTCCATATCAATTGAAAAACACACCAGAAGTCATTTGAAGAGTTCAAGAATTTGAGAACTTCCATAAGTGAAATTCTCAAAGATATTCAAGGCGTTCTTCTGACATTCAAAGGCGTTCTTCACCAAAATCATCCCGAAGACAGCGTTTGATCCACAAGCAAAGGTCATTTGAAGAGTTCAAGAATTTGAGAACTTCCATAAGTGAAATTCTCAAAGATATTCAAGGCGTTCTTGTGACATTCAAAGGCGTTCTTCACCAAATTCATCCCGAAGACGACGTTTGATCCATAAGCAAGGCAGTCAAAGGCGTTCTTCATCAAATTCATTCCGAAATTAGCGTTTGATCCGGAACAAGGCGTCGGCCCTCCGAGTTAACGTTATCAAGACTAAAGATCAAGTCAAAGAAGATCGATGATACAAATCTTCCCCGAAAACTTCAAAGGCCAAGTTCAAACAACAAGTCCAAGAAAATCAAAGAGACAAATTTACTCTGAAGATTTCAAAGACCGTTTGAAAATCAAGTTTTGAAGAAAAGAATCAGAGGAAAAATAGAGATTGGATTCATAAATTTATATTTTTGATCCGAAATCATTTTATTGTACACTGTTTTGTGTTTTACCAAATTAAATACAAAAATTCGTGTTACACATACATTGTGTAAATATTCTATAATAATATTTTTAATTAATATCTACAAGGTTATTTTAATATGTAATTTATAATAATTATGTATGGTATTATATATCCCACCTGTAGAGTGTGATATGTTATACCATATGATTGGTTAACACATGCGGGGCCCTTGCATAATCATGGACTTTATTATTGCTAGCAAACATGATATTATGGTGTTACAAGTATCCAATATAACTTTATACTACCTAACAAACAAGCCCATATATATATATATATATATATATATATATATATATAGGGATGGGATCTGGTGAGAACCGGTCGCTAGGTGAGAACCGGGAACCGATCCCATCCGTCCATCCTGCAAAATCGACGCCCCAGATCCATCCAGATTTTCGGTGGCATTTTTGTAATTATCGCGAAAATCTTCAATCCGCGCGTCTCATTAAGGGTAAAATCGGAACTGAACTCAAAAATTGTCCAGATTCAATTTTAGCATCCGACTTCGCACATTTTAGCCTCATGCATTTCTCATTTTAGCAGGTGTAGATAAACAAAAATGGAACGATGATTTCATTGGAATGAAATGCAATACACCCTATTTGGGGACAGTGAACCTTAATGGAAATCTCATAATTACTAGTTGGGATCAGGAACTTAATAAACCCTAATTGGGATCGGTGAACCCTAGTGGAAAATGTCACATCAATTTTAGCCTCCTACTTCGATAATTTTAGCATTATGCGATTCTCATTTTAGCCTCAGAACAAAAGGGAAGAATTATTCAATTACTATATTACCCCTCCGTCCAGAAAGTTGCCGAAAATTACAGGAATGCCGCCGTCTATCCACTTAAATCTGATTTAATCTGGACCGTCCAGATTGAGTCAAATAAGGACTAGGATTGGTTCCTAGTTCCCACCTGAGGGAAGGGTTCTCATTTGATCCTTTCCATATATATATATATATATATACATATATAAGAGAATTTTGCCATTGTTAATTTTGGGGATCTCTAATAAATCTCATTAGCAATAAAGATGACACTTGATCCTTAAATTTATAATGCTAATACTAGGCTGGTTAGATTGAATTGTCTTAAATAATTGAGAAGTGAAAATTAATATTTAAGAAAAGTTGATGATTTTGCCATTGAATTGTCATGCTAGCTATAATTGGCAAAGTACAAGAAATTTGCAGGTTAGGTGGTAGTTTAGTAGTTTTAATAATTATATTTTGTTCCATTACTGGTCAGTCTGTTCTGTACTTTTATTTTCTTATTATTATTATACACGCATTAAAATGCTATTTTTTTTAACAAAATAAAACTAAATAACTCACTATTTTTATAAGCCATAATAAAATAAATCCCAGCTATAAACACCAAAAGGAAAAATTTTAATCAAGGAAAAACCTCAAAATATTTTATTTAAAATGTGCCCAACATGTAGCAATCATTAACACTTGTCTAGTTGTCTTATATGTATATGATTTAGGCTATTAGGCATAAAATTATCTTAAACCCATATAAGCAAAACCTTATATAAATAGAGGCACTTCCTTATACTAGCAATATGTAAGGTGTATGGGTCCGATCTATTAGATTCGCCCAAGTCCAATTAAAAATAATGATTAACAAGAAAAAATCAGCTTTGCCAGGTGCGTGGATACTATGCACTCCCATGCGCGGCGCGTGGGATACACTCTCCAATTATATATATATATATATACACATTTTATTTTTATTTTTTTCAATGAATGTATGTGCTCGTGCATTGCGCTCGACGATTAATTTAATTTATTCAAAACAAATATAAAAGTAATTGAAAATAAAAAAATGTAATTTTGAAATAAATGTATGCCCTAAAGTGGAATTAGGAAATCATAAAATAAAAGTGATTGAATATGATTTTTTTGAAATAAATATGATCGCTGAATGAGATTAATAAACTTAAAAAAAAAGAACCGTATAAAACACAAAATAAACCTCCAAAATCTCTAAAATATTCTAAAAATATTAAATAAAACCCTAAAAAAATCATGAGCCCTAAAAAAACTAAACTCTAAATATTATTTGGAATGAAGAAAATACAATTTTAACTAAATAAACTCGTATAAGATAAGTAGCAGACCCGCTCTTTAAGGATAAATGTGATACTTTTTGAAATTTTAATGATATTTTTTAGTGTAACCATTGATACTGATTTTGAAGTTCTTTTTTTTTATGTGTTGACCCCGACCCATTTAATGAATGTGTGGACCTCATTTGGCATTGAGTGATGCGCAAGAGAATTGGTGAAATAAATAATGTCTCATAATTCTCGATGCAATTTATTACTATAATGTGTTCTACTGCATGAAATTTTGATGATAATCTGATATGTGGCCTGTGGGTGGTATAGAGTTAATTGCCAAAAAAAAAAATACAGTAGTATGAATTTTAACCCCTCCCCACCACATTTTCATCAAGTAACCTTCCATAATGTTACCATTTAAACATCTAAATCGAGTGTCTGCCTGCATATACACATACATGTGATAATGATTGACATATAGAAAGCGGCAGTTTTATCATTTAAATTAATTGCTTTTATTATTATTATTATTATTATTATTATTATTATTATTATTAGATGAGGGATGACATGCATATATTTTGGTCCATAACTCAATTAATATTTTGTGGAATTTAGTGGGCAAGCATAGGGCTCATATTTAATTTAAACTACCATAAAAAAACAAATTGAAAGGGGCCCCTTTTCTGATCCTGCCCAACAATTGTACATCAAATTATTGTTGCATTTTGGGAGATTTTTGCTATCCAAAATCTTCATCTCTAAAATATGTGGTCTCAACTGTCACTGTTGAGTGTTGATGGCTTTTTCTGTGTGTTTTTGGTCATGTATATATATATATATATATATATATATATATATATATATATATATATATATGTTTCAAATTATGTCGGCAGAAGTTAACTGGTTTATTCGATTACCCTATTTTAAATATTAGTGTCATATTACCTCGTATTTTATAACATAATTAATATATTAAATACTATACTCGTATATCGTTATGGACCTATCTAGTAAATTTTACCCTTTCCCAATCTTGGGAGGTAGGGTGGATTTTTGAAGTAATTAAAAATTAGGACAATAGGGGGCCTAAATCATTAATTTCTCGTTATAAGTTAGTGACCACATGGCGTGTCATGTCAGGCCTTTTTTTTAAAAAAAAAATATAGGGAAAAAAAAAGAGATAAATAATTGGTCAAGTTTTAAACCGTTCAATATGAAGTGATTGACTATACATTTTGATTGAAATTCCATACTTCCAAATTTCTAATGAGTGTGGATTGAATATAAATAAAGAGTTATAATTATTGTATCTAAATTCCATCTTATCTAGACAACATATGAATTATTTCTCGATATCTTAATCATAAATATTACAGGAGACATTATCTACTTCACCTTTTGTGTTGCATTCTTTATTTACGACACACTCGATATTTTTTTTTTTTTGCTTTGTTTTTTCAATTTTAATTTTTTGGATTATAGTTTAAATTTTTACTTATTATTTAGAATTCATCTTACCAAATTAAGGTGTATTATAAATTTTTAATATTCAATTAGTTATTAATTAATTATTTAAAAAAATTAAATACTAAAAAAGTATAATAAACCATAATTGGTAGGATGAATAATAAAGATAAAAATTAAACTAAATCATAAGAAATTAAATCTCAAGAAAAAAAACCCGAGTTCACAATATGAAATGCAACAAGAAAAAAAAAAGAGTTTCAAAATAATATCTACTGCCGATCCAACGGCCCATATTCGCCCAAACCCAATCAATCTCCCAAAACGTAATTGGGCCAAAAAATACAGTAAGCCCATAATCCGTATTCAATAGCCCAAATGTTGAATATTTGGATCTCCTATGCACTTAGATGTTGAAATTGAAATTTGAAATTAATAATTACTACTTCCTACTTATTGATCTAAAAAAAAAAACTACTTCCTACATTTTTTTTTTGGAGATAAGTTCCTACATGTTATTATTTACCACACAAGTGTCCAAAGCTTGACACCAATCTTGAACAAAAAAGGATGGCCTTATTTGGCCATCTTTCAAGCATAAACACAAGTAAGAAAGGCCATTTTCGACTTCATCGGAGATCGTTCATGGAGGGAAGAAATCATCTACGGCATCTCCCCGATGCTTGTACTGTCTTCACAAACCCGAAAAATTAGTTCAGCAGCATCAAACAGTTGGAGTTCATGACTCATCCTAGGTGACTTTAAAGCAACTCTAAACTAATCTAACCAAGAGTTTTAGGCAAACTATTCCATGAGGAAATCATGAAGTTTGAATCAAATCTAACCAAGACGTTTACGACTCAAATCCTAATCACATAACAAAGCTTCAGTCCATCCATTATCGTATGCATTTGCTGACTTTCATACCAAAGGCCAACGATATCAGATAGAGTAGACGAGCAAACAAACACAAAACACGGAACAATGAGAGGAGTCTCGAATTTTACCTGAATCTCATAAGAAGGAAGATTGCAGCCAATCCACAGTCTCTTCATTGTCTGAGCCGAGGGTGGATACTGACCACGAGCTCTCTTCTGTTGTTGCCACAACATACCTGATACTTATATCATAACACGTACTATAATGGAGACATAATACTGTGGGATGAAAGTTGAAACAATTGTATAGAATGTAAATATACTGGCTCAGTTATCTAATAACAGAAACACCAAAAAAAAAAAAAGCTTGTTGCACCCTTCTTCTACATTAATAAAAACAATTAATTCCAAGTATTTCCCAAGGCATTAGCAAAAACATGAACTCAAAAACAAATATTGGAAGGCCCTATAAGCCGAGGAAAGCTTCAGCTCTCAATGTGCAATACAAAATTTATTTGCATTCGACACCAACTTCAGCAGCCCGCCTAGGCTTATTCTTCCTTCTACTTCCGTGTTGTCTATAGCCAACGGGTTTGATTAGGACAGTTGCATTGTTTTTGGCTCCAATGACATCCTCCTCCTTTACTAATTCATCACTTTCCTTGATCTGTGAAGGCCTCTTCCTCTTCCTGCCATTCTCTGCAGTAGCTTGATTCTTGCTGCTTTTACTCAACACCAAATTTTTCGTCTCCTCAACATCTTCATCTTCTTCCTCAATCTTCTCAACTTCGTCTTCCTCCTCAAATTCATCTTTGATTGGTTTTTGTGGCCTTCCTCTTCTCCTCACAGGTATCTTCTCATCCTCCCCACTTCCAGTATCATCGCGAGCAGCAATAGCAGACTGTTTCTTCCCTTTCCCTCTACCTCTACCCATTCTTTAAAATCAGCAATTCGAGCAAAACTATAATAGTTCTGCAATGAACAATGGTGGCTTTCAAAAGGACAATCAGGAAACTTAATAGAGTAATTCAAAAGACAAATCATTTAACAAAACAAGCACTTCTGCAGAGAAGTAAAGCAACGAAACAAATCTAAAACTAGATAAATCTAAATCTAAAACTTATCCATTACCATCCGCTGGAGAACATCAAGAAACACAACCAACTAAACATGTGTTCAGATTTAGCATACATCACATACTTTTTACTTACCAAACAATACTGAAGCAAATAAATGAGCTTCACATCCCAGAAAAAATATGCTAAATCGAGATGCTTTACTTACAAATGATCTTAGTAAATCCAATAAAAACAAATCCAACTCATGTACATAACATAGCTTAGAACCTCAAGAAACCATCTTTTCTTGAGAACAAAACGAGAAAATAGAGGCACTAGGTCACCATAAACAGAACGCAAAAACTATGATCAGATCATCACTTTATATGATGAAAAATTACAACAAAATAAAGAGAGTTACATACCAAATGAAGATGGCTTCATAAGAAACAACACACATCCGCATCCCAAACAAAAGAAACCATTTTTTCAAGAAAAAACTACTGCACCAATCAGAAACCCAATAATCAGACAAGATTTTGAACCTGCATGAATAGTTTCAACGGTAAAGAGGGAACAGAGAGAACAAAAAGGTGTAGTCTTGGTATGCTACGAGTGAGAATTAGATGGAAATTTGATCTGAAACAGGAAAAAAAGAGAGCCCAGATCAAATAAACAGCAAGAAACGGATTAAAGATTCAGAAAATGAACTCAGATTTGAAAAAGATTGGATTTTTTTTTTTCCAGATTTCAAAGTTGGAGGTACCAGCCAATGAGCTAAGGGAGGCAAAGACTGCAAGAGAGAGAAGGGGGAAGTGAAGAAAAAATTGTGTAGTTAAGTGGGAAGTAGTGAAAGGATATTTATTTATTTTGATGGGCTGTTTGGGAAGTTAGGGTAAAGTATAATTGAAGGTAAGATAACTATTCAAGACAATAAATCAGCAAAAATGAATAAATAAAAGAGAAGAAAAATTGGGCAATTAAAAAAATGAGAATTTGAAAGGCCATCTTTTGCTATGTCTCTCCTGTACCACACACCTTAGACAGAGTCAAACTTGTTATCTATAACAGTTTTTAACTTAAGATGCAAACATATATATTGATACATACATGTATTTAGAGAGAGAGAGAGAGAAGAGAGAGATAGAGAGGGAGAGGGACAGTTGTATCTATAATCATGGAATCAAGTCAAAAACCCTAAACCATCTTAATATATCTCACGAGTGGGATTTCTTAATTAAGTCATTTAATTTGTAAAGGACTTTCATGTACACATTCAAAATTTTCATCCACAGTTGACAATAATATATTCAAAACTTTATAAAGTGGATATTGTATCAGTGTCTCAAACTTCTGTTTTAGTATATATTGTATTTTGCTTGGTTAAGTTTGAATTTGTGGAGTATTATGAAATATCAAATCATTTGGCAAGATTTTTTTAAATATATATTTAACTTGATTTTGTGTTATCATATAATTGTGTGTGTTTATTTGTTAAAGTCATGTATACACAGATCGAATATACACAATTATAAATATTTATACTTAAAATAAATAAAAGAACAAAATATTGAGTACGTGTGTAGTGCGCGGGTGCACGTTGAAGTGTGTCAGTGTGTGAGTGAATTTGTGTTTTTGCATGTGACAATTTCAAATGACTTAATTGTTAGAAATATCATTTGAATTTCTTTTTTTTTTTTTTTAAACTAAAAATCATGGTTTAAAATATATTAATTTGTGTATTTAGCCCAAACAAAATGCTGGAGATTTGACTTCAGACTAACTGAAGCAACACTATCTTACTATGTAATATTGGTAATATGATATATCAATTTTTTTTAAAAAAAAGAATAAAAATAAAAGATCTGAAAAAATGCACATATACATACATATATATATATATATATAATATAATTAGAAAGATGTAATCATTTTTGTATTTATTTTGTGAGTGCCCATATTATTCTATGAGATGGAAATCATTATGACCATCACAGCTGACAGACATATTCCTTGCTTGGTGGTTGAATTTTTGAACCCTTAAAAAAGGTATTTTTGGATAGAAATTTCTTTTTTTTTTTTCAAATTTAAATTTATGTGAATGAAATTACATAAAAGACCCTATTGCTTTGTTGGGCTGTCTTAAATGTCTTTTTTTTTTCTTGAGGAAGGGGGACCACACGTTAAGCAGCTGGGAGCCTTAACTGATGATTGGACTCTCTCAATTCAAATGGGCTCATTTCTCATTGGGCCCAATTATTACAAATTTATAAATGTTGGCCTATATCCATTTTTTTTATGTGATTTTAAATGAGAGGTAATTCTATTCACGAATCACGATCTCATTTTACTCTTTACAACCCTTAAGTTAATTAAAATATAAATATATAATTTTTAGACATTTTTGCCCTCACGACAATCCCCACATATATGTAACACTCACTATTTAAAATATATAATAAAATAAAATACAATCCCAAATATGTTTCGATATGGAACAGGACTAATAAGCAAGGAGTAAGAGGAACTCCGAAGGTGAGTAGAGACATGACAATTGATATATTTGTTACTAGTGTTAATACATAAATATCAGATTGCTCTTAAGAAGCCTTCGGAATATACAAAGAGTACACATTTTTTTAGCTACTCACATTAACAACTCGCGTGCTTTAAATAACTCGATTTAGAATATGTTGGTGGAAATTCAACCTATAGCCTTCGCCCTTCTAGTCCCGAGCTTGCCCGCTCTACCAATCTCGTCTCTCCAAGGGGCTAGTATGCCCAAAATATGATCAAAAGAGTGTGAATTCTCGTTCTGTCAAGAGAAAATCTACTTCTAATCTATCAAAAATGAGTGATCAAACAAGCAAAACCTAATCCTAAGTCCATAACTACATCTATCATTCACAAAATTGCAACTGTACTAAAAATGTAAGCCAAGTAACAAAAGGTGCACCCAATATGCATTCACCTGTTCTTGTGTATCTAGTTTGCCATCTCCAAACGAGGAGCGTCACGACATTGCTTCTGAGAACTCCATTTTCATGTCAGATCCGACGATGAATCTACATCTTTCTTCAGTCTTTCCCAAACTCGAGTCCCTCGAGGGTGAGAATTTACATAGCACCTCACGAACTTTTCCTCGGGGCATTTCATGAGAGACCTTAAGCTCAAGTCCTGCCTCACAGCGCCTTCATCTTTGAGCCACTTGTGCATCACAAGCCTGAGCTTCAACCTCTCAATAGTATAAGTTAGTAGTATGGGATGAGAAACCACAAGAGTCACTGGATAGCCCAAATCTCTTACAAAAAGATCAATCTTTCTCTCTATTACATCCTTGGACTGGTTGAGAACTCTGGGAACTGATCTCAGCATTGCTGCAACATTTTCTTGACTCAAACCACTCTTCACTAAACAATCAAACCTCTCTTGCAGTTCATCAGCCTTCCCCATCAATGATCTAAAAATCCTTTCCATTTCACCCGATTTCTCAACAAAGCCTAGTCTTGTAAGAAACCTAGTCTTCGTCCCTCTCACTCTGGCTACCCGGCTTGGCTCTTGCAGCCGATCAACTCTCACTCTGAGGACCCATTTCTTCAACACATAAGGGTCCTCTTCCACCATCTTACAAATCCGGTTAACACCACAGTTCAAGAGATGGACTAAGCTACTGACTTTTTTGAGCTGACACGCACCTAGAAGTAGTGGATGCAGATGGACCATCCTACCTATGTCATTGACAGGCATGTTTATCTCAACTAGAAACTGATAGCACTGAAGTAAGTTGCTGGTGAAACTCACAACTGATACCCGAGGGAACTGTTGGAAAACTGCTTGTGCACCATTCTCTGTCAATCCAAACTTCAGCAAGAGCCCAAATAAGCACAAGGTACAACTGCCAGAGCCCTCAAGAATAAGATCAGAATGGTTCATGATCACTTCTCCTAATTGCTCCCCTCTCAAGCCCAACTCACCTAATAAACTCATCACCTCAAGCATGCATTTCCGATCACAAGAATCAACTCCCCTCATACGCTCCACAAGCCAGTCTAATCTAATCCCTGCATTCTCGAAAGTTTCCAAGAATACACGAAGTTCTTGATCAGCATCACCCCTCAAAAGATGGGGACTAGAAGCAATAATCTCAGCTACAAGAGACTGTGGCAATCCCAAATTCTGCAGAGATTGGAGTTTCGATTTCAAAATCCCATTATCATAACTAAAAGCTTCCTTAGCTTCCCTATACATATTGCCTATCCTACTCCTCTCAATCCCGTAGTGACACAAAACATTATAGTTATGCAACAACAATTGATCATCACTCAAAAAAATCAAATCACGAGGAAGAAACGATGCGTATTCACAAAGCTCTAAACCTATGCTCTCGAAGAAAGCCTCGAATTCATTAATGGGATGGTACCTTAGAAACCGCGCTAACGAGCGGCGAACGTCGCCGTCATCACCATTGATAAGCGCCATTCTCAACAACCTATCAAGAAATTGAGGGGCGCTTCTGCTCATATTCTCAGCATCCTCGAACGGCAGGCTCCTAGTTAAATAGAAGTAATCTAACAAAGCAGCTTCAGCTTCGCGATATTTATTTTCACAAATATCTCCGCCATCGAAATCGGCATTGCTTTCTGTTGTACAAAACCTAAGGAACTGCAAAATGTGGCGCGGCCCGTTCGCATAAAGATTGGATTTTGATGATGTGAAGTTGATTCCAGTGCACAATAAAGAAACACGGTTTTGATTCTTTTGAAGATTGAGGTTTCCGAGTCTCAGCAAACGGGTCATGTAACGACTTATGTGAACTGGGCTTCTCAGCTTCGTGGATTTCTCAGCTTCAAGTGTTTGTGTGTGTGTGAGAGAGAGAGAGAGGGTTTGGGTTGAGAGCATAATTAATAGCTTTGTGGGCAAGGTACTTCCGCGCCAAGAAAGGCTGAAGAAGAGGGGCAGGGGGCGATTGGAAGAAGAAGGTAATTTTCTATAGCGACGAACTAAAAAGAAACAGAAATTGGAAGGGGAAGAAACAAGCTTCCAATATTTTAATATTTTTAAATATATATACCCCATAATCTGATAAAACCAAGTATACAATTGAAAACCGTATCAAATAAAAACTTTCGAGTTAATGGGAAGATGATGCATGATTTTTGGTGATCGAATGATATCTGGATAAAAATCCTCTTGGGTTATGCTAAATAGTATGTTTTCCGGGGAGGAGGGAGAGAGAGAGAGAGAGCTTTGGTTCCACATTTTTGGAATTGTCTTCACTTTTAGTTAGGTCACATAAAAAAAACTCGTAGCCAAATGCCATGAAAAAATAGTGAGCATTAATGAAGTGTCACAATAGGAGGTAATTAATGTGGTACTTAAGTATCACAATAGGTTCAAAATGCATTACAACATGGTGCATGATAGAAACTACCACAGAGGGCCAAATATTAAAGAGGGGCACAAGACGTGATTAATTTGAGAATATTTTGTACCCTCAACCAATGAGTGCATAAGCAAGGTGCATGAGTGGCACGATTGAAACACAGTAAAAAAAAAGAAAACGAGCAATCAAATTGTAAATAATATACTAGACAGTAATATAAAATGGCTAGCAGCAACAAAAATACGCATGTTATTCCAAACAGCAGCAACTAATTAACATCACAACTGCCAAAATCTTTCAACACAGAGCATGAGTGTCCTTCGCAGCTTGCGTTTCCATGTGAACTTCGAACTTCGAGCTTCTCCCCAGCCGTTTCTTCCTCCAGCTATGAGTCTCTGACCCTGTTTCACCAGGAGGGTATAAAAACCAATGAGAGATAGAGAGAGACGAAAGAAATGGCAGAGAAAAACTACAGAAGCACAGAGCCAGAGAATAAGAAGGAAGATGCATTTCAGTATGCAAAAAGCAAGTCAATGTAGAGTGAAGTACAGCATACTTCGCTATAAAAGGTTCAGTTGATCATTGCTTAGGCATGTAGTAAGGGTAACCACCAATTGCCGTTTGTGGAGGTGGAGTTTCTTTCTTAACACCATACTGGGGATAAGAGTACTGTGGATGAGCAGCGTAGGGAGGAATTGCTGCTGTTGGCGGACTTGTATAGGAAGCAGTCGGGTATGTTACCATTGGTTGGGGATAAGTATATCCCATAGGGGCTCCAGCATTCATATGTACTGGCACTGGAACCACGGATGCTGGTAGCTGCGACTGGGAGACCTTTCCTTTGTAATTATCAGCTAGCTTGACAGTGATATTTCTTCCCTGCAATTGATGAAAGAGAAAAGTTAAACATACTCGATCTATTATAGTTTACTAAAATAAAATAAAATTCTTTATATTGAGAGATGAAGCCTAGGATATGATGCCAGCTATGTTTAGAGACTTAAAGTTTTTACAACAAAGGTAAAACAACTCACTCCAAGCAATTTTTGGGGGTCATCTATAGCTTTCTTTGCTGCCTCCACAGTCTTGAAAGTAACAAAGCCAAAGCCACTTTAAAAAAAGAAAACCAAATCCATCAGACCAGACAGGGAGAGAATTGTTCTTCAAATTGAAAAGTATGAATGGCTTTTTACCGTGATTTATTTGTGTCCTTGTCATAAGCAACAGAACCCTCTTCAATCTCACCTTGCCTACTGAAAAAGGCGAGGAGCATCTCGCTGGTTGTCTCAGGTGACAAACCACCAACGTACAATTTCCTCTGGGCTTGATCAGGTGTTGTGCTGCTGCTGGTCAACCCTTCACTTGCAAGGTTACAAACAGCCATACGACCCTGAAGCAATATGTGGGTTAATAAATTGGAAAGGAGAAGCCTGACTCAGGGGTGCTGTTGGTATGCTTTTGCAGATCTTCAATGCACATCAGTAAAGAACCAGAACCTATCTTTGTCAGTGTCCGTATGAACTTAAATACTTACATCAATCATTTTGCTGGGTGCTTTAAGTGCTGTCTGAGCACATTCCATATCTTTATACGTTACAAAGCCATAACCACGTGACTTTCCTGTTACTTTGTCGTAGATTACGGCACCCTCTTCGATTTCACCATGCTCTTGAAAGGCCTGCATCCAACCATTCACTCAACAAAAATAAGTTACAGTGCTCGCATTATTACCTAACATTATGTGACTGAATGAGAAGATTAAAGGAAAGGCACAAGAAACTTGGATTTTTGATTCAGTGACTAGTAGTCGTATAACAGGGAGCAGTCACCAAGAGAAAACAAAATACATATCCCGCAGGCAGCAAACACTCACAGCACACAAAGTTTCTGAAGTAGTATTCCATGCTAAACCACGAACAAAAAGCTTTCGAAGGGCAGGATCAGCACTTGCAACACTTTTAATTTCTTCAGCAATAGAAGGATATTGGGACCCTCTTCACGCCAGAACATGCAAACAAGCACACACATACAATGTCAATCCACACAGCACGCCACCAGGATGAACAAGAAATGGCCTTCAATGTAAGACATGTAGACACACAACATGCATCCACCTCACACACCACACACAAGCACAATTAAGCATCCGTGTGCATAAAGGGTAGAAACATAAGTAATGCAATAGAAGCAATGTACCAATATCTTTTAAGTCCTGGAAGAAAAGCTTCTCTATTGAGATAAAGCCCTCAACCACAAAGAAAAAAAATACATATATACATAGGGGGCAAAGAAAAAGTAAATTCATATCCTGATAATCAACAACCCACAAATCAGAACTGGTCATTTCTAACTTCATTTTAATCTCTCTGCTACAACATCTAATCACACGAGCATCAATAGTAAATATTACGAGGAGCCCATAAGGTTTGTACAAACAAACTATTGTGCCTTACAGCACATTGCCCTGAGAGTCCCAGAGTAAAATCCACGCGCACTTCATTAATCAGAAAAAAGCCAGCAATTTTCGCCCACCACGAATTGGAAATATCAGCAAACCCATATTTTAGACTGCCCACATAAAATACCAACACTAATTTCACCAATAACCAACTCCTCTAGCTCATAATTCACAAAATCACTCAGTTCTGATAATCATTTATTGCAGCAAGCCCGTATTTCCCATCAAACAGAAGCAGTAATATAACTAATATTTCTAAATAAAGCAAGATATATAAGTAATCTAACGGCTAAACAAATTCATTGGCACAAAAGCTAATTTAAAACCACTGCCTATCAACTTTCCAAGACGCCCAACTTGTTTGATAAATTCCCTAACAGAGCGGAAAAAAGAAAAAAAAAAACCTCCAAACTACAAAGAAAATGTATATTTTCTAATCATGCATAAAAAGGGAACAAATTGAATCGCCACAAATCCCAGATAATTTACATAACAAATTAGGTTAGAGAATTACGCTCTAGCAAGAAGATCGACGAGCTGCGGCTTAGCGAGTGGGTCGAGAAGCGCGCGCAATTCTTCCACGGTCGAATTCGAGACCGAATCATTCAAATTGGGCAACACCTGGCCATTTCCAATTTCATCTAGCTTCCTCTTCTTCAAATCCTCCATCTCCCACGCTAATATTATTTTCACTCCTTTACTTCTCCACGAACCCCTCTTCGGTATCCTCTGCCTCT
Source organism: Perilla frutescens (assembly GCA_026008535.1). Classification (NCBI taxonomy): domain Eukaryota; kingdom Viridiplantae; phylum Streptophyta; class Magnoliopsida; order Lamiales; family Lamiaceae; genus Perilla; species Perilla frutescens. Next base: position 71,312,053 of record BRKX01000001.1, read on the forward strand.
CTCTCTCTCTCTCTAGATTGAAGATTTTCTAGGAAGAAAGGGCTGCGGTAGTCTTGCAGTGTGTGTTTTATGCTCTCGCTTGCTGTGGAGTATGAAAACTGAAACCCTTTTCTGTTGCAGAAAAAATATCTTTATATTCATTATTCAACATCAGTAATTTTATAAAAGGAAAAAAAACGTGTTTTCACTTTTCAACAAGTGTTTATTAAGTCCATTGGTGGTCATCGACGTACTTGGCATTATAAATTAATACGAATCGAATCGAGTCGAGTTGAAAATATCAAAAGATTTGTGACCTTGTTTAATTTTAGATCAAATGTTTTCTTGTGGATATTTGAACTAAATTTGATGCCCTCTCACATCCCAAAAAAGAAAACTAACTAAATGAGAGCTTTGAAGTTGGTTGAAGTAATTGATATTGTGCACCCAAATTAAATTACTGTATCATGAATATTGAGCTAGATATCCTTTTCTTTTTATAACTTTATGCCTACTTTGTATGAGTGAAAATACGAGAATGAAACACGATATGCCAATATACAATATCGGGTTGTCTTATATAGATAGAAGCTCTTTATAAGTTATAATCAATCTTAAGAGTTGAGACATTGTTTACTGTTATGAATTCTTGCCAGTAAGATTATAGGTTTTGTGACATAACTATTTTGTATAGATTGAAGTATTGCAGGCAAGATCAGAATTCAACTCAACAAGCCAGCCATTCCTAAATCCTAAATCATCTGAACTAATATATGCATACACATACACATGAGTAGTTCAGTTTCTTGAAGCCGTCAAATGATGCATTCATGTAGTCTAATTAAGTGCATACAGAAATTGAAGATTATTTATATATAGAAAGAGATGCAAATGTTGTATGCCTAAACTCTAATGATGCAGTAACATGATTCACGAAGTGTGAACAAGTTGCTTCAGAAGAGCTTATTGAACTATATGTGACAAGTGGAATTTATTCAATCAAAAGCATTGCATGAATGCACATGGTGTAAAAGAAAATCGAAGCTTTTTTTCACTGTGCGGCTACTAGTCTATCTTGATTGGAAAACCATTATCATCAGACCCTTCTGAGGCAGAGGCCTCTGGATCTTCGAGTGTAGATTTGCTGCTTGAGTTTGTGGAATCCATGAGGTTTTGCGTGGTTTTCTGTTGTAGATCAAGCATCATCTTCAGCTTCTTGCCTTGTTCTTCAATGCTAAGCTGTAAATTTCGTTGAATCTACAAAAATGAAAAGAATATGAATGCCCTTTAAATTAATCTCTCCATTGGATGAAGTGTTTTGACCTTGACTAATTGCATGAGAGAGAGAGAGAGAGAGTAACCTCTAGTTGCTCGTGGAGCCGCATTTGGACGTCTAGTTGCAGCTGCAGCGCCTCTTTGATTTGCATACCACTGCAAGGAAAGTTTATGCAGATGCGGAAAATTGAGAAATTCTGATGAAGTTAAGAGCAATGGAGATGAAATATGTATGTGTTCAACTGTTTAGACTCGCGAATATCATACAGCAAAACAGCAAGCAGATAGAGAAGCAATTCTTACGTTTCAATGTCGATCTGAGCTATGTTGTTTGCACTAGTATTCTTGTCTGATCTTCCTGCAGTAACAAGAAAGATAATTCTTCACAAATTTGCACAAAAAAACAGATTTCTTTGTGAATCATCAGAAGCTGTAAGAGAGTGTTACCTTCCACTGATTCTGGCACGGTCTTAACATTTCTATATTTCTACACAAATAAAAGAAAAACGAAGCCTCAAATGTTTGGAAAAAAGATATATAGAGATATGAATCAAGAAAGAAGACTGATTATGCACCTGCAGATGGCTTTTGACATGAAAAATGGTGAGTCCCTCTGTATCCATCAGCTGTAGTATTGCCTTAGGCCTCGCCTCTAGTCCACGAACGGAGAGAATCAGTACATAATGCTCTCGGATCAAAGAAAAGAAAGGCTAGCATCGTAGATCACTTACTGTCGGGGCCACCAAGCCGGTTCACACAATCAACAAACCGATCATGTAGATCTTGAGTCCACCTAATCCGAGTCTTACTTGATGTAACTACATTAGGGGATCCCGGGTTATTACCTGATGCAGTTGAAAGATGTTGAGGTTGCTGTCCAAACCAGTTCATGTTGGCAAAATGAGAGGCAGACACATTCTGTGAGACCTGTGTGTAAGCAGAAAACTAATAATGCTCATGATATCATCAGGTGAGAAAATGATTAGTGATTCTTGAAAGACTTACATGAAGATCCTGATTTGGATCGAATGGAGGAGACGGGCTTCTCATATCCGTGTCATCAAGATCGCCCAGCAGCTTTTCTCTGAGGATCAAGAGCTGTTCATTCTCAGACAGCCTGCAGCTAAGTGGATCATTCCTATATGAGCCATTAGGCCTAATATATTGGCTGTTTGATATTTGATCAGTTTGTAGGGCTGAATCTCCAAAGAAGCTCATTCCAGATTGTGGTGTTGGATTCTTGAATGTTGTGTTATTTTCTTGAATATCATACCGAGATAAGCCCATGTAGGCTTCAGCTGCGTAGAAAGCAGCATTTGGTGATCCTATCCTGCCTATCATGGTGTTATTAGGCCAAAAACTCTGCTGCTGTGAGACATTTTGGCCCGATTCCAAAGGGTTAAAGATCCCCCCCGGTGCAGATTGAGCACCGGGGGTTTGAGGAAAGTCGGGAAGCTGGGAAGGAAAACCATTGGGGAATCCATAACTATGCTGCACACCTTCCATTGTGCAACCAACAATCTTGATTCTGTCTGATCTTTAAGGCAGACTGCAGAAGAGGAGAATCTTGCAGCCGGAGCTATGGTTGTTTTCTTGTTGGTTTCGTGTAAACTACGAGCCTGCAACGAACACGTGGCGTTCTAGATGCAAGACTGGATTGATGAGCTAGCAGAAGCAATGTTGATTGATTTTGCCTTTTTGTGTTGTTTCCTATTCCTTCTTGTTTATAAGGTAGTGCTAGTCTCGTTATGCAGGTGTGAATGCTTCAACAGCTCAATGCAACAATTTAATATTGCCTTAACTGGATAGGATTGAACAATGCAACTCTTGACAAAACCAAAGACAAAGAAACTAACAAATAATGTAATGCCAAGACATGCTAAAAAACTCGAATCATTTGTAACCTCTCTCTCTCTCTCTCTCTCTCTCTAACACAAACATACATATAGACATGCCTATCCAAATGAAGTTATGCATCAAGAAAGTCTGAATTACAAGTATAATTAGAAAGCTCCAAAATTCTGAAACTCGGTGGAATGGAAAAAAGAGCTAATTAGCATCAAGTTAACTGATTAATTCACTTTTGGAAAATTCTACACCATCATTCATCTCAAAGCAAAAGTCCAGCTAAAATACATAATCAAGAAAAAATGGCTTGCTTTATAAATAAATAAATAAAATATTACATTTTATATATATTTACAAGTTAAGCTTGCAAGAAGTGATATTCAAAACCATCCTCCAGTCAATAATGATCATGGCTGGTTTTTGTATTTTTTTTTTTTTAAAAGCCATCATATCATTTTAGAATTAATTAGGATCTCGTTGAATAACTTTTAAATACGTCATTCTTGCTACAGTTCGTGATAGCTATAAAACAGCGATATATAGTAATTAATTTATACAATCCATAATATTGTTAGTATAAATTAGGAACTTCCATATGTAGCAAGAACTTTTAGGAAGTTTATTGATCTCATTTTTCAGTTTATCACTGCACACCGAATGTACGTCGATCCATGTATATATTACGTACAAAATACATATATAGTCGTTTCAACTTTCAACTACAAATAAAATTAGCTTTTCAAATCTTTACATTTTTTTATAACACAAAATTAAAGCAGTGACTATAATCTAAAGAATGGTTCTAGGTTATTATAACGAATTAAGTTTAAACAAATAGCCACAAAATATGGAATTATGAAGCCTCACGACGCGGCGAATGGTCTCTCTGCTATAATGTGAATTAATCAATAATTATAATTTTTAAATTACAATATTATATTTTGCTATAAATCAACGAAAGCTCATAACGCGCTAGAGCCCAGAAGAAGCATGTTGGCAAAATATATAAAAATATCGTTGGGATTTAAATATTTGTCCCTTAGGCCTCTCAAAGGACAAATATTTAATTTTATGTAACCCTCAAAATAATGGATAATAAAAATAAAGATAGAATCCAAGATTCTAAATACAACTGTATTTACTGATTATGACTTTATATGGATAATATATATATATATATATATATATATATAATGATAATCACCAAGTCTGCATAGTTGTCCTCATTGTTTTTTTTACTAACTCGATGTAGAAGATGTTCGCATGATTATATACCTTATGGTATCAATTTGATTTACATTCGGATACAATAATTAATTAAACTACTGAAAATTTTATTGTGATGATTATTTGGAAGGAATGGAATTTTAATTAAATACAAGGTGAGTGATTCTATGAAAGTAGAATTAAATTATGCTAGCCACGTTGGTGAATTATTTCATCAATTCTTATTCATCACTTGAAAATTAAATTAAAGCACCTCAAATTGGGCAACTTGGTGGTCTTCAGTTTTCTATATTCCAAATATCATAACAAATATGGGATATTACGTATATGTAATCCATGACAATTGACAAGTAGTTTTGAAGTGGTGTAATTGTTGGTGTTGAAGGTCGCATGACTAAAAGATCACGCGTTTAAATCTCACAAGATTCCCGATATAAAAAAAAAAAATGTGTATGCATAGTGCGTGTTGGTTGAAAGAGGTACTTTTCGTTTTTATTAAGTTGGAATTTTAGCCTTTTAGGTACTACTTTGCCAGTCAAATTATGTGTAAATCAACCCAGTAGAAAATAATTTAAAACAATCAATATATAAGGTTAGAAATTATTGAACAGTCTGTAATTTGAAAATTAAATCTTCATATTTTTTAAAAATATATATATTTTTACATTATGTGGATTGTGATTTATCAAATTGTTCTTAATACAATGGGCTTTGAATGGACCCAAGTGAACTAAGAAGGCCCAAAATTACATTTGGATTTTGACTCGACCAAAAAGAGAGAAAAAAAAAAAAGAAAAAAAAAATCTCAGTTTTTTTTTTTTCTTTTTTTTCCTTTGTATGTTCGACAGTATACAGAAAATACTTCGATTTAATTAGAATTTTCACATCAAATAAGTGATCAACATAATAAACATAAAAGCCCCTTTTCAAACTCATCTAAATACAACGAATGTGGTAACAAGTTCATGAAACCAAGTACAAGATACTTAGTTTTAATGAGGATGTAATCCACGTGCACGTGACTATTAATATTATTTCACAAAATCTTCCTTACACGAACACAAAAAATACAGCTATCATAATACTAAAATTCAAAGACATCAACGTCATATCTTGATTGGGACTCCATAAATTGTATGAGAATTCAGAAACAATGATTGATCATAGTATATATGAGTCATTTAGGGTTTCCCAACCATGATATATTTGTCCCAAATTGGCAACATTAAACCCTAGGGCAACAAAAGAGTTGCCACCTTATTCTTGTAATTTTTTGATGAATTGGGTAATAAAGGAGATTCAGTGAATCTTGACAGCTTTGCAAATAAAGGTGAATATTTTGTTTTGTCATAATCTTGATTTTGTTCAATTTGAGTAATTCTTGGAAAACAATCATATATATGTGCGATTATTCAATGAATTCTTGGTATACCAGATCATTTGTACATCTCGATATTGTTTAGATAATTCAAATGGGAATTTTCAAGGTGACCCTTAATCATATTTGAAAATTAACAATTAATGATGCACCGAAGAAAAATCACCAACATCTTTTATGTCGAATTCTGTGATCATGCACGTAGGGGTGGCAATTTTCGACACGAAACGATAGCACGACACGAAAATAATGGGTTAGTGTTTGACCTTATTGTGTTCGTGTCGTTATCGTGTTGACACGATAACGACCTGAAATTATCGTGTTGTGTCGTGTCGTGTTTCGCGTTAATCTGCTAAACACAATAAAATTTAACAGGTTACCTGATAACCTGATAATATGTCAACCTAATAATACCCGATAACATGATAAAACGATAAGAACCTGATAACCTGTTATGTAAGAATATTATTAAAAATAAAAATATATATTTATTATTTTAGTTTCTCTTTTTTGAGATTATTTTTTAAATTATTTCTTTATTATCGTGTTATTATCGTGTCGTGTCAACACGACAAAAAATCGTGTTCGTGTCGTGTTCATGTTTATATAAAATTATCGTGTTCGTGTTCGTGTCGAACAGATTTTTATCGTGTCGTGTTCGCGTTTGCCCTTATCGTGTCGTGTCGTTATCGTGTCGACACGAAACACGACTTGTTAACACGAATTGCCAGGCCTACATGCACCCTTAATTAGTTTTTCCATTAGTATAATTTGTTATTTTCTTTGTGATTTTTGGATTTACATAAATAATCTTAACATAGAGTATACGCTCAAATAACAAATACGGATATATCCCCGCCACCTAAAAAAAGGGAGGAAAAAACGTAAGCATAAATAAACCTTTTGACAGTTGTTCAATGACATTCATGCATAACCACGATTATTGGTATGTGCATACGTCATTTGTAGAGTCCAACGATTACATTAAAACATATATATGAGCGATGGCCCAAGAATTCTCACACGAGATCAAGATCCTCTATTATCAACTATGTTACGCCTTCTATTTTTGTGTTATCCAAACATATTCCTGGCCAAATTTTTGGAGTGAGACTATACATGCAAAATTATATATACACTCAGAATGAATGATTATTCGTTTGATACACATCACACGTGCATGTTTTATATCATATATATATATATGTATGTATTTACATATAATATGTTGTCCAAGTACGTACGAAATATTCATGTATGTACATATATAAAATAAAGGAAATGTGATGTGTTCCAATATTCTATTCAGATTGAATGCAACTTTTAGTACTCAAATAAAGGCTGTCTCTCACCTACTGTTTACCACTTCTTTTCCCCTTGATTTATTTTCAAATTATTGCACAAGTTTCTCTAATAATACACACACACATATACTGGTATTACCCTGTGCATCGTGAGAGATATTTAAATACTTTATAATAATTTACTATGTACAAATAATTAATAATTTAATTACATTTAAATAGTTAGTCGCTAGAAACAATCAAAATGATAAATCTTACCACAATCTAATTCAAGAACAATTATATATATTAAATTGTAGTTGGATGAAATTTTCGATTATTCCACACGCACGCATCAATAATAAATTAAATTGAAATATTATAGTTTCAGAATTATCCTACCTACGCTTAGTTTAATTTAAGGCTAATAATTATAACCCAAAATCCCCAACGATATGGCAATTTTCTTTACGTTGAATTTGCGTGGTAAAATATTTAATTATTAAATACCAAAATGTTACTATTTGATTGCCTTCTAATTTATCGGTTGAAATCTTCTATTGCACATTTTGTGTTGCATTCCGTATTGCACGCTCGATTTTCTTAGTTTTTTTTTTCAATTTCTTTCTTTGATTTCAATTTCTTATGCTTTAGTTTAATTTTACACTTATTATTTAGAATTCATCAAACCCAATTAGGATGCATTGTAATTTTTTATTATTTAATTTAAAATTTTGAATTATTAATTGATTATTTGAAAAATTAAAGACTAAAAATATATATAAAACCCTAATTGGGTAGGATGAACCCTAAATAATAATTGTAAAATTAAACTAAAGCATAAGAAATTGAAATTTGAGAAAAAAATTGAAAAAAAACTAAGAAAATCGAGTGTGCAATACGGAATGCAACACGAAGTGTGCGATAGAAGATTTCAAATGCTAATTTGCACCCTCAATTCGACTCAAATTCAAAATCGGCCACGCTCCACTTTTAAAGTTTGCTAAACAACCTTTTGTGTCTCTCCACTTCAAAGATACGAAGCGGGCTTTTCTACGAATTTAAATACTTAATTGGGGGGAATTGGTCATATACATTCTTAATTATTAATACTAGATATATATTTAGCATTCTCAAAAAAAAAATACTACACATATATTTTAGGATTTAATTAAACGTAATAATTAAAATCATGAACGTATATGTACTAGTATAAAGAATTCATAATTACCTTTATTTTATAAAATACTCGTCATTCAAAAAATTAAAATAAAACTACGTATTAAAATAATAGGCGATGTGATTCAAACCGCTTCAACAAACTCTAAAACAAGAGGCAAAACACAAAGAAAAAGTCACAATTCACAATCTGCAAAAGTTGTTGCCAACTTTATTCAAATCACCTACTATCTAGCAAAAATTTGGAATTCAAGACTCCCTTTATAAAAATCCACACACATTTTAATTTTCGACACCATCAAAACACACACACACACACACAACAAAATTAAATAGCTTTCTCTCTCCTCCATGAAACCTTCAAATCCCCTTCAAATTTTCTCCATGAAATCACCACCACCACCATCTTCTTCCTCTCCCATGAAGCTCAAAACCCTCTTCCAAACCTTCATCTTCTCTCACATGTACCGCGCCGCACGTGCCATCAACAAGGCGAAGTCGCTTCTCCTCGAGCACGTGCGGGACATGCAGTTCCTGCACTTAGCGGAGTTGAAGAAAAGCAAGAACTGCAAGAAGAAGCTGTATTTCAGCTCGTTTAGGCTGCATTACAACTGGTGCGCATCCCACGTCATGCCTCTTGCTCAAGAAACCTATCCCAACTCCCACATCTACTACGATGCTAGCTGGAACGCCGTCGTTCCCACGTCGGCTAAAACGACGTCGTCGGAGCCCGACGATGGGCTCTCGAGGTACTTGGAGTGGCTTGAGGAGAAGGGAAATGTTCAAGATCAATCTTGCTCCAATGAGATTGATAAGCTTGCTGATTTGTTCATTGCAAATTGTCACGAGAAATTTAGGTTGGAAAAACAGGAATCTTATAGAAGATTTCAGGAGATGATGGCTAGGAGTGTGTGAAATTTAATAAATATATATGTTCATTTGAAATTTGAATTGATATATAGCTCATATAAATTTTAACTTTGCTTTTACTTTTTTTTTTTTTCTCCATCTCTCTTTTGATTCTTGTGTCTATGGGGATTTCCACTTTTTTTTTTTCTTTTCTCTCTTTTGTGGTTGTGGGATTTGTGCAAATTCAATTAAGAATTTCTTGATTTATTGTGGATTTAATTAAGTATGAAATCCTTAATTCGATCTACATTAATTTGCATGATTTTGACGATCACGTAGTTTTGTAAGATTACTTAATCAACTACGCACACGAATGTCGTATAATATTCTTCTGTGCATGCAGATAATACAATTCAATTAATTAATATAATTATTTTCATACTCCTAACGATATGTTTAATCTCGTGTATGTTTAAAAAAAATTATCCTCTATCTACATCATGATATATTATCACTATATATGACATATTTTTCATAAGATGAAATAAAAAATAAAAGTATATATGTGATGATAATGGTAATTAATTAACGAGATAGAATTCGAGTTGATATTCAAATTCAATGCATTGTTCTTTGGAAGCTTTCAGGGCCCGGGCCCAACTAATTCTACTTGAGGGCCGGGTTTAATTGAATTGTTTTAATGTCCAAAGTTAATCTACTAAAGCCCATTAATGATATGAATATGATAGAATAGAAGAGGCGGCGCTATTATGAAAAAATAAATAAAAGATTTAATTACTCACATAAATTAACATGGAGTATGAGTTTGTTAGTCTAGGAAATTTACAAAATTAATGATTTAATTAGTCACATAAATTATTCTGACAAATGTATGATTTTTGTATTTAAAATTATTATTAATTTATAATGTATGGGTTCGAGTTTGTGATATAGACACTTGCCGCCCCCTCGCCCCAAATTTTTGTTTTTTTTTATTTTTTATACATATATGTTATATAAGTATTTTTTTTAAATATAAATATGTTGTGTTTGTAGTTAAAAATAAGTAATTGATTAATTTTGATAAGTTCAGGCTTGCAAGTAATTTTTTCTTTCAATTTCTTATTTCCGTAATATTATTTTTATGTAATAATGTTAATATTGTTTTATTTAAATTGTGATTCAATGTCCTTATTTTTATCAATTTGCTATATATATATATATATATACATTTATTATAGAATATGGAGAGTTTTCTTTTTTTTTTTAGAATATTAGTAGAGGTGGAATTAGTGGAAAAATAGATTTGGATACAAGTAAAACTAAATCCAATCGATATTATCAGTGATTCAGGGTTACGAAAACTAATTAAAGAGTTTGATGTTTAATAATATATATATATATAATTATATTTTGGCATAATTGTCTTAAAAATCATGAATTTTGAACATACTTATAAATTTAATATGAATTTTAATTTAAAAATAGATAATTAATTAATTAAAATATCATCTTATACTCCCTCCGTCCCATTTTGATAGGTTGATTGAAGTTTTTTACGAAATTAAAAAAAAGTATTGGGAAAGACAATTAATCAAGAAACTCCCTAATATGCTCCTATTTATTTCTTTGATATTGAATTAATGTCTAATGTGAACATATTAAATAGAGGTATACATCAATAAATTAGCTAAATATATATAGAAACATGTCTATATATCGAGACATACCAAAAAGGAAAACAAGCCTATCAAAATGGGACGGATGGAGTATATATTATGTGCATGTGCGCCCACCTTTATGAAATTAAATATAAGCTAGCACTAGGGTGTTATGTTACAATATATATAGAAAGTACCCACATTAATTCAATATATATAACCCATGACCATATATAATCCATATTAATTAGATTGTGGATTAACGTGGCAAAGACTATAATTTGAACTTTTCTTTAAGTGGATTGAATTATAAATCGATCGGATACATACATATATATATATATATATATATGTATGTATATCAGTATATGTATATATCTGTGTGTGTGTGTGTGTGATATTGATTATTGACCATGCCGCTATGTTTGGTAGCAAGGAAACAAAAATGAGAGATGAAGTTAATTACTAGTACTACTTTACTAGTGTATGATTTATGAGAGTGCAGGTCATGCCTTTCCAACTCCTATGTTATTGTTTATATTAATTATAATATAAGAAGGTAAATATCGAATATCTTTTTTTTGACATAGAAATTTCGAATATCTTGCTTGTCTCTCATTTATTTTCTCGATAATAACAAAATTAAACCACGTAGTTTAAGTAATTTATTTAATTAAAATTACAAAAACATATGATCCCAACATGGTAGTATCACGAGGGTTGATAGTATTTACATGTGAAAATAATAAATTCTTACTGAAAATGTGAACCCTCTAGCTAGCTACTCATGTCATGACTCATGAACATTAATTATCTAATTTTACCCTATCATCAAATAATCATTTATTTTAGAAATTGCAATTAATTTTAGGAAAAACTATCAAAGATGAAAATCATCAATCAGGAACTGAAAAACACATGTATTTTGATTTTTTTTTTCTTATTTTTTAAAAATTCTTTATTAAATTTAATAGATAATTAATAAAGATTTTTCATTGAAAATCTATGTAAAATAATTTAAAAATAAAAAGAATCAAAATGGATGAATTTTGAGATTACATATGAATTGATATATAGTTTTTTTTATCTTTCCGGTCGTGGATCGATTGATAAACTATCTTTCGAGTTCTAAATCGATATAACTCCTTAATTTAATTTACTATTAGAACAAACAGTAGGACGCAATAATTAAGCAGATCTACCAAACTATTTCGTGTGATCTAATCTAAGTTCAATGTCTCTAAATTCGTCAAATAAATACATATCAAATAGAATGCTTGCCTTTTCCCCTCACATCACATGGAGCAGTTAGCCATATCTCCATAAAGCAATATACTCTCTATCTATATAGCCATACACTACAAACAAATTCAAACACAGGAATCAAACTCGTAATTATTAATTTCAATCACCCCATATCATAGAAGCATGTACCACGATCAAGAAAATTAATTAAACCACAACTTGAAAATATATAAAAATAAAAATTTAATTAAGGAATATTACAAATTAAATTAATTGCTTCAATTGTTCTTTATCATGGCTTCATATTAATCCTAGCTAGCTCATCATATGAGGCGGGCCAGATTGATGAGATACGAACTTGAGACGAGATACTGAAGAAGTCGTAACTTGTCAGTTCTGAGTAGGGTTGGGGTCCGTCGGCGGCCTCGACCTCAGGCTTTGCTCCACAGCTTTCTTGGGCTGGTGGTGTTTCTGATCATGAGAAGGTGGTGATGAAAATGGATGAGTTGATTTTCTCTCCTCGTATTTTTTCTGAGCAAATGTAGAAGTTGTGACGGAATCTTCTTCATTGGGTTGATGAAATGAAGGAGAGAAAACAAACAAAATTATGAGCAAAGCCAAGACTAGCTGAGGTTGGAATTTTGGTTTGATCTTCATCTGTATATTAATTAATCGCAGACACTGCAAGAAAAAAGGGAGAGAGTGGTGTGTGTTAGTGAGATTTAGAGGGAGACTTAGTTACGATTGAAGGGGAAGAGTTGGCCAACTTATATACTACGTGGAAACATCTCTCTCTCTCTCTCTCTCTCTCTCTCTCTCTCTCTCTCTCTCTCTCTCTTGTATTATTAAGGATTAATTTTCATAAGATGAATTAATACACGAAGCCAAATACCAACAACTTTCCTAACACACTCTTGTGTCTCACTATCAAATTCACAATTTTAATAATGTTGTTATAAAAAAAATATTATAATATAATCAATCATAATTAACATTTATAGATAAAAATTAAAATTTTAAAAAATTATATACCTATCAACTATAATAATCAATTATTGACTATAAAATTAAATTAAATAGTTACAAATAATTATGAACCCTTGGTAGAATAATCTCTAATTAATGATTGTAAAATTAAACTATACCACTAAATATTAAATATTGAAATTGAAATCAAAATGAAAAAAAAAACCTAATAAATTCGAAGCGGGATACTGAGTGAGATAGAAAAAATAGACTAGAGAATTCCAAATGCTAAATTTGAGTTTGAATTTAGATCTTGACTCTGTTTGTCATCCCTTGTGGTGGCCAGTCCTAACTAAGTTACTCGACCTATGACTGCTTCAACCGTAATTGAGGTCGAAACCCTCTTTTCAGACCAAATAGATTTTTGACTATGCCGAAAAATACCCACTATAGAAAATAAATTTATAGTGAGTTAATATAACTTTTCGCCAAATTCACATAAAAAGAAAATGAATGGATACGTAATTATGTCTTTATTTATCAATATATAAGTAAACAATGTACATTATAACGATCTACATGGTGTGCTCAATATTGAATCGATTTCGAATTTTTTTCAAGTCGATCCCGAATATAGCTCATGTGCTCACTCAACTCATTTAAACCCTGTTCCAATATGGCTTTTCACAATTTCCTTTTTCACGGTAGGATTTTCAATCCAAATAATAGAATTTCATGTTTTCATAACAAAAAAAATGAAAAGGCCCTTGGCCCATTAATATTATATTATAGATTTTGGTTAAATATGAAATGGGCCCAAAATAGTTGGGCTAAAGACAAATTAGGCCCAATAAGTTTCCACCTATTTATAGCGGACCCCCTGCCCCCAAATACCAACGACCCCTCTCCCAATCCCCTTCATTTTCCGATTGCATTCCCTCTCCTCTCGTGAGAGGTTTACGATCGAATTTTCTCTCTCTAAAAATCTTTTTCCCCGAGCACACAGTCTCTATCTGGGGGACTTTTACCATAAGCTGAAGGCATAAGAGGCGAGAAGGAGCTGGCGGAAAATCTCTCAAAATCATTGTGGGAAATCGCTCCAGTTGGATTGACTTGGCATTTCTATGGAATATGGACTCCTAGACAGCAGCGGTGAGTGTAATTCTCGCGTTTCAATTATTCCGTGCTCGTGGAAGCATGCGTTGCGTCGCTGCTGAAATCGATTTTTTCCGTTCTGGCGATCGAATTATGTTTCTTCATGGATACGCACGTGGGTGTTTTTGAAGATTTTAGATCTTAGGTAAAATTGAGGTTTTTTTTTTTGTTCAGATTATGGGTTTTTGGAAGGAATTCATGGGAAGAGTTTGGGAACTTTGTGGTCTTAGAGTTTACTGTCGTGGAATTGGGGTTGAATGTTTTTTAGGTTTAGGGCTTTAAGAATGTTGCTAAATTTTGCTTCTCTACTTCGAAATACAGTTGAAATTCCGAGTTGTGGTTTTTGTGTGTATTTCGGTTTCCATGAATTGAGATTTCTCCATTTCAATTTATTTCAAAATCCACCTTTTCCCTCTTAATTGTGTGGAGGTCGAGTTTGTGATGTGAGCTAAGATAATTCAGGGTTTCGAGCAGTAATCAGTATAAATAGTTTTTTTACTATTCGCTTCTTGATGCATGAATGGGACAACTTTTATGCTTTCTGTTAGCGCAACCGGTTTTTATGGGATGGCTTATTGTCTTTAAAGTATGTAAATTGGATTTTAGTTGGGTTAACAATAAATCATGTTAACTCCTTGAATAGCTCCTCGTTATCAAGACTATTAGCATACTATATGTTGGCTGGAACTTTGTTTGGTCAAGAAACTTCAAGATCAAGAGTATTGATTTGATTCTTTGCACAATTCTGGGATACTTATAGCTTAATCATGTTAGTCGCCATAAATACAGGTACTGATGATGATAATCCTCAAACACTGTATAATAGAGGCACAGTAGGAGGTCGTGTTGCAGCGAACGGAAGATCATTTGGACCATCAGCCCCATTTCAAAGGATTCAAATTGATATGGAGTACGAAATCCATAGTCTGGAGCAGATTGCATACGGTGCAGTTTTACGAGCTTTCAAAGCACAATCTGATGCACTAACATGGGTATGTTTGTGCTACACGTTTATCTATTATGCTCTCAAATTTCTTATTTCTGATGTTTGGAGAAATAGTCTCTCATCTGACTAGATTTGGCTGTTTCCCAGGAGAAAGAAGGTCTCATAACAGAACTAAGGAAGGAACTCAGGGTGTCAGACGATGAGCACCGAGAACTACTCAGTCAGGTCAATGGCGACGACCTCATTCGCAGGATCAGAGAGTGGAGGGAGGCGGGTGGGAACCGAAATGTAACTCCCAATGTCCCCCAGCATGTTAATAATCAGTTACCAAGTCCGACAGTTTCAGCATCTCGCAAAAGGCAAAAAACTTCACTATCAGGAAATCCATTTAGCGCACCTTCTCAGTCTTTACTTTCTCAGTCAGTGGCTGGTAGCGCTCTGCCATTAACTTCAGTTGCGAAGCGGGGACCTTCAGGGATTGGTGGGAGAAGGCCAAATGCTGTATGTTTGAGCTTTATTATAAGGATTAGCGATATTACATTTAATTAAAATTTTCAATTAATCTATATATGTTCTGTTGTTCCACAGGTTCAGCCAGCTTTCACCTCAACAAAACCCATGCAATATCAGTATGTTGATCATGTTTCTTCTGGGGCTCCTATGGAGAACCCTTCTGAAAGCATCCAAGAGTCATTAATTGGCAGGCGGGTGATGATAAGATGGCCTGCAGACAGTAACTTCTATGAGGCTGTCGTATCTGAATATAATCCTGTAGATGTATGTTCAGTTCCTTCTTGTACCTTTTATGGCCTATTGGATTGGAGAAGCTCTTTTATTGTGTATATAGGATTTTCTATGGCTGGACATATATCCGGCAAATATCTACTATACCTTACATGGCATGCATGAGAAGTACAAACGTGAATGAAAAAGTCCGGCAAATTTCGTAATCTACATTTTACCAAAGAGGATTGAGAATAGATAAAAAAAACATTAAGCATCTAGCCTTTGGGAATTTGTTTTCAAACTAGTCGAATACCCGTTACAAATACCTTTAAGTATTGTAATATCAAGAGTGCAAATTGATTTCCATTTATCTCTCTTTTTCATCACCCTAGTTTTTTAGAATATTTTTTACCTCTTAAATGCAATCACTTGCCTTTGTTTTATTGTATGCCTACATAATGCATCATGTCTGACAATAAGAAGAAAACCAATTTCTATATTTGAGAGGCTCTGTTGACATGATTGCTTGCTTTCCTTCATTGAAAATGTGTCAAGATTGGTCTTCTCTGGTGATATGTAATTTTTCCATCCATACTTTTTTATTTTTTTTGTGACGTTTCTGTAATATGCTTCATAACACTGTTGTGTGTTCGCATTGATGGCATCTAAGGAAAGCAATTGTTTCCCATTTTATGATTTTGGGTCCTTTTAACCTCTAAATGAAATGATGATACTTATGTATCAATGATCCCTGCGAATTAGTTCTAACTTCTGTTAATCTTCCTGGTATTTGCAGGGCCGCCATTCTCTGGTTTATGATAGCAATACACCTAATGCGACTGTTGAATGGGTTAACATAAAAGAGGTAGCTGTCTTTTGCTTCTGGTAGCCCAAATGAGGATAGTTATGTTTTTTTAAAGGCACTGTTTTGATCTCTTTACTTTGCACTGCCTTTTGAAATATTCGACATGGGCTTCATAGTTTATTATAGCTCATATAGTTGGAAATCATTTTAGATATTTGTAAAATATTAAATGCTGACCAATATTCAATGCATGCCTGAACCTGGCTAACAGATTCCGTCTTTTTCCTGGTTTTCTGGAAATGCAAAATTTAAGGTCGGATAAGATTAGGTGGTCGAATGCCATTTTGGGATAAGAGTCCGTGTTATTTACCTTTTCCGCACCTGCTTAATTTATCTGTAATGATTCTAGTATTCCTTTTGCTTCTGCTTTTTTTTATGTCAACATATCATGTGCTGACTGATTTGGACCTCTTTTAAATTAACCTTGATACAGGTTCCCCCAGAGGATATCCGGTGGGTGGGTGAGGATCCTGTAATATCTCGACTAGGTGAGGCAGGCGGTCCTAATTCTGGAAGAGGGAGAACATCCTCAATGAACCAGTATACCAAAGAAATGCGGCCTTCACGAAATGGGGTTATGAAGGATGATTCTGAGGACATTGAGATATTGCATACTGATACATTGATTAAGAAGGTATTCATATAGTCATATGATGACCTTGTCTGAATCTTATCGACCTTAGCTGGTTTTCATAACTGGTTACCTTTGTTATGGCAGGTGGAGAAGGTGCTTGAAGCAAGCCATCCTGATGCATTAGAGATTGATAAGGCCAAGAAAATGCTCAAGGTTAACATTGATTTGAATGAAAAAAATTACATTCCTGTGTCACCTCTTTCGCACTAAAACTACCGATGTATAACTGGTGTTGCAGGAACATGAACAAACATTGGTTCAAGTGATTCAAAAACTTGTGGATGCTTGTGATAGTGGTAAGATGATATTTTATATGCTTCATCAGTTTTGAGTATTTTGTTCCGTTACTAACCCTTTTCTGCTTTAATGGCTCTGGCTGCAATTTAGCCTCTGGGCCTTTATTAACAGAGCAATTTGCTGCGGGAAAATGAAAATAGGACTTAAAGAAAAGTCTATGCATTACTTACTATTCGCATTGTTCAAGTTAGAAAATAGTGTGTCAATGCAGCATTCCTGCAACTGTAAATGGTGCAGCACACAGTTTGATTTGGTTGCACGGCTACAATCAGTGTTTTGAATGTCTAATTGTAGTTGCATTTCCATTTTTGCATCAGATGACGAGCAACTACATAATACCGATTATCATGGCCCCAACAATGAGCTTGAGATCGCGGGAAGGACTGGGAGCTATGAATTAGCTAGAGGTTGAAGCTGCCTTTGCATAATTCCGGCAAAAGATATAAATCGTTGTCCATAGCTTAACACCACCCCGCCCCGCTTCACTCCCCGACTACCCTTTTTTTTAGCTCGTCACAGTGTACGTGATTTATGTAACCTGATGCTGTTAGTAGTATTGTCTGACAGGGAAACGAGGTTTGTAGGATAATCCTAGCAATTTCTTAAATTTTAGTGTATACAGATTGATTTCCATATGTTTCATTGATTGTAGTTAAATAGGTTATCCCTGTACACCAAGAAAATGTATCACACACTTTGCCATTTGCAATTCTGCGAAACGAAACGCAAAGAAATTCGAGATTACACACAATTCCCCAAAATGCAGCAAAACAAAGGTGAAACATGTTTCACGTAGAATCAAATCAATGAACATTTATAAAAATGGCTCACTCTCACAATGATGAAATGAATTCTAGGATTAGATTCACCATCTGCTCATCATAAGCTGGCCCTTCCATTTGAAAATGGCTCACTCCCTCAATCAAATGTGTTTGATTGCGGCCAGTGGCATTCTTCAGCTTGTTCTCGAGCTGTTTCACGCTCGTGAAACCATCCCTCGTGCCCATTACAAAGAGCTTAGGTTTTGGAGACTGCAGTACATATTTGTGGTGCCTTCCAAAAAGAATAGAGGCTGTTAACCCGAACGGGTAACCCAAACTCACATAGCCGATAACCTCCTCAATCTTGTCGACTGCAGAACCAGCAATGGGCGCACCTGCAGCAGAGCACGAAAAGTCGAGGTTATAATCCAAACCACAGTCACCACAGAATTTTGAAACTTCTTTGTTCGTGTGAATTACTCGTTCTCACACTCAAAAATATGCATGGCGTTTGTATGTGTAATCGACAGTTATTGCAAGAAACAAATGCATTTATATCCATTGTGTACCACTAAACAAATCAAGTCATGTTGGGAACTCATAATACTCAAGGCTGACGATAAGATGCAATATTCTTGTAATAACATTCCAAGATTAGCTCAAGAATTGCAAACTGATTTGAAAGATTCAAGAACTCTATTCAATATCCAAAACTCAGCAATCATCATCCAACCAACAAGAGTTTCCAAGAAAAGGATAGCAGAATGGCATTGGTACTATGCCAAGAAATTCATCAAAATCGAATTCCATCTAGAAATGGACTGTGAAAGTGACAAGAATCACCAAAGAAAGCAGTCAATCGTTGCAAAGAATGCAGTAGACATTAAGGGTTGGTTTCAGGCTTCTCCTCGAGAAAGACTCGAGGGTGCTGAATTAATCGTATATTTCCACACATTAACACACACACACACACACACACACACTAGTATCACTGGACAACGAACAACTTATGTATTTCTCCAAGAGTAGCATATTACTTTTGAGTTACCAAACAATTGAATTTGAATTTGAGCTCAAAGTCAAACACTTAAAATCTTCTTCGCACTGTTTAATGAACAAACAACGAAATGATGAAACATACACAGAAAACAAGCTAATCAACAGTCATTCATGCCCGATTCCATCAAATAACAGAATCAGTATCGAAATCTGCAAGAATCTGTAACCAAAATCATCTCCCTTCGTGCCTTTCAAAACCCTAACACACACACACACAAGAAATGGTAAAGAGGTGTATACCAGCTGAAGATCCGACGAGGAGAATGCGGCGGGCAGAGAGATTCTGGGAGGCCCACTTGCAGACGGAGACGACGTCGTCGACCTCGGAGAAGCCCGTGAGGGAGGCCCGGCCCGTGGACTTGCCGACGCCCCGCATGTTGAAGGTGACAGCTGTCACGCCGCTATCGGCGAGGCCCGAAGCTATGCCCTTCATCAGCCCCTGGAATCCGCCCAGCACAGAGTAGGGATGCACCAAAACGGCAACCAATTCGTCGTTCCGATGCTCCGATTCCGAATTTCCGGCGGCCGCCCGGTAGACCCGGGCATCTAGATTTACGCCGCCGGCTGACTCGATGGTGCAGCTCTCTCTGCTGCTCATTTTTCTTCTCTGCAAAGTTGAAATTATTAGTGTGTGTGTGTGTGAGAGAGAGAGAGAGAGATTTTGGAAGAGTTAGTAAAGAAAGCTTTGATTGTTGAAGATGGAGGTTGTTGGGAAGTTGGGAAATCCTTTATAGGGATGGGATCCTTGCATAGATTCTTCAACAAACAAATACTCTATGTTAATTATATCAAACATGAATTCTATTTTTAAATAATACTATTATAGTATAAATTGAGACGAATTAATAAATAATTAAACAGCTTGCATTCTTATATTGAACTTCACATGCATAGAAATCAAAATAAAAAATTTGGACATTTTACACTATTAAAACTAAAAAATTTAGGCAATTCGCACCCTTAAAAAGTTAAAATGATGTAATAATTTGTTTGGTTCTCTCTTTTAAGTTGGAGGTCCAACATCTTTGAATTTGCGTGTCTCGCTTGCTTTAGATGAATTGTAATCACAAAATCACTCAAAGTTTGTAATCTTTCATGTAATTAATCCATTTAAAGATAAAATATCGACAATTGGCTCATCTGACATTGAAGTACATTTAAACTAGGGTATCTTTCTTAATAATAAAAAAAACACACTTAACGCATGGGAATCTTAAAAAACTAACGATGGTATCTTAAAAGAAGTCGTGTTCACTCCATTAAAACCACCTCTAACTTTGTCCTAACTTCCATTAGACTAAATACAAACACACTTACTGCAGAAGTGAGTTTCTAAAGGTAATAGAAAGTGAAAGGGGGGAAAGCCAAAAATAAGAAGAGCAAACCTATAAAGAAAGAACAAGAATCCATACACTACGTACAAATGTGCCTATCCCTTTTCCTTCCCTTTCACCATTTGCTATAATTTCCTCGTTCTTTTCTTCGGCTGTTTCGATGCCGCCGCTTCTGGTTCACCCCTATCCCTACCGCGTTTTCCGAGGGACGGGGGAGGTGGTGGTGGCGCAGCCCCTCTTTTCGGCGGCCTTCCCACATTTCTCTTTCCGGGGCTACCCTTCTCCTTCTCCTTCTCCTTTGTTTGCCTTGTTTCCGTAGACCTCCTAGTAGCCGCCAGTTCTTTCTTCTCGCCCCTCTTTGCGTTCTCGTTTTTCTTCTGATCCGATCCTCCTTTTCCGGCAGTGTTTTCGCTGGTCAGTGGTGTGTTCTTCAATGCATCGAGCAACACACCATTGTTTGATGACGAGCCTTGCTTCATTCTATTTAAGAAGTTAGCTGCACCGCGTTTCTTCGAGTCTGATGTCGACTGGCTCTTCTTGTTATCGCCCTTCGCCTCTGCTTGCTGCGAAGAAGACCCTCCTTTTCCCTGTTGCTTCCCTGGCTCAGCCGTGGCATTTTGTTTGACATTGTTGCTGGCTTGATTCTTCCCATTCTTCTTCGTGTTGTTGGCTGAAGCTGCAGGGAATCGGTCCCTCGTTCGCTTCTTGGTGATTTTAGGCTCCTCGGCATCCCCAGATGGTTGGGATCGTTGCTGTTTGGTATCCTTCTCCTCAGCAAGCAATGGAGTCGTCAGCTCTTTCTTTTTATCAGTCCCTGAAGACGACGCCGACGCCTTAGCAATCGAGCTGCGTTTACGACAGACGATCAAGGAGCCGGATATTCTGGGCTTCAGCATCAAGGAGGGTGAAGGCTCAGCTTCTTCTTTCTTGGGCATTGACAGAGACTGTAATGAAATCTGTTTCCCAGACGAAGAATCCGACTTGGCATGCTTGTGCGACACCTCCTTTGAGATGAGACGTCGAATCTCAGCAGCCGCGTTCGCCTCTGCTGAATTCTTGCTGAAGAACACGAGAGCGTTGTTGACGAGCAGCAGAAGATCACGGAAGAACTTGATGGCGGAGCCTGAATACCAGCCTTCTTTCAGCCTCGTTTCGACTGTTTCAAGATCGATGTGCTGGAGAATCAACTTCTGATATTTCGATGTCTCCTGCAAAAAACGCAAAAGATAGTCAGCCACTGAGCATCTTCGAGCAGCGGCTGCGGGTAACTTAAAAACCCGATATATTATTCAAGTACTTATCAAAGTATTACATCATTAGCAACATTCGCATAATTATTACAGCAACAGTAGTTTTGTGGACAAGGCAACGGAAATGGACCTAAAAAGAAATACTGTATTCAGCATATAGGGGTATATGTGACTATTTACATTTCTGGATAATTTAGTACACGTATTTGTCAAGCAAAACCTTATTTGGCAACCAAAATGTAGGCATGTAGCACGTTAGACGTTAGTAAGCTGTCCGACAGCAAAACACAACCATACAGATATTATTACCAAACATTAAATTTCTTTTTAAGAAAACAGATTTTTTCAAAATTGAGATCAGCCCAGATGAGATATTCTCATCCAATTTCCTATACCATACGTCCATACCCTATCAAATTCACTATTCTAATATTTTTTGTTATAAAAGAATATATATTATAATATAATATATTTTAATTAATAGTTATAGATAAAAATTAAATTTTTAAAAATAATTACAAACCCTAGTTAGATGGAATAATTTTAATTATAAATTCAAACTAATCCACAAAAATATTGAAATTGAAAAAACAAAATAGAAAAAAATAATAAATTCAAGACACCAAGTGAAATATATATATATATATATATATATATATATATATATATATATAAAGGGATCTCAAGTGCCCGTATAAATAATAGCACCATCATTCGGCAATATTACAAATATTGTCAAATAAAAACAAATAGAAACAAGAATTTTCCATGTAAGAAAAAAGCATCCATTCACCGTATTTTAGGGGTTATGAGTGGAAATCCACCTTGACTATTTTTTATTTATTTTTATTAAACGAAAGGCAAAATTAAGAAATCGAGATCAATATATATATATATATATAAAGTTGGAGAATTGACTGGTCAATCAGAAAAAATACTAAATCCAGCCTTAAAAAGAAAACAATAAAGAATCGAGGATCGAATTCGATTCACATACTACTAAACATCAATTTATGTATTGAGTTATGAATTTAATTAAATCCATAATTTAGAAGACATTATTGTAATCTCTTCAAGAAAAAAAGAAAATTAATAAAATATTATTTTTATTTTGAAAAAAAAAACGTCCACTTTAGTTCATGCTTTCCCGATCATTAATAACATCGAAAAAAATTAAGAGTGACGAATCAAACAACAAAAATTAAAAAATTAAAAATTAAATAAACCGCCGAACAGAAAAAGTAATCAATTAATATATTAATCACCTGGCTCCGGAGCCGGCGCTCGAAAATGGAGCCGAGCTTAGGCGCCCGAATAGCCTGCAGAAAGTCAACCAACGGCTGCGATTCGGCGTTCAATTCTTTCACGGCACGAGATTGATCCTCGTGTTCACGCTCATCGCCACTCGTGCTCCCGCGCCGCACCTTATCACTTCCCTCCTCCTTCCTCGATCTACTAGCCGAACTCTGCACGTCCGAGTTTTCCTTCGTTGCCTCCGCGCCTCCGCCGTCGGACTCGGCTTCCGACTCGGCTAACTCGGCTGAGCCGGCCACCGGTTCGGCTTTCGCCTTCCGGTCAGGCTCCTCTATACTGTTCGAGCTCCCGTTGCAGGAGTCCTCCCGGACCGATTTCTGATCCGGTTCCGTCTTCAATTCAGCCAGCTCTTCGCTCGTCTGTCCGGTTCGATCGTTCCCAACATCCTCCCCTACCGCTCCTGCCGGGTCCGTACCTTCCTCGCCGGTTCTCAACTTCTCCGCTTCTGGATCTGTCGAGTTCGATTCGTTCACCGACAACTGATCCTTCTCCAATTCGCCGGTGGCGGCCGGCGTTTCCACTCCGGCAGCCGGCACCGCCTCCGGTTCACAATCTCTCTTCTCATCGACCTTAATCTCTAGATCCGCCTCGCTCTTCTCTCTCCTCACGTTTTTCTCTCGCTCCTCTTCCATCCTCTTCATCTTCAACTCCAGAGACCTGCACAAACACACCAAATCAGAAAAAAAATGGAACAACAAATCTCTCTTCCTTTCAACAAATTTTCCGACGTCCAGATCTCTCAACAATCAATCATATACAAAATCGTAAAGAAGTACTCGATGTTGAGATCGTAACGTTGCACTTCTCGCCGGAGCTCCGCCACCCGCAATTTCCTGAGCTCCTCCAGCAACGGCGCCGATTCCTCACCATTAGATTTCTCGTCGCGGCCGTCCTCCCCCTCCAAATCGCCATTCTTTACGACGAAGCGCCGTTTAAGGTCGAGATACTTTAACCTACAGTTTTGTGCGGTGAGGGAGAGGTTAGGGTCAGATATCCTTTTCTGCAGTTCGGAGGCTATGGAATCCCAGGCGCCGGTGCCGTGGCGGTTGACGGCGAAGGCGAGAAGAAGCTCCTCCCAAGTTCCCCAAGCCGGGGAAACGTCGTCGTTCGTCTCCGGCGCGACGCCGTCCGGTTTGGTCATGAGAGAAGGTGGGTTTCGGTGGGGGATGGTGTGGTAGGGTACGGTGCGGTGCGTACAGTTTCAATTTGTTTTAATAGTTTCGCGTAGATTTATTCCATAATTCTATATATTTTTTTTAAAATAAAATTTCATCAAGGCTGGTGTGGTGTTATACCGCTACCAGAGGTCTAGGGTTGTATTGAAACAACAAAAATAAACACACACCAATTTCTCTCTATCATTTCTAAGTATTTATGCCTCCAATTTATAGTGTTTCTCGTTTGTGGGCTTCAGTTTTGGGTTTTTATACTGTCGGCTTCTGGCGATAATGGCTCGGCTTCACTCGGCTCAATGGATTTTATTCTTCCTAATAATGAATATATATGCTTACCCACTTTGGCAAACTCATGTTTAGGCTTTCTTAATTGGGCCTTTCCATCTTCAATTTTGCAAATCTTTTCATTCCATGGTAAGGAGGATGAGGTTTTAAAATTTTAATGTTTCACTTTTGATTCTCTTGACGTGTTTCGATTATTTTTTCACCATACAACGTAGGTACGTATGATTGAGTATTCTCATTTTATGTGTGAATTGCTCGCTTTTAATGTCGTTTTTTTTTTCTTATTCGTTACATTACAGCTATTCTCCCAGTGCAACGTGGACATGATTTAGTAAAATTTGATTCCATGTGTAAATTGCGGATTCGGCCTATTATCAATTAAGTTAATTTTAATAAGGTAACTATTATTGTAATCTGAATTGAATTCTTTTTCTACATGAGCTTGATCTTATTTTATTTTAAGATTTTATGGTGTGTTTCGAGTTGGGCCTTAGTTTTTTTTTTTAATAGCAAAAAGTGTGTGTGTAATATGTTCATAGAGAAAATAATATATTGGATACCTCCACATAGATGGAATATGTTCTATAAATTATAAGCAAGTGACGTGTGATAAATCTATAATGCACTTCATTATCTCGATAACATTGTTGATGGACGAAACTGGTTGATTTATGTGACTTTAAATACTATATATATATAAAATGTCCGAAATTATAATTGGAATATTTGGGCTAAATTTATCAAATTATAATAGGAATAGTTTTAGGTAAAGCGTGTTTCTAATATATATATATATATATATATATATATATATATATATATATATATATATATATATATATACCTATTTGGGAGAAATGTGGATAAGTTAAATTGGTTTTAAATCTTTTGATTTTTGAGCTTGGGTGGATAAGGGTCTATTAATAGAGTCTTGCCAGATCCCACCAATATCACTAATTAGTAATAATTACTATACAATCATATAAATAAAATTTCCTCAAAAATAAAAATATATTCATGTGAATAAATTTGTGGGAAAATTATATACATTTTTTTTTCTTACTGTTACCCTAAGATATATTTTTTACTTATCTCACTCCTTTTATATTTAGGTAACTGGACTTTCATCTCCATAGATTCAAAATCGTTATCATATAGCCCCAAGAAAAAAAAACAAAAAAAAACAAAAACAACAAAGTATCATCTTTTGTCGAACCACACTTCAAAAATCCACATATATTCCTTACACATAATAAGGCCATAAAAAAGAAATGCATGACCAATCATTTTTTTAACAATTATGTTTTGTGTGTGTGTGTGTGTGAGAGAAGGGATTTAGATTAAATTATTTGATTTTTTTATGTTTATAGAATTTATTAAGATAAATCTTGAAAAAAAAAAGAGTCTCCGAGGGTCTTGCAAAATTTTTGAACTTCAATCATTTTTTTTCCTTAAAATGTTGAGACTTAAGTGAATTAAGCCCCAATTTAGTGGCCTAATTGATAATCACTGAAGATAATGAATTTGAATTGCATTATGATTTCAAAACACACCAGATCCATACGTCATTTTCTATATCTACTGTGCCAAATCTTTTTTAATTTTCAATTTTCTATGATTTAGTTTAATTAATTTGTTTTAATTAGGGTTCATCCTTCTGCAATTAGAATATATTAAAAGTGCCAAATCTTTTTATATTTTTTTATTTTCAATCTACTATGATTTAGTTTATTTATTTTATGGTCCATCCTTCCGCAATTAGGATATATTAACAAAATAATTATACCAAACTGAATGTAACACGGGACGGCATGGAGATCTGATCTGCTTCAAAGTATATCATGTATGCATTGAGAGCTGGTGTATATATCTAAAAATTTAAAAGGAAATTGAAAAGGGCGAATATGAATTGGGTAACGTAAGCTTATCAAGGGTAGTCATCAACTAAGTTAATTTACATTTTTTTAGCAATAAATTAAAGACTAAGAATCTCAAACAATCTGCTTAATCATAGAGAAATTCGAAAAACGATTCAAATTGTTTGGCTTAAAGTTGGGTGATGAGTACAAGCAAAACTGCAAAAGGTCTCAAAAGTCTTCGTCTCGCCCACTCAAACTACTAAAACAATTACCACAATGAATAAATAAATAAATAAATAAATGCATTGATAGTGCGTGCATGTAACTATGATTTTTTTTTTTTTATAGATGATTTTACAAAATTTACTCTCGGCACCATAAATAAAAAATAAATAAACTGAAATAATTTTGAACTTAAATTAATGTCCCTTTAATTATTTTTTTGCACCTTTATACCACAAATAAAAAATAGGGTTAAGGGCCACATAGTCCCCTCCACTATTCTATAAGGGTTACATTGCCCCTTCTTTGACTATTTGGTCCATTTAACCCATCGACTCTCTAAAATGGCTCACATTGCCCCTTTTATGAATGGAAAAGTTAACATCATTAACAAACACACACTAAAACACATTTTACTCATACACTAAGATTTTTTCATATATTTTTACACATAATTTTACAATTAACCAAAATTATTACAAATTAATAAATTATGGTTAATAACAACTAAAATAATAAATATTGATAAATTGATTAATAAATTAACCAAAACATAATAATAGTAATATAGTATGAAAATTTCAATATATATATATATATATATCGAGTTCATTTATAAAATTATTTTGAATTTTAAAATTCGATGATTCAATGAGGAATTCTACAATAGATATATTGAATCTTTGTTTATGAGGATTTAATTTTTTGGAAAGGGAGTAGGATTTATGAATTTCATATTTGCTTAGATTTTTCATCTTCAAGTCATTATCTAGTGAAATAATTGATATGTGGGTCCGTTTTACAATTGAAAAGAAAGTCGAACACTTAATTGCAAATTTGAAATACACAGATGATGGATTATAGATTTAAATAATTTTATGAATTATCTCAATATATATATATATATATATAATAAATAATGAATTTTTCATACTATATTATTATTATTATTATTATTATTATTATTAAGTTTTAATTAACTTATTAATAAATTTCATGGTATTTATTATTTTATTAACGGCTAATCATAATTTATTAATTTGTTGGTTAATTGTAAAATTATGTGTACAAGTATGTGAAAAATCTTAGTGTGTGAGAAAAATGTGTGTTAGTGTGTGTTTTTTTAATGGTGTTAACCTTTTCATCCATAGAAGGGACAATGTGAGCCATTTTAGAGAGTTGAAAAGGCTAAATAGACCAAATAGTCAAAGAAGGGACAATGTGACCTTTGTAGAATGGTCGAATATCGCAGACCGTCGACCCGTCGGCCAACCACCATCACCGCCGGAGACTGTACCCTCCTCTCTCCTCATCCATCTCCATCTATTTCTCTCAACTCTCTTCCTCCCCCATCTATCTCTCTCTTCACCCATCCCTACCCTTGTTGTCACCACCACCGCCGACCACCACTACCACTAGAAATCCGCCACCACTACTTTTAATCAACAATCAACAACATTGTTCGAAAATGAGAAAAAAATTCAAAAAAGAGAGTTATTCGAACAAGAGAATG
This sequence comes from Perilla frutescens, assembly GCA_026008535.1. Taxonomy (NCBI): domain Eukaryota; kingdom Viridiplantae; phylum Streptophyta; class Magnoliopsida; order Lamiales; family Lamiaceae; genus Perilla; species Perilla frutescens. The sequence goes on from BRKX01000001.1 coordinate 71,340,338, forward strand.
TTTCAAACTTTATTGATTATGTTCGAAAATAAATTTTTGAATTTATTTAATATGTTCGGTAAATAAATTTCGAAGAAGAGGATTAAGTTCAAAAAATCCAGGTCGAGCTGCTCGAATTTTTTTCTATGGTCGTCTCTGTTGTGTTGTCGATCTTCTCGATTTTTTTCCTTCTATTTTTCAATCCGAATATTTTCAATATTGTTAATCTGGTTTTCTAGCATATACTGATTATCTATTTATCTTGATTCAAGATTAGAAGTAGAAGAGATGGGGTTGGGAGGTTGGGGAAGAAGAATGGAGGGCGGTGGCTGCAGGTGAAGAGGTGGTTGTCACACACCGGGGAAAAAGATGATTATGTGTTTCTTGTTTTCTTTTTTTTCCCTTTGTTAATAAATAAAATTGAATTATTATTTTTAAGTGAGGGGTAAATAAGTAATATGGTGTGGTGCAGAAAGTAAAAATTGAAGTGTATATAGTGCAAAGAGTAATATTTATAGTGCAAATAGCAATTCCTTTTTCTTTTTTTAGTTCAATGGATGTTACATCTCACTATAATAACATATTATATACTCCTATCGTTTCACAATAATTGTCATTCTAACACTTTAATTTTGTTTCACAAAAAATATCATTCTTTTATTTCTATACAATCGAGGTAAAAATTTCACAATTTTCTCATATTTATCCTCATTTAATGTATTCAAACAATCATATTTAACTCATTTGATGTATTCGCATAAGAATGTATAAAATAATTTGATTATATAATTAATATCTTTATTTATATGTGTGCATCTTCCATAATGGCACTTATTCAGAAACGAACGAAGTATAATTCATAATAAAATTTGTGTAGGCAAACATTTAATGCATTAGCTTTAATTCGTATTTAAATCAAAGCATAGTAATTTACATAATCAACATCATTCTCCTTATGCTAAATCTTCAGCACAGAGATATTACAACTCAAAAACCTTAAACAAAACTAACAACTTTCACCTTAACCTATATAAGAATGAAAATGCAAGAACAACCTTAAATAAATCATGCACTACATAATAATAATAAGATCATGCACCCTTCAATCCTTCATTGCCTTCACCACCAAAACCTATCCCTTCCGACGATCTCTTCTCGCCACCGGAATACGTATTCCGGTGGTTTTCGGGCAAGATTTCCATTTTTCCGGCAGCAATGTCCGATCTCAAATCAGTCAAAGCCTTATTCAACGACCCATTCTCAGCTTGAATCACCTCGAGCTGTTTCTTCACCTCCAAACACGCCCCAGCCAGCTTGTCGTAATCCTCGCCGGGCCCCACTTTCTGCGGCTTCGAATGAGCTTTCGCCACGTGTTCGATCCCTATTTTGTTCATCACCAACTGCGGCAGCATGAACCCGCCCGCCCCACCAGTCCGCCTCCGCACCACCACCGCGTCGTAATCGTCCGCCGCCGCATCCCGCCGCGGGACCCTAAGCCCCCACCGGAAATTAACCATTGCCGAATCCCGCAACGGAACGACCGTCGTGGCGCTCAGCTCGGTACCTCTGACTATTCCGTTCACCATCAGACCCGCCACAGCCTTCGATTCAACCGCCGGGAAAAGACCGGCGACGTTGCTGACGAAATCCCCATCGGTGACAGCGCCGCCGTTCGACTTTTCCCCGCTTAATTTCTTGACGATAGCAGAAGAGATTAATCTTTTCACCGAGAAATCGCCCAAATCGGGCTTGAATCGGATGAAAAAGCTAGGGTTTTGGCTGCCTATTACGTTGAATTCGGCGCTCATGGTCAAAGGGCTTCTGATTGGCGATCCGAAATGCCCGATTCCGGTCTTGAAGATGAAGCTGAAGGGGTTTTGTGAATCGTTTGGCCGGTAGGAGAATTTGAGCGAGGGGCCAGATTCGAAATAGGTGCTGAGATTCAGCGATAATTCTTTGGAATCTCCGGCAACAACGCCCGATTGAAATGGGAAATTTAGAATGTTTATTGGGATTTTAGCTCTCAGCAATGGCTTCTGCTCATCCCTAAATTTGATTGAGGCTTTCATACTGACTAGCTGGATGATTATACCTCAAGTGAGTAGCAGCCCTCTCTCTCTCTCTCTCTCTCTCTCCTCTGTGAGTGTTATATAGTGAGAGAATGGGCGGAAATTTTGGTGGCGAAGGGGAAGAGAGAGTTGAGGCTGATCTGTAGTCTGAAAATTTTGTCATATGTGAGAAGGGTAAAATGACTATTTTGCTCTTGAAATTGCAATGTGTGGGATTTTATTTGATGGCATTTTAGGGGTGAAATTGGGATTTCAAGCCTTAATCAATGTGATTACAGATTTACATGTATAAAACTTTGAAATTTTTGAGTGAACCATTTCAAATTCAAATATTTTGGATCGATCCTCGACTGGATCTATTGAAACTTTTGTTGACATTTCCTCAAAATTCAAAAAATAAAATAAAAAATTATGCACACACACACACACACACACACACACACACACATATATATATATAGAAATTTTGTTTTTTAGAAAATATATTATATGGCGCTTGGTGTTTAAAATTTTGTTACACTTAAAACTACAATTTTGAAATATTGTCTTAACTTTAATTCCTTAACCGTAGTCTTTTAACTTTCATTCCCTAACCCCGATTTGGACACCAGGCGACTAGTCACACACATAATTAATTTTTTTCTATAATTGTGAAATAATAAATAATTTATCATTATAATTTTGAAATAATTAGATTGGAAATTGTATTATATCCAATACTAATAGTCCGATTATGTGTAACAAATTACACACCACATATAAGAAATAATAAATTTCAAAGGATCTTTTAAATTTAAATTCGTGATATTTGATCAGAAGTTCACCCACTCGACCAAATATAGTGGCATCATAACATCTTGCATGCAAATTTAAGGGTTTGAAGCACATATAAAGAGATGTTGAAACATCATAAATCTAGAGTAGTACAACATATTTTTCACAGAAGTCATAAAACTGTTCCTAGAAACCAGAAAGAAGCATCTTGTCCCGACTGAAATGAGATTTGCTCATCTATTTCTCTCTCTATCTCTCTCTCTCTCTCTCTATGAGAAGACAGAAATTGGCAAGAAAATACAACCCCAACAATTATTCGATGATCAAAATTAGAAATCAAGTCCTTTTGATGTCACACTGCTGAATGTAGCTCTTCAGTTCTTTGGGGCTTTTGGAATGTCAAGATCCCGAAAAACGGGGCTGTCAACTCCAACTCCCATTGCGTTAAGGCCATTGTCGACGTAAACAACAGCTCCAGTGACTGCCGATGCCAATGGTGATGCCAGAAAAGCAGCAGCATTTCCAACCTCGTCTGTTCAATTCAAACGACAATATTAGCTTCTAAAAACAAGAATTACACGGGCACTCACAAGTCCAGTCGTCATGTTTCTCATTTTTATTAAGCTAGGGGGAATGAAGATTTCAAAACACTCAATGAGGCTTGGCTTATTGACACCATATGAGTAACTGAGTACAATGTAAAAAGGTCACAGAAAAATTTCCTCTAGTTGAAGAGAGAAGAGAATGCAGCACGAGTTGTGGGAGAAGATAACTCACCGGCAGTTAGCTCCTTTTGCAAGGGTGCATTCTCCAATGAGTAGTCGATCATCATGTCAATAAAGCCGATGGCTTTTGCGGCACGGCTTCTTAATGGACCTGAAATATGTCAATCCGTAACTATAGAATGCCATTCGACCCCTAGGTACAAACTTGATAAGAGACTTGACCTAAATCAATTAGAAATAGTCAAGAGACTAGTTAAGTTGGGTGTGCTGGTTAGAATGTTAAAGTGAATTTTCAAATCGGGATTCAATGGTTTTATTCTCTGATCACTTTTACGTGTTACAAAGTCAGGAAACTGATAATTCGGAATACCTGCAGATATGGTGTTGACTCTCACGTTGTGTTTTCGTCCAGCTTCAAAAGCAAGCACCTAAACCAAGTGCATTGTTTATCACGACATCATGATAATGTAAGAACGCGAAATAGGATAAAACCACGCATATGGAGAACTAACTTTTGTGTCACTCTCCAGAGCAGCCTTTGCAGAACTCATGCCACCACCATATCTGCAAACAAATAAAAAAAATAAGCGTACGGTAATCCAAAACGAAAGTAGTTGAGATCATATTACACTCGAAAAATCAAGGGTATCTGTACCCTGGTATTATCCTCTCAGATGCAATGTATGTCAAAGAAAGTGTGGCACCACCTGCCAACAGGATAAAGATCGATAATGAAGAGTGAATTCTGGTAGCACATTACACTTATTTTCTTCAATGGAACTACTCAAATCAATATGGGAAAAGTTATGACGTACCCGGATTTATGATGGGAAGAAAATGTCTGAGAAGTGAAACAAAGGAATAACTTGATGCAGATATGGCTGCAAGATAACCATACCTAGATGTTTCAAGAAGAGGCTTACTAACCTACATGTGATCCCCAGACGTGTTAGAACAAATGGTAAAAAATAAAAATGGAAAAAACATGTGAGAGAAGGAAATAATAACCTCTGGACCATTGGCAAGTGAATGCACAAGAATATCAATTGTGCCAAAATCCTGTTTCACACACTCAACAACTTCCTGCACAACAAGACAGCTTTCATCAAAGTGAACAAATTATTAATTAACAAACTATCAGCATCTCCAAAATATTTAGAGGCAATATATATGATATTGGGATTTGAGTGGTACACAAAATTCTTGTTTGGAAAATGCTAAAATTTTCCCTGGAAATAGTGAAAGCAAAAGGGCTCGATTAAAAGTTTCAAGAGCCAGGCAAAAAAACCTGAGGGCAGGCTCAAAGCCTAATCATATTTACTGATGGCACAAAAGATTCAGGTTCAACTTCTGATTTTATACAGCTATTTGAGGTGAGAAAGGATATATAGATCGATCTATATGGGGAAACCGAAGATGAAGAAAATGGAAAGGAGCTAAGACCTTCACAGTCCAATTAGAAGAGCCAGCATAGCGCTTATTTGTTTTGATCTGCATCATGGTAAATTATAATTAGTAGACAGGAGAAATTCAACATATTTAAGTCAAATGTATCGTGCAAAAAAAATTTCCTCTTACGTCTTCAGGAACATCCTCAGGAGAGTCAAACACTGCATCCAATGGGTAGACTTTTGTAATTTCCATCAAAGAACCATCTGGGAGCCTAAAATGCCATATTCCATGATCAGCTATATACAAAGCAAAGAAAGATAAGTACTTCTTGACAGACATAAAAGATCGTTTCTTACACGCGTGATTCATCAAACTTTCCACGTCGTAGGCTGGTTTCAAATATATTTAGTGCCTAAAATAGTTGATGTTCATTAGTAATACAGAATAATTTCAGAGAGTTTAAATATTGCTGAAACACTTAGGAGGATAGAAAGTTCATATACATACAGGAACCCATGTCCCAACAAGAATTTCAGCACCTGCTGCTGCAAGAGATTTTGCAATCGCCCATCCATACCCATTATCATCAGCTATACCAGCAATAAATGCCCTCTTCCCTGCGTACAATGTGATATATGCAAGTAAGTAACCTGATTCGACAGCTTGAATAATTTGTAATTGTAAGCAAAGATAATCTATTAATAGGAGCAGTAGGACTCATCTTTGTCCTTGATAAGCATGAAATAAGAATGTTGAGGGGAATGGGGATGAAAAATTGAAAACCACAGGCATTTTGAAAAGAAAACAATGAATGCAAACAAAAAAAGTATAGTTCAACCTCTCAGATCAACTGGCAACCCTGGCAAAGGTTGTTTATCACCAGCCGCAGCCATTGCTTTTATACCATGCCTTTGAGACTTCAACGCATTGCTGTGGCAGGTCTTGGAAAAGGTCTGTGTGGAAGGTACAAAGGATGAGCTCCTAAGCTTCGTCCAAGACGAGCCTTTGGTTTCATTACCAAAACATGCTACAGTTGATCTAGAACTTTGGTGGGAAGCAGAGATGCAAGGCTTTGCAACCGCAAATTGTGTGATATGAGTTGCTGTTGCAGCCATGTCCTTCTAAGTTAGAGGATGCTGCTGATGATTGTCACAGAGAGTCAGATCATCATGTTAAATTTTGGAAAGAAATACAGGACAAGTCAAAGCACACATATATGTGAAACAACTACATGGCATCTCACATATTATACCCTTTTTTTTAGTATCATCCCAAAGAAACAATATCAGCATGCTAGCTAATAATAAAATTAATTTCGACTAAGACTTAACCATCAGACATCAACGGATTTCCAACTGAGAGTAGGTTTTCAAACAAAAATGTTGATGTGATCAAAGTTCATCAGCAATACATCCACAGCTCATTTTGGGATAGAAAACAGCATCTTGTAATATTTTTATTTTTTAAGAAGTACAGTCAAGTTCGCATATCAATATCCTTACTTTCCATAAACAGACTTCTCCCTTCAATTGCAGACAAAAAAAATCCACGATTATCCATAAATAAATATGTAAAACAAAGAGTTTACGGATTTACAGATTCAACAATCAAATCCCAACAAACATTGTACTACAATTAACGGCATAGAGCGCAGAATGTTGTCTTCCTCAGTCAACCTCCAAAAGTAGGCACAAAACATCAAAACCACAGATTTTCGGGGGAAAATAAATATGACCTCCACACCTTAAAAAAAAAGTATAACACTGACAATCAGTAAAAAAAACAAGCAAAAAATGACAGCCCACGATAGTAATTCACCGTAAAAACATAAAACAAAATCCAAGAAATGCAGATATACAGTAAGAAAAGCAGATCAACCCATACATTAGCATCTACATTCTCTCAAAGATGAAAAAGGAGTTCCACTACTATAGAACTCACCTTTCTTGGAATGCTCTGAGAGAGAGAGAGGAAAAGAAAATTATCTTGAAGAGGGTTCTTCTTCTGCTATGTGTGTTATGAAGCGAAGGTGTTTGTAAATATGCGTGGGGGGTTCGATGAAAACTATGTTGTTTGGTTGAGGCTGTTGGGAAGCTTTGAAAGTGCCGTTAGCAGTGAGTGAGTGAGCTGTTTTGTTTCGGCAGACTGCAGACCTCCTCAAAATTACGGTACTAACCCTAGCTAGGCTACACCTACAAAATACATAAATGGGAAAATTTTAGTGATGATATAAATGAAATTATAGTGTGGTTGAAATATTCAGTCATGTGAAAAAATAAAAACATAATAATAATAATAATAATAATAATAATAATATTACTATTATTAAAATATGTCAATTGGACACCTAAATAGTAGAGAACCTAATTATGTGAAAAATGAGACATTTTGGATCACTACATAATAATGAGATGTTTCGGATTCGAGACGAGCTCTTTGCTTTTGAATGTTAATAACCAATTTTAATTTTCATATTTTAATGTTTCCACTCAAATCATCATACAAATATAATTAAAGAAGAAATAAAAATCCCCTTGCCCGGTCCCACATAATTATCTGATTTCATATGCTATAGTTGAATGGGTCGGGCCCATTTCTATATAAAGTAAGGCCCATTGCAAGCCCATATACGCGTGCACGTGACTCCAGGTATGTCTCTCGCAGAGCACGTGAGATCCCAACGACCATCGATTTTTTATCATCACACAAAAGGAAGTATGCGACCCCAAAATATATCGTAATATAAATAAACTCCCCAAATCTTATCGATATTACTACTGCGCACCCACTTTTTCTATAATTTCTTACACTCACCGTCGCTCCCTATCCCCTCCCCCCCCCCCTCTCTCTCTCTCTCTAGCTTGCTAGAAAAACCCTAGTTTCAGTAGGATTAGGGTTCGACCAATTGATTAGTTTGTTTTTCTTATATTTTTTCCTACTCTAGCTCGTGACTCACCTTTGCGAACTTCCATTTTTCGTGAATTTAAGGTTCCTTCTCCGGATAATTTTTCACTGAAGAATCGGTTTTGAGCTTATTTTGTGAGTTTTTTTTTCGGTGGAATCTTGATCTGTGAGCTATGGATACTCGCAAAAGAGGCAGAGCTGATTTTTTTAACGGCGGCTTCAAGAAATCTAAGCCAGGTATATTATTACGAGTTAGGTCTGGATTAGCGCTTGAATTTCGCTCAGTTTTCTTTTTTTCCATGGATTTGCATCTGAAGATTAGTTGCAGCTCTTTTTTTTTTTTAATTTATCTGAGTTTTTTAGTGACTTTTTTGCTTATAGAAGCTGAAAATTCGTAATTTTCCTTGTGTTTGTGAGGGAATATGTGAAGAATTTTTTTTAAAAATCTGTATTAGCTGTTAATAACTATTCAAGTAGAAAATTAATGCGGTTTTAATAATTATATTAAATTTAATGTGGAACATAACTAAGGATGTTGGTTTAATTGATATTGTGGATTGTATTTATTATTTTATGTATGTAGCTGTAAATTTGATTAATTCATGTTTAAGACATTTTTTAAAACTTTGGTAAGTACAAATGGAATGCCAAACATTTATATGAATAATGTTAAAAATCAATAACTGAGTAAAAGTAATTAATGTTTTGCAACAGAAATGGACTCCTTATCAAGTGGTATAGGAAGCAAATCGAAGCCATGCACGAAGTTTTTCAGGTTCAAATCTCAACCTACCTAATTAATATTTGAAATTCTAATATTCACCAACAGGCTCTAATGCTAGTGGTGACAAAAATTTTGTAACATTTTCTTGAGTAAATTTGATTATAGTTGATGGCTTGATGCCAAGGTTTATTGAAGATGTTCAACTATCAATTTATCTCATGATATTTAACGGATTTTATCATTCTATTACAGTGATGTTATCACCATTCAGATTTGATGATCATGGGCAAATGAGATTACCACTTAACAGTGTTTTATAGCCATTAGCTCTTGATGGGCTGTTATTTTTATCTCAACTTTTAATGCTAGTTTTATGAATCAATTGATTTTGTTCACATATGGAAAAGTAACATCTTGTTACTCTTCATCAGTTCATCACACTTTAGTATCTGAGTGATTAGGAAAAATGCTTTGTTGAGTTATTATTTTTTGTTTCAGACTTTCAATCTTCAATAATTCTGGTGCTGCTGGAATTTTTCAGTCATGCCTTATTTCTGTTGGAAGTTGTGTTTTTGTTTTTATGATTGAAATATTTTGCTTTATTTTGGGCATTCCATCTATTATGAGTGAGGACTGAGGATGAATAGAAACAGCTTTCAGTGTCTGCTTATTGAAATTCGTTGTGACCTGGTATGATTATTTAGCTCTCTCCACTTCGTCTTATGTTTGGAACCAACACATGGTGATGAAAATGTGATATTACCAAATTACATTTAATGAAAAATGGAAGAAACTTGCAGTTTCTATTGTTGATTATCTTGCCGGGCATATCTTAGTTGACAAGGTTCTCCCTTTTGTTATCTAGTATGAAACATCTTTATAGCCGATTAGCCTCCAACATGATCTTGAACCTCATCTTTCTGCAGGGTAGCACATTTCTTGCTATTGATTAGTCGTTTCAATAAAACTTGATCAAGAGCTGATGGGAATTCTCCTGTCTATAGACTTTTTAGAAAAGCTAAGGTGTAATCAGAAACTTATAATTTATCTCCCATGTGTCTGCAGCATTTCCGGCTGTCCCTTCGGTGAGAACTGCCACTTCCTCCACCATGTTCCCGGTGGCTATAATGCTGTCGCACAGTTGATGAACCTGGCACCGGCGCCTACACCTAGAGCAGTAGGCGGAGGCGGGGGAGGCGGCGGTCCAATGCTCGTTCAGAATGGTTCTGCTCCGTCTGCTGTCAAAACCAAAGTATGCAACAAATTCAAGACCGCAGAGGGTTGCAAATTCGGCGACAAATGCCACTTCGCTCATGGGGAATGGGAGCTGGGCAGACCTATTGCGCCATCCCACGAGGATCCCCGTGCTGTTGGACCTATGCCTGGCAGGTTTGGTGCCCGGTTGGAGCAGCCGCCGCCGCCTGTACCAGGACCTGCAGCTAGTTTCGGCGCATCAGCCACTGCCAAGATCAGCGTAGATGCTTCTCTCGCCGGTGCTGTCATTGGGAAAGGAGGAGTGAACTCGAAGCAGATATGCAGGCAAACGGGGGCCAAGCTATCGATTAGAGACCACGAGACGGATCCAAATCTTAGAAACATTGAGCTTGAGGGTTCATTCGAACAGATTCAGCAAGCGAGTGCGATGGTAAGGGAACTGATCGTCAACATCGGTTCAGGTGGCCCGGGGAAATCTTTCGGAGCAACAGGAGGCGGCGGTGGCTCCACCGGTAGCAACTTCAAGACCAAGCTCTGCGAGAACTTCACCAAAGGTTCGTGCACCTTCGGAGATAGGTGCCATTTCGCACACGGTGCAGCCGAGCTTCGAAAGTCGGGATAGGAATGATCGTGGATCGATTCGTTCTTGCCGATGATACCAGCGCTGTTCTGTGTGGTTGTATTTTCTTGAATTTTTCCTCTAGCTGAGCAAAGTAGTACAATTTATGTGTTTTAAGTGTTTTAAGACAAGTATAGCATCAGTGGCAGGTTTTTACCTTAAATTTTAAGGAGGATTCTCAAATCTTTGTATTTTTTTTAATTAATGTTTTACAAGTACTACATGCACTGGGCTACAAAATACTAGTCTATAAGCTATAAGCTACCGCCAATTCTTGATTTTGTCTAGCCGCTATAACCACCGCCGTTGCCATGCGGGTTAGTTGTTACGTGCGGTGGTTGGCTGCTCCGTGCCCGGTGGCTTTGCCGATCGGATGAGACTTGATCGTCCCCTCCACCACCTGCCCGGTGGGTTCTCCGGTGCCATGACCTGGCAATGCCGACATCTCGATTGGGCTGTCGGCACTCATTCTCTCCATGCCTGATTTGGCAGCGCCGGCGACATTTGCAGCGGTTTCCTTCATTGTTTGCATTTTCAATCTTTTTCTTCAATTCAATCATCTTTAATTTAATATAAATAGATTTTGGACATCCTTGTATTTGGTGACTCACGATTACAAGACTTGTCTACGTAATAATTGTGAATGTGTATTTTTTTTTTCAAATAAGATTAAACTTAATTAAATTAATATTACCATATATCATAATTATTGTAGTTGTGAATAGTTCTACTCGATGGGTAGCATAGACTTTTGCATAAATAAGAACTCCTCCCGATAACTCACATGAATTTTTTTTAGGGTGACAAAGGAAGTCACTAATTGAGGACAAACTTTGCTCAATTGAAAGAAAATATGGTATGAGATTCGAACTTGTAATATTTACTTACTGACGTTTGTTTGTTCATTGCGGTTTTTTTTTTAATCAAGTCATGAGAAAATAGACTTGCTCCAATGCGCATAACTCACACATCTTATTACCAGTTATGTGTGTATGAAATATAGGAAATAGAAAATGTAATAATATTTATAGTTGAAACTTTTGCGTCGTTGTAATGTTGATGAAATTGAATTTTGTCAAATGTAAAAGTAAATATTTACATTTTATTTTTGCATTTTGTAAATTGGCCCGAATTTTAAGATTTTTTTTTTTTGGCATATCAATGCACAACTTGATCCCCGATTAATAAATTTAATTACATCCAGTTAATTTATAAAACATCTAATTTATAATTCGATTAGCAAGGAAACTAAAGTGTATAGGGTGAAATTACCAAAAAGTATATTATTCAGATTACATAAAAATTGGGCTGACATCGCTAAGATTAGGCCCATAAAATCGCATTTAATTGTGCACGTGACTCCGGGGGGTCTCTCGAAGAGCACGTGATATCCCAACGTCCACCGATTTTTCTCTCATCACACAAAAAGTTTTTTATAATTTCAAGGAGACCCCACAGTATGCCATAATATTGATAAAATCCCCCAAATCTTGTGGATATTAGCTGTCAAGCCCGCTTTTTTCTATAATTCATTACACAAACTGATACTGCCGCTCTCTCTTCCGCTCTCTCTAGCTGCGAGAAAAACCCTAGTTCCAGAGTAGGATTAGGGTTCGACCAATTCATTGGTGTTTTGCTTTGCTTTTCTTTTCTACTCTTTCTTGTAGCTTACCTTCTAAAATCTCACTCACTCGCGAATTTGAGGTTCCTTTTTACGGATAATTTGTTTTCGGAGCATCGTTTAACTTCTCGATCTGTGAGCTATGGATACTCGCAAAAGAGGCAGAGCTGAATTTTCTAACGGCGGCGGTTTCAAGAAATCTAAGCCAGGTACATTCTTGCGAGATAGGTTTGGATTCGCGCTTGAACTTGGCATTAATCGTGTCAGTATCTTTGTGGAGGCGGGGAGATTGTTTACTTTTTTACCCCATGATTATCTGTTTAGTCTCTTCTTTATAGTTTTGCTTGGCTGAAGTTGCTTGCGAAGCTGAGATAGAGTTCTTTCTTAGTTATTTCTAGAGTTTTGGATATTTTAATTGCTTGCAGGGATAGTTATGTTTCTCCAGAGAAGCTGAAAATTTATGTTTATCCCTGTGTTTGTGGCGGGAAAATATGCGAAGAAAGACTTGTTGGATCTGTATAAGCTGTTAATAAGTAATGACTATTCGAGTAAGAACTCAATGGGATTCTACTGGTTAATTTCTTTAGAAAGAGTTTTTTTTTTTTTTTTTGGTTAATGTGGAAATTATCAAAGTAAGGATCTTGGTACAATTTATGTTGTGGATTGTATTTGTTATTTTCAGTATGTAGGTGTAAATTTTGTTAATTCATGTCTAAAACTTTGTATTAAGATTGTGGGTGCTAGTAAGTGCGATGTGAATAATGGTAAGAATCAATACAAATTGTAACTGAGAAGAAGTAATTAATGTTTTGCAACAGAAATGGACTCCTTATCAAGTGGTATAGGAAGCAAATCGAAGCCATGCACGAAGTTTTTCAGGTTCAAATCTCAACTTACCTAATATAATATTTGAAGTTTTAATACGCAACAGGCGCTAATGCTAGTTTCAATAAAAGTTTGTAGCATTTCTCTAGTGAATCTTGGTTATAGTTGACACAAAGGGGGTTTATTCTTAGATGCATCACGACTCACGAGTTATGCTGCTCTGAAGTAGTTCGATAATCAATTTACTTCTTGATATTTAACATATCTTTTCACCAATTCACTACATTTTATTAGCTTAACATTGTTTCACCGCCTACTTGATATAATGCTAATTTTCCTTGGATTTGAACTTAGGTTTTATGCATCAATCAATTCTATTCACCATCTTACTAAAACATTCATTTATCTAATATGGCAAAATAGCATCTTGTTACTTACCTTATAATGCATCTAGCATCTGAACAATATATTCATTCAATTCATGAACTTTGTTGAGTAACTATTTCCGTAAATGTTATCTGCCTTTCAATCATACATTTTTGAACAAGGTCGTGTTTCTATTTTTTGATGGAACAGTTTGGTAGGATTTGTGATTTTTTTTTACTTTAATTTGGGTTTTCTCTCAATGGGGTCTTGGATATATAGAAAGAAGATGATCAATAGGAACTAAAAATATTGACTTTTTGCGTAACTATTTGCTTAATTTTTTGGGAGACCTGGTATGGATGTTGAGTTTTCCCTACTTTGTCTGTGTTTTGAACCAACATATGCCGATATGAGACTATAGGTTGTCAAGCTGTTTGTAATCTGGTGATTTTTTAATTCATGGATGATGAAAAATGAAGGAACTTGTGGTATCTATTGTTAATGATCTTGGTTGCTGGTATGGACCTCCAATTTCGTAAGGTCCTCTCCTCTCTACGTATTACAGGAAGGGATTCAAAGGATGTATGGAACATCTATTTAGTCTCCAACATATTCTTAAAATGATTGATAGCCCTTTAGCGTTTAAGTTTATTGTGATCCATATGTTTGATATTTTTTTAAAAAGGAGACAAAGCACTTACAAAATGGCTAATGCTAAGTAGGCAAGAAGCTAAGAGTCATCATATGCATGCGTGTTTTATTGGTGCAATGCTATAAAATTAGAAGCATACTCTTCCTATATGATTCTTTATTTTGGTGCAATGCTAACAACTTTTTGGGTATTGGTCTCCATCATGTGGCTCTCTCCCATGCGTGAGGATTGCCTCTTATTGGATAGTGTCATCTGTAAGAATTAAATTTTGGCATAGGAGTGTACAACCTGGCATGGACTCACTGGGCTGAAGCCAATATATATATATATATATATATATATCTGTGTGTGTGTGCGTGAATGAAATTACAAGTATTACAAGGTCCTATATCTGAGTGAAAATATTGTGTATCTGTCCTTCCAGAAAAATGTGATAAGAAGTTTGTTCCATTCTCCAATCTAACCACTAATCTGTTTCCTGTGCTAAGAACTCTGCAGCAGACTTATAGTTTGTTTCCGTTGTTTCTGCAGCACTTCTGGTTGTCCCTTTGGTGAGAATTGTCACTTCCTCCACCATGTTCCCGGCGGCTATAACGCTGTTGCGCAGATGATGAACCTGACCCCCGCTCCTACTCCCAGAGCAGTTGGCGGTCCAATGCATGCCCAGAATGGTAATTCTGCTCCAGGTTCGGTCAAAACCAAAGTATGCAACAAATTCAAAAGCGAAGGAGGCTGCAAATTTGGCGACAAATGCCACTTTGCTCACGGGGAATGGGAGCTCGGTAGACCCATTGCAGCATCTCATGAGGATCCCCGTGGAGCAGGACCTATGCCCAGCAGGTTTGGTGGCCGAATGGAGCCACCCGCACCAGGGCCTGCAGCTAGTTTTGGCGCAACAGCCACTGCCAAGATCAGCGTGGATGCTTCCCTCGCTGGTGCTGTCATTGGGAAAGGAGGAGTGAACTCGAAGCAGATATGCAGGCAAACAGGGGCCAAGCTATCCATCAGAGACCACGAGTCAGACCCAAATCTCAGAAACATTGAGCTCGAGGGTTCGTTCGAACAAATTCAGCAAGCAAGTGCGATGGTGAGGGAGCTGATAGTGAGCATCGGACCAGCGAGTGGGCCGGGGAAAGCATTCGGAGGAGGATCGGGAGGCCATGGCTCGACAGGTAGCAACAACTTCAAGACGAAGCTATGCGAAAACTTCACCAAAGGGTCGTGCACCTTCGGGGATAGGTGCCATTTTGCTCACGGTGCAGCCGAGCTTCGAAAATCGGGATAATATGATTGGATTCATGTTGTAGCGGGCGTTGTTTTGTTTTGTGTGGGTGGTTCGATTTTATGAAATTTTTGGGGTCTAGCTGTGCAAAGTAGTGCAACTGATAGAGATTTATTTGATCGTGTAGCAGCCAGCTTGGTAGTATTATTAGATTTAAGACCAGCTTGAGTCGCAGGTTTTGCTTCTTGTTCCGTTTCTTACAGTTTCTCTTTTTTTTTTTAATTTTATTTTATGCTCAGTGTTTAGGAGTTTATGGGCTGTTATAGCACCAACCATCGCCCACATCCGGTGGTTGAAGGCGGTGTGGTGGTGCACTCATCTTGCAGCACCGCAAACTATTCCCCCTTCTAAATTTTTATCAATGACAATTATGAAACATCCTCAATTTTTTTTGGCCGTCAAATTAAAATCTACCGCCAAAACCAGTTTGAAAAAATGGAAAATATGATGTTACAACATTTTTTGATGACGTGAAATTTCTTCCATAAAATTTAAAATTTAATAGAAGTAGACAGATAGAAGTGGAAAGAGGATCGGTGAGGGTATATTGACATGAGATTTCCTATTACACCCCTTTTTTTATGTCCTTGTTACATGTATTCTTCCACATATATTTTCCTTTAATTTTATATCTTTGTAATTTAATATTTAATTTTTAATTTTTAATTCATTATTTTAATTAATTGATTTAAAATTAAATTTTATAACTTTCTAATTTATTTATTTTTATAAATATTAACTATGATTATTTATATTAAAATTATTTTTATTTTACAATTATTATTATTAAATCATAAATTATACGGTGAAAAACACATCAAAAATTTGAACCCGGATATATTTACCTTCCTTTTCACTTCTGAATTTTTGTCGTAAAACCAAAAAATAGAAAACTAAAAACGTAGCAGTTCCAAAATCGAATCATCCAAATTTTAAATGTAACATATCTCAACATAATGAGGAGATATATCATACAAGCATGGATGAATCAATCATCATCATCATCATCATCATATAGTGTTTCAAAATCACGAAAAAGTTAAGTGATGATAATTCGAAAATTCATTACCAAATGGAACTAACATTACAATCGAAAATACAAGGATGATCAAACTGCAGTGGCTGTGATGTCTGAAACAGACAAATACGCATCAAAGCCATTTATTTTATCTACGCAATACTAATTACGACAACGATCGATCGATCTCCACTAATTAGTGCGTGGCGCCGCCGGTGCCGGTGTGCGGGCCCTGATGCCCGACCCGCCTGCCCCCGCCCTGCGGGAGGTCGGACTTCAGCCCTCCCTCCGCCGTATACTGAGGTCCAGTCTGGTGGTGCCCCATACCAGCGCCGGTGGTGGTGGAGAAGTCGCCGCCGGTGGTGTAGTCCTGGCCCAACATCCCGCCGGTGGCAGCGCCGGCGTGCTTGGCGGCGGCGTTGTGTTCGCGAGCCTGCTGTTTCTGGCGCTCCGCCTCGTTTATCCTCATCTCTTTCTTCTCCGTAGCCATTTCCTTCTGCAACGGATCGTGGCTCGTCATCCTCTCACCCTGTTGCAATCATTCATTCATATATCGATCAGTCTCAACACGCACATCACCAACTTCATGAGAGAGAGAGAGAGAGAGAGAGAGATTATATATATATATATATCTATCTATATAAAACCAGTTAGTTCACCTTTTCTTGGATGGTGGCCTTGGTTTTCTCCAAGCCAGCCTTAGCTAAAGCTGCGACGTTAGAACCAGTTTCCTTAGCAGACTGCATTTTGTGATGGTGACTGAGAATTTTTTTGAGGTTTGGTTTTGATTTGATTGATGATTTTTGTGCGGAATTAGGAATTGATGATGATCGAGATGGTTGGAAATGGGAGAGATTGGGCGGGGATTTAAACGGTGTGAATGGCGGTTGATTGCTGCACACGTGGCGGCCGTTTAGATAGTTATATCGGCTTGCAGCTGACAAGTGTCCAATAGGTGTCACCTCCAAAATACATTCCTTAATATCATAAATATAATAATTCATCCTACTAATAATAAAAGGATAGGTATTATCTTGTGAGCTGTTAGGACACAAGTCGAGCTTTGTTATTTTAATTATTTTATACATGTTTGTTCCCTTCTCAACTAGGAATCTTCATTTCTGGTTGAATTTTTAGTCTCATGAAATGTGAATTTATGTATGAACTTAGTTCATAGGCCCATCATCAATCAAGTTCAAATAAATTTTTAATGAATAATTATGTGAATCGAGAATCAAGTTATTAAATTTAATATGTAATCTTAATTGGAGGGACATATGCATTTTCATTTTTCGACTATTTATGGATGTATTTTGAGTCCCAAACAACACAGTATAAACAAATTATATTCCAGACGAATTAAATTGGGAAAATTTCACTTTTGGTTTCATAGGACACGCCTCGCTCCATTTTTTATTCCAGCAATGTCGATTTTGGTCATTTTTCAAAAAAATCGCTCACTTTTAATCCCATAAAATTTCTAGTATCAATTTTGGCCCCTTAATTTTTAAGGCCTGTGACACGAGTTAACGGAGAACAGCGCACGTAACGCACATGCACCCATTTTGAATTAGGATTCTGACCTAACACAACCAAATACCTAATTTCACAATTCACTCCCCAAATTGAGAAGAAAATCTTAAATTCCACCCAATTTAAACCCCTCATTTTGTCGTAAATTCCCACCCAATTCGATTATCACTCTCAATTTCGCATCCAAATCAAAATCAAATCGATCATCACTCTCAATTTCTCAAGCAATCAAAGTTCCCTGAATTTCTGAATCTTCTCTACCCTCACCCCCTGCACCTCCCCTGCACCCATTTTCTGCTTCCTCCGCCGCTCACAGCCTTGGACTTCTGCGATTGGCCCCTTTCGGTTGCTGCCCCATCACCTTCTCCATTGATAATACAGCGCCGTTTAGGGCGTGGGTGGGTTTTAAAGAGAGTAAGTATGGTGGTATGGGTGCACCTTACAGGGCTTAGTTTGGTACTTGCGCCGGCAATTCGGATAACGGCGGCAGAGATGTGTCGCCGGATAATGATGGGGAGAATGTGACAAGGGTGCATAGGAGGCAGAGGAGTGGCGCCGCCGTGGCGGGGAATCCGAATTTGCTGACAATACTATTATTAGAGGCCTTTATTTGAGAATGTTCATTTATTCCTTATCATGCCTTTCCATAAGGCCTGAGTACTCAACATCACTTAAGAATTTAAAATTTGAGTATGAATACATTTGGTGTTCTTATATTGATTAAACTTTGACATCTAATAAATTATATTCCATTGGCTCGTACAGGATAGGCACTGAACATGAAAAGTTTGGGTTTGAGTTTGGAACATTAAAACCCATGAAATATGATCAGACAGCAGAGCTTCTTAACGTTATATCTGAGAGATTTGACTGGGAAAAAATAATGGAAGGTGAATATATTATTGGACTCAAACATGTATATTATTGTAGCTTTTTGCTAGATTGATTTAGATGTATTGCTCTATAATTAGTTACTGCTGATATCTTATGTAGGTTGACCAAAACTATTCACCAAGCAATCTTGCTACTGCTGCTTTAGTATTTCTTCTTGCAAGTGATGTGAGTAATTTTGACTACATATGAAGTGCTGAATGTTTTAGTGACTTTTTCATTTTCATTTGAACATATAAAATGCTTAATGTGTTTGTGCCTTTTCAATTTCATTTGTTTCAGGGTCAAGATGACTGCTTTCAAGATTATCCAAGTTGCATTTGCTTTCTCATATTCCTTAGTGTTGAAAACATAGTGAAATTTATCGTGCTTTTGTTTTGTTCATGTAAAACTGCAATTGTTGTTGGGGTGCATCTGTCCCATAAAACTGCTGGGATTCTTTCAACTATCTTTGATGTTGGTGCCTTGCATTCGTTCATAGAGGCTAATGCCATTGCATAGCAAAACAGAGCATATTACACTTCCAAATCATAGAGGCTAGTGCTATTTGTTTGGATATGATGTTTATTGTGTTTGTGAGGGGGTATTTATTGATGTATATATGTGGCAATTCTCTCCAATGAATGTTACTGTGATTTGGTTAAGTTTTCATTTGCGATCGAAATTGATAGTGAAATGGGACCAAAAAAATTGATAGCATATTTAACGGAAACCGTAACGCCGAGGTCAAAACTAATAGTTCGTAACTTTTGAGACCAAAATCGACACCGCTGGGACCAAAAGGCGAGCGAGGCATGTCCTATGAGACCAAAAGTGAAATTTTCTCGAATTAAATTTAGAGAATGTCAGATTATTAGTTTGTAACTTTTGATTGCAAATTCTAGTCCAACCATTAGGGGGATGTTTAGTTCTATTTTCAACTGTAATTTTTAGTTTCTAGTGTTTCCGGGTTGATTTACAAGGTGCATTGGTTTTTTTAAAGAAATGTAATGATTATATTTTGATGAATTAATGATTTAATGTTTATAGTTATATGTTTGGAAAATGAAAATATGTTTGTTTGTATTATTTTCAATTTAAATTTGTAGTTGAGATGAAAAGATAAATATTTATGTAGTTATGCTGAATAATTAAATAAGGGTCCCACTGTAATTGTAACGACCCGTATCTTTTTAAAATTTATCGTTACCTTTTTATAAAATGTGGTTCAAAAATATTATTTATTAGTACATGTTAATTTAACATATTTTGTTACGTTCCTATAAGTCGTGCCTACCTTATTATTATTATTATTATTATTATTATTATTATTATTATTATTATTATTATTATTATTAGTGGAACTTGTATATCTTTTAAAGTTAAACCTTTATTTAAAACGTTCCATATTTTCGAAACTATTACAAAGTATCATTTTATTGAATAATTATTTGAAATTGTAAAATGATTATTTATTTATTTATTTTTGCTAAATTAAATTGGATTTTTTTAAATGTTTTAAATGAGTCCATTAATTATTTAATTGTCTCTTGATGAGTCAAATTATTTAATTTAATTTTATTTTTGAACCAAAAATGATGTCATTTGAAATGTTTTCATCTTCATGTAAATTATGGAGTGAGAGGATAAGATATTATCTATAAGATTAAAACATTCATGTGTGTTCTTACAACTTCATTATCACATTGATTTCATCACTTAAATTCATTCCCCCACCATCTCCTTTATCTCAATATTTATTCTATATCATTTAAACTTAAACTTTTCATCTCCTTTCCTAACACTATAAAAGGGACACCAAAGTTTGATTGAAAACACATCAATCATTTCTTAAAGTATATTCTAAGAGTTTCAAGAATGCATGACTTTTCCCTTGGAGGTATATATATATTTTCATGAGTTCATGCATGCATTGGGTTTGAGTGAGGGTAAGGAGGAAGGAAGATGACATTCGTGAGCATTTCTGTGAGAGAGAGAGAGAGAGAGAGAGAGAGAGAGAGGATAATTGATTTTGATCCTAGGTTATAGTGTGTGTCGTAAGAATGTGAGAGAGTGTGGGATTTGGGGCTGAGGAGAGATGAGAAAATAAAGAGGGATGAGAGAGAAACATTTCTTCTCTTTTCTTTGTGAGATGGTCGAGGGTGGTGTGAAGAAAAATAGGAGAGAGAGAAGTGGTAGTTGAGTTTTGTTTTAATTAATGGGATAAGTTAGAATAATTTTAAAGTTGGCTTTGTGTTTATTTTTGGTTTGGGTGGAGAGAGTTGTTTGGGAGAAATAAATATCCATGCATTATTTAATTATTATTATTAATTATCTATTTTATATATTTTTGTATTATTTATGTTAATAATTATATATTTTATATTATTAGGCGGCGCGTGACCTAACTTATTTCATATATTTTCAAACGTCGAAAGTTCAAGTTTAAGTCAAGGTTAAGGTGAGAGATCCGATGTGACGCACATTTTTTGTATTTATCCTTATTATACTTTTATGCAGGTTCATATTTATTAACCTACGGGTTAAAACAATTATTATTGGCTGACGAGCTGCATATGTCCCGAATGTAGCCTGGGGCTACCTACAGTTTAAATTGTTATAATTGTATAATTTGGATAAATGCGGTCACCACTGAGTCAATAGCACTCACCCTAAAACTAGTACATTTCTCAGGTTAATAATTTACTCGGACGATGTGCGTGGTGACGTGTGATGATGGATTTCTAAAGAGTTTTTATTATTTAGCTTCCGCTGTATTAAAGTTAAATGTTTTATATTTTAATAAAAGTGACGCCCCTTCTTTATTATTGTTATTTTATTATTTTATGAAAATTGGGATGTGACAGTAATGATATATATACATAATTGATTAATTAATAGGTTATAGTATATGATTAGAAAAAATAAAAATAAAAAATAAAAATAAATAAAATAAATGTGTTTTCGATGTTTTAGACAGTAAAAGTAAAAAAAAAATTCATTTGAAAATGAAAATAAATAAGCCCAAGCTCTTGTTTCACCAAGAAATTTTCACTGGCTCTCGATACAGAAAATATTGTTGGAATTAAATTAATATATGATATTCCACTATTAAGTAACCCTTTCGAATCGCCTTATTGGATTTCCTTTTCGCTGATAATGTTGCAATCCCCTATGTTTTACCAACACTATTTTTATAATTGGGAAGAGAAGCAATGTGTTTCGAATCCGAAAATCATCTCTTTTACACATAAATCTTCGTCTATTAGATATATGGGATTACATATTAAACACCATAATTAAGTATTATTATAAACAAAAGTAAATAAATAGATAAAACTAATCAAAAGTCCGGTCGATACAAAGAAAATAATCCAAAATTGTTTGGAAACTTCCAAGACCATTGATGAGAGAGAAAACACACTAGGGTCATTTGCTTTTGACTTTCACAATGATGTATACATGTGTGATTAATGTTTCGTTTAGCAAAATTAAGTTTAATTGTGATCGAGACGTCAGTTTTTATTCGAACATAATGAACACACATCTAATTAAGCAACGATAAATTACATGGATTCACTAATTGAACAGGATAAATTAGGGACTCGATCGATTGTATAATTTATTTTTCCAAACAAATTTAATGATAGTCTTTGAAAAATAAATATATTATAAATATGGCTTTGTAATTGGGACTGGGCCGGGCTTAATCGTATTGTTTTCTAGTTGAGGTACATGTACTTTTAACTCGTCCATTAATGAATTCGAGAAACCTTTGACAAAACTATAGGTAGACAGAAATATAAAATATTATATTTGCTGTCACTTCAGGAAAATAAAATATGATAGAGACAGGACAGTAAAGGGTTTTAAAGCCATATATATATATATATATATATATATATATATATATGTATATGCGTGCACGCAGTGGATTATAATGAATATGTATTAGTCTATAATGTTTATTTCCTACCATTTTATTATTTATTTCATTATAATTATAATAAGGTAAATAATAAAATCATAGCAAATAAGTACTATAGTACCTATCTAGTTTTCACACCGAGTACCACTACTTATTTGATCAAATTGACCTCCAATTCAATATATAATTTCTCGTCTCTTCAAGCCCGTCATGAATCGACCGTCAATTTTTTAAAATGACGTCAAAATGACCACAATTGGATGTTGGATTGAAGGTCAATTTGCTTTGTAAAAATTTTGGGATCTTAAATAACACATAAATTCAAAGTTTGTGTTTTTATGCCTACTTTTAAAGTTCATGTTATATGTACAACTAAACTCAAAGTTCATGATTTTTAAGGATTAACCCTAGAATATGAGCTAGTTCCTTTTAAAAAAAATCCACATCATAAAGAATCTGCCTTGTCATTTTTCAAGTGCGAGAAAAATAGCTATGATTCTACGAAGATATTACATTTGAGTAGTTTTTCATTAGTTTGGACTAGGGGTGGTAAAATAGACCCGGCCCTAAGGGCCGGCCCACATTTCGGGCTGGGCTGGGACAAAAAAAATTCAGCCCGAATGCCCAACCCGAAAAAATGAATGACCCGTTTGGACCGGGCCGTGTAGCCCAAAATAGCGAAAAATACACATAGGCCCGCGGGCCGGACCTCATATATTTAGGCCTGTAGGATTCGGGCCGGGTCC
This sequence comes from Perilla frutescens, assembly GCA_026008535.1. Classification (NCBI taxonomy): domain Eukaryota; kingdom Viridiplantae; phylum Streptophyta; class Magnoliopsida; order Lamiales; family Lamiaceae; genus Perilla; species Perilla frutescens. The sequence goes on from BRKX01000001.1 coordinate 71,363,580, forward strand.
AATTTTTTCGCTAGGCCCGGCGGGCTCGAGCTGGACGGTCCGTTTTGCCACCTCTAGTTTGGACATTAAAACATCATTTTGAATGGCACGAGTGATTAAATCTTATTTACTCAAAATTATCTAATTTCGTCAACTTGTTTTTGGCATTTGTACATATATCAAATCCGAAAGAAATGTGTTAGAATTTTAAGGGATGAATACCGAATAACGTGCAATAGTGCAATAATACTGTGATTATAATTAATAAAATACTAGATGAAATACACTTTTATGGTACGTAGTCATGTAGATGATTCGGACCGCAATATATATAATTAACATGATGTGAGGAAATTGGGGGACCATTAATCCGCAGGTCATCGATGACTCTCTGACTCTCTCTCTCTCTCTCTCTCTCTCTATTGTATTTGTATGTCGTCATAGCAAGTTTCATCCAATCCTTGCCTCAACTTGAAATAGATATATCTTAATTTCATTTCTTGTTTAAGGTTCTCTCTCAATATATATATATATATTGAGAGAGAGAGAGAGAGAGGTTGTTCCCACCACTAAGCAATTCTATAAATACAAAATATTGTGTATATATATAGAGAATATATATATGTGTGTGTGTGTGTTAGTGTATACAATATACATTCCCTTCCTCTTCTCTTTCCGAACAATCACACCAACTCTCCATCAAATTCTTCTCTCTCTCTCTCTCTCTCTCTCTCTCTCTCTCTCTCTCTCTCCATCAAAAGCAAAAATATGGAAGGCCGGGGGTTGATGAGGAAACATACTTGTGATGAAAACACTTCAGCTCCATCATCATCATCATCATCATCAGTACTGGCGTCAGTGTCGATGCACAAGAATTCACAAACTATATCGAAAATGAAGTCGAAAATCAGAATAATTCACATATTTGCACCAGAAATCATCAAGACTGACGCTGCAAACTTCAGAGAGCTGGTGCAGAGGCTTACTGGGAAGCCCAAAACAGATGAACATCAGAGTTGCTGCAGCAAGAGAGAGAAAATGGATGGAGCAGCAGCAGAATATGCAGGGTTTAGAGAGAGAGTGCTGAAGGAAGAGGAAGAGATTTGGAGAGATGCGAATACCGGAGGTGGTTTCTTGGGTGGTTTTTTGGAGTTTGATCAGTTTCCATTTATGGAAGGTACGACGTCTCAGAATTAATATTCAAGGATGTCTTGTCTATGAAGAGATCCAGACCCACAAGTAATTAATTAATTAGTTTAATTTGCTTCATTCACCCTTCATATGGAATTATTAATTAAACATATTGCATGCTAATTGGATTCATAATTAATTAGGCTTATTTAATTAATTGATCATCATCATCATTTGCTTCTTCATTAATTACGCCGGGTGTGGGTGTGGGTGTGATCCATATTCATTATCTGTTTTTCTAGCTCTTCGATCATCTGTAAATACTATACATTAGACTAGTACTGATTGATATGTACGTATTCAATCTCTTTCTCTCTCTCTCTCTCTCTCTCTCTCTCTCTCTCTCTCACTTGGTATACCAAGACAGAAATTTGCAAATCTTACCTATATGTGATTGATAGGTCATCAAATCTTTTTTTTCTTTTCGTGCAAGGTTAAGGTTTGTTGTCTTCATAATTAAAATTTTTGAAGTAATTAAAGAACGATATCACGATCTAATGAGTACTATGTTGTTTCACATCGTAAAAATTTTGCCTATATATATATATATATATATATATATATATATATATATATATAATTGGAATAGATATATACTAATGCTATAGTACTAGATATGCATTTATTGTTGCACTTTCGTGAACATGACCAAATTAATTCATCAGCGAATTAGCCGATTAAATTAATTAGTCTAGCTATCAATTAGTAACTAATTATCTAATACAATTTTATTTTATTATTATAAAATAAATTAAATTAAGAAAAGGTCCCATCTGCTCAATTATAAAAAAAAAAAATATAAAATCGTATTGATGCATTTCTAGAAAATGCATAAACGACCTAGGGTATATCCGTATATGTGGTTGTAATTAAAATATACATTGACTTGGTAATAAAAATAAAATAAAATCAAAGTCCCTTTCATTTTAATTTTCCAAAACTTGCAAATTGGAGGTTATGTTTTACCCTGAATATAATTATCAATTATTTATGAAATTAGAGAAAATCTTTTGAAATAATAGAGAAAGTTCAAATATAAACCTGAAAATGGTTATTTCAATTAAGTCACAAAAAAGGTGTTCAGTTTTCTTTCTCACATAAATAAACAAAGTGAGAGGTCTAGAAGAATTCGAGCCGCGTTGAAGTACTTTCTGAGATACGTGTAAATACCAATAATTTATTATCATGAGATGTAACGCGAAAATGTAACATAAATCGAAAAAAATCTAACGTCGTAAAACACGTTTTTCTCCAAGTGGGTCATCATGGTTCCACACTTCACAGTTTCTATTACATTAATACAAGAAAATAAAAGAAAGAAAGAAAAAAACCAGCTGCTTCAACAAATGTGAACAAGAAGGCTTCAACAATCAACAACTACAACAACAACTCCTTCCCACTTGTTACATGCATCAACCGCTTCTCTTCACTCACTGTTAACTTGTCTCGACAAAATGGGCAAGTATACGAGCTGTGCTCGCTTCATACATCGAAACAACAACGAATCGAGCAAATGAAAGAGGTAGTAAAGTAGAGACGTTGTGAGCTTCATCTAGTCTTGCTATACTTCAATGTCGTTAGGTATGGAACTGTGGGGCGTGTACAATGCACAGTATAGTTTAGGTTCTTTCTTCAACTCACGTATTCGGTCATTGGTTCTGCCAATGGCGATGGCCCGGGATCTAGTCTTGTAAGGACTTCAGGAACTCCAGCAGCATCCCTGATTATCTGCATGCAAAAACGGTTGAATTTATGGTATTTATGATGCTATGTGACGCGTCTGATAACTTTTCCAGTGCGGTGTGTTGAAGCTATGTCAAGAATTCGACTCGTGCAGTACACAGCAAAGATCTTTGTGAAGGAAATACTAGATGTAGATCAAGGGACCTAAGTCGAACATCAATGATCTTTGTATAAGAAATAGCATGTTCAAGCTAAGATTTAAGCATTATAGAGACTAAATGTGAACCTTAATGCTGAGGAAATGTTATTAACTATAAATCTTGACCAAAGGCATTTTCACAGAGTGGCGAAGCCTGTTGTTTAAGCATGTCTTCGTACGGACTAGAAAGTCGGAGAGTTTAATAACAATGTCAATCAATAAAATTTCAGACAAGTGACGAACTAATTTTCAGAGAAGCTGAATTCATTTGGAAACAAAGATTAGGATGGAACTAAATGCACTTGCAGTTTGAGCTGGCGTCAGAAAAGATATTCCTAACACCTTTGTAGCAGAGAGAATGATGATGAGTCAATGACACTTACCAGGATCTCATCATCAAGATACGAAATCATGAAGAACCTCTCGAATGATCCACCTGAAGTCATAAGAAAAGAAAAGCTATCAAGAAACAAGTGGATAGATAGAGCTAAGAAGAAAAGATAAAACTGAGAATTATAGGCTAAACATAGCAGAATGAGTTTGTTTGTGTCCATATTGCTTGAAGATACGTTAACTAAAGGTGCGAAGAAGATGTTCGTTCCTCACATAGGGACAGCTATAATTGAATGCTTTACGAATCTACAAATGCTCACCGAGAGGAATCTTGAATCCACCAGCCACAGCATCCCTAATAGGAACAGGAAGCTGTTGTAGAGCATTAGTTGCCTGGGAAAATGCACCGCGTAGCTGCTCAGGAATAGATTCTTCATCAACTTTTGGGGACTCTAATAATCCATCGATGAATTCCTGTTTCATTCGAAGCGGCCCCTCAACAGTTAACTTACTGGAGATCATAAAGCCGCTTTCTATCTGCATTTAATCATGGATATTTGTTAGTGCATGAATAAAAATAAGAAACAAGGAGAGTAGAGTATTGCAGTTTTCTCTGCAGAGGCATAATTTACAAGTTTTTCTTTTTACTGTTTCACAAAAAAGGGGGGCAAAAGGTTAGCAGTAAAAGAGTTTTGAATTTAAGTCATTTGATATTCGTCTATATTTCCGACAAGTACCCGCAGCACTTCCTTGATAACAAGACACTTTTGAAGAAACAAATTGCACCAATCCACTAATCTATCTTCCTAGTGTCTGACAAACAGGACAAAACTCGAAGAAAATTCATGTCACGCATATTGGAGAAGTATATTACTGAATTTAGTAGTTTCAGGCTTGCTGCAATACTTGCATACAAATCCTTGATCACCACATCCAGTTTCGACAAATTTGCCAGTTCTGGAGGGAACCTCCTGCAAAATCAATGTAACTAACATCAGCAATATTACTTACTCGTACAGAGAATCTCGTTGTATGCTGACAACTAGAATGATAATTTTTTCAGAAAATGGGAATATGAATTATTTCAACTCAGTATTTAGTCTGGCAAATAAGCTTAACCAAAGTGTTCTGTTTGGCTTTGTTTTACTGAAACTGCATCCCCTTAATTCTTTCATCAAATAAACAAACTCCCATAGTTTCTCAGAAATAACCATATATATATATATGTATATATATATGTATATATGTATATTGTTATACCATGCAGTATATAAACACCATATAAGATGAAACTCACTCAAACAAGAACCGAGCAGTAGCTAATCCCAAGCTTCCTGATTCAAACCACTCGAATTTCCATTTGCCTTCCAGATAAGGAGACCTGAAAGCTGGAAAACCTAAATGAATACCTCATACAGAAACTATCTCACAAGTCAGATATACACTTTGACAGAATAGACACTATACGTTGTTGGTCGGGGCGTGGGATTCAGCCTCTCAAGGCTAACTATTCTTTCGTTCACATCAATTCTTTGCAAATTTGTTGTTTTCCCAGTCACCAATGCCTCAAATCCACCAGCATCTCTGAACTGAAACACATTCAACCATTATCCATGCAATGATGCATATTTTCATGGTGCAATTAAAGGTGATTCTGCTTCTTCCTAAATTCAAACACGAACATCATAGCAAAAAATTCCGCACATTATTTTGTTTTCTCAAGCTTTGATATGCCACATTATGATAACTCCAGAAATCACAAGACAAAAAACTGAAAACAATTAGTCCCAAAGTAATTGGGGAAAAAAAGAATCAGCATTAACAATTAGCCAAATAAAGCTACAATATTTCATATATAGCATATATACATGCAAAAGATTAGGTTAAAGATCAGAAGATTCAAGCAAATTATTGCTTCAAATTGCATATACATACATAACTTCTTCAGCAGACAACCAACACAAAGCAAAAAAGTTCACAACTTCGGATAATAACATACACCATTTCAGCCAAATACAGCAAAATCAAAAGCAAACAAATCAAACCCATCACAGAAATATCCTCAAGAATTCACAGACTCATTCCAACACTGAAATTGAAAAAAAAAATGGAACAAATAAACAAATTAGAAATCATACAGCTACAAGCAGGGATTCCTTAGCAGATAATCTTTCCATTTCCTTGGCATAAGCAGCTGAAGGCCCTTGCACGGTTTGCTGCACCATCGCTGTACAATTTCTGAATTTTTTCCTTTTTCCAATCGTGAATTTTGTGAAGCTCTCATTTTTGCAGTTATTTTTTTCAAGAAAATGAAGTGCATTAGGAGATGGGAAAGAGGAAGAAAGGAATTTAGAGGGGAATAATAGGCTTTGTATTGAAATTGAGCAGGCCATTGCAAAAGATTTCAGAAACGATGAAAATGATAATTTTGTTTCATCTGAGAAAATTTATATTGTTTTAGCGCAAAAATATTTGTTAGTGGTTAGCACTTAGCTGTGTTGAAACGTCATTGACCCCCCATAGGCGGGCTCGATTTCTTGATTTGATGAGGATAAATAAATGATGTTTCACGTTATATATTAGGTGACATATATATTTAGAATTTACTATTTCATCGCATTTATAACTAGTCATGAATCATGATATGGCAAGTTACATATAAGTAACTAAATTGGTGATTAATAAGTAATACAAGTTTTGTGATTTTTCAAATGCATCCACACACAAAAACTTCATAATGATGAGAGGTTTTTTGTTTTTTAAATGCAATAAAGATTTTTATTCTTGATGTGTTTGAATAAAATTTTAACATGTGGTTGGAATCTCGACAACCAACTAAATATTTCATTTTATTCATCTGTATCAAATATCAACATTTGGTCTGAATTTCATTCAATCTTTCCATCCCTAAATAGTAAGTAACAATTACTATTATTGTATGTTAGAAAATAAAAATAAGAATCCAACGCATTATAGAAATGAATGTATTTACAGGATAATAATCAAACACAGATGACGACCAAAGTGAAAACTTCTCAACAATCTAAAACATGGTTACATCTAAAGCCAACATCGTCCCTGCAGTAGATACATGAATGAAACGAGTGTTTGAGCCTAGGACCTACAATTAACTCTACATTGGACTCGACTCGTCTCGTCTCGACGCCACCTTTTCAGCATCTCAAATGGTTATCCAGAGTGTACGCATGAATATCGGACGGGCTTGTGCCGGGCCTGTCAATAACCATCGGTTAGGAACAGATTACGAGAAGAAGATCATCGGCACAAGCTACGTCTAGTACCGTACCGATACTCAGAGATGAATGTATAGAATTTTAGAAATCAATCCAACAAAAAGCTATAAACATCATAGCTGTAGCCCAAAATATCCACACTAACAAGAAGCTACCACAACGATGTTGGAGCAAATTTAGTCATATATAATAGCAGAGGAAGATAAATAATGGAAATTATTTCTGCTATTTCTTGAAAGGATTCAAGACTCTTTGGTCATAAAAATCTACCAACTGCATAGGTTTAAAGAGATCATCACCTTTTGTTTATGATTCCGTAGTGAAACTTGGGTCTGCCGATCTTTTTATCTTCCAAGTACTATAAACACAATAAAGAGATCAAATGTAAGTACGAGACAGGTAAATAAGAAGAAATAATTCTTGAGATAAACTGTAGAAGAACACACCAATTTTAAAGTGACCAGCATTGAAGAAAATGCCAGAGAATCAAATGGAATATCCTCAAGGGAAAAAAGCTTGCATTCTGATGATTCTGGACCCGGTGAGAAGTGAGGTCTCTTCAAATTTGCCAGGAATATAACATAAGTCTGTCGACATCATTCATCACAATAAGCATAAAGAATGCAAATATACAACACTGACACAGTTCAGATCAGGAATAATCTTAACTTGGCCGATAAGGGGGATGTCCAACTGAGCAAATGGCGACAGGATCTCGACTTCTGCATTTGCCTCCTCCCATGTTTCCCTAACTGCTCCTTCAGCAGCTGACTCCCCAATCTCCATGTAACCAGCGGGAAGTGTCCTACACGTGCAGCAAAAACATCTATAAGGATTAACAATTGCAACAAAAATGTGCCAACCACCTTTCCAAAATATATGATAATCTGGAATAAAGTAGGAATAGGTAGATAATAAGAATCTCTTCATAAAATTCCACATGGAAATGCTTACCAAAGGCCATGAGATGGTTGAATATTCCGTTTACACAGCAGTATCTTGTTTTCATGCTCAATGAGGCAACCCACGACCTATTAATCCGACATCTCATCAAAGTTACTAATGTAATCAAGGCAAGATATTTTTTTCTTAGCTCTCTATTCCGACAGCAGATAAAAAATATAACCGCAACAACACAAAATGCGCAATCATCTGGAGCAGCTGTGGTCTCTGAAACTTTAGCAGTCACTTAAATCTGGCTCGATATAACACATTTTATGTATGTAATCTGCGGTGAACGATTTAATCCATTTTGAGAAATAGGCAAGTTAGGATTTTCATATAGATGATTCAGGTAAAGATATAATGCCCAGATAGCACAGGAAGAGTTCCATAAGTGTTATATTCCATGGACACCATGCTTGTAAGCTGTAGAACATGGAAGCAGCTACGGAACAAACTCTCATTGATGAAAAGTTAGCTACAGCCTACAGGTTATTAGAAATTGTTGAGTATAAAAAATTATGACTGCATCAGTGTATCCTGACCAAGTTAATCGGTTAAAACCGACTTGATTCTCTAAATTACATTGGAGTTTCTATGAAGTAGCAATGAAATCGAGTGTCAAATAAAAGTCCTAGCTCCATCATTTCCTTCCTGGTGCTTCAGCAAACAAAAATAGGGAAACTACCAAAAAAGGGCAATTGTCGTAATTTCTTGATTTCCTCTCATGCCAAAACTTAATTATTTTGACATTCAATGTAACTCTGAATACCTTGAAATTTCAATGCAAGTAGCAAATAGCAATCGGCAAGAAGTAATGCATGATACCAGTTGTTGCAATGCAATTGAATCACAAAAGAATCCTTTAATAAATATTTATAACACATTTACACTTACCATTTTTGGATTGTCATAAGTAATTTTCCCACACCGCGTGCAAATAGCTCTCATCTTTTCTTCCCCAGCAGGTACCTCGTGCTTGGTTGGGCCACCACACAATTGACAGAAATTGATTTTCTTAGTAAAGCCCTGGTGATTGTTAGAACAAGGATTAGCTTAAGTTGACCTCATTCCTCAATAAGACCATCAGTCAATAGAAGCACATGAGCAGTCATTCACCAAAGTCGAGCAAAGTATATAGCCGAACACAGCAAGTATGTAGACTATCAATGTACACTTAAAAACTAAGAGGTGCTGCTCACCAAGCACTCACAGAACAGTATAATAACTCTGAATTGTTGATTGTTCTACATTTAGAAGCTCTATTGAATTCTTGGTGTCAGAAGAAGCCTCGTAACTATAGGCAACTGATACAGTGTTTCGATATGCAGAGAATAGACCTATGAGCGTTTCTCATTTGCTTCTCTTGGTTAATTCAAGTATGCACCCAACTAAATGCATCAATCTTTACAGCTCATGCAGCTTAAGCTAAGCCAATGCAGCATAATAAATTGAGATAAACAAAATAATATATACCAGCTACAGCACCATAGCAAATCAATGAACTAAATAACCCAAAAAGTAACACACACAACAGAGGATTCAAAGCATCAATCAAGAACATTAAAGTAAATTTAGAACCACGGTAGCATCAGCATAACCTAAAATTCGATCCTGCAATTAAATCCAAACCAAACAAACCATATAACATTAATCCAGATGACGATAACTGAAATGAAAAAAAAAACAAAGAGAATCAAAATAAATCACTCAATGACAGAAATACTCACAGCTGAGTGAACTGCAGTAGACGTTGAGGATGAAGGGGGAGATGGTCCCGTTGACTCGGAATGAGTGTGCGACATTTGAAAAGCTCTAAAAAAGCAACCTTTTCGAAATTGAAAAGCCCAAAAATGTGATTTTGAAACCGGTGCTAAAATGGGTTTTCTTGAAATTAAGTGGAAATTTGAATAAGGTTTCTTTAATCTGTGGGGTAGGGAAAAACAAGCGGAAGAAGAAGATGAACCACCAAGAATTTGAATAGTTTTTAGCATTATAGTAGTTCAATTTATATTGATTTCAAGCTTTTGAATTTCAGCTGTACACGACGTAGATGTAGCTGCAAATAATTTGGGCGAAATCTTTTGGAGGTGGGAAATCCAATATCATGATTGAGAAATTATAAAAAAAAATATAAAAAATTAATATGAGGGAAAAAAAAAAGATGGGCCAGTTTGAAGATGGGACTGTGTGTCTGCGTGTTTCATTGCTGAATTATCGGTGTTAAAACTCTTTACCACATCAAAAATGAAACCGACAGCAAAACTTTTGCAGTGCCCCATTTTTATTTTAGATTTATGTAACACTCTAATTAATTATTAATTGAAATTAGCTCTTTCATAAATAAGTAGTATTTCTCCCGCATCATTTGACGTATTTTAAATTTAAATAATACAATTAAACATATTTTATCGATACATAAATCTATTGAATAAGAAAATGGTGTTGTAATATTTCGACTTGTATGGAATAAATTTATAATGTGCAATTTATACAAATACCTAATTAATTTGATAATAAATTGATTAAAATTTAAAATATTAGTGGGACGTTGGTTTACTAATTTCAACTACATTTTAATTTATGTGTTTTAGAGTATAATAAATTAATAAAAATAGTAATGTCTCTATTTCTTAAGTGATATATGGTGCTCACATTTTTTTCAAGTTTTCTGATAATAATTTTTGACATTTGATTTTCAAACAATCTCACTCCATCACTAGGTCATTCCCACCGAGACAAAATTGTTAGTTGTTGTTATCTTAGAAGTATTAAATGTAACTACTATATAATGTAACACTACTAAATGAGCAGCGATGGTAATTATGAGAAAAGAAAAATAAACAAATAAATAATAATAATAATAATAATAATAATAATAATAATACTTTTATCTCTAAGAATTCTATCCATCCAAAGTACCCCTTGAGTTGTGTTCAATTTTTTTTATCGAGTAGATCCTCTGTTGCCATTTGTATTGCATATGGTGTTTCATATTTTTTTTTAATATACCCTAATTGGTAAAGGATAAATTCTAAATAGAAAATTTAAATTAAAATAAATAATAATAAATTAATTTTTTTTTTAAATATTAAAGAGATGCAACATAATTGGCAACACCGGTCCCATTTCATTTTTTTGGGGAGCTTCTTCTTTTTTTTTTCTTTTTTAGTTGAGGGAGGGGGTTAATTAAGGATTCGTCTATAGTGAGTTGGCATAACATAACACATTTAAAACATTAAAATATATTTGTAGTATTATGTTTTTATCGAGTTGGTAGAATATATAGTTGAAATCGTCGTAAAATAACAGCACAACACTTTTAAATGAATAGAAAAACACAACATATATTATATTTGATTGCTTTAAAAATTAATAGTAACACAAAATTGAAAGAACTAAATATATATCCAGATTAACGTTACAAGATAAAATGAGCAAATTTAATAAATTGAGGGGGCACAAAATGCATGCTGATAAAACCATTCTTGGAAGTTCCATCACCACTTACAATCTTGAAAATGAATTGAGATTCAAGTTTCAATCATAACATTAGAAATGTGGAATATCTAAATCTTATAAGGCAAGAAACGTACAATAATTGGTGCAATGAACTAAAATATTGAAGTATATATAATCTTGAAATAGAAACCACAACTTTTAAGGCACATGAACATGGTTTCTAGATAAAGACTTCAACCATATGTATTTAGGTATATATGCATGATAGAGACATTTACACCTTCTCAACACATGTTTTACATCAAAGCAACTTATATATTTTTTGGTTTTTAAACAACCTCTTTTCCTAAAGTTGGATCCAAAAGCTCTTTATAAAAGTGGTGTTATCACTCTTTATGAGACATCAAAGTTGGTTATCAAAACAAACGGTCACATGATCTCGATACTTATTATTGATTCAAACACCATATCAAATCATAATATATCGAGTATGAAATATATTGTTTACTTATTGTTGCATATGTGATGGGTGAAACTTGTGTCGATAACTTTGCTAATGTATTTGATCCCGATTGAAGTTGATGAGAAAATGATAGAAATTGATGATCTCAAAAGATAATATTGAATTATTCGCGACTCCATTCACGACCCCTTGATCCAATAAAATTAAATCAGAATCGCGCAAATGAATACAAGTGACGCATCTTCTTGCAATTAAACCTAAAATAAACACAAAGTACAGTAACTTTATAATTCACAAATGAGTGATAATTTTGATGGATCAACTCACACATTATTGATTTTCACATAATAAATAACTTAAAACAAAAAAAAGAATTACTCTCTTCAAGTAAATTTTTTTTAAAGCTCTCTTCAAACAAGTTGTTACACAATATTGATATAGCATCCAATAGTGCTAAAAATAACAATGCTTTCAATGTACGAAAAAGTAAAGTTTGTACCATTTATACATAATTTACCTTATAATTCTTATATAATTTTATGACAAAATGAACTCTAACTCCAAAAGAGGCAAATATATTAAAGGACAGAGAAAGGCAAACAGAAAAAAAAAAAAAGAATTTGGGTATATCTATAAAATAATAACATAAGTTTGAGTTTATTCTTAAATTTGTATTAAATCCATGAGTGAGAGACCAAATAAAAGAATCTGGAAGGACTTACAATTTGAGGCTATTTTATTGTATTGATTTCATTTTCCAAACCACTAAAGTCTGTATATGCAATCGAAATCAATCTAAAATCCAAAAAAGTATCGAGTTTAAGAACCACCCCATCTCCCTCCAACTCAAAAAAAAAAAGAAGAAATTTTGGAAGGAATGCCCTCGAACTTAATATTCATCATCGATGTGACCGTATGTATCATTTGTTATGTACATTCTACATATATTTTATCGAGTAATATGAATATAATTTTGGGAAAGCACGAATTTGGGTCTCTAAATTATTAATTTTTCCCCAAACTTTAATTATATTACATTGATTCTTCGAGATTTTATTTTTCGCTACAATAAATCCTCAGATTGTATTTTTATTGAAAAAAAAAAAATTGGCTTGAAAATGCTGAGTAGGCATACCCCACATTGCCGTCTACCCACGTAGTTATTTATCATTGCTGATCCACTTACCCACTAATACACACGAACCACAAACAATAAAAAAATGGTGTGGAAATTAATAAAAAATAGAAAAGAGTAAGAAAATTTCTTTTTATTATGTTTTGGCAAATATGCCCTCAAGCTTGCACTTACTAGACACGTATTGCCCCTGGTGTCATTTTGGGAATTCAAAATATTTGGGTGCACTCATTTATTTTGTTTATTATGGTATGTGCAACAATGCAATATTATAAAAAATATTGCCTTTCTTCATATTAAATGACTTAAATCTTGATACTTGACCACGAAATTTTGAGATATTTCAATGAATATACCATGTTTTTTCCTCTAATGTCATCAATATACCATTCAATTATACATACTAACTAAAACAAAAGGAAAATATAATTGTTCCTTGCCTAAAATTTGAGTGGATTGCCTATAATTGAGTAGATTATTAATTTTAGCAAACAAAAATGCAAAAAATATAAAAAAAAAGTAAAAAAAAGAAAAAAACTCACGAGTTCCACTTCAACTAACATCTTTAGATTGAATATGTCACATAAGATTTATACATAAATCTATTTACTAAAATTAAATATAAATAAAAAAATCCTAGAGTATACCAATAAACAGTGGTAGTGGGTTTCTTCATAAAAAAAAACCAAAGTAAAATATTTATAATTAGTTTTAATAAAATCAAAACATATATATTGCAGCTTACTTTTTCTATATAGTTTATTAAATATTATTGCAAACGATCAAAATTTTACACATAAAATACAACAAAATACTTCAATTTGTAAAAGAGAATTATTGAGGGTCACAATTTATGATCGATAAATAATTTTATAATTTTATGTGGACAATAAATCGGATGGTGAAAGATGTTGTGTACAAAATTCATTGATTCCTTTTGTTTTTGTTGAGAAAAATTCTTGATTCTTATTGACTCATTTTGTGAGAGAGAGACTTTGAGAGTGAGTGTCCGAAATTGACCCTGAAAGACCGGTGTGGACAAATGAGGAACTGGTCTAAAATAGAGGGGTAAATCCGTCATCACAGAAAAAGCCAGCCAGCTAAATCTGGCAGGACCGTGGTGCTGTCATGGGGCCCCCACGCATCACGGACGCACATCATAGAAAATCAACGGCTGTGATTTACCGGGGTATGGATCTGGGGTTCATTATAAGGGGAAATTTCGTCCAACGCTGAGCTCCATTTCCTGACCTTTGAACGAGAGGGGCGGCACTTCGGACAAGGGAAAACAGAGGTTTTCTCTACTGTTAGAGAGAGAAACTCCAAGCTAGAGCGAGAAAGGGGGATACCCATTTTCAGCAAGACTTCAAAGGTACGGTTATAGCCTTGAAAGATTGTATTTCAGTATCAAGATCGGATTTTTAAGTTTGTTTTTTTTGGGGGAATGGATTCAGTGTCGTTTTTATACTCATTTTGAAGAAAAAGTATGGATCTTGTGGTGTTTGTGTTTTATTTCCGTTTCTGATTATCTTGATCTGTGAGGGGAAGTGTCTTTTATTTTGAGATCTGCGAGTTTGCGCATTTTTGTGAATCGCGAATTCATGGATCTGAAAATGGGTGTGTTGAGATTGTGAGATGTTGAATTTTGATGTTAAGTTGTTTGAGTTGCTGATTGAGTAATGAATGTTTGTGTGTTCTTTCATGCTTTTGGTGGAAGCTTTTGTGTTATGATGTCCTGAATTGGATTGGGATCTATGCTGAATTTGTTGGAATGTTAATGATTTGAAGCTGGACATATTGACTGATTGACTTGCCCGTTGATTAGTCTTATCTATTTGAGGTTTTCGGTGTCATGTTCAAATCTGATCTTTGAATTAGTTGGGATGTCTTCTTACATGTCTTAATTTGGACCTCGATTGCTTGTTGTCTCTCTAGATCAGTAGTGTGATGTAGTGGCAGCATGATAAGATCTTTTTGGTTGGAAAACTATACGCTCATTGTAAGAAAATGATCTTTGTGGAGAGTATATGATGTGGACTGGTAATGTTGGATGCAACTTACTTGATGGATGGTAAGTATATAGGCTTGTTAGCTGTCTAATTTGATGTGACATGTTTTTCTCGGACTTTGTGAGAATGACACCTCATTTCTGTTGCCAGCAATTGTAGTGTGATCAAATTTTGGCTTGGATCATTGATTTTCATCAGATCGAGTTCAGATACAATAATATGTTACATTGTGCTATACTGCTGTGTGATTGTCTATTCTCTCAAAACAATAACAAAAATTGAATAACTATAATGCTTTTTCTCCAGAGCATATTAAGAAATGGCCGAAGCCGAGGATATTCAGCCCCTTGTCTGTGACAATGGAACTGGAATGGTTAAGGTAGGTACCTTTAATCATTAAAATTTCATTTTTTAGACGATATTAGTAATGATTTTATTAGAACTGCTAGTCACTGTGTGAAATGGCACAAGGAAGTTTAGGTCAATATTACAGTTTTAAATCCTTCAATTTATGCTGAACTGAAAATTTTTAGGCTGGCTTTGCTGGAGATGATGCACCAAGGGCTGTCTTTCCTAGCATTGTTGGACGCCCTCGTCACACTGGTGTGATGGTTGGCATGGGCCAAAAAGATGCTTATGTTGGTGATGAGGCTCAGTCCAAGAGAGGTATTTTGACATTGAAGTATCCAATTGAGCATGGAATTGTCAGCAACTGGGACGATATGGAGAAAATTTGGCACCACACATTCTACAACGAACTTCGTGTGGCCCCAGAAGAGCACCCGATTCTCTTGACAGAGGCTCCTCTCAATCCCAAGGCCAATCGTGAAAAAATGACTCAGATTATGTTTGAGACCTTCAATGCCCCTGCCATGTATGTTGCTATTCAGGCAGTTCTCTCCCTTTATGCCAGTGGTCGTACAACCGGTAAGGAAATGCTAAACATTTTTTTACTGATTCATGATATAAGTGTTCTTTTCTATTCAATAATGATAGCGTAGTATTGCAAAGGAGCTATCAGCCCCTTCTTCTTGCACATTGCATGCTGGAATTTAATATTGTTAATTATCTGTAGTAATTTTGTTGTAGCACCATTGATCCTAGTCTGATATCCTATTTGTTTCGTAATGATAAGACTATACCATATACCGTGAAGCCTTTAATAATCCCTAAAGTGTTAAATGGGGTAAGATTATAAGTATGTGGTGGAATGATATAAGTGAAAAAGCATCTCAATTGAGTTCTATGCTCTGTAGTTTTCTTCGAGAATCTGTGGTGCAGGATCAAAGCTACTATTGGATTAGCACAGAACATGCATTTCTGAACCCAATATATAGCGGAAAACCTCATGCCATATTGATGATTTGGTTGTGCTCTTTGCTTGTAGGTATTGTTCTCGACTCTGGTGATGGTGTCAGTCATACAGTCCCCATTTACGAAGGTTATGCACTCCCTCATGCGATCCTGCGTCTTGATCTGGCTGGGCGTGATCTGACTGACCACCTCATGAAGATATTGACCGAGAGAGGCTACTCATTCACCACCACTGCTGAGCGGGAAATTGTAAGGGACATAAAAGAGAAGCTGGCTTACATTGCTTTGGACTACGAACAAGAGCTGGAGACAGCAAAGACCAGCTCTGCTGTGGAGAAGAACTATGAACTGCCCGATGGGCAGGTCATCACTATTGGCGCTGAACGTTTCCGTTGCCCTGAGGTCCTCTTCCAGCCATCTATGATCGGAATGGAAGCTGCTGGAATTCACGAGACTACTTACAATTCTATCATGAAGTGTGATGTCGATATCAGAAAGGATCTGTACGGTAACATTGTCCTCAGTGGTGGCTCGACTATGTTCCCAGGTATTGCTGACAGGATGAGCAAGGAGATCACTGCTCTGGCACCGAGCAGCATGAAGATAAAGGTGGTGGCTCCTCCCGAGAGGAAGTACAGTGTCTGGATCGGAGGTTCCATTTTGGCTTCTCTCAGCACGTTCCAGCAGGTAATTTTTTAAACATCTTGCAGAGTGATTCTGTTGATTTATGTTCACAATAATATAAAGATTCACTAAACTTGTTGTAAGGGTTGAGGCACATAATACTGGTCGACGATTTTCCATTTTCGATTATTCAAAAGCTAAGGCAGATAGAGTAACTGGAAACAAAGTGAAGGAGGTTCAAGAATTTCTGCTGACTGATTTTTTTTTTTAAAATTGCAGATGTGGATTGCAAAGGCTGAGTACGACGAATCCGGCCCATCAATTGTTCACAGAAAGTGCTTCTAAGAAAGAAAAAAAAAACTTGGGTGGTGAAGAGATTTGCAGTGCTGCTCATTTGCTTTTCCTTGTTAGTTTCTCGTGTTTTTTCTTCTGAGTTTTTTACTCTTTAAGATTTGAACCTTGGGACATGGCGACGATATTCATTTTTCCCATTTATGTTAATTTGTAGAAGAGTTTGTGTATTTAAAGTATTATTATGATTTGAGTTTTGGATGAATGGCACATTTCACTTATATTTATCTCTGCTTCTTTGTCTTGAATTCTTAGCTTGCATCTTATCTTAATAATGTTTTACCCCACGGTGTTTGTGCTAACCGGATATATTAGCTCATCTTTCTCTCCCATCCCCTCTCTCTCTCTCTCAAACACACCCGCTCCCACCCACTAAAGTGCAAAGTAGAATTACCAATTTTTGCTAGTTGCTTTTAAAAAATTATTATCCAAAAATTATTATGTTTACTTTCTAAAGACATTTATTACCATGTTAGGCTGCTACTATTATTTTGTTGGTTTTGGTGGAGAGAGAGAGAGAGAGAGCAGTTCATGACACAAATACTACAGTGGCATAACCGAATCTAGCGGGACGAGAGACACTTGGGGATATAAATGATGCATGTGTTGTATGTGAAATTTACTCTCAAACGATAAACACATGTGGAGGAATCTACAAATATGGAGAGACAAAAATCTCCAACAGAAAACAATAAACCATAAACCATGGGCGTGGGGAGACAGAAGCGACGTCGGACAATAATAATCAAATTGATATTAATTTTTTTTTTTTAAAAAAAGATGAAAATGTTTGGATAGTAGGCCTTTTGAAAGAAAAAATAAACAAGGATATATCCAAAAAATGGCAGAGGGAACCAAACAAACATTCTCAGCAGGAAACAAGAATGTTGCAGATGCATTAAATTGCAAGTGTAGATATCAAAACATTTGTTACAAACAAACAAAACATTGATGCAATGGCTCTTGTAATGAAGGGGTCTATCACAATGTGAGAGAGAGAGAGAGAGAGAGAGAGAGAGAGAGAGAGAGAGATCCCACATCATCAACGGTGGGAAAAAGCTACACAACATATGATATCACTGAGTTTACTCGATCCACGAGCAGCTGTTAGAAAATGAAGTGAGAAGATGACTAAAAGTAAAGAGGGGTGAGCAAACTCTAAACTTGATGATGATGGAATCTTCAATTTGACTTGCTCCAGCTAGAAATCAAAACCAGACGATGATCCTACAGTATCCTTGAATCCTCGTATTGATAGCTCAGGGGAGAAGTCTTTGTTTTCCATCACCTCATGGTCGATGAAGATGACAACGACTGTGATATCATCATGAACGCGTCTCCTGGTTCCCTGATCGAGCTTCTTGATTTCCTTGTATGGGATCTTTCTTGTCTTGGCCGCCTTTGCCAAAGCTGATACAATGAGCCTTCTGGCTATGCCCTGAAACCAATGCCAAGGGTAAAGACATAAGTTATAAGTGATTAGATCGAGAATGGTTAAGGTAGAGAAGGAGAAACATGGAACACACCAATCTTGGGTTGTTATGGACAATCTCAACTGCCTCCTGATTTGCCAAGTGTTCCCAGAGACCATCAGATGCAAAAATGATGAATTTGTCTTTTGGTTGTAGATGTCTAACGTATATGGCCGGATCAGCTCTTAAAACTGGACGACGAAGAGGTTCTGGAAGGTGAAATCTTGGAAAAGAAGGATCAAGAGCAAACTCCGGCCTCTTCAGATACGCATCACCAATGGATCTCGACACCTGCAAACACAATACAGATGAGACAGAAAAATGTTAGAGCAGACTTTGGGATGGCAGTGTATCAGCAATACATTCAACATACGTAGGTGCATCACGTAGTTCAACCAATATGCAGCTTGCAATCTATGATTTAAGTGATTGTATACCTGTATAATGCCCTTGATGCGCCAAACACCTTGCTTCAAAACGAGGATTTGTGAATCTTCCGGGTGGGACATCTTCAATTCTTTCCTGACCTCCTCCATACAGGCATTGTGATCTCCAGTCAGCTGCTCAGCAACAATTTTTTTTGATCGATCCAAGTACCCGATTACAGCTCTGGAATCCCCTAGATTAGCAGTATAAAGTGTCCCCTTCCAGATAACTCCAACTAGACAGCATGATCCGACTGCTGCAATTTCTGGCCTAATTTGGTAAGCTCTCCGAACAAGAGTTAGAAACCCATTTTCTGTTTCAGACAATGCATTTCTAATTATTTCTTCGGAGATAGCTCCAGTTTCTTTTGCGAGTTCTGTAAAAGAAAGAGTGAGGTCAGGTCTTGCAACAGCCAACTTCATTAACTACTTAAAACGGATAAAACCATTGATGCTATGATGCAGCTAGAAGTCTCAAATCTGCCATGATACAAGATTATTATCTGCTATAAAAAAAATATAGTGCTTTTCATGTTAAGTCAGCAAACATCAAGGCTTAAAACCACAATCTCAATTATGAAAAACTTCTTCCCTCAAATGAACACAAACAGACCAGTTCTCAGAAAACAATTCTACCAAGTGAAAGGCTCTCAGGGCCTTAATCCTTTCCATGATCTCTCAAGCAGCATTTGATATGAAATAATTTACATAAAATTATCTCCTTTGCTTCCAATCAATTTTAAAAAGAAATAGCCATGAAATTGAGTCACCATCACTGCGTTTGGGAGCTTAGTTTGTGAACAGTTAAAGCACAATACACAAGAGTATAGAGATGCAGTTAAATGATTGAAAAGGGTAAGGGAAACAAGACTCACTTAGTAAATGATTAAACAAGTGATCACAGATGTATTTTGCAGCCTCACACCCACCATGACCGTCATAGACCCCAACAAAGGTGGCATGTCGACCTGTCTCAACCTGGCTCTGATCCTCAAGGACTTCATTTGCCTGGACCATTGCAATAGAAAACTCGCCGTGGGAGTGCTTCTCAAGGTCTCTAGTCCAGAGAAGTGCATCATCCTCACCTCCTGCACTGCCATCATCATCCCTGTTCATACGGGCATATCGACTGAAAGGGCGCAAACACGAGGACAACGATCTTCCCAACCAAGAGCACATCCCTCATTTCCTTCCAATTCAGGTCAAAGAAGATTCTGAGGTTGATGCAGAATATGAAACCACACCAAACCACAGATTTTATACCCTATTAAGTAGAACAATAACAAAAGAATCATGAATTTTACCCTCTAGATGGATAGTAAACTCTCATTAAGTAAAACATTGCAGCAACTACAAAAATAAAGCCCTTATGAACACACCCAACCCAATCAAAGACAAGTAATCTAGGAACCTTAACAATTTATCCTATGGTCAATGCAACTTGAAACAAATTTGAAAAAAAGATGCCAAAGATAATCCCAATAAGCATAAAACTACTACCAAATCAGAACCATGAGAGAGATAGAAAGGGAAAAGGGCTACGATCTTTCACAAAATGTCTATATTCGAATTAAAAAACTTAGACATATCCATCCCACAAGATATTTAATTGCAATACTCAGAGAAAAAGAATTAAATGCAGACTTCCATTCCAAATTGCGAAAGGGGATTTCAAGAAATTAAACAGAGTAAAAATTCAACTACAAGAACTCACCAAAATGATCAACCCGCAGCTATCGCAGGTGAAATCTTCGAGATCGAGATATCAAGGCCCCCCAAAAAAGAATGATCAATGCACCACAATACGATGCCAATACACAACTTTCAGTAATAAAAAATCCAGAAAAAAAAAATTCTGGCAATATTTCGAACGGTGAGTGATGCGAAGATATATTTCTTGAAGAAAAATAGCGAAAATGGTAGAGAACTTGGACAAATCTTTATAAGGGGCGTTAAAGCTTTATGCGAAACGAAGATATTTTGCAGTTAGAAAATAAACCGCAAGAGAAGATGGATCTGGGCTTTCAAATTATACAAGGGATTCAGGTATTGTGCATCATAATTCTCTGTTGTTTGTTTATATATGTATAGTTTTCTGTGTACGTATAGATGTAGAAAGAGAAATAAAGTGTGTGGACTTGCAGCGAAGGCTGTTGAAGAGAGAGAGAGAGAGAGAGAGAGGTTGACGAAGTGTGCGGCAACTTGCAAATTGAATTTATTAACAAAAATAACTAATTTTTTATTTTCTTGAGTTTGACTTCTATATAAAAACCATAAAAATAGGGAATACCGATTTTGGTGGGTAATGATTGATAAGTGGAGTAACTGATATATAATGGAATATATCATAAATATTACTTTAAATTATTTAAATGATAATGTTATTATCGTACAATACATCATGAAAATAAGAAATGCCATTTGATGATATAAGATATACATGATTAGCAATACAAAATCCTACCAAGATATTAAAATAATACCAGTTATTTCATGATGTTAATTTACATGAGAAATCAACAATGAGAGTAGGAAATATTTTCTAAATTAATCGTATCCCCAATTTTTTTTTTAATAATTTATATATAAAATATAAAGTTAAGCTACAACGGAGATAGTTTGAATATACTTGGATTTATAATGACCTAAACAACAATCAATGTTTGTTGTAAAATAATCTACCCGCATTCCGTGCAATTTGAACTCGAAACATATTTCAATCCTTAGATCTCATTCTCAGTGCTTAGTTGACGAGTCTTTGGCATAGTAACACCTTATGTTGATGAACGTTCAAATTTCATGTTGCACTCCCTTATGTTTCGCTATCACATTTATTATTTTAATAATGTTTATTTTAAAATATATAAAAATTAATTATAGCATAAATAGCCATAATTAATATTTATCAACAAAAAAGTAAATTAAAAAAATTATAAATTATAATTATGAAATAATCAATTATAATAATGAATTATTAATTAAAAATTTAAAAATTAATTACTAAAAAAATTTATAAATTATAATTAGCTAGAATGAACCCTAATGAACAATTATAAAATCAAACTAAAACTCAAAAAATTGAAATTAAAGAAAAAATACAAAAAAAAAAAATCATAATTTAAAAATGTAATACGGAGTGAAATACAAAAAGTGCAATATGAAATTTTATACGGATTGCGACGAAGGTCAAATAATTTTAAGAAAAAAAAAGTTGCAGAATAAGAATCTGGAAATTTCTTGGCCATGCATCCATGTGAAATAAAGTTAAAAATTTATTGATCATCCCATGTGAATAGTGGTACTCTTTTTGGTTACTGTTGGCAAGCAACTTATGACAATGGATAAAGGCAAAAAAAAAAGTGAAAAAATAATTCATGTAGAAATATTCATCTTAAATTCTTTTTTCTCAAAAAAAAAAAAGAGAGAAAAGAAAAATGATTGCACTAAATGCATTTTCAAAATGGGTTGAATGTTTACGTACATTATTTTCTTTGAGTCGGGGGAAAAGAGAGCGATACCGAGTCTCGGCTCGAACTCAATGCCTCTTCCTAGATAAAGAGTCTTCACTGAATGTATGCATATATTATGACATTAACATAATATTTTAAATTGAAATTAACAAAATCCATCATTATGAATTTGTAGCAAAATTGGCTTCTTCTCAGTTCTCACACATCCTTGATCTAATTGTGTATGAGTTTTTGAGTGAGAAAAGATGGCTAGTAATTTTGCTTTTTCAAAATCTTGATGGCTAGGCACATGCTGCTCGTGAGGTCAATTTTTTTTCTAGTAGCAGTTCTATTCTTCTATTTCATTCTTTATTTTTCTTTGCTTCTCTATTGCTATATTTATATAGGTAAGTAATTTTCCATTATGTTACCATTTTATACGAGTGTATAAAAGTATGAGATTTATGTTACATCTCAAGATATTAATTTGACAATATCATAAAAAATTCATACTTGACGCCTACTGATATAGAAGTGAAAAATGAAATATCTTTTAGAATATAAGAAGATCCCAACTGCAGATTGCAGTGAAGGTTCACTAAAACACCAACATTAACTCTGATGACATTGCTCCATGATCAAGAATACACAGATATAGTCATAGATTTTGGTCTAGAATTTTGCTTGGAGTTGATCCACAATGCTCTTATCAACTTGGAAAGCTTTAGCAAGAACATCGCTGCTGATATCTGGTTTCGAGCCAAAAACAGCATTTGTGGCGGTTATGATGCCAGGATTCTGGCTGCTCAATCCAGAAATAGAGACTGCATATCCATTTCCCACGTTGCGCTGGTAATGTAGGAGTCCGACCGGGAAAACAAACACGTCACCCTTCTGGAGAGTCTTGGTGATGAGCCTGTTTTCCGGGTTGGACCCGACAAACCCCACTTCTAGGGAGCCTTCGAGGACTGTCAAGATCTCGGAGGCTCTGGGGTGGAAGTGGGGAGTGATGACTCCCATTGGGGCGTAATCAATCCGAGCCAACGAGAGGCCTAGGGTGTTGAGCCCCGGCACTTGGGCTACGGTCACTGGGGTGACCGAAGAACCCAAGGGGTTCTTCGTGTTGCCCGGTAAGTGGAGCCCACTGAAGGAGAAGTC
Organism: Perilla frutescens; assembly: GCA_026008535.1. NCBI lineage: Eukaryota > Viridiplantae > Streptophyta > Magnoliopsida > Lamiales > Lamiaceae > Perilla > Perilla frutescens. The sequence goes on from BRKX01000001.1 coordinate 71,387,023, forward strand.
ACTAGCTTGAACTGATGCAGAGTTCTTGCAAACTAGTCCATTCACTCTTGCTGGCATGCAAGTAAGGGAAAATTAATTTAACAGACATGAATCTCATGCACATGTTTTTTTTTTTTTTTAATCAAGAAATTAAATTACATATATATGTTTGATACTAAAAAAGTTTAAATAATGTGAATTTGATAATTTACCTGAGCTTGAGGCATCTGCAACACAGAAATCTTGCAATGGACTAGGCTCAAATGCAAGTGCAACACAGAAGAAACTGAGAGCCACTGTGGTCAATAAGAGAGTGGTGCTTTTCGCCATAGCAAACTTGAATCTAGCTGTGATGATTAATTAGTAGCTATATATGTTTGTATGAGAATGAGTTGTTGGTGTGTGAATTTGAGCAATCCTATTTATAGAAAGATTATCCTAGTATAATCACATCCTAGGAATCTTTGAAACAGTCGTGGCGGCAGAAGAAGCTCTTGATCATGTCTGTCCAAACCATGTAATCACAAATTAAGTGTTGCATACTGCACACTGTCTGAAATAGTATGTATGAATTGATTTGAACTGGTCATAACTCACGTATATGTATTACTGTCCAACACGTGGTTACATTTTTTGTTTTGGTGTTTGGACTAATTAGAATAGGAGATAGCAAAAATATAATCCAGATTTTCTGATAAAAATATGCTGCCGGAAGAGATGATATATAGCTAGGCTGACTGAGTCAAGAATCATTTGTTAAAATTTAGGCCTATTTTGAGGCAGAAACATGAGTAGAAAGCATAATGAGAGACCAAATGGCATCTTAAACTTCACTAAAAAAACTAGAATCAGATCAAGTTTGATCATTTCTTAACAACATTAGCCTAAGTTCAAAAAAAAAAAAAAAAAAAAAACCAGTGAAGTCCTAATTTCATCCCAAATTAAACAAGTCCTGTTGTAGCAAATTTTACAAACAAAACCGCGGTGCAATGACGGCCTTAACCAGATCAAGATGCTATTCAGCAGTAACAATAGATCATTAAATTAAAATAGCCTTCATAGATATGAAGTTTGTGAGCACAAACATAAATCAACTCAATTCAAAACATCAAAACTTGTTCTTCCTATCTTCTTTAATGCACAAAGTACTGCCAATAGGCTGAATGGAAGATTTGATTCTGTAATTCTAGCTATGCTTGCAGACGATAACAGACTATTCGATACGAGCTTTTCCAGATAATCTATCTGTGATTTTTTCAAATTGAATCTCTGATGATGATGATAATAAAATCATAAATATATATGCTGCCAGAGGAGATGATAGCTGACTGAGTCAAGTATCATTTCTTAAGCTATATAGCCACTATCATCAAATCTCAAGGCCTAATATTTTGAGGCAGAAACATGAGAAACTTTAGTGTAGAAAACATACTTAAGAGACCAAATGGCATCTCAATCTTCATCATTAGACATCTAATGATCAAATCTCAACAACATTAATTAGTGATTAGCCTAAGTTTTTTTTATAAAAAAAAAACAAACACTCCATTCCTGCAATCATCCCAAAACAAGTCATCTCAGAAGTAATGATCTATGAACTAGCCTTTTACAAATGTGAAGTTTATGATGGCAAACATATTTAAAACATAGTACTAGAACATATTTAAGAATGAATAGGAATGACAAAATATGCAAGAGCACATCCATACATTCATCGTCGAAGGTTCCATGACGAAGTGATCACAACTTGCATCGAAGAATTTCTCTTCTCCTGCTGCATTTGCAGCGCATAAGCCACAAATGAAGAGCTGCAGTCAACTACCTCAATCGTTTCCAAAGTGGAGATAGCTCCAATTCGTCGTGGTATCTCCTTCAATTTGTAGCAGTGGCCAAGAATTAGGCGACGGAGACTTGGGAAGCAGTCATCATCATCATCAGCTGTCCAATGCACCAGATCAATATCTTCAAGTAGCAGAAATTTGAGATTCCGGAATGTTCCAGCCTCTGTTTCCCACTCTACCCCTTGAAAGGCAGAGCATCTCAGCTTCAGCACTTGGAGCAGAGGCAGTGAACCAATCACACTAATGTATTTCCATGAATATCCTAATCCATTCAAGCTCAACTTTTTCAGACCACGGGGCAAATTCGAAAGGTGATGAGGCGGGGCAACAACTTGAGACCTCAGTCGAGGATTCATGACCACACATTTAAGTGATCTTAATAGACGGAGAAGCATAACATGCTCGAAACAGTTTAAGGTTTCACCACCCTCAGGCTGCAACTCTATTTTGATTCCTAGTTTTCTCAGATAAGGAATGCCTCTGAAAACATCCTCGCTGCAACTGTCAGCATTCACGTAAAGTGTTATGAGGTTTCGTAGCCTTGCAGAGTTGCTTGGATCCGGTAGGTTTCTTCCCATGATCCGAAGATGCCTCAGTTCTTGCATATCCCATGTCTCCACAGGCAAACTAGTTGCATCTCTCCGCAGTTTGATGTTGTGATGCGTACGGAGAATCAAGCACTGCAGCTGCTGGAGATTGGACAAGGAAGGAGGGAGTTTCCCATTATGAGTGAGGGCGAGGTACCTCAACTGTAATAGAATCACCACCTCTGTTGGGAACTCGTAGAAACGGACTGCAAGAGCATCCAACACCTTCAGCAACACCAGATTGAAACATACAGGCACCGGATATTCATGATCTTCACCAGCACATAGGAGAGATCTTGCTGTTAATGTTGCTGCCATTAATTCATGCACCTCTTTTATGCAGAACAAAATGCTGTTCTGCACAGACAAACGGCGTTGGTTCTCAATGTAATCTTGAGAAACATCTGTTATGCTCTTCATGACATGGAAAAACTTGTTCTTCCTAGCTTCTTTAACGCACAAGTGCCAGTAGGCACAATGGAGCTTCGAAGATTTGATTCTGAAACTCGAGCTCCATTTGCAGATGATAACGACACTGCTTGAGACGAGCTCCTTCATACATTTCATAGCAAACTCTTCTATAGTTTGGGATTCAAACGGTTCGAGAAAATCCTCAACAGTAAGCAAGTTAATGAGCTTAGGCACCGGAATCTCACAGCTCTGAGGGAAAACTCCCATATACAGAAAGCATGCTTTTAAACGTTGAGGTAAGTACTCGTAGCTTAGAGACAGCACCTTCAAAATTTGTTCGTATGCATCCGTAAAAGTAGTAGTTTTTTTGTCTGCTACCTTCTTCCAGTACTCTTCAGTCTTGTCGAGCTCACGGAGAATCTCAGCAACCGCGAGGATCAAAAGAGGAAGACCTTCACAATTCTCCGCAATCTTCCTCCCAACTTTCTCGAGTTGAGGAGGGAAGGAGCACTTGTCAACAAACACATTCATCCAAAGTAGATTCCAACTTTCTTCCTTGTCCATAAACCGAATTTGGTGAATGCTAGTCTTATGAAATTTAGCTACATGTTTGAGCCTCGTTGTCACCAAGAATCGACGACTCCCTTCAGTTGGAAGCCATCTTATCAAGTAACTGCTCACCTTCGTGCTCCACACATCATCCAATACGATTAGATATCTCCGACCGTGTAAACTCTTTTGTAAAAGAGCGGTTAGTCTCAACAATCTTTTTTCCATGTAAAGATTTCTAGGCTTACCCTCTATCTGAGCAGCAATATCAACCAAGGCCTTTTTTATGTCATCTTTTGGGCCTACGCTCACCCACGCTGTAAACTCGAAGCCTTCAGCAATGAGTTGATGTCGATAAATTTCTCTTGCAAGATGGGTCTTACCTATGCCCGCCATTCCAACTAGTGAGACAGTTTCGGTTCCACACTTCAAATCTTGAAGAAGATCGTCTATGATTTGTTCGAACACATCGGGTAACCCGACCGTGGTCGACTTCTTTCCGACAAAACCGTTGTCTACTGACGGAACATCAACGTCGCCGCCGTCGTCGTCTTCTTCTTCTTTTGTAGGGTTCTCTAGCTCTTGGTTGTACTTTTTTTCAAGGTTTTTTACTGTCTTCAAAAATGAATCGATCTCTCGCTTTAAGCTCTTCTTGTCGTACAAGAGGTAGAATTCAATTTCAATCACGTCTTCTAGTTTGCATACTGCCTCTCTGATTTGTGCATCTAGTGTGTTGATCAGAGTTCTGTTAATGTTGCTGCTGCTGCTGCCGTCCAATCTTTTGAGAAGATCTTCTAACAGCTGAAGCTCCTCGTATGCAGATTTTGTGAGTCGTGTGTTGGTGGTGGGAGTGATGAGGCGCTGAATGGTATGCTTGAGAGAAATCACAGCAGCATAAGCCATTTCGATGTGATTGATGCAAGTTTGTGTTTTGTGATTGATGAAGTTTTTGGGGTATAGAGTATACAACTGCTAGCTAGTTTCATTTCCAGTTTACAAAAAAGCAGACATGTGAATGTGTGATGAACCATTAAAATATTTCTGCATATTTCGAGTTAAGAGATGTTTGCACGTGATTGAGTTGATTAGTGTTTGCCATTAATTTGTAAAAAGAAAAAAAAAACATAGAAAAAAGTTCTGACATTCTTAAAACTTTGAAAATTTAAGGATTTGGAGATGTGTGTGGAATTTGGGTGGTGAGAATTTTGTCTATTATGCACGTGATTTCGCACCGACCCGAGAACCCTTGGCTCTTCTGTCGACACTGCATTGAAAATTAATAGTCATTTAAAAAATTATTTTAAAATTAAAATTAGGCATGCATGATTAGGCGATGTAGAACCATATATAGCCTTGAGGCTCTGAATAAAGTATTTGACAACATCATAAATTCGTACTCTACACATATTGATATAGGTTGTTGGAACGAATAATTAATGAAATATATAGTTTGGAGAAGATCAGATCCCAACTGCAGATTGCAGCGCAGGTTAATAAAAACAACACTCCACAAATTTAGAAACTCTTGATCAAGAATACACACACAATATATATAGAATTTTGCTTGGAGTTGATCCACAATGGTCTTATCAACTTGGAAAGCTTCAGCAAGAACATGGTTGCTGATATCTGGTTTCGACCCAAAAACAGCATTCTGTGTGAATTTGATCATCTCAATCCTATTTATAGAAAGATTATCCTAGTATAATCACATCCTAGGAATCTTTGAAACAGTCGTGGCAGCAGAAGAAGCTCGCCAAATGATCATATTAAGGCTAACCTATTTGATCATATTCTGTGTGAATTTGATCATATCAATCCTATTTAAGGCTAACCTATTTTGAGGCAGAAAAATGAAAAAATATCGAAAACATATATAATGAAAAACCAAATGGCATCTTACTCTTGATTAAAAAAAAGTCGAATCAGACATCTTATAATGACCAAGTTTGAATTAATATGGATGCTCGAAGCAGCTTAAGAGTGTCATCAGCATTCTCTGTTACTGTAGCTGCTTGGACATGGTACCTTTCATGGCAATCGAATCTGTCAAGAACAAGAAACATAAAAAACACTTGCTCAAATTATCTCGAAAGAGTGGAAAAACATATATGTCTACCTACTCATATCATTTCACACATACACACGCAGAGAGAGAGAGAGAGAGTTACGGACTGTTACGGAGCTACGGGGAGGCACTGTAAATTTTATGCTTCTTCCATGAACTTCAGCTTCACCTTTTTCATCTGTAAGGCCAAATAAAGTAAAAAATGAAACTAAAGTATTTCAATATATATCCTTTTGGCTATTCAATTCCAAAGCAGCATATAGGAAGTAAATATAGCAACTAGATATATAATTTTGTTTGTAAATTATGAAACCACTGAATGGAATCGGATCAAATGAAACCTAGGTAATGGTAATCACGCGAAAAAGAATTCATATTGAAGCAAATTAAGTAGTAAAAATAAAATGGAACTTGTCACAAACCCTGTGTCACCATTCTCAAATCCAAGAGTCGAAGATTATGGCTTCTTAGATCCTCTTCTTCAATCCTTTTATAAAAGCTCTCTAATTTGAGTTTGTCATAACCAATATAACCAACTGCGAGATGAAAGGCATCATTCCCACTCCTCTCTTGATCCACCAACATTCTCATTGCTGAAATGACCGAAGATATGCTGCAGTTATTCAAACTAATGAGCTTAAGTGTCGGTATTTCTCCAATACCTGAAGGGAACTCATCCAATGCTGACAAATTTGTAAGAGACAGATTTTCGAGGACTGGAAAATGGAAGCTTTCTGCACTCCAATATATCAAACCGTCACAGCCAGAAATAGACAAGGATTTGAGGCTCGGGAATCCCCCCTCAACAGGGCTCCACACTTGTCCTGCTTTCACCATACGCAGACTCACAACTTCAAGAAGAGGCAAGGATCCAATCATCTTTGTCAACTCCTCCCAATCAAGATAAAAAATAGTTAAAGACAACTCCTTGAGCGAATTTGGGAATGTAAGGCTCAGTGCAAAATCATGCCACTCTGGGATGTTAGAAAATATACAGTCCAATGATTCCAACTTTTGTAAGCGGCCAAGATTGTGAGGACAGTAGATTGACCTTACTTCAACATCACAATCCCTCCTGAAATAATAACAATAATACATAACACTCAGTTTCTTAATGTGAGGGATTCTTTTGCAAACCTCTTCACTCAACCTGAGATTTGCTACTGTCGAAAGTGTTTGCATGGCCAGTTCATCTGCATCTGGTCTGTCGCTGAACAAATGATCGGGAAGAATTATGAGGTTGGACTCAAAATGCCTAAGTTGTGGCATCTCCCAAATCTCATATGGTGCATGAATGTAGACCCCTTTAATAATCAATGTTTGCAGATTCCAAAGTAGAGATATTGATGAGGGAAGATAAAGAGTGCATCGGCATGTCTCGGAATAGATATCACCATCAGAGCAATGAACGTATCTTAAGTTAACTTGCTGAAAATTAGCCACCAGGAAACCTCCATCAACCTCATTCGTAAATTCACTATCCACCTTGTTCTGCACTACTCTTAACAATCTCAACTTGAAGAAAGATTTCTGACGCCCTTTGTATTTCAGCGAACGGATAAGAGATGGTCTTGGAGCATCAAAGATTTCTGGGACTGGAACTTTTTCACTAATGACAACTCGACTCTCCTTGTGTATGTCATCTGCTCGAGCAGTATCAAGTACATGAAAGAACTTCTCTTTCATGGCAATCTTTAAGCATAACTCTCTCAAAATATCATGAATTTCACATGTGCGTAGTGTGTCATATGTATTGAAAGAGATGAGGCTTCTATCAATGAGGTCCTTTAAATAATCCTCTGCAACCTCTTCCAAGCTGCGGCCAGCTTCACTCCATTTCAGAAACCCCTCAGAAATCCAAAGTTTGATAAGATCAGATGCATAAACTCGTTCATCTTCCATAAATGTTCCCATGTAGAGGAAACACGGCTTTAAATGAATAGGCAAATGGCTATAACTTAAAGATAATACATCATCCAAGCACTGCTCATCATTCTCTCTCGAATCCAAAACCAAGTTCATATTGCTCGCAACATTCTCCCAATATTCTTGCATCCTTGAGGACTTTCCAAGATGGCCCCCAACCACAACAATTGCTAGAGGAAGGCCTTTGCATTTTTCAACAATCTTTTTCCCAATGTCCTCCAATTCAGGAGGAGGGCAGCCTTGTTTTCCAAATGCTTTCTCACAAAACAGATTCCAACTTGTGTCCTTATCTAGAAGTTCCATTGCAAGGCGGAAAGAAGACAGGCCAAAACAATCGGCCACATTCCGTAGCCTAGTAGTCACAATGATTCGACTGTTATTGCCATCATCAGGCAAGAACAACCGTATCTTCTCCCACGCCTCCACACTCCATATATCATCCAATACTATCAAATACCTTCGGCCCCATAATTCTCTATGCAACTGTCCCCCTAATTCAGTAACTGTTTCAGAGGTGGATTTTCTTTGGCCATAAACAAGCTGTGAGAGAATCTCTTTCACACTGTATTGTTGAGATATAGTGACCCAACGACGAAGGTCAAAGTGCTGCACAATATATTTATTTTTAAAAGCATTTGCAGCAAGTGTGGTTTTGCCGATTCCCCCCATGCCCACGATGGGGATGACTCGCCGACCAGTAGCTTCTCCGATGAGCAGATCCAAGAGTTGAAGCAAGACGCCATCAAATCCCACCATGCTATTGCTATTCTTCACAGAGGTGAGAGGTGTTGATGCCGAATACGTGGGCTGCTCCGCTTTGAATTCACTACGAGCATTCTGAACCTTCATGGCTTTTCTCCTCACAAAATCCATGCCTTGAAGAGCTTTATGCAGATCGAGCAGGAAACGAGGTCTTCTTTTTCTTTTTCTTTTTCCATCAAGAGTCGATCCAGCATGAATTTGATCCACCACATGAGATTCGACTGCCAAATCAGCCGCCTGAGCTGCAGATGCAATTCGCCACTCCAAAAACTCTGCTGCTACTTTGCTGCCTACATGATAATCACAGGTTTCCATGAAATCGATCAAGAAACAAACACTTTCGCGAAGAGGTTGGATCTGTTCGTTTTCGAAAGAAAATGAATGGAGGGGATGATTCAGGATGAGCTCCAAATTATTAAAAAGAGAAACTAGAGCTGCGTAAGCAGTTGCCATGGATCGATATATCTCCAATTTCTGTTTTTTTTTTTTTTTTTAAAAGTTAATTTGAGAGAGTAATGAAAATGGCTCTCTATAGTTTGCCTCAATTATTGAAATTCATTCTGTGTTATGGTCTTGTTCTATCATTCAATGCACCCCATCTACTACCAGTCTACCATGATCCCAGTGGTTTCACAGTTCTAAGCTGCCGTTAGGATTAATTAATAATATTGATTATTTAATTTAATAATTAAAATTAGATTTTTTTTTTAATAAATGTTGAGTAGAATTAATTATATTATAGTTAATTTTTATAATGATTATTATGAAAATTATAAATTTAACAGTAAAAGGCACGGAGTAAAACATAAAAAGTGTAACACCATTTAAATTTTACTAATTTTTAAGCAGAAAAACGTCAACACTAGCAGTCAACTCGCATATTGACCCCCTGAATAAACTAAATGGTGCAAGCAATTTTTAATACAGATGAGTCTTTTTAAAAAAAAAAAAAAAACAAATATGAAATCTTATTAATAGGAAGACGAAGGAACAAAAATTATGGATAAGGTTCCATGATGAATTGATCAAAACTTGAAGGGATTGCATGCAGTTTACTACCTCTATCGTTTTCAGACATCTAATGATCAAATCTTAACAACATTAGTGATTAGTCTTAAGTATGTAAAGTTTATGATCACAAACACAAATCAAGGCAATTCAAAACATAGTACTAGTACTAGAACATATTTAAGAATGAATAGGAATGACAGATTGACAATATATGCAAGAACACATCCATATATTCATCCTCGAAGGTTCCATGACTAAGTGATCACAACTTGCATCGAAGAATTTCTCTTCTCCTGCTGCATTTGCAGCGCATAAGCCACAAATGAAGAGCTGCAGTCAACTACCTCGATCGTTTCCAGAGTTGAGATAGCTCCAATTCACTGAGGTATCTCCTTCAATTTGTAGCAGTGGCCAAGGATTAGGCGCCCAAGACTTGGGAAGCAGTCATCATCATCATCATCAACATCAGCTGTCCAATGCACCAGATCAATATCTTCAAGTAGCAGAAATTTGAGACTCCGGAATGTTCCAATTTGCGAAGGTATCTCCTTTAACTTGTAGCAGAGCCGCATGATTAGGCGCTGTAGATGTGGGAAGCACAAATTACTATAACTCATCCAGTGCACCAGATCAATATCTTCAAGTTGCAGAAATTCCAGACTCGGGGGAAGCACAAATTACTACAACTCGTGCAGCATCACAGCTTCAGCACTTGAAGCTTCAGTAATGAACCAATTTCTCTCATGTACTCCCAAGAATATCCTAAGTCCTCACCCATTATTTTTTAGAAAACGGGAAGAGTCCTGTGCTGCAGCAAAGGAAAGCGTAAACCGATAAAGTGTTACAAGGCCAACGCTCCTTTATTAGCATTCTAACTAAATTAACTAACTTGAACACAAATTTCAATTAATAATTTCAACATTCGTCCAAAACTTATGATGGTCCAATTTTTGTCAACAGATAAGCCTACTACTTATAAACGATGTGCCAACTAGCTACATAAAGCAAGAAGCGAGAAGAAAAACTTACCATTTGATCCAGCCTATGATCAAAGGTTCCATGATGAATTAACCACAACTTGAAGAGAATAATTTCCATAGTAGCGTAATTTATCGGCAGAAGCCACAAGTGAAGGCCTGCAGTAAACTATCTCGATCGTTTTGAGAGTTGGGATAGCTCCCAACTGCGGAGGTATCATCTCTAATTTGTAGCAGTGACAAATGACTAGGTGCTGGAGATGAGGGAAGCACCTTCCATCATAAGCTGTCCAGTGCACTAGATCAATATCTTCAAGTAGCAGAAACTCGAGTCCCTCGAATTCTTCAACTGTTTTCCATTCCGGTCCTTGAAAGGCAGAGCATCGCAGCTTGAGCACTTTAAGGCATGGCAGCGAACCAATTGCACTCATGTACTTCCAGGAATATCCCAAGCCATTCAAGCTCAACTTTTTCAAATCTCGAGGCAAATTTGAAAGGTGACGAGGTGGGGCAACAACTCGAGACCTCAGTCGAGGATTCACGACCACGCATTTAAGTGATTCTAATCTGTTGAGAAGCCTGATATGCTCGAAGCATCTTAAGGTTTCAGCAGCCTCCGGGTGTAACTCAATATTAATTCTTAATTTCTTCAGATGAGGGATGCTCCTGAAAACATCATTGGTGCAACTTTCAGCATTCACATGCAGTGTTAAAAGGTTTGGTAGCCATGCCTTGTAGCTTGGATCTGGTAGGTTGCTTCCCATGATCCGAAGATACCTCAGCCCTTTCATATCCCAGATCTGCTTTGGCAAATAATTAGTTGAATCTCTCTTCAATTTGCTGCTGCTGCTCGGTTCCCACATAGTGTAACTCTGCTTAGTCCATCTACTTGAACCCCCTCCTTGTCTTAGCAATTTGATGTTATGATGTCGACGGAGAATCAGGCACTGCAGCTGCTGGAGCTTGGATATGGAACGAGGGAGTTCCCCATTATGAGTGAGGGCAAGGTACCTTAACCGCAATAGTTTCACCACCTCTGTTGGGAACTCGTAGAAACGGACTGCAAGAGCATCCAACACCTTCAGCAACACCAGATTGAAACATACTGGCACTGGATATTCATGATCTGGACCAGTACATAGGAGAGAACGTGCTGTCGCAGTGGCGGCCATTGAGGCATACACCTCTTTTATGCCAAATAAGATGCTGTTCTGCACGCACAAGCGGCGCTGGTTTGCAATAAAATCTTCGGAACTATCAGTTAACTTGTTTAACACGAGAAAAAACTTGTTCCTCCTAGCTTCTTTGACGCACAAGTGCCAATAGGCCGAATGGAGCTTCGAAGATTTGATATTGTAATTGTAGCTCTGCTCACACACAATAGCAAGACTATTGGAGACAAGCTCCTTGAGGAATTCCATTGCAGAATATTCTAAATTTTGAACCTTTCTTGATTCAAGAAAATCCTCAACGCCCAACAAGTTAATAAGCTTGGGAACATGAATCTCACAACTCTGAGGAAACACTCCCATATATAGAAAGAAAGCTTTCAAATGTTGGGGTAAGTACTCATAGCTTGAAAACAGTACCTTTGAAATTCTGTCGTATGCATCCGGAAAGGTACTAGTTTTCTTCTCTGCTACCTTCTTCCAGTACACTTCGGTCTTGTCTTCTACTCCTCGAAGGATCTCAGCAACCGCGAGGATCAAAAGAGGAAGACCTTCACAGTTCTCCGCAATCTTCCTTCCAACTCTTTCGAGCTGGAAAGAGATAGCATGCTCGTTAGCAAACACATTCTGCCAAAGTAGTTTCCAACTTTCTTCATTGTTCAAAAAGCGCATCTGGTGAATTCTGGTGCTATGATCTTTAGCTACTTCTTCCAGCCTTGTTGTGAGTATGATTCGCCTCCCATTTTCGTTTCTTGGAAGCCACCATATCAAGGTATTGCACACCCGTGTGCTCCATATATCATCCAATACGATTAAGTATCTACGACCACGCAAACTGTTTTGTACAAGCGCTGCTAATGTGTACATATCTTCTCTCCTATACACATCTCTGGGCTTCCCCTCTATCTGAGAAGCAATATCCACCAAGATATTTCTCATCTTATATCTGGGGCCAACTCCAACCCACGCAGTTGCAGTTGAATCATCAAAAGCTTCAACAATGTCTGGATGTTGATAAATTTTTCTGGCGAGATGAGTCTTACCGATGCCCGCCATCCCAACGAGGGAGACAAATTTAGGTCCAGACTGCCAATCTAGAACCTCACTTCTGATTTGTTCAAATTGATCCCACAAACCCACCATGTATCCATCAAAATTGTTGAATGTTGGCAAAGCGACGTCGTCGTGATCTTCTTCTTCTCCAAGCGATGGGTGATCTAGCTCCCACTCGTAGCTCATTCTCAACTTATACGCCGTCCAATTAAATGAACTGATCGACTGCTCCACGCCCTTGTCGTCATTATCAGAAGATAATGGAAGAGAGTGATGCTGCTGATGCAACACATAAGCTTCAACCGCATCTTCTAGTTTGTACGCAGACTCTCTTATTTTCGCATCCAATGCATTAATCTCACTCCTGTTAATGCTGCTGCTGCTGCTACCATCCAATCTTTTGAGAACATCTTCTAATGACTTCAGCTCCTCAAAAGCAGATTCTATGAGTGCAGGGTTAATGCTGGGATTTCGATTTATTTTCAGGCGCTCGATGGTGTGCTTCAGAGAAATCACAGCAGCATAGGCCATGTTGATGTTGATGCTGATTGCCTGATGCACAAACAACAACGTTAGCGTAGTAGAGCTTTTGTTAATGGTGGGATTAATGAGGCGAGAGAAATCACATCAGCATAAAACCATATCTTCCTTGTTCTCACTCACTCATTTCATCAAACAACTGTTTAGCATGAGAATTTATTGGTGAGATTGTTGGTAGGTACAACGAATTCACTGTTTGCAGTCTTCCGATATGTCAATTATCATGATGAATTTCGAAGTTGGGGTTTGCAAGTCAATTATCAGCAATTTCAATCTGTTTTTATATTTAATTCGGTTAGTCTGTTTTTTTTTTTCTTTTTAATTTAAAAGGGTAAAAAATATTTTTATTTGTCCGATTCTGAAAAATGTACCGAATTCTAATAAGATCCTAAATATTTAAAGGTAATTTAATTTTTTTTTTTTTAAAAGAAGAAGATAATTTAACTTGACAAAAACTTGTATGAGACGGTCTCATACATGAGACGGATCAATACATGTGAGTTAATGATACTTCACCCATAAATAATGATACTTCACATGATACATGTGAGTTAAATGATACTCACATGCGGGTATAAATAATGATACTCACATGTGAGTTAATGATACTTCACCCATAAATAATGATCTCCGCATGTGAGTATTGACCCGTCTCATGTATGAGACGGTCTCACCCAAGTCTGTCCCATTTAACTTATATCATGCATCGTGCTCCAATACACTCTGGATCTAATGTGACGCTTAATTACACATAATTTTTATTGTGATATTGCACTACTTATTTTGACACTTAATGTAATACACAATTGGTGCAGAATAGTAATTACCATAATTAAACATCATAATATTCATAAACTAATTACTAATAATTAGTAATATAATGCGCACAAATGTCTAAAGAAGCACTCGAATTATATGTCTAGTTCCACCTAAATGTAAGAATTGTGTTTTGATTATAATACACATTTAAACTATTTAAAAAGTACAGTTGGACATTTCAACTATTCAAAATATGTTAATTCTTCAGTGCATCAGGTGCACATCAGATGGTAAACGCGTTAACTCGGTCAACTAGCAAAAAAAAAAGTCAAAACCGGTGATACTTTTTAAATTTTAAGTGATATTTTTTAGTGTTACGATTGATACTGATTTTGATGGATTTTTTTTCTTTTCTGGCAAATACTTTTTAAAGATGCAGGTGATAGTTTTGAGTTTTTGAATGATATTTTAGTGTTATGGTTGATACTGATTTTGACGGATTTTTTTTGCGGGTTGATCGGGTCAATAGACTCTTTCCGGTGTTGACTCGGTTAATGTGCTTGATGGCGCACCTCGTGCACATAAGACCAGCCCTTCGAAATATATCAAGTTCACACTTTATTATTATATTTAATAACGTTAGTGTTTTTTCGCCAACTATTCAAAAGGTAAAGTTGCATAACCGTAACCAAGCGGATGATGTCCTCTGTTCCACATTTGATGTTTCAACCCTATTGCACGATTGAATTTCTGAAATTTTTCTTCAATTTTAATTTATTATATTTTAGTTTAATATTGCACTTATTAATTACGATTGATTATGCCCAATTAGGATTTATATTTATTTGTTAGTATTTAATTTTCAAATAAGTGATTATTATGGCTGATTATTTTTAAAATATGATTCGTAATTTTTGAAATTTCATTTTTTTTATTGATAAATATGACTAGATCGATTATGTTATAATTAATTATTATTTTTATAATATCTACTATTAAACTTGTAAATTCGATCATGAAATATGAGTCAGAATATCAAATATAGAATAGATGATCTCATCGAGACCAACAAGGGTCGAACCCGTAGTTATCGGTTGGAGAAAACTTATTTTATGCACACGTGCGGGTCTATAGCTACTAATTATGATAAAATTGAAATGGAAAATGTATGCATGAAAATTGAAGTTCAGTATAAAAAAATAATAATAATAATTAAGGTTATTAGTTTTAGATGATATATAAGATTTTGGGAAAAAAGTTTATTTAGTTAATTTAATTTTAAAATTGGGATAGTTGGGCAAGCTTTAATACATAAAAGTTATTTGGGTAATTTGTACTATATTTAAACCGTTGGCCTACAAAATCAAAATAAAAAGTTAATTTTCTGAAAAAGTCATTGACATGTTTTGTACCTTCAAAATCTAAATGATTAAATAATAGAGAATAAAATATGCAACTCTTTGTATTGTATCTTATAGAATTATCGATACTCTCTCCCCCTTCACCCTCTCTCGACATACTCTCTCCTCTTCACCCTCTCGCTTCGGCTGAAAAACCATAAAAAAAAAAAACGTTAGAGTCACGTCATCGGAAAACTGTGAAGAATAACACAACGACATCGGCAATGGAGGAACAAGTGGTGGCACAAAGGAATCCGTCTGAAACGAGAGATATTAGCGATTGTTATACCATAACGATAGTCTAATTTCTTTTATTCATTATGGTGAACGGTAATATGATGTGGGTTAATGATAGTTTAGAATATTATGGATGCTTTAAGTGACGTTATTGTTAACATGATTTTTTAATTCCCATATCTGTCATAATGATAGTTATGTTTAATATTTTAAGCTATTGTTATAAACATTTAATCTATCGTTATGGTCTTTTTAAAATTATCATTATGCTCTTTTTTTAAATTATCGATATGTAACTATCATTATGGAATTTTTAAAATTATCGTTATGTAATTATCGTTATGCTCTTTTTTATTAATCATTAGGCTTATATTTAATCAAGCTTTCTATCTCATTGTTATCATTATGCCTTCTATTTAATCGTTATCATTATGCCTTCTATCGTTATACCCTAACATTAGATAATTAATTAAAATCTAGAAACCATAACCTAGTGCATAATTTTAGATAATTAAAAACATACAAACCATAACAATAAATTGTCTAACTTATAACAATTTTCTAAGTTGCCAAAGTAAGAAAATATCAAAATATTTGGTGGAATTGTTATGCATTTAATAGTGCATAACGTTAATTTTAAGATATTATAATATTGTGCATTTAACTATATTATTGTTAGTCTTAAAAAATTAATCGTTATGCCTTCATTTAACTATATTAAGAGCATTATCGTTATGTACATTTTATCGTTATCGTTTTCATTTTAAAGTTACCATGATCATTTTGCACATTTTGTACATTTTATACATTTTATCATTATCATTATTGTTATACATTTAAAGTTATCATTATCGTTATGTACATTTTATACATTTTATCGTTATAGTTATTGTATACATTTTAAAGTTATCATTGTGTACATTTCTAAAATTCATGAAATTTGAATCTAGATTTTTATATGTTAGGTGTGTGTATTTATTGTGAAGTTTATTTAAAAATTGTAAAAAGTACACATAAACAATGATTGGGGTGAGGAACAAGTGTGTCATAAAGGTAATTGCACAAATAACTCCCTATTTTTATATCTTGTTTTTATTTCTCAATCACTATTTACTTTTGTCTATATTCATATATTTACACTAAGATTTTTTTTATTATCTAAAGTAAAATCATATACACGCAATATTTTGAAAAAGAGAGACAAATAGTTAAAATATAATTAATGTGTGAAAATGTATATATGCACATATATATATATATTATTTTTTGTCATTCTAATAAAATTATTTATTAGATTGATTGTATAACAAAATGTTGATTTATTGTCTTTGATGTTCAACATGATCGGTGTGAATGTGCATGTTTTCACCATATTAATTTTTAATCTGATCGGTGTGTACATATATTTTCAAAAACAAATTCTCAAGTTATGTGCAATTTGAGATCATGAACTATTTGGATCTCGACTTAATGAAAGATCATTACATCCAGGTGTTGAGACAAATTTTTGGGATGGCGGTAAACTTTTAGGAGGCGACGGCATTACAAACTCCTGTGCCTATTCTTTTGGGTGCATGACAGATCCAGATGATTTTTTTTTTAAACCTCATTACACAATATGTATATATAAAAAAATCTGCTGTCATCAATGAGGGCCGGAACTTGCCAACGACAAAAAATATATGGAAAAAAAAGGAGCGTGGTGGGTGGGGAGCCAAGTCCCCTCCAGCCCCACTCCCACCCCTTGCCTTGGATGATGTATGTTGGGTATCCTGCCATCAGAGTTCACCGCTATTCCTGCTTCACCGTGCGGTCGACATCGGTGTTGCTCAAGCAACAAGTAAACAACCTACAAATGAGGGGGTAAGCTTTGGCTCAGGTAACCCAAGTTATCGGAACACCTCTTCAGACTGAGACACACAAGACCAGGAGATGGGACCACAGAGGAATCAGCTCTTTATCGGTAGCCCGCTCAATCTCCGGTAGGGATGGCAATGGGCCGGATCTGGAGCAGATCTTGTTGAATCCAGATCCATATCCATTTTTTTTCTAGATCCAGATTCGCTCCAATCGTCAGATCCAAAATTTTGAAATCCAGATCCAAATCCATCGGATCTGCGGATCTGATCCACGGATCCAGATTTTTGTTTAAAACAGAATTTAAAATAAGACAAAATCAAAAGAACACTGTCAACACAATAATAAACATCCAAAATAAGTCGGCAACATCCAACATTCATCTTAAATGAAAACATTAAACAAACATATTCATCCACCACATCACAAAATATATATATATATATATATAATATAAAATATAAAATAATATATATATATAATAATATATATATATATATATAATATATATAGAGAGATTCGAGAATGGAGATTGGAGAGAGAGTCAGAGTCGGATATATATATATATAGAGATCCGCGGGTCGGATCCGGACCTAAAATTTTAAGATCCAGATCCGCAACAAAAAAAATTATAGAGATCCAGATCCGTGGGATCCAAAATTTTGTGATCCAGATCCTCAAAAATGGATTTGGATCTGCGGATTTGGAGCGGATCCAAGATCCACTGCCATCTCTAATCTCTGGCACACCCTTCGTTAGTCAACTTCTGACACTCCGGCACAACAAACAGTATCACAAAGATACAAGTTCCCGGAGGAGACAGCTGGAAAAGGGAGAGTGAACACGATTAAGCACAGAGCTTAGATCTAAGGTTTACTCTTGCAAGAGAGAGAGAAAGTTGCGCACACGTGTTAGAGAGGTTATCTGAAAATAGATAGTTAAAGAGCTAGAGAAACAATAGAAGTGGGCCGAGAGAGAGCAGTCCACCAGAGAAAGGGCCCATAGCTGTTGGGCCTAACAAATGGGCCAACACAACTCACAATCTTCATCCTAACTCAAGGAAGCAGAGATTATATCAAAAGTAATAGCATCTCTGCCATACTTGATGGCAGATTTCACATCATTGTAAGAATCAGGTATAGCATTTAACAACACAGAAGCAGTATAGTTATCAATAGCTTTATCCCCTCCAATTTTCATATCCTGAATAAGCTTATTAAACTCATCCAAATTTGAATCCATGTCTCTTGAAATATCAATTTTAAAACTGAAGAATTTACTTTGTAAATGCATCAAATCACTGAAATTACTTTCAATGTACAATTCATTCAACTTTTCCCAAATAGCCTTAGCACAGTTAAGGTGAACAACCTTTCTTAACACAGAGTCAGTCAAGTTGAGCAAGATAGAGGCCACAACATTTTTGTTCATCTTAATCCTGGCAGGATCAGTCTCATCACTGGGACAACCAACAACAATGGCTTGGTCAGTATTAAGATGAACTAAAACGCATTCCATTTTCTTTTTCCAAATCTAAAAATCTGATTTTTCATCAAATGGAGGTATGTGCATAGAGAAACTCATGGCAAACATAGAAAACAACAAAAAACACAGACACATACACATAGAGGATAAATAAGAGCCTTTTCAGGCGGAAAACCAAGACAGGCACACAACAACGAAGGCAAGCTGAGGATTTTCCAGTTCACAGGTAGATTTATCTGCTGCGCAGGGGGTCACTCAAGGCCTTTCCTAACCCTAGGTGAGATTGAAACACACAGAGATCGGAAAAACACACGCAGCAGGTTTAGGAAAGCAGAGAAAAACAGAGATATGCGGAAACAAACAGAAAACAAACAAGAGATCAACAACCTATAAAGCAATCAAGCCACAGAGACTCAAGCCCTAGGACCACTATACCAGCAAGTAATCCCAAGCCTAATGCCCTTCTCAAAGGGGCAGATTCTAAGAAATAAAGATCGAGAGGTTTCACCACTTTACCTAAGCAGAAAACCCTAGAGAGGGTTTTCGACCTACCTTTTTGGGAGCTCTAAGAGCTGGAGAACGGCTCAGCCACAAAGGTGGAGGGACGGTGATGATGCAGTAGCAGAGGGTGCTCCGACTGGACCTGTGACTCTGATACCACTATTGGGTATCTTGCCATCAGAGTTCATCGCTACTCCTGCTTCACCGTGCAGTCGTCATCGATGTTACTCAAACAACAAGTAAACAACCTACAAACGATGGGGTAAGCTTTGGTTCAGGTAACCCAAGTTACCGGAACACCTATTCAGACTGAGACTTATAAGACCAGAAGATGGGACCATAGAGGAATTAGCTCTTTACCGGTAGCCCACTCAATCTCCAGCACACCCTTCGTCACTCAACCTCTGACACTTCGGCATAACAAACAGTATCACAGAGATAAAAGTTCCCGGAAGAGATAGCCGAAGAAGGGAGAGTGAACACGATCAAGCATAGAGCTTAGATCTAGGGTTTGCACTTACAAGAGAGAGAGAAAGATGCGCACATGTGTTAGAGAGGCTATCTGAAAATAGATAGTTAAAAAACTAGGACAACAATAAAAGTGGGCCGAGAGAGAGCAATCCACCAGGTAAAGGGCCCATAGCTGTTGGGCCTAACAAATGGGCTAACATAACTCACAATGTATGTAATTTGCACACTCAAAATTTCTGCCACTAAAATATAAACATGAAAATTCAACAACTATACAAGAAAGAAACTCTTCTCTCCAAATATAAATCTTGACGACTGTCTTTCACTTGTTCATGTATTACTATCGAGTTAAAATCACAACATCAATTGACTTAGCTTTCAATTAGTAAGCAAACTGAAGGGAACTTACCTTTTGATCTAAGGTTCCATTGATAAAATTTATCACAACTTCAACAGAACATTTTATATTCTCCTGCAATCATCTGGAACAAGTCATGTTACGTTGTGGCAAATTTTATAAAATAACTCGATTCAAAACATAAAAACTACTAGGACATAATAAGATGGATACAATATGAATAATAAAATATGCGAAACACATCCACAGAGTCCAGACAGTCATCGTGGGAGGTTCCATGATGAACTAACTGATCATCACAGCTTGCATCGAAAAATTTGGATACTCTTGCAATCCGTTTCTACTCTGGAATCCTCTGGCCCTCGAAAGGCATAGCATCACAGCTTCAGCACTTCAATGTGCGTATAACAGTGAACCAATGGCACTCTTGTGCTTCCAAGAATATCCTAAACCATTCAAGTTCAACCTTTTCAGAAACCTCGACAAACTTAGAAGAGAACCCCAGTTGAGGATTTACGATCACACATTTAAGTAATACTAATTCATCAAGAACTCCAATATATTGAAAGCAGCTTAAGGTGATTTCAACCCAACTGAAAGAAAATAAAATTAAAAGTTAAAATTCATCTTACACTTGAAAGCCAGCCTGTCAACATGGAAAGTTCTATGATGAATTGATCACAACTTGAAGCGAAGAATTTCTATTCTTCTACTGTATTTGAAGCGCAAAAGCTACAACTGAAGGGCTATAGTCAACTATCTCGATCTTTTTCAGACTTTTGATAGCTCCAATTTGTAAAGGTATCTCTTTTAATTTGTAGCAGTGTCGAATGATTAGGTGAAGAAGACTCGGGAAGCAGACACCATCATCAGTTATCCAGTGCACCAGATCAAGATCTTGAAGTAGCAAATATTCGAAAAACTAGAATTCTTTATGATTTACTTTCCAGTTTGGTCCTTGAAAGGCAGCGCATCGCAACTTGAGCAGTTTAAGTTGTGAAACGACGCAATACACTCATGTACTCACAAGAATATCATAAGCCATCCAAACTCAACATTTCCAGACACCATGGAATTTCTGAAAGGTAATCTGGTGGGGCTACAACTCGAGGCCTCAGCCGAGGATTCACGATCACATATTTAAGTGACACTAATCTATCAAGAAGCCTAATATGCCGGAATCAACAATCCACTAATCCTTTCTTATCTCAGTAGAAATCCCAAAAACATGATGACCTGAATAGTCCACAGAATCTTCACCAAACTCAAGCTCAACTATGTTAGCAGATTTTGATGTACCACCTTGAGATTTTCCCTTATTTTGACTTATGTATGAAGCAAAATGCTTTGCCATCTCAGACTTAATAACCTTCCCAATGTCTGGATTGGAATCTGAACCAGCACTCTCTTTGTGAGCAGTGAAATTAGCTTGCCCATTTCATTCTCTTCCTTAAACCTTTTGTACCAATCTGGTACACCATTGACCTCAAAGCAGTCATTCACCAAATGACTTGTCTTGCCACAATGATCGCATTTTAACTTTGATTTTTCTTCCTTGGTTTGTTTTCTTCTGAAACCTTTCTTCTTAAATAGGGGTCTTTGGTTCAAATATAATGCACTTTGTTCTGCTCCATCAGAATATTGAGATGAAACCTGCATTTACTCCTACTCTTGGAGTACCATAGAGTAGGCTTGACTAACATTAGGAAGAGGATTTAGAATCAAAATTTGTTGTCTTATTGGCTCATATACATTATTAAGCCCCATCAAGAATTGCATCATATGCTCTTCCTATAGAGCACTGAGATTGTTAAAGTATATTGACACAGATTGTGTGTGTTGAGAGTAAGAGGCTATTTCCCTACGCAGCTTATACAGACGCGGACCATTTCTTTTCCCAAAATGTTTATGCAATTTTTCCCATAGCTGCCGTGAAGTTTCAAAGTGTTAAAGACCTCTGGGTGACAAACAGGATTTTCATCCTAATTCTGAGCGTCGTTCCGTTCTTTTTTATGCATTTTTCCCTTATTTTATTGCTTTTAATATTGAATTAGCTATAGTTTATAAATAAGTACTTTTGACACGTTTGTTCGTGCTTCAGAGATGAAATGAGCGAATCGAGCCTCCAAGGAGCAAAAAGTGACGCAATCCGGGTACAGGGTATAGCGCGAGTGGGCTTGCATACTGAAGCCCTAAAAGCACATTGTGAGGCGCGACCCACGCCAGGACAGAGTGGCGCGAGCAACTCACTCTCGTCAAGTGGCGCGACCTGAACAATACCAAATGGGGCGCGACCGGCACACAGGGCAGGCGCGATCGGGCGTCCAAACTGAGGCCCGAAAAACATGGCTTGAGACGCGACCCGAGTGAAGAGGATGTGGCGCGACCAACTCGGTCGCGCCCAGAGGCGCAACTGACCCCTCTCGGCCCTCCTACCCTGTTCTGAATTTTTTGTATTTTTATTTCATTTTGGATTTAATTTTTGGTACCGGAAAATATGTTAATATAAATAGGGAAGAGTTCAAGTGCAAAAGGATTAAAGTTGGAGAAGATTGTCTACACATTTCGGGTTTAAGCTACACTTTTCTTATTACTTTTATTTTTATTGTTGGTGATTGTTGCATTTTAATTTTGAGTATGAGTAGCTAGATATTTTGTTCTAGGGTGATGTAAATTAATGATTGGGTGCTTGATTTTTGATATGGATTAATGTTTCTCTCCTCTCTCTCCTTCATAAATCAAAGTTTTGATTGCATCTTTCATTGGGTTGGCCACTTAAGGGCAAGAATTGGTGTTTAATTGTCTTTGAGAAAAGCAATTTTGCATGGGCATTTGATTTATGAGCTCAATTTTATATTATAACGAGAGTTTGATATTCAATTGACTTGTTGATGATTGATTAGGATCAATTTGGTTAGACAGGGATTCAACCCTAGAGATAGGGGAATTTTATTTAGCCAAAAATATCTTGGAGGCTTGAGAAAGTTCTAGGATTAGTTTTGCATCAATCTTGAAAGTGGAAATTAGCATGTTATTCATATTAAAGTGATTGCACCCATTGTTAGTAAGCATTGCCCTAGAACCCTTTTCTTCTCTGTTACTTAAATTCCTTAGTTGCCTAGCTAATTTGCAATTTTCATTGTGTTAGTGATTTTGAGTTTGTTTTCCTTTTATAATTAGTCTAGAAAATCTTGGAAATATTTGGTTAGTTTAACTTGTGAAATAACGTGCGTAGCATGCTCGCTTACTTGAATTCCCATTAATTTCTCCGTGTTCGACCCCGTTTCACGGGCTACAACACTGTACACTTGCATTGTGAGATTTGTGGATTTAAAACTTGCATGTATTTTAATTTAAGCATTGCAAAGAAAAATCTCATCACTAGGTAATTCCTTCACCACCGAATTGCATAGCCAATTGAATAGCATAAGGTCCGCTTTAATCCATTGTCTGTGATCAATTGAATCTGACCTAGGTTCAAGCATACTGCCATCGATAAAACCTAGTTTATTCCTAGCAAATAATGCACGCTTCACAGCTCGACACCAACTGTGAAAATTCTTTCCATCGAACAAATCAGTAGTTAACATTATTCCAGGGTGCTCGTTCGGAGCAACATATAGTTCATCATTAGCAAGCATGCGATTGTGCGTAATTTTGTTTCTAACTGGATGAAGAATTTCCATACCTCTGCCTCCATGATTATGCGAATCTGACAGCATATTTGGTGAGTCTGAATCTGGTTGTGTACTAGGCGTGCCATGCTCAAAGTTGAAGCCAATTTCTTCATCTCAAGCGTTCTTCCATGAAAACTTCCGATTTCCTTTCGCCATGGATGCTCCAATTTGATGCACTCAATCAATGATCGGGCAATGGTGTCAATCCGCTGCAATAGTATGGAATTAACAAACGGTTGCCACGTCAGATGGTCCCAAGTAACAGCAGGAGCCAATGATCACATGCATGCAGACGCACAGTAGCCAACTTATAACTTATTCTCGCATGCAATGCATGCAGCTTATTCACTCAAATTAAAGTCACTCAACAAAAACATAAAAAGTGTAACACCCAATAAATTTTTATTTTTAAGTAGAAATATGTCAACAAGAGGACTCAACTCACATGCACCTATAGTGCACATTAGATGGTCAATTTGTAAAAAAAAAAAGTTAAAGTAGGTGATATTTTTTAAGTGTAGAGATAATACGTTTTAAATTTTGAGTGAAATGTTACAATTGATATTAATTTTGATGATTTTTTTTGTTTTAATTTTTTTCTGGTCGATACTTAATAATTATGTATGTCTTTTTAACATTATGATTGATACTGATTTTGACCTTTTTTTTACGGGTTGATCGGGTCAATACGCGTTGGCCATCTGATGTACACTCAGTACACACAAGACATACTCTAAAATAAACGGTTCGTGCAAGCTTAATTTATAATAAAAATGAGTTTTTAAAAAAACAAAAACAAATATGAAATTTTATGAATAGTAACAAATTTTGCAAAACACATGCATACTCGATACTAAGCAAAGGGCATTTGGAGTAATCGTGGAAGGTAAGGCTCCATAATGAATTGATCAAAACTAGAAGGGCTGCAGTCTCAAAACTAGAATTGAAAGGCAGAGCATCGCAACTTCACAATTGCTCTCCCAAGAATATCCTCCTAATCCATTTAAGCTCAACTTTTGATCCATGATGAATTATTGATCACAACTTGAGGAGGATGCTTCAAATAGGACACAAATATTGAAGGGCTGCAGTCTACTACCTCGATCGTTTCAAGAGTTGGGACACTTCCAATTGGGAGAGGTATCATTTTTAATTTGTAGCAGTGACGAATCATCAGGCGACGGGGTTGTTGGAAGGACCTACGCATACCATAATGTGTGCAGATCACATTATCAGTTGTCCAGTCCACCAGATCAATATCTTCGAGTAGCAGATATTTGACGCTCTCGAATTCTCCAATCCTCGAATGCCACTCTGCCCCTTGAAAGGCAGAGCAGCGCAGCTTCAGCACTTGAAGGTTTGGCAGCGAACCAATTGCACTCATGTACTTCCAAGGATATCCTAACCCATTCAAGCTCAGCTCTTTCAGACCCCATGGCAAATTTGAAAGGTGTTCAGGTGTTGCAACAACTTGAGACCTTAGTCGAGGATTCACAACCACACATTCAAGCAACTCTAATTCACTGAGAACCCCAATATGCTGGAAGCAGCTTAAGGTTTCTGCAGCGTCAGGCTGCAACTCGACTTTAATTCCTAATTTCTTCAGATGAGGGATGCTTCTGAAAACCTCCTCGGTGCAACTATCAGCATTCACATCAAGTGTTAAGAGGTTTGGTAGCTCTGCACATTTGCTCGGATCTGGTAGGTTGCTCCCCATGATCCCAAGATGCCTCAGTTCTTGCATATTCCATACATCCTCTGGCAAGAAAGTTGAAAATCTCAGCCTCTCTTCTGGCAGCATTTTGATGTTATGATATTGACGGAATATCAGGCACTGCAGCTGTTGGAGCTTGGATATGGAAGGAGGGGGTTTCCCATTATGAGTCAGCGCAAGGTACCTCAACTGCAATAGTTTCACTACCTCTCCTGGGAACTCATAGAATCGGATTGCAAGAGCATCCAACACCTTCAGCGACATCAAATTTAAACATATTGGTACCGGATATTCATGATCTTCACCGGTGCACAGGAGAGAACGTGCTTTCAATGTGGTTGCCATTGAGTCATGCGCCTCTCTTATGCCAAATAAAATGTTGTTTTGGATGGACAGGCGGCGGTGGCTTTCCATATAATCTTTGAAACAATCAGTTAACTTGTTTAAGACATGGAAAAGCTTATTCTCCCTAGCTTCTTTAACACACAAGTGCCAATAGGCTGAATGGAGCTTGCAAGATTTGATTATGTAATTTAAGCTCTGTTTGCAGACTATAGCAAGACTATTAGAGACAATATCCTTGAGACATACCATAGCAAAATCTTCTGAAGTTTGAGAATGATTTGGTTCGAGAAAATCCTCAACAGTCCACAGGTTAATGAGCTTGGGGAGGAAAATCTCAGAACTCCGAGGAAAAACTCCCATATAGAGAAAGCATGCTTTTAAATGTTGGGGTAAGTACTCATAACTTGTAACTAATACCTTTGAAATTTTTTCATACGCTTCTGAGAAAGTAGTAGTTTTTCTGTCTGCTACCTTTGTCCAGTACTCCTCGGTCTTGTCGAGCCCACAGAGGATGCTGGCAACTGCAAGGATCAAAAGAGGAAGACCTTCACAGTTCTCTGCAATCTTCCTTCCAACTTTCTCGAGTTGAGGAGGGAAAGACTTGTGAACAAACAAATTCTGAGAAAGCAGATCCCAACTTTCTGTATTGCTCAAAAAGCGCATCTGGTGAATGCTACTGCCATGATATTCAGCTACTCCCTCTAGCCTTGTTGTCAGTAAGAATCGCCTCCGATTTCCGTTGGCTGGAAGCCAACTGATCAAGCTTTCACAGACTTTTGTGCTCCATATATCATCCAAGACGATTAAGTATTTCCGACCCTGCAAATTTTCTTTTAAAATCGAGTGCAATGCAAACATATCTTTTCCCATATATAGGTTTCTAGGCTTACACTCTATCTGAGAAGCAATATCCACCCACACATTTTTTATTTGATGTGTTGGGCCTACGCTCACCCACGCTGTGAAATCGAAACCTTGAACAATGAGTGGATGTTCATAAACTTCTCTAGCAAGATGGGTCTTACCGATGCCTGCCATTCCCACAAGTGAGACCATACTGTATGCAGAATGCCAATCCAGAAGCTCATTTCTGATTTTTTCAGATTGATCTGATAACCCAACCGTCGTTGACTTGTTTCCACCAAAATTGTCTGTCTCATCTTCTTCTATAGTCGATGATGGGCATTTTAGCTCTCTGTTGTAGTTCCATTTCAACTTCTTGACTGTCTTCAAGAATGAACAGATCTCTAGCTCCACAGCCTTCTCGTCGCCAACGCCTTGAGAATAGGATTCCATCACATCTTCAAGCGTGCATACAGCCTCTCTTATTTCTGCATCCAATGCATTAATCACACTCCTATTGCAGCTGTCTATATCATCCAATCTTTTTAACTCAATTTGTAACAACTCCAGCTCCTTATATGCAGATTCCATGATCTGTGAATTCATGGGGAAATAAATCATGAGGCGATCAATGGTATGCTTGAGAGAAATCGCAGCAGCATAAGCCATATTGTCAATCTTTTGTTTCTCTCTCTCTCGCAAAAAATAAACCAGACTTTAGCATAATATCAGTTCTTCATGAAATTATTGGTAGATACATATATCTAACCACTTCGGAAATTAATTAGGAGGGCCTGCACATGAATAAGTCAATTTTTGCCAATTTTTAAAAGTCTCAATCTTATCTATGTGATATATGTTATATATATACACATAGAGAGACAGAAAATAATATAGGTAATTGGTTAGGAGAAGAGTCTTTGTCACTTATCAATCATATGAACAAAATTTTTATATAATATGTTGAGATCTTGCATACTTGCCATATTTAATCTTGAGCGGCTGAGAGGTGATTGGCTGTTGTTGTCCACGATATTTGTGCCTGATTAATGAGAGAGACGATGAATTTGCTAGACATTAATTTGATTTTTTAGAAGAATAATCTATGTCTGAAGCTGATGACTGGTCATGGTATATAAACGAAGAAGCTCACTTATAAAACAAAGTTTAAAAAAAAAGACCAAATTACATAGAACTTTTATCTAAGAATTGATAGACAAGAGCTAGATGCATGCGTGTAGTAATGAATTTATCATCGTAATTAGACTTTCTAGTATATTATTACTAGTGCTAAAATTATTAATAAATGATGTAAAATTTATAAAATAGAGTTCAATATAACTTTATTACTATCGAGTTAGGGAAATTTAGAATCACAACATCATATGTTAGAGGGATATAATATAATAGGAATAACAGAGTTTGTAGAACAGATCCATACACAAGTGTTGCTTAATTTTGTTGCAATTCACTTGGCTTTCAATCAGTAAGCAAACTGAAGGAAACTTACCATATGATCCAAGGATCATCGAAGGTTCCATGATGAATTGATCACAACTTCAACAGAAGATTTTCTATTTCTCCTGCAATCATCTGAAACAAGTCATGCTGTCGCAAATTTCATAATCAAAATCGCGGTGCAAGGACGGCTTTAAACTGATACTGTTCAGCAGTAATATAAAAATATGAAGTTTCTGAGCACAAACATGAAACAACTCAATTCAAAGCATAAAAATTACTAGGACATATTGAAGAGGAATACAAGATGAATAACAAAATATGTGAAACACATCCATAGAGTCCAGACAGTCATCGTGGGAGGGTCCATGATGAACTAACCGATCACAACTTGCATCGAAGAATTTGAATGCTCTTGCAATCCGTTTCTACTCCGGAATCTTCTGGCCCTCGAAAGGCAGAGCATCGCAGCTTTAGCACTTCAATGTACGTATAGCAGTGAACCAATGGCACTCTTGTGCTTCCAAGAATATCCTAAACCATTCAAGTTCAACCTTTTCAGAAACCTCAGCAAACTTAGAAGGTGAACCTCAGTTGAGGATTCACGATCACACATTTAAGTGACACTAATTCATCAAGAACCCCAATATATTGAAAGCAGCTTAAGGTGATTTCAACCCAACTGAAAGAAAATAAAATTAAAAGTTAAAATTCATCTTACACTTGAAAGCCAGCCTGTCAATATGGAAGGTTCCATGATGAATTGATCACAACTTGAAGAGAAGAATTTCTATTCTGCTGCTGTATTTGAAGCGCAGAAGCCACAACTGAAGGGCTACAGTCAACTACCTCGATCTTTTTCAGACTTTCGATAGCTCCAATTTGTGAAGGTATCTCCTTTAATTTGTAGCAGTGCCGAATGATTAGGTAGAGAAGGCTCGGGAAGCAGACACCATCATCAGTTGTCCAGAGCACCAGATCAAGATCTTCAAGCAGCAGATATTCGAGAAACTGGAATTCTTTATGATTTACTTTCCAGTTTGGTCCTTGAAAGGCAGAGCATCGCAGCTTGAGCAGTTTAAGTTGTGACAACGATGCAATAGCACTCATGTACTCACAAGAATATCCTAAGCCATCCAAGCTCAGCATTTCCAGACACCATGGAATTTCTGAAAGGTGATCCGGTGGGGCTACAACTTGAGGCCTCAGCCGAGGATTCACGATCACACATTTAAGTGACACTAATCTATCAAGAAGCCTAACATGCTGGAAGCAGCTTAAGGTTTCAGCAGCATCAGGGTGTAACTCAATTTGAATTCCTAATTTCCTCAGATTACATATGCTTCTGAAAACATCCTTGGTGCAACTTTCAGCATTCACATAAAGGGTTAAGAGTTTTGGTAGTCGAGCACCATAGCTTGGATCTGGTAGGTTGCTTCCCATGATCCGAAGATACCTCAGTTCTTGCATATCCCATATCTCACATGGCAAATAATTTGTTGGATCTCCTAGCATTTTGATATCTCACATGGCAAATAATTTGTTGGATCTCCTAGCATTTTGATGTTATGATGTCGACGGAGAATCAGGCACTGCAGCTGTTGGAGCTTGGATATGGAACGAGGGAGTTCCCCATTATGAGTGAGGGCAAGGTACCTCAACTGCAGAAGATTCAGTACCTCTGTCGGGAACTCATAGAAACGGATTGCAAGAGCATCCAGCACCTTGAGCAACATCAAATTCAAACATATCCGAACTGGATATTGATGATCTTCGCCAGTAAATAGGAGAGAACGTGCTGTTAATGTGGCTGCTTCCATTGACTCATACACCTCTTTTATGCCAAACAAAATGTTGTTCTGAACGGACAAGCGGCGCTGGCTTTCAACACTATCTCTGGAGGCATCGGTTAAGTTCTTCAAGACATGGAAAAACTTACTCCTCCTGGCTTCTTCAACACACAAGTACCAATAGACAGAATGGAGCTTGGAAGATTCGATTCTATAATTGGTTCTCTGCTTGCAGATGATAACAACACTATCAGAGACAAGCTCCTTCATACATCTCATAGCCATATCTTCTAAAGGGTCGAGCCAACGTGTTTCAAGAAAATCCTCAACAATCCACAAGTTAATGAGCTTTGGGAGGGAAATCTCATAACTCTGAGGGAAAACTCCCATATAGAGAAAGCATGCTTTTAAGTGTTGGGGTAAGTACTCATAGCTTGAATACAGTAGTTTTGAAATTTTACCATATGCATCAATAAAAGTAGTAGTTTTTTTGTCTGCTACTTTCTTCCAATACCTCTCGGTTTTGTCATGTCCACGAAGGACGTCGGCAACTGCAAGGATATAAAGAGGAAGACCTTCACAGAGCTCTGCAATCTTCCTTCCGACTTTCTCGAGTTGAGGAGGGAAAGATTGCTCCTCAGCAAACACATTCCGCCAAAGTAGATTCCAACTTTCTTCATTGTTCAAAAAGCTTATCTGGTGAACATAACTGCCATATGCCATACCTGCAGCTTTTAGTGTCCTTGTTGTCACTAATAACCGGCCCCCTTTTCCGTAGCTTGGAAGCCAATCCCACAGAAAGATCTTCAAGATTTCATAGCTCCATGTATCATCCAATACGATCAAGTATATTGCATGATACAAACATTTTGCAAGAATCTGCAGCAATTTATCCATATCTTCTCCCATATACAGATTTCTAGGCTTACCCTCTATCTGAGCAACAAGATCGACCAAGATATTTTTAGGTTGATATGTTGGGCCTACGCTCACCCACGCCCTTATATCGAAATGTTGAACAATGAGTTGATGTTGATAAATTTCTTTAGCGAGATGGGTTTTACCTATTCCTGCCATTCCGATAAGTGAGGTGATTCTGCGATCTTGGTACTGCGAATCTATAAACTGATTTATGATTTTTTCTAGTTGATCCGATAACCCGATCGTCGTTGACTTGTTTCCAGCAAAATCGTCGTGTATTGGAGAGAGAGAAACAGCTTCATCTTCTTCACCAGGCGATGGGTTATCTAGCTCTCTGATATACTCCTCTTCCAACTTCTTTACAACCTTCAAAAACAAATCGATCTCTTGATTCACGCCATTATCGGCGAGGCTGTCGGAAGGTGGAAGAGAGTGATGATACAAGACGTAAGATTCAACCGCATCTTGTAATTTGCATACAGCCTCTCTTATTTCTGCATCCAATGCATAAACCACACGCCTATTAATGCTCCTGTTGATGCTACCATCCAATCTTTTGAGGACATCTTCTATCAACTCCAGCTTCTCATATGCAGATTTTGTGAGTTTTGGATTAATGGTGGGATTTTTGAGTTGCAGAATGGTATGCTTGAGAGAAATCACTGCAGCATAAGCCATGCCTCCTTTTCTCACTCACGCATTTCATCAAACAACTCCTTAGCAATTATGCATTTGTTCATGAAATCACTGATGGATCATGGATGCAATTAACATCCACTTTGGAACGCAGACTTTTGTAGCAGGTGGAAGTCTTTTTTTTTTTTAATTTATTTTCCCTTAAGCTGGTGCAGTTTGTGATAGTTTGGATTATTAAATTACTTCCGCGGCGTATTTGGAGGAGGTTTGCACATGATTAATTAACGCAAACTTTTCCATTTATTTAAAAGTCTCAATATTATCTTTGTGACTGTCACTCGTGAATGCGGGCTCCAGTTATGTATTGTACATTCTCCTCTACATAATATGTACATCAGTCGATTAATACACTGATAAAAAAAATTATCAAAATAGGTAATATTTTTTAACATTTTTATATAATATGTACATCAAACGATTAATGCACAGATAAAAAAAATCATCAAAATAGGTAATATTTTTTAAGATATAGGTGATACTTTTCGGTGATATTTTTCGAATTTTGAGTGATACGGATTTTAACAGTTTTTTTCTTTTTTCTGACCAAAATTTTTTAAAGATACACTTAATATTTTTTAGGCTTTTGAGTGATACCTTTTAATGTAATAATTGATACTGATTTTAACGAATTTTTTTATCAACGTATTGACGTCTGATGTGCACCTAGTGTACACAAGACATGCCCTACATGTATACTTACATAATTATACTACTAGTTTAAAAATAAAAATAAGAAAATGTATATGCACACTCTTTATAATTATGTTATTGGTTCGTGACATAATTGTAATTTCATATTAACCAAATAATAAACAGGGACCAATTTCGAGCTACAATTCAAATAGATTTGTGAGAAGTTTGATTATGTTTTTATGAAAACTGGAGTATCTCTCGTGCGCGATGTACAGATGAAATATATATAATTTTATTTATTAGAAATTATAATTATGAAAAAATAATAAAATTATTATCACAAAACAAAATTAATTTACAAGTATTTGTTATTATAGTTACTGAGATTAAGTCAACAAAAAATAGAAAAAAATGACTATTTAAATATAATTTTGAAATTCAAATTATGCTCGAATTACCAAGAAAATGTATAAATTAATTACTACACCATGTAATAATATTTTTTATTTTCAAAGCATACATGTGAAGTTTTTGCTAAATTGATTCATAATTAATAATACAATATTATTTAGTGGATTGACATTAATAAAAAAATAATTCCAAAATTATCACTGACTTTTGACGAGAAAACTATTTTTAACAATGATTTTATTATTAAATAGATAAAGATTGTAATGTTATTTTTGTTAACGCAAATTTTAAGAATTTTGTAACAAAATATCTAATCATATTCATATGTTCAATAAAAAAAAAATTGAGGATGTTGTCGTTACATAAGTTCAAAAAGTATTCTAAAAAAATATTGAAAATGTAATATTGTAATTGTAATATTTTTATTTTATTTTTCTTGCGAAAATAAACACAATTTGGCCCGCCTTTAGTCTGCCATCAGTAAATTGGCTGTTATTTCCTCTTAAACCCTAACCCCTAAAACCACTGCTCTGCCTCCGCTAGCGTCACCGCCATCGCCAACATGGCCTCACCCGCTGACGGCGGAGCAAAAACTGCTGGCTTGGAGGCTCTTATCCGGCTTAAATCCACAGAACCGCCGCTATTCCTAACACCGTCGCCGGAGCTGTCGAAGGCGGCCCGACTAGCCTCGGAGTACTTGTTTGCCTCTCTCAATCCTTATGCTCCTAAATCTCCATTCAGCCATCTCTTGACAGAAGGCTTCGATGCAGAGCAGATATGGCAGCAAATTGACCTCCAAGCGAAGCCCATGCTCTCCTCCCTCCGCCGTCAAGTCAGGAGTTTCGAGAAGAATCCGTCGGAAATCGAAAAGCAATTGAATTTCGAGAAAGATAGTGGAAAAGAAGGGAAATTGCGTGAAGATGAAAAAAATAAACAAAACAATGGCGTAGAAAGTGAAAGTGATGATTTTGATGAAGATGAGGTTGACGAGGAGGAGGAAGAAGAAGATGAGCAAGGAGAAGAAGAAAAAGAGGACGAGGAAGGAGATGATGACGACGACGACGACGATGACGAAGATATGGACAATGAGGAGGGAAAAAAAGTGAATGGATTAGAAGATAAATTTTTGAAGATAAAGGAATTGGAGGAGTATTTAGTAGAAGATGAGGCAAGGGAATATGGTCTAAAGAAGGATAAGAAAAAGGATAAGAAAAGGAATAAGAGGAAAAGAGGTGGAATTTCTGATGAGGAGGAGGATGATGATGATGAAGAAGAAGGTGATGAAGATGATGGGGATGAGGACGATGAAGATGATGAGGATGAGGTATGAGTTGTAAATCAAATTTAAATGTTTAAGACATCTGTATATTGAAAATTCGAGATTGCTAATGGGATTGGTTTTTCTTAATGAACTGTTGTGTTTTTCGAATTATTATGTAAACTGCATATGGAATGTCTTTGAGTTAATGAGCACTTGCATGATGGCTATGACAGTTTGGACTTATGGGGCTAGAAGATGATGATGGGAGTATGAATGCGAGGTCCGGTTGCTATTCTTCATTTAACTCTCTTATATTTTTATGATATGGCATTCAATTTTATTTGTATATGCCACACATCTTAATGACACATTATTTATCTGTTTGTGGGTTTAGGTATGAAGACTTCTTCACTTCTAAAAAAGGAAGCAACCTGAAGAAAAAATCGAAGTATGATGATGAATTAGATGACATGGATATGGATGAACCCGACAATGATGATGGCAATCAGGTTATCCATATTATCTTTGCAGCTCCAATTCTTTCCCTCTTGGATTGCTCTACACCTGTGTGAAGGAGTTAGGACAAGAAATTTCATTTTTATTTAACTGTAGCCGTTTGTCTCTATTGATATTCTTACTCTTTTTTTTTTCTGGTATGAAAAGGAGCAAGGGGAACTCCGTGCTAAGGTAGAAGAAATGGAAAATGCAAACATGCAGGGCAAGGTGATTTTACCAACTTTCAAATATTTAATTTTCTTCAATATATTTAGCCAGTAGTACCTGTTTCTCAGTTATTGCAGCTCAAGCTCCTTCCTGTTCGGACTGCTTCTCATCTCTGTAGTAGAAACAGGACAATAAATTTCTGGATGATCTACCTGTTGCTGTTTGCTATGCTCTCTCTGTTTTTTTTAATCAATTCATATTGTTTTGCTTGTTCCTTTAATATTACAGACATATCAAAGTCTTTCTACACATGAAAAAGAGCTAGAAAAACGTCGTGTGGAGATAGAAGAAATGGAAAGAGCAAACATGGAACCAAAGGCATGGAATATGCAGGGCGAGGTGATAAATTTCAACCTTTTAATATTTCTCTCTTCAGTGTTATTTATCTGGTGCCCCCTTTCCCAGTAATTGCTGCGAAACAGGCAGCATGCCAAGTTGTTGGTTGAAAAATCTTATGTTTACAGGGTCTTACGTGTTTTCCTGTATATTCATTATTTATGTAATTCCAGGTCACTGCTGCTGAAAGAAAAAAAAATAGTGCTTTGGAAGTCGATATAGATTTTGATCACAATGCGATTCCTGCTCCAGTACAAACAGTCGCTGCCAATATATCTATTGAAGAATTAATTCAGAAACGTATAGTTGAGGTATGTCAACATTCAGGCTGCACCTTACTTTTCAGTGTTTGTCATGCATTAGAAACGGCTTTATTTTCCCTTGTTAGCATCAGCAGCAGCTGTTATCTGCTATTTTTCATGATATGGATTCAAGTAACTTGTCTGGACAGACCAATTAGAATGAGTATGCACCCAGTAAACAAATATTTGATCTAAGGGAGGAGGGAAAGTTCCTAATATCCCTTCAACCAGGGGAGGACTATGCTGGGAGTGGCTGATAGCATATTTATTAGTTTGATCATTGACATAACTTTTAGATCTTTAATCCAATTTCATAACGTGTGGATTTTCCTTTTCCTTAAGGGAGAGGGATTGAGAGAGATGTTGGTCGTGTGCTTGTAGCATCTCTTCCAATTTTTGTGGTGTTCTCCTCTGTTCTCATTTTGATGGTCTTCAAGATGTATCACTGTTGCATACTTATCATTTATCTCTGAAGAGCTATTTTTCCTGTTATTAGTGTTATAAGATAAATGGCCGTGCTTCTATCATCAGGCACTTTAAATCTATGTTTCATTGTTATGGATGTAATTAAGATTATGCTTGGTACCATGTTTAGGGCCAATTTGATGATGTCCAGAAGCCACCTACTTTACTAAACAAGGCGCCAAGAGAGAAAAAGGAGTTGGTAATTATCTCTCGAAGTCTCTACTTTCTCTCCTCGTGTTAAGTTTTCCCTAAATTAATCATCTTCAAAATTTGTAGGACGAAAATAAGAGCAAAAAGGGCCTTGCTGAACTTTATGAGGTGAGTGTTTATGGTGGAACTTGTATGAATTTTTTGTCTGTTTGTAATCTGTGATATGTCCTAACCTATTGAATTTGGAAGCCTTTTATTGATCTGCATACTAAGCAATCTCTCTCCTCCCTTTTAATGCAGGAAGAATTTGCTCAGAAGACAGGCCTTGTGTCTACCGCAATGTCTTTCTCAGATGAGCAAAAGAAAGAAGTGCGTAAATAACATTTACTTCTCCTCTGTTGTCATTTGTTGTTTATCTGACTTTCTGCTCAGTTATATTCTTTTACTGATACTGTATATAATTACTCCTATGCCTTCCTTTGGTTGTCTTTTCCACTTTTTCCTGGTCATCGAAAATGATTTTTTCAATATTTTCACTGAAACTGAAACTAGGTTGATAGTTGAATAACTTTTTTAAAAAATAGCTATTGGTGTGATAGTTCTACTTTCTTTACATTCCCAGGCAAGTATGCTATTCAAGAAACTCTGTGTGAAGTTGGATGCTCTATCTCATTTCCATTTCGCTCCAAAACCGGTAATGCTTCTTGCATTTATATCAGAATTTCCTTGAAGCATCTTATCGAATATTAATGTTATTAATCTATTTGTACAGGTTATTGAAGACATGTCCATACAAGCAAATGTCCCTGCTCTAGCAATGGAAGAGGTATATTTGCAGCATAGATCATCAATTGCATTAATTACAATATTCAGCTAAATATGTTCTAACATTTTTTTTGTCTGCAGGTTGCACCTCTGGCCGTGTCCGATGCAGCTATGCTTGCCCCTGAAGAAGTGTTTTCTGGTAAAGGTGACATTAAAGAAGAAACAGAGCTAACAAAGGCAGATAGAAAGAGGAGAAGGGCAAAGAAGAAAAGACAATTTAAAGGTGAAATATTGACTTGAGTGATACGTAATTTATAACTGTCTCCTTTTCTTTTAAAAAAGAAAAAAGAAATTTCGTAACAGCTGATTGATTGTACTTTTCGTTCTTCACTTCTACGGGAAAAAAAAAAAAAAAAAAGGCTAGAGTTTTCTGTCATGTGGTAAATGCTACTTTGATGCATGACTGTAGTTTTCTTAATGGAGAATAACACATGTTAAATAGTTTCAAAATAGTTCTATAGGTAATGGAGCATGATTTTTTATATTCTTGTGTATTTTGATATCTTAATCAGAATTGCATGCACCCTTTCCCACATCAATTGCATGCACATCTCTGGACTTCCATTTTCTTTCTATTTTAGTGCAACACTCAGCACTTTATGTTGTCTCTAATATGCTTTTTCCTCTGAATTGTTGAATCTGTTACAGCTGAGTCTGTCAAACGGATGACAGTAAAGGCACAGCTGAGCACATTGAAAAAACCCGACAATGGTAATTTTGTCAAATCCATTTCATTATAGCTCTCGAAGTTTCAATTGCTATTTCACTAGACCCTTCTGCGTTCTTCTCTGTTTTATGAATCCCCTGAACTTTTTTAGATTTGGTTTTATTAGAACAAACTTGAAAGCTCCAAGGGCCAAAAAAATTGATTCTGGCCTTGGTTTTCCGTTGTAAATTTGGATCTCGTAAACCAAATCTAATTGCTGCTGTTGCTGGTTGAAGTTGCAGGGGATGGGGATTCATGAGTATCGCGAATGAATGTTTTCTTGCCTTTCATCGGCTGTGACTGTCTTTCGACTTTGGGGGAAGAAGAAAGAACTGACTGGCAGTAAAGCCGGGGATGAGCGGAGGAAGATATATTCTTCACCATAGTTGCGGGGCGTTCATCTCCACTTGCCAAAGCGTTCCACCGTTGTAAACCCCATCCTCCATTTTTGTTCATTTATACGCGAGAAATAGAGACTATTTTTACCCAGTGAACGTGATGGTCTGCTATGTCGCCTTCTCACGAGAGTTATGAATGATATACATGGAAAATCTAATGGTTTTTTACTAATATCAATCGATTGGTATCTATTCAGCTTTCATGCTAAGCTTATTTTATATATTGTTCTGAGCAAGATACTAATTAAAAATGGAATCTCTATTTGAAGGAAACTATTCTAGAGTTAACATGTCAATTTTTAGTACTTGGCCGTTGAGATTCACATCAATTTGGTACTTTCCTATGAACGGATCGACTTACATGTTGGAAGAAATAAATTTAAATGCATAATCTTTTGGACATTTACTTAGCAAATTAGACTCCTTTGAATAAACTAAACAATTTCACCTGACCATAAAGCAATTCTGCAGGGATCACACTTTCTTTCAAAATCATAAAAAAGCAAACTGAATACCAGACACAAACCTCAAAAGTCAGCCAAATCTTATCAAGCAAACTACATTTGCCTCCCAAAAAAGATAAACCCCAAATCACATAAACAACTCATTCAAGATTCTCCAACACAATATATCAATCAAAAAAAGGAAAAAGGAAAAGGGAAAAAGGAGAAGAACCCCTCTTCAAACACCAAACAACTCCAATCCTCACAAGCAAAGAATCATCACCTCATCACACCCACAAACCCTTTTTCAAGAACCATCAACCACTACTCTAATTTCTCATTTCCAACAATGACTCCCTCCTTAACCATTCTATTCCTCTCACTTCATCTACTCTTTCTCTTAGTTCACAGCTTCAACCACTCCAACCCCTGCAGATCCTTCTGTGGCAACCTCACCATCGACTACCCTTTCGCCCTCCAACCGGGCTGCGGCCATCAAGGCTTCCGCGAGCTCCTCTTCTGCATAAACGACGTCGTTATGTTCCACATCAGCTCGGGCTCGTACCGCGTTCTCGACATAGACTACGCCTACGAGTCCCTCATTCTGCATGATCCTCACATGTCCACATGTGACTCCATCGTGCTAGGCCGCCGGGGCAACGGCTTCGTGGTCGAGCCGTGGCGGGCCCCCTACTTGAGCCCGACCCCGGATAACGTGTTCATGCTACTAGGCTGCTCTTCACAATCACCTCTTTTCCAAGGCTTTCCGGGAAAGCACATGCCATGCAGAAACGTTTCGGGCCTTGGATGCGATGACTACTACAACTGTCCGGCCTGGGATATAATCGACCCCAGACGGGATGGCCCGGTATACGGATCCGGCCCGCCCGATTGCTGCTCGATGCCGTATGAGAGCGTTAAAAGTGTGAATCTTTCAAGGCTTGATTGCCAGGGATATAGCAGTGCTTATAGCTTGGCTCCATTGAAAGTGAGCGGGCCGGGCCAATGGGCTTATGGGATCCAAGTTAAGTATGGTGTTCAAGGGAATGAGGTTTTTTGTCGGGCCTGTGAAGCAACTGGTGGATCGTGTGGTTATGATATTGATAAGAACAGTGATTTGTGCATGTGTGGGAGCTGGAATTCCACTTCGAATTGTGATTCAGGTAATTTGATGATGTTGCTAATGTTGTTGATTTTCTTGAACTTTTATAGTTGTTCTCGCCGTTTTAAAGTGGTCTAGTTGATGTAGTAGATGAATTCGTGGTTATGAGTTTGAATTGCACGAACACGTTTTTATAAGCTGAGCCTATCGTATAAGACCCTTCCTCATTCTTGAATTTTTTTTTTTTTTACATTGAGGTGGTCTAGTTGATGGAGTGAATGAATTCGTGAATATCAGTTCGAATTACAAGAACACATTTTTATAAGTTGAGTTTGTCGTATAAGACCCTTCCTAATTCTTGAATTATTATTATTATTATTATTATTATTATTATTATTATTATTATTATTATTATTATTATTATTATTATTATTATTATTTGCATTGAGATTTTAACATGGCTGTATAAATGCAGTCCAGACTGCAGATGCAACTATCAAAAGAAAATGGTGTTTAGGGGTTGGATTAGCAGGTATGATATAGTTATATGCATAGATATATGATCATTACTTTTTTTTAGTAACATTTTTTAGTTTATTGAGTTTTGATTTTAATTTTCCTATATTAAGTGTGTAATGTTGCAGAAGATCTAACTGATGCCTTCGGAACTAATTATCTTGCAGGATTATTGATCAGTACAATTACTTGGTGGAATCCCATCAAATTTGGGTAGAAAATCGCGCAAACATTGTTGTTCCTCTTTCTGTTTTTTGATCCGATTTTTCTCATCTATTTGAGAAGAGAGGTAAAAATATGTCCACATTTTGACATAATTTGTAATGTAGAGTCAGAAATTTGAAGAAATATTTGTTTGAAGTGCATCCTAGTTCCTATACTACTTTCATGTCATGTAAAATCATGTGCTTTCAATAGGGGAGTGGTCTAATGAATGTAGCGTTACGTGTTTGAAATTAATATAAATATAATCCCTGCATATCATGTATGACTTGGTTAGCATACGCATCAATATTCTAGTACCATGTACACATAATTGATAATACACATGACATACATACAACATGCAAAATACATACGATAAATGTACCAAAAAAATCAAATACATACATAAATCTTAATACGCTACTGCTAATGTAATACATACGATATATGCAGTACATGTTATCTACGGAACCCATATTATACACAAGTTCATATCATTGTTCCATGAAAACAACAAGAGCAGAGGAACTTAATCGATCAAACAAAAACACAAGTACAACAGCATATAAATTGAATCTCAAAAATTACAAAGAAAAATGTCTCAAAAGTTCTCATCTCAGCCAAAATATTTGATAACAAAATTTTTAAAATTAGAACAAGATAGCAAACAGTTATAGGCTGTTACAAAGTTGAATTATCAGAAATACCAAAATTTAAATTATGCGAATGCGAGGGGCCGGCTACACTAAGTTCTTCGATTTGCTCCTAAGTTCGAACCCCCCTGTTCAGATTAACCATTCGGGTCGAGCCATCAGCCTGACCACCCCTCGCACCAGAACTTGAATGATACGTCCGACCTGGCCCATCTCGTGAGCCCTGATATCCGCCTGATCGAGCTTGCCGATCCCTTGAGAAATTATTGCTAACGAGCCCTGGAGCTGATGCTTTACCGCTGATGGTGTAGCCTCCTCTGCCACCGCTGCTCCCTTGCCTTCCCTGTGAGAATGAAAAATCTTGCCACCTACCACCACCACCACCACCAGAAGCTGCTGCTCCAGCATAATCTTGACCATCTTTCCTCCTAAGAGGGAGACCCTCCAATCCACCACCACCAATCCGAGCCTCGATAGCCCTCTCGTTAGTTTCTGCAAGAACCGTGAGCTTCTCTGTCAAGTGGAAAGCGAGAGCTTGCAATCTAGTGTGCTCAACATCATGGAAGACAATGCACCCCGTTGGCTGGTCCCAACTAGCGTGTAGCTCCTCATTGATCATCATCTTGCTCACAATGCTTCTAGTCTGTGCATCAGAAAGATCAAACATCTTGGACAAGTGGTCGAGACTTAGGGAATCATAAGCCGAGGAGTATGTGAAGAGGTATGTCCTCAGAGCCTCTTCCTTGATTTTAGCCTTGAGCATCTCAAGAACCTTGTCTTTGTTGCGAAGCAACCGCCAAACATCAAGGGAATTGATTACGGCAAAGGCCTTGTCGAAATCTCCCTGCCTGAGGGCCCTAGTAGCAGCCATGACATGGTCCCTGACATTTTCGGGAGGGCCAGTGAAGATTTGTCGCTCGCTCCCTTCAAGCAGCCTCCTGAAGTTCTTGCTTATGACCTTCCGTTTGGCATCATGCACATTGGCTGCCATGTTTGGGACCTCCAATAACATTGCACAAATCAGATGTACAGCTTCTAGAAGCTCGAGGTTTATATGCATATGGTAAGGCATCTGACGCCTTCTCTCCATCCGCTCCTGCAAGTTTTCAGAAATTTAGAAGTCAGAAGGAGAGCTTACAGAACAATCTAGAGGATTTTCGGAATATAAAAACTCAAAAGAATGATACACTTCGCCACAAGAACTATATTGAAAATCATATATAAGAAAGAAGTTTAATAACATAAATTAACGAAAAGTACACATAATTGAAAAAAATGTAAGGCACTAATCCATGTTATATAAAAGCATAACAGGAAAACTATAAATCATAACATAACCAGGAACAAAATCAGATGTATTGAACGTGTAGGTTGACAAGTAGCAAGCATTAGAGTTCTTCAACATGCAATGAATTCCAAGATAAATGATAACATAACCAGGAAAAAAATACCTGCTCTGGAGTCTTCTCATGATATCTGTTCTGAGAAACACCCTGTGCCAGCAATTCCTTCACCCTGCCAGCAGAATACAGTTCTGAGAGGCAACTATGGCCCTCGGGAACAAGACCTGCCCTGAATGCACATAAACCAAGCTGTGCCATGGCTCGGTTGAAGAGGATTTGTGTGGAAATGTCCATGTGCTGAACATTATCCTGAAGGTGACTCATAAGCAACAAGTCACGGGATGTTGAGAATTCGTCAAATATGGCATGGTGGTATATATCACAAAGCATTGCACGAGCCTTGGTTCGTTCGTCACCATATTTGTAAATGAGTGAAACAAGTATGTCCATCAGAGTACGGCTATTCTCTGGAAAAGTAGGCTTACGAGGAACCAGCTCAGGAGTTACAACAAAAGCAGTAGGTCCTCTACTTTCCTCCACGCATTTATCCTCTCCAGACTCTGCTTCTCCATTGTCCTGCTCAGCCAATTTCCTCATAGCATCATACACCTCTTGAGGCTTATAATAAACGAGTTCAACCCGTTTAAGAGCTACCTTTGAAGCGCCCTTGTAATCCCCAACCTTTTCCATATACTCCTGTACATCTTGGGCTAGAACTAAAAACATTGGCTCATCCTTAAGCCTCTCAACATACTCACGGGTGTGTGGATCAATAACCTGAAGGCTCTTGAAATATTCCACATCAACCCTTTCAAGGAAGGCTACCAAATTCCCCCAAATCCTGATTGTACCATTGAAGTCAGCTCCCTTTTGGGTTTCGTTCTCATCAGGTTCTACCATATCATCCACCACTATATTTGGGTATTGCGTCAAAACATCAAGTATTGCAAGC
Organism: Perilla frutescens; assembly: GCA_026008535.1. NCBI lineage: Eukaryota > Viridiplantae > Streptophyta > Magnoliopsida > Lamiales > Lamiaceae > Perilla > Perilla frutescens. The sequence continues at coordinate 71,429,831 of BRKX01000001.1, forward strand.
AAATTCTGCACACATTGTTTCCATACATTGATTGGCATGTGTCCGCTCAGACTTGGATTAACATCAAACTGTGCAGAAACGACACAGAAAAGGATCTCAAGCTTCTGCGCAGGTGTCTTGGCAACCCTCGTTAAGAAAGTGAGCTGCTCAACCAACTCCATTCTCCCAGTTCCCTTCTTACCCCTGGCAGCAACAATCTCCTTAAACTTCTTGTTTACTGTGTCCCAAGTAATTTGGCTGGGGTCCTTGAACTGCTTATCCATCATTTTATCTTTCTTGCTCAACATCTTTTCCCATCCAGATCCAGTCTCGGCATCATCCTTTCCGGCTTCTTCTTCATCTTCACTCTCCTCACCTTCCAGGTTTTCCGGATCCTCATCAAAGTCCTCATCCTCATCTTCCTCATCATCGTCATCCTCAGGTTCTGGCTCCTCCTCAACTTTCTCCTCAAAAAGTTCGGGCTTCTCCCTACACTGATTGATCATATCCTCATAGAGCTTATTGTTCTTCTTCAACTTCTGCTTCATTGAATTCAAGGCCTTTGCATTACTACTGCTCATTTTCTTCTTCGCTTCCTTATTGGCCAAGGCCTGGTTCAAGAAATCCTCCAACATCACGAGAGCCTTAATGTATAGATTTGGTGGCTTATCTGACTCAGTCACCCGCATGACCTTCCCCAATTGCTTATTGATCTTCTCAAAGTTCTCTTGGAGACTAACCCAGTCATTGATTTTCATAGCATTTTTCATCTGATCAACAGTAGAAGCCATCTCGTCAAACCTCTTGTCCTTGACACGGCGAACAACACGCTTCTGCCCATCAGAACCATCACTATCACTAGAATTGTCTTGAAAATACTTGCTTCGACCTGTTTCAGGGGCTGTTGGCTCCACTTCAACACTTTCTTCCTGCTCATCAAAATCACTCTCATCTTCCTCAGAGTCACTACCTGCTCCCTACAAATCCCGAAAAGGCCAACTTAATTACACACATAAAATAAACTTCCAAATATATAAGACAAACTGCTTTTACGGAAATCTAAACTCATCGGGCTATAAGAAAATCGCTTAAGCTTAAAACTCAGTTATACAAAGTTGAAATACAATAAATCATAAAAGAAGATGGGCCATATTCAGGTCTCAATTAAAAAGACCCAAGTTAATTCAAAACAAACCCAAGCAAATTTGGAAAAAAAAAAATTAAAAAAAAATCATTCTTGAAACGAACAAAAATAATAAACACGGATTTCTAGCACAAGCCTACATTAGAAAGAACTAATTCGCAAACATATATTCAAATAAATCAAAATAATTTTTAAAATAAAAATTAATCGCAGGGATAAAATTTACAAACGCCTCGCACGTGCCTAGATTAGAGAGAACAATCAAAATATATATGTATATATATAAAAAATCAATCGTATAGATTGCTAACCCAAAATTTCGACGCCATTGTCTCTAAATTCCTTCAGCAAACTACTCAGAAACTTCTAATTAAGAAACCTGCAGTTAAATTATAAACATCAGAAACAATAAAATTTATAATCGCATTGAAAAATCAAAACAATAACACAAATTCTACCAATTAATTCAGATCCAAAAAAACTCATCAAACGAGATGCAAAGAAAAGGAGAAATTTTTTCCTATAAAGTTGAAAACACGCCGAAATCTCTCTCTCTCTCTCTCTCTCTCTCTAGACAAAATATAAACACAATCCTATCGATAAAAGGAAATGGCTGACCTGAGTATACTGGATTGGCTGCGAAGGAGAGAAGGAGCGTAGAGACGAGGGTTTGGAAGAACAGACCATAACCTTAAATCTGCGCTTTCTTTTATTATGTGGGCCTTCAATTGGGCCTAATGGGCTTTTCAAAGTATTAGTTTTACGTTGCCATGATTTATATATGAGTTAATTGATTTAAATATTAATACATCACTTACCATGCATGTTTTTTAATACCAACTTTAAAATTTTATCTCTACAACACAAACTTTTTTTTTTTTTGCAATTATAATATCAGTTTGAAATTCAGTGCAATTACAAGTATGGAATGTATATCAAAATACTTAATTGATTGAACATTGTTTTAAGTGGAGATTGAGGGGACAAATTTGTGGGTATGCACAAGCATATCACACTTGTACACATGGATGGAACGTCAATTTTAATGGGCGGAAATTTAAACTAATGTTATAATTGAAAAAATATATATAATTTTGTAAGTTTTTTTTTTTTTTTCTCTCCCTTTTTTTGACAAAAACTTATATCACATTGTCTAACGGTTTGTCAATAGGGGGTGTAAGTAAGTCAAGCCTACTCGTGAGCTACTTAGGATTGACTCGATAAAAATTCAAAATTGACTTGAGGTTTGCCGAGTCGAGCTCGAGTTCAAGCTACTCGAGTAGCTACCAAGCTCGAGCTCGAGCTTCATAATTGTAAGTTTGACAAGCTTACGAGCATTAACGGGCTTAATTGAGTCTTAAGAGTTAAGACAATTATAATTTTACACTTAATAATTAAATTATTGTTATTTAACAATTATGCATAATTAAGTTGAGCTTAGTTGAACTCGACCTTGTCGAATTTGCTATCGAGTCGAGTCGAGCTTTAAATTTTCTAATTGAGCTTGAGCTCGATAAGGCTAATACTTTACTCAACATGGCTCGATTACACTACTATTTGTCAAACCCATCCAAACCCTCTCAACCAACCATTTTTAGTTGATACGTACGCACACCCCTTTTTTTTTCTTTTTCCTTCTCCAATTTTGTAACTTTTTAAAAAAATTATTTTAAAAAACTATTTGTTTTATTTCAATTATGATTTATTAATTACAATTAGAATTTTAGATTTGATTCAAAAGGAAATATTTGTTAAACGCAGTGCACAGCCCCATGCGTTAGTGTCGAACATGTTCACTGCGTGAGTTACAGATCAAAAACTTAAATTAATTTACTTTAATTATAGGGTTCACCGATTCTATTTTATGATACATATTTATTTCGAAAAAATTAATTAATGTATGGGTTTGTGCACTGTCTGAGCCACCGATGATTCAATTATAGAGTTCATCAGTTCCATTTTATGATATACTCCTTCCGTTGTATATGTTAGCTGTTATAGAGTTCTATTTTGTGTTAAAATATTTTTTGTTTTATATATATTCACAGCATATCTCCCAACTTTAACCCTACAAATGTACGGAGAGAGAAATTTGTTGGAAAATTGGATTAATAAATGGAGTTTTGACTCATTTTATCCGATTTATTGTGACCGGATTATTTAATTTTGGAGAAATTAAATACCGTATGATTGTTCTATGTTGCAAGTAGATAATCGTAGTATTTTTATTTTCTCAAATTCGATTTTCGGTGAGTAAGAAATAAGTGGTTGAAGTGGGTCACACGATTGAGCATTTATGGTGTATGAGTAAATGTGCTTAAGGCATATTTAATTATCCCACATTGAATTCTTAACTAAGTTAAGATGTGTATTTAAGTGTTTTAACACTTAAGTGTGTTAATTAAGTGCACAAAGATGTGGGTCATGAGCCCACACGCGCCCGCCCGTGCCCATGCTCGGCTCGTTTCGTCCTCGGACTTGGATATTGGCAATTGGACTTTAGGCGTACGTGTTGTCGGGTTTCGTCCTCGGACTTGGATATTGGCAATTGGACTTTAGGCGTACGTGCTGTCGGGAGTCAAAGTCTGCAGTTGTCTGGACACGTGTTTTCTACTCCTTCAGAATTTTTGTCAACTTTCTATGAAAAAAATAAGTGAATAGATTTCATGTGATGTCAACTTTCTATGAAAAAAATAAGTGAATAGATTTTATGTGATGTAATTATATAAATTCAAAATTTTTGTCAACTTTCTATGAAAAAAATAAGTGGATAGATTTTATGTGATGTAATTATATAAAAGAAAGTGATGTGATGTAATTATATAAAAGAAAGTGATATATTAGTCCAAAAAATCAATTGCTACTTCTACATTAAAATCCTAAAACAATAAATATATATAAATGGAGGGAGTGTTTATTTTGAAAAGAGGGCTTATGCACAACACGAGCAACCAAGTATTTCATTTTAAAGTTTCGTAATTTCATTTCAGAATATATATTTTAAAATTAAACAAAAAAAAATGGACATGCGAGTTGCCACTGTCTCACGTAAGAGTTGGCTTTTTTTTAATACTATAAATATGTCCCATGTGTGATGCATAGCTATCATATTGTAAAAGATATATTTTCATCTTTTATTTAAGTTATTTAATTTAAAATATTTTGTTATATTTAATTTCATAAATTAGGATAGTTATTTTTATTTCATATTTGATTTAACCTTGATAGTTGTCTTTGTTGCAAGTTACAGTTATTGTGTTTAGGGGTGTAATCGAGTCGAGTCGAGTAGTGTTCTGTTCGAACTCGAGCTCGACTCGAACTCGATCGAGCCTCAATTTTTTGAGCTCGAACTCGACTCGACAAATAACTCGATAGGCTCGAGCTCGATTATTTTTTAATTAAAATAAATTGCAAAATACATAAAACAAAATCTAAAATTGAATATCAAGAATAAATCCTCAATTCCTAATATCTCATCTAAACATTCAATTTACATTTAATGAGCATCAAAGTAATTTGCAAAAATGCAATAAAACAAATGAGGATACATAATTTTATCTAAATAAAATATCAAAGGAATTCTGTTGGGTTACTGTCAATTTCTCATGGATCCAATTGTTCTCTTTCCTTGGCAAGAATGTATGTTTAATAAATCGATCGCCTTCCATAATCTTCTAACAAGCTCCTGATGGTAATAAATTAAAGTAAAATTAAAATATTTTACTAATTATTGGCTAACATGAAAACTGAATGGGTAGAGAAAAATTAGTAGAAGAAAAACAAAACAATTAAATAAACTGAATAGAAAACATAGAAATTAGAAGAAAATTCAATTGAGTAGAGAAAGATAGCCACCAAGTTGCTGATTTTTGGCGAGAAACATATCCCTGGAGGGCGAAATTTAGAACCACGGATCTGAATTGTGTGATTTGATAAGAGGAAATGTAGAGGAAGGGGGAGAAGAGTGAAGAGCGGCACCTCCACTTGCCCTAGATTTAGAAATATCAAATGGAAATGGGTGATTGTGTTCTTTTATATTAGGGTTATACATGTAGATAATTGAATGTTTAGGGGTAAAATAGTAAATTTCGCATAAACTCGATTAAGCTCAGGAGCTTATCGAGCAGAGTATAAATGAGCTCGAGCTCGAAAGCTACTCGAGTAGCTTGAACTCGAGCTCGACTCGATCAAATACGAGTCCAATTTGAGTATTTTACGAGTCAATCCCGAATAGCTCGTGAGTTAGCTCGACTCACTTACACCCCTAATTGTGTTTGTGTTTAATTGTGTGCCTATTTACGTAGGGTTTGAGGTGGTTGAATTTTGTTAAAAACTTTATATTTGCATCAGTTATTATTAAAAGAATTAAAATAAACCGACTGGACTATTATCTAAGTTTTTTAGTTTGTCTATTTAATTTTGATGGATTCCAATATGAGATGACATATTTGACCTGAGTGAATTGAAATGAGCAGAATTATTTATTTTCATAACAAATAACTGAATAAGTGATGCATTACAAAATTCCATTAAAATGGGATATAGTGTCATAGACATATAGTCCATATCAATATCTGTATTTAAATTACAGTTGAAATGAATAGTTTCAATAGTTTTCGATGAAATTATATTCATTTGAATTTATATGTTATTTTTTGCAAAATTAAACTGTTGGGTATCGTTGTAATTGCCAAAAAAGCCATTCCCTAATTACACCGTTTTTCCCTAGAACAAATTTATTGATCCTAGAACAAATTTATTGATCACCGATGGCTCAGACTCGTTCCACGAAGGAATTCGGCTGATTGTTTACAAGATTGTTACTCAAAGCCCACAGAGAAGAGAACACACACAAGAAACCCTAACTGGAGCCGCCAACAACCCAGGCAACACACAACCCTAGCTAGAACACTCGATCCACTAAGATAGTGAATCTTAGAACCTCTCACAGTTAGAAATCAAGAGAAGATATACAGAGATTACACAATATCTCACGAACTCTCACAGATTTCACTCAGAAAAAGAGAGAGAGAATCTAGAAGACTACTGTAGCAGAATGAATCGAAGAATTAGGGTTGAAGATGAAGAGACAGAATATAAAGAGTCTTCACAAGCTGGACCGGGTCTTGTGCTACCACTGGGCCGAGTTGCATCCAGTTGTGGGCCTTGAGGAGTTTAGCTCAATAAATAGGATGGGCCTATTCTCACATAAACAGTTAAGTATACAAAAATTATTAAACAAATAGCAGTTAAGTTTTAAAAAATAATTTTCACAAATAATAGTTAAGTATTCTAAATCGGGGGTGTGGCCATATAACATATAATTTTCTCATAATTGTTATGTCATGTTGAGCCTTGGTTGCAGACTGAGTTGTCATTTTATTGATAGTTTTAGAAAATTATTATTATTATTATTATTATTATTATTATTATTATTATTATTATTATTATTATTATTATTATTATTACACCTTGAAAACCAATTTCAAAATCCAACATAAAAAAAAATTCATACGAAAATAATCTGTGAATACATTTGAAATATTTCTTTTGAAATATCTAAACATGATTCGATTCTCAAACTAAATCTACAAAATACTATAATATCATTAACATAAAATAACTATTGATAAACATTTAAATTTTCGTTTCCATTTAATTATTAGTTTTAATTGTGAATGTGGTGGATCAGTTTAAAACTCGATACTAAATTCAAATTTGCTAGTTTTTAGCATTTTGAATTGATTTTTTTTCTCCAAACAAAATATTAGTTCAAATTTGATATGCTAACTTTTTGCATTTCGAATTTTGGTTATTGATTGTAGCTTTAAAAATAATACTAAAGAACATAGGTAAGTTTCTTTGTTTATACAACAAATAATTGTTGAAAGAGAAGTAGAGTTGATAGGAAAAGAGGAGCATAGATGATCTGCAACCGCTATTTCAAACAGTTTCCAACAAACAACAATAATACAAAACCACAAAAGAAAAAATAAAATAAAACAAAAATTGGAACACTGAAAATGGCTGGACAACAAGATCCCAAAACACTAGCACAGAGAGAGAAAGATTGTTCCTGCTGTCAGTTATGGTTGTTGCTGGTTTTCACCTACAATTTGAGATTAGACCTGAGCAGTGCCTTCAGTAAATTTAGGGTCCTCACATCTGTACTTACCATCGGGTCCGATTCCAAATCCCTTCGGGTCAGCAAATACGTTCTCTAGCAGCTGACTACGCGCAGGGACTGGGCTTTCATCGGCAAACTCAACAGATTCTTCGACAATCTCATCAATCTTCTTCTCTATGGCCTTCAGTTCTCCTTCGTTTGCCAAGTTGTTTTCGAGTAAGTACTTCTTCAGTGCGGTAATGGGGTCTCTTGTGGCGTAGTGAGCCTTCTCAGCTGCCAGGATAAACAGATATATTAGTTAATAGTTATAACATGGATGTTGTGAATCATCGTAGGCGATTATATGGGAAGTGCAGGTGGTTTCAAGTTTATGAAGCCTAGTGACTATTCGGATGATCGACCAGGACACAACGACAATGATTACAAAGTCTACCAATACAGAGATTACACAATATCTCACGAACTCTCACAGATTTCACTCAGAAAAAGAGAGAGAGAATCTAGAAGACTACTGTAGCAGAATGAATCGAAGAATTAGGGTTGAAGATGAAGAGACAGAATATAAAGAGTCTTCACAAGCTGGACCGGGTCTTGTGCTACCACTGGGCTGAGTTGCATCCAGTTGTGGGCCTTGAGGAGTTTAGCCCAATAAATAGGATGGACCTATTCTCACATTCTCCACCTTAGGACCATCTGAGAAACATCTTTTATCAGCACGGCTTGCATCATTGCCAGGTTTCCCTATTTATGACAATCACAAAGAAATATCATATATAGAGAATTAGACACATAGTCTATTAGGGGAATGTTAGACCCCTTCTTTTTAAGTGAGAGTCATCAAAGCACAAAGCAGTGAAGAACTGACACTCCTTGTTCAACAAGGTTCCTTTACCAGCAAGCCACTCAAGCTTACACCAAAGAAATGTAAATAACCAGGCACCCTGAAATATACACAAAGTAAAAACATAGAGAGCAGGTATAGAACTGCAAGCACAAAGCAAGCATCAGACTTTAATTAACTAATTAGTCAACCATTATCAATGTTTAAGGTGCGCATGCAAGAAGCATGCTTTTCTGCAGGTAAGCATTTTGTTCCCATATCAGCAGGATTATATTCTGTAGGAATTTTTTCAAGTAATACATGCCCTTGTTCAACCATATCACGAATAAAATGAAACCTAACATCTATATGCTTGGTTCTATCATGGAAGACAAGATTTTTACACAATTGGATAGCAGATTGACTATCTGAAAAGACAATGACATCTTTCTTTAAAAAACCAATTTCAGATAATACACCTTTTAACCAAATAGCTTCCTTGATAGCTTCAGTAATAGCCACATATTCTGATTCAGTAGTGGACAAGGAAACAACAGGCTGGAGTTGGGATTTCCAACTAATACATGCACCACATAGAGTAAACACATAGGAAGTATTGGATTTCTTATTGTCTCTATCAGCAGCATAGTTAGAATCAACATACCCTGACAGAATCACACCTTCCTTATGCTTATGAAAAGTAATACCAATCTTAGCAGTGGACAGAAGATACCTGAGCAGCCATTTTAAAGCCTCCCAATGAGGTTTACCAGGATTAAACATATACCTTGACAAACAACTAACTGCATAGGCTATGTCAGGTCTGGTACTGACCATCAAATACATCACAGATCCAATAGCATTAGAATAAGGTATCTTTTTCATAACAACAATTTCAGAATCAGTGTCAGGACACTGATTTTTACTTAGCACAAAGTGAGATGCAAGAAGAACATTAACAGCTTTAGCAGAGGACATAGAAAACTTTTCCAGAATTTTTTCAACATAAGAAGACTGGTTCAACACAAGAGTACAAGTTTTCCTATCCCTCACAATGTTCATCCCTAGGATTTTTCTAGCATCTCCTAAATCTTTCATTTCAAAATTTTCACTAAGACAACTTTGAACATGAAGAATAGACTTGGTACAGGGACTAATTATTAACATATCATCAACATAGAGTAAGAGGAACATTGGAACAGAGTCAGTGTTCTTATAGTATAAGCAATGATCAAACTTGCTCCTAACAAATTGCAGGGACTTCATACATTGATCAAATTTAATGTTCCATTGTCTAGGAGATTGCTTTAAACCATATAAAAATTTCTTTAACAAACACACATAGTCTGGTTTAGAAGCATCAACAAACCCCTCAGGTTGAGACATGTAAATAGTTTTGTCCAAATCACCATTTAAGAAAGCTGTAGTAACATCCATTTGCTTCATTTCCCAGTCAAAATGAGCTGCAAGAGCAAGCATCATGTGCACAGTAGTAAATTTGACCACAGGAGCAAATATTTCAGCATAATCTACACCTTCTTTTTGAGTGAACCCTTTTGCAACAAGTCTAGCTTTGTATCTTACAGATTTAAGCTCATGTTTAACTTTAAACAACCACTTACAATCAACCACAGAGCATCCATTAGGTTTAGGAACTAACACCCATGTATTATTGACTTTGAGAGATCTCATTTCATTTTGCATAGCACTTAGCCATTCATTTGCTTTGTCAGACTTTAAGGCTTGTTTAACAGTCTTAAGTTCATCATTGACTAGAGATTCATGAACATTGAAAACATAATTAAACAAGCAAGACTCAATTTCAGAGGAATATCCTACAAATCTAGTAGGCTTCACAATAGTTCTCTTCCCCCTATCTCTAGTTAGTTGATAAGTGCTCAAATCATCATGCTCATTAGGTGCAGTGTTAGTAACATGCTTAGTAGATGCAATAGCAGACTCATGCTCAGGGGCCTCATGCATTTGTTCATGTTGGTGTTCATGCTCAAGTTCAGTGTCAACAGGTTCATTCATCACAGCATGCAAAGGAACAGGTTGAGTGACTACAGACTGAGACTCCACCTCAAACAAAGCATCATTAGACTCAAATTCAGAAAGGGGTGTGTTCACATTAGAAGCAGGAGATAAACATGGGAATTCAAGCTCATTGAAGATAACATCTCTACTGATTGCAGTTTTAAAACCAGGTTCATCTCTCACCCACAATCTATAGCCTTTAACACCTTGAGGATACCCGAAGAACACACACTTTTTGGCTCCAGGTTCTAATTTGTCAGTTTTCTGATGCATAAAGGCAGTGCAACAAAATACTCTCAAATTAGAAAGATCCACAGGTTTATTTGTGAAAATAGATTCAGGACACTTGCCATTTAGAGGGACTGAGGGGGATCTATTCACAAGATAAGCAGCAGTACACAATGCTTCACCCCAAAATTTCTTAGACAACCCAGACATAGTTCTCATACTTCTAACTTTATCTAGAAGAGTCCCGTTCATTCTTTCAGCTACCCCATTTTCTTGAGGTGTATAGGGAACAGTTTTATCTCTTTTAATCCCATGATTAGCACACAACTGATCAAATTATACATTACAAAATTCCAGACCATTGTCAGTTCTTATAGCTTTGACAGACTTATTGGTTTGAGTCTCAATGTAAGTTTTCCAGATTTTAAACTTCTCAAAAACATCAGACTTATTTGACATTAAGAACACCCAAACCTTTCTTGAATAATCATCTATTATTGACAAGAAAAACCTATTTCCCCATGAGTAGGGACACTAGCAGGTCCCCATACATCAGCATGCACATATTCAAGAATATCATGACTTTTGGGAGCATATGAGAGGGGGCTTAAAGGGAATTGAAGTTTATGTTGTTTTTCTAACACACAAGTATCACAAAATGGTAAGGCAGTAATCACATCAGAATGCAGATACCCATTTTTATACAAGATTTTCAACCCCTTTTCAGAGATATGTCCCAATCTGTTGTGCCATAACACAGTATTATCATGCTTTACAGAGTTGGCAGAGGGAGTAGGTTTTATGTCACACACATATAGATCACCAAGTTTATGAGCAGTAAACAAGATATGTGAATCATGCATAATTGACATTATGCCCTTTCCCCATACCCCGTGCAGACCATCCCTTTCCAAAGCACCACATGACATCAAGTTATGACCTACCCTAGGAACATGCCTCACATTTTTTAACACATAGGTGCAGGTGTCAGAAAACTTTAAACAAATGTCTCCAATGCCCAATACCTCTCTTTTCATCAAGGATGAAAATATCGCTATCGCAACATATATCACAACTTCAATTTTATGGATATATCGACGGATATATCGATATCGCAGAAAATTGAAAAAAATGACGGAAATCATACTAAAATCTTGGAAATTTAGCATGAAATTTTAGGAACTATTATGACATATTATTATGCACATATTCCACTAATTTTTTTAATAGAATTACATTTTGAAAGCAAATATATGAATAATACATTATATAAATACCGTCTGAGACAATACATTTGACAAAATAATACATAATACAACATAAAATGACTAAATAAACATTATAAAGTACAATTAATACCAAAATGAGGATTTATGAGGTTCAAATATAGTAGATGGAATGTCATCTTGTTCTAAATAATATTGGTACCAACTTATCACGTTCGAGTAATTATGGATATAATTATGCACATGTGCTTGATATGTTTCTTGATTTCTTCCAACAACTTCACCATGAATTGGATAATGTCCACTGACCCAATTATTTTGTTGATATACATTTTGAGTAGTCCAATCAATTTGTGAACTCCCATATGTGTAAGAAGCATATGAATCTTGGGACATATCACTATAATCAGTGTCACCCATATTCATAGAATCAAGATTTGGCAAATAATTTATATTCAATCTTAGATTTCAATTTCGTGTGATATATGGGGAGAAAAATTTTAGTGATTTGTTCATCATGTCCTCTAACTGAAAAAATGAAAAAATAGAGTCGGTGCACGTGTATCTCACTTTTCTTTCGAAGACATTCGTTGATTTCCCGGTCTTTTTTCTCTTATATTTTTTTGCAAAGTGAATGTATTTATAAAGCAAAGAATATTGCAACTTAAATAATTATATTAAAGACCTAAAAAAGATCACAAAAATATATAGTATTAAATAAAAATCAAAATATATTATAGAAATATTAAAAAATAATCGCGATATATTGCGATATCTTGCGATATTTTGCGATATCTTGCGAAATATTGCGATATCTTGCGATTTCTCGTCGATACTCGGGAAAAAAGATATTCCCCCCAATATCCGTATCGCAATGTCAATATCCGCGATATATCCGCGATATTTCGTGATATTTTCATCCTTGCTTTTCATGTCATCAACCATGAGAACATAAAAATTTTGCACAGGTTTATAAGAAGAAAAAAGGAACTTGTTTGGAGAAATGTGTATAGAACATCCAGAGTCCAAGAGCCACTGAGTGTTAGACAGAGGTTTAGTTACAGAGTTTACAGAAGAAAGCACACAAGCACCATTATGCACCATAAAGGATTCTCCCATATTACATTCAGTAGCATTATTAGCACTACCCTCAGAATTATCTCTAGGCTTATATGGGTTTTGACACTCTTTAGCATAATGTCCAGTTTCTTGACACTTGTAACACTTTCTGTTCTTTTTATTGATCTTGGTTTTAGACTTATCTTTCTCTGTTTTCTTTTCCTTCTTTTCTTTCTTATTTTTCTTTTCAGTTTTCCCCCTATCTTTTCCCTTACCCTTGGCAAACATAGCTCTTTGATTGGAGCTACTTCCCCCTTGCTTAAGATCCATTTCTTTTCCTTTCAAAGCATTTATCACAATATCAAGAGATAAATCATCTCTGCTATACTTAATGGCAGATTTCACATCATTGAATTCATCAGGAATAGCATTGAGCAACACAAAAGGGGTATAATCATCAATATGCTTATCACCAGATAATTTTAAATCAAGAATGAGTTTATTAAAAATATCCAGGTTTTCATCAATATCTTTGCTCAAGTCTAATTTGAAATTTATGAATCTGTCAAGCAAGAACATTCTACCAGGCAAGGAGACTTCAGTATATACTTAATTCAGGGTATCCCACAAGGTTTTAGCATAATCAGGTTTACCAGAATCACTAGGGGCAACCTTTCTAATCACAGCATCACTCAAATTCAAGATTAGAGTAGAGTACGCTAAATCATTTATTTCTACCCTTTTGGTGTCAGTAGTTCCACTGGGAAATGACAGGTCAATAGCTTTAAAAACATATTGTTGTATTAAAATACATTTCATCTTTTGTTTCCAAATATTGAAATCCCCTTTGCCATTGAACACAGCCACACCAAAAGAGGTATTCACCGAATTATTGGCCATTATATACCAGGATACACAGAACAAGAGATACAATTTCCACAAAATCACAGCAGAAATAGAAACACACGAGCAAAACACAGTGACTCTTGACTGCACACACACAAGTGGCTTTCCCAGTTCGCAAGCACTCGATTTATCGAGGGCGCAGGGGGTCAACACCTGACTTACAATCAAGAATCAAGAAATCAACGATTTCTTTAAGTTCTTTCGAACTCCAGAGGAGGTTTTACACAAAACCTCGAAGAAGAATACCAGAAAAACAGCAGATCCACAAGATTCACAACACAGCAAAAGAAAACCGGCAGTCAAAAGGTGAAGAAATAGAGAATGCAGCGGAAAGGGCCTCACAGGCCAAGAAGCACAGAACCCTAGACTACCAGAAGACCAAGCCTATAGCCGCGCACAGCCGACACTAGGAAAGTAAAGAACCGAGAGGATCACAACCGTTTTACCTGAGCGGAGCCCTAAGAGAGGGTACTCCGTCTTACCTTACGCGTATTCGAACGCAACGACGAGGGCTCAGGTGCGGGGGCTTCAGAGGCAAGATAACCCAGCTCTGGTGCCACCGTTGGGTATCGTTGTAATTGCCAAAGAAGACATTCCCTAATTACACTGTTTTTCCCTAGAACGAATTTATTGATCACCGATGGCTCAAACTCGTTCCACGAAGGAATTCGGCTGATTGTTTACAAGATTGTTACTCAAAGCCCACAGAGAAGAGAACACACACAAGAAACCCTAACTGGAGCCGCCAACAACCCAGGCAACACACAACCCTAGCTAGAACACTCGATCCACTAAGATAGTGAATCTTAGAACCTCTCACAGTTAGAAATCAAGAGAAGATATACAGAGATTACACAATATCTCACGAACTCTCACAGATTTCACTCAGAAAAAGAGAGAGAGAATCTAGAAGACTACTGTAGCAGAATGAATCGAAGAATTAGGGTTGAAGATGAAGAGACAGAATATAAAGAGTCTTCACAAGCTGGACCGGGTCTTGTGCTACCACTGGGCCGAGTTGCATCCAGTTGTGGGCCTTGAGGAGTTTAGCTCAATAAATAGGATGGGCCTATTCTCACATAAACAGTTAAGTATACAAAAATTATTAAACAAATAGCAGTTAAGTTTTAAAAAATAATTTTCACAAATAATAGTTAAGTATTCTAAATCGGGGGTGTGGCCATATAACATATAATTTTCTCATAATTGTTATGTCATGTTGAGCCTTGGTTGCAGACTGAGTTGTCATTTTATTGATAGTTTTAGAAAATTATTATTATTATTATTATTATTATTATTATTATTATTATTATTATTATTATTATTATTATTATTATTATTATTATTATTATTATTACACCTTGAAAACCAATTTCAAAATCCAACATAAAAAAAAATTCATACGAAAATAATCTGTGAATACATTTGAAATATTTCTTTTGAAATATCTAAACATGATTCGATTCTCAAACTAAATCTACAAAATACTATAATATCATTAACATAAAATAACTATTGATAAACATTTAAATTTTCGTTTCCATTTAATTATTAGTTTTAATTGTGAATGTGGTGGATCAGTTTAAAACTCGATACTAAATTCAAATTTGCTAGTTTTTAGCATTTTGAATTGATTTTTTTTCTCCAAACAAAATATTAGTTCAAATTTGATATGCTAACTTTTTGCATTTCGAATTTTGGTTATTGATTGTAGCTTTAAAAATAATACTAAAGAACATAGGTAAGTTTCTTTGTTTATACAACAAATAATTGTTGAAAGAGAAGTAGAGTTGATAGGAAAAGAGGAGCATAGATGATCTGCAACCGCTATTTCAAACAGTTTCCAACAAACAACAATAATACAAAACCACAAAAGAAAAAATAAAATAAAACAAAAATTGGAACACTGAAAATGGCTGGACAACAAGATCCCAAAACACTAGCACAGAGAGAGAAAGATTGTTCCTGCTGTCAGTTATGGTTGTTGCTGGTTTTCACCTACAATTTGAGATTAGACCTGAGCAGTGCCTTCAGTAAATTTAGGGTCCTCACATCTGTACTTACCATCGGGTCCGATTCCAAATCCCTTCGGGTCAGCAAATACGTTCTCTAGCAGCTGACTACGCGCAGGGACTGGGCTTTCATCGGCAAACTCAACAGATTCTTCGACAATCTCATCAATCTTCTTCTCTATGGCCTTCAGTTCTCCTTCGTTTGCCAAGTTGTTTTCGAGTAAGTACTTCTTCAGTGCGGTAATGGGGTCTCTTGTGGCGTAGTGAGCCTTCTCAGCTGCCAGGATAAACAGATATATTAGTTAATAGTTATAACATGGATGTTGTGAATCATCGTAGGCGATTATATGGGAAGTGCAGGTGGTTTCAAGTTTATGAAGCCTAGTGACTATTCGGATGATCGACCAGGACACAACGACAATGATTACAAAGTCTACCAATATTCAGTGATCGTGTCGTATACTTATCAGGGGGATGAGCAACTTGAACAACAAATCAAAAGAATAAGCAGAGGATGCCTATTTCCATATCAAGTGCACATGATTTATCAAGCAATGCTGCTTCATCATATTGAATCCGACAATCCAAGAAAATAGTTTCATCATATTGGAATACAAACTCACATCCCTATTATCTCAAGCGCATTCCAGCAAAATTAGTAAAATTCATTCCTAACCTATTTGGAATAATCAGAGTTTTCATCAGATCATATTGTTCATTGACTTGCAGATAACAGGTTTTTCTTTTTTTTTAAAAAAAATTATATGCCATATATGGAACAAATAATGCCCCGTCGGATTCTTGTCCACAGATAAATATCCAGGATAACTCACCAAATACACTCTTGAAACAAAATGTAACAATGAGATTGAGAATTAAATGTGTTTCAAAATGCTCACCAGGGTCACGAAGCTCATCGGGATCTGCCAAAGAGTGTCCTCTGAACCTATAAGTCTCACACTCAACCAAAGTCGGACCTTCACCTCTTCTAGCCCTACCAACAGCCTCCAGTGCAACCTCCCTCACCTTCAAAACATCCATACCATCAACATGAACACCAGGCATCCCAAATGCCGGACCTTTCTTCCAAATTTGGGGATCGGAGGTGGACCTTAAGTGGGACATCCCAATAGCCCACAAATTGTTCTCAACAACAAATACAATGGGAAGCTTCCATAATGCAGCCATGTTCAAGCATTCAAAGAACTGGCCGTTGTTGCAAGTTCCATCCCCAAAAAATGCTAGTGTCACCTCATCACAGTCCTCCTTCAGGACTTCCCTCTTATATTTGCTAGTAAAGGCAGCCCCTGTCGCAACAGGAATTCCTTCGCCGATAAAAGCAAACCCACCAAGAACATTGTGCTCCTTCGAGAACATATGCATGGAGCCACCCTGGCCCCTGCAGCAACCAGTGGTCTTTCCAAAGAGCTCGCTCATGACCTGACGGGCTGGGACACCTTTGCTCAATGCATGAACATGATCACGATAAGTACTCACCACACAATCTTCCTTCTTCAAGAGCTTGATAAAGCCAGTGGACACAGCCTCCTGGCCATTGTACAAGTGAACAAATCCAAACATTTTGCCTCTATAGTACATCTGGGCACACATATCCTCGAACGATCTTCCCAAAATCATATCCTCGTACAATTCCAAGCCCTCTTCCTTAGTTATCAGCTGCATGCACACACACACATAGACCATCCCTTTAAATCCCAACAAAAGAAAAATAAAATCTTAAAACAAATCTAATTATTCTTCCCGTAAGATAAATGCAGTAATTAAATCATAATCAATCTAAAATAAACAAACAATTCCAGACACAATAAATTAAAGAATAAAATGAAAATCCCTTCAATCCCAGACTCTAATTAGAGGGCCACAACCACAATACATGACAATTCCATAAAGAAAAACAATCAAACAAGAAAAAGAGTAACATAATTACTCAAAACTAATAAGGATCACAAGCACCTAGCCATTGAATAATGCATGGAGCACCATTTAGATTCAGCGATCACTACAATTTTTTTTCCTTTAAAACGCCGCCGAGCTAATAGCGAACCTTCACTTGTATTCGATGCTACATTGGTGAAATACACTAGGAGCAGTTTCTAATGCAAATACACACACACACACACAGTATGTGAAAATCCATGGTGTATAAAAAAGATACCAGATTAGCGACGGCGGAGCTGGCCTTGACCTTTTTCTCCTTAACAACTTCCGAGGAAACTGCTACAACGGCGCCAGATCGGCGGCTAGCGGCCGAAATCGCCGTGTTAGCATAAAATAACTTGTTTCCGAGAAATTTGGAGCCAGGAAACGAATTGGGCCCGGAGATTTTACAGCAAGATTCAGACTTTTCAGCAGATCTGGAGGAGCTGAGCACCAGCGGATTGTGAATGATTTTGGCCGTAGCTGAACAAGCCATTTCGCCACGAGAACACAATGCAACGGGGAACAGCCCAAAAACCTGCTGATTGTAGCAGGAAGAGGCTGAAATCTAGAGAGAGAAAGGGACGACGGAGATTGAGGAGTACGAAGGAATGAATCGAGAGAAATTAATATAGGATGGGGAAAGAGAGAGGGGCGGAGAGAACGAGAGAGTGTTTATGTGGAAATAATCGTCACGAAGAGTGTGTGTTTCTTGTGCCTTGTCATTTTAACCTCCTCAATCATTCATTTTTTTACCATTTTATTTTGTCAAAATTTTATTCTTTTTTTTTAAGTGTTTTACTTAAAGCTGATAAAATAAAATATTGAAAAAAGATTAATTATTTTTTTGGGCTGATAGTCGGAGAATCTAGAGGATGTCTAGCTAGATATTATAACAAGATTATGAATTTATATATTTTATAAAAAAAAAGCTTCTAAAATTTATGAAATGTTGGACTTTATTTAATAATAAATTAGTTTTGAATGTCAAAAGTAAACGATTTGGTTTATAGGTATTCTCCTCATATTTGACATTTAGTGCACTCTACAATGTTACTTTGCAGTTTAATGATACTTTTTTACGAGTACTTCAAATTTAGGATACAAAAGTCTTTAGAGGCCTAATTTTAAAGTTCTAAACATTTCTAGAGCTGGAATTTGAAAATTAAATAGAACATTGAGGTAGATCTATTATTTGTGAAATTTATAAATAAAAAAAATTATGTGTTATAGTTTTCAAATAAAAAAAATATACAGAATTTGAATAGACTCGAGAGTGAGTTCCGCAAGTACTGGAAAAGTGATGTATATTTCAAAGTACTATATGAAAATAAAACAAACTATTTCTATTGAAACAATCTTCTTTTTTGAGTTGAAATGAGATCATTCCATTTAGAAATGGAACAAAATGAGCTAAACCTTCTACATAATATCACAAAACAATATTAAACACGAGATAAACGGAATTCTTCAAAATGTTACGAAATTCATGAAAAAAAAATGACGTGCAATTTGCAACTACATTTTTGTCCACATTAATGATATCGAAAAAGAAGAATAGGTAGGGGTAGAGAAAACTTTGGTGATTTTTCTCATCTACTAACGACCTTTCACGGCTGGAAGCATATTAAATCATCAACCATAATAGCAACATTGGTAAATCATTAATCAAACTTTATTACAAATGTACATTCACTCATATACTTCTATTGCAAATATATCAGATGAAAAAAAAAACATTTATAACAGATGATCTCGTGCGGAAATTACCTGCCACATCACAACACAAGCCAAGACTTATTCTGTTACAAAGAATATAAGTGGAAAGAGAAAACTGATGCATACATATCTTATCTATCAATATATAGATGGTGGAGTTCGTATCTACAGAAAACATCGGACAGGTTAGAATGCGCGTAATACATACCTCATTTGTTGCAATCCTCTCTAAATGTTCAAGATAAGAGCCCGATGGAGAAAGGGGTTCAGCAATGGTGCCTCTGAGTATCTCACCCAAAACAAACGAACCAACCCTGGAGCAGGGAAAAGAATTCGGAGAAGGCTCCTGAGTTTTGTACTCCTCCTTGCACAATATATCGAGGGAGACACTAAATTCTATATTAGATGTGTACTCTTCAGGAACCTGATTGTTCTGCTGTAGTACGGCCATACTAATTCAATGAAATCCAGGTATCTCTCGACTAACCACCCTTGCAAATCCTTCATTTTTCTCCAAGTCATTTCATTGTACTTCATGTTTCTTATGTCTGCTATAGGTTGCAATATATGCATCCTCAAGGCTTCTTTTAGCTTCCCATGGAAAAGGTAATCATGTACCAGGAAGTAATAGACGGGCAGGTTCTTGACTACATTGACTGTCTGCTTAAAGCTGAATGCATAGAGCCCACATAATGCTCGGAATATCTTTATGTTAAAAGCAACAACTAATGGTCCAATAATCCACAGGGGAATCAATTCTTTCGACACTTCCATCCCGTATACAAGGTTAACAGCTAGGTATAGTGGGATGCTGCATACATAACAAACGAAGAACAAAGCAATATTTATATGAGTTGCAAGTGAAATGTATGGAGCAAACTTTATAGCTCATCATATAAGAACAAAATAAGGAGTGAAGATACTGTTAGTTTTCCTATGTAAGCAAATATGTTAAATTCTAAATCTTTAGCAGATGCTTCACAAGTGACAACATGAAATTAACACCAAAGTTCGAAAGATGAAGCTACTACAGAGTACACGATAACAAAAGCAACAAGTTAATCAAAACCTTTTTCCATATAACTTGATTATTAAGCAATAGCTGATCCAAAAACTGAATCCCATTCAAGGACACTTAGTTGACAAATTTCAGAAAACAAACAATGAGAAGAAATATTTTCAACCAAGAACGTTGGCAAAACCTTCAGCTGAAACTGCTAACAAATCTCATGCAGTAAAACAGAAGAGAGGTAACTTTTCTGATCTTTTTAACATGGCTCTTTAGCACTTAGAATTTCTTTATTTTCTCAAAGCAAAAGTAGTTTCATGCAGAAAAGATGTGTTGACAACCCTCCCCCACAAACACTGTGTGTGTTGGGGGGGGGGGGGGGGAGAGACCAGCATACTTACAATATTAAGAAGGGAATCCTTATTGTTGCATCCAGACTCAAAATATAGCACCACACTGCCTTTAGAATTTCACCTTTTTGCTTTACTGAAGTATGTGGCGATTCTGATGTTTCTGACAAAGCAGATTTTTTAAGAATTTTATCTGCTGCTTGGGTTTGTGATGGTGCACGAAGTAACATCAACCAACTCTTGAATAAGTTCTGCATAGCCAGTGACCTGGTTGTTGCTTCAACAGATGGTGAGAGAGGAGCAGGAACATCATTCTGTACCTTTGAAGATTCTGCTGAGGATTCTTCACTCTTATGCTTCAAATAAGATATTGGAACAGCATTATTGAGGGACTTTGAGCTATTAACTCTGCCAATAGCAGAATCATCAAATTGGTTATCTTTAAATCCTGATATTTTGAATGATTTTGACTTTGGTCCAAGGGAAAGAGAAGCTCCTATACTGGAAGCAAGCATTTGATTAGTTTAAGTTGATTAACAGTATATGAAGGGATCTAGTATTGATCTAGAATATATACAACTTCAGAAAGAACGAATAGAACATCACAAATTAGACAATATAATGCAGTAGTTTACAAGATATCATTGTACAAATTGGATGTAAAGACTCATAGAGATCATCATAGGCTCCAGAAAAATACCTTGAACATGATCTGCATTTCAAAGAGACAAACCTATCTTTTCTCTCAACAACATGGAATGCTGGCACACGATGACTTAACTTGCTCCCTCTGCTCCACAGTGAAGGCACAGTAGGGGAAGTACTACAAGAACCCTGAACAAAGTCATCATGAAGATTGCTTTCATGCTAAAATTATAGAAAGAACACATGAGAACTGGTTATTCAAAAAATAAGAATAGATGATAATTCTAGTAAACAAAATGATGTCCGAAAAGGATAAGAATAAGATCCTCTATTTTTTTCTTTTTTTAAGTTGATAAGATCCTGTGATATTAATTCGGCATTGTGCGTAATGAGATAGTTCTATTGTATTTAAAATCCTGTTTCAAAACCAGTAATACTGTTAGCAATTTGATTCTCAAATTCTAGTCTTCCATATCTTAACAATTTGTCCAAAATATAAATGTTGACAATCAAAATTACCTTTAAAGGGTGGGTTGCCAATGCCATAGTCTACACCACCTGAATACACCACACGAATATGAAACTCATAATTCTTCCGTAGAGCCCTGGAAAGAAAAAGATTAACTTGTCTTTGCCGGGCTCAAACAAAAGCAAATTATTAAGGAAACGACACTTTCAATCCCCTCCTGAAAGTTAAAAAAAAAATGCACGCCTTTCTCGACATCTAAGACTTGAAATTGGGGAAACATTCATCATTTCATCCCATAATTAGCGAGAATCATCATCACACATAAAAAAAAAAAGTTGAACTTTTTTCCTTGTTTTCTCAATTCATATAAATTTCTACATCATCTATAGACACCCTGCACCTACAAAAACAGTACAAAACACAAAAGTACATACATTTTAAGCATATAACTTCAGTCTTTATGCAGACCACTACACAAACCCACGGAGAGAGAGAGAGAGAGAGAGAGCTTACGATTACAATTAACTCGCACGCCGTCGGACGATCGGCGATGTATACTTCAATTTCTGCGGAATCCCTTTTTACTCTCGAGAAGGAAGACGGGACAAAATTTTGATAAAATTAGGGCTTTGAAACAATCCCCCTTAATTTGATTACTTCACAATAATTTGGGAAATTTGAAGCGACCACCCACCGGTTTGGGTATAAATTTAATAACGATTATCATAAAAATGAACACTATAATAAAACCAACTCAAGTCAATATTTATAAAGTCTAATTATACAATATAATAATCAATTATTAATAAAAAAATTAGAAACTAAAAAATAATTTTAAGTTATAATTTGATAAAATGAATCCTAAATAATTATTATTAAATTAAATTAAAGTGATTTTTTTTTGAAAAAAAGTTATAAAAAAAAATCAAAATTTAATACCACGACAAAGAGCATAACACAACATATGTAACCGGGGATTTCATGGAACTATCCCCAAAATCTTCTTTACAAAAGAAAGTATGAAACATTTAGGAATTATAACCAACAAGTTACAAAAGAGAAGAAAGGGAAAAACAAATAAATTAGAGAGACAATATTATGACAATGAGCGTAAAATAAAATGTGTAACAGGAAATTTTAGGGGACTATCTCTAAAATCCTCTTTAAAAATGAAGTGTGATACGTTGGGAAATTGTAACCATAAGATGACAAAGAAGAAGGGAAAACAAATCAATTAGAGAGAGAAGATTGTGAATTGATGTACATGTGTAACTAACTAATAATTACATTGAGAAAAAAAAATCAAATATATTAATTTCTAACGATATAGGATTACTGATTGTATGAAGAGATGAAGTTTATGCAATCAATTTATTAGCTTGATAAAACAAGTTAGTTGTAAATAATTATGACATGCATAAATCACCATAAGGCAAGACAATTTTTTGGTGAGAGTTTATTGTAGCAAATCAAACAACAAATTGTATGATCTTTTGTGCATGATCATTCCTTAATCACTCTATAAATAGTTAAATACAGGTGTTGAACATTTCCTCAATATCATTAACTGCAATTTTAATTTTTAATCACCACCTATGATCTAATTTGTAATTTTTACACCACTTTCAGAACTTTGCAATAACAACACCGTCTTTCAATTTATAGCAATTTTGGCATCTCCAATTTTTTCGATGGTAGAAATCCAACATGAAATATTTTTTTCTAGATGTATTAAGCCCGTATAGGATCTCGATGAACCTAACATATTTGAACCGCATCGAATTCCGACTGACTAATAAATTAGAAGTGTTGAAATTGTTATAAATCAAAATATGAAGTTATTATTGCAAAGTTTTAAAAATGATGTCAAAATTGCAAACTCGGCAAGGGTGATGTTTAAAAATTGCATCAAACCCTTTAATTTAAAGGGAAATAATATAATAATATGATTATCAAACCCGAGAATAACTAGCTCGTTTCATTTAGCATGCCATAAACAATTTCAGGAGAAATTAATAATCCAGAACTTTTGTTAGGAAGTAAGTTAAATAGTTTCCGATTATATGCTTCCCAACATATTAGTTATTTTATTTAGAGGCTCAGTTATATCTCATTTCATCAATTTATGGCTTCTCATTGGAACCCTTCATACAAACTGAAACCTTTACCTGCGAGTTCTCAAGGCTCTATTGCTCTTAACATTTTAAGCTCATCAACATCATTAAAAAAGCACGCTTGAGTTGCAGGATACATACTTAGATCATGAGCTTATAGACACGTCATCACGACGAGATATCGAGCAAACCAACAAGAACAACAAGAGTATCTTACTTGCACCCAAAAGGCTGGTGTAATCAGCAGCACAAAATAAAGCATCAAACAGGCTAAGCCATTCTGAATTCACAGGACAGACAAGGAGACCAAGAGCAAAGACGACAAGGTTCCGACAAAAATATGGAACATAAGCTACGATGTACCATTCTACTTCGTTCTTTGGCCTGCACGCAGGCAAGGCACAACATCATCAGTTTACCAGATACACAAAATGCTACTACACTTGCCAATAAGCCACATTGCAGTGTATCGAGAATCAATTACAATTTTAAATGGGTTATCTCGTCTCATTTCCTTGACCTAACATAACACATCCCTCAAAGGTGTGCCCTAAACCTGGCCCCCGGCCCCTATTCCTGCTCAATGCATGCATATGTCACCAGTTAAGAGACAAACTAACATTAATTCTATCATGAGAACTCAAAATGTAGAAGCATACCTAAGATGCAGATACTTGGTTTCAAACCTAATCAAGCAAAGACAACGAGTCGAAATATTCAAATCTCACTCCACAATCTCCCTGCCAGATTCTACAATGACTGCACCACTTCATCTCCTGTAAAAGTTTCCTCCACGTTTGGGGTGACTCTGGCCTCTTTCCCTGTGTCTTTGGTCCGTAATATCAGATCCTCCATCTGCAACTGCAAGCTCCTCAACTTTTTCAGTTTTGTGACCCTTGAAAGGACCAACTGGCTGGTACTCCAAGTGAGCATTCTGCCTCTGCCTTTCCCGGAATGCATGTACATTATGTGGCCTGTTATCATGCCCTGAAGACCATTCTCCACGGGAGTCATGGCCTCTGACAGGACGATTGTTTTGCCTTCCGGGTCTCCTAGATCCTGATGTAACATTGTGCTCAAGCTGATCATCCATGTTAGTACGAGGTAATTCACCAGAGCCAACTGGATCTTGGTTCGGGGAATAAGGACGCCCTTTTACTGGAGCAGGCTTCTTCTCTCTATCGAAGTCTTGATGACGGCATGCAACTGAATCATCAGCTATATTACTTTTGACATTGACAGATTGGCCTGGCTGAGGCTGACCGAAGCTCCTACTCTCCTTATCCTGTTGGGGCACTGCTTGCACCTTATGCTGAGAATTATCCTTCCTCGGGATCTTATTAGTTTCCAGACTAACAGATTCACTTCCAGCATTTCTATTTTCTTGCTGATTATTTGCAAAATTTGGGCTGGACTTGCGTTGCCAGTGAGAGGATGTCCGCTCGCCAAAGCTCCGGTTCTCTTTTGAAATAGTAGATTTATCCATCTGGTTCACATCTGGTGCTGAAGACTGAATGGAACTTCCATCACCTTCGCCATATACAGTATTATCAACATCAGGATTATTTCCAGCACTTCTTGGGCCCCTAGGTGGATGTCTCTTTCCCCTGCCAGTTGCACCCTGCTCTCTCGCTGAAGGATGTTTGCTTGCTGCAGCAGCAGTTGTATCAGCAGATACGTTGTTGCCACCAGAGATTTTCGTTTCCACGTTCACTCTATTTATCTCACTTCTCCCAAATTGCACAAGCTCCTTGGATTGCTGAATGTCCTTGGTAGGCTCAGACATCGGAGATGGCCCAATATGTATACCTTTCACTTGAGATGAATCTGTTGGACCACTATGCACGCCCTTCATCTGAGATGAATCTGTTGGACCACGTTGTCTCCAAGTGCCATGATCTTTTTTACTCTTGTTATGGCTGATATCCCCCACATTTGCCTCTAAGTTAGATCTGACATTTGAAGTTGCAGAGCTTACAGGCTGCGAATTGGCAGAAATAGCTGACCCAAATTGTTCCCCCCCAGAACCCTCATTTGATCTAGATGAACTAACTGAAGATGATAAAGGTGGACTGCTTCCTTGCTGAGCCAGCTGTGGCTTTGGGACATATCTCTCCATTTCAGCCCTCTTGCCTTTCAAACTATTTTGTGCCATATTATTACCCTTCATTGAATTCGCAGATTCCTGCACAGAAGTTTGACTTGCCTCCTCTGAACCCTTAGCCTTAGGAGCCCATACAACAGTATCATTGCCGTGATGCTTGTCTGTAAATCTATGGGCCTGTTGATTTTTTGGAATTCTGCGGGATGGTTGAGGTTTCCACTGATTAGATACTTTGCTCTGGGATTCTTCACTGGGTAAGGATGAGGATATTTCCCGAGTCTGCACTGCTGTATCAGGCTCACTCACTGTTGAGACAGAGGCACCCAAATTTGACACCGAATCAATAGATCCACCGTTGTCAGTCGATTCATTTCCATGAGTAACGTTTGATGTCACTAGTGGTAAAACAGGAGCACTAGGTGTTTCATCCGGTTTGGGCTTAGGTTTATTATTCCTATTAATTCTCTTCCTTTGCTGGGCAGAAGGCTCAACCAAAGTATTGGATATGTTTAGCACATTTGACTCACTCAGTCTGGTATCGATTGACGGAGGTCCGTGCATATCAGCAACAGTTGCATGAGTATGATCTTTTTGGGCCTCAAATGTAGAGCTAGACACAGTTTTTTCATTCAAATGCTTCTGCAACATGCTATTCTGCTTCTGCTTGTAGCCAGCTCGCTTGGATCTGGAAATTCCTCCATCATCAGGTTGAGATACTACTTTTTTAGTACTACCATCTTCAGAGTCTTCATTTCTAGGCAAAGGAGACACATTAGATTCCAATAAACTTTTTTGTTGCATCACTGGATGCAAGCTCCTTGACACTTCAACTGATCCTCCAGCCTTATTTGTGTTGCTATCTGTTTCCACAGCAGCAACAGCGGGATTCAAGACTAAGTTAAAGCCAGATTCGTTAGTCTTGAGTTCAGCAATCACAGTGCCAAAAACTGTATGTGATTCTTGTTGTTCTACCCGGATGTCACCAACGATCGGAGTTCTCTCATCCTTCTGGGTTACAACTTCACCTGCTAGTTTTCGGCGATCCAATTCTTCTAGTTTAGCAAGAGCCTTGGCCTTCTGCTCCCTTACTCGGTCTTCCTCCTCCTTCTGTAGTTGCAGGGTGCGTTGCTTCGCTAACTCTCTCATCTTGGCACGCTGATTTAATACATAAAGATAAGGTCACACAGAAGCAAACAAAGCGCAGTCAACAAGTATACAACAGAAGTAAAAGAATGTATAGGATCAAGTGATCAACCTGTGCCTGAATATCATCTGAATCGCATACTTCAGCTGAAACTCCTTCAGCCTTCACTGCTGGATCCATCATAGCATTTTCAGAAGCCTCCACGACAATATTAGGGCCATGAGAATGGATATTTGGTGTGGATTCATTATTTGAAGCTATAACTGCAACTGAGGAATCTGCAGTAGGAGACTTCCTTCGCCATCCATCAGTATCCTGACTGTTGAACTTTCCTTTACCACGATGATCGACTCTAGGATGCCCACCATGATATGATCTCCTGTATAATCAAATAGTTAAGAAGCAATAAGCATAAATATATTCCCTGAAAGTAAAATGAAAGGTTATATGCAAAGCATATGCATATCATGCTTTCATACCTAGAGACGACAGCAATTGGCTGCGTTGGATTAGCACCAACAGGAACAGTCACTTCATTAGGGGCAGGGGCACAGTTTCTGGAAACAGGAATCCTTTGAGAAGACCCAGCAGCATTACCAACTTCCCTGCTACAATTATTAACCTTCATATCAACAATATGAGGCCCAGTCCTTTCATCTCCCCTATTATCAGCACTGGTGGAATCATTCCGTCCATCAGAAACACGAAATTTTGCATTTAAGCCATCAATTTTATGCATTAGTGCTGAATTTTTGGCTGTAGCCGGTAATACAGCATCTCTCTCACAAGCAACAGGTAGCTGAGGCACTACAGGAGGAAAAGAAGGTGGACCTTCAGATTTATTTGTCCAGTTATCATCAACTCCTTTTGGAGTGTACATGCCCTCAAATGACTTCACTTTAATGCTGTCTACTGAATGAATTCTATCTCCATAACTGTTGGAAGGGTTCTCACTTGGTGCCATCCTCTTGGTGGACACAGCTTCTTCTGTGTCCTCTTCAGCACCCCACTCGGACTTTCGAGAAGATACAGGAAATCGAGTTTTCCCAGGATGCGAGATATTAGGTGGCACATGTTGCTCCCAATGACCTCCTTCCTCTTTTTGATCATACTCATTATGGATGTTTAGAGGAACTCTTTTTGGTCCACGTGTATCTTCTGAATGACCAGACTCCACTTGTTCTGACATTGTTTTTCCAGTAGGGCCACGTGCAGTAGCTCGACCATGAGAATTGCTTATATCAGGAGCAGGGGCTGGATAACCATTATAAACAGGGGGGCCTGTTGCCATGCCCATATATGGAATATCGCGTTCACTGTTGCAATAGCCCATAGGCGGTCCATAATAACTCTCATAAGGCATTGGACCTGGGGGGGGCGGGTAGAAATTAGGCCTAAACGGCATGCCTGGACCTGGTCGAGGATAGGCCTCGTGCATTTGTGGCCTGTATAAATCCCCATTTTTGGGGTGGGGTCCTCGAGGACCTGGCGGTGGACCTGGCTGAGAACCTGCCAAAGGTGGAGGTGGAATCTGAGGCCGATAATAAGGAAATGGTTCCATGGGAAAGCCACCCGGAGGTACATGAGCCCCAAAAGCAGGACCTCGTGGACGTCCCCCATACCAACCACCAGCTGGACCATTCATAGGAGGGCCACGCCACCCCTCAAAACGCTGAGGGGCAGTGTTGGGATTAAAATATTGATGGGGATCCCCCTGCCATTTCTCCATACTCGGATGGATATCATCCTCAGCATGTTGGGAATTTTCTGCCCTCCATGTATTAACAGTTCCGTGCTTTATATCTGCAATCAAAGAAGAATATTACTGAGCACAGGTCTAGACAACCTAAATTAGAGCAATAAATTAGAAAGACAGATGTATGCATTGCATACCAGTATGGGGTATATTGTCCTCTTTGGCCTGAACTATTCTACCAGAAGCTGAGCTAGGACGGCAATCTGTCAAGTGACGTTCGCAGGTCAGTGAAACATAGTATAAATCCTTTAATCAAGTATCACTACCATTAAGAAATGCACGAATAAGCAAGACAAATGACCACCAAAATCACAGAAAGAAAAGAAAAGAAACACATTCTCTATATAAAGCTCATAACTGTTAAACTGTATAACCAGAACCCTGAAAATTTTCAAATACAACTTAAAGTATGGATTTTCTGGGAGAAAATCGCCTTAGATAGGTTTTGGACATGATACAGGACTCACCAAGAGACACAGTATCCAAAATAAGCATTGTTTTGCAAGCAAATGAACCACTCATATCACTGCAAGCGGAGGATCTATGGTCTTACAAGGCTTTCAGGGAGGAAATAATCTGGGGGGAGGATACTACTTGCATATAATACAGGGCTGACCAAGGAATCTAGTGTCTAAATTAGCATTATGTTACAAGCAATAGACTCTCTCCGATCATTATGAGCTGAATATATCATCTCGACACTAAAAATGCGCACAAAATGAAAGTGTGGCCACACATAGAATTTCTAGACAATGCTGAATTTGAAGCATTAATAATGGGGGAAAAAAAAAAGATACGTCATTTTATGTAATACAACCACCTTCTGATTCGATATTTTTTACTGAATTATCTTTCTCAGAACCAAGAGTTGGAAAGTCTCCGGAACTCAGAGAGAAACTATCTTCCTTCAAGGACTTCACCCCCTGCAAATTTACTCAATTTTAGCCCATAAAGATGACAAGTAAAACCAAAAATATAAAGTTAACTTGGGCTCAGACATACTGCTTATAAGCATGCAATAGTACAGCCCCAAACAGGTACAAACATGACATTCACATGGATAAGAACAGGGATTTCTGTTAGCATACATAAGTGCATTTAGATATGAAGACCAAGAAAAATGTATTAATCATACCAATCTTTCTGCAGTAACACTTGAACCCCATGCTGCAGAAGTTTTGGACACAGGCTCAGCAAACCTTGAAAGCTGTGAGCTATTAGGTCTGTTTTCTGCACTTCTAGGACGCAATGAAGATGATGATGATGCCTGGTTTGATGACAATGTCCCAGAAGCAGATGAAGGTCTAGAGTTTGAAGCCCAAGCATTTGGAACATGATCATGAGTTCTATCACTGCCTGAGGTTGATGGTCGGGTACCACTTCCACCTGATGAAGGGCGGCCACTGATATGACTAGGTGAAACAGTGCCACCATCAGCATTTGGTGACAATGATGAAGAGGTCCATGGACTAGAGCCAGATGAAGACGAACGGCTTCCCCAGCTAACGGTACCCCTATTTAGCACAAAAGATCATTCAGTTTAACAGGGAAAATGGTGCAGTATAACTCCTAGCGAACAAGGAGCATTAACGAAAACTGCTTCCAACAAAGAACTATATAATTTTGCTTCTGTATCAGACAACAAGAAGCACTCACTTGGGAACAATTTCAACATTAGGATCCAATCCATGATTCTCCAACCTTCAAATAAACCAAAGACATTATTAGAAAGCAATAACAGAAAGAAAGAAAAAAGGGAAAAAAAGCAAGCTCAAAAAAAGAGAGAATATGAGGGAAAAAGAAAAATAAAATAAAAAATGATCAGGGTGTGAGTACCGTTGGCTCGGCAAGTTTATGGGTTTTGGAACAGACACTTTCCCCAACACAGTCATGCCACCCCTTCTCGCAGAAGCCCATCTATGAAGGAATAAGACAAAATAAGACAGCAGGCAGCACAAGTAAAATCCCATTCTTTCAAAGAGATAAAAAAAAAGGCCATATACTTAATTCCTGAATAATATTTTAGAAAAGAATAAAGGATAATAGTTAAAATTTACTAATTAAAATGAAAAACTTCCAAAAGATCAATGGATAACCCAATGTGAAAAACGACCATATACTTCATTCCAGAATTAGACATGCCAATGAACTACCAACTTGAACATTTGAGCGTGCAATTCACAAGCAAAACGAAGTCATCTATACTGACATTTTACAAGTCCCTCCACATACCATAAAATACTGCAGGATAATCCTTCACATTCAACAACATAACAAAGGGAAAATCTATAGGCTATAGCAAGGCTCATAAAGTACCTTCGCTCTCCAGCCAACATACTTGAATTCATTGTTCAACTGAAGTGTCAATGTCATCCAAACAACTTGAGATGTCCTAAAACATTAGAGAAGACAAACTATTAATCAGAATAAATTCAAACTAAAATATGGAGGAGCGGGGGGCTGCTTTGCTGAAAAATCTGTCCCTTATACAAATCGGATGGATTGCTAGAAAAGGTAAGGCCATAAAAGGGAAAGTGTAAGGATGGAAGAACTAATTCAAGGTGAAACAAACAATGAGGAAAGCAGAGATTTCCCAACAATGACTAGTTAAGACAGCATACAGTATCTATTACACGAGTTGTTATACAGCTTAACAGTACCTGACAGAGTGCCTGACAGAAGACAACAAACTACCCGACTGACGACGCTTAAACTTTTCCACTAATAACACTTAAAAGGTTGGATAATACAACTTGGGTATTGCTTCTTCATGGTCAAATCAGTATCAAATTCAACAGTCTCATTATATAATCAATGCTATATATCATGTTCAATTTTAAATAAATTATAATCATACTTTTGACCAAAGCACATACTGAAAATCATAGTGCGGATAGATTTTGCCAAAACATGGCAGATTAACCTTGAAAAGTATCCACCCATAAAAAAATGGAGCCAACTAGCATTCGATGACGTCTGCTATAATCTACCAAATGTCCAAATGTAAACTTGAAGAACGAAATGATAGCCGAAATACAAATGGTGTCTGGTACATTAATCATGCAAGGATTCAGAGTAATAGAGTTTGGCCCTAATTATTCACGCATATAAAAAAAATCATTAAACAAGTCACATTATTAATATATTTTTAAAGACTTGCAAGAAAGAAAAACAACTCTATCACAAGAATTGAAAATGATTAATCAATGAACAAAGATTCAAACTCAAACATCTACTAAAAACTCCATCCAAGAAACTAGGTAAACAAGTCTATATGGCACTCCCACAGAGTGGGTGGTGGGTAGGGTTGTGGAGGGATTGGAACTCCCACACAAAGTATACCATATGGTAGAAAAGGGGGGATACTTCAGTCACTCCTGAATCCTGATAATGAAAACGATTTTCGAGTATGTTAAGATTCCGAACCAATTATTCAGATACTGAACCGACTACATCCAATTCCTTTAAGGACTCAAATTCCAACAAAAATCCCAGACAAATTATTCAGATATTGAAACGACTACATAAACATGACATTACACCCAAAGCCCACAGTCCTGAATTCAGCTATGTTTCACAATTACACGGATCAAGTATTACAATAGCATTCCTAAACCAGCTCGTTGCACATGCCAGTTAATGAGCTACATGTTCTACCTCATAATCCGAATGCAGTAAACAATGTATCTGGAACTTCATAACACGAGAAGAGCAGCCAAAAAACGGCAGAAAAATCACCGTGCCCGAATATATCGCCAACATCTATACAACTATCATCTCCGCTGTACTATTCACCACAAATTCAAAACCCTCGGATACCTAATATTGAAACCCTAAATCCGGATTTTTTTTTCCAATTCTCGATCAAAATAGGATCTTTACACTAACTTCGACAAGCTATCATTATATGACTTGAAATTCACAGAGATTAAAGGAACGAACCGATGGAAGAAGCGAAGCCAGCTGGATCTACGCAAAGTATCGATTAGCGAGAGTCACAAATTTGAACGAATGCAAATAGTTCTGAAAGTTTATGTGCACGAATAGATAGATGATAGAGACGGTGCGGAGGGCGGGAGGCTGACGACGTCGTTCGATTGATCGCAGGGAGGGAAGATGAAAGGAGGCGGTGGCGAGAGGGGATCGGAGGAGAAGGGGGGAGAGAGAAAATTAGGAGGAGAGAGAAAATTTGAGTGAAATATAAACCTATATACTCAGTGGCTACTGCTGCTCTTTTCTCAAATTAACTATGGTTGAGTTGGCTTTTATTTTCTTTTTTTATTATAATTAAAATTATATATATATATATATATATATTTAAAATTCCTCCTTCAAAATAAATTATTGGAATTTTTATATTAGGTTGCATTTCTTTCTTTTTTCATTTGGCTTTGGAAATTTTTCATCTCCACAAACATATCGGAAATTGTCTAAATATTGTTATATAAAAATAAATGCATTGATGCACGTACTTTTATTATAACTAGTATTACTCCTATGCGATGCACAAGTAATTATTAATTTTAAAATTTGTAATATTATGATTATTTATGAATTTTATATGTTGTGCTTAATTTTTAAAATTAATAAAACGATATGCACATGTGTTAATTAATTAGGTAAGAAGACCAATTTTGTGTTGTTATGACAAACAAAAAGAAAATTCAATTTTAGGAACTAAATGAAAATCTGTGCTAGAAAGATCAAATTGAAATATTTCAGACGACACAATTTTATAAAAAGCAATGTAAAATTATCCAAGATTAAAGAACATTTGATTTCTTTGAATATCTGATAGGTATAAAAAATATTATTATTTAATTATTACAAATGATTAAATTTAGATAGAAAAATAATAATAATAATAATAATAATATATTATTATTATTATTATTATAAATGAAATCTATTTTATTATGCAATAAATGTAGAGTATAGATCATCCACTTATGCATAAAAAAATAAAATAAAAAAATATTATAAATATCAAATTTCCATGTAAAAATATAGAATCGTTGTCTATCACACGATTTTATCTTAATATATGTATAGATAGATAGATTTTGCAGAATATACATAGTCAGGTGAGTAATAATAGATAGAGAATATAAAATGGCTGCCATTAATGCTCCATTTTTTTTTACATATTAAATATTTTTAAGTGTTATGATAAGAAAAATAAAAAAGGAAAGCAAAAACAACAATTAATATCTGATTTTCATTTTCCAAAAAAAAAAAGGAATGCCCCATAAAAAAGGCCAAAAAATAAAATAAAAAAAAGGAAAGGAATGCCTGAGAAAAGGACAAAAAAAGCCTAATAAAAGAAAGGGAACAAAAAAACAAAATGAAAAAAAAAAGAAAAAGAAAAGAAAGGTAGCAGGCAGATGTCTGGGCTCAAACACGGGCCAATAAAGGAAATGGGCTGCTATTGACCACTACACCAAAATTATTATTCATATTCCTTTAAACAAAAACATTTTTAAATTAATTTTTGTCTGATTTTTTAAGATAATATTGCTCCTGCGATTTTGCCTTAAAATATGTATAGATAAAGTCATCCAACCAATTTTTTCATTCCGGAAAATTAATATTAGCTCAAATAGAAGATAGAATCATCTGCTACATTCTACGCAACACTCTATGCTCTGCGTTTAAAAATATTGATTTTTAGTCCTTTTTTTTTTATTTTAATTGATTGTGATTTAGTTTAATTTTACACATATTAATTAAGGTTCACTTTACCCAATTAGGGTATATATAATCATTTTTTTAGAAAATAATTAATTACTAATTTAAAAATGAAATTAAATATTAAAAAAATAATTATATACCCTAATTGAGAAAAGTGAACCCTAATTAACAAGTGTAAAATCAAACTAAAGTATAATCAATTGAAATCGAAGAAAAAATGAAATAAAAATTTAATATTTTTAAATGTGTAGCATAGAATGTAACAGATGATTCCATCCGCTCAAATATGACTATCCAAGATGGTTCGTGTCTCTCGTGTATAGTTTGTTAACTATTTATACAGTAAATATGTTTATCTACGTGACACTTCGTTAACAATCGTGAGTTTGTTCTTTTCTTTTCTTTTCTTTTTGAGAGAAATATCAGCATGGCATTAAAACGAATGTCTCTCAAAATAGGGAATGTTCGACAAAATAGAAACCAGCACATCTGCACATCACTGATGTATGAAAAATAAATGGCCAGATTTATAATAGCCCGAAGTTTTCAGTATTAGAGAAAAATAGTCTATGAAACCTTTAACGGTAAACTAGGGAAGAAAATTTACCTACGTATATGCCTTTTTGGGTAAAATGTGTCATTTAGTGGGTTAGAGATATTTGAGACCATCTTATATTTTTATTTGGAACCCTAGATTCAAGCTTAATTTGATTAATTGGAGTTTATTTATATATCGAGTACAAATAGATTAAGTGTGATCTTTATTATACACAAATACATACATACATTATATGTATATATATATATATATATGTGTATTATAAAAAAATAATAATTAAAGAGAAGATATCTTATTTCCCTACATGTCATGTGCTAAATAGAAGTAATATATGTGTCCTCATTATAGAATAAATAGATGGTCACTCATTTTTTTTTAAATTAAAATATGGGCAAAGGTTCATTTTGATCCTATAACTATTTGTGCAGGAGTACTTTGATCCCTATTTATCTTTTTGGTTCAAAATGATCCTATAACTATTTTAAAGGTTTAATTTGGTCCCTATTTTGATCCTCCAACTATTTTAAGACATACTTTTCTCACATAATTAGATTATTTCACACATTAACACACACTTTTTACACATATGGACTGAAACCGAAATTTCCACCATTTTCACAAAGATTCATCATATGGATTGAACATGAAATTTTCTCGATTTTCACAAAGAATCCTCCACTATTTTATGTTTGTATTGAAAAAACTTAATTATTTTATTTAGCATAACGTAAATAATTATTTTTGTATGTTTTTAGTTATTTTTTATTTTTTGTATGTTTTTTATTTTATCATATTTTTATGTTTTCATTTATTAATAATATTTAGATACATAGATTATTTCATACACTAACGCACACTTTTTACATGAAATAAATGAAATTATCTCAGTAATATGAATCATTATTATATGATAAAATAAAAAAACAACTAAAAAACATGCAAAAATAATTATTTACGTTATGCTAAATAAAATAATTAAGAATTTTCTATAAAAACATAAAATAGTGGAGGATTCTTTGTGAAAATGGAGAAAATTTCATGTTCAATCCATATGAGAATTCTTTGTGAAAATGGTGAAAATTTCGTGTTCAATCCATATATGTGTAAAAAGTGTGTGTTAATGTGTGAAATAATCTAATTATGTGAGAAAAATGTGCGTTAAAATAGTTGGAGGATCAAAATAGGGACCAAATTAAACCTCTAAAACAGTTATATGATCATTTTGAACCAAAAAGATAAATAGGGATCAAAGCGCTCCTACACAAATAGTTGTAGGATCAAAATGAACCTTTACCCTTAAAATATTAAGGAGATATACTAGTACTTTAATTAAACCTTGATTTCATTAAAACTCCAACCTCACAAAATATATTTGTGCAGCATAAGTTTCGTATGTATTATATATATGAGTCATTATGGATATGCATGCATATGTTGGATCATGTTTTAAAAAAATATATTAATTAATTAAATTTGAAACCCATTCTTCAACCTATTCTACCTAATTACCTTGCAAGTCTTACACGTATTTATATTGTTATATACGTGTATCTTTAGATTTCAGCTTTTGGATAGATAAAAGAAAAAAAAAACAAAACAAAGCTTCAGTTCTTCTTCATTTTGGAGACGCCTCAGACAGCAACCGCCTTCTTTTCTATTTTTCCATCATCAATTCGTAACAAAAAAAAT
This sequence comes from Perilla frutescens, assembly GCA_026008535.1. Taxonomy (NCBI): domain Eukaryota; kingdom Viridiplantae; phylum Streptophyta; class Magnoliopsida; order Lamiales; family Lamiaceae; genus Perilla; species Perilla frutescens. Next base: position 71,466,556 of record BRKX01000001.1, read on the forward strand.
TACCAAAACTATACCATAATCTTCATCTCATTCGTTAGATCGCAGCTACACAAGATTTCACTGGAATAGGTGACCGGAAAGTTAAGAACGACAGCAAGAAATAGTTGAGACTAGTTGTTCCGCCACCTAATGCCGTAGCCAACTTGCGGTGCGATTTCCCGCTGATCCGACAGTCGGATTTGCCCCAACGTTATACCGTTTCAAAGCTCTTCTTATAGGCTACGCATATCTAGCTTCTGAACGTGAATCAGAAGTCATTTGCTCCACCGATATCATGCCGAAAGGTAGCGTAAAACTGATGTCAACATCAGGTGCGCAGCTGCTGCTGCTAAGACGATCCTTCTACAACCTTTCCGGCGATCAAAACCCATCATTACCCATCATTCCACACATGGTTAGAAACCTCTCCCTACAATCCTTACATTTATAGTATCATATTCTAATTTCCACGTTGTTTGGTCGATCGTATTTATGTCGAAAGATGACGGAAAAACCTTGTTGGACGTCGATCGATGACTGCAGTTGTTGTCGATGCTGCATTGACGGCTTGTTTCCAACTTTTCTCCAGCTGAAACTCTGCATATAAATCATGGATAGAAACCTCTCTTCATCATCTACAATTCCAAGTATTGAGTTCTTGTTCTCTATAAATGATGGACAATTAAAATTAGGTTAAAGTTGAGGGTTCTCAATTTCTAAAAATAAAATCTGAAAATAATTCCTTATTTAGTTACGAAGTTATTGTTTAAATCTGATCCTAAATTATCTATCAAATGTTATTTTAAGCATTGATTAATGGTTGGGTGTTGAAGCTTGAGAATGAGACGGTTTTTGACCATGTTATAGGTTTATCGAAAGCTTTACTTTGTGAGTTAAATATCTATTGGATTTTTGAAGATAAATTTGATTAATCAGATGCTTTGCTAGCACTTATAGAGGCTGTTTTGATTAAACATGGAATATAAAGGGTATTTTATATTCTAATAATGAGGTGAGGGTGATCATTTGATTATTTTATAAAAAGAATAACTTCAAATTCAAGAAATAAAATATAATTTAAATCCTTGATCAATATTTCAAAAATTATATTTACTTGTTCAAATTATTTTTAATACCTAAATAATCTACTTGGCTGGTATAGGAACCCTTCACATATTAATGTGAAAGTTCAATCATGATACAAAATAGAGTATTATTTGGTTTATGTACGTTTAACCTTGTTAAAGTTCATTAGATATCGATTTTTAGATACACATTTACTAATCTATTTATAACGTTAGCTATTAGTTAATGGTAGGACAAGTTCTCAGGGTTGGAATTTTGTTAACTTGAAAGCTAAACAACAGTCTGAGCAGTTTAGAGGTTTTCTGCACAATTGGTCAATCGGGAGGTATCAAGAGCGACTTAAGGTGGGTTATATATATCTTTCTCAAATTATGTTCAGCTAATAAGCTCAACTATTTATCAACTGTGAAGCATTAATATTTGTATCAAAATATTTTAGCTCACTGTTCGCGTTCACCAGTATCCTACGAAAATATTGAGTGTTTAACTAGACTCGAGTTCGGATCCTTAAAGCTTTGGGACCATATACACTATCATTTATTAGACAGCTAGGTTGGAGGACGCGTATATAAGTTAAGATACTGTATGAAGGGACAGTTGAGATAGAGCGCGCAAGTAAGGTTAAAAGAAGCTTTGTATACATGAAATACTTTTGAGATTTGAAACATTTCCATTGTTATACATGTGTGGATACAATATTCATATTTATAAAATGATTCTGAATTGTTTATCAAAATTGCCCACTGGGTACACTAATACTCAGCCCAAATATTTTCTAAATATTTTCAGGTTGAGAGGCAGACTGGAAAATGATGCAGCTGAGGCAAGGGCTGACTTTTTGTTATATGCTTACTCTTTTTGTGTTGTTTAGAGATCCTAGATACTCTAAAACAACTAAGTACTTGGAATAATTTACTCAAGCTGAATAAAGATGCTCTGCACGTATTCCGTTCACTCTGATATAGCTTGTATTCAATTGTTTGAAGCATGTTATGATTTCGGCATTATGCTATAATGTTCCTTTATAATTGTTTGGTGGGATAAGTTCCCTTTGATGATTAGTAATTCAATCAAAGTTCCTTCTGAACGCTGTAGTGTATGGTTCTATTTCAGTTACAGAGGTTATGTTGCCTAAATGATTGAGGCACTAACCATATTTCTATAATTATCTTTATGTAACAACCCCTTCCCCCAGTAGCGCACCGGTCCCTTGCCACTATTCTTTCGGGATTAGGACGTTACAAGATTACTCACAGCTAGTGCCACCAAATAATAGACTAAGGAATTGACATTTCGACGAGCCCAACTATATTTAACTTGACCAGGATGCTTCCAATTTGATTGAATTGCATGTCACTCACAAATAGGAAAAGTCCCCCTCGATCTTTAGCCATAGCATGGTAAAGCACTTGACAGTCAGTTTCTAAGATGATATTTCAACATCTATACTCACGGGCAAGAAACAACCTCTCTTGACATGCAAACCCTTCAATAGCTTCAGAGGTTAGTTGAGCCACCAATCTTTTGCATCTAGACATCTAGCACTTCTAGAGTTGTCAAAATGGGCCAGGCTCGTTGGACTAGTCCACTCCCGTCATTTTATTTGGTGGGTGGGGTTTGAAATTTTAGGACCCTTTTTTGGCAAACTTGAGGCAGGCTAGCCCGTGGCGGGGCGGGTAAGCCCGTCGTATGATTTTTTTTATTTTTTTATAGCTTAATACTAAAAATAAAAACCCTAGACTTAAAAGGTGAGCGGTCAGGGCACACATAGCCTCCCTGGCCTCACGACTCTCTTATTTCTTCTCACTCTCTCTCTTACCTTTTGCTCGAATATCTCTCTCGTCTCTCGCTCTCTCATCAGATGACAGTTCATCCTTGTCATCTTACAGCACCCATCATCGTCGGTTGACTCGTCTCCACCTTGCAGCACCCATAAAAAAAAAAGGGCCCACGGATTAAACTCACCCCGCCAAAACCCGCCCTCATTTAGGCCCGTCCCGCCTAGATGATAGGCCTCCAAAACAGCAACTCAACCCGTCTATTTTTTTTATAGATATGGCCCGATCCGGCGGACACTCTGATAAAAATGGTAGTTACTCTTACATTAGCAGAGTTGGCGATTTTTTTTTTAATACAGCAGAGTTGGCAATTTTAACTTCTTTTTATTATTATTATTATTATTATTATTATTATTATTATTATTATTATTATTATTATTATTTAACAACACAATGCAGCGTTCCTCTCTCTCTATATATATATATTTTACTAGGTCATTTGTTATCATTTCAAAATAAGAAAAGTACATCATTAGTCATTACTCTTGGAAGTTGTCAGTAAATGCACGCAAATTAAAAAAAAAAACAAAAACAAAAACAAAATAATACAAAATAAAATAACATTCAGCAAGGTCTATACACTGATTCATGAATAAAAAATTCAATTAACTAATTATAACATGTACATTTTTTTTTTGTGAATTGATTAATATTTATTATGTATGGTTGATATGTACCGATATTCATGAAATATAAATTGTAGAAAATTCAATAATAATTGGTGCCTAATTTTAACCATAATAGCCTAATTTCAAACGAAATACATTAATGTAATCCACTAAGCATTGACAAACTAATGGATTGGGGGTAGAGGTATACTTGATTGTCTAGATGATAAATTTTACCATATCCACAAACTGCACATATCGTACCGTATTATTATTATTTTTTAAAATTATTAACGTGACACAATCTATATGACCATGTGAATAGTATTCAAACGCACTTTTCCATCTAAATGGCCATTTAGTTGAAGTGAGATTTGGATTATGGTCTTCCGGAAGTAATCGTTAAGTTTATCCTTGTGGTGGTGGGTGATTTCTTTTTTATATTGTTTTAAAAAAAATTACACAAAGCCAGTCCTAATTAACAAATATATTTGTTGATCTTGCCATGGTGTTATTATTTGATAATAATAGGATCTCAAACATCATAACTCATACAAGGAGGCATATGATTTATCCAAAAATTTATTTTCTTTATTAATTTTGTATTTTCTATTGTAAAATTTTAAATACTGAATAATATTTATTTATACATTTTTATAATTATACAGGGTGCACCCAATCTGTAAAAATTTGGGTCTGCCTCTGAATACACACCACAATCATATTCCAACTAAAAAAATAGAAATAATATTGAGCGTTAATGAATAATTTATTGATGAAAATAATATTTTTATCGTATAGTCTAATTATTTATACTATATATATACACACACATATATGTATGTAAGATGTCATATTATATAGTGTTAATATGAGAAATTTTCCTCTTGCTTTATATGTAAGAAATGTATTATTTTTAACCATTTTATAGGTAAGAAATGTATTATTTATTGATAAAAGTGAAATTACAAATAAAATCCATCATTACTTCATCAGTTTCAAAATTAAATACGATAACGTTTAAGCATATAGATATTAGATAACAAAAGTTATTAAATCATAATTAAAATAAAATTTATGAAAGCCTTAAACTGAATTATCACACACAACAACAACAACAACGTACAACAACACAAATATAATTCTGAGGGCTAGCACATACTTTTTTAATTAATCCATAAGCAGAGACTAGAGTAGTTCCATTATACATGTGGAATCTTTAATTTATTGAAACTTTGCAAGTAGATGGCTTATTAATTCATTGAAAACAAAGTTGAGTAACAGAAGATTAAAATCTTCAAATTGTGAACGGTTCAACAAGCACCATCTTTACCCAGTCTTTTGCCATAATAGGATTGGCGTAGCAATCGTCGTCTGCATAGAGAAGGTTTATGACACGACCAAAATTGAAAACGCGCATAAGGATATCCATGGATGCCGGTCTTGGTTCAAGGCATTCTTGATTCATATCCTTCCACGCTTTCTTCACTTGATGTCCAAGTTCTGCACGAGCTTCGTCCTTCGAAACACCGTATTGTTTCATGTAACAATCCACTGATGAAGTTTTCTGCTCATACTGTATGTATACGCAAATATATATATATTGTTAATTAGAGTGTGTAAATAATAATTTAATTGATGACATGATTACGTAGTCGGCAAATTACAGATGATGCTCGGACTATTAATGGTTCATTTGTAACCCAGTCAAAATCTTCTTTGCTAACTAGATCTCTCATACCAACTAAAGAAGAAGTTGACGCCATCATGTAACCACAAGACACCAATGACACCTTCATATACTCCTCCATCGTTGGAATGTAGTTATTATACAGCCATTTTGCTTCTTCAAAATATGTCTTCACCAATTTTTTCATCTGCATGCATATATATATATATATATGTATGTATGTATGTATGTGTATATATGTATATTATGTTTTTCCAAAAAATTAAAGGGATATATGCCATGTAGTACAACTACGTAAAAACTGTGTGTAGTAGTTAAACTAATTGAATGCCTATATACCTCTTGTTTTGCATATTGGACGCGATACGATTTTCCTGCTTTATCCATTTCATCTTCTATATCAACGTAAGTATCAACAAGAATTTTGTAACATAGTTGGATGTGTGGTGGCGAATCCTCCAAGGTCGCGTAAACATCCCAACTGGCATGCTCCAAAAAAGTGAAAGTAATTAAGTTAGATATGTCAAATTAATATATTATTCACAATTAAATTGTGGGATATCTAAAAGAAAAATAAAAATAAAAAATCAGATGTAATTAATCTGGATTAGTTGAGATCGGATACAACCGTTGAATAGAGTTTGTGAGAACTTGGAGTTCATCAAGTGTTGCATATTCGTATGTATCATCAATAATGGAAGCCATATTTATCACTTTAGTTAGTACTTTTCTTGCAGTGATATAGTGTGGCTCAAAATAGACCCCCACAGCCCAAAAGAAGGTTTCCACAAGTCTGTCTCTTGCATAAGGCATTTTATTTTTGACGTCCAACTTCTTCCACCACCTATAATCATTTAAATATTATTCATTAAGCATTAGATTTACAAGTTTATATATGTATATATAATATATATAAACACACATAACAACCTTGTAGCTTCATTTAGCTCTCTTTGATGCATCTTTTGTACAATGTTGAAGTCCAACTTCGCAAAATTTAGTAGCATCTCATTATGCGACTCGTCTTCTTGGTATATAGGTATGAAAACTTTGGCCTCTAGTCTTGTCAGCCTTTTGCGGATTGGCATCTTCAAAGCTTCATTAAGACGTTTAGAGAGAGAAACATTGCTTATCTTCATCTGATGGAGTGAAGATTTAAGATGAGACGAACAAAACTGTATTGCTCTATCGAGAAGTTTCTCCCCATCCATCCCAAGATGAGCAGCCTCGTATAAGTTTAGCAAACTTTCAACATCATTTTTCAGCGATTCTTCAAAGTTTCCTTCACTATCGATGAATTTGCTAAACGTGTCTGTGTGTATAATGTATATATATATAGCAGTAAAATAGTAATCAACAAAGCATACATGCTAGCTAACCATATACTTAAAAAAAATAAAAACACAAAGCATATAATATTCTTTTCTTAATTACCACATGTGACGTTGTAACCTTGTTGTCTGAGCAAATGAAAACGAAGAGCAACAATGTGAAGATCGTTGTTTTTGCTATTATGTTGCTTGTAATTGCCATAAATGTATTGCAATGATTCTTCTGTTTAATATAATTCATGTAATTACTAAACTCTATGACGATAATCCGAGAATCTACAGAAGTGGAAGCACTAACCTGTAGCCATGATTGAAATCTTCTTTGAAGGTTTGATCTTCCAGAGAAACACGGTATTCTTTCTTTTTGTTGTCAACTCTGATGGGAATGAGAAAACTGAAAACTTACTGTTCTCTGGGGACCAAACCAATTAATATAACTATTAAGTTATACATATTTATTATTTGGTCCCTCAACAAATAATAAATATAACATTTAACATATATATAATATAATAGCATTTATTTATTTCCATTAATTAATTAAATATATTTGCCCACAATTAGAATTAATCCAACAATCTCCCACTTGGGCAACATATATATAACATAATTAATGTACTACTTTATGAGCTCTAAATTTGCTATCATAAAATATATATCCTTTAACAATCACGTCTATCGACTACATACATATAGGATCAAAGCAGTTTTCGTCATATTAATCATGACTAAACTCATCAATGGTCACATATACAAAATATAGCTAAATGACATAGATCAATGGTAACACGAAAATAACATGCAATGTTAACCAAACATGTTTATTCTCGATTGGTCCTCTTTAAACTTAAGTGAGGTCACAAAATATAGTGAAAATACTAAATACTTTATTTCTGCAGAAAATACTTAAATACATAAGTGTTCGAAATCAATATAAAGCATCTAGGATACAATCTCCCACTAAAACATGACATCATCAAATGATACAACACCCATATGAGCGACATGCTCATGAAAGACCTTGGGTGGTAATCCTTTAGTGAAAGGATTCGCAATCATGGAGTTAGTCCCAATGTGCTCTATAGATATTTGCTTATTTTGCACTCTTTCTCTCACAACAAGGAACTTTATGTCAATGTGTTTTGACTTTGACGAGCTCTTGTTGTGGTTGGAATACATTACTGCTGATTTATTGTCACAGAATAATTTGAGTGGTCTTTCAACATTATCCAAAATGCGCAGCCCAGTGACAAAGTTTCGCAACCATATTCCATGGTTCGATGCCTCAAAGCAAGCTATAAACTCTGCTTCCATTTTTGAAGAAGTTACAAGTGTCTGTTTGACACTTTTCCAAGATATAGCTCCTCCAGCTAATAGATAAATATAGCCTGATGTAGATCTCTTGCTATCTTGGCATCCAGCATAATCAGAATCTGAATATCCTACGACCTCAAAATTATCTGATTTGTTGTATGTGAGCATGTATTTTTTTGTTCTCTGAAGATACCTTAAAACCCTTTTGGCTGCTATCCAATGATCCATGCCAGGGTTACTTAAATATCTTCCTAACATTCCGACAATGTACGCAATGTCCGGACGCGTACATACTTGAGCATACATTAGACTCCCCACAGTTGATGCATAGGGAATCTTCTTCATTTCTTGAATTTCAAGGTTGCTTTTCGGGCATTGTGTGAGACTAAACTTGTCACCTTTAGAAACAGGGGTATTACCTGGTCTACAATCTTGCATGCCAAATCTTTTAAGTACTTTATTGATATAGCCCTTTTGTGATAATCCAAGAGTACCTTGAGAACGGTCTCGATGTATCTGAATCCCTAAAACAAAAGAGGCGTCACCAAGATCTTTCATCTCAAATTTGTTTGATAGAAATCTCTTGGTTTCGTGCAATAAGCCTATATCATTTGTGGCAAGTAATATGTCATCGATATATAGAACCAGAAATATGCACTTACTCCCACTGAACTTGTGATATACACAATCATCAGCAACATTCATCTCGAAACCGAATGATATAATAACTTGATGAAATTTGTGGTACCATTGACGGGAAGCTTGTTTGAGTCCATAGATAGATTTCTGTAGTTTGCAAACCATTTTCTTTGGGTCTCCTACCTCAAAGTGTTCTGGTTGCTCCATATAAATCGTTTCTTCAATATCTCCATTGAGAAACGCAGTCTTAACATCCATCTGATGTAACTCAAGATCAAGATAAGCAACAAGCGCCATGATTATCCTAAAAGAGTCTTTCGATGAAACTGGAGAGAAAGTCTCAGTATAATCAATGCCTTCTTTCTGAGTATAGCCTTTGGCTACAAGTCGTGCTTTATACCTTTCCACATTACCATTTGCATCCCTCTTGGTTTTAAACAACCATTTACAACCAATTGGTTTGACACCTTCAGGTAATGGGACGATTTTCCAAGCGGTATTGAATTGCATCGACTTGTACTCTTCTTGCATGGCATCAGTCCAATTTTGAGAGTTAGGACTTTTCAATGCTTGATGGGAATTGATTGGATCATCATCCATCATTTCATTATCCTCATTTTCAAGAAGATATACAACATAATCATCTGGAATCGCATTTCTTCTTTCTCTCATGGACCTCCTTAGTGGCACTTGTTCTTGAGGTTGTTGAGGTTGTACCTCTGGACCAGGGATTTCAACATTGTCTTATTGAGGTTCTGGATTCACTTCTTGATCAATGGTAGGTGAAGACACCTGAACATCGTCTAAAGTGATAGTAGGAACAGTAGTAGAACTCAGTTCCTCCTCAAAAACAATGTCTCTAACTTTATTTCTCCCCCCAAACTCAACATCCTCAAAGAACACTGCAGTTCCCGTCTCAAAAATATTTCTGGATGTGGGATCATAAAACTTATAGCCCCTAGATCGTTCAGAATAACCAATAAAATAGCTGCTAACCGTTTTGGAGTCCAATTTCTTTTCATGTGGCCTATAAAGCTTTGCCTCAGCTGGACATCCCCAAATATGAAAGTGCTTTAGACTAGGCTTTCGACCAGTCCAAAGTTCATAAGGTGTTTTCGCGGCTACTTTAGTTGGTACTCTATTTAGAATGTAAGCTGTTGTCTTTAATGCTTCTCCCTAGAGGGACTCGGGTAAGGTAGAATGAGCAATCATGCTCCTGACCATATCCTTAAGAGTCTTATTTCGTCTTTCAGATACACCATTCATGCTAGGTGACCCTGGCATGGTGTATTGTGGGACGATACCACACTCCTCTAAGAATTTAGCAAACGGTCCCGGACGTTGTTCACCTGAACCGTCATATCGACCATAGTATTCACCACTACGATCAGATCTAACGATCTTTATTCTTTTGTTAAGTTGATTCTCAACTTCAGCTTTATAAGCTTTGAACACGTCCAAAGACTGAGATTTTTCATGAATTAGATATAGGTAGCCATAACGTGAGTAGTCGTCTGTAAAAGTAATAAAATATTGTTGACCATTCCAAGATGTTGTAGGGAATGGTCCACAAATATCTGTATGAATTAACTTTAGGACGTCTGTACTTCTGTTGGCACCTAATCTTTTAATTTTGGTCTGTTTTCCCTTAATGCAATTTACACAGACATTAAAGTCTGTGAAATCGAGTGATTCCAAAATCCCATCATGCACAAGACGTTCAACTCTACCTTTTGAGATATGACCTAAGCGCTTGTGCCATAATGAGGCCAAATTTTCCTTATTTAATTTGTGTTTAGTACCACGTGATTCCACGTGCAAGGTTTCATTATAGGATGCAAGTGTTCCCAACAAATAAAGGCTGTCATAAGCATTTAAATAACCAGCTCCAACAATATTTGAATTCAAAGACAACGTAAACTGATTGTTTCCAAATGTAGAACAATATCCTAACTTGTCCAACAAACAAACAGAAATCAAATTCCGTCGAAAAGACGGTACAACAAATGTGTCTTTCAAATCCAAATAGAAACCAGTTTCTAATAACAACCTAAAATGCCCAATTGCTTCCACTTCTACCGAGTTTCCATCACCCATAAAGATGCGTCTTTCATCATCACTTGGCTTTCGGTGGCTCAGGCAACCCTGCATAGAAATACTTATGTGAGTAGTAGCACCAGTATCTATCCACCAAGTATTTCTAGGTATTGAAGTTAAATTCACCTCAGAACAGACCAAAGTAAGAATGTTACCTTTCTTTGCACGCCAAGCGCGATATTTGGGACATTCTTTCTTCATGTGGTCAGACTTGTTACAAAAGAAACAAGCTTTTGTAGCCTGTTGTTGTGCCTTTTGAGTCAGAACCTTAGCAGCAGCATTCGAAAACTTTCTTTTCTTGCCCCTATCTTTGGAGGTACTAGCAAAGTGAGCACTTTCTGTCTTATCACGCTTCAACCTTTCTTCCTCTTGCACACAATGAGAAATGAGCTCGTTTAGAGACCATTTCTCCTTTTGACAGTTGTAACTAATCTTAAATTGGTTAAACTGTGGAGGAAGCGAAACCAAGACCATAAGAACAAGCAATTCTTCCGAAAGCTCAACCTTAAGTGCCTTGAGTTTTGAAGCGAGATGAAACATCTCCATAATGTACTCCCTTACGTTTCCTTGACCCCTATACTTCATTGACATCAAAGAAGTCAGAAGTGATGTCATTTCAACCTTATCATTTTTCGCAAAACGTTGCTCAATTTCATCAAGGAAACCTTTAGCACTAGTAATCTCCTAAGAATCTGGACCCCTAAAGGCATCCGGAATGCTGTGTTTCATGATCATTAGACTCATGCGGTTAGAACGGTCCCACCTCTCAAAGTCCCTTTTATCATCAGGGGTGCTTTCTGCAGTGAGAGGTGCAGGTTGTTCTTCCCTAAGTGCAAGGTCTAACTCCATACAGCCTAGCACTATCATCAAGTGCCTTTTCCATTCCTTGAAATTAGTCCCATTAAGCATGGGCACGGAATTGATGTTAGAAGATATTGTGGCAGCGGAAGACGAAGCAGCTGAATATATAACAAAAGAAATAAAAATAAGTTCACATCAATATCCATAATTGGATAATAAACTCAAAATAATGGTTTATCCCATCTCAAGATACCAAACACAACATTAATATCATATCTTTGGATAATAATATTAATTTGAAACAGTACCCTTGTAGCAATCAAATATTGACAATAAGGTATGTCGAACAACAAATTAATCTTTGGATCAATATATTGCACACATATAAAACATATAATTGTCAGACATTTATCACCACAAGTGCGTATATAATTCTGCCAAATATCAATTAATCTTTGGATCAATTAATAAACGCATGAATTATAGACTCACAACCATACCAAATGTATTAAATAAATTGATCTACATAAAAGAGGTCACTTTGGCGACATTTTACTTCAACCAATCCATTTAATATACAACAATCAATAGATATTTTCACTGGGAGACGATCCTTAAGATATATTAATTTCTATCCCATAGGGAGACGATCCTTAAGAAATTAATATATCTATCCCAATATATTCAATATCTATGAAAGTACCGAAAGTTGAAATAACTTCAAGTTTAATGCATAAATCATGAAACATCAATTTCCAGAATTATAAATAATTCTGACATGCTAACTGAACATGATATACCATTAACCCAATTATATCAATGATAACAGAATATTTGCACAGTACCAGAATATGATATTCTAAATCATATAAATGCCAAACTACAACAGCAATACACGCAGACATTAAAATTGAATTCATAAAACAAAACCAAACTAATAAATGCCCTCGATATGTGTGAATGCAATTGTAAACTCATGAATTAATATGCAGAAACCTAGAAGGCCAAATAATTAAATACCATAATTGTTCTCGAACTGCGTGAATCCAACATTAATAACCAAACCAATTAACTAAATTTGATGATAACCAAAACTCACGAATTTCGAGAATTCAACATATATGAATTTCACAAACAAAAGAATTTGTATTATCCGAATCCAAAATCACGATTAAAACACAAAATCTCGTATTTAATAAATTCAATTAAACCGTATTGACTGAAATTCATAATCGAACTCGATATTCATTAATATCATCATAATTCTCAGAGAATCATACATAGAGTGGCTCTGATACCACTTGTTTAATATAATTCATGTAATTACTAAACTCTATGACGATAATCCGAGAATCTACAGAAGCGGAAGCACTAACCTGTAGCCATGATTGAAATCTTCTTTGAAGGTTTGATCTTCCAGAGAAACACGGTATTCTTTCTTTTTGTTGTCAACTCTTATGGGAATGAGAAAACTGAAAACTTACCGTTCTCTGGGGACCAAACCAATTAATATAACTATTAAGTTATACATATTTATTATTTGGTCCCTCAACAAATAATAAATATAACATTTAACATATATATAATATAATAGCATTTATTTATTTCCATTAATTAATTAAATATATTTGCCCACAATTAGAATTAATCCAACATCTTCAATTTCCTTTTCAAAATGATAATGAACTCCCAGTTGTTGGATTGCATCGATGAGTTCTATTTTATTTGTAGAATCATCTGAAATTTGGGTTAGCAATTTCTTAACCATTTCCTTCTGCTTTGTAAGTTGCTCTTGTTCGGCAATAGAAATCTCCTAGACAAATATATTATTATGAGGTTAACAACAAAGTAAATTAATGAATATATTGAGAGATAATTACATACCACATTATCTGAATCATATGCTAGAAAATAGTCTCCCCAAATGCTTGGATGAAACTTTACCGATCGACGAATTTCATCTAAACTCATGACATTGTTTGTTGACTTAGTTGATGAGTGAATTTCCATCTCGAAATTAAATGTATATATCTCTCTTTGCGTATGTATGTGTATTAAATTTAGCTATTGATGGTATGAAAGGCAAAGGCTTTGATGATCATATTCAAAGAAATTTGGCGGTATTTATATATGTTAAAGAATATTTGTACTGTATATACAAACATATTTTTGATCATTAATCACGTGTCCCACTAGTTTATCTCTCAAGTGTTTTTCATGTTGCATTTTAAAAAGTTGCAAGTAAAAACAATTTTATTAGGACAAAAAAAAGGAAAAAATTTTGGGCCACAGACGGCATTGCTAACTCGCAATACATAGATTGTTAATTGGGCCCATATGGCCACAACAGATACCAGTACTGGGACACCAGTATCGAAATTTATTTGGATTCCACACTCATTTTTATTATTTTTTAGTATTATATTTTCTATCATGTACCCAATTAGGAGTATTATTATTTAAAAAAAATGCAATTAAAATAATTTAACACGAAATGTATATATACATGTAAACTGTATTACGTGCACGAGATTGCCGAATCTACGCAATCTCAAATATATATATATATATATATATATATATATGATGGATTCATGTGATTAATTTGATACACCCTATAATTTATATAAAATGTTTGGTTAACTGGTTAATTGTAAATTAAGGTGTCTATAGCTTTTTTTTTCTTTTTTACTCACACACCCGACCTATGATATTGAGAAGATTCAAATCTGGTATTAAGATGTCTATAGCTAAACTTGCTTATATATATATATTATGTATATTATATACGTGTATTAATATAGACAAATAAATTGCAAAACATCATTATATTATATTATATTATATATAAAGATATGATATATAAACTTGCTATTTTGAGAATCATTTTACTTATATATATAAAGATAAAGATTATTATTTGAAATATATCATTATAGAAACAATAGTTGAAATATATTATAATTTATATCCTATAGAAATATAAATATTAACTAAATATGTTAGTGGATTAATTACTTTATTAGTAGGTCTCAGCGCAATTCTCGGTATTATTTTATTTAGTAATAATTGAAAAATTAAAAACAAAACTCAATCATAGTAAGATATGTATTTACGATACCCATGCACATATATAGGCGTGTTAAACAAATATAAAAAATTAAAGTTTATTTTCATAGATATAACACAATAGTTATCATAATTGTTTAAGCAAACAAATAACTAAACATCATCTTAAATAATAAGCATGCTATAAAAAATGACGCAGAATAAATTAATTGCACAATATACAAAAAATATCTACATTTGATCCAATTGCGCAATATACAAAAATATCTACAAAATTCAATAGACATAATTGTGCAATGCACGAAGTTTTTATTTTTATACAATTATGATTTGAATTCACCTATATATTTTTATATTTTGATTAATTAGAAGTTAATATTTATATTATTTAAACATAAAATAGAAACGCAAAAATTTACATAATTAGATGGAAATGAAAATTTACACATGAAAATGTTATGATTGCACGTGAAGTTTATTTGGCCACAATTTTTTCCAATTGACTGATCATATAAATTACCATAATTTACAAAACACAGTTATAAAATAATTCAAATATAATTAAAACTTTCATGTCTAAAGAATTTTTTTAACAATTTACACATATTAGTGAAACCATATAATATGTGAATCCAGAGTATTTGTGACTATATTTGAAATACATTTAAATGCAAATAAAAATATAAAAGATTTTAAATAAAAGTAGCATTAGCCGCCATTAACAGCCTTAAATGAAAAGAAATATGATAATAAAATGAGGGGAAAAATTAAAAGAAAAAAAAGAAATATATTGACGAAATGATGGAAAAAACTTACAAGAAAAAAAATAACGAGGGAAAAAAATTAAAAAACAAAATAATAAAGCTTAAAAGGAAAAAAAAATGAAATATACAAATAAGCTCAAAACTTTAGCCGAAGGTGCACTGCCAACTCTGCTATGCAGCTGAAATGACAAAGAGATACATTTTTGTGAGATCGTTTAATGAATTTAGTATTAAATACGAATCTAGTTGGTAAAAGTACTAAATACGAATTTATTTGACTTAAGAGGTGGTCTCTTTCTCATTTTTATTTTCTTTATAGTGTCCCCATCTCCCCTTTCCTTTTCTTTTTAATTTTTTTCCACTTTTTTAATTTCTTCATTTTTTTTTTGTTTTTTACAAATATATATATTTTATTTTTTTTGCAGTCTCTCGCAGTGCACTCACCGAATGCGGGGCACGTGCATTGCGCTTAATAATTATTTTTCTAATATATATACCCCAAAATGGAATTATTGAACCTAAAATTAAATTGAATTATTCTATTTTTTTGAATTAATTTAATTTTTTAATCTGGTGTCTCGTGCAGTGCATTTGTCCGACATTAACACATGGCTTGTGCACTGCTCTTGATGATTAATTTTTTTGAAATAAATATATGCCTAAAATGGAATTAATGAACCCTAAAATTAAATTGAAGTAATTTATTTATTTTTATCTGGTGTTGCGTGTAATGCACTCTTCCGACGCTAGCGCATGGACTCCTGCACTGCGCTTCATAACTATTTTTTTAAATATATATATATATATATATATATATTAACGTGTAATTAATGAACTCTAAAATTAAATTAAATTAACATAATATTTTTTATTTAGCATCTTACGCAGTGCACTCGTCTGACGCTAACGCGTGAACTTGTGCATTGCATTTGATATAAAATAATAATTTTAAGAAAAATATAAAAGAAAAAAGAAAAAATGAAAATAAAGAAAAAGAAAAGAAAAACAAGAAACAACCGTCAATCACCAAAGTGTAAGACCATCTCTAAAAGAATACCAAAATCTATTTTGCAGTAGAAAAATTGCTCCAATGGAGCTGTAAACCCAAACATAATTTGCGTTTTACTTCCCTTTCTCTCTCCTGGAACGGCAAATTTGCGTATCCACTGTTCAAGAAACGCAAATTAGATCTGTAATGATTTAATTTCTATTCATTATTTTTTATTATTTATATGCATATCCTTGTTGAAAATTAGTATTTATCATTTATGTATTTAATTACTTATCAATTTGTGGTTTATATATTTAGTGATTTTTATTTTATTTTTATACTTATTACTCAATAATTTAAATATATATTTTTAATTCTTTTATAATTTCAATCTTTTTGTTGATATGTAGTAAAATTATAATTGTAGATATTAGAGAAACAACCTTATTTAAATTCTAAAATTTATAAAATGAACATAAAACATTAAAATAATAATACTAACATTAAATAAATAATGTAGTGGCTATTTTTCGTCAGCCTACTGCGCTAGTCCATGAGGGTTAAATATTATTGTTTAACCGAGCAACCTCATAAAGATCGGGTAATTTGAATTACTTTGAATGAGTTGTTCACATTACCTAGAAGGGTTGACGTGATCAAACAAATGAGATCCTGCCTCAACCACTCCCGTAATTTACGTGAACCCTAACACTACCTCTCTCTATAAAAGGAGACCCCCTCCTCATTTGACGACTACGCGAAAATACCAACAAGCTTCACATCATACCTTAATTCAACTCAGCCACTCAGGCGATTCAACATCCAGGCTTCTTCCCTACGTTTTTCCAGATTTAGACGACATTTTCTCGATTTCTAGTCACTGGCTTAATTATTCAATTATTTCATATCTTATTGCTTTCTACTCTTTTTTTTTTTTCTGACTTGAGCGTTGGAGGCCCAACGATCGTCACCCCTGACGGTCTTTGGCTCTTACATTTTTTCTAGTTTTGTTTCATAGATTGGTCGTTGCTCCGGACTGATACGATTAATTGCAGATTTTCGGATCTACAAATAACATATTTCATAAATTGAAAATTGGAATACATTACACACAACGAAATTTATACTAATCGACAAACTACAAAATTAAATAAAGGTCCATTAAAAATAAAACCACACACATAACAAACTACATAAGAAAATCAAACACACTATGAAATAACAATTCAAGGTTAAATTCATTTAGTAATCCCCTAAATCAGAACTCAATCCTCAAATATCATAAAAAAAGTGGCCCATCGAATTGGTTGCAAAAGAATCTTGCAGATCATCTTGTTGAGCTCTTTTTTGTAAAATACGGAGTTGGTCTGCTTTAAGTCGTGCACGAATGTGTGGATCTTTTATGGAACTCGCGTCTCGCATAAGAATTTTATTTTCTTCCTTCATCAGTTTTATTTCATTACTCTTATTTTTGAGTTCCAAATGGTGAGCAAGTTGTACATGTGACACCTTCATCTCCTCCTAAGTAGCTTATTTTTTTCTTGCATATAATTAAAAATAAAAGAAATTTATCCATCTTGTTTTCTTTTTAGTTTTGCTTTTTTCACCCCATGGGTCGTTCAGATGAAGAACACCAAAAACATTATCATCATCATCATCTAAATTTAGAGAGAATGAGGATAGACATGGAGAGTTTGGATTATCAGGAGTATGACCTTCCGACTCAGAAGAGGAGACTCTTAAATATGGTTGTCTCATTTTCTTACCACATCTTGAAATTTCTAAAATCCTTAATTAGATTCCACACGTGATCAAATTTTCAACCTGCTTTGAACTTCACATCTTCCTTAAATAACACTTTAACTTGCCGCATCTGTAATAATTATATATAATTAGTACTTACAATATCTTCATTTGAAGCTCCGCTTTGATGTCTGTCTTGAACTGCTCTTACGCATCCATGTAATTTCCTCGTTACTTTCTCAATCAATTGCATTCGAGTTTGCAAGATCTGAACGTATGCAACTCCCAATCCGTAGGCATTTCTTTGGTGTAACTTATTTTTACACGACACCAAAATCATTCAGATTGTTGGTGCACCCCATGATATATTGTGAAATGTCCATGTAAACTCGACATAAGAGGGTATCTTCATCATGACTGAAGTTTGTAGATCGAATAGACATTGTTTAGAAGATAGTTAATTGAAGATATTAGATGTGTGTAGTGAATACAACTACCATGATCTCTATTTATATACAAATTCTAAGGATTCTATTGAATTGTTAATGACTACACTATACAACACTCTTCCAGGTGAGGGTGACAATACTCTGTAAGGATTCTCACATTTTTCAACTTCCCCAACATCTTTATAGATGAGTGTGATTACACTCTGCAAAGCATCTCACATTTTTCAACTCTCCCAACACCTTTGCAGATGAGAGTGACTACGCTCTGCAAGGATTCTCACGTTTTTCAACTCCCTCAACACCTCTGCAGATGAGTGTGACTACACTCTGCAAGAAATCTCACGCTTTTCAACTCCTCAATACTCTATATAATATTGTATGGTTTTACCAAATCATCATAATGTATTTATCCCACATAAAATTGTAGCATATTTTTGTCACTCAAATCTCATTACTTCCCAAAATGAATCCATTATCTTCATCACACAATGATGATATAGTTGTCAATACTATTCTACAGAGACTCAGAGTGATTAGTCAAATTTTCACTAATAACAACGTGATGATTGGGTATTTTCTTAATCATCAGACGAGTCTAGCAATTCATGGTGGTTCAGTTCCAAGCCATATAGTCATTAATCGTGATCAGGAGGCTGCTCATGCTAGATTGTACAATAATTATACAATAACTTGTGATGTGACTTTACCTTATCAATTATGTTTAATTAATTATGCTTTTTATGAAATTATTTATTTATTTATTGAGATTATATATAATTTAAAATAAAAGAATAGATAATTTATTGATTAAATCAAATTTATTGGATAATATATTTAAAATGATTTTGAATAATGAAATAATTCTAAATACTGTGGAATCCATCCACATTAATTTGGAACAAGATTTGAAACAATATTGGACTGAAATTCTGCATTGGTGTTTTGATCTAGAATTGGAGTTTATAGTAAAAATCGCACAATTAAGAACATTATATTTCTTGATGTAACTATTATCTCTTGACAAACTGCAAAACGTACAACAAGTTGCATGATCTCCACAAACACATCGATTCGTATACATATAAGATTGATCAAGTACAACAGGCTCAATATCACTTCACTCAAGCTTCAACACTGCACCCAAATAAGCCATCAGACTTCGAATTCAAGGCAAGCAAACATGAAACAACATATATAGATCTTAAATGAGGTAGCTCGCGGCATTAAAGCCGTTTTTCACTCTTCTTCCATGAGTTTTGTGACATACTCGTTTAGAGCAGATGCAAGGGAGGGTAAGGTTGGTGGAGGAGATTGCTTGGCTTAATGCATACATCATATTAAACATGAACAACCAGTGATCGTATACGTACGAGAATGATAGCATACTGCAGTGATGCAGCCTTTAGAGAAGCTCCTATAATTCGCTGAATTGGATCGATAGCTGATCCATCTGAGGCTGATGTCTCCTTACCTTGTAAACAAGAAATCTTGATGTCAGCATAAGCAACCTTACAGCTCTATGTCAGTATTAGGTTAACAAATGATCTCACGCGAATAGGTTCAAAGCTATTAAATCGATGACTTTAACTCATTATTATTTCCTCACCCACAGTTTCTTCTTGTAACTTCTAGTTTTATTGAGATTTTGTATTGTGGAAGAGAGAGAAGAGTGCATGTGATAATGTAAGAGAGAATGTTTCCTCTTGAAGGTTCTTGATGGAAATCTCTAAGATCAATGTGCTAGCAGAAAGCATTTTAATGGAAATTATTATTTGCTTACTTTTATGCCTGCCATAGATAGAAGTTTGTGAGAAGCCACGTAAGTAGCATCTGGGTTATCCAATCGCTTCTCCACGTAGTAGATAACTTCTGTAACACCTGACTGAAAACTAAAACGATCAATTACCAGCAAAAGAGAACCAGAAATATACATGAAGCAGAACGGCATGAAATAGACTGCAAAAATGGAAAAATGAAAGTGAAAATTGTAAAGATTTGAGATGTTAACATGGACAATGGTAAGAAAAGTAATTCCAATGTTGGGATCTGACTCTAATATCCATAAATGTAAATGCCTACTCCTATACACTAATCTCTGCCGTGCAATGTGAATGCACTCGTGAATCAAGAAATGCCTATTGCAATTTGAATCACGGTTTTAGAAAAGAAGCTAGCCACCACCAGCAGATGTTAAATAAATTATAATATTTCACTTGTATTTTTTTTAATAAGAATATTGGAACTAACATATAGTACAATTTGCATACCAGATTAAGTGATTCAGCATTGGTCAACTTCAGTAGCTATATAGTGCTCAGTTTAAAACTTTTTACCACATTTCTAAGCATTTACATAGTGATTGTAGTACATGCAGAACTTGAACTATTGGTTGAGATAGAGAAACTTCAAAACACCTGGATAATAATCTTTGCACATTCGTTGCAAGGAAACATGGTCACATAAAGCCTCTGCAGTGGTAAATCATGTAGACATACTGTCAGAAATCTGAAATATGAAAGAAATGAGCAAAAGTAACGAATAAATAAGGTTAATACTAACTTGCCCGGCAGCAGATGCATGATTTGTGTTTAAGATAGCATTGACTTCAGCATGGCATACGTAGCTGTAATGAAGCACGGCTATTTACTCAGTTGCAACTAGGGTATTAATTTAGAAGGTACTGTTCTGAGGCAAAAGGAACATAAAGGAAATATTATACTACTTACGGGTACTTCGTCTCCAAAGGATCCCCATTCTTGGATTTCTGAAATATCATGGTAATAATAAGAAACTAAAGAAACTTGATTCTCCTTCACCTTAAGATATAGAGAAATGCTAACCTTAGACCATGGTAGCTTGTCATCTGAGCAACCACGTGGGAACCCATTGTAGCCAATACCTTAAGAAAGCAAAGCATAAAAAATTAGCTGAAGATTTTTTTATGAACATCATGAATAGAAGATATTGCTTAAGTGAGCATTTTTAGAACACATTGGACAGAGAGAATACAACCATACTCTAGGGTAGAAATAAAATCAGAAGGGCAAAATAACTGGTGCAGAGGTGCTTTGAGCAATAAATGCGACTAGTGAATGAGTGAAATTTCTGAAATCAAATCCCCACATGATAGTCGGGTTGCGATGTTGAAGATGCTTTCAAAAAATAAAAATAAAATGATTGCATGTAAGAAGCTAAGGTACAAAGCTATTAAGAGAGCCCAACAACTATAATCTTAGAAAAAACTCAACACATGAAGCACTATTACCAAGTATGATTCCCTTCTCACTCACCAAACACGCACCAACCTAGTGGAAAGAATAAACAAGTTAGATCTACTTGCAAAACCACATAGTGTTGGAAAAATTAATACTCCCTCCGTCCCGTTTGCAAGGTCCACTTTCTATTAAAATAGAGAGAGTAAATAATAAAAAGGTGGACCTTGCTATTGGGACGGAGGGAGTATTATATAGAATACATAGGAATGGAAATATACACATCCATACGTTGAATATTTTGTTCTCATATACTAATATAGTGTAACTAAACCTGTCTATTTGGATCTTTGGACCTCTCAGCTGATAGAAATGCAATTGCCATAAAGTAGTCATCCCAAGAGAGATACCTGCAGCAGAGAAAACATAAAACAAAGAGAGTGAAGTTCACTTGTTTCCTTCTTTTGACAAGAAGATTTGAGGCAGAGGCAACAAGGTACTTTTATCCTAGATCATTCTTTACTTCTTGTACCTTCACCCGTATATGCATCCGGAAAAAAACCTAGAACCTATCTGCTCAAGGATTGATAATTTAATTGCAAACCACTTCTCTTCAGATCGAAACAAGGGTTGGAATTAAATCATCAATCCTTTCAACTTCAAAGTATAAAAACATGACTTGTTGAAGATGAGGTCTGCCTTCAACTTCAGAGTAAATATCTTTAGTAACCACTTCAATGGTGTACTTCTGATTTGTGTGACAGTGAGCGACTTGGACTTTTCACCATCCAGCCAAGTTACTCCCCTTTGCACAAAGCAAAAGAGCAACATCAAACGGTTAACACAAGAAGTAGAAGACACTGATTTTTAATTCAAAATCCTCACAACGAGCTAGTCTCATTGAGCTCTTCAGGAATGGGTATGAAAAGAAAATAGTCCCCCATCATATTTACTTCCAAGTCCTCATCAACGAGCTAGCCTCGATATGTTCTCTCTCTAAGAGCAGCTGGGACAATGAAGTATCCCCCCGCATGCATCCCCAGGAAACAAGAAAATATCAAACATTTTCAAAATTTCAAGCAAATACTTTTTAGTAATTTCATAGGGATTTTGTAGTTGTAACACGACATTGTTAGCTCAAAGTTCATAGTTTTAAAACTTCAAACAATCCCAAACGAAAATCATAACACCCCTCCTCAAAATCATTTCTTTTCCAAAAAAAAAAGAGGGGGAATTCAAAGCGATTGACCCAGCAAGCAAGACCAGAATATTATTCCCAAACTCCAAACTCCTCGAGAACCTTCTAAGGCTAAATAATTCCAAATGCAACCTTAATAATATCAAGCCACACACAACATGTTATCATAATGAAAAATCTCTTCATACACATTTCCAATAAAGAAGAGGCACCAAAAGAATCAGCCATATTTTGGCAACTTCTACATGGACTGAGTCAATAAACTTCATAAAGATACAAAAATCCACTTACCCTTTTCGTTTTACGGGATCAAAGGGGTTCTGACGAGAGGGTTTCTTCTCTACGACACCGTTTTGAGAGCAGCGGTTCCTGGGCTCTCTGCAGTTGAAGAACAGTCTGAAGGCGATGGCGGAGGACAGCGCACCTAACACTGTTGCGGCTGAAAACAGAGCTATGTCTCTCGTGTTCATCATCTCCCTTGAACCTCCCTCCCTCTCTCACTCACACGAACACACACAAACTGGGTGAGAGATAAAATTTTGCCGCGAAAATTACAGAAAAAATAAAATTAGGAAAAAAAAGCAGCGGGAAAAAAAAATGAACAGAGAAGAATTATTGGGCCCTAGCCCAACCCACTTGTTTTGCATGCATTTTTCATCATCTCCTTTTATTTTATTTTATTTTATTTTATTTTATTTTATTCTCTCTCTCTTTTCTTTTCTTGAAAAAAAAAAACTTAAATAGGACGAAATATAAATGTGTTTTTTAGTAAAAATACACACACAAGTTATATCTAACAATCTGAACTCAAAAGATATAAATTTGTGTTCTTTTCAATGATTTGTCTTTCACAAATTATACAGTTCAAACCACTGCTGCACTTCTTGTTTCACTATTAAATTTATAATTTTAATAATATTTATTATAAAATAAAAATTAATTAAACATAAATAATCATAGTCAACATTTCATCATCAAAAAAATGAATTAAAAAATTATAAAATTTAATTTTGAAACAATCAACCATAATAATGAATTATTAATTAAAAACTGAAAATTAAATACTAAAAAATAATTATAAACTAATCGGTTGGGGTGAACCTAATAAACAATCATAAAATTAAACTAAATCACAATAAAATAAAATTGAAGAGAAAAAAAAAAAGAAAAACTAGTAAATTTAAAGTAGAGCACGGAGTGTATAACACAGAGAGTGCAACAAAAAATATCATTTTGCAAATTCTCGCAATAAAGTAAAAGCTATTCTCAAGGAAAATAAAATAGATTTGCGTTCTTGATAAATTCGAAATAAAAATATAGTGTAGCTCAAATAACGAGCCGAAGATGGAAAAAGTTCCATTATACAAATATATATTGGACATTAGTAACAAAATCAAAGGCTCTAATTTCAATTTCTGAAGTCATCCGGAACAGTATCCAACGTAAAATACTCCTCCACGAGAGTCTTCGAAGAGCAAAATTTGACCTACAAAACATATATGAAAGAAAGTATTACAAATGCATATCAAAAGTAAGAAAATGAAATTCTGTAAAAAAATACAAGCAAATCCAAAACCACCAAATAAATCTTTCTTATTTATACGATAAAAAAATAAAATAAAACAAAAAAATAGTTGCATGCATTTGTGCATGATCAGCTAGCTGTTTATGGAGTCACACTTAGGGGTGAGCATTCGGTCTATTCGTTCTATTTCGGTCCAAAAATCATAAAACCGAATAGATTGAATTGAGAAATATTTAGGACCAAATTGAACCGAATTAAGAGGAGGACCGAATCGGACCGAATTGAATTTGTTCGGTTCGGTCCGGTCTAATTTTTTTATTTTTTTTATTATTGCTTGACTAATTATGGAAATAATAGCCTAAATAATAAGCAAATGTCACAAATCTATAACTAACATCATAAATAAACATTTATAACTAATATAAAAGACTAAACCAACAAATAACAATACAAACATCCGAAGTATCCAACAAATAATAATTAAAAAAATAATAAATTAATAATAAATAAAAAAGCTCGGTCTATTCGGTCTGTTTGGTCCATTGTCTACAGGACCGGATCGAACCGAGGAACGAATTTTTATTATATAAAGAATTGAACCGGACTGAAAAATTGAAAGAACCAAACCAAATGGATCGAATTTGTTTGGTTCGGTTCGGTTCGGTTTTCGGTTTTGTGCTCACCCCTTAGCACACTAGAGGAGATGAGTTCCTCTCTCTCTCTCCTACAATTCGTGTCCAACTATCAAGATGAAAACTTTAAGTGGTTGGTATTATACATTTCTATGATGAACTTTTCTTTTCTGTTTCACTTAAAAGTTATAATTTCAGTAGTGGAACACAAAAATGAAACACAGAACCGACAAATCTCGAGTCTGGTCAGAAATGAATGCTTACCAGATCGGCATATGATTTCAAGAAGGGCTTAATCAGCTGCCAAATTGGCATGTACATAAAAGGGGTGTCTACGAAGAGGACTTCACTCAATCGCTGCGGATAGTAGTAGTAGAGTGTGTCAAACTGCAGGTAGACAATTTAGAAGAAAATCATTGAGCTACATAAGTATGCAAGGGAGATTGAATAGCAGAATCTTTAACAAGAGAAGATTGGAAGAGTGGCCAAGTGTTCTTATAAGCTGTCCTGATCTCCCTTTCCCCCACTGCGCTTGCGCGCGCATACACACACTCAAACAAGTAACTGAGACCCCGAACAAAGTGATTCAGATCGACAATAATATTGACAAGTGACAGTTAGATATAGGAAAAAAGAAAAAAAATACTCAACCTACAAGAACTTACAAGGAATGGTAGGAGCTTGACATCAACATTTTTCTTCTCGAAGCCTCGGAAATCAATTATAGCAAGTATTTCCTGCTTTCCGGGTGGAAGTTTGGCCAGGGCCTTCTCAATCATAAACGTGTAGAGCTTCTCATCTTCATATAGCTCTTGATCCTGTATCAATGTCCAAACTTCAAATTGAAGCATAAAGCATAACTTTGTCTTCTCCTGACTTATTAAGGAAAATTTAATTGGTAGTTTTGTAGCCTACAGAAGTATCAAAGACAGTAGGTTGTCTGCATAAAAAAGATCGATGATTCTAGAACCAAATTGGTTGTTCTACCCGTTGAACTAGGAATCAGAGGCAAGTCTAGTCCGAATGGCCCGAGAAACTTGGATCCCGATTGAGCCACTAACTGATTACAAGACCTATCTGATCCCCAATTCGATTATGAAGCCACTGAACACACACACACACACACACACACGGAGAGAGAGAGAGAGAGAGAGAGAGAGAGAGGAGATAGTGCAAGTCTTAAAACGTACCCCGGGTATATGCTTGGACAGATTAGCTATCAAGACTGGTCTGTCATATACATCAAGATAGTCGTGCACATAAGCTTTTCCAGTTTCAGCTGCACTCTTGATTGATTCTTCTGAAAGTTCAGCTACCCCAAATTCATGGCGCCATCTCTATGTTTGCAGCAAGAAAGTTAAAGAAATACATCAGCCAACGAATTTATGAACTCTGTAACAGAAGCTTGTTTACAGTTAACAAAGTTTATTAATAGCACGAAAGGAGAATGGTAAGAGAGATTATGGATTTATCATTACAATGGCTTTGGTCAATTTGGAGACAGCATCTTTGACAGAATAGTTTCGGTCCTGCAGAAACCAAAGAATCATCTCTTCATCATCTCTTCCATTTTTTCCAACAGGAAGAGCACTATATTCTCTGTCGAGCTTCTCTTTGACCTCTGCCACTAACTGCAACACGAAAGATTTAATCAACTGTAATCGAATTCAAGCACTAAAAAACTTGCAATCATGCACAATTCTTCTTAGGCATTTTCTTGATCTTGCACAACTAAAAGGTGCACCAGTCTCCAAACAAAATAGGAACTTTACTAGGAAACTTTTGTTTTGCTTTCAAAATGCGACTCCGATTCTTTCTCCGAAAAACAACCAGACACCTTCACATTATCCCATCCATTTCTTACTATTGCACTACGTTTTCTAATAGATCACATGATCAGCATTTGTTTTTTTTTTTTTACCCAAAATCACATAAACACATATCTTCAATGAAACTCATGCAGAGATTTTCTCACTATTCAAAGTCATCAAACAAATCAATACCACTTCAAATTTCACTCAGATTTTTAATCCAGCACATTGCATGATCATAAAAATGATGACAACATAAGATTGGACAACTATTTCCAAAAACGATGTAAGGAAAAGGTACCTTGTAAGCATTCTCCGGGGGCAGAGAACAACTGCGAATGCTAAGCGTGGAGCTCTTGACGGGTTTCTTGGATTGAACTGAAACTGTCTTGAAATGGCGAAATGAAGGGACAGAGAATCCGAGACACTGCGCCATTTCATCAAACAGTTTGTGATCTTTTTTCCCAAGCTTGAGACGATTAAGTTTGACTCCACTCGCTGTGACGCCTGAACTGCCATTGGCCAGTTATTGTTTACGAAACGGTAGATTGCGTGAGAGAGAGAGAGAGAGAGAGAGAGAGAGAGAGAGAGAGAGATGAAATCGTGTAGTTGAAGAATCACGTGAATTCTTGCTTGTGCAATGTTTGCGGTATTAATGTAAATTGGTCAAACTATTATATAAATCTCTCATTTTGGTCTCTTTTTTCTTTCTTTTATCTGCAGTATATTGTAGATTTTGGATCAATATTTTTTAAAATATAAAAATCAAAACCAAGCTTTGAGATTCATACCAACTATTGCGAATAAATTTGAAGGGAATGTGATAAAAAAAAAGTGAACATAGTGAAGTTGGATAAGCTATAAATCTATAATAATTAGATGGAGAATTGTCGATTCATGACTTGAAAGATAAGTAATATATCAATTCAGAACTTTAAAAATGAAAATTTTCAGTTCAAGATACGAAAAATGAAAATTGTCAATTAAGAACATCAAAAATCATGAATTTGATTTTTTTTATTTTTAATTATTTTTCAATAAAAATTCATTCATTAATTATTTATTAAATATAATAAAGAATTTATTAAAATTAATTATAATAAAGAATTTGTTAAAGTTAATTAAAAAATAAAAAGAAATCAAAATTTATAATTTTTGAGGTCCTAAATTGAGAATTTTATCTTTCGGATCCTAAACTAAAAATTTTCATTTTTCAGAAATTAACTATCTTTCGGGTCATAAATTAATAATTTTCTTAACTAGAAAAGAGAGATGATGAAATACATTTTTAAAGGGCATGAAGCGAGATTCATCAAATAGGGGGGATAATTTGAGATTTACACAAATGTATCCAAAGGGCATGAAATGAGATTCAGCGAAAGTAGTGGGGTTGAATTGACATTTACCCAAATGTATATATACTACGGACATCGGTTTTATTTTTATCTTCCTCTCCTCACTATGCATGAACCAGTATACCACCTCTAGAGACTAGAGAGAGAAAACAGTGGCACACTGTATAATCCTCAGACTTCTGCTTTGGACAACCATGGCTGATTCAAGCTCTCCCGCACAGACCACCGACTTGTAAGTTCTTGTTGCTCATCGTCTTCTCTGCTTTTGATCACACACACACACACACACACATTCTCTCTCTCTCTCTCTGATGGGTTTTCAAATAAAATAAGTTTTTTTTTTTCTTTAGGAGATGTTTGTTTGTGTGTGTAATTTTGGGAAAGTGCTTAGTTTTGCGAAAATAGTTATGAATTTAGAAAATTTAGCAGAAATACGAAATACGTTGTGTTGATTATTGGCGGTTATATATTCCCTCTGTATTTGTTTCTAATGTTGAATTTTTGTTTGGAGCTTTGATAGTTAGGTTCTGCTTGATTGGGTGTTAATTTGATCAATGTTGCTCAATTCTCAATATTGGGGTTAACTGTGATTTTCTCATGTGAGTTGGTAGGTAATATTGAAAAAATAATGATCTTTGGTTGAATAAGTTTGGATTAAAGAGAATATTCGATTGAGATATATACTAGAATGGAAAAGGCCCCTAATCGACTTGTTTTAGATGAGGCAATTAATGATGACGCTCCTGTTGTATCAATGCATCCTGCTAAAATGGAAGAACTTCAGCTATTTAGAGGGAGATACTATACTAATTAAGGGCACATTCTTGATTTTGTCTTCTGATAGGATTTAGTTTGATATCCTTTTGTTTGGATTTTGATAAATGTTGTATGTGTACAGGAGGGAAAACAGAAAGACACCCTTTGCATTGTTCTTTCTTGCTGATTAGCAATGCGAAGAGCCATAAATCAGAATGAAAAAAGTTGTTTGAGTGAACCTGGGAGTTTAACTTACTGATATGGTCAGCTTATTTCTTGGATGATCATCGTCTAGTGAGGGAGGGATTGATCTTTTTCAGGTTGGGATGGCATCAGAAGTGTTGAATTTAAGGTTGTTGAGACTGATCTTGGTGAGTGGTGAATAACCATGTTGTTACACCTGATACTGAGATATTTTGTGAGGGAGAACCGGTTAAGCGTGGAGAAGAGGAGAGGCTGAACGAAGTAAGGTATGATGATGTTGGTGGTGTAAGAAAGCAAATGGCTCCGATCCATGAGCTAGAAGAGTTTCCTCTTCGACACTCACAGCATATTAGCAGATGTTGTTTAGCCATTCCTTCTGCGTCTCATCTTCAGCTTTGCTTTCATTAGTAATATTGATGAACATCGACTCTCTTGGTTTGAAGGTCGTGGAGGTTCCTAATGTTTCTTGGGAGGATATTGGTGGTCTGGACAATGTCAAACTGGAGCTTTAAGAGGTATTCCTTTGTCATTTGGTATTATCAGTAATTTGAGTAGCTTTCTTCTTTTGATTTTTGATCGTTACGGTCATTCCTGGTTTACTTTCCCCGCTTTCTAATTTTAAGCCTGTACTTTCCCCGCTTTCTTCTTTTGATTTTTGATCGTTACGGTCATTCCTGGTTTACTTTCCCCGCTTTCTAATTTTAAGCCTGTAATTACTCAGTTGATATAAACTCCGTCGGATATGTCATTGTACATCTTCATTTGCCTTAAAATTTTGCAAAAGAATTTCTTAAAATCAATAGCTAATGAATAAGAAGCCACGTTTTTGTAAGTGTCAAAGAACCTGAATTGCTAACTATGTGGTTCGAGAGAGATATTTGACTAGATTCATCAATCTGCTCCGTGTGTGTTTTTCTTTGTCAAATTAACTTGATTCAATCGCTATGCAGCTATTTATTTAACCATCACTGTGCTCCTTTTATTTAGACTTCTCTGTTTCTATAAGCTTAATGTTATTTTCTGCGTAATCTAGAGAGGACATTCAGTCGGAGATGCTGGTGGTGCTGCAGACAGAGTTCGTGATCAGTTTCTGACTGAAATGGAGGGATGTCTGCTAAAAGGACATTATCGATCCTGCATTACTCAGGTCTTTACGTCTGGACCAGTTGACTTACATCCCACTCCCAGACGAAGAAGCTTCACATCTTCAGATATTTAAAGCTTGTCTACGGAAGTCACCAGTATCAAAGGACGTCAATCAAGCAGCTCTTGCTAGACACACTCAGTGCGCATGCAAGTATGCCATTCGAGAAACTATAGATAAGGTAGCACTTCTATTATTGTCGATAACAGTTTTGGCCAGTCAATCTTTCAAGTTTCACCTATTTTTCCTGCTTGTTTGTGGATTGATAAAATTAGCAGCGATATGATTAATTTCGGAAGCTTGTCATTCAGTATTCTAATGTAGGAGGCAGATATAGCGGCATGAGGAAAGTGAGATCTACTGCTGATAGTTATTTGTGAAAATAGTGATTGATAGTGTTCTAGAGCAGCTAGAAAGAGATTCATTAACGAGAAAGAATTTGATGCAGGGCATAGTATATCTAAATAGAAGTTTTTGCAACTCAAGTCATACATGATAAAATCATGAAGAATGTAGAACTTTCTGATGCAATAAAACCTCGGATAGAGCGTGGAAGTTAATGAATAATGATCCGATCAAATCTACCTTACATTATTCTTAAATGCTGCTAAAAATACCCCTTACTTGTATATACGCTCATTGTTTAGGCAGCATCTTTACTATGCTTGTCGATATTAGCTAACTTTTGTTGGTTTCCCGACATAACAGAACTTCCGAGGTAGGGGGGTAGAGTTCATGATTTAGATGAAACCCGACAAGATTAGCATAACTATTTCCCGAAATATCCCTAAATTTTGTTTTGCAAAATTCCTTTTGGACATCATGTGGCCATCCCATCAACTCATGTAGGGGACCTTTGAGAGGGATCTTGTCCTTGCTATCTAAGTTGGGTGTCAGTCAGATTAATCTCTCCTTCCCCTCCCAAAAAATCAACCTCTTCTTTGTTATAGTTTATTACATGACTACAAATATATATGTAGGGGTCCATACAGTTTTGCAAGGGAATAACTGTTGGTGTACTATGAGCTTTGTTTCTGCATGTGATTCTCTTTTTATATGAGAGCAAATACATAAATGTGGCATGTTAATGTTGTTGGGTGCACCAGTTTGAGTTCATACTAAGGTCCTTTTTTCACGGAGAAAAAGCCGGGTTTTTTTTTGGGATGATCAAGTCGACAATTATCAACGGCTTATGTTTGGATCACGTCTGATTTGTACGTGTACCTCTATGTTGTCGAACATTCAGTGTTCATCGATTGCCATAATGTACCTTGGAATTTAATGGATTGGGGTTGGAAATGTATGCCTAAATAGGATATTTCAGAGGTAGCAATGTTCATATCTACCCTGCAATATGTCAAGTTTACCTCGATGGGGTAAATTTACGGTGAAGTAAAATGACTAAAATACCCTTGGTGTGCGCCCATGATTAATAATGAAGGCCTGTTCTCCCTAAAGAGATAAACAGAGCTATTGACCCTATATGCCCTTGCAATTTCCTTATACAGTAGGTTATTTCCATTCCAGTTGAGATTATCTCAAGCATAAGTGCTTCTCACCTCATGTTTACTCGCACTAGTGCATGTGTAAAGTGCAGTACACGTGGTATATATTCGTATAAGAAAATATGAGACGACATATTATTTCATAATAGAGAGTTCAAATGTGTTTGCTCGGCCCGAAAAACATAGGATGGTACAAGTATTTGACTAGTTTGGCTTAGGGCATTATGATTTTACCACTTTGAGTGAACAAAATTAAGCTGTGAATTGTGAAGTGGTTAGGCTCAATATTTCAAGTGCAAAAGAGGGCCCCAAATATTATCTTGAAAATCTTTATGAATTTCAGTCCAGAAAATTTTCATTGCTTAAGTAGATGACAACTTGCTATTACCACTTTATCATGACCCCATTTTGTCTATCTATAGCTTACTCTTCATTCATGCTCTTAGAGATGTAAAATCAAGTTTTAGAAAGAAATTGCATATGTAATGCTACATAATAAGACATGAGCTTTGCTTGTCAATAAAGGATGTGACCATAGGCCAAACTGTCAACTTTTGCATCATCAACTTTAGTATTGTATATTGTTTGCATCCATGTCACATGGTGGGGGTCCTTTTGAGCTCATCCTTTCACATTTATGGCCCTAAAAGTATTGGGAGTTGAGGTGGGGCTTGGGGGGGAGTCGAGGGTACGGAAAAGATTTTTC
The DNA here is from genome assembly GCA_026008535.1 of Perilla frutescens. Classification (NCBI taxonomy): domain Eukaryota; kingdom Viridiplantae; phylum Streptophyta; class Magnoliopsida; order Lamiales; family Lamiaceae; genus Perilla; species Perilla frutescens. Next base: position 71,499,003 of record BRKX01000001.1, read on the forward strand.
TTACACATTATCGAGATCATATTGGTGTAAATAATTAAACAGAATTGATGAATCTTTTGGTACTTGATATGCACATCTATGAGTAGTGACTATAGATATCTTAAAGAAAAAAGAAAAGTGAATTTGTTAGTCCTTGGAATTATGATATTGATGGAAAATATTATTGGTTCATTATACAACTAGATTGTGTTAGATTGTGTGTGTTATCTAATCTTGATTGCAATCAAATCCCTAATCACACTTCTATAATTCTTCAAATAAATACAAAATTATGTGGGAACAAAAACAGGGCATATGCCTACCCCATCAAGACATCCTTGTGCTTCTTTTTCCTTTTCCATGAAATGATTGAAAATGACTTGCCCACAAAGGCAACCTAACAAACAAGGTTACATCATTTTCTTTATTGCATACAAGATATGCACGCATGAGCTTAGTCTTATTGAGGGGTAATTCTTATTACAAACCATTTCATGTTGCAATAATTATAGGATTTGGTTTAGTACAAGAATTGCCCCAAATGATGTAACAATGACTTTGATGTTATAAGAGAACCTAGATATCAAATAATGCTCCTAGCTCTTTACACTGCCATCTAATTGCTGTCCTATTCCTAACAAAAATTGGAAAAAAAAAATGTGTTCCCAAGAAATCATTGATGCTCCTTGTTGTAGCTTGTGGAAGAAGAAGAGTAAGCCAGGGAGCAGTTAGATGATCCTTGGAGACGCAACAACTGAGCCGGGGTCACCGACGAGGAAGAGTACGAGGGGACTTCGGACCCTTTTGGTGATTTAGTCGCGGGCTTGTGTGCTTGGTCGCCTCCAGCCACAGGCTCGTGCTTGATCTCCTTCAACAAGGCCACCACGTCTTTCATGGCGGGGCGGTCATCTGGTCGATTGCTAGTGCTGAGAAGGGCTATTCCGAGGGCTTGGAGCATTTCTTGGATCTGTGTGTCTGGGAGGCCTTGAAGTTTCTGATCAATTATGTCGACGGGGTCCCTTTTGCTCTTTAGATGATCGCGCACCCATTGAACAACATGTTGCCCGTCAGGGAATGAAGGGTCTACGGGCTTTTTGCCCGTTATGATTTCCAGTAAAACGACTCCATAGCTATAGACATCGCTCTTCTCTGTGATCTTTATCATGGAAGCATACTCTACACAGCCAAAAAGAAACAAAAAATGAGAGCTAAATTTTAGGTATTACTCTAAAAAAATTCAAGAAAATGGAAGATTGCAAGCGTAGAAGACAGGGTATGTGAAGACAAATTTGTGGGCAAACAATCACATGATTTCACATGCACATTCCCATTCTTACGAACAAAATTACAAATCCCAAAAATAAGTAACATCATCCCATGATACAATTCTTTGTTTTTACTAAAATTGTACTATGGGATGATGTTACTTCACGGCAAAATAACCAAAATAAGTAAGAAAACTGTGTATGAACAGGAAATTATGTAAGAAATAATATGAGAAAGTGGTAAAAACACAAAAAATTACCTGGAGCAAAGTAACCATATGATCCAGCAAATTGGGGATGTGCAGAAATTGAGCCAGCAGCTTCATCCTCTATAAACCTTGCTAGTCCAAAATCAGCTAGACAAGGCTCATATCGATCTCCTAGTAGTATATTATGCGTCTTTACGTCGCGGTGGAGGATAGGCGGCGCACAGTCGTGGTGCAAGTAAGCCAGCCCCTCCGCGACTCCTAACGCTATCTTGAACCGGGTTTCCCACTCGACTCGCTCCCCGCACCCATCGTGCAATAATGCCCCTAACGTGCCGTTAGGCAAATAGTCATACATCAATAGCTTAGTTTTCCTATTAGCGGCCCACCCTAATAGCCTAACGATGTTCCTATGCCGGATACGGGCCAATGTCGCAATCTCCGACGAGAATGCGGAGGCCGAGTACTTCTCCGAGGACCGGAATCTCTTCACGGCGATGGTGGGCCCCGCCGTGGTCAAAGCTCGGTAGACCATCCCGGACCGGCCGTGGCCGATCACGTTGACAGCTGTCAGGCACTTGGCCACATCAGTAATTGACAAGTCCAACTTTTGGTACACGGTGACCTCCCATGGGCCCCCCAGCTCCACATCATCACCGTTGTCCAGGTCGCCGTCGTGGGACCGGTGGGCCCGGATCTTTCCACCCAGGATTATGTACAGAGCAGTCAGCAGCAAGATGCATGCCGTGCAGAGCAGCACCACCATCGCCACCCTCGCCCCCTTGGCGTGCCTGGCGGCGCCGCCCTTGTCGGCCGCGCACGCGCTGCCGGAGAGACACAGCTCCGGGTTGCCAGCTAGGACGCTGAGTGGCAGCTTGGAGAAGAATGACGTGTCCGGCACGTGGCCGGAGAAGTTGTTGTGGGAGACGTTGAGCACGACAAGATTTTGAAGATCGGAGAGATAATGAAGGTCGCCGGAGAGCTGGTTGTGAGAGATATCCAGCACTCCCAGCTTGTCCAACGCCGTGAACTCCTCCGGGATCCCACCGGAAAGCCTGTTCCAGCTCAGATTAAGCGCGATTTCCAGCGCCGGAATCTTCCCCAAACTCGCCGGAATCTGCCCTTCAAGCCCATTGCTGCTCAAATCAAGCAACTGCAGCCTCGAACACGATCCGAGCTCACTCGGGATGGGGCCCGAAAACCTGTTCTGTCCGAGAATGAGCTTGGTGAGCGAACTCAACGAGCCAAGACTCGAGCTCAACGTACCTTCGATCATATTCTCAGAAACATCAAGAAACTGGAGAGCAACGAGATGATCCAAATCCACCGGCAAATTCCCCGATATCGAGTTCGAATGCAGATCAAGAAAAGTGAGATTCTGGCATCCAGAAATCTCAGCTGGTATAATCCCAGATAGCCTGTTCGATCCAAGATCAAAGAAATTCAGATTCTTCAACTTCCCAATCTCCGCAGGCACATTCCCAGTCAGCTTATTATCATTAGCCCGAAATCGAATCAACGATGAACAGTTCCCAATCTGAGGCGGAATGGGCCCAGACAGATTGTTGGCCAGCAGCAAAAGCTTGTTGAGATTCTGCAAGTCAAATATCCCACTCGGAATCGAACCTGTCAACTCATTCTGTGAAAAGTCAACGGCTTCGAGTTTGAGACAGTTGGATAAAGACGGCGGAATGTTTCCCTGCAGCCGATTCTGCCACAGAAACAGCAGGCTCAAGTTCAGCAGATAGCCGAATTCTGCCGGAATGCTGCCGGATATCTGATTGTTATCGAGCTCGATATGAGTCAGCGCGGTGCAGCCGCCGAGCTGACTCGGAATCTTGCCGGAAATCTGGTTCACGCTCAGCTGCAGCTCCTGCAGCAGGCTTAGACGCCCGAAGGACTCCGGAATTTCCCCCGTCAACGAATTCATTGATGCATCGATCACGAGCAATCCGCTGCAGTTTCCTAGCTCAGGAGGGATGGTGCCGACCAAATTGTTCTGCCATAGCAGGAGATTCTCCAAGTTGTGAAGCTTTCCCAACTGAGCTGGAATTGAGCCCGCGAGCGAGTTTTCGTATAAATAGATGTTGCGAAGCTCGGTGCAATCGCCTAATTCCGGCGGGATTTGGCCGGAGAGGAGAGTGGTGTAGATTGCCAGAGTTTGCAGCCTCTTCAACTGGCCAAGAGACGGCGGCAGAAATCCAGAAATGCTGGTTTCAGCCAGACCTAACATGGCTAAATTCGAGCAGTTTCCGATTTCTTGAGGTAAAGGGCCGCCGAGATTCTTGTTGCCGCCGGCTCTCATCACCATGAGCTGCCTCAACTTTCCAATGCTCCATGGAATCTCTCCGACGAGCTGATTATCAAACAGTGTAAGCTCCATTAGGCCGGTAAGGTTTCCGATTTCAACTGGAATCGACCCTTCCAGCCTGTTGGTATTGAGATGAAGCTGCTCCAGCCTCGGCAGATTGCAAATCCCAGTCGGAATCTCTCCGTTCAATGCATTGTCGCTCAAATCAAGCAGCCGCAGTTCTTGAAGATCGCCAACTGTTTGTGGAATTGTCCCAGTGAGATTAGTCCCGGACAGAACCAGCTTGTTCAAAGTCCTCAACGAACTAAAATTTGAAGGAACATGTCCGAGCAAATCAATGAACTTCAAATTGATCTCCACAACCTCATTCTTGAGGTTGCAGGAGATCCCGAACCACGAGCACGGCGTCTCGTGGTCGGGGCTCCAACCGCTCAGCGCGTCAAGCGATCCATTCAAGGTTCGTTTCCATGAGAGGAGAGCTTCTCCTTGAGAATTAAGGCTGGAAACAGAGGAAAAGAATGCAAGAAACAGAGAAGGGAAGAAGAAGAAGAGAAACAGAGGCCATTGAAAAACAGGCATTAGATAAACATAAAAAAGATTATGATACAAACTCCGATGGAAAACAGAGGTTTGAGCCTAGGGGGAGGCGAATTTGGGAGGAAAACAAAATCATGTCTTGTGGGCTAATGAATATTTAGATATATAGCTGCATATAATATTTGTTTCTAAAGTGCCAGAATCTCCGGATCCAAGAAACAGCTAGGCCATTGTGCTTGTATATAATATATTATGCAGAGAGAGAGAGAGAGAGAGAGAGAGAGAGAGAATTTTAATGGGATTTTGTTAATGGAAGTGGAGATGAGGTTTTGCTTTCTTTAAGAAAATGAGAGGAGAAAGGTGGATGGAGATGGCACAGTGAGTGGCGACACACCAATTTCAAATTTATTTATTTCAAGAAATGGAGACTTTTTATCACTTTATATGTCTAACTTTATGTGCTGGAAACTTTCTTGCTTTCAGTTTTTTTCTCTGGGGTTTATTTGTGGCAGGATATGTTTTTCTTACTCCCATCGTTTTCTCTTCTGCATGTTTTTTAACCATAGATTTTGGTAATAATTGAAATAAAATTATAAAAATTAGGCACATAGGCTGTGACTCTAGTCTCTGTATATTGAAATTTATTGATATAGTTACTAAAGTTTTATAACTAGGTTCACCTTTGGTTTGTTTGATTAAGGCAGATTAGGGGTTTATGGATAAAATTATCTGGGTCAATCATATTTTCGATTAAGTTGATCGGAGTTCGAAGATGGTCCTCGATTCTATTACCTATTTGAATGATAACTTATCACTTCACTAGTGAGGTGAATATTTTCATCAATCATGAATAAATTGTGAAATTCTCCATTTATCTCCATCCAAATAAAATCTTATTATTTTATGTGAGGCAATTTAGGCATTATCTTATATTTTAATTATAACCCTTCCGTCCAAACATGAATACTGTTAATTAGGGTTGTAAATGAGTCGAGTCAAGCCCGAACATACATATGTTCAACCTTATTTGAAATGATATCGAGGTTTAAAATTTATGTTGAGCTTGTTTGAATACTTATCGAGTCAAGGTCATACGAGCTTCAATCAAGTCAAACATGAGTAGAGCTCGAGTAGTTTGATATTTTTATACATGTTTGCTCGATTTTTACTTACCGAGCTCGAGTTCGAGCTGAGCTTTACATCTTATCAAACACAAAATTATGTTCAAGCTTGGTTAATATACTTATTGAATCAAATTCAAACGAGCTTTTAACAAACGAACACGAGTCGAATATCAAGCTATTTGGTTTGATTTTCAGCCTTAGTGACAATCTATTATAAATCAGTAAAATTGAAATCAAGCAATCCAAACATGTGATTATTTTTGTCCCAACCATACAATCCTATTTTATATAATTAATATTATTTATCTCATCAACCAAACCAAATGGACTACTTGATTATACTAGATTGTAGGAGGCGAAAATTAACAATATTATATATAATATTTTTATTAATTTTTATATATTTATTTAATTTTGGAAATCATATGAAACCCAAAATTAGATAAAATATTTAAATAATAAATATATTATTATATGATAAACATCAAGTGTCTTTGACAACAAGTAAATATTTTTGCAGGATATATATATATATATATATATCAATATTCAAGAGCCAATGAGATCATGTCACGTCAACTCTAGATACTCCTACCTACAACTATAAATACGGTCCTCATATCAGTTGCAAATGACACAAATATCCCGAAGCTATTTGAAGATTGTGGGAGGAATAGAAATTGGACCCGTATAAAATATTCTGATCGGAAAATCATTTATTTCTACACCGTTTTAGAATTTATTGAATTAAATACATAATTTGTGTTACATATATATATATATATATATATATATACTTGTGTGTTTCTATAAACCTACAATAGCAATAGAATACTTAATTACAACATCACGAGACCCTAGTTCAAATCTTTCAAATATATATTATGCACCAAATCCATATTTCACAAATTCAATCAATTTATAAAAATTATACATAGATATAAGAATATTAAATTCTCCAAGATCCAAAAATATTCTCAGCCTTCAATCCTACCAACAACTCAATAATTCAAATATAATAGTCTTCTATATGATAATTTATTTGTACAACAATATGCTTCGGACGTTTGAAGATTATTGACATATTGATTAATATTGTTAATTACCGTTGTAAAAAAAATACATAAATATGACAGAGGAATAAACAAGATTAAGTTCCATAGTTGAAAGTACAAAATGGTATTGGATCTAGATCTAAATCAGCCAGTAAAAATAAATATTTCCCAATATGCATCTTACCAGTAAGTTCCAAATCTTGATCTGTCACAGCATTGGTTTATTAATTTTTTATACTATGTTGGTGAAGAACTTATCTTTTATTCTGAGTTATTTAAACTCTATGAAAATTTATTGGTGGGATCTGTAATCTGTTAAAATTAATTGGATGAACCTTTTAATTAATATATTTCGTACAATAATTTCATTTTTTGCTAGTTAAATAAAAAAATTATGATGAAAAATCATGAGTGCAGTCTTGTCCATGCTAGAGAGATTTAGGCCCCATGCTGGTTCATGTTATTCGGATTGTCCATTTTAAATTTAAAATTATATTCTATAATTGATATTATATGTACATTGAACATATTTGAATTATTTTGTTTATATGAGATATGAATTATTATTTTATTTAAATATACAGTATTAACGAAATAAAATAAGAGATTCAACATCAAATATTGATCATTTTGTTGAATTTATCGTTTCTATTTTTATTTTGTGGAACCACATCTCTCTCTCTCTCTCTCTCTCTCTCTCTCTCTCTCTCTCTCTCTCTCTCTCTCTCTCAAGTTCTTAGAAAATATAGGGTGCCAATTTGACTTATTAGCGGCACGTAACAACCCGATTATAAACTAAGATAAAAATTCAGAATTGCCACTTAAAATATTAATTGCCTTAAAAAATTGTTAATTACCTTTAATTTTTCTTTAATTATAATAAATAATAAATAAATCGTGGGATCACGTGATGTCGCGTGACAGAAGGCTATGTTGGGAATATGATTTGGATTTCTTGCACATGTTGCTGGCCTCGTGACTTCTGGCATGAAATTGAAATTAAACAAGATTATTTTTAACTTAAATTATCTTACAAGGATGTCTATTAGGAATCTAACCACGAGACTTTGGGAGGGTTGCACATGACATGAGAGAGAGAGCTTGATAATTTAAACAGGTTTGAAAAAGACTACTTCACTCTTGACTTAATAAAAATATTTGAAACTCCATAAAATTTATATACGCGTATTAGAAGTTAATGATTAACTTCAACAAAAATAAGACAAGAATCGTGTAACCCGAGTGGCCGAGTACAAATACATTAATGTGCATATAGATAATATACATTCAATGTACATATATGTAGTATATGACATGTACTATACCAAGAAAAAAATGCAATAATTGTTTCTCTATTATGGATTTGATTCACCTTAAAAAAAATTATAGTATATAAGTTGGTTTAGAAAAGAAGTTGTTAGATGTAAAATGACCCTTCTCACATCACTTGTACATATTCTCATACAGTGCACAATATATATGTTAAATGGATAAAATAAAACACACAATTACTATATCTAAACTTAAAACCCCAATAAAAATAGTTACAAACTTTAAAAAAATATTGTGACAATAGATGAGACAAGCAAACCTCATCAAAATCAAGAAAAGTTTTCACTTCCCTAAACTTAACTTGGACATAAAGCATTGCATTCTATAGACATCCTTATTCCCATATATATGTACGTTTCATATATTTTAACCATATATGTTATAGCATACATATATCTTTATATATGAAAATATTTAATTGAATACATTGGTGAATGGTAGGGACCATTTGACACAATTTTACGTATATATGCATGATCTTGCGATTAATTAGTACCCGATTGTTTCCTACAAAATAATTACATAAATAGATAATTCATAAAAAAATTATCAGGAAAATAATATTTTGCCACCCAATTCTACTGTTATTTTCACACTTAGCAATTATTTTTTCTTTTGTGAGTATATAACCTAAATTTTACGAAAGTTAGATTTTGAAATCTGAAATTTTGATTCCAACCAAAACATGAATTATATATATCTTGATTATTAAAGTAAAATTATTTTTATTTTTTAAAAAATGTTAACTAATTAATCCCCATCTCACACAAAGTATAACACTATTTTTTTTCTCTCTCTATAGCCACCTAAATAATTAAAATTTAATTATACCTTTTAAATTTGAGCGTCGATCATCTGGATCCATTCATTTTTTTTTCTTTTTTTTTTCAATTAAGTCGTCATTATAAGGAGAATTAATCAATTATAATGGGGAATTAAACCAAGTAATTATCATCTTCTTGAAGGACGATAGATATACGATTTGTTTCGTAGTGGACATAGTATGTTGAAATATAAATGTATTCTTAAATTAAGCCAACTAGTAAATGGTAAAAATTTGTACAAAACTTTTTTTTTACTCACACACGACCTATGATATTGAGGATATTCGAACTCGTGACCTCTGGTCTCCAAGCAAGTTCACTCCACCACTAGGCCATCCCCACCGGAACAACTTGTACAACTTTATTTGTATAAAGTTTTGCCATATACATCAATAAAGATTGACCTTGAATTTAAACTTAGTTTGAAGAAATAAAGAAGTCGTATGATCATTGATGCAAGAAATGGGTTCAAACATAATTAAATAACATTACATGTCTAAATTAATGTAGCCAAATCAATGAAGAAAAATTAAAAATGTTTCGATTAATGTATTTTATTTTATTTTTATCTTATTAACTAACGAAGAATCGTGGGAACTGAGCGAAAAAATGTTTCGATTAATATAATTTCTTCTTTTTTTTTTTTGGTTAATCATGAAGAATAGAGGGGCCTAGGGGGTTTTAATTTTTCGTTTTTTAGAGGATTTAGTTTTAGTTTTTAGTGTATTTTGTATTGGAGGTTATAAGGATAAAATAATCTATTAAAAATTAATTATATTTTAATTCTATATGGAGTTATAAAGAGGGAAAAAAAAAGCAGTATAGAACCACCCTTAGACAATGTTTGATATATTGGTACGGATATACCCACATTAATAAAATCTGGATTACTTTGAAAGATAATTGCGTATTAGCTATTTTAATTGTGTGTTTGGTTATTAAGATAAATATACTAGATTGCTTCACACATCTGTTTGGTACATTGTTTTATTTGGTAGACTAGGGGTCATAGGATACCTTATCTAGAAACTGTAACCGATGGGGCGTCGGATACATTGTCCAGCCGAATCAGTAAATTACACCCCGGGCCTCGCATTAGGAGCGGGCCTCGCGTGAACAAGCAATGGCTACCAAACGCACAGTTCTTACTGGATACCTTTACTAATATATCTTTATTCAGGCTACCAAACATTGCCTAAATATAATTATAAGTTAGACTAATATGAGGGGCCTTCTAAAATAACCATTCAATTGCATTTATACCTTTGATTAGGCCCAATTATGTATCAAATAATTAGAAAAGATGGGAACCAAACCATCAATCTTAATTTTTTTTTTGAAAAAAAAAACTAGACCAATATTAACATAAAATGCAAATTTCAGCCACAAACAAATTTTAATTTCAGGTTGCAAAGTGTAAATTTGGCAAAAAGTGCAAGTTGCAATTATAACAAAAAGAAGTTACAGAGGTTGGCAAAGTGTAAAAATTATCTTAATTTGAGTGGGGAAAGTTTATTTTTACCTTCATATTACAATTATTTCAACTGTGTACTTCTTTCAGTGATTTTTTTTTCGTTTGATTTACCGAACCAAACCGTAACAAAACAATCGTTTCCAATAGAAATCGAACAAAATATTTATGTTCGGTTTTTTTGTTTTTGTTTTTTTTTTTAAACTTTTTTAACAAATTGATTTTTTTCTTCTTTTTTTACTCACATATCCGACCTGGTGAGATTGACTAGATTTGAATATGTGATCTTTGGTGCAAATTGAGTTCTCATTATAAACTTTAATTAGGTATCTAAATTCCAAAAATCCTTCACTCCATATAAAATCAATCTTATAATTTACCTAACTCTCTAAACGAATCTCTTGACACCGAACAAATAACGTCACTTGACTAGGAAAATTTATATATCATCGATTTTTCAATCTAACACTTTTTTAGTCGTATTGTTCAAATTCTTCCTTTTACCCCTTTTCTTCCTCCGCCCCAATCACTATAAAAAAAGCTATAATAATAAATAAATGATAAGAAAAAAGGAGAGAGAGAGAGAGAGAGAGAGAGAGAGAGAGAGAGAGAGCATGGTGCAATTATGGGCAGAAATGTTAACATTAATAAAGTTTGCTCGAACTTTTATAAAAAATAAAATAAAATTGTACGTAGTAGTACTCTTATTTAATTTTTGGCCTAGTTGTAAAGCATTATCAATGTTATTATATGTGTGGAGTTTGATTCATTAAATAATTTTGGTCCAATTTGATTAAAGTTTTGGCAATTAATGATCCCAAATCAAGTAAATATCACATAAATATATCATATTTAATTTTTGGCCTAATTGATTGTAAAACTTTATCAACATTCAAAAAACTCCTTATCATTACTCTTACTCTCCCACTTCAAAAGACATGCAACTGAACTTGAATACATTTTAATTTCCATTGTGATGATTCATACTTTACATATGTTAGTGCTGGATTAGATTTTTGACTACCACACTAAATTATTTTATGCTACGCATAAATGAGTGCATATATATATATATATATATTATATGTGCATGCATGTATACACACTCAGTGATTGCACTAAAAGAAAAGTAAAGCAAAAAGTCTTCATGCAAGATCCCACATCTTATATAAAAATGCAACAAATCAGCTACGTATATTGTCAGTGGATGACTTCTTTAATATTGAACAAATTTCATATTACTCCCTATAATTTTTTCGATAAAAAAAAATAAAAAATTCATGTGTTAAATAAATGATGTAAAAAAGTCCATTTTAGAGAAAGTGAATTACGCTTGCTAAGAAAGAATATATGATTCTTATTTTTACTTTTTTTTTTATTTTATTTTTTAAATATAATCAATTTTTTAAAATAATAATTTGACCAAATACTATAATTTTTAAATAATATAAATATATTTATATGTAAAAAAATACGACTTAGGAAATTATCAACATAGCTTTAAACTAGTAGTATAACCAACTACTATTATAATTTTCAAATTTCAAATGATATAAAATATATTTATCTGTAACCAAAAAAAAAATCATACTATCTTTCTTAGAAAGTGTAATTCACTTTCTCAAAAAGGGGTTTTCACTACCAAAAAAGGTATTTAGTGACAATATTATTAGCGAGACAAATGTCGTCACTAATAATAAACTTAAGTAACGACATGTCGTCTTTAATAATTACATGTCATTTCTAATGATATTTTTTGTTACGACAATGTTGTCACTTAAAATAATTTTTAATTTACTTGGGACGAACTTTTAGGGACGCTCTATTTGCGACGACACGCTGTCGTCGTAAAAAAATATTTTTAAGTGACAACAATGTCATCACAAGATTTTATTAGAGATAACATGTGATAATTAGAAACAACACGTCGTTACTAAAAGTCTAGTATTAGTGACGACATTTGTCGTCACTAATAATCTTGTCTCTAAAGGCCATTTTTTGTAGTGTTTTTTATGGGCTTATACATAATAGATGGGAGGTTTTAGACTATTTATTAAACGAAAGTGTTTTTGTTTTTTTTTCTTCCGGAAAAACGTAGGGGAGTGATATAAAATTTGCCCTTAATTATTTATAATACTACTTCTTTAATGACGATGATGATGATTGTTATTGTTATTATTATTATTATTATAAATACAAAAGAGTCTGGTAAAACTGAAGAAGCTTTGAGTTTTGTAGCATTAAGTATCATAAAATGCTGACCGATAATAAACTTAGAGAAACAAAAATGTTATAATTTTCCTCATATATATTAATTATCGATTAAAACTCAGATATATACTATAGATTCACAATTACTAATCTTTAAATAAATTTACGCATGATGCATGCATGGTGAACAAGCTTTTTCGTAAATACATGAAACAGATTTAAATATATAAAGATACAACTTTTGCAAGCAATACATATACATATAGCAATCTTTAAATAAAAATGAAGAAGATCGAAAGCGATCAACTTTCGAAAGCAATAGTAATTAATGAGTGTACAAGTGGAGGGCAGATCATATCACTGATTGATATATACATCAACTTTACACTCATCAACGTATTTATTATAACATGAAGAAATTATTAATCAATTAACGAAAACTATTCCTTTCTTCATGTTTTGGTATCTCTTTAATGTTTTGCGTCCTCGTCTTTGCTTTCTTAATAGGGAAAACTAACATGGAATTAAATTTTAAAAATAATTTTTTACAAAGACTTAATTAAGGTTGCTTTTGCTTTCACTACCAAACAAAATTAAGCCAATGCAATCAATATACCAATAATTCTCTTGTTTCTTGGAATGTTCTTCCCCTTCTTTCAAGGTAAATAAAGTTGTTATTAATTAGCCCTTTTTTTTGTTCTTTCGGCTCTAAAGCCAATTTCAATTATTATTATTTTTTTTTATCAATTTTCAATCCACGAAAATACTAATCATATTTGTGCATGAGCATAAAAATATATCAAGTGTAGTGAATGTTATTTGTATGGACTTGTTTGATTATAATCGATCCGAGTCAAGTGTGAGCATATTTTAACTGAACCCAATACGAGTCGAGTTGATCGGTTGTTATTGTTATGTATGGTGACATTTCACAATTCTCTAGTTGTCTCATTTGTTTTCTCATTTATTGTAGAATAAGTAGAGAATGATGGGTACAATTTATTTTTTCCATGACGAAAGGGCAATACTAAAATAAACTTATTTAATTGGGCCACAGAAACCATATTTTTTTTGGATCAGAATCAAATGGATTTGGGCTCATCGATATAGAAAACAAATATGGGCCCTTAAATATTGTAAGCTTTTGAAATTGCGGTAACGAACGCTATGGTTTTTCTTTTTACTCAAGTCAACTAAGGGTGAGAGCTAAAAAGTAAAATATTCATTCAAATCCCTTTTTAGAAAAAAAAATTAGACATGCAACTTGTTCTATACGGGTTTCTTTAATTTAAATTATAATTTATTTCATTCCAATTAATATTTAGAGCTTAGAAATTTGGGGTTTAGGGTTTAGTGTTTTTTTAATTTTTTTAAGGATTTTTGGGGGGTTTTTTAGGGTTTAGTTTTTTTGGGGTGTTTTTAGGGATTTTTTTTGTATTTTTTAGGATTTTTTTAAGATGTTTTTAAGGGTTTATTTTGTATTTTTAGGGATTTATTTTCTGTTTTTAAAGGTTTATTAATTTCATTTTAGAATATAAATTCATAGTGATTTCAAATAAATTAAATCAATTCATTTGAATTTTAGGGTTCACTTATTGTATTTTAGGGTATACAATTTGGGGGGGGGGGGGGGACACAAAAAACACAGAAAAATAAAAAAAATGGAAAAAATCAATATTTTTTTAAATGTAGGCGATTGTACCCCATGTGCTGCGCGGGGGCGCGCGTGAGGTACACGCGCCTGCAAAAATGGACCTTTTTTTACTGGGCCGATCTGGGTGTTGGGTCGGCGTATCAGACTAATGTACAAGAGAGTGCCCCTAAATTATAAATTCTTATGACATCATAATATTTCATTAATTTTATCCTAACATATAGCTCAATCGATATTCTTTTCTTCTATAAGAGTGAGAAATTCGTGTACGAATTTCAATCCTCGTCCCCGGCTTAAAAATAAAATATTTCATTTATTTAAAAAAATAAAACCTTTAAGTAACAAAGGCCGGATAAATATTATTACCTCCGTACCCAATAGCAAGATCCACCTTGTCTTATTTAGCTGTCCCAATAGGAAGGTCACTTCCAAATATGAAAATAATTAATGTTAACATCAAAGTGGACCTCACTTACTTTATATTACTTTTTATTATAATACTCCTTAAAGAAATGAATCCCACCTACTTTACCCACTACTTAACCAACTAATCCATTTCTCCTTAATCTCCGTACCCAATAGCAAGTGGTGGTAATTATTTATGTTTCATGATGCATCACACTCTATAAATATTATATATAATTCCGTGATAATTAATATATATGATAAAAGTATAATTAAACATATCAAATATTATAATGCACTACAAAATTAATAAGCCCTTATTATATAGAAAAATAATTAAATTTAAAATTATGGCCATTTAGTTATTATATTTTTTATAAAAAAAAAAAGATTTTAGGCTAAATTAGCGACGTTCCAATTTTTACCCAAACAAAGCCCTAAAATTAACTCTAACCTTCACCCCCACAATAGTGAACACCGCCACCGCCACCGCCACTGCCACTGCCACTGCCACTGCCACTCAGAAACAGTCAACTTCGCCGGAGATTGTTTCAGCGAACAACCAGAAAACGGTGTGGCTGTTGAGATTTGTTTCACGGTCTAACTAAAGCGCATGGAGTTGGTGTGTGGGGGTTTAGTTAACAATTTAGCAATGTGTTGTTACAGGTGACTTATACATCAAAGTGAGATCAAGATGGTTCGCCGAGGGACTTCGCCTGATGTCACTCGATTTTTCAAAATCGTGTTTGGCAAGGACCACTCTAAACTTATGGTACGAAACACTTCTCTCTCTCCCTCTCCCTCTCTCTCTCTCTCTCTCTCTTACTTTTCTTGTCTCTTATTTTATTAGTTTTTCTGTGATTCTGTCTTACCGTTTGTCTTCTTGCATTATATTATTTTTTGTTATATTTTATTACGGATTTAGGGTTCATGCTGCCGATTCTCATTTGTTATAGTTAATATATTCGTCATTTTCAAGCTCTCTGACAGAGTATTATGTTTAAATATGTTTTATTTATGTATGTGTGAAGCATTCATGTATAATTTTAATATTCGTTGTATAAAACCAAGAAGTACTGCAGTGGGGTGGCAACTTACTGCGTGTGGCAGGGCAAGTAGGCAAGCATGTCTCCCTCTGAATTTATATTGTCAAGCCAAAACCCAAAGAAAAGCAAAGATCACAAATTTCTGCTGCTTGGTTTCAAATTTCAATATGTTTCTGGAAGAGATATAGCTTCCTAGATGAATTGCAAGAGCTTTGTAAACCCCTTTCCCCAAGCCGCCAAAGCCTTCACAAAATTATTAAATTCACCACTCGCTTTTCTTTTGGGATGTTTTGTTCTTTTTTCATGAAACTTGTGTTTCAAATTTATTATTTGATTTGATGTTAACTTGGTCTTTTATGGATTTAATTTTTTAATTTTTTTAATTGGTTCTATTTTTTTTTTCCGGGTGGGTGGGTGAGTGGGGTGGGAGAATGCAATAAAATCCATTTAAGGTTTTGCCATGTATCTATAGAGAGCTCATGGTCAAACTTATGCTCTTGCAGAAAATATGATCAAAACGCCAAAAACCAATCAAGAACTCCAAGAAATTATCTCGACTTGTATGGGCCTCAGTCATGAGAATCTCTCATTTTTTGAGGGAATTGAAAAGCTGAAGTTTCCTAACTCTGGCTTTTATTCATTTATTTATTATTTATTATTTTCTCGTTAAAAATCTTATTTATGAAGAGTGACTTTAAACATGGTTCTCTAATATCTAAATGTACATGTATAGAAGTCACGTGATGGGCCTGTGACTTCAATTAGAAGTTGTTGATTGAGCCGGCGATTTTACTTATTTTTGAAACATTTGTTACAAAAATGGTACACGTTTAAAAGGAAATTTTTAATTCTTTTTTTGCAGTACTTGCCTCCAGAGTTCGCCCGGAAAGTGAAGCACTTGGCTAATCAAGAAATTCAAATTGAGGATTCATGTGAGCAGCGATGGTCTGTAACACTGTCGTGTGTCAATGGCTCCCTTGCTTTCTTTAAGGGTTGGCAACAGTTTTTTCTAGACCATGGTCTGAAATTAGGACACCTGTTAGTTTTTACTTATACGGAGGGAAGCGATTTTAGTGTTCAAATTTATACCACAAGCGCCATGGAAAGAACATACTTCAATAATGAAATGCCTCGACTGCGCAAAAGATCTCGGAGAGACCAAGGAACATCCTTAGAAGATGAACCAGATCAGACAGCTGATGCAAATTCAGGGGATAAGCCCATCTCGGCCACTTTAGTTCCCGCTGGAAATGAATTTCAGAGGCTTGAAACGGGCCTTGCGATGGCAAATGCTGACCTTGTGGTTTCACAACCTCCTCCAGAGCCTATGAACATGGAGGATCCAATTTGTATCATCAACAGAGATGATGTGTATCATGAAGAACATAGGAACCTTTTATACGACTTGTCAAGCTTTGAGATGGAAAGCAGAATATCTGATGCAAACAACTCTCAGAAAGCTTTGATCACAGTGTCAGATCCTCCTCACACTGAAACTGCACATCATGATGTCAAGTTTGAGGATGCAGCAGACAAAAAAATATCACTTTCTGAGATTGTAGAACCGATCAAACCAGCAGGGGATGATGCTATGGAGCCGACTAAAACAACAATGGAGGATGCTGAAATGGCTGTGATCCAGACAGATCTAATCTTGGATAATTCTGGTGACATTTCTATCAACAAGTTTGGGAAAGAATTGGATGCAAAAAAGGCCCTTTCTCATGAGGAAATTGCAGACCAGATTACAAAAGAGGTGGATGACACTCAAATTGCTCCACATTCAGGTCAGGCAGGTGGCCATTCTTGTGATGCTTTTGTGGACAGGTTTGATAAGAAACCTTCTAATAACAGTAACATGAAGAAGGGTATGTTGGATAATGTTTGCAATTTTCAGGATGGTAAGGGAACTTGCGCTGCCTGACTCAGTTTATTCTATTTTTTGAATATTGCTATGCCCAATTCATGTGTTATCATGTTGTTCTTCATTGACCAGTGACATCTGCTGCATTATGCTATAATCATTTTTCAGAATCATTTAGTGTATCTCCTTCCATAGGGAGTAGTAAGCTTGCAGAAAGGGAACATGCAGTAAAAAGCAAATTTGGTGAATTGTCCATCTCTAGTTCAGCTGTCAAACACCCATTAGGTTTGTATTTCTTTATTGCATGCTCCGGCTTACTAATAATGAATTCTCTCATTTTATCTGCAGATGTCTTAAGTTGCATTTTTTGGTTTAATAATGATAAATTAAACAGGAGGACCTACTGTTAAGAAAGAACTGGTTGAGATGGAAGACAAAGCTACTGCTTGTAATGAAGTATCTCATGGTGGTGCGTTCTAGTTTTACTTCTTCTCATTCTGAACTAAGCGGAAAAAATTTCCATGTATTTGGCATGTGTGTGTGTATGATCTGCAGCAAGTCCTCAAGAACACATTTATTGAAATCCATTAATTGTATGTAGCACTTGTTCACAAAATGCAGGAAGAAAGGCACCTGTGGCCATGGGGTGGAACCATGCTCAGATGATTTCTCCACCAGTAAAAGTTGAACCTGAACCTGATCAATTTAATGAAACAGGTCCATTAGATACTATCAGTTCCTTTTCAACCTGTCCATTTTCAGCTGAAGTAAAAAGCCGAGTGTTCCTGGTATTCTTTTAACTCTAGTTTCGTCCTTTCCTTTTTTATATATGTCGATTTTTATTCATATCCCATCTAAACTCATCAATGACTTAGCCTTGTGATGTTGCTCCTATTTGCTCCTTACCCTTGAATTGTGTTCTTGAATTAGTAATGCTGAAAGTAATTGATAGAAGATAGTCAAAAGTGCATATATTGGGCTTACATATACTTCTTCATTTGTGACCTGCATATCATTGTAAAGGTGCATATAGTTCAGTGAGATGCAAAGTTGCTAATCAAAATATAGGTACTCTAGGATCCCTACTCTTAAAACAGGGGCTAGTATAAACTATAGGCATGGTTTCAAAAAACGCAAGAGGCACACGCCTTGAGGCGAGGCGCCGGGAAACAGCCTCTTAGGTGGTGCCTTGGCCTTGCCTAGTGAAACTTGTGCCTCTATACTTTGAGCCTCCCACTGAGGCCTGTGAGGCATGTGTCTCATTTTTCTAGCTTCTTTTGTAGAGGCTGGGCAGCATTCTAAAACCAGCCGGTGAAGGGGAGAGAGAGAGACCTTAGTATTTGTTATCGACTTACGTATACCTTGCATACTCTGACTATAATATTTGAAATGAGAAAATCCACCTTGCTGAAACTTCTTGTTTTAGCATCGAAAATTGGCTCTATACAAGTAGCATAATTTTCATATAAATTCCTATTCAAATGATTGTAAAATGAAGACTTACTGCATAACAGGCATAACATCAGTTGCAATGTGCCATGATAGTAATATGATTTGGTTCTTTCCCTTAGGGTAGGTTATTCCCTTGACTCTGATATATGTTCTATCTATTTTTATACCTGCATATTCCCTTGACCTCCCCGTCGTGCTGTATGTAGGAGTTGCCAGTCCCGATAATTCCATCAGCTCGAGGAAAGAAACCGAAACCTCAACCTCCCATCCCAGAGATGGTTGTGTATCTGAGAGACTCAAATCAAAAGCTGTGGCCAGTTGTTTACCACGAATATCGCGGTTGTAGAGCCTTCACTAATAACTGGGCTAAATTCTGCGAGCAAAACAACATTAACCCAGGAGACAGATGCAGGTTTCATGCTGAAGATAATGCTATGTCGTACGTTTATAGAGTCGAGGTTGCTCGTGGATCATCGGGTTAGTTTCCCGACTAGTGATATGCAGAATTCGCTCTGCAGCAACGTAGCCATTGATTCGGAGCTGAAATGTTAGATGATGCCATGAAGAATTTCTAGGTTTTGCTAACCTTTTTGTAGTGCACACTGATGCCCTAGAATTTGGTAAAAATGTTTGTAGCGTTGTGTCCATATTTTGTACTAATATGTGCCAATTTGTTAATATAACTGTCTTCTCTTTTGTTACTGTTGCATTTTACACAACTCAAGTCCGCAACTTTTATACTTCATCAATGACACCAACTCAACCTAAAATAACTTTTATTTTCTCATTATTTATTAACTGCATATTAATTGAAAAATGAGAAATAGGGGTAGAATGAGAGAATTTGATCGTGTTTCAAATATTATGTATATTGGTTTCTATTTACTGAGAACTGGAAAATACGAATTTTGGTATAATTTTATTTTTTTTAGTGGATAATTATCTACAATATTATTCATGTAAATTTTATCTACAAAAAAAATATTATCATCAAATAAAAAATTGCCAAGTGACAGATTATGATTGGATGAAACAACCCAGTTGTTTTAACACAATTTAGGGAGGGAGAAAAGTGAAATGATGAGAAAAGTTATAGGGACTAATTTAAGATGAAGATTAGTGTCGTGCAAAAATCTTCGAATTTCAAATACTTTTCTTCAAAATCATTATTATATTTATTTTTATTTTTATATTTTGGTGGGAAAACGAGATGACCCCCGACATTCTCCTATATTTTCTGAAAAACAAGAAAGCTCAAAATTACAGTGAAAATCAATGGCGTTCTCCACGATTAATACCCTCGACTTCGTGCCCCCTCACAATCAAACCGCACTCCCCCCCGAAAACCCTCCTCCCCCAAATCTTCCTCTTCTTCCCATCAGGGAGCCCTCTACTTTCTCTCTCAAAACCCACCTCAATCACCTCAATTTGCTCCCAAAACCCCCACTCAAAACCGCCATCAGCGGAATGGATGAAGAACACGAGATCCCATTTCATCACCACTGCCAAAACTCCCATTCTCTCACGGTGGCTTTCCCTTCGCTCGCATTTTCGAACACCCTTTTCTTCGCTTGCAACGTTAAGCTGATCGTGGGGGAAGATGAGCACGAGGAGAATCTGGTCGGCCGGTTCCGCCGCGAGGTGCTGAAGGCCGGCGTGCTTCAGGAGTGCAAGCGGCGGCGCTTTTTCGAGTGCAGCCAGGAGAAGCGGAAGCGCAAGACGCGTGAGGCGGCCCGCCGCTACCGGAAAAGGTTGGTCGTGGTTTTTTTGTTTCTGCAATTGTTTGCTTTTCGATGATTTCCAGTTGGGCTATCGATTTCTTGTTTGGTTTTTGTTGATTGGTTGAAGTGCTGAGTTTCTTGATTTTATTGTTTTGTTGAACTAGCATTGTGCAGTTCTTCATTTCCTTTTGTACTTGGATTGTTGTTTGTGAGTTTTTCAACCGACTTGTGAATTTTTTGGAGGTGAGAATTTTGGATTATGGTTCGAAAAAAATGATATATTTGGAAATATAGGCCATTTCGTTAGCATCATGAGCTGTTGATATATACCAAACTATAATCTCTGGTGCAACAGAAGGGTAACTGCTCGTTTGATTTTTGATATCCAACAAGTATGTATATGTCGTATACAGTTGTGGAAGTGTGTTGATGTTGGCATGGTTGTTAATTGTATATCAAACTATGCTTTGATGAGAGACATACGAACACGAATGGGATTGTTGGCTATTGAGAATATACATTTCTGATTCAATAAA
The DNA here is from genome assembly GCA_026008535.1 of Perilla frutescens. Taxonomy (NCBI): domain Eukaryota; kingdom Viridiplantae; phylum Streptophyta; class Magnoliopsida; order Lamiales; family Lamiaceae; genus Perilla; species Perilla frutescens. The sequence goes on from BRKX01000001.1 coordinate 71,519,996, forward strand.
AAGCGGTCAAACCTATATAAATACAAGTGTAATAGAATTATTGCATGAATAAGAATGAAGTAATAGAAATGGCATCAATATGTGATGTTATGATATTGATTCAGTTGGTGTATCCCAAATGACAATGTAAATCTCATAATTTGTTTTCTAATATGCGCAAACGGGTATCTGTAGTGCATAACCTTGCTTATTGATTGATGAGTGTGTGCTCTTATCTAATTTGGGTACTATGGTTCATTGGTTCTGTTGCCTTACGAAATTTTCCCAATAGAATGATACATTTACATGTGCACTGTAGAGATATTTATGGATCTTACAAGTAAATTCTACGGGTGATACTTTTCAGTGTTATGAGTGATCCTTTTTTTCCGGAGCCCCATCTGACGGTCTGATGGAAAGACTCCGTCTGACAGAAGTCTTTGCCATCTGAAAATGCTGTTTGAGGTTCTTTCTTTTATGATGAGTGAGAAGCTATCATCAAGTTTACTTATGATTTTTGTTATTTATTATAATCATGCTCGGGTTCTTCTTCACTTCCCCACTATATATATGTAGTTATCTATATTATACCACACAAAAAGAAAAATGGATACCTCTTTAGGCTGCTTATATTTGGTTTAGACCATTTGGGGTTGACAAATATAAAGCAGAACGTTCATAAACTGCCAAGATTATTATTCTTCATGTTGGATTTCTTATTTTCTTTGATATTGTTAGTTCTTTTATGCTTTGATCTTCTCCATAATCAGGCGGCCACCACCTAAGGTGTCGAAACAGGACAAAGCAGAGAGTTCGAAGAAGAAGACTCAAGATTCTGATGACGATAACTGGGAGGTTCTTGACATAGATTTACCCTATCGCTGACTGCCTGCTACTTTTTATTCGAAACGAATTGCAACTCATCTGGGACTTTTTTTTTTGAAATAACTCATCTGGGACTTAACTTGGACTATTGGCGGTGCAGCTGTGGGCTGCCGCCTTAGCTGATATGTTCATAACTTGTTTTAGGAATCGAACTATTTCTGCTCTAATTGTTGACTCTCAACCGCTGTTATAACGATCTTTTGAGCTAACTCGAGAAAATGTACATTTGTTAAGACTTAAAGACTCCCATGTGAGAGAGTTGAAAAAGTGCTATCTCGTTTGGCTGTACAGATGACTTCAAACACTAGCTAAGCTGGGTAAATTGTTCTTCATCACTCTCTTATTTTGCATGCATTCTTGATTTTTGTAATAGAATTTATATTCATGCCAAGTGCATGTAAATTATAATTGTAATTTGCTGATATCGTAGACGTGAAATGTATTGCTAATGAACACCAATTTGTTGTAGAAACCCAATTGGCACTGTTAATAATTTTTTCTAGTCACTTTGTTCATGATTGTGGGAATCATTGTTCGTATGCATGAGTTTCTTGGTTTTGGAACTTTTTCTTTTTGGGGGTGAAATGTAAGGATTGAATGACTTGAGTTTCGGAGAGAAATTTAGTAGATTTCGGAAATACCAAAATCACTTTATTTTAAATTCATCAAATGATGAATCAACATATGTAAATTCTTGATTTAAATTCTTTGATCAAAAGTCTTAAACCAAACGTAATCTCGAGAGAATTTCTCTAATCTAACCGAAAGGCGTGGGTTCAACTAATTAATATCACATTACAATGATTTACTAAGGTGGCAACTGAAAAATAAAAATAAAAATATTCTTTGGATATTCTTACATTTTAGGAAAACAAAAACTACATATAGTATTAAGTATGTCACGGTACTACTTCTATATGGGAATTATGAATATTCAACCAACTTTATTAACTAAACTGTTTTATTTTAGAAGTGAATTATTATTCCAGTCTTATACAATTGGAAACCACAGTAATCTAGTTTCTTAATTACAAGAGTAAACAAATAAATAAAATAATAATTAAAAAAAGCTAAAAAATAACGTTTCTTGGACACAGTTTCGGAAACAAAAGATGATGATCACTTGTTCAGTTGTTCTAATAGTTATTTGATCACATTCAAATTTAGCAAAAAATTAATCTTTGTCGGTTTTCATAATAACATATTTGTCCTCCCAGAAGAAGCAGAAAGGGCAAATTAACTGTCATTTTCTTTGTTAATTATCTTGATTTATAGTTATTGACAAATTTCTTACTTCTTTTGGTAAGCTATCTTATATCGTATGATCATTATTGATCATGTACTAGTTTGATTATTGAATTATATACGTATCTTACTTTCGAATAAACTCTTCAAACTTGAAAGCATGCATAGTCTTATTATATAATTTACAGTTAATTTTCAAATAAATTTTGAATGAATTTATTATTTAAACACGATTGTTAAAACGTTGTTTTAATGTCCTAAAAGATGCAAATTAAATCCCCTCCACCTAAAAAATGTATTTTTATTAACATTTTTTTTATTTTGTAAATTTTTTTAATCCCTAAATAATTATTTACTCTAGATATATATATTTTCACTTTAATTATAGATCTAAAACTATATCTACATGCATAAAATTAATATAATTTTATCATTATTGAGCTTGTACTTAATTGTGTGAATTTAATTTATTAAAAAGATGGTAGGAAAATTAATACTTGTAAGATGTTTAATAATTTTCATTCCTAAATGTTCAATAATTATGATAAAATAATTTTAATTTTATGCATATATACAAATATGATTTTAGTTCTATAATTAAAGGAAAACTATACAAAAATACCCCCCCCCATCCCATTTATATAGTCCTTATTATTATTTTGAGGTGTCCCAGTTATATAGTCTCATAACTATAAATAATATCAATTTTCATATTGATATACATATATACCCTTGTTAGATCTTGGAAATTAGAAACCAAACACTTAATTTTTTTGAAGTCGTAAATTTTACATAGGGATAATATTGGAAGTTAACTTTTAATATCTTATTTTCATAAATATTTTTAATTTACGTGCGAATATATATTGAACTATATAATTGGGATGGAGGGAGTATTAAATAAATTTTTTAGTGAGGTAAAAAATGATTTTTGCACCAAACATATAGTGGGGTGATTTGTATCTTCTAGTAAATACTAAGATGACAATTAATCCAAAAAATTAACGTTAATAGAGAATCCCCCCTAAACATTAGGCCTCGTTGGTTGGCAAAGATTCTAGTTTTGAAAAATAATATGATTTTTTTTAAATTCAGTATTTTTGCACCAAATATATAGTGGGGTGACTTGTATCTTCTTAGTAAATACTAAGATGATATTAATTATTCCAAAAAATTAATGTTAAGAGAGAATGCCCCCTCCCTCGATAAACATTAGGTCTTGTTAGTTGGCAAGGATTATAGTTTTGGAAAGTAATATCATCCCTTAATTTTAAATCTCTTTGTTTGGTTTAATTTTCGGGAATTTTCAAAAGTAATATGATTCTTCAAAAAAGAAAACCAATATAACTTTCCGGGATTTAAAATACCTACTCTAGGTATTTTGATTACTTTGTATCTAGAAATCTTGTGTTAGATCAATTTATTATTCATTTTTTTCATCTATTATTTATATTATTTTTATAAATTCACTACAAAAAAAAAAGTCTTTAGAGACAAGATTATTAGTGACGATAAATGTCGTCACTAATACTAGACTTTTAGTAATGATATATCGTTTCTAATTATCACATATCATCTCTAATAAAATTTTTGTGATGACATTGTTGTCACTTAAAAATATTTTTTGTGATGACATCATGTCGTCGCAAATAGAGCACCCCTAAAATTCGTCCCAAATAAATTAAAAATTATTTTAAGTGACAATATTGTCGTCACAAAAAATGTCATTAGAAATGACATGTAATTATTAGAGATGATATGTTGTTACTTAGTCTATCATTAGTGATGGCATTTGTTGTCGCTAATAATATTGTAACTAAAGATCATTTTTTCGGTAGTGATTATTATTACAATTGAATTATCTTTATTAATTTATTTATAAATTATTTATTATTTATTGCTTGAATTTATTAATTTTTTCAACAACAAAATAAAAAATTTTAATTATCTGTTTTTTGAAATATTGTTAGTTCTAGATTAGAGAGTTTCGACTTTCAATAAAAAAAATTGAAAAAAAAATCTGATTGAAATGCAATTGTTATTGGTATTTCTTCTTTTTTTACAATTGGTGGTAGAGAAATGATGAACTAAAACAAGCGAACAAGTTGACTTTAGAATCAAGAATAAATTTTGACATGAGTAACATTTTGTTATCAAATGATATTGACCAAAAACTATATACATAATAGAATTACTTTTGTCATTAATGCAATTTTTTTGGTAATCAATGGTTTGCGTTATATATTTTTTTAATTATTAATTTGTCTTTGTTTATTTATATATTTTATTAATGAGGACTTGTGTACACCATCCCACACGTTGACTCGATTAACGTGCATAAGTTAAAAAATTATCAACCGTAACGTTAAAAATGTATCACTCGAAAGCCCAAAATCAAGTATCACTTGTATTCTTAAAAAATATTGATCAGGAAAAATAAAATAAAAAATACTGTCAAAATCAGTATCAACCGTAATATTAAAAAATATCATTCAAAATCTGTATCCTTAAAAAATATCATCTGTTTCATCATTTTTCTTTTTTGCAGGTTGACCATCTGATATAAGCTTATTTATATCTAGTGCATGCAAGTTTTTGCCAATGTTAATTGTTACTTTTTTTTTTGAATTGGGGTATGATGATTGAACTCCGATCTCTCACCATGAAATGGGTGAAAAATACCATTAGACTAAAGTCTACAATATTATTAATTTATCTTAATAAATCTACATTTGACCTTTTTTTTCCACTTGATTAATTTGAATGAAATTAAAATATTAAAATGTGAATCTTGACCATTTCTTTGTACATTATGTTCCAAACACATGATAAATAATTTTTAAATATTCATTTTTTCTCAGAATCACATTCTTAGAAATCATATTCCCAGACAACATTACTTTCCCGCCAACTAAATTACGTGGAAAACAAATATTGTACCTAATAAACAAAACGTTGTCATTTCTAGCATTCCACGTCATTATTTGATCCGTCGAAAAATTACGATAGTGCTATAAGTGTTAATTATGCAAACGTTGGGTACTAATGTACTACGTTTAAAATTTTGGAATGAAAATATAAAAATATACAAACGTTGGATACTGATGTGTAATTAAACCCCATATATATTCTTCTCTAACTAGTGTGCTCAATATCAAAATTTACATATCCTACGCGCTTTCTAATTATGAGATACTCATAGCTCTCACATGCGGGTGCACATAAAACATATCAACTTAATTGGAACGTATTGAGAATACTCGAACCCATAATCCTTTTCACTTACGACTTTGCACTCTCCAAAAACTAATCCATCGGATGGGGCTCGCATTACATATGTCAACCTCAACCTCATTTTGTATTGTACATATAATCTTATACATTTGCAGACCCCAATCCATTTGCATAATGTCTACCTAAACTCCTTCATTTTTTTTAGAGTTAAGAGTAAGGGGATCGGTGTTTCTCAAACTAATACGTTTCTCATTTACATATAGGAATATACACCGTTTGAGTATACTTGATGGGACAAGAAAACTCCTTCAATTTTGATATGGCTGAACATGAAATTATCATTATTAATTTATGATATTTTAAATAAAAGGACAAAAAAAATCTTTTGCAATATTCTTAAAAGAAAGTTAGGCCTCTAATTAAAAGGAATAAATTAAAGTGGTGTGCTTCTTGTTGGCTGGAGGTATGGCAATAAAATATGGGACGCGGAATGCATAGACGAGTAATTAAACTTTGTGGCGATCATATAAATCCATTTAGATAGAAATAAAATCTACATTTAATTAATAAATCAGTGCTGACATCATTCTGATGTCATCATGACATCATCAATTGTCCCCCAAACTTCAAACCATAATAGTTTTCTTCTTCTTTTTCTTCTTTTTAAAAAAATCAGATTTATGCATACAATATACAAAACAGTTTGATTAGCGCCTGAAATTTCCTGTTACATTATCTGTATATTGCACTTTCAAATTACGAGTTTTTTTTTTTTTTTTTTTTGTGATTTAGTTTAATTTTATGATTTTTTAGGGTTACCCAATTAGGATTTATAATTATTTTTTAATATTTAATTTTCAATTAAAAATTCATTATTATGGTTTTTAAATTATGTTTTATATTTTTTTTAATTTATTTTTTTTTGTTGATAAATATTGACTATGATTATTTATGTTATAATTAATTTTTATTTTATAGTAAATATTATTAAAATAATAAATTTGATAATGTAACACAGAGTGAAACATGAAAAAATGTAATCGAAAATTTCAACCCATCTGATTAGGGTGTTTATTTATTGTTATAGAAGCTTCTTCCTTTAACCGGTCGGAGTCAAGATTTACTATCTACAGTTAACGAAAGGGATGGCAATTACTGTAAACAAAACAAGAGATTCTGTTTACATAGTTTTCAGCTTAATTATAACATATCGAAACTTGGAAAGACGATAACATTTCTATAAATCAGTATTTATTTTATTTTCACTTTCCCTCACTATGTGGGAGGAATGAATAGTTATAAATTAAAAAGGGTTAATTACAATTTAATTATTAACATTTAGATATTTTAATAAAAATGATCATATTTTTAATAATTACAATTAATTTTTTAACATTTAAAAGTCCAATATTTTCCAAAAAGACCGAGATCAAAATATACCCCCTCGATCTATTTCTATATAAATGTCATTTATAATGAATGCACACAAATTAATAAAGTAATTGAATTACCTAATACACCCTTGTGTGAATACATTAAATGAGTTAACTATAAATGATTGAATGCATTAAATGAGGGTAAATGCGTGAAAAATGTAAAGTTTCTGTCTCGAATGACACTTTTTTTTGAAATAAAATTAAAATGTTAGAATGTCACTTATTCAGAAACGGAGGGAGTAGTACTTAAAGTGCAATTTAATCTTCAATTAATTGATTTATTTAAAACTTAAACACCAAGTCCCCTGTGTGCATTAGGTGCACATCAGAAAGTCAACACGTTGACCAAAAAACTGTCGAAACAAATGACACTTTTTAGAAATATATGTGATATTTTTAGAATTTTAAGTGACATTTTTTAATATTACGGTTGATATTGATTTTGAACCCTTTTTTTTATAGATACTTTTTAAAAATGCAGGTGACACTTTTAAGCTTTAAAGTGATACTTTTTAATATTATAATTTATACTGATTTTAACAGTTTATTTAATTAACGCATTGCTCGTGTGACGTGCACCTACAAGACCTGCCACTCAAAATTTGTTCCTCCCACGGAGGAATATATACATGATGATTTTACACGAATTAGATGCCAAATGGAATACTCCAAATGCCAAAAAACAATTTAGAAAAACTTATAATAATAATAATACTGAGAAGGGAAGAAAAATTCTAATTGAACTATGCAATGTATATTCTAAATTTCTTCCTGCAGCAGAGAGGTGACAGCCAATAAATCATTTAAAAATCCCCCCATAAAAATGGTGACAAAAACATTGTTGAGACCCCAACAAGAAAATGAAGGGCCCCACAAATTCATTCACCTATATAACCTATCTTCTTCGTTAAGCGGTTCTTTCAAGTCCCTTGCCGCAGATCAGGGTAGCATAAGCTTTAATTTTGCAGCAAATTACGTACACCGGCCACCAATGGCTTACACTTTCTTTCCGGAAGAATTGTTCAATACTTATCCCATTTCGTTTTCCGACCTGCCCATTCTGGAAGACGCCGCCATTGCCGGCGCTATCTGGCTCCCGAGCTTGCACGAGGAAAGCGGCGGCGACTTCAAACGGATGAAGAAAACCATCAGCTCAGGCGACCTCAGCGACATCAGCTGCAGCAGCGTCTTAACCTGTGGTCTAAGCAACAGCTCCGCATCAAGCTTGAGCAGCAGCATTCCACGCTCCAGCAGCACCGCCAGCTTAAGCAGCGGGCCCCAAATCCGAGACCGCATCAAGAGCTACAGTCAGCTTTACCTCGACGCCGAGGCTCTCGCCGCCACCATCCCGGCGGAGGACGGCGGAGGAGAGCGCAATGCCGACGGAATGAAGCTCGTGCAGCAGCTCATCTCCTGCGCCGAAGCCGTCGCCTGCCGCGACCGATCACACGCGTCGCTCTTGCTGTCGGAGCTCCGCGCCAACGCGCTGGTCTTCGGCTCGGCCTTCCAGCGGGTCGCCTCCTGCTTCGTGCAGGGGCTCGCCGACCGGCTCGCCATGGTGCAGCCGCTCGGAACCGTGGGGTTCGTGTCGCCGAAGATGAATATAATGGACACCGCGTCGGAGAAGAAGGAGGAGGCGCTGCGGTTGGTGTATGAGATTTGTCCGTACATACAGTTCGGCCATTTTGTGGCGAACTCTGCGATATTGGAAGCCTTTGAGGGAGAGAGATTAGTCCATGTGGTGGATTTGGGGATGACCCTAGGTCTTCCTCACGGCCACCAATGGCACAACCTAATTCATAGTCTGGCGAGGCGGCAAGGCCCGCCGCCTCGCCTCCGCATCACCGCCGTAGGCCTCAGCACCGACAAGTTCCGAGCGATCGGAGACGAGCTCGAGGCCTACACGGTTGGTTTAGGGGTGAAACTGGAGTTCTCAGTGGTGCACAGTAACTTGGAGAATCTAAACCCTAAGGAAATAAAGACGGTTCCCGGTGAAACCCTAGTTGTGAACAGCATTCTGCAGCTGCACTGCGTGGTGAAGGAGAGCCGCGGCGCTCTGAACTCGGTTTTGCAGATAATTCACGAGCTGTCGCCCAAGGTTCTGGTGGTGGTTGAGCAGGACTCGAGCCACAACGGGCCCTTCTTTCTGGGGCGGTTCATGGAGGCGCTGCACTACTACTCTGCTATATTCGACTCGCTCGACGCGATGCTGCCGAAATACGACACGAAGCGGGCGAAGATGGAGCAGTTCTACTTCGCGGAGGAGATCAAGAACATCGTGAGCTGCGAGGGGCCGGCGAGGGTGGAGCGGCACGAGAGGGTGGATCAGTGGCGGCGGAGGATGAGCAGGGCGGGGTTCCAGCCGGTGGCGTTGAAGATGGTGGGTCAGGCGAAGCAGTGGCTGAGCAGCATCAATGCTGGTGAGGGTTACACCACTGTGGAGGAGAAGGGGTGCCTTGTTCTTGGCTGGAAATCTAAGCCCATAATCGCTGCTTCTTGCTGGAAATGCTGATGAATTCATTGAATGAAAACCTCGTATTTTCCGAATAAATATGAGAGGGACTGCTAGGGTTTGATCAGATCTCTCAGAGGAAATAAATAAATAAATAAATAAATTGAAGGTGAATAAAGAGCATGAGATTTGAGGGTGCTTTTTGGAAGAGAATATTCCTGAATTGAGTTATCTTCAGGAGATGAGGAGATGGAATAATTAAATATTTTGCATGTGTTTGCTTTGGTGTGCATAAACAATGTTATAATCCGCACAAGAGGTGGATTTTAATTAGTTAACATTTCTCTGATTCTTTCCTAGTGAAAATGACTCTTAATTAGGGCTTAGATTAATCATGTCTCTTAATTATTATATTCTTTTTAATTCCCAAAAATGTAATGAAGTCCACTGCTTTTTTTGTTGTCTAATCTAAACTTCTTCGGATTCTTTATTTCATTTATATGGATTTTTCTATTACATTTCCTCGTGTTATATCGTATTCATTCTAAATAATAATAATAATAATAATAATAATAATAATAATAATAATAATAATAATAATAATAATAAATTACTTAATGAATGACACAGAGTGTATTGTAGATCGAGGGATCTAGATTCCAGACCGATCCAACATCATAGATAAATTAATAATAATTGCTCCAAATTAAATAATACTCCATTACATATCAAGTTACAAGTATCGTTTAAAAATGTGGGAATATTTGAAAGAATAATTAAATAACATTTGCAGGCCAACCTGCAGTGTTAGTCACTTAGTTGCACCTATTTTATACGACACTTATTGTTCAGTAGTTGCATAGATTGGTTCTATTTTTTGTCATATTGGTACCCACAAGAAGCAAAATTCGACAAAATATCACAAATCATTGCACATTTCTAATCTGATCGAAAAGGCCAAAACATCTCACTCTAGCTATAATGAAAACGACGCAAAATTATCTTGCATTCCTTATCTTTATTTTTTTTCATCTAGCCCAGTCTTCATTCCTTATCGTTAAAGACGGAAAAATCCGTCGTTAAAAATTAATTTTTTTCATTTTTTATTTTTTTTAATATTTTTTAAACTTAGCGACGGACTAACGACGGAACAATTCCGTCGTCACATTTTTTTTATTTTTATTTTTTTAAATTTTTAATTTCCCAATTAATACTTAATTTACGAATTTAAAATTAATTTTTTTAAAATTTTGATTTTTTATTTATTTTATTGTTCAGATTTGTTTTATTTTTTAATTTTTTTAATATTTTTTTATTTTTCAATTATGAATCTGAATTTTTTTAATATTTTTATTTATTTTATTTTTTCAGATTTATTTTATTTTATTATCTTTATTTTTTTTATTATTTTAAATATATTATATCTTTTGTTATATTTAAATTACTAATTTATGACTCTTTTATAATTTTTTATTTTAATAATTTTTAGGACTTTATATTATATAATTATTTAATTTGGAAATAAAAAATCAATGAAAATAGGTTTCATGTGTATATATATATATACTAGTTGTATATTTTAACGTAAATACCTTCTAGCCTACTTGGTTAGAGCTTTAGGGCATAAAGCTATTGCCCCTGTTCGAATCTCCTGGAGTGCAGATTTCACCTGAATTAATTTAGCCTTCAGGCTTGAGCCATGGCTCAGCTGGAATTTTTTATATTTTTTATTTTTTTTAACGACGGATAAATTCCGTCGTTAAATTTATTATTTTTTTATTTTTCACGACAGAATTTGGCAATAAGTTATCGACGGATAAATTCCGTCGTTAACATTTTTCCGTCGTTAAAATGATTTTATGACGAGAGGCTTAACGACGGATTGGATCCGTCATTAAATTGATTTAACGACGGATTTTTGATGTTTAGTGACGGAAAAATCCGTCGCTAAAACGCGATTTTTTTATAGTGTAAGTTGTTATCCTTAAAAAAACTCTAACTCGTTTGATAAGAGACCAGCTCCTATCAAATTTAATATTTTAAAAATATTAAATTTTATAAGAAATGGAGCAAAATCGAACTTTTCACTTTTTTTTTCTAAATTCCAATGTGGATATACTCTATGAACTTTTAATATTTTAATTTTATTTCAGATTTTGAATCCCGCTGAATTTTTTTATCTTTTTTATTTTTTTTATTTAAAATTATATATATCGTATGCAATATATACATATAATTAATTCTTACACTTGATATAATATCGCTTCCATTTGTGATAATATACATATATATACTTTAAAGGTACTACAATATATTTTTTTAAACACCTTTAGTTTTCATTAAATTAAATTGAAGATATAAAAAAATATCAATGCAATAATAGCTTTTACAATAATAGTTCTCTGTTTTTAGATTTTAAATACATCACTACATATGTAATTGTAAATGTAAAAATTAAATACAAAATTATTTAAATAACTTAAGTGTTATTTAAAATAATAAAAAAATTACAACTATGTTTGCTCCATTAAATAATATATCAAATATAGAAGTAGGACTTACGAAAAAATGTACAAAGCTCTATATCCATAAAAAAAAAAATAGCATAAAAATACATGAATATGAGAAATTTTATCATCTAATTAAGTAAAATGAACTATTTATGTGCATGTGATATGATTTAAACTGATAGCAACAAGTACACTAATATTTAGAATAATAATATCTCCACTATTAGTATGCATTGATCATTACTATAGTGTAAAAGATAACATAAAAATATATATATTCTTGATTTACACACACACACACACACATATATATATATAAATATAAAATTACTTGTAAGTGCAAAATTTAAACTGATATATTCTCTTATAAACAATATTAAAATAATTATTTTTTCACCAATCAGTAAATTTAAATATTAACCTCTATGATCTTAAAATTTTATCACACAAATTAATTATATTAAGGGTTTAATACGTTTAATTATCACGAACTATATATAGATACCCCTACAAGAAAAAACTAACTTTCAATGGTCACATCATTCTCAATTGCACCCAATTTTGAGCTGATATTGTAATTATAAAAAAAACTAAAATATAAGTTTGTATTTTAGGTCTGACATATAATTTTAAAGTTTGTGTTGAGAATTAAAATTTTGTGAAGCATATTTTAACAAAACAAATACTTTTTTCGTAAAAATAGTTTTATGATTAGAACCGCATGACATTAAATTGCAACATAGATTTACAAATTAATAACTTAAAAAAAACTTATTTTAATATAAACAAATAATATGCCAAAATAATATTTCATTAAATGAATTGTTATTAATACAAACATTTAAGGGAAAAGTTTTTGTGCACTAAAAATTTCCACTCCACTCTTTGAAATGAAATCATTACTATCTTTAAATGCATATTGCATTTTGCTATTTTTTATATCACTTTTGGTTCACCGATATTCTCTCTCTTTTTTTTGAGTTGGTGATTGCTTTCTCGGGAGAAAATTATAATTATTGGGCAATCAAAATAAGGACTTACTTTATGTCTCAAGGCTTATGGGATATTGTAGATAAGGGATACACTATTCCTGAAGATGTATCCACTTTGTCTACAATACAGAAAGAGAAATTTAACAAAGATGTACAGAAGGACAACTTGGCTCTCTACACATTACAGATGGCCATGATGAAGTCTCTATTTCCAAGAATCAGTGGAGTTCAAACATCAAAGGAGGCTTGGGATACTTTAAAGGAGAAATATCAAGGAAGTGATAAGGTACGTCATCTTAAACTACAAACTCTCAGGAGAGATTTGGAGAATATGAAGATGAAAGAGTCTGAGACCGTAAAAGACTACTACACTCGATTAAGAGAAATAGTAAATCAATTAAATACATATGGAGAAAATATTAGCGACAAGAGGGTAGTAGAAAAGATACTAATTACTCTTCCAGCTAAATATGATCCTATTGTCACAACAACTGAAGAAACTAAAGACATAGAAAAGTTGTATGTGACAGAATTAATAGGCTCACTTGAAGCTTATGAGAAAAGACTGAGTATGCGTGAAAATGAATCCATGGAGAATGCATTTCAGTCTAAAATCAATATACGGTCTCAGAATTCTAAAAATGGGGGGAGAATAAATGGAGAAAATAATAAAAATTATAGTGGAAATGTTAGTCAAAGAAAACGAAAATATCCACCATGTGGAGTTTGTAAAAGGACTAATCATCTTGAAAAAGATTGTTGGCATCGAGATAAACCACAATGTAAAAATTGTGGAAGATATGGTCATTTGGAGAAAGACTGTCACTACAACCAGAAGTATCATGCTAATTTCTCAGAAGAAAAGGAAGAAGGAGACAATCTATTCTATGCCTGTCATGCCGCAACAAAAGTAAAAGATGACACCTGGTTCCTAGATAGCAGCTGCAGCAACCATATGACTGGAGACGAGAAAAATTTCACAAATATTGATAAATCAATCAAATCCCAAGTCAGGCTCGGGAATGGAGAACTCGTAGAAGTAGAAGGCAAAGGTACAACTGCCGTCAACACCAAAAAAGATACGCGCTTCATCCAAGATGTACTGCTAGTCCCCAAATTAGATACTAATCTACTAAGCGTGGGTCAAATGATAGAGAAATCTAGTATTTAAAGAAGACTCATGCACAATATATGATAATAAAAACAAAAATATGGCGATAGCTGTGGTAAAGATGCAGCAACAGAGAAATTTTCCTCTGTGCTAGCAGTACATAGAAGCAGCTCTAAAAGCCCAGGAAGATCAATCTTGGCTATGGCACCGGAGGTTCGGACATTTTCACTTCAATGGATTGAAGAAACTCCATCAGAAAAACATGATGAAAAATCTTCCTGCCATCAAGGTGGATGACGGTGTGTGTGAGAGATGCATGGAAGACAAACAACACAGAAAGCCATTCCCTTCAGGCCAAACATGGAGAGCTAAGCAAATCCTGGAGTTGATCCATACGGACATGTGCGGTCCCATGAGAACACCAAGCAACGAAGGAAACAGGTATACTTATTTGTCTTTAAGATATTAAGATTAAAATTAAGAGTAAGAATTATCTAATTATTTAATTAATTAAGAATTATATATTTTCAGGAAATGTTAATTAGTTTATATATTTTATCTCATATATCTTATTATATTATATTAATGTACATATGCAACAACACACACACACGCATATGTTATATATATATATATATATATATTAAGATATAGTATTATCTTAAGTAGTTTATATATTATGTCATATATATATATATGTATATATATCCTGGTATACATCTTATTAATTAATATAATCATAAAATGGTATTAAATAAAACCAAATTAAATTATTACATAAAAATAAATTTACTAAATTTAGTAAGTGGTTTTGGCGGGAAAAACTAAGTTTTTATTAAAGGCATAACTTCTTACTTTTATATATATAAAGATTTTGATGATAACTGTAGTTATGTTACATTTAAAACAATTCATGAGCAATCCCCTCAAATAAAAAAAAAATTAAAAAAAAAGAGCAACACTTTTATATATCGTAATAGTAAATTAGTCTAAGATACGAGAAGTCGAGAACCCATATTACAATTGTTATCAAGGAAAATAATAGGGTACAAAAAATAATAATATATGATTATTCTTTTCCTTTTTTTCAAATATCTTAAAAAGATGTATTTAAATATATAAATTGGACACACAAATTTCTTACTGCACCCTCTTTACTTACCTATAATGAACGATTAATAGTTTCAAAAATCACTAGATATGAATATATTAATGAAAATAAAAATATATGCATCTTTAACAACAACAAAAAAAGTTGTACTAAAAAAAAAACAAAAAAAAAATGACACTATGATTTGAACATGGAACTATTTTTATTGGACTGGTTGAGTATTAGAAATTTAAAATATAAATGGGCCTAGATAAATTAAATCACCCAAATATCTAGGATTTTGGGCTTAATTTAAAGTGCCACATCAAACTTGTGAATATTTCTGTTTCCATTTATTTTATTTATTTTGTTTTGGTGATTTTTACGTGTCTTGTTGTCCTGCAGAAAGAGCATGCTGCATGAGATGATTCAAACATACACGGTCTTACTTATGTGTCGTATGAATATTAATAAAGAAGTATATAACTGTAAAATCTAAAATATTTAGGTGAGCAATAGATCGTGACATAACTTCGAACTCAACCAACATTTTTTATATTGAATTTTTGTCCTGCATAATTTTTCTTGTCCGAATTATTTTTCTACGTAGTGTGTGCTGTGTGTCGACTGTGCATAATTTAATAGAGACTTAAATACAAAATACAAATTTGTCGAAATGGGATCACCTGTTACAGTTCATGTTGCATTTTCTATTCTAATTTTTTATTTTTTTCCAAAAAAAAATAATATTTTTTTAACTTTTAATTTATTATGATTTATTTTAATTCAAATTTTCTATTTATGATTCATCCTTCTCCAATTAGAGTATATTAAAAAAAATTAAAAATTAATTATAGAACAGGAAATGTAATACAAATGAGAATAGGAAATGTGATCCGACATCGTTATATATATATATATATATATATATATATATATATGATATGGATCATATGAGAACACTTTGTTGGTGTGAGAAATGAGAACTCATCTTACACCATCCAATTTAATGATCCAATGGTTGAGATTTAAGGTGGCAATTTCATAAATAATAGGACAAAAAATAAAGGAAGGGGGCTATTTTTGTCCAAACCCATTAAAAATGATGATGTGAGTAATTAAAAAAAAATCTTAAAAACTTTAACCGACCATAACTTGCTCGTTTTTAATCCAATATACACAAAAAAATATATCAAATTAAAGCTCTCTTCATGCTCTTTCATTTAAGATGTCAAAAGGCTATGTTTAGATGAAAAAATATGAACGAAAAATAAAAAAGAAAATTTTTTACGCGTGTCCAGGTTGTAAATGCTTTCGTTGGCATATAATAATTCTTCGTCAGTATTATGATAACATATGATAACGTATGCTAACGAAACATTTGTCATATGCTAACATAATGTATTCGTTGTGCTAACAAATAATTATCATAATGCTAATGTAATATATATAGTTTATATATAATATGATTTAATAATTTATACATTTATATCAGTATATATATCTAATCTCAAATACAAATAAAAAAAATGTAATGTACACATAATAAATAATGTAATATAATATTAATATATATAAAATAATGTTTTCAATATATTATCATAATTATATTGCCAGTCTCAAAAAATAATTGTTATCTTTTATTATTTAATTTTTAATTCAATCTTTTTATTGCATTTACCTTTAATCAATACCATAATATATTAAACGAATAGATTTGCTTGGGTAATATTAATTTACCATATGGATATATTAAGATTTTTTTTTATGAATACATTAAGGTTACTAAATAAATAGGCAGCTGGCGGATTGTAAGCTAATTAACCTTACTTAATTAGGCGCATTAATATTATAACTTAACATATTATATATCAATCTACCAATCCCATTTAATTATTTTCAACATTTATCTTACTACTATTCTTATTTCTTAATTATTTTCAACATTTACCTTTATTAGTTATCAATGCACTTAATACCCTGTCAAATCAACAACAATTCTTTATTTAAATTATTAATTAATTTAATTATAATATTGTATACTATTACAGATTTTGATGTGATATTTATAGTATTTGTATCAACACTAATTATGTTATGTACACACATTAAAAACTTACCTAAATTAAAAACTTAGTAACGTATTTTAAGAGAAATAAATATTGAAATACAATAATTTATTTAATGATGACAGTTTTATAACTTCTACTAACATACATAATATTTTATTATTTTCTTTTTTCATAAAAAATGAAATCGTGTATTTAGTAGGAAAATATATCATTTTAGTAGCCTTCAATCATATATGCATGTCATTTGTTACAAATATAGATAGATATTTTTTTGTCTATTTATAATACATTGGTTCATAGTGTAGATCCATTCTTATGTTCTTTTCCAAAAAAAAAAATGATAATATTTTTTTTCTTATTTATCATCAACTGTATGGTTGTATTAATTAGTATTGTATTTTGTTGGGATTAGTGCATCACTTATAAAGATCACATTTTTGTGATTAATTCATCACTAGTGAGATGATATTTTCGTAGTGTTTTAAACTTTTTCATATTTTTAGCTTTCCATTTTATCTATCATATTCTTGTGTTCTACTATCAAATTTATTATGTTAATAATATTTATTATAAAAATAAAATATATTTTGTATAACCCATCATAATTAACATTTATTTATAAGAATTAAATGTTGAAAATTTACAAACTTTATTTATGGAATAATTACCCATAATAAACAATTATAATAGAAAAATGAGAATTAAATATTTAAAATAATCATAAACCCTAAATAATAACTATAAACTAAACTAAACCAAAAGAAAATGATATTGAATAAAAAAATGGAAGAAAATTCACAAAATTCATTAGACACAAAGTGTTATAGAGAAAGTGAACTACATCATTTCATTTCTGGAAAATGAAGGGTATTTATGTGTTTTGATTTAGAAGAATTATCAATTTAGTACCTGAAAGATGTGTAAATAAGTGTAATCTATCAATTCAAGATCCGAAAAATAAAAATTATCAATTCAGGACTTAAAAGATGATAATTGTCAATCTAGGACTTAAAAATCATGTATTTGGATTTCTTTTTTATTTTTAATAATTTATTTACTATATTTAATAAATAATTAATAAATGAATTTATGTAGAAAATTAATATAAAAATAATAAAAAAAAACAAAATTCATGATTTTTGAGGTCCTAAATTCACAATTATCATCTTTTAGGTTCTAGACTAATAATTTTTATCTTTTGAGTCCTAAATTGACACAGTTTCCCGTTGTTTATAATTTCTAATCGAGATGCTATTTTCCTTAGCAAGTTCTGAGGTGAATTGTTTAAATTGAGTGGGACTTCTCTAAAACATAGTACTGTGTACCACTCCCAAACTGATGGTCAGACAGAGGTAGTGAATTGAGGGTTGGAACAATATCTGCCAACTATGACGGAAGATCGACCAGAGCATTGGAATGAACTTTTGGGATGTGCTGAATTTAACTATAATGCTAGTTTTCATACTAGTATCAATATGAGTTCGTTTCAAGCGGTTTATGGGCGTAGTCCCCCTAGCCTATTATTCCACAATATATTCTTAGAACAACATTTGTGGAAGCATTGGAGGAAATGTTGCTAGAGAGGGACAAACTACTACTCGACCTCAAGACGACTCTGCGCATGATTCAACATCGCATGGAGCAAAAGGCAAATGCTAAACGTCGAGAAGTGGAATTTCAAGTCAGAGACAAGGTATGGTAAAATTACAACCTTATCGGCAAAAGTCAGTGGCCCATTGAAGCTCTTATAAATTAGTCAAACGGTATTATGGTCCCTACTAGGGGTGTAGTCGAGCCGAGTACTGTCGAGCTCGAGCTCAGCTCGTTTAAGTATCCGTGAGCTCGAGCTCGAGCTCGAGTTCGACTTGAGCTCGAAACTCGGGCTCGAGCTCAGCTCGACAGAAAAAACTCGAGCTTGAGCTCGATTATTTAAAATTCAAGCCCGAACCCGAGCTCAACTCGTGTTCGGCTCGATTATTTAAAATTCGAGCCCGAACTCGAGCTCGAGCTCGGCTCATTTATTTGTTTGTTAATATTGATATTTTTTCATTTCTCTAATTTTTTATATATTTTTAAATATATACTATATGTCTATTAGTTATATATAATATATATATATATATATATATATTATGTGTGTGTATTAGTTATCGAGTGTATATATATATATATATTCTGAAAAAGGGGCCGCAATTGTTTGTTAATAGTTTAGACTTGAAAACAGGGTTCTATTAAAAGAGGTTTGGAAATAAATTAAGAAGGAAAAATTAAGAGAAAAAATTGGAGCAATGCGGCTACATAGCATGTGGTGTTGTGATTTCAACACAATAGATGATCACTATCCAATAATATATATACACTAGAATAATCAAACTGGTTCTCGATTATAATTTTTTGAAACAACCTATACATACTATAGTATAATCAAATTGATAAGTAGGCCTACAATTAAATTTTAAAATTAATTGTGGGTCTACAATTAATTCTTTAATATTAATGGATTATGAATCGTAGGCTTGTATAATTTAAACGTATGTTTACGTTTTATTTTTTAAATTAATCGTAGACTTTTTAAAATTTTATAGCATATAGGTTGTTTCGGAATTTCATAAACGAGAAACAATTTGATTATACTATTATATTTTCTCAATTTGCAAATTAACTATATTGCGATTCTCAAAAGTGGACACCTATATCTTCTCAATAATTTGAGTTTTTTTTTTCTCAATTTGCAAGCTGAACCCTTACCATTGATTAATCATATATAATCCCTCAAATTGACAATTAATTATACGAGCTACTCAAATTATTATATATCTTTTAAATTACAATTTGCAAGTTCATCAAAAATAATAAATGGAAGCTACTGGTACGTAATCTAAGAAAAAAGGTAAATAAAAAGAAGAAACAATGGACAAATAGATCACTAAATTTATTTGGAGGCTCAATTAGCCTACTGTAATTTTTTTTTTGGCTCAACTGGGCCACCGCGTTTTTAAAATCAAGTCAATTGAGCCACTGCGTGACGGAGCCCTACTGGCCTCCGTTAAGTGGGCATAAAATGACGTCATTTTGTTTATTTTTTTACCCGACCCACCCTTAACCCGATCCACTCGTCCCAAACACAATCGGGTGGGAGCTTATCTGTTGGAAAACCCGTCCCAAACACAATTGGGTGGCTGGTAGATTGAGGAACATCGACCGGTGCAAGAGAGGGCATTGCAGCCGTAGAAGAGGTAAATGAAGGATGTGCAGATGGCTGATAAGAGGGATGGAGGGATGATGGCGAGGCCTGCAGAGGCGAGGGGACTTCATTGCCGGATTTAGATGGGTCATTTGGGGCTGTTGAGACAGGCGCAGAGAAAGGGAGAGCAATCGGCAGACTTGAGGGGATAATATGGGGGGCCAGCTGTTGAGCAGAGATCGTCGGAGCTTGTAGGAGGGCTAGAGATGTCTGCAATTTCTGGAAAAGGACTCCACCATTATCGGAAATCGCCAGAGGTGGAAGAGAGATTTCTAGGGGATGAAAGTTCACTGGAGGACGTTCAGATTGCAGCGAGGTGGGTTGGAGGGTTGAGGGGGATGTTGGCAGTGGCTGGGAGTTGCCATTGGCGATTTGGAGAGAAGCTTTTATAGCTCTTGAACCCGCAGCAGAGATGTGAGGGGAAGAAAGGTGGGAATTGATATCAGAATCTGAGAGGGGATTGGGGAGCCTGCAGAAGAGGCGAAGATGCTTGCTGTCGCCGGAAAGAGTGTCCGCCATTTTCAGAGATGGCTGGCGGCGGAAGTGAGATATCAGGGGGGAGTGAGAGCTGTTCCAACAGCGGTGGGCACTGAGCCCTATTCCGATTGACGTCCGACAGGCGAAAGGGGGCCTCAGAATCAGCGTTGTCATCGCCGGAGAGAGATGAAGGGAGTCGCCGATCAGAGGTGGCCGATAAGTTTACAGCTGCGGATGAAAAACGCGAATGGAGAAGGGAGCAGCTCTGATGGGCGGGTATGAGGGTATGGGCTGAAATTTGGGGGATTTGGCAGTGGATCGGGTTAGGGGTCGGTCGGGTTATGGGTCGGGTAAAAAAATAAACAAGACAACATCATTTTATGCTCACTTAACGGAGGTCGTTAGGGCTCTGTCACCCAGTGGCTCAATTGACCCGATTTTAAAAACGCGGTGGCCCAATTGAGCAAAAAAAATTTACAGTAGGCCAATTGAGCCCAACATAAATTTAGTGGCCTATTTGGCCCTTATCCCTAAAAAGAATTGTACTAATTTTAATTAATTTATTTATTTTCTGACTAGCTACTTGCCTATTTCCCGTCAATATCACATTAAAAAATAAATCAGCAAAATTGGCCATTCGCATCAATTTTGTTCAGAAGATAGGAAGGAGACGATTAAATTTCTAATTATTCTAATTATATATGGCTATCATACAATATTAGATCTAACTAGCAATGTGATTAAATTTATTTCAACTACGTACGACACAAATTAATAGTGAAACTTGATATATCTGATGTTGACACACGATGATATATATTATAGATATTTGACATTTCCATCAGCTTATGCATGCGTGCACTAGTAATCACGCGGCGTACGTGGATGTTTATATTTTATGTATATAATGTTTGAATTGTATTTGTATGAGTAGGCTTGTCACATACTCACATCATTAAAATTAATAAATATAATAAAATATATATCTGAAAAGTATTGATCTGTTAATGATCCAACTTAATCTTCAATGACTTCGTTTTCTCATAATTAATTTTATATAGACTGATTTTTAATGAATTTTTTTTTCATAATAAGCTTTATATATAGAAAGCTTTCTGAAGATATATATATATATATATGCGTGAACAGTTAAATAATTCATATAATTAAAGGATTGATTCATTTTAAGTAAAATATTGTGAACAACTTTAATTACTTGGAATTAACTATTTTATTTTATTTCATTTTATTTTATTATTCTTTTAAATATTTTTTTAGTATTTTAATAGTTTTGGTCCATTTTTGTTTAATTATTCATCCACGATCGAATTTACAAATTTAATAATAGATATTATAAAAATAAAAATTATTTATAACATAATCAACCTAGTCACATTTAGCAACAAAATATTGAAATTTTAAAAATCATAAATCATACTTTTAAAATAATCGACCATAATAATTATTTCTTTGAAAATTAAATATTAAAAAATAATTATAAACCCTAGTCAAGTGGGGTGAACCCTAAAAACAATAAAATTAAATTAAAACATAATAAAATAAAATTGACGAAAAAAATGGAAGAAAAATTTATAAATTCAATCGTGGAACACGGGTTGAAATATCAAATTTAAAATAGAGGATCTCCTCTGATTCGACAAAGTTACAACACTGCTAAAAAGAAGTGAGACTGTTTAACTCTTTCAGTTGCGACTGCCACCAATATTCCAAACAAATCACCTATAAAAGAATTAAAGAACTTCGCCTAATTTGGATGGGTCAAGTTTTTACCTAGAAAACATGAAACATCATCAATCTTTTTAAACAAAGAAGCATATTACTGATGTGTCATGATCTCTACAATGAGAGATAGTAGCCCACACGTGTTAAAGAATTTACTCCTTTAACTCCTAACAATAATCTTATATGTCGAAGGGCTATATATATATATATATATATATATATATTTCATAAACATTATATAGGTACTCCATTCTCACTTCACCCTAAATGACCGAAATGAAGATTGAGATTTTATCTAAAGAACTCATCAAGCCTTCTTCCCCAACACCCACTCAACTCAGAGACTTCAAACTCTCCTTCATCGATGAGAGAATTCCTCCTTTTTACGGACCTCTAATTCTTTACTACACTTTCAATGAACAACAAAACATTAAACAACCCGAAATGGTTGGTCTCCTAAAGAGTTCATTATCAGATGCTTTAGTCCAGTTCTACCCCTTCGCCGGCCGGATGAAGGGCCAGATTTTCGTCGACTGCAACGACAACGGAATCTTGTACGTCGAAGCTCAAGGCCATGGCCGGATTTTGGACATCATCAAATCCCCCGATTCAGAGATCCTCGACAAGCTTACCCCATTCATCTCTAGCGGCTTTGTTTCTAATTATGTTGAAGAGCCCTTAGCAGTTCAGGTTGGTGTCATGACGACTCCGAGAGTCTATTTATCTCAAGTAAAAGTTTAAGATGAAACGGAAAAGTCTAGTTTAGGTTGCTTGGAGACCAAAGGTCAAATGGTTCGAACAAAAAGTCTAGTTTCAATATTATCTACTTAGATATTTCAAACGTGCCAGATTTATGTTAGAGTTCTATGACCGGAATGCTTTAGTTTTTGGGCCGAAAAGCTCGCACACCAGATTTCTCGTCACATTTTCTATATGATATATATTTCTTTTGCCAAACTTTTATTATTTTATATTTAATTTAATTTAAATTTTTTATTTAGGGTTTATCCTTTCCTTATAATTAGGGTATATTAAAAAAAATAGTTATGACACAGCAAGAGGTACAATATAAAATTTATGTTATAATATTGAGTATGATTATTTATGTTATAATTAATTTTAATTTTTTAATGAATATTATTAAAATCATAAATTTGATATTGAAACACGAAGAGGTACCATAGAAAATTTGGACTGATTTTTTATGTCTCGAGTTCTCTCGCATTAAATTATGTATTCTTATTTCTCGTATTTATTGTTTGGGCAAAATTCATATTACTATCCTGTGTTTTCCCGAAAAATTAAAAAAACTCATGTGTTAAATAAATAGTTTAAAAAATCCCTTTGTTATGTATAATTCATCAAAAAAAGCCCCATTTTGATAAAGTGGTTTGTATTTGATAAAAATGAGTGTATGGATCTTATTTTTATAATTTTTGTATTATTTTTTAAATATAATCAATTTTTTAAAATAGTAGTATGATCAAATACTATAATTTTTAAATAATATAAAATATATTTATATGTCCAAAAAATCCGTAACATAGGAAATCATCAAAATAGCTAAAAAAATAGTAGGATAACCAAATATTAAAATTTTCAAATGATATAAAATATATTTATCTATAACAAAAATTGTAAAATAAATAAATCATACTTTCTTTCTTAGAAAACGTAATTCACTTTCTCCCAAAGGAGTGTTTTTGATAGATTATACATAACAGAGATGTTTTTAAACAATTTATTAAATATATGGATTTTTTTTATTTTTCAGAACATCAATTTATAACAATTTATGTGTTACTTTCTTGAAATATAAAATCTCCATTCTGCGTACATAAAATTCTGGCTCCGTCACAATTTATAACAATTTATGTGTTACTTTCTTGAAATATAAAATCTCCATTCTGCGTACATAAAATTCTGGCTCCGTCACTGCAGATAACCTCGTTTATCTGCGGAGGAATCGCAATCGGAATGTGCATTTCCCACAGGATCGCCGATCATTACAGCCTCAGCTCATTCACCAAATGCTGGGCTGCCGTCACCCGCCGCGACCACGCCAATCCGATCACCCCCGTCTTCAACTCCGCCGCTCTCTTCCCTCCCCGCAACACTCCCGATTTCCAGCCAAACTTCAAGAGTCCATCAGTCCTCCCATTGGCGCCAAAAGTTCAAATGAAAGTCTTCCTTTTCACCCCCGCCGCAGTGAACGCGCTGAAGTTGCAGGTCACCGGAAACACCTCCATCGTCAACCCTAGCCGAGTGGAGGCCGTCACCGCCTTCCTCTGGAGCCGCTGCGCCGCCGCCACCGGGGTCAAGAAATCGGACCTGTCCATCGCGTGCCACCCGGTCAACATCAGAGGGAAGATCTCGGCTCTGACGGAGCATTCGTTCGGAAATCTTTTCCAGATGGTGACGGCGGAGAGCGGCGGCGAAACGGGATGGATTCAGTTAATGGAGAAGTTGAGAGCTGCTTTCGGCAGACTCGACGGCGAGTACATGGAGAAGCTGTTGGGGGAGAAGGGATTCGATCTTGCTAAGGAGAATTTCATGGAGATTAGTAAATACTTAGCGAGGGGAAACGTTGAGGTGTTTAGGTTTACCAGCCTCTGCAGATTTCCGGTTTACGAAGCCGATTTCGGGTGGGGGAGACCGGTTTGGGTGAGCTACGCCGGCGTTCCGAACAAGAACTGCATATTTCTGTTTGATTGTGTGGGTATGGAGGGAGGAGTTGAAGCATGGATTGTGATGACTGATCAAGCTATGGAGAGGCTTCAACAAGATGTGGAGTTCAACAAGTTCACTACGGCTTACGGATGTAACCGTAGCCGTTTGTAGATTTTCAAATCGAGACGGGATCCTCTATTCCAACTTCAATTATTTAGGAATATAGTTAAAAAAAAGGTTACTACATCCCATATATTAGATTAGATTCTCAATGCCCATTCTTGTTTTATTTGCTTGCTATAACTATATATATATTAATTTTTTTTAATATACCATAATTGGAGAAATGATGAACTTTAAATAAAAAAATTACATTAAATTAAATCATAATAAATTGAAAATTTTAAAAAGATTTCTTTTTTTTTTTTTAAAAAAAAAAACAAAGACTTGCCATAGGAAATGCCACAGAGAATGTAACATGTGATCTGGTGTGCCCACATACAGTAATATTATCGAGACTAAAGAAAAATATTAGTATAGGGAGGTTATTATTAAATAGAGATTTGCATATAAAAATTATAATTTTTCTAAAAAACTAATATACATTATAAGCCATTTGAAAATGCGTTCCTTCATATTTTAAAACAAGTGAATTTAAAAAATAAATAAGATTCATGAATTTTTTTTTCCCTAAAAAACAAAAAGATCCGTGATTTTTTTTTTACTCACACACCCGACATGTGGTATTGAGGAGATTCGAACCCGTAACCTTTGGTCTCCAAGCAATCTCACTCCACCACTAGATCATCCCCACTGGGACAAAAAAAAAATCCATAAAATTTAAAAAGTCAATTGTGCGTACATCATTCATGTACATTGTGTATACTTATTATTAAACTTAAAAAATTCATTCATGTACTTGTATTTAGGAAATGTAAAAAAATTATACGTATCACGTACAACTTTAAATAAGTATTTCATATCATCTTAAGTTTAATGTAACATGGTTAAATAATTCTAGATATTTTACATAGATATTTAAATATATTTGAAATTTAATTTTATTACTATATGGAGGTAAATTTCTTAAGGATGGTCCTAAAAAAATCCTGAAATATTACAATGTAAAGTTGATCCTTATTTATAACTGATCCCGAGTTTGAACCATAATTTTTTATTACTATAAGGAGATTATTCATAAATAGAGTATTTTTAAATATAGGATTTAATGTATATGTTTGTTTTTCTTTTGTTAGGCGTGCCAATTATATAAGTTGTTTAATATAGAGTAATATTTATTTAACTCATTTAATAATATATTTATATTTAATATGTATTAATTAATTATCAAAGAAAATAGTTATTAACATATTATTTAATTATCTTTTCTTATAATTTTCATAATTCTGTTGAAAATCCAACCAACCTTTATATATTGGATGGTGACAGAGGTCATATTTGAAAAATACCGTTAGTTGTATGTTGGGAAGTAGATAGGAAATGAGGCAATGCACATTGGAGGATTTTAGAGTTGGTGAAATATGTTTTCAAGAAAGAAAAAAAAAAGAGTAGGTGAAATATTATTTAAAGCCACTTGCATATCGGTTTAGAGAAAACAAAATATATAAATTGTTTTAAAAAAAATAAGGGTTGAATTGAACCAAATTTTAAAAGTTAATTTGGGTATTATAACATTTTAAAACAAATAAAAAAGTTGGGTTGTTGTTACAATATTTTAAAATTCATGTCTAAATTGCAAGTTCGTTGAAAGGGGTTAAATATTTTGGCAACTAGTCCAATTTTTTGCTTTTAACTATCGATAAATTCTCTGTAAAAATTATAACATTCAAGTTTTGATAACTCAAACGAGAGAAGGGCAGAGTAAATGTACCGAGGGTTGCGTGTTGATTCTTCTTTTTTGTAATTTTTTTCTAAATTCCTCTATTGTAACTGAAAATTTGCCTTGTCATAAATTTTTATCTTTGTTATAAATTTCTCTACTGTAATTGAAAATTTTGTCTTGTTATAAATTGCTAACTGAAACTTGTGAACTGCAAATCCTTTGTACAACAATATATTTTTTTTATTATTTCTTTAATAAATTTCTATGTTGTAACTGAAATTTTGCCTCGTCATAAATTGCTATGCACATGTAATTGATGAACTGCAATATCATCAATTTGTCATTTTTATCATAAATTTCTCTAATATGACTGAAAAGTTTGCATTGTCACAAAATTGCTATGTTGTAACTGAAACTTGTGAACTACAATAATCAGCAGAGTATACAATAATACAATAATGTAATATGTTCTTTCAAGCAAAGGAAATGAATGAATAACAAATTATATTCTATCAATATTTAATAATGTTAATATATTGCGGACCATTTTAACGTAGGCCCAATTACTTGACTTAAGCCCATAAGAGAGTTTCCCAGCCCAACTTATTGAAGGCACATGTGAAATACACCCTAATTGAGATTGATAAACCTGATCGGAATGAAATATATATATTTTAAAAACGAAACTGAAAAATAAAGAAAAAATGAAAAAAAAGGTGAGGGGCAATTTGGACTGATTTTGGGTGGGTTTTGAGTCGGTATGATCCGACTAATGGTTGTGATTCGATAGACGGTCTAATATAACTTTTTGCCATATAGATTAGGTTTGCAGTCGTTTTGCGGCATTGCATTTCACAAATTACATGCTTATATGCACGCAATTATATCCATTAGATGGGATCTTGCTCTAATCTATATGAATTAAATCTAACATAATTACTATATAAATATTATGAATTGTAATTCGAAAATTAAATTCAGAAAATTATTGAAAATAATTCAAGTGGATGAAGAATTTGATCTAATGCTGTATTGAGATAACTTTAAAATTTTAAATGCAATTCCTAATTAATTATTAAATTTCTCATAGAAATATAATATATTAGGCTACAGTACTGTCCTTCCATTAAACATACAAAAATGATATACTGTTCATAACCAATTTTGTAATATAAGAACGATTCAAATTCCATACCGCATTCAATTTCTTCATGTTTCACTTTGTAATATTAAATTTATAATTTTAATAATATTTATTATAAAATAAAAATTAATTATAACATAATTAATCATATTAACAAAAAATAAATTTAAAATATTATAAAATTTAATTAGTATTTTATCAAGAAGAATCAGAATCTTTAATTTGTATGTCCTCATATAAAAGAAGGAAAAGAAAATTAATTTGTACATGAGGCTGAAGATGACTTCGGATTGAATTCATGTGCTTTATCATTTTGGCTTTAGCGTGGAAGATTCTGAGAGTCAAATAAGCCAATATAACTGAGTGAGCAAAAAAAAAAGACTAAATAGTTATTACAGTTTCCCTGTAAAAGAAAGTGCTAAGTGTCTCTAAAATCATTATTTTTACTCATTTTTTTTATTTTAAACATCAATTTTAAATCTTTGTAATTTTAATGTAAATTGAAACATTTTTCACAAAATGAGTACTGTTGAATTAAAAATGAAGTGGCAAACGAACACGCATACATGTACGTAGCGGTCTTCGACCATTGAAAGCGAGTTGTTCTATTTGTACATCTAAAACGATGTCATAATTTTACCCAAAAAATTTCTCAAATTCTACGTTGTTTTAATTTGTAATGTTTATAGTAGAAATTTTAAATTTTTCTCGAAATGTCGTCATTTGAATGCACGTAATGAATGATCTCGCTTTGACGCTGTCAATGGCTGGAGGCCGTTAATTACACGCGTGTACGCTTGTGAAGTGAATTTAAAATCTATGTTCATTACTAATTAATATCTAAATTTACAGTAAAATTACAAAGATTTAAAAATAATTTTTAAAATAAAAACCGGAAAAGTCATGATTTTAGATACAACCCTCCCGCGGCCCTCCCCAAAATAATACTATAAGGCCCCGTTTGGCTCGGATGATGAGATTGATAAGATTGATAGGATAAAGTAATAAAGTAGGATTGCAGTATTTGGATAAAAATAATCTTGTATTTGGATTGCTTGATTACAATTTTAATGATTGATGATAGATTATCAATATTTTGTTTGAATTGAATGATTATGATTAAAATGTTAGGAAATACCTGGATTGCCCTTCATATAATATATTCATTTATAATTATTAAAGTTGTATTTTTCTATTAAAAATGCTTGAAATCATGAAATTGAAAATAATTGATGCACAAAAATAATTTACTAAACATTGGGAAATAATGACAAAAATAATTTATGAAAATAGTTTCTTCTTCACGAGTCCTCTTTTGATTCATTTTTTTTTAATTATAGCATACCTTTGTGTTCACTATTAATTTGATGTGGCATAAATTAAACTAGAATATCTCCCGTACGATGCACAAATGGATATGTATAATTTTATTTGTAAGAAATTATAATTATGAAAAAAAATTTAAAAATTATTACAACAAATAAAAATTATTTCTGATAAGGTTATATTAGTAATTTTACAGATATATGAGAAATGATAAATTTAATCACCCCATTTTTGGGGTAATGAACAATCACCCAATTGAGTGATTGGAGCCCGGACTCCAATCCTTCAAATCAAACAAATGATAGGGGGGGATAATTTTATCAATCCCCCCTAAAAACTACCATAATCAATTAAACCAAACACGCCCTAATAGTCACAACAGTAAGACAAGTTACTATTTTTTCCTCACACTCTAAATTCACTAGCTTTGATTCTGATGCATTGATTACAGATTATGTGTGACTTTCCTTAAAAAAAAATGAAGAAGAAAAATCCCTCTTTTTTCCCCTATAAATGAAGAATAGATTTTTATAAAGAGGCTTCAAAAAAGAAATAGCTTTAAGAAAAAGAAAGAAAAATGGTGAGTGATATGAAGATAATCTCAAAGGAGGTGATTAAGCCATCATCTCCAACTCCAATCCATCTCAGAAACCTCAAACTCTCATTTTTAGACCAAATCGCACCTCCCATGTATGTTCCCCTCATTTTCTTCTTCAACCATCATCAACTAACCCTCCAACATTTCACCCACACCAAAATATCTCGACTGCTCAAACAATCTCTGTCCAAAACCCTAACTATTTTCTACCCTTTAGGAGGAAGAATTCAAGAAAATTCATCCGTGGATTGCAACGATTCCGGTGTTGAATTCATCGAAGCCCGCGTTCACACTCTCCTCTCAGAACTCATACAAGAGGCGAGCATGGAAGAACTCAAGAAACTGCAGCCAGTTGAATCTTCATTGCATGATGAAGAGATTCTCCTGAAAGTGAAAATCTGTTTCTTCGACTGCGGAGGAATCTCCGTCGCGGTATCTCTGTCGCATAAAATCGCCGACGGAATATCTTCGGCGGCGTTCGTCAAAGCATGGTCCGACTCATGCCGCGGAGAAAGTGAAACCAACATTCTCCGCCCTATATTTGACCTAGTTTCGGTATTCCCACAACGAGACCTCTCTGCCTTCGAAAAAATCGAAAAATTAGGAATGTGCGAGGAGAAACTGGTGACGAAAAGATTTGTGTTCGAGAAGGAAGAGGCGATGAAGATGAAGAATGATTTCAACACTCCTCGAGTTGTTGAAGCTGTTTCGGCCTACTTGTGGCGACGTTTCATGGACGTCGCCAGGGCCGAAAACAGCTCCAAAACCTCGTTCGCTGCAATTCATGCAGTGAACCTGAGGCCGAGGAGGAGCCCGGAGGCTATTCCTGAACAGATGTTCGGGAATTGTTTCAGACGTACGATTGCATTTTCCGAGGCGGAGGAGGAGGACGATGATTACGAGCTGGTGGTGAAGTTGAGGTGGGCGATTGCGAGGATTGATGACGACTATATAAGGAAGTTGGAGGAAGGAGAGCATATGGATGTTCTGAGGGGATCAGTTGATCTGCTGAAGAATGGTGAGGTGGAGTTGTGTAGTTTTAGCAGTTGGCGTAGGTTTCCGGTGTACGAGGTCGATTTCGGTTGGGGGAAGCCGGTTTGGGTCTGCACCACGACTTTGCCTTACAAGAATTTGGTGGTTTTGATGAGCACACCGTGTGGGGAGGGGATTGAAGCTTGGGCTAACATGGTGGAAGAAGACATGAAAGTGTTCGAACAATGCTTGAATGAATGTCGTTGAGTTGGTTGATGGATGAGTTCCTACTACAATTCCTACATTTAGTATCTATGTATCCCTTGTTTTTTCTTGTAATAAACTAAGTGTCCTGTCTTGTGATGTTTGGTTATTAGCAACAATATATATAATACATGGAATTGTCCCTTCTCGTGTTAATTGAATCATTCGTGTCTTGTGATATTCTAAACTTTTCGTCACAGAAAATTGTGCGGTACATAATCTGATCTGTCAAATGGTACTCATATTTATATTTAAATCCGACAATTTTATGGATTTACTTTTCACACACAATTTTATGGATTTATGATTGAGTTAATAGTTGGATCTGATTATCCGAGTATGAGGATGGATTGACGGATATCGAAGAATATCATTTTCGAGTAAGTAATTGATAAATTCATTTCAGTCAAATAGTAAGTCTTCTGTTTTCATGCCTAGTATATATGCGAATGAAATCATCTGTTATACTTTGTGCTATCTTGGTGCTACACAATTTAATTTATTAATTTTTCTTTGATTTTTTAATTCAATTTTAATTTATTGTGCTTTAGTTTAATTTTACACTTATTATTCAGGGTTCATCCTACCCAATTAAGGAATATAATTTTTTTTTACGAAATAATCAATTATTAATTAAAAATAAAATATAATATTAAAAAATTAATTATATACCCTAATCGGGTAGAATGAACCCTAAATAATAAGTGCAAAATTAAACTAAGGCATAATAAATCGAAATTGAATTAAAAAATAAAAAAAAAATTAATAAATTAAATTATATAGTACTAAATGTTGCACAAAATGTAGCAGATGATTTCATTTGGTATATATGTGGAAGAAGAGTGGGGGAATGAAATTCAGTTGATCATTTACTCTATACAAATATCAATCTATTATTAAAATTTTAAATTTAAATCATAGTCAAAGCGTTTTGAAAAATACCAAGAATTTAGTAGTGTTTTATTATTCAAATCTAAAATTTGATTGGGTTTTACGGCCCCCACCAGCCTTCCACCGATGCAACCTGATTTTCAATTTCAAATATTTCCTCAATTTTCGATCCATCCGCCAAACCTTCCTCCTCGCATTTACTCTCTCTCTCTCTCTCTCTCTCTCTCTCTCTCTCTCTCTCTCATCATAAAACCAATTTCCCAGTGACGTCTGAGCTATGTAGCGATGTTCAGCTCCACACCTAATTCAAATTTTCCTCTTCACGTGATTATTCACTGTAACTTTACTCGGAATTCCTAACAAATTGATCACCAATCCGTAGAGATGGCGACATCGGCGTTCAAATCAACGACCAAGAGGGCTTCAATCGGCGGCTCCAGCTTCGAGGATTCCGCCCCCCGCTCCCTCCGTCGCTCCCGCAGCCTCAGCCGGTTCTCCCGCCCCGTTGCGCCGGAGCGGGAGACTGAGATTGACTACAACAAAGACGTGCCCAGGGGGAAATTCGTCAACACGATGAGGGGCTCGACGGCGCCGTTTCCGGAGATCAGCTTGGATGATCTGGCGCTCGAGTTCTTCTCTTCTTCGTCGAAGAATGAGAGCGATGGAGGAGTGGTGGAGCGGAGCGAGAGGGAAGGGCGCTCGGTCTCGCGGCGTGGGGAGATTGGGCGGTGGGCGAGCGACACGGCGTCGTCCAGGAGAAAGGGGCGGTCTGTCTCGCGGGGCCGTGGTGACGCTGTTTCTAGTAGCTCCGCCGCCTCGGCGGCCAAAAATGCAGTCTCGTCTGATGTGGGTTCGCGGCGGAGGAGGTCTGTATCTGTGGCGAGGAGTCGTGGGAATGCTGTTTCTAGTGGGGTCAAGGACGCCGCCGTCCCGTCTGATGCGGGGATGCGGCGGCGGAGGTCGTTATCGGTGGCAAGGTATCAGATAAGCGATTCCGAGGTGCGGCAGATTTCTTCTTTAACACGTTTTGGGTGCTATTAGAGACTTTTTGGCATGAATAAGTGAAAATGCTGTAGTTCCACATAAATATAAGCGATATGCGTGAGCATTGAATGTTTGGGATCTTGCAAAAGATTTCATTTTAATGATTAACGACGGCAGGGAAGAGTGAATGGATTATTAGCATGTAGAGCTATTCATTTATCTAACGTTTATCAGTTAATATCTAGTTCTCTAAAGATATTCTACATATAGTGGCAAAAGGGTTGTTTTAATTTCTAAAAATTATTTGATTTGCAGAGTGACTTGGATCGTTCTCGGAATTCAAGCAATCGAGCTGCTGTGAAAGCTCCTATTGGTGGGAATACCCAATTACCACTGGCCTCAAAAGCGACAGCTTCAAGCTACCGCCGGCCAGGCAGATCCAGAAGCAACTTAGACCTCACTCTGATACCTGATGGTTACTCTGTAAGATCTATGTATCTTGTCCATTGCATGTTTTTGATTGTTCTTCGTATGTATACTTATCTTGATGGCACTCTGCATGCTTCTTTGAAAATTTTAAATGCTAAAACACATATTTGTTAAATGAACATGCTGCACAAGGTAGACGTGGCATAAGCCTTAGTATCTCAAAGCTTCGGAGGCTCACTGAAAGTCACCCTTGAAGTTCGGATTCTAGAGGTTCCTATCCTTTGCTTACAATTTAATAGGCTAATAAATAGAAGTTGGGAGTCTAGTAAATTTAGCCTTGTAAATATCTAAGTAATAGCCTTAGTAGTTAAATAAAGAGGAGTTGGGCCTCTAGAAGGTAAATGTCTAAGTAGTAACTTTAATAGAAGTCGAGACTCTAGAGGTAAATCTAAGTAATAGCCTTAGTGCCTTATCAGTTAAATAAAGAGGAGTTTATACAACTATACAAGTGACAAAAGGATATAACTATGTTGAGCTTAGAGATCATCAGTACTCATTAGTAGGAACGTGTGAACTTAAAAATCTCTTTAGTTTTTCTTATTATGGATTTAAAAAATTGCTACATAAGATTATGTTTGTCATTTGTGGGTGTATCCTATATTTTGTTTTTTACTTTTTTTTTTTTGAACGTGTTGATTCTTTTTGCGCTTCACTTAGAAAAGGCAATCTAGCTCCACGAACCTTTCTGCCTTCAAAAGTAAACTCTGTATGTACTATAAAAATTGAGCATTGGCATAATCAATTTAAAAGTAAACTTTGTGATGACTTCTACATATGGACCTCGCAGAGCCACTCCTCTGCCTTAACTGATGATGAATCAAAGGATACTCGTTTTGGGAAAAATGGATTTGAGAAGATAATCCGGGCAGTTCATGCTCAGAAGAAGGTTAATTTATCCTTTTCTTTTTTCCTTTTCCTTTTCCACTTCCTCTTTATCTTTTTTTCTTTTCTTATTAAATCTCAGCCTTTGTATGCTATATTATGTATTTTGTTATTGAGAGGGCAGTCTGTAAAAGCTCCTTATCTGTTTCTTCATTCCCCTGGACATTTTTTTGCCAATTTTCAGCCTGAGCACCCTTCTGAGGATGTTGTGAATGGTGGATTATATGAAGCAATGCGGAAAGAACTAAGACACGCTGTTGATGAAATCCGAAATGACCTAAATCAAGTTGATTGATACACATCAGTTTTCTTAAACTATTATGCTTTCTAGTTTTTGATGGTCAATGTTGTTTTATGTGTTCAACTATTTGTTCTCTGCACAGGCGATGGGAAGAAATCAGACAGATGTTGTTAGTGATGACGGCTTGCTATCAGATAATATCAAAACTCTTCAGGATTCTTACAGAATCAGAGAAAAATATGCAGAAAAATTGGAACAGGTGTTCTTCTGCTCTCAGGTCCCTGTTAGATAACCGGTTCTCTACTGCTTCCTAATTTATTTAGGGCTAGGCATAAACTGTCTCTGGCTACCATCAATTTTGATCTAGTAGGTTGACTTGTACATTAGTTATTTATTTTCCCACTAGAGAGTATCTCCTGTGCGATGCACGAATGAGATATATGTAATTTATTTGTTAGAAATTATAATTATAAAAAAAATTAAAAATTAAGAATATTATTATAACAAAATAATATTCATTTATAACTATATATGTGAACTATATAAATTTTCGTATTTTTCATTTTTGGTTAATTATAGCATATATTTGTGATTAATGACCACTTAGATTAAGCCCAACCAAACAATAAGGAAAAAGAAAAATAATGATTTAAACCTAATTTTGAAATTCAAATCCCATGCAATCACGAAGAAAATGCATTGATGATTTGAAGTGGATTGAACTTAAGAATAAAAAAATATTTTCCAAAATTAGCAGTGACTTTAAGCGGGAATATTAACAGCCGTTCTAACTTCGATGACTCACGAGAGCAAATTAGCAGCCGTTCTAACTTCAATGACTTGCTTGCTGTAGCATACCCGTAAGTTATTTTGTTTCCTTTAGTGAAGTTGGGTGTGGGCACCATCAATTTTAACATAGTGGTTTGATTAGTATATCAATGATATAATTGCTGACACTGTGACATGTAGTTTCACATTCACAAGAGTGACTTAGTCAGTGTACGTTGATTCACTTCTTTAGCATACGAAATAACTTCTCTGGTCTATCATAGTTTAATCGCATATCAGCCTTGACTCATTGCAGCACAGACATTTGGATTGTCTGATAGGATTAATGATGGATACATGATATAATTTTTGTATGGCTTATGTTTTTTAAATTAAAAATAGTGCCGTGAAGCTAAATTGCAGATGAAAAATTGTAAAAATAACTTGCAAAATAGCTGATCCCTTAAAACGAATTCAGCTGCACATACTTATTACTTAGGTGAAATTTGCTGTATATTCCCACCATTCCAATAATATAGGCAAAATAAAATTTTGCCAAGTAAGAATATTATTAGAAAACAAATTAGAACATGTTTCCTAATTTTGCCCAATTTAGTGAGCATATGATCTATTAAAAAATGTGGCTAATGTATATTTATTAAATTAGGGTGACTTGGAATAAAAATGAAAACAATGCAAGTAAATGTAGAAAGTTGTCTATATATTTGACAAAAAAGGAAAACTTGCCTATATAGTTGGGATTGAGGTAGTAGTAATTGTGTTTTTTGAAAATTTGAGTCAAATGGTTAATGATGTCAGGAGAATGTTTGTTCTAAAACAAGGCAGCATTAACAAGACTTTTTGTTTTTCTTAGGGTTAGGTTTGATTAGTCACTCGAGCTGGCTTTAATCCTCACTTAAAAAGAAAACTCTATATTGTGTCTACTGATTGCTGAAAATGCCATTTTTAGCAACTGTGTTGGTTTTGGTATTTAATATCATATTCATGCATGAGGAAAATTGTCAGAACAATGCTTTGAATATTAGTGAAACTTGACCTTTAAAGTTCTGCAAGAACTTTCAATGGTGAGAAGATCCAACTGAATGTTGGCCTTATGGGCAAGAAACTTTTCATGAGAGCACTCAAACTTTGATTCATAAGACATTATTTTTGGTTGTCCTCAGTTCATAATGATTTATTCATATTCTGAATTTTCTGAGGGAGGATGAAGTCAATGAGGATTTCAGTCTCTATGTTATTTGAGTAATAAGAATTGAATCTCAGATGACTTCAGTATCTAGGTTATTTCAGTAAAGAATCTTCGTATACAGTTTATTCCTGCTGAATCCTAAAAAATTTGAGTTCCAAATCCTCTGAGTTTTGTAAGACAAGCGTGTATCATTTAATTATTAATAGACAATATGTGACCCTGTGGATATTTTCAGACTGTCTTGTGATATGGAATCTCCTTTTGTACATTGTAGTTGGAAAAGCGGAAAAAAGATCTTCTTACCGAAATGTTGCTCGAGGAGCAATGTGGTCGAGAGGTCTCTCAAACTTATGAAGAACTTCCTAATTCAAGAGCTTCAGTTGTGGCAGAGAAGCTGCCACAAGTCAGAAAGGTGTTGTATGTTACTAAATTGTTATTCAACTGTTAGTTTTAACAAGTTTTCATGTCAATCTGAAGGCAATACCACAATACTGTATAATCATATTATTGATACTTGTTCTTTTTGGTGTTCTAAAGAGAAGCAGTGACAGAAGTAGAATGTCAGATAGACTGATTGAGGATGCAGAAAGGTACTTTGAGGACTTCATCTCTAATATTGAAGATACCGATTTATCTTCCTTTGATGGGGAAAGAAGCGACGAAAGTTCAACATTAGGGGGTATGGTGAAGGGAAGAGACTTTGGAATAGGAGAGGCTGAAACTTGTCGGACTCCAGCAGGATCTACTTCTCGTCCTATTGAAATGGATGGCGTTAATTTGCCCTGGTTGCAGTGGGAGACTGGCCATGATGGTTCACCGGTTGGAAAGACTAAGGCACAAACTCCTGCTACTCCAAAAGCTCCACAGAGGGACTCTGAAAAGGTTAGCTCCTAAGTCTCACTTCCAAAGTATTTGAGTGATATTCCCGTGTCTCGCATCCTAAGAAGGTTCGACCCGGTTTCCATCTAATCATTTAACTTCAACTCACATAAGAAAATAAAATCTTTACTCCATTAGCCAACTCATTCACATGCACTATATGTCAAATTTGTCATCATAATGTTCTCAGATATATGAGATTGGCATTGAGCTATGTCTTTCTTCTTACTAACTATGATGGACTTGTCCAAACCTGACTGATTTGGAGGGTATCTGTGGTAACATTTGTGGAAAACATTGTAGATTTTGATGAAATCTGTGTTTGATCCAGGACACGAGCCAGTTGCACGACCAAAGTGGCTATTCCTTGAGCAGTCATGGTAGTTGGAGCCCGGGCCTATTCCTTACTTCTCCGATGGATAAAAGAGATGAGGTATGTTCAACGAAAACTTGCAATGATTGCGCATCCAGCTTTGACATGGACGATTACCTTAAAATTCAGAATAATGAGGAAATATTGTTTGAAATGTATAGAGAACGGAACAGAATCGGTTTGGGTGGTTTATTGCTCTGTTCTGGGGTTCTTCATTAATAGTTAATACCCCCTCTTCTGTAACACTCATTTACAAATAGTTGTGTGGTATGTAGAGCTGCTGCTTTTTTCAGATGCAAAATAAACTGAAATTTATTATTCATGTTTATTTAGAGTTGATAATTTTCTCTCCTTCACTTGGAATCTCAAATTGGCTTTCAAATAAGTTGCAATTATACAACATCGCTGAGCTAAGATATATGCTTCTTTTTTTTTGCTTCTCTCTCATTAAAAGCACCTATTAATCCATTGACAGTCATTTTATTACAATAACTTCATTGACAAATACTAGCTTCAATAGTAATTTATGTTTTGGAATTTATTGTATTGGTGATATAGGAAGAATGAGTGTATAATAATTTTAAGCCTCGGGTGCTTACTGATATATTAATTACGTCTTAAAATTTTGAAACATTATCTAAGCAAAGCTGCCCAAAATATACTAACATAAATTTAGAATTCAGATTCATTGTTTTTTTAACAAACAAAATAATAATAATAGCATAGACCTCATCAAAGTAAATTGAGGCACTCTCCTGTATACCACATGTGTGGTCTGGGCCCATTGGACCGGCCCAAGTCCATTAAAAAATAATAGTTAAAAAAATGTCTCAATGTCGGGCGAGTGTACCACAAGCGCGTGGGCCATGCGTGGTGCATGGGGGTACACATGCTCACATATATATTTTTTAATTTTTTTTCAGATTTTTTTTATTTTTAATTTTTTTTTCTGATTTTTAATTAGTTTTTTGCAATTTTCTGTTTTTTTTCCCCAAAAAAATATATACCTTCAAAAATAAAATTAATTACCCTAAAATTAAAGTGAATTGATTTAATTTATTTGAAATAAATATAAATATATATTCTCAAATGAAATTAATGAATCTTAAAATTAAAGTGAATGATTTTTTTTAAAAATCCGGCGACTCACACAATGCACTCGCCTGACCCTAATGCATGGGCTCGTGCATTGCGCTCGACAATTATTTTTTTCGAAATAAATATAAACGATAATTCAAAGTAAAAAACCTAATTTTGAAATAAATATATACCTTAAAATGGAATTAATGAATTCTAAAATAAAAATGAATGGAATTAATTTATTTGAAATTCGGCGACGTGCAATGTACGAGCCCACGCTTTTCGAAATAAATATAACTCTAATTGAGATTAATAAATCTAAAAAAAATGAACCCTAAAAACACAAAATAAAAAAACCCCTAAAAAATAAAATACTAAAAAAAATTTAAAAAATCACGAACCCTAAAAAAATATAAACTATTACACTCTAAACATCAATTGGAATGAAAAAAAAAATCACAATTTGAACTAATTAAATTCGTATAAGATAAGTAACAGATATGTTAACTTTTTCAGATATATGTGATACTTTTTGAATATTGAGTGATATTTTTTTAATGTTATAATTGATACTGATTTTAATATTCTTTAATGCGTTTTGATCCGACTCGTCTGATAAATTTATGGGCCTATATTAGATCTTGGGTGATGCGAGAATTGCTGAAGAAAATTAATGGGCTAGCCCAATTAAATTTAGGGCTCCATTAAAAACAAATAACACGAACCGCTGGATCATATGCGCCGGCGACAGCCGAACCAGTCACGTCTATATAAGTATTCTTTCTTTCCCGTTTCTCAATCCTCAGTTATCGATTTAGGGTTTCATCCGCAACCTCTGAAATCCACACACTACACGCACTGAGCTGATCGAGTTAGAGTTGAATTTAATTCTAATTTGATTTTTATTTTTATTTTTTTTATTTCGCGACGGTTTATACAGAATTGGTGCGAGCCGTTATCGATGTTCGTATATAACCTGGGAAAAAATCGTCGCCAGAAAAAGCTTCAGCCTTTGTAGAGATCTCCGGCGTCGCCGGAGATTTCCGAAGGTAGGCGTTCTCATATCCTATCGCCTTGTGTAGCGGGTTCCCGCCATTAGCTCTTGGGATTTGCCATGAGAAATACATTCATTTTCCAATCTCTTTTCGATTTTTATCCTCAAAATTAGTTCGATCTACGAGTAATTTGTTTTTTTTTTAATTTTGAATTCTCAGTTGCCTATGATGAAATCTCTTATAAAATTAACCATCTTTCGGGACTTAGTTACCCGTGCTGATATTCTGCAATTCTGAGGCTTTGTATTTCAGCAAATTTTCAAATATGATTTTTTTAAATTAAAACGATCTGATTAGATTCAGATTGGAATTAGTGATCGTCCACGTTGTATTTCTGCACGAACGCTTCGTTTCTAAGGTGAACTGGTTAATTTTCAAAACAAAAAATTATCGTTATGTAAATTGTACGTATCAAATACGTAAAATTAGAATGCTTTACAAAATTCAAAATTTAAATTACCTATTTGATTTAAATTAGAATGATTAAAAAGTGTTTCCAATTTTTTCTACGGACACAGAAAAACCTGTAATTATTTTGAATGCGTTGCGGAAAGATAAAATGAGGAAATGTTTTACATATTATTTCTAATTTTTTACGATTTTAAATGTCGTTAATTTCTAAGTTTTGCAAGAGCCAACTTCAGATGTTATTTGGTGTAGAAAATGCATCAAATCAAATCAGTGCAATTCCTAT
Source organism: Perilla frutescens (assembly GCA_026008535.1). Classification (NCBI taxonomy): domain Eukaryota; kingdom Viridiplantae; phylum Streptophyta; class Magnoliopsida; order Lamiales; family Lamiaceae; genus Perilla; species Perilla frutescens. Next base: position 71,560,829 of record BRKX01000001.1, read on the forward strand.
TTCCTGCACTAAATTTCAACTTTTTGCATAAAATATTGATCAAATAAGAATATTCGTAAAAAAATTATCATTGTTTGATTATCGATGCGTGCTTGATAACAAAATTATTAACTTTAAAATTAATAATAAATAAATATATAATATAAAAAAATTATAATATATAAGTTAATTGTAACAATAAAATTTCTTGATAAAGGACCATTAAATTCTAACAATTAATGAAATTTTCATTTAATTATATTTTTATAAAGATTTATTTATTTGTTGATAATTGAGATCATTTATAAATTAAATATATATTAGATATTTCTTTTAATAATTAATTAAAATAACAAAACAATTGATGGAATATGACATAGAATCCGTAAACACTAATTTTGCTAGAGCACCATATTACGGGATCATCAATTCCCATCGCCATCCCCATTTCATTTCTTGTTCCAATTCTTTATTTTTTTTTAAAAATATTATTTTTAATTTTTAATTTATTATTATTTATTTTAATTTTAGTTTTTTTTATAATTCATTTTTCTTCAATTAGGATATATTAAAAAAATTAATTATAGAGCACGAAATGTTTTTATAATTCATCATTCTTCAATTAGGATATATTAAGAAAACTAATTATAGAGCATGAAATGTAATATGATTATATGAATGGTAACATGCGATTTGATCCGTAAATTATGTCCCAAGTTTTGGTGTTGGTTTTTGGTAAGATTGCAACACTTTTTCCAACTTTAAAGTTATACATTTTTTTTTGACAAATACATTTAATATGTTTGATTAATTTTTAACTTAAAAACCCTAAAATAAAGACAAATTAACCCGTTCAAATATTTCATTCAGTTCAAAAAGGATATTTTCTTGTATGTGTGAATATATATTTCGGTCAACTAAGATGGGTGGCGTTGTAATAAAATAGAATTACTTTCTTCAAATTTGATCCGTCAAAGTCTTCTATAATGCAGACAAGCCAGCCTGTAGCTAGCATTGACTTCAATATTGCTCGCGGCCTAATTTTTGCTAAACAAATCTATTTGCTTAAACAACTACTATCCTTTTCTGCTCAACCTCAAACTAAATAGTGCAGATTTCTTTTAATTTTCTTTTTTCATGTTCTGCCATATTCTTAGTTGTGATTGTTCTTGAGCATAAAATACAGCATCATATATATGGCTTATGCAGCTGTTGTTTCACTTTCCCAGTTAATAAGCCACATACTGCATCGTGGTCGTCATCAATATTTCTACATTCCTCTAAGTGATGAGAGGAAAATATTGATCTATCTCCATGAAAAGTTGAGCTTCTTGCAAGCTTTTATGGATGATCATTCGCATGAAGGTGCAGAAACAATCCAATCTTTGGAGGCGAAGATCCGAGACGTTGCTCATCAAGCACAAGATCTCATTGAATGGCAGATTTCTGATACGATTGAGGCAGGTCGTGGAGTGAAGAAGGGCTTCTGGAAATCGTTTTTATCTATCAATCGAAGGAAAAAGCAGCTGGCAAATGAAGACAACTACTATAAAGCATCATTGTTGGAGGCTATGGATGAGACTGATCTCATTGTTGAAGAGGTGATGAACTTCCAAACAAGCTGCAGAGTTGAAGAGTTGCAGATTACTCATAATGCTCCACCTCTAGCTTCATCTAGTCAAGTAGAAAACAACAACAACGAGATGGTGGGGTATGAAGAGGACTTGATTGGGATTCAAGAACGGCTCTGTGGAGAATCATTGAAACTCAAGGTCATTCCGATTGTAGGGATGGGCGGGATAGGTAAGACCACTTTAGCCCGAAATATATTTGATGATTCCCTTATTGCATATCACTTTCACACTCGTGCATGGGCTACAATATCTCAACAGTATCGTTTGCAAGGAATTCTTCTTGGCATCCTTCATTCCTTAACTCTAAAGACAGAGGATTTAGTGGAAAAGATTCGAAGAAGTAATTTATCTAGCACGACTGATGAGGAATTGATGGAATATGTTTACCAGAGTCTAAAGGGCAATCGTTATTTGATTGTATTGGATGATATGTGGAGTACAGAGGCATGGGACGATTTAAAAATGATCTTGCCTGATGATAACAATGGAAGTCGGGTTGTGATAACAACTAGGTTAGCAAATGTGGGTGAGTATGCCACTTCTAGCCCTATTCATCAGATGCATTTTCTGAATGATGATGAAAGCTGGAATCTGCTTCAAGAGAAGGTGTTTCTGGAAGAATTCTGCCCACCGGAGCTAGAGGAAATCGGAAGATTGATTGCCAAAGATTGTGGCGGGCTTCCGCTTGCTATTGTTGTTGTTGCAGGAATTCTGTCGAAGGCAGCTAGGACGCAGCATGACTGGAAGAATGTTGCAGAAAATGTGAGTGCAGCTGTGGCAACTGCTGATGGAAACTTCTCGAAGATACTCACATTGAGCTATGATCATTTACCTAATCATCTCAAACCATGTTTCCTCTACATGGGTGGTTTCTCGGAAGATTATGAAATTCCAGTCTCCAGCCTGATCAAACTATGGGTTGCTGAAGGATTTCTGAAACCAATCGAGTCCAAAACATTAGAAGCAGCAGCAGAGGAGTATTTGGAGGATCTTGTAAGAAGAAATCTTGTCTTGATGACTAAGAAGACATGGACAGGTACATTTAAAATATGCAGCATGCATGATCTCTTGAGGGATCTCTGCATTCAGAAAGCAGAAGAGGAGGGATTTCTTGATGTGGCTGACAGAAATAATATTGCCAACATTGGTGGAAGAGATGTAGCAAATTCGCGCCGTCTAGCAATTTGTTCAGGTATGGAAGTCGTGATCACGAACCCCTCTGCGTTGTCCATTCGTACCATGTTGCAATTCAATTTGTGTTTGGAATTATCCACATTGCTATTTTGCTCAAGATTGGTGAGAATAGTACACATGCCAAATGCATGGCTACCTTCTTTCCCAGAAGAAATAACAGAGATGTTTCATTTGAGATACTTTGCCTTCACCCACAACAACATGAATGGAGGTCCACTTACTCTTCCTCCAGCAATATCAAAACTTCAAAATCTTCAGACCTTAATCGTTTACCAACTTTCAGACGAAGGTTCAAGATCACCTGCAGTAGCAGTCGATATATGGAAGCTCCGACAGTTGAGACATATAATCATAGTAAGAGGCCAGTTTGTAATTCCTTCACCTCCAAGGATTGGTGGAAGAAGCACTCATGTGCTAGAAAATCTCCAAACAGTTTCAAGAGTGATGAACTTGAAATTGACAAGGAAGGCTATTGCCATGATCCCAAACGTGAAGAAGATGAAGCTCGTGTATAACTCGAGAGAGTGGTTGAAGCTCCACCTCAACAACCTTGTCCATTTCCACCAACTCGAGACACTGAATTTAGACTTATATGACATAGGAATTGTGAGGATTTCTGATGCTGTTGATGCCTCCATTGTTTGTGCTCCATTTCCTGTGCATTATGGTTTAGCAGCCAGTCTTAAGAAGCTAAGTCTGAGAGGATGCAGGCCTCCCTCGGAAGATATGTCGATCATTGGTTCGTTGCCTAATCTTGAAGTGCTCAAACTCAAGGGATTCGATTTCGTGGATAGATGTTGGGAGACAAAGGAAGGGGAATTCAGAAAGCTGAGATTCCTAAGAATAATATGGTCGAATCTGATTCATTGGCGAACAGAAAGCAGTCATTTCCCACTCCTCGAGCACATGATCATCAAGTGTTGCTGGGTTTTGGAGGAAATTCCTCGTGAAATAGGAGACGTTGCAACGCTGAAGGTGATCAAGATAGACACATGCAGCCAGGCTGCTGCGGATTCAGCACTCTCAATTCAAGAAGAACTAGAGAGCATGGGAAATGAGATCGTGGTTACAATATTGAATGATTACGATGACTAACTACGATGTTATGTGATTTAATTACATAGTGATTAAATGCTTTAAAATTTTATGTGAAGGCAATGCTTCTGTTAAGTTGCTTTAATTTCTTTATTCGTTCTCCCCAAAAAAAGGAAAAAAGTTGGTTTATTTCTTCTCTGATTGTGGAAGTCAGCATTTTGTTGCAACGCTGAAGGTGATCTGATGCAGATTTAGCACTCTCAATTCAACAAGAGCAAGAAAGCTTGGGAAATTAATGAGGTCGTGATTATGTTTGATCTTATAAATTAGTCATGACCATTTTATCAGGGAATGTTGAGTCTAGAACGTTCTGGAAGTGGTAATTAAGTCACGGAATGTGGTTGTGATCACACTAAAAGAAATCTACATTTTAGCGACGGATTGTAGTCCATCGAACTTGAGACGAACCAAGCCGTGTCTAGGCATGTGCTGTCTCTCTTTGTTAGAAAAAAGAATAATCATCAAAAGTTTAATGGACACCACTATGCATAATGATGAATGGAAATTATTATTTTTTTATAGAACTTTGAAGATGCTTCTCATTAATTTTTTTTTTCTACTCTTACCACATCTAACTAGATTTTCTTTTTTTTTTTTCCAACAAATACTATGAGTGGGTTGAGTCGTTGTCTTCTCATATTTCTACCAAAAATAAAATTTACAAATACGTTCAAGTGGGGATGTCTTAGTGGTAGAGTGAGGTTGTTTAGAGATCAAAGATTACGGGTTCAAATCTACTCAACACCACCAGATCGGTGTGAGTAAAAAAAAATTACAAACACCCAAAATCTACTTATTTTGATTGTTGGTAAGACAAACCGCACCGAGACTTACTACGGTTTCTGGACGCCATTTTTTGTTAATTTTTATGCCAAAAAAACATTAAAATGGTGAGGAAGGGTGAGAAGGAAAGAGAGTGCAAAGAAAAGAAGAGAAAAGGAAGGGACGAAGTGGAAATGAAAGTGTGTGAATGAATGAGGTGTGATATAAGAAAAGAAAATTGAAAAAAGATCATGATTTTCCTTTTGAATATTCAAAATGAATCTTGCATGCACGTGTCTTGTCATATATTTGTGCCTAAAATGGCATGCAAGAGAGAGAGAGAGAGTTTACACACGTCATATATTTGTCCCTAAAATATGGGAATATCTAAGAGAGAGATAGAATCTTGCAGCCTTAGAGAAAGAATCTTAAAATAATTTTAATTTATTACTTTTTTTTTATTTTTTTCTTCAATTTTAATTTCTTTTGATTTAGTATAATTTTACATTATTATTTAGGGTTTATAATTATTTTTTAATATTTAATATTCATTTTTTAGTTAATATAATTGATTTCTGGGGTTGATTATTCCAAACTTAGGGTATATATTTTTTAAAAATTTTAATTTTTTTGCAATAAATATTAATTATGATTAGTTATGATAAAATAAATTTTATTTTTATAAAAAATATTATTAACAATATATAATTTTAATGGTGGCACACGGTTGGCACACACAAGTGAGACTAGAGATCTCTACTCAGAAAATACACCCTGTCGAGAAGAAAATATGCTTTGCGCGAAAGAAATTTTACTTGCATTAAGGTATATTTTCGTAAATTCTATCTCACTTTTTAATATTGGATGATTAAGATTTTTTTATATCAGGTGAATCAATTTGGTAAAATGCATGCATATCATGCATGCTTATCTTGTCACATGTTTGATATTTTCCAATCTTTTTTGCCATTTAACATAGGTTGACACAAAACTGAAGGAATAATTATTTTTATCAGTATTACGTGAATAAATTTGCTAAAAACTCGAAGAATATCATAATTGATATCCAAATTTAAATTAGAATATGTTTAGGATTTGCATGAAACTTTTAAGGTCGCAGTCTTATCATGTGCAAAAATTAAATCTATCGCAAAGGAAATACTACATATAGCGCGAAGGAAATATTATGTGAACTAAGACAATTTTACGAGAGGAAATTTTCAGTAATTATACTGTTTTTTAAATAATTTTCATGTACGAATTTTACGTGTCCCCAAAATTATTTCACATTTTTTTTAAAAAAATCGTAATTTATTTTACAAGGTATATTTTCATAAATTATATCTCACTTTTTAATATTTTCATGATTATGATTTATTTTAATTCTAGTTGAATAAATTTAGTAATAAAATTAGAGAATCTCATATTTGATATTTTAAATTTTGATTCTCAAAACACCAATTGCAATCTTTTTTGGATTTGCATGAAACACATTTAATTTTAATAGGGCAAAGGTTCATTTTGATCCTATAAGTATTTGTGTAGGAGCGCTGTGATCCCTATTTATTTTTTTGGTTCAAAATGATCCTATAACTATTTTAAAGGTTTAATTTGGTCCCTATTTTGATCCTCCAACTATTTTAACACACTTTTCTCACATAATTAGATTATTTCACACATTAACACACACTTTTTACACACATATGGATTGAACATGAAATTTTCACCATTTTTACAAAGAATCCTCATATGGATTGAAAATGAAATTTTCTCCATTTTCGCAAAGAATCATCCACTATTTTATATATGTATTGAAAAATCTTAATTATTTTATTTAGCATAACGTAAATAATTATTTTTGTATGTTTTTAGTTTTTTTGTATTTTATCATATTTTTATGTTTTCATTTATTAATAATATTTAGATACTTAGATTATTTCATACACTAACGCACACTTTAAATGAAATTAGCTGAGTAATATGAATCATTAATATATGATAGTATAAAAAAATAACTAAAAACATACAAAAATAATTATTTATGTTACGCTAAATAAAATAATTAAGAATTTTCTATACAAACATAAAATAGTGGAGGATTCTTTGTGAAAATGGAGAAAATTTCATGTGCAATCCATATGAGAATTCTTTGTGAAAATGGTGAAAATTCCGTGTTCAATCCATATGTGTGTAAAAAGTGTGTGTTAATGTGTGAAATAATCTAATTTTGTGAGAAAAGTGTGTTAAAATAGTTGGAGGATCAAAATAGGGACCAAATTAAACCTTTAAAATAGTTATAGGATTATTTTGAACCAAAAAGATAAATATGGATCAAAGTGCTCCTACACAAATAGTTATAGGATCAAAATGAACCCTTTTTTTAATAATATGAGATTTAAAAAAAAAAAAGAACCTTTGCCCATTTTAATAATATGAGATTAAAAAAGATTGGTAAAAAAGTTAAAGAATATTATTAATTGTTAGTTGAATTTCAAGTCGAAAATAATGAAATAATAATACATAATTAGTCATATAAGAAAAAATTATTTAACTCACATGCAAATAAGAGACATGCATGTGTCCTTTCATTCAAACATTCTAATCCAACATCAGCTAAACATGTGAATACATCATTTTAGTGGATGAGAGAGGGAGAGTTAGAATTATTTTTTAAAGTGATTTCACCGTTCAAAAAGCAATTCATCGTCGGATTTTTTCCTAGGAAATAAAGTAATAATTCCCTAGGCCCTATGCATGGCTAGGTTTTTATAAGTTTTTCACGATTTTTGTGCCAACAAGGCTATTTCTGTCTTGCACCCCAGATATGTTTCTAGGGTGCAAAATATATAACTACCTATTTATTTTTTCCAAAAAACATAATAAATTGACTATTTCTATACCCCTTTTCTGTGTACGCTTAGCTTTATTTCCTCAAAAAAAAAAAATACAGGTTTTTCTGTGTATGTTTAGCCTTATTTCCTCAAAATAAAATAATTCCAGATTTTTCTGTTTTCTACGCCAAAAAACCTGTAATTATTTTATTTTTTTGAGAAAATAAGGCTAACCGTACACAGAAAAACCTGTAATTATTTTGAATGCGTTGCGGAAAGTTGAATGCCCTCAAGCAAGCGGCATAGAATTGATGAAAAGTTTTACATATATTATTTTTTAAACTTTTAATTTACGGTTTTAAATATCGTAAATTTCTACGTTTTCTAAGAGCCAACTTCAATGCTATTTGGTGTAGAATTAGCAGCAAATGCATTGGTGTAGAGTGCACCAAATGCATCGGAATAAAAAATATCCAATTCTAACTCCAAAATTTACTTCCATCTTTTCGCATAAAATATTACTTTAAATGATCATAAAATTCTTACAATTAATGAAATATTTATTGAAATAATTTATTTATTTGTTGACATCATTTATAAATTAAAATTTAATGACATAGCATCCATAAACACTAATATTGGTAGAGCACCAAATTATGTCCCATATTTTGGTGTTTTGGTTGAGTATTGGAGGTGGCTTTTTGTACACTTCAAACCTAAGTTAATACATTATTAAAAAAATTAATTTGTTTGATTCATGTTTAAGATTGGGCTTGGTATTAATTTTAGATGCCCACGTAAAAGTAGGCCTAATTTGTCGGAAAATTCTACTCTGCCTCCACGGGCACGTCGCCCGAATTTGTATTTTAATTTTTAAAATGTTTTCGAAAGTTACATTTCCAAATTTGTTACGTTTACAAGAATGTTCAATTTGTTACATTTGCTTGCAAAAATAGATAGTTAATTAAATACTTTGTACGCATAAACACATTTGTTGTGGTAGAGCCTGTAGCTCATAAAAATGAGCTCCGATGACGGCGCAACGGAATATCGAAACAAAAACAAAGTACCCCAAATCACCCCAAATCTACCACTCAAAAAAAGCAACCAACTACGAACAAATAAACTAAACAATGCACACGCAAAGTATATAAATAACACCGAGATTTTTTACATGGAAAACCCCTCAAGTCGAAGATAAAAACCACGGGACCTAGTCCAGATAAACCTCCATTATGTAATCACAGGCTACACAATGTCGCCTCCCTATCACAGTAGGGGAATCACAACATCAACAATAACAAGATGCATCACGAACAACATAATCTTGGAATTGAACTAAATAGAGAAGAAATAGGAAAAACTTTCCCGTAGCTGCTTCGAGAGGATCTCTGTGCCCAAGTTGAAGTCCTTGCTGCCAAGAGTTTGCCTCTGAAATTTAAAGACGATCGGTGAAGATTTGGACCCTCAAATCCCAACAACATTTGGGAATTTCGGGTCCAAGACCGGGGAATCATTATGAATGAATGGCAGCAAAAATCTAATGGAATATAAGATGAAACATCAAATTGGAATAAACGAATTCGTTTGCTAAAATCCCATAATAAAATGAATATAAAATAACTGTACATAATTTCAGGATCATAATAGTATTTTAATCCATCAATTTCATATTAATTAATGTTTTAGGTTTTTCAAGAGAAATAAAAAATAAAAAATATAAATTTACCTCCTACCTATTAAGTTTTATTTTTCTAATATAATTTAATTTCTCTATCATTATAATTTACATGCCAAATTGTAAGATATTTTATAAGAGAAAATGGGAGGAAGAATGTTAAAAATTATAAAATACCAAATAACTTGAAATAAAATTTAGATCATGAAACATCAACTAATATGAAAGTGAGAGAGTAGTAATTTAGTTCTCACCATAAAAGGTAAGAATGGATTCATCCTCTTAACAAACAAAAGCTTTGTATAAAATGCAATAAGAAATTGGAAATATCCGATATATTATCCAATAATGTTTAGCTTCGATGAATGCTAGAGAGAGAGAGAGAGAGAGTTGATTGATTGCTAACCTTTTGAAGCAAGATGGAAATATGATCATGAATTCCATGAATAATGTGCAGCAACATTGGCACCAACCCTTTGCCTCACCCGATTCTCAGCCAAGGGATTGCAGTCAACCATTTCAATATATGAAAAAAATGGCAAGAAAGGGATCACTTCAAATTGATAGCAGTTTTTCATGGATAGGAACCGTAACTTTGCGAAGAAATTTCTCTTGCTTGTCCACTGCACAAGATCTGTATCTTCAATGAAAAGATACTCAAGATTCAAGAATTCGTTTTCTTTTGTTTCCCACTTTTCTCCTCGAAAGGCATAGCACCGCAATTTGAGCACTTTAAGACACGGCAGTCTAGCGATTTTGCTCATGTCTTCCCACGGATATCCTAACCCGCTCAAACTCAACTTTTCAATACCCGAAATCACAAATGAAAGAATCCGAGGTGGGATTGGCAAGATTTCAGGGTACATGATGACACTTTGAAGTGATTTTAGTTCATGTAGGCATGAAATATGATCAAAGCAGCTCAAGTCCCTTTGAGCATCATCAATTTGAATTCTTAATTTCTCCAAACTAGGAACACTTTCAAGAACTCCTTTTGTACAACTCTCAACTCCAACATCTAAAAGTTTTCTAAGATTGGGTAAAACCGTACCCGGATGAGGAGGATCGGGTAGGTTTCTTCCCTTGATCTCAAGATGCTTCAGTGTTCTCAAATCCCATATCTCAACAGGCACATACGACTCAGCTACAACGCGTGAGATGCTCACGTGTTGTTGGACGATCAAGTATTCAAGGTTCCAAAGTTTGGATATGGAAGGAGGGAGATTCACGTCACAAGTGAGGGCGAGGTACCTTAACTGAATCAGTTTCACCACCTCATCCGGGAATTCATAGAAACGGATTGTAAGAGCATCCAACACCCTCATCAGCCTCGACTCCAAGCATATTGGCACTTGATACTGATGATATGGCCCCGTACAAAGCAGAGAACGTATAGTTGTAATGCAAGTCAATGCATCATGCACCTCTTCGATGGCGAACAAAACGTTCTTATAGAAAGAAAGACAACGATGAGTTTTCAAAGAATCAATCGAAGCATCTTCCCTACTATTCAAGATATGTATGAACTTGATTTTTTCAACTTCTCTTTTAGTGAGATGCCTATACCCACAATGGAGGCTGCAAGCTTTCGTCTTGTCGTTTATCCGGCTTCTCCGGCGAACCACGACAAGGTTACGAGAAACTAATTCTTCATACTCATTGCCGCCGGAGTAAGGATCGAAAAAACCCTCCGCCGACCATAGATTGACGATCTCAGACCGCCGGATTTCATAATTTTTGGGAAAAGCTCCGAAATAGAGAAAGCACATTTTCAAATAATGAGGTAGGAAGTGGTAGCTAGGTGATAGTACCTTCAATATTTGATCAAGTGCTTCCTCGAAGACTGAATTTTGCTTCTGATCAAGATCTGCTACTTCCTTCCAAAATTCTGGAACATTCTTGATCTGGGCTTGGGATAGTAGAAGTTTGGCGACGGTGACGATCAGAAGAGGAAGACCTTCACAATTCTCCGCAATCTTCTTTCCGGCTTTCTCGAGGTGATACGGACACTCATCTTCACCAAACACCTTCCTCTTTAGAAGCTCCCAACTTTCTTCTTTATTCAGAAATCGCAAGCGGAAGCAGTTTCTAGCATCGTCATCGAGGTATTTATGAGTTTCCCTGCTCATGATCAAGATCCGAATTCTTTTATCTTCCTTTGGAAGTACTGTTTTGATTAATTGGCGGAAGAAATCAAATTCCCATACATCATCTAACACAATAAGACATTTTCTCCCCTTCAAACGTGTCTGCAAATCTCCATCTCCTTCCATATTAATCAAATTATCGTCATCAAGAATGTTAACTTGAGATATAATAGATTCCAAAATCTTTTCAAACTCGTATTTTCGTCCGATCCTGACAAATGCTCGGCATTCAAAGCTTGCCTTTATTAAGGAATCATGAAATAATCTTCGAGCAAGTGTACTCTTACCAATACCGGCCATACCATTGATCTTGACACCAACTTGTCCACTTCTGTTTTTAATAAGCTCGTCTCTGATCATGTGAAACTGATCGGATAATCCAACCATGTCATGATGATCATGATCATGATCACGATCATGTTCATCTTCTTCTTCATCTTCTGCAAGAGACGCCGCCTTGTTTATTTCCTCAATGTATTGGTGCTCCATCTTCTTCACTGTTTCGGAGAAGCAAACGATGTCTTGTCTTAAGTGATCGAGGTTGAGGGAGAGTCTTCTGCCATGGCAGCTGCTTTCGAACTGAGTCAAGGCATCGGATTCAATGGCGTCTTGTAATTGGCGAACTTCATCTCTCATTCGTGCTTCCAAATCAAACACTGCTGCATTAATGTTGCTGCTGCTGTTTATGATGATGTCGTCGTGCTTTAGAATTGTGCGGTGCAGCGAGTCGACGCGACTGAATGCGAATTCAAGGATTTCTCGAGTGGAGGAGGAAACGGAATAATTACCAGAAGAATTTTGAAGGTCGTGTATTGTTTGGCGAAGAGATCTCACAGCAGCGAAAGCCATCTCCACAATACGAAATCTGCAGGAACCTTTCTTTCTTTATCTTTTTCTTTTTCTTTTTGTTACTTTTACATGGATAAGATAACTAGCTATTGAGTGATGGTGGTGGTGGAGAGTTGGTGCCACTTAATTATAGGATTCCATAATTTTTAATGTTTTCATTAATACTTCATTTTGCACTGTTATCAATGGGGAATTCTACTCGGTATTATCTCATCTATCACAATGTGCTTTGTGATACTATGCATTTAGATATTACCTGAATTATTGTTTGCTCGAAAAGTATTTTGTAAGACCAATGACCTTTATGGAGAGGTTCAAATAGAATTTTGAATTATTTTTTGCTCGAAAAGTATTTTGTGACCAATGATCTTTATGGAGTGGTTCCAATAGAATGAATTATTTTTTGCTCGAAAAGTATTTTGTAAGACCAATGACCTTTATGGAGTGGTTCCAATAGAATCAAATCTTCAAATTTGATTTAAAAGGTAGTCATATTATTGTAAATAAAAAAATAAAAATAAAAAATGCGGTCACTTGGATTCCTAAGAATAATATGGTCGAATCTGATTCATTGGCGAACAGAAAGCAGTCATTTCCCACGCCTCGAGCACATGATCATCAAGTGTTGCTGGGTTTTGGAGGAAATTCCTCGTGAAATAGGAGATGTTGCAACGTTGAAGGTTATCGAGATAGACACTTGCAGCCAGGCTGCTGCAGATTCAGCACTCTCAATTCAAGAAGAACTAGAGAGCATGGGAAATGAGGTCGTGGTTACAATATTGAATGATTACCTTTGATCTTATAAACGTTCTGGAAGTGGTGATTAAGACACGGAAAGTGGTCATGACACTACAAGAAATCCGCGTTTTCAGCGACACAATGTAGTCTGCCGTTCATGATGACGGACTTGAGTCGTCAGACCAGTCCGTCGTTAGGCCTTACGATGGAATCAAAATCTGTTCTGCTTAAGGACGAGTCAAATACAGACACACTATAAGCCACTAGTCCATCGATCGTTAGCTAATAATAATGACAAAAATTATAAATTTAACGACGGAATAATCCGTTGCTGAACTCGGAATTTTTCGTAGTACTGTGACTGGTGATGGTCCAAAACTTTTGATCACTTGGATCTTCTTATTAAGGGATTTCACTAGTGCTTGTCATAATGTTGTCATTTGTTTACCCATGTTTGGACCAGGGTAACCCTGACATTTCGGAAGCTCATGGCCAAATTAAAAAAATTTGGTTCTAATATATTTTTCGACAAGTATCTTGAAATTTTTTCACTTTATCTTAATCATTCTAAATTTTGAAAAAAAGTGCCAACAACATTTAGAAAATCTTCTTCGTGAATTTTGTAAGCAACTAACACTTCCATTAATTAAATAATTGAGAAAGAAAGATATTGATGATATTAAAAATAATTATTCAAAATGATATATATTTTTTTTTATATTTGAATTTTGGTGAACTCAAATTGGGAAATAAAAATTCTAAATACAACATCTCAGTTTTGATTCAAAAAAATTGAGTTTTTAATGGTACATTTCTTGTTTAGAACATGGATAGTTAACTAATAGTACAATTGCAAAAATGAGATTAATACAGCACATCTTAATAAATTTTACATTAAATTTAATCATAGAAAAAATATATAACAGAATCAATTACTAAAATGGATTTCATTTTGAGGTTGTCACTATGATAGTTCAGCCATTATATTTTTTTACAGATGATCATTTCAACTTTGTGTGTATATATTAAGAAGGGAAAATGGTCTCGTAGGCCCCTGAACTTTTTGGCGGGGACCTCGCAGGCCCCTGTACTTTTTTTGGCTCAATTGAGCCCCTGAATTTTTTTTTTCAGGTCTATTGGGTCCCTCCGTCAAGCCCCTATTGACGGGACCGTTAGTTCGACATAAAATGACGTCGTTTTAGGTTTTATTCGAATAAAAAAAATTATAAATTCAATTTAAATTTCACCCGACCTATTTTAAAAATATCCTGATCCGATTCAAGATAAACTCGCCCCAATTAGGCTGAGGCACTTGAACATATCCAGATTCTCATTTTTTCCGGCGAGCATGTTGAAGACGATCAAGAAACCCATTTCTGCAAAAGCTTCAATTTTCCTTTCTAATTTCCGGAATTTTCATCTTCAAATAGACAGATCAAGAAACCCCATAAATTTAACTCAAAAAAGTGAGAATAAAACCTTAAATCAGATCACATTCGATCAGATGGCGAACGTTCCGCCGGTGGTTTTCCGCTCCGGCGGAAGCTCCTCCACCCCCCAACAACGCCGCCTTCCCACTGCCCCATTTCGGCCCCCCAGATCCTCAAACCCCGGCATACACTTCCTCTCCTTCGATGTTAACTCCGTCGCTGCCTCCACCTCCTTCTCCGCCACCCCACACTTCCCCTCCCCCTCCACCATTTGCGGCGCCTCCGGATTCGACGACGAGTCGCCGCTCCTCGAGAAGCTCGGTATTAACACCAAGCAAATATACCAGAAAATCATCTCCGTCCTCAACCCTTTCCGAATCAACCACCACCTCCACGAAGACGCCGATCTCTCTGGCCCGTTCCTATTCCTCATTGCGTTCGGCCTTTTCCAGCTCCTCGCCGGAAAATTGCATTTCGGGATCATTCTCGGCTGGGTGACGATGGCGGCGGTGTACCTCTACGTCGTCTTCAACATGCTCGCAGGAAAAAATGGGAATCTGGATATGTTCAAGTGCCTCAGCCTAATTGGGACGGGTTTATCTTGAATCGGGTAGGGATATTTTTTAAATGGGTTGGATGAAATTTAAATTGAATTTATAAATTTTTTTATTCGAATAAAACCTAAAACGACGTCGTTTTATGTCGAACTAACGGCCCCGTCAAGAGGGGCTTGATGGAGGGGCCCAATAAACCAAAAAAAAAGTTCAGGGGCCTGCTAGACCGTTTTCCCCTATTAAGAATTATCTAATTAAACTTTCTAATTATTTTTTGAAGGGAGATTACCATTTCAATTTTGTATATATTTATATACATTTTTTAAGACTTATATAATTTTTTTTTTCAATTTGTAGGCTTCAAAAAAAATTTAGCTCTGGCGGCAGCTCACTTGGCCTGCTCCCAGAGGCGGCACTTGTTTGGACTAAGGATAACAATGGGTAACAGACTCTATGGATATTTGTAAAAATTACCCACGATGAGTAAGGTAATTACCCACTTAATGGGTACGGGCACGTGTAAGTTCCCGCAAATTTTGACGAGTACGGGTACTTCAGTACCCAACCTGCACCATACCCACATAATAATAATAATAATAATAATAATAATAATAATAATAATATTATTATTATTATTATTATTATTATTATTATTATTATTATTATTATTATTATTACATTGTATGTATTGAATTATATTGTGATATGGTATTATTTTTTGAAAATTTCATGACATTGTTATGTTTGTATTATATTTTAATCAAATTATGATTTTATTTTAATCAATATTTTTTAAATTATAAATTATTTAATCATACTTTTGAATTATTTAATACAAATAATAATTTCTAAATTAAATATTTAATAAATAATTAGTGATAAAGAAATTTGTATGTTTATATATTTTATTTTTAAAATATGACTCTTGTTAGAACTAAAATTATAATTGAACATAAATAAAATTTGGACCAATTGAAATATTAATTTGTAACTTATGTTATTTATTCTTATATATATATATACACGTATATTGTAAACTTTATAAATAAATGCTTATAAAGATTATATATTACATAAATAACACACATATTTTTAAAAATGTGTACGATAAAACAAAAAATACAAATATATGTTTGAATGATTATTTTTAAAATGTCATTAAATTTATCAGAAAATATATTATTAATTTTATGCTTACTATGCTTAAGATGATGTTCAATATATGTACATTAAAAAATATTTATTTATTTTATATGCACAAATATATTATATATAAATAATCTATAATAAAAAAGTGAGAATTATAAACATAATTTAATCTTTTTTTATCTTTTTAAAAATAATAGTTATTTTACTCCATCATCTATATAAATTACATATCATATTCGATCAATATATTTTTCATATATTTAAAGCATACACAACTACGATTTTTTTATCTTATAAAAATATTTTAAAATTTATTAAATACTATAAAATATTTATCATGAATCGCATAAAAAATAGTTAAAATACATGTAACAGGTATGGGTAGTTAAATACTCAAAGGGTATGGGGACGAATATAAAAATTGATACCCTACGAATATGGAGACGGGTACCGTAGTACCCTACCTAACTTGGACTAATTTGTAATTCGTTGGTTGCTTTATATAGTTAATTGAAGCTTTATCAAACATCAGTTCAATTGCTAAAAAACAAAACATTAGTTCAACTTCAATTCAAATGGTTGGGATTACCAGCATGCATAAACTAAAATTTCCAGTAAGGGTATATATCTTTAGCAACTAGTATGATCCACTAAGTTACATAAATATATAGACAATGAATCGTATCTTAATTTACATTACTCAAGGAATTTGAAACACGCATATATATTTCGTATTAATAAATTATGAGATGTTTGTGAGACCGGCCTTTTTTTCTATTTTTATTTTAGTTTTTTCCTCAAAAATATATATCATAAAATTAAATTATTTAATAGTAAAATTGAATCTGGTGACCTATGCACCGCTCTAATTAAGTTTTTTTAAAATAAATATATACCCTGAAAATGAAATTATTAAATTTTAAAATTAAATTAACTTAATTTTATTTTATTCTGAAAGCTCGTGCACTACGTTTGACAATTAATTTTTTAAAATAGAAATTCTAATAAGAATTAATAATTTTAAGTGAGAAATAATAAATTTTAATTGAAATGAAATAAACTCTAAATTATGCAATAAATCACAATAATGATGAAATAAATGTTATTTGATATTATTTTTTAAAATAAAAAACATTAGGCATCGTGTAATAAAATAAAGTCAATGCTACATCCTCTCTAAAAGAATAAGAGTCAACGCCTCTGACGGCTAATTCGATGCTACTCTTAGTGCACTGCTCCAACCTCTCATGCTTCGACACGTGGCTCTCCGTCGATTCTTTTGAACGATACACGAACCTGAGTAAATTTGACATTCGAGCTTGAATTTTCCGGAAGCGGATTTCTGAGCCTGGATCCAGACCACATGCTATTTCTGTTCGCACGTCTCTCCATGCATTTTATGTCATCATTCTGTAATTAATGCAAAGTGCATGAGGAGCTCCAAACATATTTAAATTGTATCTTTAATCGTCTCTTGATTGAGGGAGGATTTAGAACCGTATTTTTCTTCTAGAAATACGTGTAATTTGTATTTTTGAATTCGGCGGATTACATTTATCGACTAAATAATGTGCATTATCAGTGATTAATCTGATTTTGTTGAAAATGATAGTTTATTGAATCCCTAGTTTATGTATGATTTGACTACTTAAATTAAAGCTTGTATATAGTTATTTATTTTAGATGTATTTGTTAAATCATTATATTCTGTTTTTTAAAATACACGCATTACTCTCTCTCTCTCTCTCTTTCTCTCTCTCTCTCTCACACACACACACACATACACACACACACACACACACACTGATATCTATCTATCTATATATATATATATATAATTGTTGTAAATGTAACAAATATGTGAATTTAAATTATTTCTTTTGTGTCAATTAATACCAAATACTTTTAAAAATATTTTTTTTAATACGGTACTGCATTGTGAATTTGTGCGCTTATTGTAAAATATTGATACATTCTGTACAATAAAGCTTCAGCCGCCGCCGGTAGGTTGCACCTTGGCCGCACTGTCATCGTTCACTTCCGCCATAATCCTGACTCTACTAGACTGTTAAAACGACCCGTAGAATGACTCGGAGAACTTACAGAAGCTCCGGCCAAGGTAGCACATATCTTGTTTTAGTATTCCGACGTTGTCTGTATATTCTGCGGTTAAAATTTTTCAACCGATTTCTCTTCATTTAAACTTCGAATGTTTACAATATTCAGAGTTTTTACTTGTTACATTATTTTTGTAATGGAGAATTGATTCGCAAATATTTGTTTTTAGGCGCACTGATTTTCCAAATGAGAAACATTTTTGGTTGGATCGTATTAGGCAGAAGTTAGGGCAGGAAACATGGATTTTTTGAGATCATCATTTATTTGCAATTCTAGAAATTAAATTCCAATGATAGTTATTTAACATCTTATTGAGGAAGCTGAATAGAAGTTCTCTAGGTGAGCTTCGTCTTTCTTTTAACATCAGAGGGCGGCGTTTAGATTTCACACCAATTGAATTTGCGCTGGTTACTGGTTTGAAATTTAAAGATTGGGTTGAACCACTAGAGGAGTTCGAAATCCACAGAGTGGTATTCAGAGGAAACCCATCTCTTACTGTTGATGATGTTGTAGATGCATTCAATAAAGAATGCAAATAAAGTAGTGGGACTTCACATCTCTCATTGCAGCTTGTCTGCCTTGTGATTTTGTATGGTGTTTTGTTGGTTTGTGGTGCAAGCTCGCATAACATTGACATGATCATTTATCTCCACCTCGCTGATGATATCCATAGTTTCAATGCATTTCCTTGGGGTAAGGTTGCATACCATTTGCAACCTTTAGGGAACATTGATACATGGCATATCTATGTCCCTACTTCATGTAGTTGTTCTTAATTTGAGTGAAATTTATTTAGAAATATACCATAGGTGTTCAATTATATTTTTCTAGCCTAATATATTTAATTATTTTCTACAAAAAACATTGAAAATTTGATAAACATGATCCTAGTGCAATCGAGTGCTATCAAATTAGTAACTAGTGCTATCTTTAGGGTTTGTCTTGCCAAGAAGATAGCACTCATGTTCTAGTGCTATCGACTAGTGTGAACTTCAGGATTTACACTGACGAGTGCGATCAAATGCTATTTGACAATTTTTTTCCAGCATTACTCCAGACATATCATGGATAATATTAAGGATGTAATTTTCGCACCCAAACTCGATAGTACTCGTAACCCTAAATTTTGAAGTAAACCCTAGTCCAAATTCTGTTCATGTGATCTAATTAATTCATCCAATGAGAAGTCTGTAATTCAACTACTTAGTACGACACGACATGCCACTTTCATTTATATCTTAAATTAATTTACTAAGAAAACAAGTACAAATGTGTAAGAAGCAAGTACAAGCGTATATTGACCAAATAGATATCACGAGATTCATTCAATAATAATAATAATAATAATAATCATAATAATAATAATAATAATCAAGTGTAATTCCATATGTAATCTTGACCTAGTGCTATCGAGTGTTGCTGAGTTTAGTCGAGTGCTATCACAAGATAAAAACCCAATTTTCAGTTAATTCCACCAATGAGAACTCGTCACATATACTTATTTTTTTAGAGAATAAACATCACTTCCGTCAATGGTTAAACTATTTTCAAGGAAAAACATGTAAGGATGTGTAAGAAATATATAAGAATGTGTAAGTCTTACACATTTGACAACTTTTGATAGCAACTTAGTCCATTTACACTATATTTGGGTATAAGTTGAAGCTTTATAAAACTCTAGTCACTTTTTTTTGGCATAAGGGATGTAGTGAGTTTAATTTTTTTTCCCCTAAATTCAAATCACATAAAATTAGCCATAAACTGGCAATCGAAGGCAATAAAAATTAATCGTCAATCAAATGGTGCCACTTGTAAATTAAAATGATTAAATACCAAATTATATTTATATTTTTAGGGATTTGATTAAAGAAAATTCCCAAATTAAATAAATAATAATTTGATATTTAATATATACGGAAACTTTCAACCAATGAGAAATTTACAAGTGACGAGCTCACATAAGAAATCAACATATGGTTGCAGAGAATCATAAAAATATACAAGACACCGATGAAATTGTGTCACCTAAACCCTAATGCAAAGCACCAATTAAATCATGTCACCTAAGTACTATAAATAGATAAATAGAGAGTTTAGCCAAAGGAAATGACAACAAATTCAAGATCTCAAGATTTGGAGAAAACTTAGGTTCTTCGAGATTCAAGTTGTTCTTCGTGGAAAGCAACGAGTTATTCAATAGAATAATCCAAATTCAACGTTTGATTCGGAATCAAGGTGTTCCACTCTCTGGTCGATGTTACCAAACTCGAATCTTCAAGTTGTTCTTGCAAGATTCGAGTAGTTTTGCGTTAAGATCAACTCAAATCTATTGTTCAATCTGAAATCAAGGTTCCCTACCCTCTGAATTGACGTTATCAACTCAAATCTTCAAGACGTTCTTACAAGATTCAACTCGTTCATCGAAGAAGCGCTGCAATCTTCATTAAGATCATCTCAAATCCATAGTTCGGCTCGAAATCAAGATTTCAACCTTTTGAATCAACGTCATAAAATTCAAAAGATCAAGGTTGTGAAGATCGAAAAGACAAATTCATCTTGAAGAACAACGGTGATCAAATTTTGAAGAGGAGAATAGAAGATCAAAATAGAGAATCAAACCACAATTATAATTTCAATCTAAAAATATATATTTGCAAGCTTTTTCAGTGTTTATTAATTTAAATACACAAAATGTGTTACACCAATCTTTAATGAAGTAGAAACTGGGATACCCGCATCTATATGCATGCCCAAATTATACGCCATAAGAAATAAATGCTCCAATGACTACATATAAATTTCAATGCTCTTTGAAAACACCAAACTTTTTTACCCCATAAATATTAGAATCATTACTAATTTATATAAGATAGAAAGTCTGAGTAATAATATATAATGGAAAATTTGTAAGTCTAGATAAAGTAGAAAGTTGGATGCTCATCTATATGTATCCTCAAATTAAGTGTCATACGAAATTATAAATCCACCAACAAATTAACACATTGTTGTCTAGTCTACAACTATGTTCTAGCTTCAGCCTAAATCAAAAAGGCCAAACACCAATTCAAACCTCTATTTTGAAAAAAATCGACAATGGATATGGGTATGAGATTTCTTGCTATCATGTGACAACGAATTTAATTTGCTGCGGAAAAGCTAGTGGTAACGAAACGTTTAGCACGCTCTATTGATTCACCTCTGTGTTATTGCCCCCAGCTCCGGCCACTTTCCAGAATGGAAAACTTCCTTGCCATGACTACGTAAGATGGAACGGTAGGAATCCAGTTCAAGATCACCATAATATTCACTATGGGTATTGATAACAACCCTCTTTATCAATAGAGCATTCTTAATCATTTCCAAAAGCAATGCTTCTTCTCTCAAACACCCCACAAAACCAGCCATTTTAACATCCTTACGACTTTTATGATTAAATTTCATTACCTCCACAACACTTATTTGTAGGAAACGCAGGCCCCCTACTTGTTTGTCACAATGTTTAAAAATAAAAAATTATAACAAAAATTAAAATAGAACAAATTAATAGGTGTAGAGTCTGAGTTGAGTACCAAATGCCAGAAGAGAGATGAGATGCTCATCCGTGAAGGAAAAAAAAAAGAACAAATGTGCACAGATTAGACCTTCCTTATCACAATAAATAGAAATGGCATTTCAATAATTAAGATTGTGGACTTTCAATCAACTTAAGTGTCAATTTATTCTTGAACTCTATTTATTATTATTATTATTATTATTATTATTATTTTGTTTCTAATTATATATATTAGAACCACTACATCAAAGTGCATATAAATCAAAATTCCAATAAGTAAAGCAAACTGAATATATGAATTTGAATCTTCATAAAGAGAAAAGATTAACCTCAATCCTAAACTTGCTTAATTGTGGAGATGCCTCAATCAATGATAAGAAAAAGAGAAGACTGCGATGAGTTACAGAAAAAGCCTACACTTCCAGTCGTTTGAGAGATAGTAATTGAGGCAAATCAGAAGGAGGAATAATCGGTGCATTGTATGTCAGTAGAACAGAAAAAAGAATGTTAGCAATTTTTGTGTAATTATTAAAATGGATAGTGAGAAGAATGGTAAAGATAAGGGTTGAGCAGGGAAGAACCGCTAACTGAAGATCTAATACTAGGTTCACCAGCTGAAAGGAATATGTAGAGTGTTGTTTGGGTTCAAAAACAAAGGACACAACAGAGTCATGGCCAATAGTTAATTCACAAAGATTTGGAAATTTCTTAAATAGCAAACTATTTTTGCTTTCTCCGTATGCTAATGAGATGATATTGACAGCAGATATATCCAGACTCTGGACATTGAGGCACCAGGTTATTTTTAAAACTCTCAAGCTTGGTGGATCAACAACTTGAAGATTGTTTGTGACTTGAGAGAAAAATATGCATACCTCTTCAAGATCAAAACATGAGGCTAGTAAATGATGAACCATCTCATCCTTGATATCTACACTGGCAAATCTAAGGGTTCTCAGGTGGCGAAAAGACATTTCAACACTTGGAAATTCATATTCATCATGACGTGAAAGATGCAATGCTAGCCTTTGAACTTGATTTTTCATTGCAAAAGACAGCCAAATATCAATTGCACGAGACATCCTAGGTGATATATCATAGTGTTCCTGCATTCTCTCAAAACTAATGACCATACTCTCAACACACCAATTGAATTTGTGTTGGTTACTGGTTTGAAATTTAAAGATTGGGTTGAACCACCGGTGGAGTTCGAAATCCATAGTGGTATTCAGATAAAAATCATCTCTTACTATTGAGGATATTGTAGATGCATTCAATAAAGAATGCAGATCAAGTAGTTGGACTTCACATCTCTCGTTGAAGCTTGTCTGTCTTGTGATTTTGTATGGTGTTTTGTTGGTTTGTGGTGCAAGCTCGCACAATATTGACATGATTTATCTCCACCTCAGTGATGATATCCATAGTTTCAATGCATTTCCTTGGGGTAAGGTTTCATACCATTTGCAACCTTTAGGGAACATTGATACATGGCATATATATGTCCCTACTTCATTTAGTTGCGGTTAATTTGAGTGAAATTTATTTAGAAATATACCATAGATGTTCAATTATATTTTTCCATCCTAATATATTTAATTATTTTCTACAAAAAACACTAAAAATTTGATAAGCATGATCCTAGTGCGATCGAGTGCTATCAAGTTAGTAACTAGTGATATCCTTAGGGTTTGCCTTACAAAGAATATAGCACTCATGTTCTAGTGCTATCGACTAGTGTGAACTTCAGGATATACACTGATGAGTGCGATCTGCCTAGTGCGATCGAGTGCTTTTTGATAATTTTTTTCCAGCATTACTCCAGACGTATCGTGGATAATATTATGGATGCAATTTTTGCACCCAAACTCGATAGTACTCGCAAAACCTAAATTTTGAAGTAAACCCTAGTCCAAATTTTGTTCATCTGATCTAATTAATTCATCCAATAAGAAACATGTAATTCAACTACTTAGTACGACAAGCCACTTTCATTTATATCTTAAATTAATTTACTAAGAAAATAAGTGCATATGTGTAAAAAGCAAGTACATATTTTGTGTATTGACCAAATAGATATCATGAGATTCATTCAATTATAATAATAAATGTAGTAGTAATAATAATAATAATAATAATAATAATAATAATAATAATAATAATAATAATAATAATAATAATAATAATAATAATAATAACAACAACAACAACAACAACAAGTAATTAATAATAGTTATACCACTAAGAATTATAATAATATAATATAATAATATAATTAATAATAATAAATAAAGTGAGAACTATTGAGTGTGACTAATAATAATAATAATAATAATAATAATAATAATAATCATCATCATCATCATCATCATCGAGTGTGATTCCATATGTATAATCTTGACCCAATGCTATCGAGTGTTGTTGAGTTCAGTCGAGTGCTCTCACAAGATAAAACCCCAATTTTCAGTTAGTTCCACCAATGAGAACTCGTCACATATACTTATTTTTTTAGAGAATAAACATCACTTTCGTCAATGGTTAAACTATTTTCAAGGAAAAACATGTAAGGATGTGTAAGAAATGTATAAGAATTTGTAAGTCTTACACATTTGACTACTTTTGATGGCAACTTAGTACATTCACATTATATTTGGGTAGAAGTTGAAGTTTTATAAAACCCTAGTCACTTTTGTTTTTTTTGCATATGGGATGTAGTGAGTTTAATTTTTTTTCCCCTAAATTCAAATCACATAAAATTAGCCATAAACTGGCAATCGAATGCAATAAAAATTAATCATCAATCAAATGGTACCACGTGTAAATTAAAATGATTAAATACCAAATTATATTTATATTTTTAGGGATTTGATTAAAGAAAACTCCTAAATTAAATAAATAATAATTTGATATTTAATATATGGAAGCTTTCAACCAATGAAAAATTAACAAGTGACAAGCTCACACAAGAATCAACATATGGTTGTAGAGAATCATAAAAATATACAAGACACCAATGAAATTGTGTCACCTAAACCCTAATGCAAAGCACCAATTAAATCGTGTCACCTAAGTACTATAAATAGATAAATAGAGAGTTTAGCTAAAGGAAATGACACAACAAATTCAAGATCTCATGACTTGGAGAAAACTTAGGTTCTTTGAGATTCAAGTAGTTCTTCATGGAAAGCAACAAGTTATTCAACAGAATTATCCAAATTCAACGTTTGATCCAGAATCAAGGTATTCCACCTCCGAACGGCGTTACCAAACTCGAATCTTCAAGTTGTTCATGCAAGATCCAGTAGTTTTGCATTAAGATTAGCTCAAATCTATTGTTCAATCCGAAATCAAGGTTCCCGACCCTCCGAATTGATGTTATCAACTCAAATCTTCAAGACGTTCTTACAAGATTCAACTCATTCGTCGAAGAAGCGCCGCAATCTTCATCAAGATCATCTCAAATCCATAGTTTTACCAAAATCATCTCAAATCCATAGTTTGACCTGAAATCAAGATTTCAACCCTTCGAATCAATGTCATAAAATTCATAAGATCAAGGTTGTGAAGATTGAATAGACAAATCCATCTTGAAGAACAAAGGTGATCAAATTTTAAAGAGAGGAATCAGAAGATCAAAATAGAGAATCAAACCACAATTATATCTTCAATCTAAAAATATTTATTTGCAAGCTTTTTCAGTGTTTATAAATTTAAATACACAAAATTTGTTACACCAATCTTTAATGAAGTGGAAACTGGGATACTCGTTGTTATATGCATGCCCAAATTATACGCCATAAGAAATAACTGCACCAATGACTACATATAAATTTCAATGCTCTTTGAAAACACTAAACATTTTTCCTCCATAAATATTAGAATCATTACTAATTTATATAAGATAGAAAGTCTAAGTAATAATATATAATGGAAAAATTGTAACTTTAGATAAAGTAGAAAGTGGGATGCTCATCTATATGCATCCCCAAATTAAGTGTCATACGAAATCATAAATCCATCAACAATTTAACACATTATTGCCTAGTCTACAACTATGTTCCAGCTTCAACCTAAATCAAAAAGGCCAAACACCAATTCAAACCTCTGTTTCGAAATAAATCGACAATGGATGTGGATATGAGATTTCTTGGTATCATGTGACAACGAATTTAATTTGTTGCGGACAAGTGGTTACGAAACGTTTGACACGCTCTATTGATTCACTCCGTATCATTGCCCCCGGCTCCGGCCACATCCCAGAATGGGCAACTTTCTTTCCATGATTACGTAAGATAGTACGGTAGGAATCCAGTTCAAGATCACCATAATATTCACTATAGGTATTGATAACAACCCTCTCTATCAATGGATCATTCTTAATCAATTCCTAGAGCAACGCTTCTTCTCTCAAACACCCCACAAAACCAGCCATTTCAACCTCCTTAAGACTTCTATGATTAAATTTCATAGCCTCCGCAGCACTTATTGCAGAAAATGCAGGCCCCATACTTGTCTGTCACAATGTTTAAAAAAAATACAACAAAAATTAAAATAGAACAACTTAATACAAATAGAGTCTGAGTTGAGTACCAAATACGAGAAGAGAGATCAGTAGATCATCTGTGAAGAAAAAAAAAAGAACAAATGTGCATAAATTAGACCTTCCCTATCACAATAAATAGAAATGGCATTTCAATAATTAAGATTGTGGATTTTCAATCAACTTAAGTGCCAATTTATTCTTGAACTCTGTTTATTATTATTTTGTTTCTAATTATATATTAGAATCACTACATCAAAGTGCATATAAATTAAAATTCCAATAAGTAAAGCGAACTAAATATATGAATTTGAATCTTCATAAAGAGAAAAGATTCACCTCAATCCTAAATTTTCTTAATTGTGGAGATGCCTCAATCAATGATAAGAAAAAGATAAGGTTGTGATAAGTTGCTGAAAAAGCCTGCACTTCCAGTTGTTTGAGAGAGGGTAATTGAGGGAAATCAGGAGGAGGAATGATCGGTGCATTGTATGTTTGTAGAATAGAAAAATAAATGTTAGCAATTTTTGTGTAATTATTAAAATGGATTGTGAGAAGAATGGTAAAGATAAGGGTTGAGCATGAATAAACCGCTAACTGAAGATCTAATACTAGGTTTGCCAGCTGAACGGAATAAGTAGAGTGTTGTTTGGGTTTAAAAACAAAGGACGCAACAGAGTCATGGCCAATAGTTAATTCACAAAGATTTGGAATTTTCTTCAATAGCAAACTGTTTTTGCTTCCTCCGTATGCTAATGAGATGGGATTGACAGCAGATATCTCTAGACTTCAGACATTGAGGCACCAGATTATTTTTAAAACTCTCAAGCTTGGTGGATAAACAACTTGAAGATTGTTTGTGACTTGAGAGAAAAATATGCATATCTCTTCAAGATCAGAACATGAGGCTAGTAAATAATGAACCACCTCATCCTTGATATCTACACTGGCCAATCTAAAGGTTCTTAGGTGGCGAAAAGACATTTCAACACTTGGAAATTCATATTCATCATGACGTGAAAGATGCAATTCTAGCCTTTGAACTTGATTTTTCATTGCAAAAGACAGCCAAATATCAATTGCACGAGACATCCTAAGTGACATATCATAGTGTTCATGCATTCCCTTAAAACTATTGACCATACCCTTAACACCCTAGCCTTGATGAAGTTCCAGCACAGTATTCACCAAGTCTCGAATTTTTCTACGTCCATCACATCTCTATTGGCTGAGACAGCATCCCTATATTCAAATCGCAAGGTCCCAAACACAAACTTCCATAAATATCTCCATCTACACGCGAGAACACTAGTCCCCCAGCTTCCTTGAGGCTCATTCGAGACAGAACATCATCACTTAACTTATCAATAACAACATTATCACTGGAATTATATCTAGAATGTTGATTATTATTACACTTTATTCCCTGCATATGAACATATTTACACAAAATTGAAAAGCCACTCGTACGAAATATGAATCTATGAGAGTAAAATATGCATATAATATATTCATAACACAAATATGAATAATCCGCTGCCAATCTTGTGTTTTTGCTTTCGGTTTCGCTTTCTAGAACGCCCCCGTTCCATGAAAAAAGACGATAACTTTACCCTTATTCTTCAAAAAAGACAATAACTTTGCTCTTATTCTTCTACTGATGTGGCCTAACCAAATAATAGCAGATAGAGAATTATGATTCGGTTGAATTTTGAAAAGATGATAACTTCACCATTCCTAAAGGGAAAAGGAAGTAATTAGAATATAGCAAGGGGAGAAGTTATGCTGAATTTCAATTGTAGATCCATAACATAAAAAAAAAGGTATATAAATTTGAATAGCTGAGAGATTGGAATTATAATTCGTTTGAGTATTAATTTTCAATCCAGTTCGTGAAAAGGGATAACTTCAAAAATGAAAATAGAAGCTTATTTCTTTTTCCGATGAGAGAAGAGGAAGGAAGCAAGACTCACGGAAGAGAGGAGGGGGATTTTTGATCAGAAGGATTTCTATGATTTTTTTTAGCCGAGAAGGGTTCTTATGTTAGTTTCGCTTTTAAAATGGAATTATAATATATTTTTTTAGAAAAAATAAATTTTCATGGAAGAGAGGAAGAGGATTTTAGAATGTCAATTTAGCCCGAAATTAATGAATTGGTCTGAATAGATTGAGAAAATAATAAGGTTAGGATCAAAAAAATTTAGTCTAGAAAAAAAGGGACTGAAAGGGTTAAACTAGTCGGACTGGCCCGTCGGGCTGGACCTGGCAGCATAATATTTATTAAAAATATCTGATTCTTAAACGTTGAGTGGTATTAGAAAGCTAACTCGATTATCTTTCTATCTATATATTATGCATTCATAGATTCCAAGTATTTTAAGAGTTATGAATTTTTAAAGTTACGACCAAAAATAAATAAGTCACATTCAAGGATGCAATATTTCATTAAATGTTATATTTTTAATTACAACATACATTCTTGAATTTATCCATACTATAAGTACTATAAGTTATTAGTGATGTATAAAATATATATTATAATATTTGATAATTTATTATTGGAGTTTGATGATAATAGTCGTTTATTCGTTTGTTGCTACTTGAATATTAAGATCCCCACTTTAATTTATTTTACTATTTCATTTTATCTTTTTATTGAAAAAATTATCTTTTATCTCGTTAATCCTCTATTTTAGATATTACTAAAATTATAAAATATTAAAATTATATTATTTGTCATTTTTAAATCATATAATTGTATTATATTCTAATGTTATCATTTGTTTAATAGATGAGAAAAAATACAAAGATATAAGTATCTATGTAGTTGAATTGAAGCATTAAATATCGTTAAATTGACATTCTAAAATCCCCCTCCTCTCTTCCGTGAAATTTTAATTTTTCTAAAAAATATTAAAATTCCATTTTAAAAGCGAAACTAACATAAGAACCCTTCTCAGCTAAAAAAAATAAAAATAAAAAATCATTGGAATCCTTCAGATCGAAAATCCATCTTATCTCTTCCGTGAGTCTTGCTTCCTTCCTCTCTTCCTCTGCCTCTTCCCCTCTCATCGGAAAAGGAAATAAGCTTCTGTTTTCGTTTTTAAACTTATCATTTTTCACGAACTGGATCGAAAATTGATACTCAAACGAATTATAATTTCAATCTCTCTGCTATTCAAATTTATATACCTTTTTTTCATGTTCTGGATCTAAAATTGAAATTTAGCATAACTTATCCCTCTGCTATATTCTAATTACTTCATTTTCCCTTTAGGAATGGTAAAGTTACCATCTTTTCAAAATTCAACCGAATCATAATTCTCTATCTACTATTATTTGGTCAGGCCACTGCAGTAGAAGAATCAGGGCAAAGTTATCATCTTTTTTGAAGAATAAGGGTAAAGTTATCGTCTTTTTTCATGGAGCGCAAGCGTTCTAGAAAGCGAAACCGAAAGCAAAAAACACAAGGTTGGTAGCGGATTATTCATATTTGTGTTGTGACATATTATATGCATATTTTACTCTCACAAATTTGTATTTTGTACAAGTGGCTTTTAAATTTTGTGAAAATATGTCCATTTGCAGGGAAGAGAGTGTAATAATAATCAACATTCTAGATATAATTCAAGTGATGATGTTGTTATTGATAAGTTAAGTGATGATGTACTAATTAACGTTCTGTCTCGAATGAGCCTCAAAGAAGCTGCGAGGACTAGTGTCCTCACGTGTAGATGGAGATATTTATGGAAGTTTGTGTTTGGGACCTTGTGATTTGATTATAAGGATGTTGTCTCAGCCAATGGAGCAATCCACCGCTACATGTATGTATAAGAACCATAATTACCAATCAAACAACAAACACACCACCAAATCCACAAACTTAAAGCTACGACATCATATCATAGAGAACATCACAATTGCAAGAATTCACCCCAAATCAACAATCAGAACCCAATCAAACAACACATTTCATTGAATTTTATTTCAAACTAAGACATTCTAACTAGAGAATATCACAATTGAGAGAATTTTACCCCAAATCAAACTCCAATCAAACAACAAAGTTCAGATAAATGTAATTCCAAATAATAACAACAAATGCATATGGACGTAATTTTATTCTAATGAGAGAATACCACAATTGAGAGAACTTTTCCAAATCAACCGATCGAGCCCGGTCAAAAAACACAGATCAAAGACGCACTTACACACTCCTTCATTCTAACCGGAGAATATAATTTTACCCTAAATCAACCGATCATATCCCCAAATCAAACCACACACTTCATATAAATTTAATTCAAACTAATAACAACAAATGCAGGCGCTTACAACATCATTTCATTCTAACTAAGATTATCACGATTGATTGAACTTTACACCCAAATCAAATGATCAAGACCCCTGCCAAACATCACAATTCAGAGATATTTACCGCCCGAAGGCAATTGAGGTTGATGTTGGAGGATGCGAGATGGTATTTGGGGCTGAGATGGTGGAATTTAGAGGAAAAGTGGATGAATCAGATAAAAATGCAATCTTGGGAAAATTAGGGTGCTTTGAGGGAATTCATTGTGGGAATTCGAATCCGGGCACTCAAAAATGGGTTGGTCTTGGCAGTTTGGATAATGGTTTTGAGCTGGAAGAAGACTTGGGCCGCAAGATGCAATTGGGACATGAATAGTGGAAAATGAATTAGCTAATGACTTGTTTAAAGTTTATGTTATATTTTATATTATGTTTTATTTTATCCTATTGTACTTTTAGGGTTTTATGTAAGTGGGGACTGGGAAGAGAGTATTTACCGGAGAATATAATTTACCTTAAATCAACCGATCATATCCCCATATCAAACCACACACTTTATATAAATTTAATTCAAACTAATAACAACAAATGCAGCGCTTATGACATCATTTCATTCTAACTAAGATTATCATGATTGATTGCAATTTACACCCAAATCAAATGATCAAGACCCCAGTCAAACATAACAGTTTAGAGATATTTACCGCCCGACACTTCTACCTCCTTGTCATAGACCTGAAAGCAATTGAGGTTGATACTGGAGGAGGCGAGATAGTATTTGGGGCTGAGATGGTGGAATTTAGGGGAAAAGTTGAGGAATCAGATAAAAATGCAATCTTGGGAAAATTAGGGTGCTCTGACGAAATTCATTGTGGAAATTTGGATTTGGGCACTCAGAAATGGGTTGGTCTTGGCAGTTTGGATAATGGTTTTGGGCTGGAAGAATACTTGGGCCGCAAGATGCAATTAGGACGTGAATAGTGGAAAATGAATTAGCTAAGGACTTATTTAATGTTTATGTTATATTTTATATTATGTTTTGTTTTATCCTATTATACTTTTAGGGTTTTATGTAAGTGGGGACTGGGAAGAGAGTATTTACTGGAGAATATAATTTTACCCTAAATCAACCAATCATATCCCCAAATCAAATCATACACTTCATATAAATTTAATTCAAAACTAATAACAACAAATGCAGGCGCTTATGACATCATTTCATTCTAACTAAGATTATCACGATTGATTGAACTTTACACCCAAATCAAACGATCGAGACCCAGTCAAATATCACAATTTAGAGATATTTACCGTCCGACACTTTTATTGTATCTGCCTCCTTGTCATAGACCTGAAGGCAATTGAGGTTGATACTAAAGGAGGCGAGATGGTATTTGGGGCTGAGATGGTAGAATTTAAGGGAAAAATGGAGGAATCGGAAAAAAAAATACAATCTTGGGAAAATTAGGGTGCCTGAGAGAATTCATTGTGGGAATTCGAATCCGGGCACTCAGAAATGGGTTGGTCTCGAAGGTTGGATAATGGTTTTGGGTTGGAAGAAGACTTGAGCTGCAAGATGCAATTGGGATGTGAATAGTGGAAAATGAATTAGCTAAGGACTTACTTAAAGTTTATGTTATATTTTATATTATGTTTTGTTCTATCCTATTGTACTTTTATGGTTTTTTTTTTGTTGTCGAAGGTAACCCGCAGCCGCTACCGCGCACTGGGTAAACCCCGCCCCTGTATAATAGCCTGCAAACCACACAGGGGAGGTAAACCACACTTGGCAAACCAGGTGTGACAGGCTCACACCTAGTGGTGTTGGTGGGATTCGAACTTGAGACCTTTGGCCTCAAGATATCACCACTCCACCACTAGGCCATCCCCAAGGGGACAACAAACAAAAAAAACTCGATGCCAATATTGTGCCAATTAGTTTTGTAAAATTTTTAAAATTAAAAAATATACGAATAATATAAGAAGTAATTAAAATAATTGAAAAAATAATAGAGCCAGAATAAAATAGAGAGCAAAAAGCATGTTAATTTGAAAAACAACCCAACGTAAACCAAAAACAGTAGCAGACTGAATCAAAACAACAAAGAAAATTTTAAAAACGCCATATACAACATAATCCCAAAACAGTATCAAATAGACCGAATCAAAACATAATCAGAAAACGGTATCAAACAGACTGCAGGTCTCACTCCTCACCCCCGGATCCGACTCCTCCGAAGAAGACTCGTAGTTGTCTCCATAGACAACATAATCCGCCAGCCGCCTGGGTAAAACCCTCTGTCGAGGGGCAAGAGGTGCTTCTGGAACAGGTATACGCCCTCCGCCCCTTCCTTGACCACCACGGGGACGTCCTCGGCCACGTCTCGTAAGTGAGTTCGTTATAATGCGACTTGCCAGTTGCACAAACTCGTTCCAGTCACTAAATCCCCCCTCGTGAGGCCCAAACTATCACCTTGTGGTTGTGGTGCATTGCCTTTCCGTGAAGGATCCTCATCACCCTTCATGGTGATGGAAACTGCTATCACCACTTCGCGAGCTTTTATGGTTTTATGTAAGTGGGGATTGGGAAGAGAGTATTTATAATTTTTCTCTGCTACATTACGATTATGAAAAGAATTATCTCAATTTCCACCTCACATTCTTCTACAATTTCTCCCCCATTTCTTCTATCAATCTCTCACTATTTCTTACCAAATTACTGCTCGAATATATATATATATACAAATATTTATTACAACAAATATAAGGAGTAGTGTTCACAACGCTCCTTCGTCATGTTTGCTTCCGTCATCTCACCTCCTTCAACGTTGTAGTGTGAGAGTAACTGCCTTCGACACGTGGTGTGGGATTGTGGGGGTAACCGATGCGGAAGAAATGATTTTTGAAAAGAGAAGCCTATTATTTTTTTCCCTCTAGTATAACACGCGATATAATGGTTATATAATAATCAGATATATTTTACAAAAAAAAAACAAATTTATATAAAATCGTGCTTGTTGTCCAGTGGTTTTAGTGCCTTAGCACTTTCTATTTGGGTCCATCCAGGTTCGAATTTCCCTTTATTATTCAACTTTTGTTTGTTATTTTTATTTTATTTTTTAAGGGATTGTTTTTTTTTTTTTTTGAGGAAAAGTTTGTTGTTTTTTAAACATGCTTCATTTTGTATTTTTATTTTTCGAATCACCCTTCCAACTTATTATTCAACTTTTGTTTGTTATTTTTTAAATATGCTTCATTTTGTATTTTTATTAACGACTAGTATTTCCCATGTGCTATGTACATGTTTTAATTTTATATAAGTAAAACCCTATTTTTGGTGTTGCAACTTACTTAAAAATTATAATGTTAAGTTCATATTATTTTTAAATTTTACTTATTGGATATTTAATAAAATAATGTAATAAATAATGTCATTAGTAATTATAGAAAGATAACAGAGGGAAAACTTGGTAGTATTCAATATTTTGTAAGCATACACCAAAGTTGAAAACATGGAAAAATTATGCAACAAACACATTATTCAGGATTAATTGATCTTTATAAATGATTAAATATCAACAAATAAATAACCTAAAGAATACAATATTAATATTAATCTTTATAATTGATGTCAACTAATTAACTAAGTACAATATTTTTACTACCAATGTTAATCGGGTAAATTACATTTCTCATATAAAATTAAAATTAATAAAAAAATTGAAGAAATAATTATATACATCAATTCCTCAACAAAACCAAAAAAGATGATGACATATTTATCAAAATGAAATTCGTAGTCATTGTAGAATTGTTTATTCTATTATAGTATAATGTTTGCATATAAACATCATCATATCTCTTTTTTTTTTCCAACTCATGACCAGTGGAAGACACACTCATAGCTAAATAATTCACGTTTTCTGGTTGAATGTTGAAACATCATTCGAGCAAATTAATATAAATTTCATTATATTGTAGAATTTTTTGAATTAATTTTATAGTTATAAATAGTGAACAACACTAAGAACTAAAACTTTTCAATATCTCAAAAATCAAAATAAAAACCGATAAATTGGACAACAATATAGAATAACATCGATCAATGTTTCTGATCATAAACATTTGATATGCATGATCAAAAAGTATGATACATTAGCTATCCACATAAAAAAATGAAGGAAAATTCAAGAACTCATGATACAATCTAAAGTTTACAATAGTTTCATTAAAACTGAAAATATATACAGTTACATACAGAAATCGCTGGTGAAGGGGATGAAGAATCCTTTTCCACAAACAATCAAAAAAAGGGTTCCTAATTGGGCAATCATCATCCATAATCATATACATCTCCACACGGTTATAGAACAAATGTATTTGTATGTATATATAAGAATAAAAATTGGGAGTGGAATTGGGTTCATAATTACCACAGCTAATTGGACGTTGGGATTGCTTGAAAGTTTCCAAATGTATTATCACAAATTCATAATATAGCGCGATTAGCGAAGATTAATAATTAGCTTATGTGAAGATGTTAATTGAGCGTTATTAATCAATGATTTTCAACACATCTATTTTAATTTATTAAATTATATCATAGATTTATGTATTGACTAAACTACTCTATTAGAAAATAAAATATTGTATTACTACTTAAGTATGAATTACTTGTGTAATTTTTGAGTAAACAAATCATCGATACTATTTTTTTTTCTATTCTTTGATATTATTTGAAATAATTAGATTGTACAATAATATGATTTGTGCTCATATTTATTGAAAATCCATCTTGGAGGAAATTAAAATTGTTTTAATTTTTTTTAAATGTGTTTTGTTATAATTAATTAATTATTTAATTTTTGGGGGTTGATTATAGGTGATTACAATTATAACAAATTGTAATTAAATTTTTATTTTTCTCGTAATTTGATTATTCATTACACATTTAATTAAGTGATGACAGATTAAAATATAACAAGATAAGCTACAAAATCATATTAAATAAGCATGGTTCTTAATTCTCAAACGAATAACTAGTACCCATTATAACCAACCCATATATATATGTGTGTGTATGTGTACAGTATATATATATATATAAAGCTTTGTATTATATCTGATTATGGTGCACAGTACACCAAGTACTATAAATAGATCACATATATAGAAAGTTTTCTTGATTGAGAAAATTAAGAAAAATCCTATACGAATAAATATGGAGTATTTACTTTGAGGTGGTCTAGCACCTCATCTCCCACAAAACTAGCACCTCAGATCCCCTAATCCCTATGCCATTTTTTATAATATTTCATGTGTCAAACTTATTATTATTTTTTTAAATTTTAGTTAATTATGATTTAATTTAATTTAAATTTTATTTTATTTAAATTCATTCTTCCCCAATTATGATATATTAAAAAAAATTAAAAAATAAAATAAAAAAAAGAACTAGTTATGACACAATGGATGTAATATGGGAGGGCATGATGTGCAAGACTAGTTGCTTGAGCAAATAGATTGGTTTTGCATGTTAGACATGGTGCAAAATATGCCCTAAAATTAAATTTATTTATTTTTTATCTGGCATCTCGCACGGTACATTCGCTCGACTTGAGAATAATATTTTCGAACATAAAGCGGTCAATTCCCACGGCTCGAGCAAATGATCACAAGTGTTTGTTGCTGGGTGTTGGAGGAAATTCCACATGAAATAGGAGATGCTGCAACGCTGAAGGTGATCTGCTGCAGATTCAGCAATCTCGATTCAACAAGAACAAGAAAGCATGGTTTGTTTTTATTACATAGTGTGATTAAATGCTTTCAAAATTTATGTGAAGGCAATGTTTCTGTTAAGTCACTTTCTTTATTGGTACTCGAAAAAAATAAAAGGAAAAAGGTTGGTTTATTTTGTGCAAGATACCTAATTGTCCTCTTTTTGGCATGACGTTGCCATTACCCATTAGTAACACAATATATGCCTCATTTCACAATTACTACACGCCTTTTCAAACATTACAATTAAAAATATTGAGGCAAAATTTATTTTAGCAATGGCTACATTTACAAAAAATTATTTTGGCCATAAACTTAATAAAACCTTATTTTAGCCTATTGGGACTCTAAATGTCATAAATGCCCCCACTATACATCTTTTTGACCATTTTGAATTAAATTTGACTATCTTCTTCTTCAACCCATTTTTCTCCAAATTCTCAAATTAGTCAAGACTCAAAAAATGGCCGTCCACCTGTAGACCTCCACACCCACCGCCGGCGACCTTTGTAACATCACAAAATCGCCATTCGGTATGAGGAAAACAAATCTTGTTAAAGTGTGGGTGGAAAAACTCTATTGGAAAAACTTACAAATCAGTTTATTAAAATTGGGTTTGAATGGATAGTGATGATGATTTCGCAGAGGCTCTTAGACGTCCTAATCGGCCTTATCGACTACCATTGGAAGGCAATGAAGAGGTGCTTGTTGAATTTTGGTAGTAGTTAGTTTCTACAAAAGTTTGGTATGATGTGTGGCAAAAAGTTGAATTTCTGGGTTCTTAAGTGCTCGACCCGACAAGTACTCGATATTCGGCACGTCGAGCCTTCGAGTACTTCGTGTCAACTATCGGTGTCCCAAGTGCTCTTGAGGTGCTGCAAAGTGCTTGATTGCTCGAATGATGTACTATTCGAGCATTCGAGCACTAGACAGCCCTCACTCGAGTGCTCGAGCCAC
This sequence comes from Perilla frutescens, assembly GCA_026008535.1. Taxonomy (NCBI): domain Eukaryota; kingdom Viridiplantae; phylum Streptophyta; class Magnoliopsida; order Lamiales; family Lamiaceae; genus Perilla; species Perilla frutescens. The sequence continues at coordinate 71,598,123 of BRKX01000001.1, forward strand.
GATGAGTTCTCGATGGACCTCGAGCGCTCAAGTACTCGAGTACTCAAGCACTTGAGCATTCTAAATCATACGCATCCGCACAAATGCTCGAAGACACGAACTTATAGCCACTTTTGAGCATTCATCAAGGATGCAATCGAGGATTTAAGAACAATGTGTCCAAAAATTGAATAATTCAGTACCAACACTTAAAAACTCACCTAAAATCTAAATATTAACACAAAAAACAAGAGATTGTAAAAAAGACCTTTAACAATATGATAATTTGAAGTTGTGCGAACCAAAACCCAAGAAAATAGTAATTTTCAAATTGTTGGTTTTGGATGTGGAATCTTCACTACATTGACTGCGAAAGAAAGCTCTCATTTTTTTGGTTTAATTAATTTTGAGAAGAAGATGGGAAATGAGAATAGAGTATGAGCTAAATGATTTTAATTGTAAATAGGCAGATTTTTCAAAAATGTTATAATAAGGGTATTTTAGATATTTCAAGCCTAAAGTGGCTAAATTAAGTTTTTATAAAGTTTGTGCCTAGAATTTTTTTTTCAAAAAGTGAAGAGGCTATTTTCAGATATTGTCTTAAAAATATTTTTAAAATGTTTTAATTTAAAGTACTTCGAACAACCTTAAAACTTTTGAACTTTACAAAGAAAAGTCCGGGTTGAATCTTTTGACTATTAATATCATGAATATGCGGGCTCGCTCTTAGTGCACAATCTAACACTGAATAAATAATATACTCTTTTCTTTTTTATTTAAATATCATTTTGGGTGATGTATATAAATTAATTAAATTATTTAATGCACCATTACATGAATATATTAAATGAACTAAATATAAATATTTAAATGCATTAAATGTGAAAAAAGTATAAATTTATATTTCAAATTTATATAATAATATTTTTTTAAAAATAAATTAAAGTTTTAAAATGACATTTATCGTGAGAATACTCTCGAGCACCTCAAATTTATGTAGGGATGGCAATCGGGTATGACGGGCACGGATAGTGGCTATTCATGCCCGTACCCGCGAACGAAAGCCGTACCCGCGACCCGTGACGGGTACTTTCCTCCACCCACACCCGCGACCCGCGGATACCCGCCACCCGCGAACCATAATAAAAAATTCACCACAAATCACATATTTCATCAAAATTCAAATCCATAAATTACAATCACAAAGTTCAAATCCTGAAATCCACAGTTAATATCCAAATTCATTAACTAAAATTCAAAGTTCAAATTTAAAATCTAATAAAGTTATATCATTCCAAGTTCACGGTTGAAATAGAACAATTTTCCTTCAACTCTTGTTCTTCTTCGTCTTCAAAACATGTCCAAAAACTTTCATTTTTTCCTTGACCTATGAAATAAACAATTATTTACATTAGAAATTGAACATTACCTAGAAATGACATTAATGACTCAATTATTATAAGTTTATAACTGTAATTAAACTATACGGGTAGTCGGGTATTTTCGCGGTTATTTTTCACGGGTAAACGGGTTTCACGGGTACGGATAGTAACTATCCAAACCCATACCCGCGAACTAAATGGATAGTGAATTCTAACCACGAAGTTATCCGTGGATACCAAATGCCCCTCAAACGGGTTTCACGGGTACGGATAGTAACTATCCAAACTCATACCCGCGAACTAAATGGATAGTGAATTCTAACCACGAAGCTATCCGTGGATACTAAATGCCCCTCAAACCCGCACCTATTAGGGTCGGGGACCCGCGGGTATCCGTTACCCACGGGTAAATTGCCATCCCTAAATTTATGTGCCCCTCTCCAAAAATTCTAAAAGAAAATGTACAGTTGGAGCAAAAGCATCTCCAACCATCAACATTACAATATACTCTACAATGGAATATTCCACTTTTATGCTTTCTAATTTTTATCAAATTATTGTGTAGCATATATTTTTTCAAATATATTTACGTTTAATATTTAATATTAAATATTAAGTTTTAATAATAATAAAAAAATAATATAATTTAAATTAATTTACAAAACTATATTTTATTTCAAAAAGAAAAAGTCGAAGCCCAGAAGGAAAGTAATGCAATAAAAAAATGGGAAGCAGATAATCGAATATTGATGATAGATACAGACATAATTTCTGAACCCGCTCAACGTGAGTACTTTAAAAAATAGCAAGCACGAATTATCGCAAAAAGGCAAGAACAATTCAGTCAACCACCAATGACAGATAATACTTTCGATTTGTTTGGTGGTTATTTTCCAGATATTGGAGGAGGATCTAGAAGAGGTCCAAATATTGGAGGATCTGAAAACGGTTTTGGACCGTACTAGAAAAATATTGTATTGGATGTGTTGAGTTGTATGTCTCTTTATTATTATTATTATTATTATTATTATTATTATTATTATATTTTTTAATGTAATGTATTTTATGTTATTTTTATGTATTATTGTGGTAATTTTAATTTAATGTAATATATTTTATGTTATTTCTTGTAATTTAAGTTTTTAATTTTTTTTATAATTACATAATATTTTTCATTATATTAAGTGAAATTAAACATAGCATTAGACCTAAAAATAACATATTTTATATTAATAAAAATTAAAGACTAAAATTAATACAAAAATTAAAAAATGAATAAAAAAATAAAAAAATAAAAAAGGGTGAAGGCATGTAAAGGGGTCTATTCACCTCCGGAAAAATGTGGAGTTTTAGCGGACGGTTGGAGGCAATTTCTAGCAGATTTAGCGGCAGACTTGGAGGAAGCGGAGGCTTCGGAGATGCCCTGAGTAATATTGTAGCACCTTGTGCAGTGGTACTTGCTCGATCAATCTTCCCGCCGCCGATTCATTCGCAAGTCTCACTTTGATTTTTTTATCGTTCTACGTCGCCGGTCAGCTGCTTCACCGTGCTGCGGTTGCACGCGACCACTGGGTGAATTCCATTTTAAACTCTCAAATTCGAAAATAAGAAGAAAAAAATCGATTTCAAACCTTCCAACTCAAAATTTCACCTTAACTTGTTGTCTTCATCTTGGATCTCTTATACAGTCGAGAGGAGACAGAAATGAATTGGGCGCAAAAATTTGGTGGCACGGCCAGGCGGAGCAGGTGGCGCCGCTGTGGTTGCAGGGGAGGTTAGTGACGTGTATAACAGTCATTTTATTATTTTTAATAATAAAAGAAAAAATGGCTATTTATCGATTTAAAATGTCAGAAATTGCTGCCTTTTTTTGAAAGTCTTCTATGAACAAAACAAGCCAGGCCGGTTCGTTGACTTTTGTAGAAATTGAGCATATTTATTATTAGATTTTTCGTGTTCTATATTTATTCTGCCATATTCTGAATTGTGATTGTTTCTGAGCATAAAATATAGTATATGAAATATGGCTTATGCTGCTCTTGTTTCACTTGCTCAATTACTACGCCACATATTGCATCGTGTTCATCATTATTTCTACGTTCCTGAGAGTGATGAGCGGAGAATATTGGATTCTCTCCATGAAAAATTAAGCTTCTTGCAAGCTTTTATGGATGATTATTCGCACAAAGGTGGAGAAACAGTCCAATCTTTGGAGGCGGAAATCAGAGACGCCGCTTGTCTAGCACAGGATATCATTGAGTGGCACATTTCTTATAAGATTGAGTGTGTTGGAGTGAAGGAAAAGGAAAAGAAGCTGGCAATTCAAAACAGATGCTATAAAGAAGAATTGTTGGAGGTTGTGGATCAGATTGATCTCATTGTTAAAGAGGTGATGAACATCCAAATAAGCTGCAGAGTTGAAGAGTTGCAAATCACTCATAATACTACACCTCTTGCTTCATCAAGTCAAGCAGAAAAAGAAAACAACAACAACAACGAGATGGTGGGCTATGAAGAGGACTTGATTGGGATTCAAGAACGGCTCTGTGGAGAATCATTGAAACTTAAGATCATTCCGATTGTTGGGATGGGCGGGATAGGTAAGACCACTTTAGCCCGAAATATATTTGATGATTCCCTTATTGCATATCACTTTCACACTCGTGCATGGGCTACAATATCTCAACAGTATCGTTTGCAAGGAATTCTTCTTGGCATCCTTCATTCTTTAACTCTGAAGACAGAGGAATTAGTGGAAAGAATTCGAAGAAGTAATTTACCTAGCACAACTGATGAGGAATTGATGGAATGTGTTTATCATAGTCTGAAGGGCAATCGTTATTTGATTGTTTTGGATGATATGTGGAGTACAGAGGCGTGGGATGATTTAAAAATGATCTTGCCTGATGATAACAATGGAAGTCGGATTGTGATAACTACAAGGTTAGCAAATGTGGCTGAGTTTGCCACTTCTAGCCCTATTCATCAGATGCATTTTCTGAACGATGATGAAAGCTGGAATCTGCTTCAAGGGAAGGTGTTTCTGGAAGAATTCTGCCCACCGGAGCTAGAGGAAATCGGAAGATTGATTGTCAAAGATTGTGGTGGGCTTCCACTTGCTATTGTTGTTGTTGCAGGTATTCTGTCAAAGGTAGCTAGGATGCAGCATGACTGGAAGAATATTGCAGAAAATGTGAGTGCAGCTGTGGCAACTGCTGATGGAAACTTCTCAAAGATACTCACATTGAGCTATGATCATTTACCTAATCATCTGAAACCATGTTTCCTCTATATGGGAGGTTTCTCGGAAGATTATGAAATTCCGGTCTCCAACCTGATCAAGATATGGGTTGCTGAGGGATTTCTGAAACCAATCAAGTCAAAAACCTTAGAAGAAGCAGCGGAGGAGTATTTAGAGGATCTCGTCAGTAGAAATCTTGTCTTGATGACAAAGAAGACATGGACAGGTACATTCAAAATATGTAGAATGCATGATCTCTTGAGGGTTCTGTGCATACAGAAATCACAAGAGGAGAAATTTCTTGATGTTGCCAACAGTAATAGTGTTGGGAGAGACGGTTTAGCATATTCACGTCGTCTAGCAATTTGTTCGGGCATACAAGTCGTGGTAAAAAATCCCTCTCCATATCCAATTCGTTCTATGTTGGAATTTAACTTGTGTGAAGAATTATCTACATTGCTATACTGCTCAAGACTAGTTAGAATAGTCCATATGCCAGATGCATGGTTGCCTTCTTTCCCTGAAGAAGTAACAGAGATGTTTCATCTGAGATACCTTGCCTTCACCCACGACAACATGAATGGAGAACCACTCATGTTTCCTCCAGAAATATCTAAACTTGTGAATCTTCAGACCTTAATCATTGATCGGCTTATGGATAAAGGTTCGAGATCACCTGCAGTAGCAGTCGATATATGGAAGCTCCGACAGTTGAGGCATGTTATCTTGTTTGGAGGCAAGCTTGTGATTCCTTCGCCTCCAAGAATTGGTGGAGGAAGCATTCCTGTGCTAGAAAATCTCCAAACAGTTTCAACAGTGATCAACTTCAAATTTACAACCGAGGCCATTGCCATGATTCCAAACGTGAAGAAGTTGAAGGTTGTGTATACCTCAAGAGAGTTGTCAGAGCTTCACCTCAACAATCTAGTCCATTTCCACCAACTCGAGACGCTGAATTTAGACTTACTGGAAACTGACATCGTGTGGATTTCTGATCCTTATGATTTCGAGAGTGTTCCTGATCCTATTCCTGTGCATTATGGTTTAGCAGCCAGTCTTAAGAAGCTAAGTCTGAGAGGATGCAGGCCTCCGTCAGAAGATATGTCGATCATTGGTTCGTTGCCTAATCTTGAAGTGCTCAAACTTAAGTTTTTCGAGTTTGTGGACAGATGTTGGGAGAGCAGGGAAGGGGGATTTGCAAGGCTGAAATTCATGAAAATAGACTGGTCGAATCTCATGTATTGGCGAACAGAAAGCAGTCACTTCCCACGGCTCGAGCACGTGATCGTCAGGTGTTGCTGGGTGTTAGAGGAAATTCCTCGTGAAATAGGAGATGTTGCAACGCTGAAGGTGATCGGGGTAGATACATGCAGCCAGTCTGCTAAGGATTCAGCAATCTCGATTCAACAAGAACAAGAAAGCATGGGAAATGAGCTCTTGGTAACAATTTTGAACGATTACGATGACTAACTACGATGTTAATCACATAATGATTAAATGATCCTCTCTCTCTCTCTCTCTGATATTGTATGTTCAGGATTGATGTGCAGTGCTTTAAATTTATGTGAAGGCAATGCTTCTGTTAAGTTGCTTTCATTATTCGTAACCGGAAAGGGGGGGGGGGAGAACAAGTTTGGTGTATTTCTTCTCTAATTGTGGAAGTCTGCATTTTGTACAAGATGTCCAATTGTAACAAGGTATCCAATTGTCCTTTTTTTATTTGGCTGTAACACAATATTAGGCCCTATTTTTTCCAATTAAAACACGACTTACAAAATGTTGCAATTAAAAATATTTTTAAAATGGTGTTACTCAGAGCAAACATTTAGGCACTCAGTAGTAGCTGCGAGTTCCTTAGTTAAACGAAACTCAAAATAGGAGATAACCTTTCTGAAAGCAACTAATGTCTCAAACAATCCGAATTTCTACAGGCCAGCCCTCTATTATACAGCTAATATAGCTAATAAGTAATAGCCCTTAGCTACTTAAAACATCCACTAAAAGATTGAAAAATGGTATTTACATTTCATTCATTCATTCATAAACACAAAAGCCCTCAAATCGAATGCATGACATGCAACTTAACTATTCCCTAAAGCTCTAGGGTCGGGCAGAAAAAAAATGCTTCGCATTCGACACCGGAATCATTTCAGAATAAACAGAAAAATGTGGGTCGGCATAAAATCTTGTAGGACATCATACCATGCAACGATGGTCTAATCATCTCTCCCAATCCAGGTTCCGATTCTTTCAGAACAAAAGAAGATTCATACCTTTATAAGTCCTTGGATCAACATACCAGGATAAATTCCAATTCACTCTTTTCATTTGCCCCTAAAAAAATGGAAGGTAATGCATCAATCGATCTCCCCTTCTTCCGTATCATTAGAATCTTGGGGAACGCTTTGAGGTTGAACTTCTTCTTCCTCCTCCTCATCGTCCTTCATGTATAACCCAAGTTGCTCTAATGGATTGCTGTTTGCTGGGAATTTGAAACTACCAAGACCGTTTTGAGAATTATCAGGGCTCGCTTCATCTATAAAGCTCTGTAAGTGCTCGTCTGGACCAGCTCTGAACATTTCCAGATCTTCCATGAACTGGCTATTTTCATTTATGTCGACGGTCTTCTCCATCTATCAAGAACACAGAAAGCTTAAATAAAGTGGGGAATAGAATGACTCGAGTATATTCATTGCCATTCCAGGAGGGGGGGGGCTCTAATTCTACCTGCTGAAGAGCTTGGCGTGCAGCTTCCCTGTCGAGTTCTCTTTTCCTTCTGGCTTCTGCTGCAGCTTCTGCTTCGGCCTTTTTTCTAGCCTCTTCTGCAGCTTTGGCCTCTGCTTGTAGTCGTGCTTTCTCTGATAAAAATACATGTTCATACCATGATCATGTGGGTGACTTTAAAAAAAAACCTCTAAGCAACAATGCTGCTTGTAAGTAAAATTAAATTGCACAATATGAAACAATTTCATTGAACTAAAACCTTCTTTTCTTCGTCTTTCGAGCTCCTCCCTCTCTAGCTTCAGTTTCTCAGGATCCGGTCTTTCTCCCTGAAAATTTTCAGATATCAGGGTCAATATTACTGGATGCATGATCAGGGTAAATACAATTAAGCAGGATACAATTTCAATAGCAAAGTCAAAGTTGCATACTTTTTCGGTTGAATTCTCTTGAGCTTTAATTATAATATCAGCAAATCGGCTCCTCAATAAAGCTGCACGGTATAGCTTTTCAGGGGAGACTTGCCTATCTGGTGGATCACTCTCCCCTAAAATGTTACAGCTTGTTGGTGAGATTACGCTGCACATTTAATAGCTCGCACTCTTCATTAGTTATCACTGCTTACCCTCTAGACGACAATTAGGCTCATCGGATGAAACTGGATATTGCTCAGCATTCCCATCCAAGATATCTGCATATACCTCAGAATATAATAAAACCCGAGATGCAAAGAGCATCAACAGAAAAATCATCCAGCTAAGCCCCTAAGAATCTGACCTCCATTGTTTCCATCACATAGGTCCTTTCCCCTGGGCTCTTCTTGAGTGCCAGCAGTGTCCTGGGAGCATAGACAAAAGTTAAGCTAGCTTACAATTACATACTGCTGATAAAGACTTCAAACAGTACTGAATCAGGGGGAACAAAAGACTATAGAAAAGAACTCCAAGAAGGGGCATACATTCACTTCTGCAGGAACTGAGATATTGGCACCACCAGCTTCACTGGCAGAAGAATTTTCTGAATCTGTAAAACAGAAAAGATCAATTTATAATTAATGTAAAAGTATGCATTTTTCGGTTGCATAGTTCAACCTACGTGCCGTGGTAATCAATATTTATATAGATACAGAAGCTAAGGCACTATAGGTTGTAGATTAAATAAAAAAAGACGAGCAAAAGCATGAGTACAGATGATGCACATGTGTGGAAGTAATGTGTTTACTTAATTTAATTTATAGATTATCTCAACAAATAAATAAATTTAATTTCAATAAAAACATAATGCATAAATTGAAGCCATGTCACAAATGACTACAAATTAACTTCATATTTTCATGAGCATTATAGTTTCATAATATTTTTCATTAATTGTGGCAGTTTTGTGATCATTGAAAGTACTTCCATTATTATAACTTTACAGGCACATTATGCATTATGAATATAATTTGGTAGTACATAACAATTTTTTTGAAATCATATAATTAATAATTATTAATTTTGAATAATTAACATTTTAAGAAATACTAAATTATTAAGCACATTGGTATGACACTTAAATTATAAGACAAATTGGAATCTTTTTGAGAATATTCTTATTTTCTGTAGTATTTGGTGCTAAGGATTGGAGTTGACAAAAAACTTGGTGCTGAAATTGCACATATTTGGTGCAGATTTGGCACCAAATATGTGTTATGCATTGGAGTTGCTCTTACTGCTCGATTTAATTGGAGTGCTGTTTTAAGGGAAAAGGAATGTACAGCTTCTCTTACTTTATTTATTTTTTTAGTGTAAGTTTTTTCAGAAACATTAGAGCATATGAGATGGTACTCAGTATAATGCTTTCAACAGCATGATTTGTTACAGAAAGATGCAGATTAATCTTTCGCATTATTTCTTTCAGCAAGTTTGTAAAGTAACAGCAAATAGCAATAGGCCTCTAGTTACATGATTATAATGCATGTACCCAAAGTGGCAGTTTCAGGACACCTATCAACTCATGTTTGTGCTCCCTAAAAGAAAAGGAAGAACATATATGCGAAGGATATGCCAGAAAGATGGAATGATGAAAGCCAAAGGCCACATAAGACATAACCTGCCAAATAGAACCAAAAGAGCTGTAGACCAGGGCAAAGCAATTTGCTCTAAGTTACACAGTGGCAGCAATAAGGAAACAACACAGGAAATTCGAGAGAATGACAATTAGGCTTAATGGTTAGTACAAGGGGAAATTCTGCTGCGCATGTGTGCTTGTGTGTTTTCTTTTGGGAAGTTGGTGGAGCATCTGATACACCATCAATCATTCTACAGGACATATAAGGAAAACCACAGCAAGCACTAAAGAGTAAAGAGTACAGTCAAACATTCTCAAACTAAGGAAAATGTGAGGTTATTGTCACAGTTTAAAAAGGCAGAAGAGGAGGACGCCTCGAGGCGCCGAAAATCAGCACTCAAGGCACTGCCTCTTCTCAATTCTGTGAGGCTTCCGCCTCTCTCCCGCTGAGGCGCAAAAGGCGCCAGAGGCAGGGCGTTTTTCGCAACGCAGCCTTGCAGATTGATCAATTTTTCAGATTTATTTTTGGGTTTTATTAGGTTTTGGGCTTCAATTGGGTATGGGCTTAACTTAAAAACCCTAAATTAATACAATTGCCCTAAGCTCATCATGTAATTGTATAATTAATTGATCAATTTCTTCCTCCCATCCACCGCGCAACTCGTGCCACAAAGAAAGAAAAAAAATTGCAGTTCCTTCAGCCTCTCTTTGATGATGGATGAGGATTAGCATTGGGATGATGGTGTTGGTGTTGGTGTTTGTGATTGAGATGGATGGATATTATATGTTTTTTTAATATTTTTCTTCTTATTGTCAAGGCTTACGCCTTGTAGAGCTCCGGGTAAACGCCTCGAGGCTAGCCTCCGCCTTTTTAAACCTTGGTTATTGTCAAGAAAATGCTGCAGAATTTGACAAGTGCTCTCATGCAGAGCAGCCAAAGTACACTTATTGAAGGGAAAGAGAATGCCAAAAAAAATGCACAACCATTGATAATCAGATTGAAATAAATTGACAACTGTTACAGATCGATACCGTGTAGTGATGTAGGTACTGGGAAATGATATATCTTATCTAATATTTTCCTAGACTGATAGAGTTATTTAGGGTTAGCCGGGCTTTTGTTTCCGGAGCCATATTGTTTTGTTATTGAAGTAGTTGGGTTGAAGTTATTTATTTAGGTTCATCAAATTATATAAGAATTGAGTCGACGGATTTTCTGCTTGGACTGTTGGACAAGAAGAAATTCTCGACCGGCCGTGTGTCTTGCTTGGGATAGGTATCGCCGGTAGGTTGTTTTTTGTTTTCTGCTTTGGTTACGCGCAGTATTATCATTTGATTTCTGTTATCTCACCACTGTCACCCCATACTCTATCAACAACTCTCATGGAAGCTAAGAGCCATAAAGCATTTTAGTTTCTTATTTATGTAACAAGAAAATCTAAAATTTTCTAAATTATTATTAGAAAATATTTTGAGTAATGTCTACTTTCGAACATTATCCTCTCCATTACAATGCACAAAAAAAATATAATTTAGCAGGGTTCCAACAAAAAGTGCTAGCTTGGCCATTTGTGTCTAGATCTCAGCAAACTATTTCATTTTGTTCTCTCCTCTATCATGAAAAAGAACCACATGATGCCCTGTTTTCAATCTACTGTTAAGCGCATTCATCTTGAGAGTGTCTACAACAGCACTCAAAATCCAGCCATTTAATCCTTCTAAATCAGAAGTCAAATTCCTGATGATATTGGCTCAGCCTTTGTAAGAGTGAAGCTCACTATTGAACAGACAGTGGAACATGTCAAAGTATAGCAGACAATTGTACTATAAATCAAGTCTGCAACAACCACCAAACAGAATACTAGAATTGCAAAATATACCATGCAAAGCTGACACTATGCATGAAGCAGGTTTTGAAATAACATATTTGTGCCATTAATTCACAGTACTATTTCACTATAATTGTTCCAGAAACATGGGAATTATATTCTTAACATCCAAATCAACTAGTTCAAGGTTGAACTATTCTCATCCTTAAAGAAAGAAGCTTCATATCAAATCTACCACTTTGATAAGGTACATTACACAATAGTTCTTCAATTTTTATCTTCATTGTTCAACAAGTATGAAAACCCGGTATTCTTATGTTATACTGTTAAGCCAATATAAAATGGAAGCTAAACCCTTCTGAGGACTTTCAAGTAATTACTAATTTACTATTTTACGGATTCACAGTAAAAAACATACAATGTCAAAGTTCCATTCTAAGAAACATTTTTAGTGGTTCTAACTGACTTGAAACCAACCTAATATGTTGTAACTTGTGAATTTAAAATATTTTCCTCAAATCTCAAACCATTCCAATTTCCATCTAAATGCAACCCTAAAAAATTTTACATAATTATTATATCTTTCAAACACGGAATATTTTTGGCGGTCATAGGGTTTGAACCCCTTAAAAGTTCCAAGAAGATCTTGAACCTATACTTGACTTCACAAAGAAGTTCATGTGGTACCACTACCAAATCAATAATAGATCTTTTTTTAAATGCGTGAAGCCATTGTAGAGTTTTATGATGTAGATCTGAACCAACAGCCTAATGGAAAAATATTAGTATCGAGCGTGATTTAGCAGACATGCCCAGCAGCAACATCTAGAGAATCGATCATTGAATTTTCACATTGACGAGAGCAAGAAAAACAAAAAGTAACGATAATAGGAAAACAATGCATATAAATTAGTAACAGCACAGACCAGTAGATGAGGCGCCTGATTCACTACTGGAGCTTCTCGAACCACTGCAATTGCTATTCCTTTCTGCAGCATCCTTATCAATTCGTATTGGAGAAGAACTGGACATAGGAGGTGGATCACTTCCACCAATATCCACATCCTCATCAGCTCGCTCATTTTCTGATTAATTTTTCAAGGATGTCAAGTAAGACAACAAACAAAATGTCAAACACAGCCTTATAACAGTTATAGCCTATGTGTAACTTCATCTGTAGAAATGAACATACCTTCGCAAGGCAGGTAAGATAAATTTCCAAACGCAGATTCCTTTTGCATCTGTGAAATTATGCACACACAAGGACCACATTTAGAAACAAATATCACAATAGAACATAGTGCAGATACATGAAAACAATGGCAGTTTACCTCAGTTTCGCAATGTTCTGATGTTGATTGTTTTTTCTTCTTCTCCAAAAGATAATCATTCAAAAGTTTCCGTAATGTAAACAGAGTATCATCACTAAGCGCATCAATATCAATTTCAATCTCATCCTCAGTTACTTCACCACTACTCAAAGTGCTCTCTTTCAAAAAATTAATTATGTTATCCGGAAGCTCTGCAATTAATTCCTCCAACTCTGCACCCAGCTTTTGCTTCTCGGCATCACTCATTGTTGGCTTATCTCTTTCAAGCTTGACCCTTGGTTCCTTAGAAGCAGTTTTCTGCTTCTTAGCAGGAGGCACATAAGCACTTTCAGGTTCTATAATGACACTAGACTTGGAAGCCGTGGATTCGTCAGCTGTAGGTGGAATTTTCTTCTCAATTGATTTCCATCTCACTTCAAAGTATTTACCCATCATCTCAGCCATAATATGAACATCATGTTTGGGTGGGTTAAATGTCATTGCATTTTTGAAGGTGAGTCTCACATCTGCAGCAAACTCCATAGGAGTGGAATACTGATTTGACAGTAATTTACTTTTAGTTGTCCCTAAATCCATTGGATGCTTAATAATGTCATAATATTCAGGGACTTTATGAGCTACGACATCAACTGGCTTGTTGAAAATCCAAGCATGAGGTTGTGCCATCAAACGATTTAACAGTGTCTCACACTGTTTCATCAATATAACAAAACTAGTATTTTGTGGAGGACCCTGCTTCACTGATTCCGTTTTCTTAGCTGACAAAGCGCCACCTTTAGTGCGAGGCCCATTTCTTCCAGAAGGACCTTTCTTCTTTCCTGGTGTCGTGGGCTCGTCATTAGTAGACACAGGCAAGGTTTCCACTGTAGTGAGTCTCTTTGTTCCGATTTGATGGCTAGGTATATCAGTAGAGTGTGGATGCACCACCCCATCCGAGCTAAAAGAAGCTATCTTCCTGTGAAGCTTACGCACTTGTTCAAGCTCACTCTTCAACTTAGCTTCTAAATCCCTCCTCTCCAAAGAGGACATCTTTGAAAGTGACAGAGATCGAAATGGCACAGCAGACCTACCAAAACCATCCATATTCAAGCTAATGCACTTCTCATTTGGAACACAAGTGTCCTGTAGAGAATTCAACCCTGCATCATTGCGGCCTGAGCCCCCAAAACCTTCAGATTCAGCCACTGTCTCCACTGCATGTCGATAATCGGGCACAAAACCACTGGAGTAGCCCTTTGAAACTTTTCGAGTTTTCCCCATCATGTCCCCCAACCCTGCCTTCTTTGATAACTTTCTCGACTCCTTCTGTCCTGTGTAATCTATGGGGATGGTTGGTGCCATATATTTAAAGCTGAACGAGTATACATATCAAAACTTCCTCATTCAACGTGTTCTCTAGCAATTAGAAACCCGATTATCGGAAGAGATTTTCAACTCCATGCAACACCTGAATCCCTACCACGTATAACAATATGTTCAAAATGCATTCTCTGTAAATCTTTCCACCTCTACGCAACATCAATTCACAATTCCGTTCCCTCTCAAAATTGCTAAAATTCGATCACAAAAAAGGAGATGCAACAAACAAAAGCTGAAATCCAATGAAAACCCAAACTTGAAAAATTATTCAACACCAACCCCAAATCCCACTGAAAGGAATCTCGCATTCTTCAATAATTCACGAAACATGACAGCAAAAGCAAAAAATTGAAACCTAATCTACGGAAAAGGAAAACATACGATTGCAATCGTTTGGATCCAGAAAAAGAGGGAGAGAAAAAATTAAAATTAAATAGTGAAGGTCAGAACCGGGTGACCCGGCCCGTTCTGCAAGAACCCTAGAAGCAAAAAGATTTGAGATTTTTTCTTTGAAATTTTGCATAATCCTATAGATACAAAAAGAGATAAATGCACATGTTCGAGAGATCGAGAGAGAGAGAGAGAGAGAGAGGAGAGAGAAGAGGACTTACTAGTTTGGGAATCGCTGAGGCGCTTGGGCTGCGAGAAATCACGGCTTTTTAAAGGCGAGAGCAACCTCGAATTCTGACCGTCGATGTCGTGCCGTTAAATCTAACGGCCGAAAAGTTAATCTAGTTCAGTAATAAAAGGGGTCACGGTCGAAGATGAGTCACTGTGCGCCGTCGTGTCAGATGCGTCCACGTGTCATTGTGAAGAGGCGAGTAGAATTTATTTGTAGACGCACAGTCAAAATCGAAAAGAGAGCACGTGGTGGGACGGGGACGTTGACTTTTAGCCCAAATAAAATCCACGTGTTTTTGTGCTTATTATGAAAAAATTGGTCCATCTCAATTAGGTCTTTTCCATTTGGGCTTTTATTAGGTCGATTTCTAAATTGTATTCTTTTAGGATTTTTATTTTCACCATTTTAAGGTTACGGAGGCACTAACAAATGTTTTTGATAGGGTCTAAAGGGGAAATTGTCATGAATACTCTTTAGGTGGAATATGATCTTTTGTTGTTCGGTGAAAGACTACTTTATTCATATTTCGAAATTTTAGCTAATTTGAAAAAGAATGGTTTTCCGTACATAAGTTGTATTTGTATGGGCCCATTAAATCGACCAAAATCCAATAAAAAGAAAAACACACTTGTGTGAGACGGTCTAACGGATCTCTTATATTAGACAGATTTTTATTTGACTCATGAAGTGGTTCTTCTCTTTTTCTTTTTCTTTTTTTATTTTTCTTTTTAGTGATCTCCTCTCTCTCTCTCTTCCCCCACTCCCTCCTCTTTTTCTTTTTTCTTTTTAGTTTTTTTTTTCACTTTTTAATTTCTTCATTTTTTAATATTTTATAAATATATATTTAATTTTTTTATCGGATGTCTCACACAGTGCACTCGCTCGAAGCTAATGCATGAGCTCCTACACTACGCTTGATAATTAACTTTTTGAAATATATATATATACTATAAAGCGGAATTAGTGAATCCTAAAATTATATTGAATTAGTTTAATTTTTTCATTCGACATCTCACGCAATGCACTCACCTCACGCTAATACAAAATAATAATTAATAATAATAATAATAAACAAAAAAATACAAAAATAAATGAAAAGAAACAAAATGAAAGAAGAAAAAGGAAAAAATGGTTGCCGCCACTTAACAGGAAAAAAAAACAGTCAGCTTCCAAACGCGTGAAGTCCACGCACACCCACGAGTCTAACGTAAAAGACCTGTTAGACGGTCTAATACAAGTTTTTGTCTAAAAAGAACGGTAAAAAAAAGTCAACCATGTCGGGTGCGTGGTCCAAGCTCCCAAGCGCAGCATGTGGGGTACATACGACATATATATATATGTGTGTGTGTGTGTGTGTGTGTAGGTTCAAATAAGAACTAATCCGTGCGTGGGAACCTAGGAAGCAATTAAATTGACCCGTCTTGATGACATAGATGATAAAAGGGAGGTGCCATAATTATAAATATGAGAAATTTAAAAATAATGGGTAGGTCTAAATTGTTTAAATTTGTTTATATTGATACTGAGGACAACAAATGTTGGATTCAAGTAGTATTCCAAAATTTATAATAAAAAATGTATTCCATGTGAAAGTTTTATTATTATTTATAAATAGATTTAAAATTTGATATAATATAATGTATTAAAATTAGATCCATTTATTTCTATTTAAAATATATACTTTGTGATACACTGGTGTAAGTTACTCTGCCAATAAAATGTAAAAAAAAAAAAAGATATAATTATTTCAACCCCCGAGCAAACATGGGAAGATATGATAAATTAGTGGATGAATGCAATTATAAAGTTTGTACATCAAATTGAAATTGTTCATATTATAATAAAATGCTAAAAATTGGGTCGAACTCTACCAATTGTCAACTATATATATACCGTGTAATCGTGAGAATAGTAAACTTTAATTTTATATCATGTGTGCTATAGTACAAAGTAAATTTAGCCTACACACTTACCATAGGCAATAACATAATGAAAGAAGTCTCGGTGGGGATGGCCTAGTGGTGGAGTGAGGTTGCTTGGAGACCAAAGGTCACAAGTTCAAATCTCCTCAATACTACAGGTCGGGTGTGTGAGTAAAAAAAATAAAAATAAAATAACATAATGAAAGAATGATAACATGATGATGATGATGATGATGTTTTAGTAGAAACATACACCTACAAACTATAAGACAACGTTTGGTTTGATAGATAAGGTTGGATTGACAGAGCAATCCAGTTAAATCCGATGTTTAGTTCTTCAAATTTAGGCTTGAGATTGATGTTGGGCCCGACTGCAATCCTATTGTTCAATTGATTGATAATCAGTCCACCACCCATCGGATTATTAATCAGTCCAACTAGTTGAAAATGTTAAATGACAAGAATATCTCCATCTTCATTCTTTTTTTGGATCTTACTCTTCTCTGCCATCGAAGAAATTCGAAGTTGAGGCTTCTTCCCCTACCACGCCATCGTGTACATCATTATCAACCACCCAAAACCAACCCATGGTCGGCAGTCATATATCGTCAGCAACCAAGCACCACATAATTAATACAAACAGTCACAAATCACGCGCACACACCTTTTTACAAACAAAAATACACACAAAACTCAACATGAAAACACATGCTCTGACATTTCTTCAGTCATGAACACGAAGGTGGCGGCAGCAAACGATCATGGTGGATGCGGTTTAAACTATAATTATCAGAATTTATTTTGCAAAATCGACAACACAATATTTCATAAAATTTAAAATTGACACCTTATAAAGATTACCCATGAAAAGACCTTCGTTTTGGTATGTAGTTTGAAATAAAACGACAATCGAAACTGAAGGCAGTGATGGTGATGGGCTAAGAAGAATGCCATTTTTCACAATTCACTTAAATTTTAATGAAAAAAATACAACCTTTCATGGTAAATAAAATATTCTTATCTGGGTGAATTTTATTATGAATTGATTCCATGATTAGTTTATAAAATTTCATTAAAATTATAAAAAAAATATATTTTATGCAATATATGTAGGGGCAATTTAGGTATATTTCCACATTTTAATCTCAATCATTCAATCCAAACAGAATATTGATAATTTATCCCAAATTGTTAAAATCGCAATCAAACAATCGAAACATAAAATTATTAATCAATGAACAGTGCAATCCTACCCTATCAATCAATATTTATCTATCCCATCAACCAAAATGCTCATATTTATGAGTGTGGAGATAGAGTTGTCTAATTGAGTTGGATTTACCCATGCTAAATGGGCTCCTTTTGAGCTTATTTCGAAGCTCAGGCTCACTAATTGCCCAAGTCCAATCTAGACCCTACCCACCATATAATATCAGCACAACCCACCATATTACATTTCACAATGATTTATGCTACAATTGACAAAATTTTGAAATCTATTTTTATTTTTTCTTGGAAATTTGAGATATGTAATATTTTTTATTTTAATATTTGAATAAATTAGCTTTGATACAAACATTTTCTTACATGCTCATTGTTGGCTCAAGTCCTAATTATGCCCAGAATCAAGAAATATATTCTGCAAATAACAATGAGAACCCCTTCATATTTCTATATATCTTTTCCTTTTCTGTGTTGATGTTCATTCATTCAAGAATATATATAATAGTGCGATTAAAAGCTGAAAATAGAGAGTAATTCAGAAAATTCTATATTTTGTGATCTACATACACTAGTACACTACTAATTCTTCTAGATTTCCTAGTTATTACTGTGATACCTGCTGCTGATATGTATATTGAGAAGCTAATATATGCCAAATGCCCATACAGTGTGTGTGTTGTGTGTGTTTCAATAAGTTTTTAATTTATCATTGGTTCGCTTTGTTAAGAATTAAGTGACTATATTTGAATTTCTAGTACTCATATTGTATCAGAATATATATATATATATATATATATAGATGTTGCACCTTTTATTGATATGTATTTCTTTTCGGAATATAATTATTATATTCATTATAATGTCATTAATTATTAATTGTACACGTAATTATATTGACATTAATTTAGGGACTAATGAAGGGATTAACGTGATACCTTTTAAAAAGTTGAGGGATCGATTTGAGCTAAAATTTTATTTCGGTACCAAACTGAGATTTCGGGTATAGTTGTGGGACCAAATTGGACCTTATCCTGTTTCTTTTTTCTTTTTTCTCTGATATAATTTGTTAACTTTTTCGAAAATATATTATTAGTATTGAAAAAAGAGATATGTGGATGAAAACTCAACGTGATTAGGACAAGGTTCGAGAATTAGAGATTGAACCATGATTTTATAATCTTATAAAGGTAGGAGATACCACTAATCTACCATGTTTGTGGTGTTGACCTGCAGTGAGATCATACTTGTTGTCGAATGTCATCAAGAACATGTGCATATAAAATAAAAATTAATACGATAATCCACTCCAATCAACATTCATCACAAAAGCAATCTAATTTTGTAATATAATAATCAATTGGTAGTTACAAACTGAAAATCAAATACTAAAAAGATATTTATAGCCCCTAATTAGGTAAAATAAATTCTAATTAATAATTGTAAAATTAAACTAAAACGCAACAAACTAAAATTTAAGAAAAATATTTCATAATTTGATATTGAAACACGAAGTGTAACATGGAATCCTAACCGTTCAATTTAGGAGATGAGATTTTGTAGTCCTATTTTCTTATCTCACTCTTATGTTCCACTATCAAATTCATTATTGTAATAATATTTGTTATAAAATAATAGTTATTATAATAAAATTAATCATAATTAACATTTATAAATAAAAATATATATTTAAAAAATTACATACCCTAATTATAAAATAATCAACCATAATAATCAATCATTAATTAGAAAAATGAAAATTACACAATAAAAAATAATTATAAAATCTTAATTAAGTGAAACAAACTAATTAAGGTTTATAAATTAAACTAAACCACAAAAAATAGAATTTTATGAAAAATGAAAAAAAAAATCTAATAAACTTAAAGCAGGACACCAATTGAATAGAAAAAATGAACTGGAGTTTCTAGGTGCTAATTTATGCTAACTATGAGTCAAAAAAACCAATTTTTAAAAATACTACCACATGATGGTAGAATTGTCAATTGGGTCGGTTCAACCTAGTTCGGCCGAAACTTTAGTGGGCTTTGAGATCAAATGGCCCAAACCAGTTAAAACCACAAGCACAATGGATTAATTTCCTTAAAATATATGAGCCCAACCACACCTATGGGCCTTGGTCTAAGGTGGGCTTGGGCAGGGCTGGACCTAAAGTGGAGTTTAAGTGGGATTTAAATAGTTTTTTTTTTTATTAATTTTGTCAATGTTTAAATCAAATATAAAAAAGTATTAGCTTTTGTAAATATATACATTGACATGTCAAAGATCTTTTCTATGATAATAAAGTTATTGTTTTGTTTAAGTTGGAAATTGTAGTATGTAGGAGAATTTTTTATATGAACCGAAAGAAATTAAAGAATTAAAATAAGACGGGTTGAGAAGAGATTGGACTGGGCTTTTTGGTGGGCCTGGGTTGGATTTAAAAAATGGCCCACAATAAATCCATTTCATCATGATAAAGTGATAAACCCAGCACATTCAGCCTGTAATTTTCATGAGTTAGGTTTGGGTTGGCCAATAACGGGCTTGGGCCCGGTTGGGCCAACACAGCCCATTCGATAACTCTAGTTGGTTTAAATTTCAATTTTTAATTCCAAATTATCAAAACAATTTCGATACTTAAATGGGTCCCTAAAATTCAAATAAAAAATGTTGTAGCTAACTAAACAGTTTTATCTAAAATTCGGTTATTAGTACTTTTAAAATTTCCATTAGAAAAATATCACTTTTAACTTAAATCAAACCCTACAATTTTTACAGAGTTAAAATATCATTTCAAGTTTCCCCTTTTATCAAAAATTAAATAATATGTATAGAGAGATAAATAATTATATAAGTAATAAATAAATAAATTCGCAGGTATATTCAGAGACCGAAAGTGTCCTGACTCTGAAAGAATATTGTTGGATCAATAATCAATTGAAGGACAAGATGTGGAAGCAATGAATTGGACTTTGAAGCATCACACATAAACAACATCCACCATCCAAAGTCAAAGGTTTTTCTTTTTAAAAAGATAGGAGACCTAAAGGTGAAAAAAACAAACTAACTAACTAAATGGAGAGAGAGAGAGAGAGAGAGAGAGAGAGAGAGAGAGAGAGAGAGATAAAAAAATAAAAATCACCATGCATGTGATGTGATATGATGATCCTCCACCTGTCCCAGTTACTTGCTTCTATTCTCCATTAGATAATAAAATCTGTGGCTTTTCATTATCACCACTGTTTATACTAGAAGTAGCTCTATTTTGATATCCATCGTTAATTTTTAGACACATGTATACACCTTGCCTTACCACAAAATTTATCCATGTATTGAATGTGTGATGTGTTGCATCACCCCTTCTTAACTTACCACATGTTCCATATTGTTGAAGCTAGGTTTAACAGCTCTATCATTCTTTAAAAAGTTGTTAAAATTAAACTTACTCTATACTAAAACTCGTCTCATTATTCTCATCTTCGTCGTATAATTCATTATATCAAGATTTTCGATCATTCTTCTGCTTCAGTTGAATATAATTGAACCCGATGACCTAATTACAAACTCTTTATCGCTCATCAATTATATCTCGAACTTTAGAAGACTTCATAGTTATGTTGTTTTTACATATTAATTGAAGTATATAGAATATATAAAATTAATACTTCAATGAAGCACGTACCAAAATTATCTATCGAAAACTCTAAAACTACCCCAAAAATACATTATTAGCGGGTAATATAGTCTACGATTTGAACGATTTGAACCCTAGGTACTAGCGTAAAAAGAAAAAGAAAAATGCAACGTCGGAATAACACATTCAAACACGCTTTTCATGTTACTGAATCGAGGAGAGAGAAAAAAGGATTCAAAACTGAGAAAATAAAAGGAAAAAAGAAAGTATTTACAATTTACAAGAACTTGAGTTCATGGTGAAACTAGAATTAGAGATCACAATTAGGGGAGGGATTAACGACTTAATCCACTTTGATTAAACCTAATTACCGATCCACAGCGAGAGAGCTGCCGCGGTATCAAGCCTCCATGCAAACCCTCCACAGTCCATTCTCCACACGTCACACGGCACCGTTTTGGACGCCTTCTCGCTCCCGCACGTGACCACCCTCACCCTGCACGTGAACGCCGCCGCGCACCCCACCGGCAGCGCCACCCCCTCCTCCACCACCAGCCACGCCGCCACCTCCCCCGCCACCCCCACCATCCGCCTGTACGCCGGGTTCGTCCACCTCACCCTGTTCAACCCATCCGACACGAACCCAGGACACGTGTCGGCCTCCAAACTCCTCACCATCTCCTCGTCCGTACGCCCTATCCCCCCGTACGGATAGCCATCCACCATCCACGTGTCCGTCACGCATTCCACCCTCACCCACGACGCCACCACCACTCGCTGCCCCACCGCCACCGCCTCCGCCGCCGCCGTAGGGTCATGCAAGCCCATCCCCGCAGCAGCCATGATCTCCCCACCCGCTCTCCCACCGTTCTCGAAACTCAGCCACAAGGGAAACCTCTGCTTCGACGCCTTCTTCGCCGCCTCCTTCACGTCCGGCGACTCCGGCAGCAGCGGCAGTGTCTTTATATCCTTCTCCCCCCCGCTCACCGATCCGCCGGAGTCTGTGTTCTCCGGCGAACACCTCCTCTTCCTCCGATTACACCTCTTAACAGCTTTCCTCCTCTTCCCACGGGCAGTTGTAACAGTAGGGCTGCTGTTCTCCGGCGAGGCGGAGCCGCAACTTCCTCCGTCGGAAACAGATCCGGAAGCCGGTTTCGGAGCTATGGGACGAAATTTCAGCATTATCCTATCCACTTTAGAGATATCGTACGCACCCCCGGCGTACCTCGCTATACAGCACCCTCCCCGTTGATCCATGTTTTCGTATTTCCTCAAAATCTAGTATTATTCCCAAACAAGCCCTAGGAAAATAGTGTGTGTTGCGTTGCGCCGAAGAGCTGCAAATCCGGGGAGAGGAATTTATACAAGGATCGGCACGTGGGAGGGAGGTGGGGTGATACGTGCGAGAAATGTGATTGGAGGAGGGAGGTACGTGGCGCTACGGGGGAGAGGGACCCACGTGAAAGTAGGAGGGAGGAGCCAATAGGAAGAGAGAGAAGTGGGGCCCGTGAAGGCAGCCAATGAGAAGAGGGGGTGTGGCGCCAATAGAGGGGTACCTAGGGTTCTACGCCTGGTGGTGGAAGTTCCAGAAGGGGGCACGTGTAGGCTTTCTGGTTCTGTTTGGTGCCGGGAGATTGCGCCACGTGGATTTAGGTGTTTTGAGTTTCGACGGAGGCGGAGGACTTGTGGGGGAGATATTTTTTGTTGGGCTGATTTCGTGGCATTTGATTTTTTTTATTTTTTTTTTAATGATTGGCATTGGATTGGTTTCTTGAGCTGGTTTTAGTTGTACTTGAATAATACTTAGTTGATGGATGGATTGAAATGAAAATTGTAGATGTTACATGTCACACGTAGTTAGGACATGCCCAAATATTTTGTACTGCTGGTCAGGATAAAATATAATTTCAACCCTACTAGAGTGTCCAGACGATTTCAGATTGGGTAATTTTATTCACAACTTCTATTTTACTCTTTATAATTCCTAAATTAAAATATAAATATATATTTTTTAGATTTTTTTGGCCTCACAATCCCTAACTAATTTAAAAATATAACAAAATAAAATACAACCTCCAACTGATTTAAAGTATAGTAAAATAAATACACCCTCCAAGTATATAACCTCCGCTGTTGAATATCTATAATAAAATATAATACAACTCGAACGTGTAGCCCCTTTTGTGTCCCTCCATTCTGTTCACAATCTTCTGCAACATACAAATGCATTTCTTATCTACCTGTCCTTCTATGCCTGTACAACCACCAAGTCAAAATTTCAAAAACAGAAATTTGACAAAAATCAAAATTTTTAAATAATTCTTGAAAAGCAAGAAAAAATATTCAAGTTGTACTACCTAGTAACCCCTCCGTAGATGGAAGTTCTCTTGATGGTCGTCGCTGCTTAAGTAGGTGACGCCACCGTCGCTCTAGGGGTGTTGTAGATGTGAGTGAAGGACGAATCTTCAGTCTTCGTCGAGTTTCCATCAGCGAAGAAATCCTCAAGTTTAGGTGGCTGCATGTAGGTGATGAACACAGTGTAACTGAGGGTTGCAAGGGAGGAGGAAAATCTTTCGTTTATGAAGGAACGTGCCACCGCTGATTTAGAAATGAAAGTTCTCTCTAAATTAAAATAAGGAGTGAAGAAACAGCTGCGGAGCATTATGACTGATCAATTGGAGATATCATATGAGAAAGGAGGGCTCAATAAACTCTTTCATTTATTTTTTTTCTTTTTATTTTCTTTTCTTTCTTTTCTCTTTTTTTCCTTTGTTTTCTCTCTTTTTTTTTTTGTTGTTTACTATTCTTTCTCTCTGTTTAATTTTTTAACATTCTTTCTCTTTTTTTTTTTGTCTCATAGGATAGTGTTTAGATTATTATTTTATTTTATTTTTGTGTTTGGTGTTCTTTTTATTCACATCTACGAATTGTTTAAGAATAGTTTTTTTTTGTTTCCTTTTGTATTTTTAAAGTGGAGGCTATATATTTGAAGGTTGTATTTTAATTTATTATGGTTTCTAAGATAGTGGGTGTTGTAAGGATAAAAAAAAGTCTAAAAAAATATATATTTACATTTTAATTATTTTAGAGGGTTGTGAAGAGAAAAATGGGGATTGTGAATAGAACCACCCTTTTAGATCCCCGGGACACTCTATATTACAACTCATGTACTAAATTTATATATTTATTTTAATTTATTATGATTTAATTTAATTTTAAATTTTTATGTAGGATTCATCTTTCCCCAATTAGGACATATTAAAAAAAATAAAGTTTTGGCATATGAGATGTAACACAATTAGGAACAGAGGATTTGATCTGTGTATGGGCGCGGATGAAAACAAACCTCGTTATATTATTTGTTTCACAATCAATTTTTTAGTTTTTCTCCATATTTTTAATTCAAATTTTTGTTCTTTTCTTTAATTTTATACTTGTTAATTTTTTTTTACAGAATTATAGATTATTATAATTTTTACTATTTAATTTTTATTTTTTTAGCTATTAATTGATTATTTTAAAAAGTTAATAGTAAAAAATTTAATGAACTACAATGGGGTAGAATGAATTCTAATTGACAATAATAAAATTAATCCAAAACACAAGAAATAGAAATAAAAAAATGGTGAAAAAATAAAAAAAAAATGATTCAGAAACAAAGAATGTAAAATGGCTCATCATAGAGAATCTCATTAATTCAGTCTAGACAGAGCCAAGATGTCTTTTTATATAATTTATTTATTTATTTTTAACGAAATAATTTTGATTTTTTTTTTCATAATTTATAACCTTTCAAATAAAGTGTTCAAAATTCAAATCATTCCAATTTTGAACTGAAGCAACATTCAAATACTCAAAGTTCAAACATTCAACCCAAGACACGATCGATCTCCATCCGACTCATATTCAACTTCATTCTTATTTCCTCATCCGTGATATCAGAACCATCCTCATATATAACTCTCTTCAGTGTTATGGAGTTGGAGACCTATGTCCTCCAACTTGAGTCCTCTTCTGTTCTCTCATTTTTTTTTAAAAAAAAAGAGGTCAAACTTTGACCACAAATAAACAAAAAATAGAATTAAAGAAAACCACTAGGCGGTCCGAATGAATAATAGTGTCCATTTCACTCTTTCTGGCACATCTAAGGGTTGTCTAGCCCGATTTTTACAGCACATATTGACACTATCAATTCAAAATAAGTGGCGTTTTTATCAAAATAATATTTATTTTGAACCGCAGGAAGTACAGTATTTTATGAGTGCTAAACTAAGCTAACCTAACCTAATCTAACCTCCAAACGAATTGCACTTACTAAAAACTTATCGCATAAACTATAATACGTACATTATATAAATTAACTCATTTGTGTAGTTCATTCAATTTTGTATTTCATAACTCGATCATGAGTTCACTTATACCTTGATATATGTAAGGGTGTATTATTGTGTTTCATTAGTAGTTATATAATATTAAATTTTGTTTGATGAGATATGTTACCAAAATCCAATTAGGCATTGAGTAGAGAGAACGAGCCCTAAGTTGGACGTACGTACTATATTGATATTCAAGTTTGTTCAATCATCTTTAAAAATATGTTTTAATTAATTTAAAAATTAATTGAGCGATCAACTTTAATTAATTAATTAGTTGAATCGGCATGTAGTACTTCACCTAACATTTACTGTAGTACTTTAATTTCTTTTATTTTTATTTTGGCTTTCTTTATTAGAGATATGATCGCTTGTTCTGTGCTTTAGATATATTCTTTCACACACACACACACACACACACACGTATATATATATATATATATATATATATATATATCATATATGTATTATTTTTGTTATAATTGTCCTACAGAATGAAACGAATAATTAATGAAGGTTAGCATTGGTGTCATATATATATTAATGTTGTGACTGTACTATTTTATTAGGCAATCATTAAATAAGTACGAATGCAGCTTGTTTTCACCTATGCTACGTACCTTTTATCATAATTTCGGCATATGCAAATGCAAGGCCAGCAAATAAGAATTCGCCATAATGGGGTCCCTATTAACTACTTTCTCAAATTCATTTTTTACTTTAATATCATTTTGATCCTTGGATTTTAAAAATATTCAAGTTCAAACTATTAACATATATAATAATATTCAGTTCTTTTAATTTTATTTTGCAAATCCCTCCCACTGAGCTCCAAAAATCTGACGTGCCACGCTGAATGTATACGTGGAAATGATGTGAAAATAAATAATCATATGTCGGACCAAAATGATGTCGTTACATCTAAAACTGATTACCCATTTTTGTAATCTTTTTTTTTTTCTATTTTCAGATGATCACCTTGAATACTTAGTGTAAAGTCAAATTAAAGTACAAAAATTGAAATCGATGAAAAAAATGAAAAAAAATTAAAAAACTGAGTTTGTAATAGGAAATGCAACACAAAATGTGCAATAGATGATTTTGTGTGCAATAATATCATTCATAGTTAATTTACTTACATTAAATTTATAAATTCAACACAGTGCTCATGCAGTCATGCGAATGAAATCCTCTATTTCTATACTGTGTTTCATCTTCTACTCTGCCGAATTGAGATTAGTTTTTCTTTCATTTTTGTTTTTCAATTTCAATTTCTGCTTTTAGTTTAATTTTACGATTATTAATTATGATTATACCCCATTAGAATTTATAGTTAATTTTTAATATTTAATTTTAAGTTTTTAATTAATAGTTTATTATTAGGTTTGATTATTTCATATATAATTAGCTAGGAATTTTAATTTTTTTGAAATTTATTTTTTATTAATAAATGTTGACCAGGATCAATTATGCTATAATTAGTTTTCAATGTTGAAGAGAAACAATGAAAATAAATTTGGATGATGTTGAATGGCTCAATATTCCGATCAGTAGTATTATTTATTATTAAATCAAATTCAAAACACATATTTAGACATTCATTTTTAATACCACTATGGAATGGTTCGTAAATTATTAATGAACTCATGAATTTAATAAAATGATGATGAATCCATTAATGAATAGAGATAGATCAACATGAATTTAATGGAGAGATCCAATTTAATGGAGAGATCCACCACCAGAAAAATTCATTTTAAATACAGATTTAACGATGAATTTAATTCCGTCACTAGATTACCAATAAATTAACGACAGATTAAGATTGAAAATTTTAAAGACAGATTTTAATGGAGAGAACGAAGAGAACTTTTCAAAAGTTATTTTGAAATCAAAATTTTCATAAAAATAAATTAGTCAAATTACACATTTTGATTTCATTTATATTATAAATTAATTTTCCACTATTGAGTTGGATCAATTTAAGTCAAATTAGCATTATTCAATAAATTTTATAATAGAACAGAGAATGAAACACGGTTTTAAAATCTTGAATTTCATCGGATTCTCATGCACTAAATGAATCTTGTGTTTGAATGACATACTCAAATGTATTTAATTAATCAGATCATTGAAAAAAAACTATAAGATCGATATCATGACCTTCAAACATCAATTTTGAAAGCCAATTCAAAATGAAATATAGTCGGTCAACCCGACCCACAAATTATATACTTTCCGCATTTCAAAATAAGTGTCATTCTAACATTTTAAATTTGTTTCATAAAAAGTGTCATTCTACACAATCGAGGTTCAAATTTCACATTTTTCTCATATTTGTCCTCATTTAATACATTCGAACAACCATATTTAACTCATTTAATGCATTCACATATAAACTTAATTAAAAATGTACTATTTAATTAATATCTTTATTAATATGTGCGCATTCATCCACAATGACACTTATTCAGAAACAGAATGAGTATATTTTTATCTATCGAGACCCCACAATATTTAGAATTTCGATGGTATACTAAAAAAATATTGCTATTTTTTTTTATCTCACTCAATATTTAAATGCTAGTTTTTAATTTAAGTAAGAAACAATATGAAAAATTATTCAAAAATATTTCAGCTACAAATTTATGGTCCTGTGTACTTTCGGTCCCCAACTGGTTTTTCCCTGTGGGGTTTTCCATTTGGATTTTAATGAGGTCTTGACCCATTGAGTTATCAGTATGTGATATCCGCGGTGTTTAGGATTGTTCCTTTTCATCCTTTTTTCGTTTCTTTATAAAATTTATTCAAAAAAAAAATTACATGATTATTACCCGTTATCGTGCAATATATAGTGCAATTTTGGTGCGTTAGTGCACAATGGCACGGACATTTTTCATCCGTGACAATGCAATTTTGCAATTAATGTTACGTATTCATTAATATTATTGAACGACGATATCTTTGACAAACTGACTAATTATACGTTTTTAATTAAGTTTATGACTAAAAAGAGTAGCTGATAATCGCCATACGTCTAATATCCACAACAATCAATAAGTCATCACAATCGAACCATCATTTTTTATTTCTTCGTAAAAATTAATATTATGATCTTATATATTCTCATAGGTTCATCTATAAAAATTCCAAGGTAAAGTAAGATATGAATCATATCTTGTACTAAGGCAAGATCAATAGATGTGTTCCAATCATTCACATGGGAAAAAGGTTATTTGTTTATAGTGTCAAGTTCAGTAAAATTGTCCAAAAAAATATTCTATGCTACTAAAAGAATGCAATGTTGTTCCAATAGTTGTAGAGATGCTTAGGTACCCATATAGTTGGAATAAGGAAAATCAAGGTGTGGGCATGAAAATACCACCAAAGAATTTAAATAAAGAATAAGAATTTTTACCTTTTCACTTTATAATATTGGTTAAGAATATATATATATATATATATATATATATATATATATCGATATAACTATTGTTTGTGAACTAATAAGGGTGACTCAAATTGGTAGGGGTTGTATCCTACCTCATATATTATGCACAATTGCAACACCCGTGATATTATGATAAATGCCCTATATTTTATAATTTGCTTTGATTGAGATTTGAATTCTCATGAAATGAATTTTCTTGATTATATTTGTGTTTTGCTATATGAATTATGAAGGTTTATGAAAAAAAATTTGCAACAATATAAGTATATTGGTCAAAGTTTTTGGATGAAGAAACTTTAATTAAAGCCCAAGTTTTTGAAGATATATGAAGAGTTTAATTGAAGTTGGAACAATTGGAATCGTTGAAAGAAAATGAGTCCCTAGAAGGGTGGGAATTTACCATATCGAAGGAGATTGAATAAATTTTTTTTTTTCTTGAGTAATTAAATTCGAGACATCTCTTTTTTACACATGTAAACCACTTGAGTGTCTGCAAAAGGAAACTAGGAGAGAGAAGATTTATCCTAAATGTATATTAATTTTTTTTGTTTTTTTTTTTTTATTGGAACTTCACACAATTTATTCTATATTCTTCACTATTTTCATATCTTTAAATATTATATTCAAGTTATGAGTTTCTAAATTACTTGCCAGTAAGAGGATAATTGAGACTTGCTTCCACAGGACTGTGAGATTGATTAGTTTTATTGTACTTTTAATTATATATCTCTTTATTACACATCTTTTATGTGTGATTAATTACATTTTTGTCTTGATGATTATGTAATATTAAAAAAGAGAATTATCAATCCAAGATTTGAAAGATGATTTATCTATCAATATAGAGTCCGAAAGATATATTCGATCGATTAAAAATTCGAAAGATTTAAAACCATCAATTTAAGATTTTGAGATTTAACGATGTTAAAAGTCCGTTCAACAAAGGTGATGTGACCATTAAATATCCACATCATTTTTATAATATATTAAATTAAACAAAAAAACTTACATTAATCAGTTTAATTAAATAAAACATGGATTTTATTAAATTCCGTAAAAATAAAAATCACAACTTTCTGGCGTTTGGGTCTCATTACTTTGTAGTTTGAAATTCATCTTTGTTTGTTTGATTAATTAAATTTGATTATATTTATAATTGATTATTATGATTTTAATTTCATGGCAAACTATTAACTTTTATTGAATTAATTAATTCTAATTTTATTCTCTTTAGATCTCTTTTTAAAATAATAATTTTCCCATCAAAATTGAAAAAATAACTGAAAAGAACTATGTCAATGTAATACTGTGATAGGAAACCAAAAACAATTTATTACAAATTACATACCGAATTTAGTAAAATATTGAATTTAATTTAAACTCGATCTATGATTGAATTAAGTCCAGATTAAATTGATATAATATAATAAAGTCCTCTATTTACTTTAATTAATGTAAATTTGTGTTTGTTTTTATTTAATTTAATTTATGATAAAAATAATGTGTCAAAGGTCAAGTCGCCTTCTGTTGAATGGAGTTTTCAACACCGTTAAATCTTTTAAGTCTTAAATTGATAATTTTAGATCTTTCAAGTATTGAATCAACGAAGTCTATTTCTCTCTATATCAATATATATGTCATCTTTAGCCTTCAATTGATAATTCTCCTATTAAAAAATACCACTCCTCTTACTTTTAGTTTGTTAACTAAAAGTGATAAAATTTTAACATACCAATTTTTGTGGAATCGACTTTACTATTCACCTTTCCAAATAATGTTTGTAAAGAATAAGTTTAATAGTTTTTTTTTTACTCACACACTCGATCTGTGATCTGTGGTAGTGTGTAAATTTAATAGCTAATTTTATGACTCCTCGAAAAGTCAAAGAGCAAACGAGCCGTGTACGGCATATTTAAATACCTTCAATAAAAGAAAAATATCATCTGCCACATGGTGTCTTTTAGTTTTTAAACATTTTTCCATCGAAAATTATCTCATTAAATCTCATTTTTTGGGGGGGATTCGTTGCCAAATGTCATCTTCTGGTAAGTAATTATACTTTCTCCACCTTAGCAATATTTAGTATACTAAAAATAAATAAGACTAAATATTAAATATATTATTTTCAAATAAATATTTGATTAAAATTTAAATATTACACATATATATAGCTTGGAATTTGTCACATCGGCCTACTTATTGATGGATGTCTCGTCTTTCTGATGTTTAAAATTTCAAAGGCCAACAACGTTTATCACATATTCACATGACATGACTTCCCCTGCATGATAAAAAATAAATAAAAATAAAATAAAATAAGGAAACTACTTTGCATTTATTTTCAGATGAGATATGATTAGGGAAATTGACTAAAATGTCAGGGAATTTTTATACCTTTATCCAAATTAAAAAAAAAGGAAAAAAAAAGAAAAAGGAGTTTATATATGTTGTTAATTAACAGTTCAATCCCTCTTCAAAGTTCAGTATTCATAGTTCAGGATCTTCAACTTAGAAATCAATATTTTTGTGTTCGAAAATTAAATGTATTAGTTTATTAAGATTTAGGTTGCATTTCATATTCATGCGTGACAATTATTATACGTCGAGGCACACTTATGACATGGCCTTACGAACTTAATTAGCCAGACGGATCCTCTCATCTACAAAATGATACTTTTTCAATATTAGAAATAATATATTTTTTTTCAATTATAATAAAGAGTAAATTATATTTTTGGTCCTATGAGAATATGGTCAAAACACTTTGGGGAGGTCTCCTGTGCAGGAGCCTCCCTGTGAGACGTGTGAGACGCGACCCACGCGCGGCGCGTGTTGTACACACGCCCGCATTTTCAATTTTTTTTTTGTTGTTTTCTGCTGCTTTTTTTTTTGTTTTTCGGTTTTTTTTTTCCTTTATTTTTCTGCTTATTTTTTACGTTTTCTTTTACGTTTTTTTTTGTTTTTCTTTTTCTTTTTTCTGTTTTTCATTTTATTTTTTCTTAAAAAAACACATATGAATCCCTAAAAAATCCCCCCAAAATAAATTATAAAAAACACAAAATAAACCCTAAAAACACCCCAAAAAAACCCTAAAAAAACAAAATAAACCCCTAAAAACACCCCCCAAAAAATCCTAAAAAATACAAAATAAACCCCTGAAAACACCCAAAAAAAAAAGAAAAAAAAACAAAAAAAACACAAAAAAACACGAATTTGTACTATTTAGTGTTCGAATTGGTACTATGGGTGGCGATTTTATTTTTTTTTCGCGGGTCAAATGCGGGTCGGCCCGGGTCGGAGCGGGTCCGTCTCATGGGCCGACCCATGCATCTGATGCACATGAGACTTTGCGAAACACTTTTAGTTTCAAAATATACAAAATTTGTCCCCAAATTTAATTTTTTCGATATTTTTGGTCCCACAGTTTATACTTTAACACTTTTGATTTAAAAAACTAACGAACTATATTTAACTAATATTTTAGAGTCAAAATAGAACATATTTTGGATTGAATTTTTTACCGCATTTCCCTCTATTTTTCACCTCTTAAGTAGGCGATGTGGCCAATATCATCACATCTCATGTTTTTTTATTTTCTTTTTTTTTTAATCATATTTGTATGTATTTAATTATGTGATTACTTTATTATGATTATAACAAACATAATTAGATTTCATTGTAATTGTTGTAGGGTTTACATGATAGAAGTGGACGAGAACCACTTAATTAAATTTCAATCCAAAACAAGTACTTAACGGATGTAAAGTATAGTACGTTAGTTTTTTGAATCAAAAGTGTTGAAATATAAATTGTGGGGCTAAAAAATTATAAAAAAAAATAATTAAAATTGGGACAAAAATTGTTCATTTTTAGACTAAAAGTGTTTGGAATTTGGATCCATTTCTTATGGAACCAAAAGTGTAATTTACTGTCCCCTTAGGGATGGTCTAGTGGTGGAGTGGTGTTTCTTGAGGGCAAATGTCTCAAATTCGACCCACCACCAACACCACTAGGTGTGAGCCCGTCACACCTGGCCTGCCAAGTGTGGTTTACCTCCCATTTGTAGGTTTGCAAGATATTATATAAGGGAGGGATTTACCCAGTGCGCATCACGGTAGCGGCTACGGGTTACCCTCGGCATAAAAAAAAAGTGTAATTTACTCTTATAATATTTACAAAAATGTAATCATGTTTTCGCTTATCCAAAATAATTATAAAACTATTATAGCACATGTGCGATGCACAGGGGATGCTATTAAAAAAATATTTATCTACAATAATAAAATTATATTCAATCATGAATTTCGAATATAAATATATGAATTTTATCGTTTGAATTATAAATTACTTCAAAAATAAATAAAATAAAAATAAAAATAAAAAATCCCCTCCTTCCCACCCCAATGACTGCACCCACCACATTGCCCCTACAATTGCTCTCTCATTTCCCTCCATTTATGCTAATCTCCATTTCTCTCCTCTTTATCTATTTATTTTATTTGCAAGAATTGCCTATGAAATCAAATGTGTGTATTGATTTCATATATTTTTGGGGCTAAAAAATTGATTTCGTTAACTTCTCCAATCATAGGATTTGCCGCATTAATGTTTGGAGAAATACATATATCTGATTGAGGGGTTGAAATTTGGAACATGATGTTGATGATATTACTTTAAAATTTGGTGACATTGAAGGATTTGTCATAATATTTTATAAATCTGAAAAAGGGTTTTGTCAGAGTTGGAACATAATGTTGACGGCAACTACGCCCTTCTCTATTTTATTTTGAAAAAAAATTAATGGGGAAGAAAAGCGAAGGCGACATGTCAGGAAGAAATATGACGACGACGGAAGACGGTAGGTATGTAGTATGGAGGGGAGAGAGTGAGAGTGGATAATTTTTTTTTTTAAATTTCTTTTGATTTTTTTAATTTATTTTCATAGTGAAAGGATATAAATGACTTTTATTGTGGTGTGTAAAGAAAAAATGTAAAAATATGAAAAATATGTGTGGTGTATGAAATAAATGTGGTATGTAAATAAAAAAACGGTAGTGTATTTAAAAACACCCTTAATCAATTAAAGAGTAGAAAATTTAAATCAATATTTTAAAAATATTTCATTTGAACTATTTAATATATATAATTCAATTCAAATATATAAATATAAAATATATTAAATATTCAATATTAAAATGATAATATCAAATATTTAAATATTAGACTTGATCTCAACTTAGAGATCAACAAATGTGGAAATATCATTGTTGTGACTAACAATTTGTAATTTATTCATGCATAACAATATTTGTAAGTTTTTTGACGTGTGATGATTTTTGTTTGAAAAACTAAAACTATAAGCTTTAACTATTTAATTTATATATATATATATATAATTCATTACATAAATATATTTAACAATTAATTGCCAAGTTCTATTAATACATTTTTATTCAAAAATTTAAGTAGATTTAATTTAAAATTCTCGTTGTGTATCTTGATTAATACATTTAATTTGAAAATTTAAATATATTTAATTGAAATTTTGATGTGGATCTGGATTTATTTTAATATATTTAATCAACTTAAAATTTTAAAATATTTTAAATTAATATATTAGAACATTCACTCTTAACACTTAAAAGAATGATAATTAATATAAACTTATGGTCCATCATAAAGAAAAAATAGGTGTTTAGAAAATTCACATATAATCAACAATTTAAAGGCCACATAATTTTTTTCATTGAATGAACAAAATAATTTTTGATAAAAAAAGGTATTTTTGCAAAATAAAAAAAATATAATATTGAAATTCTAGTATTGAATGACTATATAATATAAATATTAATTAATTAATAACTATTATACTTTTATTTATAGAAAGTGCATTTAGGCGGGAAAACTTATTATTACTATTTATAGTGACTATCTTACTTTTAGATATAATATAGATATAGATTGCTATTATTTTTTTAACAAAAGAAGAAATAATTATACTTTTTAATAATAGAAATGATATATATTTTTAAGCCAGATTGACATTGCTAGTCGCTAGAGTGGTGGTCCTGGTAGCCTAGTGCCTAGATGGAGGCGGGTTTATTATTATTATTATTATTATTATTATTATTATTATTATTATTATTATTATTATTATTATTATTATCA
This sequence comes from Perilla frutescens, assembly GCA_026008535.1. Classification (NCBI taxonomy): domain Eukaryota; kingdom Viridiplantae; phylum Streptophyta; class Magnoliopsida; order Lamiales; family Lamiaceae; genus Perilla; species Perilla frutescens. The sequence goes on from BRKX01000001.1 coordinate 71,633,408, forward strand.
TCTTAAATTGATTGGAAAATGATGAGTAAATTGGAATGGCTATAAATATGAATTTGTATGTTTTGATTATTCCACACAGATTAGAAAAGGGAAACGAGTGAGATGAGATGAGTACCGCTTAGAATTTTTTTGTGGCTGATTTTTACAATAGTGCTTTTAATTATTAGAAATGGTTGTGTCAATTAAATCATCACATTTGCACTTTTAGTCAATTATAATAATATATTTTAATTCAGATGCTATTAAACATTCTCAATTTATCTGATGAATTGTGAATATGATGTGTCCTGTTATAGAAGTTATATTTGGAATGTATGTATTTTTTTTAAAAAAGACACCATGCAGGATTGAGTTCCTCCATTTAAAATTGCGATTTTTCCCTCTCTCAATCTTGGAGCACAATCGAGACTTAAAAAAAAAATCACAGATTTCAAACGACGTCATTTGGATTTACACGTGTGTGCTGACGTGGCATGACAACACAACTTCTGTAATCGGACACTAGTCCTCGGTTAAATTGAAAATGTTTAATACCATCCAAAAGGAAACGTGCTTTTGCAATTGACTACATTTGAATTTGGTATCCAATTCGCAAAAATGTGAAAGTATAATGATAACTGACAATTATAACCTTATTATTAGAAATGAAAACCTTCACTATTAAAAAACTATTTTTTCAACCAAATAATTATGAAAATGCAACACTTTTTTTTTAAAAATTTTGAATCCGGATTAAAATATTAGTGTGACAGATTTTGACCCATTATACAATTTTACACAAATTTTTATCTTCCATGTCACAATATACTGAAAATTGTTAGTGTTGGAAAAAATTGTTGATTTAAAATATTAAGTGCCCAACTTACCAAATTTATTTGGCAATGCTCGATTTATTTTTTTGAAAATAAATTGGAGATATGGAAAGTTCGTTTCGAATAGAATAACGTAGTATATTTACTTGAATTTTTCCAAGGTCAAATGAATAAGTAATTATAGTTCAAAGTTGACAACTTGGAACTTGAAACTTGGAATAAAATAGAAATGGGGAAATGGGATTTAATGCCATCCCACATTGGAAAAAGATTAAAGTTGAAAGCATTTAATAAGGAAAAAAGGCACAAAGAGAGAGTAATCAAGTGCTCCTCTCTATGGTGCATATGTGGTGGACCGGTTGACTTTTTATTGTCAATCAAGTACTAAGCACGTAGCGAGAGGATGGTGCATGTCGCAATGGCGCTTGATGGCGCACTTTGCACTTAATCCAAAAAAGCCCCTAGGAACGTCGTTCTCTTGTTCCGGATATTGAGTTGTTCACCGAAATTAGATTGTTTGTACAACAATTCTAATTTTATTATTTGTTTTATCTTGGAGACGATTGCCGAAGTCCGTATGTACTATTACTTCTAATTTTATTAGTCGTTTTATCTTGGAGACGATTGCCGAAGTCCGTATGTACTATTACGGGGCAATCTCGTCTTACGGAAAGAGAATTCAATTCTCGCACTTTGCACTTAATATAATTCACCAAAAAAGCTCCCAGGAACGTCGTTCTCTTGTTCCGGATATCGAGTTGTTCGCCGAAGATTAGATTGTTTGTACAACAATTCTAATTTTATTAGTCGTTTTATCTTGGAGACGATTGCCGAAGTCCGTATGTACTATTACAGGGCAATCTCGTCTTACGGAAAGAGAATTCAATTCTCGACTCGATTAAGCTTAATTTCTATCTCGTTCCCGAGAAGAGAGATACACATATTACCCTACAGTTAGAGGATATATAACATGATTGAATATTTTTTTTCATAAAAAAATTATACAAAATATTTAGCTTAAAATTAGTAAATAAACCAAATTGACCTCTTCCGCTTAATCCGTAGATTTCCCGTTGATTGGTATCAGTCGCTTTTTAAGCACCAATACCAAAAAAATATCTGGCAAAAGATGATTATATTAAGCTAATTAATCAAACATATTTTTTATTGAATTCATTCGTCATCAAATATCCATCGTCCACATGTCCTTCTCAAGATGAGATCACGAGATTTAGGGTCATCAAATCCTCTGTTAATTATTTTAATAAAACTAATTAAACTATAGTTTAAGTCGTATACTATAGATTGTATCTTGTCGCCATTATCCCTACTAATTATAATTACTATAGTATATTGAAGTACCCAAGATCGATGCTATATAGTATTATACATATTATGATTAATACTATTTCTTTGCCATAATTATTAATTCACTAATCAACATTTTTTTTAAATGATTTATTGTAATTAAAGTGGTGTTTTTTCTATATTGTCATTTTTTGTTATTATTTTTATAAATGATCGGTTACGAAAAAAGTACTGAACTTCGATACAATTTACAATCTGGATGCGAATTTTGTGATTACAATATAATTTTTAATTTGTTGCAAAATAGACACTCCAACTTTTTTCAACGAACAAAAAACTGATATGTAACATGAAATATATATAGCCTAATTATGATTTAGTTTTCATTAACACAGTAAAGATCATCATGAAATAGTGTGTTTGATTTTCATTCCTTAATTGGCAAATGTGTGTCTATTTTTCTACAAATTGTAAAATTGTGTTGTAATTGCTAGGTTTCCAAATTTGTGTCTAAATTGTAATTTTTTTATTATCTAAATTCACTATTTTTTTTTGTTATTATCTCTTTTATAACTCATGCACCAATATTTTAAAAACAATGATGAAAGTAGGTAGCATTTCTAAAGGGTTAATTGTCAAATAAATCGCCACCTTTCTATCACGTTTCAAGTTAAATAAGATTAAGCACATCCTCAATTTTTCCGGTCAGTTATGATAAGTATGACATATTCGATTTGTAAGTCACGTTGACAACCACGCTAGCACACACACGTTTTTTTAATCTTTTAGAAACAAAATATTATTAAAAAAAATAATTTTCTCAAAATAAAAGATAAAAGAAATAAAAAAGGACGTCATTTGTTACATGTGCCCGTTGATGTCAACATGGCTAATAGACCGATCGAACACATCATACTTAATTCTCAAAAAATTGGGATATTCAATTTCATTTAAATTAAAATGTGGCATTGAACACCAACTAAATTTAAATGTGATGTCAAATTTGTAAAAGAGCGAAAATATATATGCTGATTTATCTGACAAATAACGTACCATACCCAATTATAGAAGCACGACCATTTGATTATAAGCTTTAATATTTTGCTTTTGTTTTTTTTATTTTATTAATACACGTTAGCATAACCTATTGCACAATGTTCTTGATGGATATGACTTCGATAGTACTAGACCATTTAATTAGCCGATATTAAGATAAGTATTTAGTCGAAAACCATTGCCTCTCTTTATTATAAAAACAGTTTTTTATTAACTCCGTCTTGTCTTTCATGCGTTGTCTATTATGTTCTATCTAATATATATCATCATTATGTATTTTTATCTGTTCATAGTTTACACAAATTAATATTTCATGTATCATAATATATCTGTAATTAACAATTAAACTCTATATACGAATATCTCGTATATATCATTCAATAATTTTAAATCCTCACGCGACAAGATCAGAATTACGTAGCAACTATGTCACTTGGATTGCTACAATATTTTAATTATATATTGCTTATGCAATGAATCTCGGCAATATAATTTAATTTCTTCTAGATGGAATTAGGTTTGTGGACTCAATTTCTGAGGTTTTTTTGACCCTGTCGTTTGAAATTTGAATTAGCTCAATTGATCAGATTCACATTATTATAATTAATTACCCTTAATTCTGTCTGGCAGACATAGATAATATATATATATATATATATATATATATGCCCTCAAAACTATGATTATAATACACAATTAACAATATTAAAATCACACATCGTAAAAATTAAGTACAACTCTATCTTGATTACATGTGACTTTTGCTTTCCAAAAATAGATAGCAAAATCTAACTGCTTTATAAAAAGGCCCCCCAGTTAGATTCCAACACATCACTGAATAATCGAATTATTAAATAGTGGCCCTAATTTAAAATTAAAAGAAAGCCAATTTAATATTATTCTCGTTTCGTCTAAATGCTGGTAATAATGTGTGCTTAGCTTAAGATGGCAACATGCATCTGGGCTCGTGCCACGTGTTGATGTTGGCAGTTGAAAGGTTGGACTATTTTTGGTTAGCTGTTCCAATGAATCAAAGAAAATCCAAAAGTCCATAAAAACAGCCACAATAATTGCTGCTTTTTAGGGCAGCAAAACAAAGGAGAAATTCGAACTACCAACTTTCAATTATTTAATTGGTTGTCACATACCTATAATCAGATTTCATTTTCATTTCTCTAATCCAACTTAGTAACCTTAACCCCAGTTGATGAAAGCAATTATTTTTTTAGGATATATAGATAGAAAGCATTTTGTTTCCATTAATACTCTTATCTTAATTAATTTGTTTCAACTTTAGGTGTACAATCAATGGTTGTGGGGGTGAAAATAGCATCAAGCCAGGCTATTAAAGTAATTCTTATCTTAGTCTATGCGATCGATATTCAAGATCGAAACCTAATAAAAAAATTTAAAAATTCCAAGATTTTTGTTTTCGGATCTTATCTTAATTGGAGTGGTAGAGATTAGTGGTGGCCATAGCTAGAAAGAAGTTAAGTTGGAAGGCTTAATGAAAAGTGAAATTAATGGGTATGTGGTTAAAAGTTAAGAGCTTAAAATTTAAATTCTACTTGTAGAAAAGTTTAAACATGTAAAATAGTTTACAAAGTTCTAATAAAATTAATGTTGATTCTTCGCGCTTTGTTTAAAAATTTAAGGCCCGTTGGATTGTGGATCACAAAAACGGCAATCTAAATCTAATTTCTGGCGTTTTAGTAAGTGTACTTTAGAGTTTAGACAATTTTGGTGTGATTTTGTATTTATGTTTTCCCCCTTTGATATAAATAGCTTCTCGATGTAATTGTCAGCGTACTTAAATATAATGAATAGCATTACTTGATAGTCATATCATAATGAACTGAATAAACAATTTATATGTTATCTTGATTTTCAACATTGCTTTTCTATTGAATTCGTAATCAGGCAATGTTAAATAATATTGATCATATATGGTTAATAATAATAATAATAATAATAATAATAATAATAATAATAATAATAATAATAATAATTATTATTATTATTATTATTATTATTCACATCTTCTAATTTATCTTTGTAGTCCCATATATATATAATTAAAATATAAATATTATGTTAAATCCCATCTTCTCTTCTTCAGGAATAGAGTGCTCACAATATAAAAATCATGAATTGCTCAAATCTGAAGTGACACTTAATTTTGTTATGTATAAGGATTACCTTCTGAACTTAATTTGTCTTCGTTGTGAAATCGAAATGGTTTGCAACTTGCAATTAATTATGTAGTTGTCTATGTTGTTTAAATTAGGAGAAAGATGAGCGGTGAGTTTCGAATTCGAGATGTCTCTTTCAACATAAGGATGTGGACCGCTTGGAGCCTCTCTAGCTCTACTTTGCATTAAATCATTTAATTTCCACTTCCACACCCTCAATTCCTCGACCAGTTAATCTTGTTCTTCTTCATGACCAGGATCTTCATCACCATTGATATATACCATCATATCAAATTAAACATATTTAATTGGTATAAGTTAATTTTTCGTCTTTTTCTTCGTCAGAACCTTTCAAGTAACTATCTTCACCTTCTACTCGATATATATTAGATTCCAATGGCCTTCATCTGAAATTTTTTGAAAAAACAAGCAAGAAAAAAATTAATGAACTCAAAATGATTTTTTTTTTAAGAATAAGTTCAGGTTCAGAAGTACCTATTTTATAATTTTAATTACATAAGAGTATAATAATAGTTTTAAAAAAGTGAAGTTTTTTTTTTAAAAAAAAGAAATTATTATTCGGAAAAATAAATTATGAATTTGAAACAATGAATATCGAATTGGCTACACGATTTGAAAGGTTTCTCCTCGATTGGTGTTAGTGGCAACACCCAAAAAATCTGGCAAAAAGACAAGGCCAAATTCTTATGGATTATTATTTTATAGGGTTCCTTAGAAATTAATATGGTTAAACTCAATCGTCATCAAATATCCACAATCCACATGTCATTGTCTAGATCAAATCAGAAGATTTTGGTCATGGAATCTTCAACTCAATATAATAACATTTTAATTAAACTATAAATTTAGTCGATATACTGTGAATAGCTAGTATGTTGATAGTATGTATATATTAATACATTATATATACATACTATAAGTAACCAAGATGCATGAATCTCTCTCTCCCTCTCCCTCTCCCTCTCCCTCTCTCTCTCTCTCTCTCTCTCAAAATAAGAAAAAGCCATGCATGCATATATGTAGTTTGAATAATTTACTAGCTGGGACTAGGGGTACAAATATTTAATTAATTAGTTAACATTTTTTGAATAGCTTGAAAATAATACGGTTATATATATATATATATATATATCGAAGAAAATTTTTCGGTGAATGAAGGATATTTAATTTATTCGATTATCATGCTCTTTCTAGTCTTGCAGCTTTCTTGTATGATAATGTTAAAATGAATATCGGATTTTCGTTGTGGTTGTTGGCTCCTATTGAGTCGGAATTTTTTTATTCTATGATATGAATTGTTTTGTGTGCGTGTGTGGATATATATGGGTCCAGTTATGGTGTAAATGAAGTCTGGCGTGTTAAGATGTGAATTTAAAAAACAACATTACAATGATGAATTTAAGCATTATGAATAGGAATGATAGCATACACACTAGATCATAGAAAGATAGCATTATTCAATATGTCACATAAAAATAGCATTACAAGAAGAGTTAATACATTAGGTCACGAAAAATAGCATTGCAAAGTATGAATATAAGCATTTAGAATTAGAAAAATAGCATTATTCACATTTTAACACACTAGGATATGATTCACAAATGATCCATCCTCTCTATATATATTCTATATGTATATATATTATATAATTTTATTATTTATTTTATTGTGTTTTAATGTTAATTTTTATTATTTATCTTATTGTATTTTAGTGTTAGTTAGTGCTAAAATATACTCCGTCCGTCCCATTTTGATATGCTGATTGAGATAATACTCCCTCCGTTTCTGAATAAGTGTCATGTCTAGATGAATGAACACATATTAATAAAGATATTACTTAGATAATCAAATTACCTTATACACCCTTATGTGAATTAATTAAATGAGTTAAATATGGTTGTTTAAATGCATTAAGTGAGGACAAATACGAGAAAAATGTGAAATTTTTACCTCGATTGTGTAACAAAAATAAAGTGATAAAATGACACTTATTGTGAGAGTAATAAATTAGCTAAACATATATATTAAGATGTCTATATATCAGGTAATAAATGTTCATGGAAGCGGCTCAAAATATGAATATATAAATTAGCAAAAGCAACATTTACCTATAAGTATAGTTTCTATCTTGATTACAATGACTTTTTATCTCCACGTGAAGACAAGAAAAATTGACTCCTTTAGCAAGTCACCTACTTAAATATTGAACAGCTGCTCACTGCTAATTAATAGATGACATCAATTTTTTTATTTTTTTATTTTTTTATTTTTTTATTTTTTTATTTTTACAAAAATAAAATGTTATTCGTGTATTTGTCTGAGTGCTCGTAATAATTGATCATTAACTCGAGATGGAAACAGACATTTGAGCACACGCCACCTGTGTTGCGCAGTTAAAATATTGGACTATTTTGGTTAGCTGCTTCATTCAAGTTACAAGAAATTCAAAGTTCATACAAACAGCCATAATAATTGTTGCGTTTTTGGGCAGCAAAGCAAAATTGTATCTACCAATTTTGGATTAATTAATTGGGTGTTACGTACCTATTTTATTTCAATAATATATCCTAGCATAGTAACTACTTTAACCCTATCTCAACATGCTTTTGAGAAAAAGTCTTAATCGTACTATATATATCAAGAAGGGGAAATTAAATTTGATGTTGAGTCTTAATTATAATAATTCTGTTTTGACAAAAATTTATGTAAGATAGTCTAATTGGTTAAAGTCTGTTGGACATATATTTTGATTCGGGTCTAATATTTAAAGACGGTGGAGTTTTTGTAATTATTTAGTTCGAAAAAAGTATATTTTTTAATATTGAAAAATAATATTATTAATGATTTTTCACACAAAAAAACTGATAATTTTGTATTGGATCAGCAAAAACCATTAACATTTTATTTAAATAATTTGGATTATATATATATATATATATACATATATATATTAAAACTCATTTACTTGGTGAAACCTCATTTTATTTTAAAATCTGGATGTGGGATGCTCATTCCGACCACATTCAAAATTTCTTTGTTATACTATTTAATTTATATTTTATTTACCTCATGCTTCACAATCAAAATTTCAGCTTTTCTTCCATTTTTTTCTTAATGGATTTTAATTTCTTTTACTTTAGTTGAATTTTAAAATGACTAATTACAGTTCATTCTACCCAATTAGGATATATAATTATTTTTTAGCAGTTTAATTATTAGTTTTTTTTTAATTATAATTCACAATTGTTTTTATCATTTCATAATTATAATTATACTTTGTGTTGATAAATGTGGATTACTGGTAATTATATTATAATTATTTTTTATTTTTACAGTAACGATTATATAATCATAGATCTAATATTGTATCATGGAGTTATATACAAAAAGTGTAACAAGAAATTTGAATCGCCATTCTTACCCATGTTTGAATATCCTTTTACACTTTTGTGTTTAACTTAGTGTTACACTATATAACTTATGATTCTGTGATAATTACTTCAAAAATAAAAATTAATTGTGACATAATGACCATGATCACCATTTATCTACAAAAATAATTTTTTGATTCTAATTATAAAATAATCAACCATCATAATGAAATATTAATTAAAAAACTAATAATTAATTAAAGTCTAAAAAAAATTATCTTCCCCAAATAAACTATTAGAAAATTTACTCAGTCATCCGTAATATATTTTATTTTTTCATGTAATCGAACACTTGGCAATGCATGTATATATATGATAAATGAGGTATTAGAAAATACTTTAAAATTATCATAATCCAATTGGCAAACATGGATTGAGTTTATTTATGAAAATATTCTTTTCATTTTTAATTTAATTTTTTTAATGTTTTCCATTTGGATTATGTAAATTTCTAAATTATTTCTAATAGCGTATGTCGTTGATGTGCCATAGAACGAGTTCAAAATTCAAATACATAGCAAATTTCGTGGATGATTAATTATTCCGTTAAAGGTTTACATCAAAATTGCTACTTCCCCTTCAAAAATAAATAAATAAATGCTACTTATGTCATTAATTATTAATTATTTGCATTCACATACTAGGAAAATAATGGAAAAATTCTATGCTACCCCAAGTAGTGCAGAAAGTGTCACAATCGGTCTATTGTGACACTTTCATTTTTAGCTGGAGGGTAACATAGAATTTTCCGAAAATCACGGATTGAATATTGGGTAAAAAATATATATTGATGTGAAAAATTAGATAATGTTCACAGGTAAAATATGTGTCACAATAGACCCATTGTGACACTTTTATATTTACCCAGAAGGTAGCATATAATTTTTCGAAAATGACGGATTGATTATTGGATAAATAATAAGTATTGATGTGAAAACTTGGATAACGTTCACTGGCATTGAAAAGTAGATACATGTCCCCTCCAAGTAGGTCACGAGTCTTAGTGATGCCACTCAATTATTTTGGATAATTTTGGTCGGAATTCCTATCTCCTTACAATAAACAAAGAAAAAAAAAAACTCTGGCGCAACCATAGAATATAGTTACTTTTTTTTTAATTTATAAATGTAACAATACAAATGTAAAAGGATTTTTTTTCGTCAGGAAGAGGGATAATGAGTCTCGAGTTTTGAATCCAAAACATTTTCCTCATGAATAGAAGTATATATTGTTTGAACGTTTTGATGGAACAATATAAAACTATCTTGATTGTGTATGGGAAGTACAAACCATTATCGGTTTTAGTAGGAAAATATGTTCATTCACAAACCTGATCTGATAGTAAATGCATTTACTCAATTTTTTTGGGACCAAATTTTATTTTATTTAGTTTTTTAATAGGGCCCAAAAATTAAATTAAAAAGAAAAAGAAAAAGAAAAAAGGTCTAAATGAAAGAGAATCAACCGACAATTTTGAATCAACAGAAGGCAAAGCCACAGGGTGAATTGGGAGAAAGATTAAAACTCTGAACTCGGGCTCATTTTCAAGTTATTGCTCAGAGCATCTCAGGTAGTTGAGAAACATTTGTAAAGTTATTGCTCAGACCATCTCTGGTAGTTGTGAAACATTTGTAAGATTATCTGTGTCACGTTATTGTCACATTAAAACTGAACTTCTCATTTTTCAAAATATATTTATCTCCAACGATACTTTCTCAAAGCTAATTATTCATGAACCCACTGTTATATCACACTTATTTTATCATCTACTTCTTTTTTATTTAAACTTAACGTTTATGTTAATATTTTACTTAAATAAATTCACATATTATTTATTAAAAAAGGAGCGGAGTTGGTTACCATCGTCTAGGAAAATATATTTTAAGATAATTTGATGTCATGATATGATGAGGGAGGAGTATATTTGTCAGGATATTTACATCTTAATTATGTTAAAATTCTAAAATGACAATTATTTTTATATGGATGGAGTATAAGTTATTTCAATAGGTAGATTCATTAGAATACATATTAGAATATATTTAATTGCTCTTGCGTCATTGTGTGTGAAAACGGTTTTTTTTTTTTTTTTTTTTGAGTAAACGAAACAAAATAAATTAAAAGATATGCAATTCTTGAGTATTACTTCATTGTCTGTGTACCTTTTTACCTGCTATAAGTAAGCAATTCGCAAGCTTTCACTTGTTACCTAAGCTATTTACATTATGTAGGGTAGTGTTCCTTTTTATTTTTCCCCTTAAGAACTTGACCAATAAATCAAATACAATTAATTATAACAGATTAGGTAAAATAAAAATAAAAATTAATACTGTATAAGTTAATTAGTTCCTTTACAAAGATTTGTCCCGATTTTGCGTTTTTCAGCAAATAAAAAAGTCCTAAAATAAAAATAAAAATTTAATTATCGCATGAAGACCGGAACTTACGAAAACTCGTAGGTATTTTTGTGACAATTTCATGAAATTGTCACCAGACACATAACCTTTCCACGTGAGATTTCCCGTTGCACTTCTTTGTGTTTCATTTCGTGTTGAGAAGGTATTCAGTGCATAAGCCTTAATTAAGGTCTTATTTAAGACGGCGCGTGGCGCCCACGAACCCGTTTATTTATTTTTTTTGCAGTTTTTTTACTTTTTTTTTTCATTTTTTTTATCCGATTTCACTCCTAAAAAACCCTAAAAAACACAAAAATAAACCCCTAAAAATATCCCCAAAAAATCCTAAAAAACACAAAATAAACCCCTAACCCCTCCCCCAAAAAAAAAAACTCTAAAAAACACCAAATATACCCTAAAAAAACTTGGTCAAAGGGCGGGTTTGACCAGGTCAAAACGCGGGTTGACCCGACCGTCTTAAATAGTACTATTTAAGACCGCTGCATGAAAGTGTTTGCCTTTCGTGTTATATTTTCAAATTATATTTTTTTCTTGTATTTTTTTTCAACTTTAATCTTTTATACTTTAGTTTAATTTTACAATAATTAATTAGGATCCATCACACCCAATTAACATTATAATTAATTTTTAATATTTATAATTAATGCACTAATGAGCTTGTCTCAATTAGAAACAATTACTTTACTGTAGAATTTCAAGTACTGTAATGCTAAGATTAGAGAGTTCCTAACTCGTATGAGTATTGTGCATGAGCTGTCATTCCGTTTTTCAGAATATGAATTCTTCAACTTTTGTCACTCTACATATGAGAAAATCAGTCGTACCACGACACAAAATGATTGAGTAGCTTCTTTTGAATTGGAGAAGAAATAAAAAATTATGACAAGATTGAAGGATGTGGATAGAATGAGCGTGACTACAGACCATTCACATGTCATTATTTAGATTTCTCTTGAAATTTATAGAAGCTAATTATTTAGTTGTGAAATACCAATCTTGTAGCACATTACGTCAAAAGATGAAAATAGATGTCAAATTCTCGAACGAACATTCATACAATCTATGTTTGAATTAACCTACACCTACTTCAAATCATTACATCAAATTCATGGCATAAATAAATGATTTCTAGAATTATGTAAAAGCTCATATAACAAATTTGAGTTATAAAAAGGATAAACAATATCAAAATCAAAAGGGGTGGTGGCGCAGTTGGCTAGCGCGTAGGTCTCATAGCTTGTTGAGTGATCCTGAGGTCGAGAGTTCGAGCCTCTCTCACCCCATTTTTATTTTTAATAATAATATTACTTTTTTTAGATTTTTTTTTTCTTTTCTTTTTGTGCATGTTTCCTAACTAATACATTAATACTAGGTGGTAGAATTGAACGTCGAATTGTACCACCAAATTTAGAGGTAAAACATATCTTCAATTTTTTTACATTTTTTTTAACCTTGATAAATTGCATTGTCTACAACATTCGACCAAACATATTGGTACCACGATCGAATGATCAAGAGTTTCAAATCAATCTCTCGTTCAATTTGGACATGTGACTTCTATTTGGAGTTGATGCTCACGCACACAGATTTTAGTTACAAAAATGTCTTCGTCTAATCATTAGAAAATTCATGACGAGTGTTTCCAACCATGTACCCACACCGTGCTAATTCATTGTTGGAATAAATTGAAATTGATCAGAAACTTTGTACACGTTTAATTAAGGTGCATTAAAGCCAGCCAATTTGTCAGAGGCGCATTCTTTTTTTTAAGAGTTTTATAGGATGCTTGAAATAAAAAATTATTTACATGATACATTATAAATTAATTAAACAATCTCCAACATCGACATGGGGTGGTGGCGCAGTTGGCTAGCGCGTAGGTCTCATAGCTTTGTTGAGTGATCCTGAGGTCGAGAGTTCGAGCCTCTCTCACCCCACTTTTCATTTTCATTAATATTTTAACTTTTTGTGTTCTTCATTTTTCATTTTGATAAAGTTGCATTAATTCAATCAATTAAAAAAGTTCTACCTACTAGTATATTGCAAAACAAGCATAGATAGACAAAATAGATGTATATAAGATATTCCATTCTATAACAAGTAAGTCACACCTCAATTTAATTCATCAAAATTCAATGAATGGCAACCTATTTAATCATAAAACAGAGAATTAAGACATTCTCATTCATCAACAACCAACACCAACTGCAGAGTTCTCACATCACATCAAAACATTACAACAGACCTCATCTTATTCTTCAACCAACAAAATTTTCAAATATTGGAAGATTCCTTGGAATGATCAACAACAACTATGTTGTCATAGGCATCAAGTGTAAGAAAATCATCCAATGTTGGTGCCAAACATTGCTTGGAGAAAATCTTGCAAGCCTCCTTGTACATCCCACTGCCAAATCTTTCCTTCCCCACCTCCCTTTCAATCCTCTCCATCTCCTCCTCGACTACTCTGTCGAATAGAGACGGAGTGAGAGTCACCGGCTTCACACCAACCCCGTCGTCTCCATCCAAAGCCGCGCCATATTTCAGCCACTGCCAGTTCTGCACCCGGCTTATCTCAGCCGTTGCAGCATCCTCCATGAGGCCGTAGAGGGGCACGGATCCCGTCCCCGTTAGCCACGCTGCTAAGTACTGGATCCCGACCCTCGTGTTGAGGCGGAGGCCTTCCAAGGTGCGTGCGCCCCTTGGAAGCTCCAGCAGGTCGGCTGCACCCAAGTTGGCTGCATCTTCACGCGCCACGCCTCGTATTTGGTTGGCCTTATCGCCCATGTTTCCGTTGAAAACTTCCATTATGGCCGGAATTAGACCCGGGTGGGCTGCCCAAGTTCCATCATGCCCTGCTTTAACTTCTCTTAGCTTATCATTCTTCACTAGCTCCATAGCCGCCTCGTTTGCCTCTGGATCATCTTTGATTGGAATCTGAGCTGCCTGTTCAAGAAGACACATAACATCATTGTTTTAAATGGATGACAATGAAACAAATAAGAGAAAAGGATCATCAAATTTAATGTGAAAAAACCCAAGGCCAAAAGAGTCAAGGTAGAGCAAAAAACTTAACAATATATGTCGAAAAATAGGTTATATGAGGGCCAAATAGTATATTATACTCCCCCGTTTGAAACTTTTTATAAAATACCCCCAACCTGTAATTAATTATAATGATACCCTGAAAATTTCAAAAAAAAAAAAAAATCAATTTTGCCTTCTGTCAAAATTTTCAGTGCCTGAAAGCTGACTTGAAGGTGTTTAGGAAGAAGAGGCTCATTTTGCAGGAACCTCTTTTTTTTTTCACTACAACAAAACCATTTAATTTAAGGCGATGGGATTAAAAACCATTCTGGCGTGCTAGGTCACCTTTAAAATCATAAAATTTCGAGGGAGGGTAAAATTGAAGACAATTTAAAAGTTTTGGGATCTCATTGTAATTGAAGTATAGGTTGCATAATTTTTTGAAAAATTTCACGATGGGGTTATAAATTAATATGGAATTTGGCCTATTATGAGAGAGTTCAAAGAAAGCACGCATAAAACCCGAGGTGAAAATTATGATAATAATAAATTTTAAAGATCTACATCGGCCTATCGAGCCAATCCCTCACCCCAATTCATGTTGTGTAAAAATCCAAATTTATCGCAACATGAGCTTTTGGATCCCAGTTCAATCCAATCAGTCAAAAAACTCTAACAATCACTCTTTATACTCATTCAATTCTTGAAATTTCATCCATTAGCATAATAGTATATGATAAAACAAGCTATATTTTTAATTTATGAAGGAATTACATACCATTCCTCCCATAGCATGGACTCCACGCCTATGACAAGTCCTAATGAGCAAGTCGGAGTAACTTTTCATGAAATGCTGCGTCATGCCAACTTGAACCCGATCGGGCAAAAGGCGGTCGGGTTGAGCCTGAAATGTCTTGACATAGCTAAAAATGTAGTCCCATCGACCGCAGTTCAACCCGATCGAATGATCCTTAAGTTCATGAAGAATTTCATCCATTTGAAACACTGCTGGAAGTGTTTCAATCAAAACAGTAGCCCTAATGCTCCCCTTCTCGATTCCCGCCAATTTCTCGGCCCGTTCGAACACCCCGTTCCATATCCTCGCTTCCCTGATCACAATTTAATTACTACTCATAAAGGTGCGCTCTGAGTAGCCCGACTTAAAAAGGGGTATGCATGAATAGAAATTCCTACGTACCTCGAGTGTTCCATCTTTGGGAGATAGAAAAAGGGCCCGAACCCTTTGCCTTGCCTTTGGCGAAATGTGGACCAATTGTGGAAGAAGTAGAGGCCAAAGTCGAGTAGGCAGCCGGTGGCGGGCTCACCGTCAATGAGGACGTGAGCCTCCGGTAGGTGCCAGCCCCTCGGGCGAACGAACAACGTTGTGATACGTTGGTTGAGCTTGTAAATCTTGTCCCTGGCTTTGTCGTGGAATGTTATAGTTCCATTGATTGCATCTCTTAAGTTAACTTGCCCTCTCATTAGGTTCTCCCAACTTGGTGAAAGTGCATCTTCTAAATCAGCCTATATAAAAGATTCATACAAATAATTTCAAGTTTTGTTACATGGCTATTTAGTAATGTGGGAACTATATAATTGTTAGAAATGGAAATACATATATATATATAGAGTTTTATTTCTTCTAAATGTTCGGTGTATTGTTGTATTAAGATATTTTGGTAGAGCCACTATAAAGGTGTATAACATTGTACTATCTCAAGAGAGAGCATACTTATTTAATCTGAATTAGACGTTGGAGATCATTATTAATTATGAACTTTATAGTTCAATATTGGTACCATGAATCTTTGATGTTTAATCCAGTTATCCTTCAAAACTCAAAAAGGAAACAAATAGAAAAAAAATATATGGCAATCTATCGAAATGAGATCACGTGTTGCAAATCCTGTTGTATTCCTTGTTGCAACTCTTTAATATTTTTTCAAAAAAATATATTTTTTATTTTTTAATTTATTATAATTTATTTTAATTTAAATTTTCTATTTAGGATTCACCCTTTCCAAATTAAAGTATATTAAAAAAAATTTAGTTATGCAATACCAAATATAATACAAATGGCAACAGAGGATCTGCTATGCATCTATCGAGGAGTTAGAGGTAGATCGCGGGCACACTTACCATAACAACAATCAAATAGATCGGACCCCTTACAACGAATAGTGTGACATTTCATGTGTCATAACTAGTTTTCTTTTTTAAATATTCTAATTGTAAAGATGAATTCAAAATGAATATTTTAAATTAAACTAATTCAAAAAAATGACAAAAAAATAAATAAAGTTTAACATAAGAAATGTTATAGAGAATGACATGGGATTCTCATGTGACAATCAAACGTTGTTTTTTTTTTTCTTTCTTTTTAAATATTGGCTAGTTAATTTGTTTCTGTTTTAATATTGTGAATCTAAAAACTAGAAATTAACAAATTAGTTTGTGCAAAAGTATTAATTAATGAATGTATAGAGTTAGTGGGGGGTAAGTTAATGTGGATTTAATTAGTGGAGTGTGTTTATAGTGGGGTGCAGTAGTGGTGATAATGTTGAGACTTAAGATTGTGGGGCATCTTTCTAACTATTTAGTGAAAATTAGAACTAGTCAAAATGTTTGCTTTGATACCGAAATATAAATATTCCATGAAGCTAAAGATTTTGTGTCCCAAAACAACAAAGAAAAATAAAAAATATGTGAATTTCAAGTTTTCTTTAATAGTTTTATAATTCTTTATCCAGTACTCCAATTAATGGACCCATCATATATATTTTAATATGACTGTATTGAGTGTAGCATGTGTACATGTGATATAGAATTTCTTGTCTATTCTATTAAGAAATTTTCTGCTTTCTGACATATTGTAACCCAGCATAAAACACGAAATGCTAGTACTCAAGAAAGGGAAATTTCATGACACATGTATGAATATTATTTTCACCACAGAAATCACGATACATTATTATCATTCATTTATTTTTAAATAAAAAAGAAATCATTTGATCCACCATAATCACTGAGATAAAAAATATTACCCTACACACGTTATATAATTTCCCAAAAGAGATAGGGTAGATACATTTACTAAATTGATCAAACATTGAATACATATATATTTTTTTAATCTACCATCATTTTTTATATCACAAACCACATTTAACATAAAACCAGCAACACTTACCATGAAAACCTTGGCTGCAGAATTGAGTGCATTGATGATCATCTTCCTATCAACAGGCCCAGTAATCTCAACCCTCCGATCAGCCACCACCGGCGGCACCGCCGCACAGACCCATTCGCCGTCTCTGACGAGCTTCGTGGTCGGATCGAATCCCGGTAACTCACCCTTATTGTACCTCATCTGAGCCTCCTTCCTGCACTCTATAGCATACTTAATATCTCCCTTAAACTCTCTCTGCAAATCCACAACAAACTGCAGAGCATCTTTGCTCAAAATGGTAGCAAATTCTTCATCATATCTTCCCCTTATTTCAACTCCCTCCGGAGCATCATAGCCCACCACATCCAACATTTTTTTTTTCAAGAAATTGTGTAAATAATATAACAGATATGATGAAATATATATAATATGTAGATTTTTTTGGTGGGATTGGTGGAGATGGCAATTAGGGAGACATTTATAGGCATGATATATATAGATGATTGGATTTCTCCATTACGAATTATGCATATATTAATAAAAAAAAATTGATACGAGAAAGGATCAAATTAATTATTTATATATCGATGATGTTATTCGATCTGCACATGTAAATGATATAAAAAAAATTGAGATATTAAACATTGGATTTTGCCTTATCGGTGTGGAGGTGCGTCAGCTCGTTGTATTAATTAATTATTATATATTAGAGCAATGGTTTGGGTTTTAGTAATATATTATTTTAAGGCTAAAATGGTCGATGACAAAGATAACACTTACTATAATGACGAGAAGAAAACAAAAAAATTAAATTTAAAAACTACAAGTGCTCTGAGAAAAGCACTGGTATTTGGTATTATATTATTGCATGCATGGTAGCATCAAATTTAGTGCTTTTTGGTTAATTTATTTTTTAGTGGACTGTGACATATTGAAAGATGGTTTAATTGCTAAAAAAAATGAGCACCACAACTTGCAATTTAAATATGTCTTTTAAAAATTTGTAATAATAATTGTTCAATTTTTTTATTTATAATAAATTTAATACTCTTAAATTTTTTCGGCCATTGAAATTAATGAGAATATATGTATATAACTAAGTTAGTGTTGTAAAATTCTTTTCTAAATAATTGTGGAATTTTTTTTTAACCAAACTTTTTTGAGTTCACCATAATACCCCTATTGACTTGTGGGGCCGGTCAAAATTTATAAAACAACACAAATTTGGAGTAGTGCGTGGATCTCATCCAAAATTGTTTAGCTTCAATTCTTAGACGATAAATATTAATTAATTTTTATTATTTTATAGTTAATTTTTACTTTTTTAATAAGCAATATTATACTAATTAATAAATTCGATTTATGATGGTACATAAGTGATAGCAAAACATGTGGGAAGGAGGACATCATCCCCTAATTATAAATTAAGCTGCTCGAATCCATTAATCATCTATTTTAAATTATACATACATTTTTCAATTTTATTTTTATTTCAACAAGCTAAAGAAGACCACATTTTATTCTACCAGGTATCCATTACAAATAACTAGAACTGTCAAATGGGTTGAGCCGACCCGAGCCCATGGGCCAAATTTAATATGGCGGTCCAGCCTGAAACATTTCGAGCCTACAAATTCATGGTCCCAGCCCAACCTGAAATTCGGATCGGACTGGGCTGCCCGTGGACCAAAAGTTAATTTTTCAAATTTCCTTGGACCGCTTGGCCCCGTCCGAACACATTTCGGGCCTATAAAAGGAGGCCCATTCTGATTTATCGGGCTGGACCAATTTTGTCACCTATACAAATAACCAAAAGAAAATGAAAGAGAATTAGAGAAAATGGAAAAAGGTAAAAATACTCATGTTGCTTACTTATTATCGCAGAGTACAAAGATATACTAGGCAAACAATTTATTAATACACAATATATTACATATCATTTATTTTGTTTTTCACACTCGAGGCAAATTAAATACACGCATACAACTCACTCAAACTGAACACAAACTAATTAGTTCAAACACACACGCACACATCCCAATTACAAAAGAGATCGAGATCATGATCGATCGATCAGCCACTGGGATTAACATCCTCTAATCCATATGCCCACCGACACCATGGGGATAAACACATGACGAAGCTGCACGAGGCACATTGAAATCCAGGCTCTTCATATACATCATCATGACACAGGTTGCATCGCTTTTTTGTGGTTATGATTTGAAATGTGAGAGGGTGGTGAGGGAGATGATGAGCGATACTCACATTCACACGGTACTGCTGTCTCCCGAAGTTGATGTTTCTATACTTACCCGATGTAGTAGGAAAGCATTCGGGATGGAAGGATTGATCGCAGTCTCGGCAGTGATACATCCATCTCTTCGGATGCATTTTCTCTTCACAGCTGCCGCAGTAGAACTCAGTTGGATTGTAGGCGGGGTATGTTAACGGCAACCGGTGCTTCTCCAATCTATGTTTATTCCGTGACGGCAGCCACACACATTCACGACATATTGCGAATTGGCAGCTCTGACATGTGTAAAAGTTTCTTGCTTCCGATATAACACCATAACAACCATGACAGAAACTTTTTGAGTGATTGTCTACAACCAACCTGAGATAATGATGATCTTGTGGGTGAGCTGCGTGTTTTATGGTGTCGGGAAGAGAAGCACACTTGATATCTATTTCGAAGTCGCATCCTGTACAAGCATAAACGAGCCCATTCGTTTGAAGATCACAAAAATCACAGCGTGACCAATCTTCCAGTTTCTCATTAGTTTGAAGCATTAGCTTGTGATCCTTGATGGAGTGGAGTGGAAGAGAGGGGAGCTCAGGTGGTAAGTTGAAGCAGGACAAGTGGAGAAAGTAATTGCACTCACCACAACTCATGTAACCATTTTCAGTAGTAGATGATTTTTGATGATGAATGGGCATTGTGCAGCCGTCACATGTTGTTAATGCTAGTCCTCGACCATTTTCAAGATCATCGTCATCATCGGAATCCTGAGATGATGGCGACGCTGAAAACGTAATAAAACTCAGTGGATGATGGTGGTGTTGGAACTCGAATTTGCCATTGATGATCTTCTTGTCGTCCTCGGCAGGAGGGGTGGAGATTTCTCTACTTTCAGCTCTCTTACTCTTCACAAATGGTTTGATTATCTCCTCGTATGCCTCATTTATTGGAACCATGATAATGTCTTCAGGATCATCATCAGCTGCTGTATTAATTCTGGAAAAAATCAATCACAAAAAATATCAATATATAGAATGTCTTCAATTAATATTTTTTGTAAAAAAATAACATTTAAATTTTACAGTAGTATATAGAAGGTAAACAATTAAGAGGGAGACTTGGAGTAGCGAAGCAATTGGTGCGGCCTGACTTTTGTAATTTTTTAATTTTTACTTTTTTCGATTTTTTGTTTTTTATTATCTTAAATATAAATTCTAAAATTACATTATTGAACCCTAAAACTAAACTAAATTAATTTAATTATTTTTATTCGACGTCTCAGGTTGTGCACTCACATGACACTAACGTGTGTGCTAATGCAATACGCTCTATGACGAATTTTTTTGAATTAAATATATACCCTAATTAAAAGAAATCTGTGAACCCTATAATTAAAGTGAATTAAATTATCTTTATTTTTGTTTCGACGACTCGCACAGTGCATTCGTCCGGCGCTAATGCATGGGCTCTCATGCACTACGCTCGATAATTATTATTTTTTAATTAAATATGAATCCTAATTGAGATTAATAAACCTAATCGGGATGAATAAATCTTAATTGAGATAAATAACGCTTTTGTAATACAAGTAGCAGACTGATATGTTTAGGCCACGAGTGATATTTTTTCTGGGCGATTTTATTTTATTTTTTTGCCGGAGAGGGTCGCGGGTTGGACTTGAGCACGGGCTGACCCGTTTTCTAGAAGGTTTTTTTGCCAACAATTAATAATTATAGAAGGTAAGTATATAGCAGAAAATGAAACTTACTCGGTAGAAGTAGCGGGCGGTGATGTGTGGTTGGTGGCACACTTGATATGGACGACATAACTACAAAGCTGACAATGATAGACCCAACATCTGATTCGCAAAGCTCCTCTGCATATAGCACACTCATATTCATATTGGATGTATTTACCGGGGGTGTGAAAAGCAAGCCAGAGTTGGTGTTGGGGGTGGTGACGAGGGAAATCCGCAGTGATTGGCAAGGCTGCACAACTCTCATGTATGCAGTAGTCGCAAATGGTGCAGATGTATGAGTTTCCTTTCTCCACTGTACCACAGGCATCGCACTCGAACGAGAACGACCTCGTCTTCTTCCTAAAAGACCTCAGTTCATGTTGAGGGTGACTCGGATGCTGCTGCTTCTTCATTTCTTCGAGTTCGAGACCCCCCGCACATCCCAAGTGCATCCACAACTTACAACCTTCACTGCAAATGTATATAAGCTGACTCCAAGAGTTACCATCATCACAAACTGCACATCTAGTACTGTCTTCACCAACTGCTACTTTCCCACTATCTTGCTGTGTGAGTCTGTGTGAAGGGTGCAGAGGATGCCTAATCTCTCTCGGCATTTCTAAGCATTCTTCGTGTAAGACATCACTAAATCCACAGTTGTCGGTGCAGCACCCATAGGCTACCTCCCCGGGTAAAAAGAATCTGTAACAACCGTAACACCAATTAGCCCACCGATAAGAACCAGTCTCCGTGTCGCGGTTCGGGACCCGTCTCAGCGGATGTTCATGAAAAAAATGCTCAATCATCTCATGTTCCTCCATCTCTCTCTTAACAATCTTTTCTTTTCTTTGCTCTCTTTTGTTTTTTCCTTAATTTCTCTCTTCTTCTCCACTACTCACTTAATTGGATGTTACATATATATAATACTCTATATATGTATCTTGATTAATTGTACGTCCAACAAAAGTAGAATCATGTAAACTAACTTGCAATGTGGGTAAAGAATAACATAAGAAAAGTAAATTAGACCACGCATGCCAAAAATTCATATTCTTTTCTTAGTTTAATTTTGTGTTGCAATTAATATTTTTAATTAGATTGATGGTATATATATGTATAAATTCATTTATCAACCACATTAAAAAAAAACATATATATACTAGCTAGTAGATAAAGATAACACAATTCATGCATTGTTCAAGTTCATAATCAATTAGGTCCAATGTTTATTTATGAGTAATGTTATGCTTGTTTGATTGAAGGTTGTCCAGAGCAATAAAGACAGAAAGCTTGAAAATTGGTTCAAAGCAACAAGAAAAAAATGGCGGACAAAACATATGGGCGTGGATGAACACGAAACAAAATAAAATTTCTTTCGTCCATAATAATATGAACAAAAATACTCATAATATCATGACAAAATACTTAAATAAAAAATGTTATATATACATTCTTTTCTTGGTTTATAATGTGTCAAAATATTCTTAAATTGAAATTAAATGCGTAAAACTCACATATGACATAAAGAAAAATCATACCAAATATATCAAATTAAATTAATTACGTACATTCTTTTCTTGTTCATAAGAAATTAAAAAGCAAACGAAAAAAAAAGATGAAAAGGAAAGAGAATTGGCTACTTTTCTTCGAGGAGTAAGTTATAAAATTCTATCATAAGCTTTTCAAAAAAAACATAATTGAAGAATCCTCATCAATTCTTGTAATCTTGACGTATATAATTAATTCTTAGTAAAAAATTAAATGATATTGATTCTTATTTAATTCCATGTAAACTTTAAAATTCTGTCTTCATAGTTCACGAAAGGAATGATACTTTAGATTATATTTTATTTTTTGAAATATGAATATTTTACATTCAACTATTTCGAAAAAAATGATCAGTTGCCTTAAAAAGTTAAGACGACAAATTTTAACTTGGGGATTATAAATACTGTTATTTAACATCCTCAAATTTCTAGGAAAAAAATCACCGCGGATAAGTAAAACTATCATATAAATTTTCTATGATTTTATATGTTTTATTTTATTTTAAGTTTCTAGATTAAAAAAGGAATTGTATATTTTTTTCCTTCTGGTATTTAATGGTGTTATCTTGTTGATTTTGTGTAAAAATTTGATTTCATAAATTAACTCGAAAAGGATAAGAGGTTTTATCAATTAATTTGTCAAATCGTAAGGTAAATAGAAATAGTATTGTCAAAAGAAAGATAATAATAAATTTTAAAGAAAGCATGCATAAAACTAGGGCTGTAAATGAACCAAACTGTTCGTGAGCTATTCGGGTATCGGCTCGAAAAAAGTTCGATCGAAACTCGTTCGTTTATTAAACGAGCCGAATTCGAGCTTTTTTTCGAGCTCGATAATTTTCTCGAGCCGAACTCGAGCTACTCGCGAGCTTCTCACGAGTAGCTCGAGTTCGACTATAAACGAGCTTTTATCGAGTAGTTCGCGAGCTTTTAATCGAACTTCTAATCGAGCTTTTAATCGAGCTTAATCGAGCTTGTAATCGAGCTTTGACAAATAAGCTAAAAAAATTTAAATTTTCACCCCCAACATGATTCAAACATTAGCCAAATGTATTTCAATTTGTTATTATAGTCACTCGACCAAATTATTAACAATTATGTTAATTGAATCAAATAACGTTTTTATAACAATTCTCCAAAACTTAAATATATGCAAATATTTATATATTATATTTATATAAACATATATAATATCATATTGTCAATTTATCAGATAAATATATTCAACTAATAATAACAAACTATATGAACTCTACGAAATCTAAGAATTAGTATTATCATAAAAAAACGGAATCAATTAATGAGATTTACAAACATTAAGTTAAGATTATTTTATTAAACAAAAAATAGGAATATGTAAATAGATTTATATGATAAAAAAATAATGTAATAAAATATTAATTATCCAACTTTAAGATATCCATTTAAAATTTATTTAGTTAAAATATTAATATAAAATAGTATATTTGAATTTTGAAGAAGTCTAACAAAAAACTATCTAATTATGAGGTAATTAAAATTATAGTTTATAGTTATAATTAAGAATTGAGATTTGATAATGAAATAAACACAAATGAATTTGATTAAACCTATGATATCAAACAAACATCATTATATTGATCACAATTATTCATCAACAAACAATTAATAGTGTCTGATAATTACTTAGTTCATTTGATTCGACAATATATATTATATCAATTTACTCAATTATTATATAATATACAAATATTATGTATACTTTAGCGTGCCTCATTGAAATATTTAATTTATATACCAATAAAATAAAAGAAAATTGAGATATAACAATAAAAATAAATTATGATTTATAAATCATATTATAAAAAACTTTAAAATTTGTGTTCGAATTAAGATTATTATAAATATTTACTTATCAGTTGGAACATGTGTGAATGTGTAGTAAAAAATAATAAACTAACAAGAATAATGAACTATATCATCAATCAACTAATATAATTACAATTTATATAAAAATGAAACTGAATAATCGATAAAATAGTAAGAAAATGAGATATGTTTGAATTATAATTTATAAATTGCATAATACAAAACACTTTGAAATTTGAATTTGAATTAAGATGATTGTAAAATATTTGTATATTGAAGTTTGAAAAAAAAATAATAAGCTATCATGGATAGTGAGATAAATTACTAATTAACTAATGAATACAATTTTTAAATAAAAAGTGAAAATGAATGATGATAAAAATAAAATAAAATGAGACATGAGTAAATTATGATTTATAAATTATATTAGAATTTTTTTTTTTGAAATTTTAATTCAAATTAAGGTAAATATATATTAAAATTTGAATACACCTATATTAATAATGAAAAATAATTAAATGAGTAATAAGCATGACTACAATTACATAATTAAGTAATTAGTTTAAAGAAAATAAAATAAAAATAAACATAATTAAAGAAAATCTAGAAAAGAAAAGAAAAGGACTCGATCACAAATTTTATTATTATCGAGCTTTAATCGAGCTTTTTATCGAGTTTTTTTAATCGAACTTGAACATATCCTTATCGAGCCGAACTCGATCACGAATTTTTTAATTCGAGCCGAACTCGAACTCAAACTCGAAGCTCGAGTCGAACTCGAGCTCGAGCTCGAACCGAGTATAACTTAAACGAGCCGAACTCGAGCTTGAAGGTATTCGGCTCGATTCGGCTCGTTTACAGCCCTACATAAAATCCGAGGTGAAAATTATGATAATAATAAATTTTAAAGATCTATATCGGCCTATCGAGCCAATCCCTCACCCCAATCCACATTGTGTGAAAGTCCAAATTTATCGCACCATGAGCTTTTCGATCCCAGTTCAATCCAATCAGTCACAAAACTCTAACAATCACTCTTTATACTCATTCAATTCTTGAAATTTCATCCATCAATATATGATAAAACAAGCTATATTTAATTTATGAAGAAATTACATACCATTCCTCCCATAGCATGGACTCCACGCCTATGACAAGTCCTAATGAGCAAGTCGGAGTAACTTTTCATGAAATGCTGCGTCATGCCAACTTGAACCCGATCGGGCAAAAGGCGGTCGGGCTGAGCCTGAAATGTCTTGACATAACTAAAAATGTAGTCCCATCGACCGCAGTTCAACCCGATCGAATGATCCTTAAGTTCATGAAGAATTTTATCCATTTGAAACACTGCTGGAAGTGCTTCAATCAAAACAGTAGCCCTAATGCTCCCCTTCTTGATTCCCGCCAATTTCTCGGCCCGTTCGAACACCCCGTTCCATATCCTCGCTTCCATGATCACAATTTAGTTACTACTCATAAAGGTGCGCTCTGAGTAGTCCGACTTAAAAAGGGGTATGCATGAATAGAAATTCCTACGTACCTCGAGTGTTCCATCTTTGGGAGATAGAAAAAGGGCCCGAACCCTTTCCCCTGCCTTTGGCGAAATGTATACCAATTGTGGAAGAAGTAGAGGCCAAAGTCGAGTAGGCAGCCGGTGGCGGGCTCACCGTCAATGAGGACGTGAGCCTCCGGTAGGTGCCAGCCCCTCGGGCGAACGAACAACGTCGCGATACGTTGGTTGAGCTTGTAAACCTTGTCCCTGGCTTTGTCATGGAATGTTATAGTTCCATTGATAGCATCTCTCAAGTTAACTTGCCCTCTCATGAGATTCTCCCAACTTGGTGAAAGTGCATCTTCTAAATCAGCCTATATAAAGAATTCATACAAATAATTTCAAGTTTTGTTACATGGCTATTTAGTAATGTGGGAACTATATAATTGTTAGAAATGGAAATACATATATATAGAGTTTTATTTCTTCTTAATGTTCGGTGTATTGTTGTATTAAGATATTTTGGTAGAGCCACTATAAATGAGTAGAGATCCTCTAGTCCCACTTGTGTGTGCCAACCGTGTGCCACCATAAAAATTATATATTGTTAATAATGTTTTTTATAAAAATAAAATTTGTTTTATCATAACTAATAATAATTAATATTTATTGTAAAAAAATTAAAATTTTATAGTAAAGGTGTATAACATTGTACTATCTCAAGAGAGAACATACTTATTTAATCTGAATTAGACGTTGGAGATCATTATTAATTATGAACTTTATAGTTCAATATTGGTACCATGAATCTTTGACGATTAAATCCAGTTATCCTTCAAAACCTAAAAAGGAAATAAATAAAAAAATATATATATGGCCATCTATCGGAAATGAGATCACTTATTACATTCCCTATTATATATTCTTTTTTAATTTATTATGATTTATTTTAATTTTAATTTTATATTTAGGATCCATCCTTCCCCAATTAGGATATATTAAAAAAAATTAGTTATGCAATACCAAATATAATAGAAATGGCAATAAGGGATCTGCTCTGCATCTATCGAGAAGTTAGAGGTAGATCGCGGGAAGGCTTACCATAACAACTATCAAACAGATCAGATCCCTTACTACGAATAGTGTGACATTTCATGTGTCATAACTAGTTTTTTTTTTTATGTAATATATTCTAATTGAAGGATGAATCCTAAATAAATATTTTAAATTAAACTAAATCTTAAAAAAATGAAAAAAAATCAAGTTTGACATAAGAAATGTTATAGAGAATGACATGGGATCTCACGTGAAAATCAAACGTTGTTTCTTTTTTTAAAAATATATATTGGCTAATTAATTTGTCTCTGTTTTAATATTTTTTAATCTAGAAACTAGAAATTAACAAGTTAGCTTGTCCAAAAGTATTAATTAATTAATTAATGTCTTTAGAATTAGTGGGGGTAAGTTAATGTGGATTTAGTGGAGTGTGTTTATAGTGGGGTGCAGTAGTGGTGATAATGTTAAGACTTGAGATTGTGGGGCATCTTTCTAACTATTTATTGAAAATTAGAATTAGATAAAAGATTTGCTTTAATAGTATAGATTTCTTCTCTATACTATTAAGTAATTTTCTGCTTTCTCACATATAGTACCCCAACATAAAACATATTATGAAAGGGAAATTTCATGACGTGTATGAATATTACTTTCACCACAGAGATTATATATGATAATTCATTTATTTTTAAATAAAAAAAATCATTTGATGCATCGTGAATCACCGTGATGAAAAATATTACCCTACGCGCATTATAAAATTTCCTCAAAGAGAAAGGTAGATACATTCACTAAATTGACAAAGCATTGAATATATATATATATATTTTAATCTACCATCATTTTTTATATCACAAACCACATTTAACATATATAAAACCAGCAACACTTACCATGAAAACCTTGGCTGCAGAATTGAGTGCATTGATGATCATCTTCCTATCAACAGGCCCAGTAATCTCAACCCTCCGATCAGCCACCACCGGCGGCACCGCCGCACAGACCCATTCGCCGTCTCTGACGAGCTTCGTGGTCGGATCGAACCCCGGTAACTCACCCTTATTGTACCTCATCTGAGCCTCCTTCCTGCACTCCATAGCATACTTAATATCTCCCTTAAACTCTCTCTGCAAATCCACAACAAACTGCAGAGCATCTTTGCTCAAAATGGTAGCAAATTCTTCATCATATCTTCCCCTTATTTCAACTCCCTCCGGCGCATCATAGCCCACCACAGCTAACATTTTTTTTTTCAAGAAATTGTGTAAATAATAAAACAGATATGATGAAATATATATAATATGTAGATTTTTTGGTGGGATTGGTGGAGATGGCAATTAGGGAGACATTTATAGGCATGATATATATAGATGATTGGATTTCTCCATTACGAATTATGCATATATTAATTAAAAAAAAATTGATACGAGAAAGGATCAAATTACTTATTTATATATCGATGATGTTATTCGATTTGCACATGTAAATGATATAAAAAAAATTGAGATATTAAACATTGGATTTTGCCTTATCGGTGTGGAGGTGCGTCAGCTCGTTGTATTAATTAATTAATATATATTAGAGCAATGGTTTGGGTTTTAGTAATATATTATTTTAAGGCTAAAATGGTCGATGACAAAGACAACACTTACTATAATGACGAGAAGAAAACAAAAAAATTAAATTTAAAAACTACAAGTGCTCTGAGAAAAGCACTGGTATTTGGTATTATATTATTGCATGGTAGCATCAAATTTAGTGCTTTTTGGTTAATTTATTTTTTAGTGGCCTGATATTGAAAGATGGTTTAATTGCTAAAAACTGAGCGCCATCATTTCTAATTTAAATATGACTTTTAAAACTTTGCTACAATAATTGATCAATTTTTTAATTTGTCAATAATAATTGATTAATTTTTTAATTTGTAATAAATTTACCACTCCTATTTTTTTCGACCATTGAAATTATGAGATGGCGCAATATTTTTCCATATGTACCCATTAATTAAATTTTTAGAGTGTTAAATATGAGTGATTTTTATTATACAACGTCAGATTTTTAATTGTTGATATTTTATTGCTACAAATTAAAATGTCGGGTTACTAATGCAATATTTTAAAAGTCGTATTTAAATTGTAAGATTTTAATTTTTAGCAATGACGTCGGATCATTCAAAGGTGGTAAATTTTTTATCAATTAATCATTGAAAGATCCCATCCTTACAATAATTAAACTCTTAATCGGCTTATGTAGTTATGTTTATATTGAAATTAAAATTTTAAGAAAAATAAATAAACTATGTTAGTTGACACAAAACTTAGGAGATTATCACGAATTTTGCTTGTCGTAGCAGGTAAAGTTTGACAAAAAATTAAAGTAAGTCAAATTATCTTGTACATAAAATATACATGAGACTTGCCCGAAAGAACTATAACTTTTAATGTTGAAAAGTATCGTGTATTTTTTTATTGGTAAGTATTGTTAACAAAAATTATAAAAAAAGGCGATGCTTTTTTGTAATTACTACTATGTTTTTGGATTAAAAAATATCTCTTATAATACTAACAATATAATGTGTCTTGCGTACACCAACGCTTGTACTACACACGCCCCGATTAGAGTTGTCAATTCGATCAGGCCAGCCCGGGTGGGCTTCAAGGCAAAACAATTCAGCCAGCCCAGGACAACTAGTGAAACGTGGGCTTAGTGTGGGATTTCATAAGATATATGAGCTCAGCCCAACCCATGGGCCGTGCTTGGAGTTTGCTATAAGTGGGTTTTGCATAATTTTTGTATGGATAATTCTATTCACAGCCCCATTTTTCTCTTTGTAATCCCCATTAATTTTTTAAATATAAACATTAATATGATAGATTTTTTTACCCTTGTAGCCACATCAATTAAAACCTACAAAGAATTATCAAATCTCCAATCCAACTTAAATCTTTGGAGATTTTTTTTTTCTAGTTTCCAACTACCAAAAAAATTATTCCTCCATTTTCTATCAATACATCATAACTTCCATCAAATGCCACTTCCTGTTGTTCTCGACTGATTCTTCAATCTAGGAAATGTTCTTTTTTTTTTTTATTAATCTTAGCTGAGAACAATAATTTTTTTATCATATAGATACATAATTTATAAAAAAAAAAGATAAAAACTACATCACAACAATGAATTTTTCTTTGGAAAATGATTTAATTGCACTATGACATTTTTTTGCAGTTTCCTGGAAGCGTGGCTGCAAGCAAGTTCAACTACACATTTATTACAAATTCCTGGAAAAAAAAATGAAAGTTCGAAATTCATGGAGAAATCGAAGTTGAAATAAAAAAATTCAATTTGAACACTAGTGAAAGAAGAGTAAAAAAAATGAAATTCACCAATGTTGTGGAATCTGCAAACTAAAAAATAAGTGGGAGAACGAGCATTTGGAAAATCTAATAATACAAAAAAATAATTAAAATTTTGAAGATTCTTCGTACAATTTTTGTTCGTGAAAAATAATTTCATCACAATCGATTATTTAATATAAATGTCAACGTGATACAAGTTACAACTGATTTTTTCTCTTAACATTAAATTAAGAACATTGATTCAAAATTCATAATTGATATTATTTTCGACAATCAATTTTTTTTTATTTTAAAAGTTACGAAGAAGACGAGGAATAATGTGGGATGTAGGGGCTATATTATATTTAGGGTTTTAAGAGATGTGTTACAGAGGTAAAATAGTCTATGTTATTAATATCTATATCTATACATACATTAAAGTAAAATAGTAGATGTAAAATTATAAATAAAAAATATTAGTAAAATATTGATTAATAATAAAATTCATGTCGACAAATATGCGAATGAATGTCTTTGGTGGAGTGGTTAGTGGCTCTATGGCTATCTTTGTGACTCGCTTGTTCGAACCATGAGGGATCAACTTTTTTAATTTTTTTTTTTAATTTCCTTTTGTTAGTTATTATTATTATTATTTTTATTTTGGTTCTTGGTTCAATTATGCCAAGAAACATTTTTTTTCTAGGTTCTTTGTTCAATTTTCTCTCTTTTTCGTTTGTTTGTTTTTTTTTTAATTTTCAGATCAACAACTTTTTTTCAGTTTTATTCTTTTGGAATTTGCGGGAAATATTTTTTTGGGTTAGTCTTAATTCTTTTTTTTTTGTTAGTTTTGTTTTTGCTCTTTAATTTTAGAATTTTAATCAATGATAACTTCTTGAATCTATTGATAGTTGGAAAACTTAGCATTGAAGATCATTTATCTTCTAAATTTTATTTACATTTAGATCTTCGACATTTTACCTTCTAATCATTATTTACATTTACCGAGTTAATTACATAGTTAGAAGAGGTTTGAGTTATTAATTCTTTTGATATAAATGGTGGATATTGGTATTGAATTTTTTTTTTTTTACATAAATGGTTGATGTTGTTATTATCTTGATTTACAATTCAAATATAAACTCAGATAATTTCAAATCCTAACCTCATCACATATCCTCTCGAATTTCAATATTTTTTTTGTTGGAAAGTGATAATGAAATTTCCATTGATGTCGAACAAGACGCATAATTGTTGGCTGACGAAAATCTTTTATAAATTTTCATGAAAAAAGTAAATGTCTTTTAACAAAACAAAATGAGATAGAAGTTGTATGTGTATGATTATTATGTACTTATAACAATTATTTCTAACACAATATGATATTATATAACAAAAATGTAATTAAGTTTACTTTTAAAAAAATATTGTAAATGTGCATATAATTATAATTTGAAAAATGACAAATATAATGTTGTATATATAAAGTATCATTTGATATACTTATAATGATTCTATATTATTACTATTAGAACCAACATAGTTTTTTCTCCTAAAGAATTGTCAATTCAGGATCTAAAAGATGAGTAATCTATCAATTCAGGACCTAAATAAAGAGAACTATCAATCTAGGACTTGAAAGATGAAAATTGTCCATATAGGACCTAAAAAATCATGTATTCTAATAACTTTTAAGTTTTTAATTATTTTTCATAATTTATTTATTAAATTTAATAGATAATAAAGGAATTTCATTGAAAATTAATAAAAAAATAATTAAAAATAAAAAGAAATCAAAATAATGAATTTTTAGGTCCTAAATTTACAATTTTCATATTTCAAATTAGTGATCGATTACCCATATTTTAGGTCCTAAATTGATAATTCAAAAAAAAATTCTTGAACTTTAAACGTTTAAAATAGTTTCCGTACATTGTACGAGAGAAATACCAATTTATATATTATAAAATAATGAAGGCTGTAAGGAGAAAAATAAGAATTATGTTTAGAATTTCCCTTTTTGTACTTTTGTTAATGCTCAATTGTAAATATATATCCATATATGTGTGTATGTGTGTGTTGGGTTGGGCCCGGCCTAGGGTGGACTTTAAGTGAGTTTTGAATAATTTTCTTATTACTTTTATTAATGCTTAAAAATTATTATTATTATTATTATTATTATTATTATTATTATTATTATTGTGTGTGTGTGTGTTGGTTTGGGCCGAGCTTGGAGTGAGTTTTAAGTGAGTTTTTCATAATTTTCTTATTACTTTTGTTAATGCTTAAAACCAGATAAAAATGTATTTTTTTGTGTATATATACATATATGTGTGCGCACGCGTATCTATATATAGTAAAGTTATTGTTTACTGTTTTGAGCAGATAGTAAATAATGACATTAACTTATATAACTTAATTTACTTATGAAATATATATATGTACGGACATATATATTTCATCCAAGCATAATAAAACAATGTTAGTGAAACCTTTAAATTAACACAACAATCTTGATCTTAAGATAACATTAATTAACTTATACTTCCTTAGTTTCATAAAGATTGATATTTTAGATTTTACAATAAGAAATAAAAATTAAAAAATGTCACAAATATACTCTTCCTCCCCATTAAGTTATATTTTCCTAATATATCTTAATTTTCTCTCTCAATGTTATATGTATGTCTCTATATCTCCTCTTAATTTTCTCAACATATTTATGGACAATATTTTATAGGGGTAAAATTGGGAGGAATAGTGTTAAAAAGTGTAAAATGTTGTAGAGACTCTTTCCTGTGAAAGGCCCAATACGAGGTCAGAACACAGATTGAGGTCGTCAACTAAGGGACCTCGAATGAAATCGAAGGGATTGAGGTCAACCACGTCAAGATAATTGTTCGGTATTTTATTTCACCTAAAATACTACTCGCAAGAGAACGAGGTAAATTATAGTAAAATAACGGTGAACAAGGTCGTATCCACAGAGACTGGCTATGTAATGCGGCTAAGTACTCAATTCTATTGTCCTACTTTATCTAGAGAACTGAATTAATAGTTGAATTTAATTAACTAAATATTGTTAAATAAATAAATAGATCAAACAAAGAAACCGGATAAACAGATATGATAACAGATCCTAGGGTGTTGTTGTTAAATGAATTTCCCGATTTTCAGATAATTTATTCAAACAATTTAATTCTAAATCTTGTAAGATAATCACTAATATAATCACAAGCTCTCTCTCGAGTAAATTATGAAAGTAGATTAGATTCTAATTCTTATCTCTCGATCTCGAATTATTATCTAACTTCGATTAGTATCTTAGATTTATTCTCCTCACGACACCTACCAATCTCTCGATCTAGCAGTCTCGTGTTATGCAATCCTATTCCGTTAATCTATTAACCTCTTTCGAGTGAATAACAAATTAACTACACTTGTGCAAAAGCTAATCAATTCAATCACACAAGACAACATAAATCCAGGATGCATAAACAAGAAATAGAACCAAACAATAAATCACTTCAAATCGTAAAATCCATCAACGTTCAACAATCCTAGGATCTCAAGAAATTTAGCTACTCATTTTGTATTCAAAATATAAAGAGAATAAATACACAAAAGTAGTCAACATGATAATTCTAATCAAATAACGCATAAAATGAACTTAGTCTATGATGTGCTTCTTTAATCTCTCTGTAGTCTCTTCACCGGTTTGCTACGTTCTCGCTCGTTTCTCATCCGATTAACTCGATTCAAGTTGCAGCGCGCTCCTCACTGGATCCTCTATCTTATTAGGTAGTTTTCAAGCTCAATTGATTCTCATAAAATAAATGACATCGAATCCCTTCAAAATGAGCATATACGTGATACTGCACAAAATATGAAAAACTATGCGAAACTTGTTAATTCATACATAAAATGCTCATCAACTACCATCCAACTAGACCTCAAAATGTATGAAAATCATTGAAAAATAAGGGTTTATCAATAATGGAATCAGGTTACTATGTGAAGGGACAAAGTCAAAACCCTAGCGATGATAAGGAAACGGCTAGAATAAACCCTAAAAGAGATTAGCCATTCCGAAAAAGTCGGAAGATGGTTGTGTGATGCCTTGTATATAAGTGCGTTGAAAATTTGGGTACGGGGCATTCGGAATCAAAGACAACAACCTACATTCATTAAAGAACATCCACCAAATCTAAATCGAACACCATGTTTACTTTATAAAGCTCTATATTTCATCATTCATTCTGTTTATTCTCTCAATAAGGATTGATTTCTGACTTGAGCGTCGGACACCGATCAATCGTCAACACTCCGACGGTCCTTGGCTTCACATTGTTTTCTTTATTTTGTAGATTGTCAGAGCCTGGATTCCAGACTCATTAATTACGGAACGCGAGTTCTACAAACGTCAAATAATTTACAACAAAATTAAGAAGTTAAAACATCAATCTTTATGAAATTGAGGGAGTATAACTTTAGTTACAATTTTTTAAACTTTTCTTAGTAAATTTATTTGAATCATGTATTTTTTAAATGATGACATTAACTTATTTGAGAACCACTCGCCTACCCACCGTAGGCACGAATTAATGTGCTCATCGTTGATGTTAGCGATAAATTAATATTAATTAGGATTGGTTATAATATAATAATTTTTTTATCATAAACATTATTAAAATTATATATTTTAATATTGGGACAAGGCTAAAACACATAGAGGATCCCATCCAAAATTATTTAGTTTCAATTCTTTGATAATAAATGTTAGTTATTTTTTTTATTACTTTATAGTTAATATTTACTTTTATCATACGTAATATTAAACTAATTAATAAATTCAATGCATGGTGGTATATAAGTGAATAAGTGATAGCAAAACATGTGGGAAGAAGGACATCATCCCCTAATTATAAGTTACTCGAATCCATTAATCATCTATTTCGAATCATACATACATTTTTCAATTTTATTTTATTTTTAACAATACCTAATTCAACAAACTAAAGAAGACCACATTTTATTCTACCAGCGGGTATGCATTACAAATAATTAGAATTATCAAATGGGTCGGGCCGGCCCGAGTACAAGGACCAAATTAATATGGCGGCCTAGGCCAGTCCGAAACATTTCAGGCCTACAAATTCATGGCCTAGCCTAACCGGAAATTTTGATCGGACCAGGCCGTCTGTGGACCTAAGGCTAATTTTTCAATTTTCCCTGGTGGCCCCGCCCAACCTGTACACATTTTGGGCTTATAAAAACGTGGCCCAATCCGGTCCATCGAGCCGATTTTGAGATCTCTACAAATAACCAAAGAAAATGAAAGAAGTAGAGAAAATGGAAAAAAGAAAAAAAATACTTATGTTGCTTACATATTATCGCAAATTACAAAGATAGGCACACACTTTAGTAATACACAAGAATATATTACATATCATTTGTTTTGTTTTTGACAGTCGGGGCTAATTAAATACACGCATGACATACATACAACTCACTCAAATTGAACACACACCAGTTAGTTCAAACACACATGCACACACCCAATTACAAAAGAGATCGAGATCATGATCATGATCGATCAGTCACTGGGATTAATATCCTTTAATTCATTTGCTCTCCACCGACCACATGGGGATAAACACATGACAAAGTTGCACGAGGCACATTGAAATCCAGGCTCTTCATATATATCATCATGACACAGGTCGCATCGCTTTTTTGTGGTTATGATTTGAAATGTGAGAGGGTGGTGAGGGAGATGATGAGCGATACTCACATTCACACGGTACTGCTGCCTCCCGAAGTTGATGTTTCTATACTCACCCGATGTAGTAGGAAAGCATTTGGGATGGAAGGATTGATCGCAGTCTCGACAGTGATACATCCATGTCTTCGGATTTATTTTCTCTTCACAGCTGCCGCAGTAGAACTCAGTTGGATGGTTAACATAGGCGGCGTATGTTAACGGCAACCAGTGCTTCTCCAATCGATGTTTATTTTGTGACGGTAGCAACACACATTCATGACACATTGCGAATTGACAGCTCTGACATGTGTAAAATTTTGCTGCTCGCGATATAACATAATAACAAGCACGACAGAAACTTCTGGAGTGATTGTCTACAACCAACTTGAGATAATGATGATCTTGTGGGTGAGCTGCGTGTTTTATGGTGTCGGGAAGAGAAGCACACTTGATATCTACTTTGAAGGGGCATTCTGTACAGGCATAAATGAGCCCATTTGTTCCAAGATCACAAAAATCGCAGGATGACCAAGATCTCAGTTTCTCTTTAGTTCGAAGCATTAACTTGTGATCCTTGATGGAGTGGAGTGGAAGATAGGGGAGCTCAGGTGGTAAGTTGAAGCAGGACAAGTGGAGAAAGTAATTGCACTCACCACAACTCATGTAACCATTTTCAGTAGATGATTTTTGATGATGAATGGGCATTGTGCAGCCGTCACATGTTGTTAATGATAATCCTTGACTATTTTCAAGATCATCGTCATCATCGGAATCCTTTTCATTATGATTCTGAGATGATGGAGACGCTGAAAATGTAATAAAACTCAGTGGATGATGGTGGTGTTGGAACTCGAATTTTCCATTAATGATCTTCTTGTCCTCGGCAGGAGGGGTGAAGATTTCTCTACTTTCAGATCTCTTACTCTTAACAAAGGGTATGATTATATCCTCATATGCATCATTTATTGGAGCCGTGACAATGTCTTCACGATCATGATCAGCTGCTGTATTAATTCTAGAACAAATCAATCACAAAAAATATCAATATATATATATAATGTCTTCAGTTAATATTTTTTGTAAAAAACAATTTATAGTAGTATATAGAAAGTAAACAATTAAGAGGGAGACTTGGTGTAGCCAATGTTTTTAAACCCGATTCGGACATTAAACCGGTCAATTTACTGGATTACTGGTTCGATCGGTTGAACCATTTAAAAAATTCAGATGATCCCTTATATGATATTTATTTATATTTTATCTATGTACATGTTAAAATATAAAATAAAATAAAACAAACTTGCATCATGATAAATATATTAAATTAAGTTTAAAAAATGCACTTAATTTATATCAATGCTAAGTAAATAAAGTATTTATCGATACTTTTTTCATAAGTTAAACAATTAAAAATATAGTGATTATTAAATTAAAATAAACATATAGAACATCAAAATATTAGATTATGAGAAGATATATAATTAAATGTCAAAAAATTAAATATTAATTTTATTTATTAAGAATATTGTATAATTAATAGCAATTAAAACATTGTTCATTTTTATTTTATAAATCACTATTTTAGATTTTATTTCTTTTCTCCATTTATTTTAACTAAAATGATAAATTGGATGTATTTTAAACATTTATTTTAATTGTATACTAAACATTGATTTTAATTAAAATGAGATTTAGTTATTTTCAAGTTGCATATATATATATATATATATATATATATATATATATATATTATTAATATCTAAAAAATAATAAAAGCATACATTAGCATAGTGGGTTAAGTGCATAATACAAAATTGTGTATTTTTTGGAGATTTTGGGTTTGAATCATCCTTACGCATGAAAGAATTAAATATGGATCGGTTTGATCAGTTTGACTGGTTTTCACCGGGCTTAAGAGGTTTAATCGGTTTTTGACTGGTTCACTGCGGGTCATTTTCAACCCGGAAATCATATATAACCGGACCGGACACATGACCTATAACGCTCCAAAATCAAATTTGAGCCCAATTTTTTGTTTAGGGCCCAATTGTTGTAACGAGTCGTTTTATTTTAAAAATAGGCAAGTATGAGACTTCTGAGCCCACTTTCAGCCCATCCGTAAATATTTTTATTTTCGGCCCAATTGTTGTTGAAACGGGAATGAACGGACACATTAGACGATAGTTCTCGCTGAAACCTAATTTTGGCCCAAATACTCGACTCATTTCAAAATTAATGTTGATCTCATTTTATTCTAATTAGAGTTCATTTATTTTGAGTCCAAATTATTTTATATTGAGGCCAAAAGAAAAATTAATCCAGTAGATATAATTTGTGTGTGTGTGTGTGAGTATTATTTCCCCATCCCCAATTTATATTGATTAGAGAGAGAGAAGCCAAAAGAAAGAAAAAAGAGGAAAGAAGAGAGAGAGGGGGAAGCAGATCAAATGAAAGAAATAGAGAAGGTAGAGTGAGAAGCAAAGCATATCAAAGAGAAGAGGGGGAGAGAGAGAAAGAAGAGGAGAAAGATAGAGAAAGAGGGGGAAAGAGAGGAGTAAGGGAGAAGAGAGAGAGAGGGAGGGGGAGGCAGCTGCTGCTGCCGTCTGTCATCGCCTACACCGCCACCATTGCCGGAGAAGTAGGCCGCTAGTGCCATCCACCCGAAGCCACTTCCATCTTTAATCCTTCGTCGTCATCGTATCGGTCTATTTCTCGTCTTTTTTCTCCCAAATTTTAATATGTCATATAATTATGTGTTCTACATTTTGTCTTTTGATGTCATTGTCGTTTGGAGGTCGGAAACCGGCCAAATGGCCGGAAAACAGTCCATTTTGCCGTTGCCAATAAGATTTCAAAAATTGAAGATTCAGGGCTTTTGGGGTCCCAAATCGAAAAAGTTTGATTGAAACGTTATCCGAAATATTATTTTAGGTTGGGATATCATGTTGTTGAATTTTATTTTCAAGTATCCCGTTATTTGGATTTTTGCCTAAAACGTTAAATTCGTTCGGATTTTATTTTTGAAATCAAAGATTGTTAGAAAAATCTCAAATTTATATGGTTGATTTATGTTATGATAAAGGTCATCCTTGATTTATTTCATAATTTTTGGATTAAAATAAAGCGTCGTTGGATTTTGTTATCGAATATCCCATTATTTAGATTTTTACCTTAAGCATTTTATTTTGATTTGAAAGTATGTGTAGTTGAAAATTTTCAAAATTGATATACTTTAGTTCCCCTATGTCTAGGATCATCTTTTTATTTATTTTGTAATTTTGGACGAGTTTTGATTTTTATCAAATATTTAATTTAAACGGTTATTTGTACATCAAAAGTTCGGGTTTTGAGAAAATTACCAAGATCGTATAT
The DNA here is from genome assembly GCA_026008535.1 of Perilla frutescens. Taxonomy (NCBI): domain Eukaryota; kingdom Viridiplantae; phylum Streptophyta; class Magnoliopsida; order Lamiales; family Lamiaceae; genus Perilla; species Perilla frutescens. Next base: position 71,673,232 of record BRKX01000001.1, read on the forward strand.
ATTAGTCCTCATAGGTGTAGGGCCATTTCCTTGTTTATTTTGAAATCTTTGGATGATTAATGTTTTATCGAAATTCTCTTTATGCATCAAATCAAGTAGAAGACTCTAAAGTCGTGCACCCTGTGTCGAGGTCGTAGTCAAGAGAAGGAAGAAATCTTTTAATTATGTGTTTTGGCTCTAGGATTTTGATAGAGTTAATGAGTCATTACTTGACTTTGTGTAGGACGAGCTCAGTCGAGGAATCAAATAAACGAACCCTAAGTCGATGCTCTACCCCATGATTTTAAATAATGTGTGTAATACTATATTTATCTATGGTTTGAGCTAATGAGCTTTACAAGCATGCTAGGGCAAAATGAAATATCCAAATAAATGATTTTATGTTATGACTGGTTAATCTATGAAATTATCTATAGAATCATCTATGGAATGATTTATTGGATATGAAGTTATGGGATAAATGAATGAGCATGATATTAGATGCTAGCATTATACGAACTGTTATGAGATTTAGATAATCATGCTTATAAATTATTATTGGAATTGATATTATGATATGAAAGTATTGTTTAGATATACGATACCTCACGAGATAGATGTAGTAACTCTTATAAGTGATGATGTTATGTCACTAATTGATGGAGGAATGCGATCTAGATAATGCACTCTAAGTTGTGATATATGTCAGTAGATTATAAGTTAAGATTATTGCTCGACCATCTAGTATTGTCATTAATTTAGGAACTCGGTCCCTTGACCCTTCCTTATTCTATAGCATATGATCAGGATCTTAAGGTGTCACTAAGATATGATCTTTATAAATAAATCCTTACCCGAGACGGTAGGCTTAGTTAGAGCATAGTATGATCAAAGCTTCAGTTATTATATTTATAAGGTGGGTGATATCTATCCAACATGTGACTTATGTTTCAAAAACGTGTCCTATTTATGATAATATATGTTTATGTTAAAGCATGCTTCAAAATACTTTTATGGTCAATGATTCCTATCCAACATGTGTTTATGTTTCAAAACAGTGTTATCTTTATGATAAAATATGTTTAAGTTAAAGCATGCTTCAAAGTTCAAAATATTATTTTTATGGCTCATTGGAAGATACTAAACTCTATGGTTCCAATATGGTACTACAGTACAAATATGTCACTTCGGTAAAATTTATATGATAGGAAACCATATTGAGTTAACCTTCCGCGTGTTTATGAGCATAGACTTTTTATGGGCATTATAGTAAATATGTTTAATATGGAAACTATTTATTGAATGATTAAGTATATTTCAGAAATTAAAAACCCCACTGAGTATTTTCTGGCGCTCTACCCATTTATTTTTCCAAATATTTTCAGATACATGATGACGGTTGGCGGCTGACGTGGACTAATGGGACTTCTTATTTCATAGATCAGTTTTATGATTTCTAATTATTGATTATGTGTAGTTTGCGGTCAATAAGTATGAATTTTATGCTTCCGCTTCATGATTATGAAACACTTAACTATTCTATGGACAATTGTGAATGTTGTGGTCTTTTGTCACATTTTAAATGTTGATTATTGAATTTTGACTAGTCTTGATCATACATGTTTGATTAGTTGTTGAATGGTAAACGCCTGTGAGCATGGATATTTTGAATATTTTAAACGAAATGTTGTCCAAATTTTTATGATTCAAGAAAAATATTTATTTTTTAAATTGTAAAAAATTTTATTGTCATTTGTTTTGGTGTGTGTTTTCGTTAGCACCTGGGCCTTCGGGTTCAGATCGCTACATGAACAGTTCGCGGTTAAATCGATCGGACCAGTTAGTCCGGTCTGGATTTAAAAACACTGTATAGCGAAGCAATTGGTGCGGCCCGACTTTTGTAATTTTTTTACTTTTTTTGATTTTTTTTTGTTTTTGTTTTTTTATCTTAAATATAAATTCTAAAATTACATTATTGAACCATAAAACCAAACTAAATTAATTTAATTATTTTTATTTGACGTTTCGGGCAGTGCACTCACATGACACTAACGTGTGTGCTAATGCAATGCGCTCTATAATTAATTTTTTTTAATTAAATACATACCCTAATTAAATGGAATCTGTGCCCTATAATTAAAGTGAATTAAATTATTATTTTTTTGTTTCGACGACTCGCGCAGTGCACTCGTCCGATGCTAATGCTTGAACTCGTGCACTGCGCTCGATAATTAATTTTTATGAAATAAAAAAGATATATTAATAATGGAATTATTGGATTCTAAAATTAAAGTGAATTAAATTATCTTTTTGATCTGGTGACTCGTGTTGTTCATTCGTCCGACGCTAACGCAATACACTGCTCTCGATAATTAATTTTTTTGAATTAAATATAAATCTTAATTGAGATTAATAAACCTAATTGGAATGAATAAATCTTAATTAATTAAGATGAAATAACATTTTTGTAAAACAAGTAGCAAGCTTATACTTTTTAGGCCACGAGTGATATATTTTCTAGGCGATATTCTTATTTTTTTTGGCCGGAGAGAGTCGCGGGTTAGATTTGGGCACGGGTTGACCTATGAATTGACCCGTTTTAGAGAAGAGCTTGGGTACACCTGGTGTACCCAAGTTTTTGCCAACAATTAATAATTATAGAAGGTAAGTATATAGCAGGAAATGAAACTTACTCGGTAGAAGTAGCGGCTGGTGAAGTGTCGTTGGTGGCGCACTTGATATGGACGACATAACTACAAAGCTTACAATGATAGACCCAATGTCTCAGTCGTAAAGCTCCTCTGCATATAGAACACTCATATTCATATCGGATATAATCACAGGGGGTGTTAAAAGCGAGGGAGAGTTCGTGTTGGGGATGGTGACGAGGGAAATCCGCAGTGATTGGCAAGGCTGCACAACTCTCATGTATGCAGTAGTCGCAAATGGTGCAGATGTATGCGTTTCCTTTCTCCATTGTACCACATGCGTTGCACTCGAATGAGAACGAACTCGTCTTCTTCCTTTTAAAATACATCAATTCATGTTGACGGTGACTCGGGTGGTGCTTCTTCTTCATTACTTTGTTTTCGAGTTCGAGTTCGAGTTCGAAACCCCCCGCGCATGCCAAGTGGATCCTCAACTTACAACCCTCACTGCAAATGTATCCAAGCAGACCCCAATGCCTACCATCTTCACACACTGCACATATAGAGTCTTCACCAACTGCTACTTTCCCAAAATCTTTTTGTGTGAGTGTGTGTGAAGGGTGCAGAGGATGCCTAATCTCTCTCGGCATTTCTAAGCATTCTTCGTGTAAGACATCACGAAATCCACAGTTGTCGGTGCAGCAGCCATAGGCAACCTCTCCGGGTAAAAAGAATCTGTAACAACCGTAACACCAATTAACCCACCGATAAGAACCGGTCTCCACGTCCGGGTTTGGGACCCGTCTCAGCGGATGTTCATGAAAAAAATGCTCAATCATCTCATGTTCCTCCATCTCTCTCTTAACAATCTTTTCCTTTCTTTGCTCTCTTCTTTCCCCCCTTAATTCCCTCTTCTTCTCCACTACTCACTTAATTGGATGTTACATATGTACAATACTATATATATAGTATTGATTAAAAATTGTACGTCCAACAAAAGTAGAATCATGTAAACTTGCAATGTGGGTAAAGAATGACAAAAGAAAAGTAAATTATACCACGCATGCCAAAAATTCATATTCTTTTCTTAGTTTAATTTTGTGTTAGCAATTAATATTTTTAATTAGATTGATGGTATATATGTATAAAATTCGTTTCTCAACCACATAAAAAAAAATCTTATATATACTAGTAGATAAAGATAACACAATTCATGTATATATTGTTCAAGTTCATAGTCAATTAGGTCCAATGTTTATTTATGAATAATGTTATGCTTTTTTGATTGAAGGTTGTTCAGAGCAATAAAGACTGAAAGCTTGAAAACTAGTCAAATCAACAAGAAAAAAATGGCGGACAAAAAATATGGCGTGGGTGAACACGAAACAAAATAAAATTTCTTTCGTTCATAATAATATGAAAAAAAATATTCAAAATAGCATGACAAAATACTTAAATAAAAAATATTATACATTCTTTTCTTGGTTTATGTGTCAAAATATTCTTAAATTGAAATGCGCAAAACTCACATATGACGTAAAGAAAAATTATACCAAATATATCAAATTAAATTAATTACGCACATTCTTTTCTTGTTCATAAGGAAAAAGCAAAAGGAAAAAAAGAGAGATGAAAAGGAAAGCGAATTGGCTACTTTTCTTCGAGGAGTAAGTTTTAAAATTCTATCAGAAGCTTTTCAAAAAAAACATAATTGAAGAATCCTCATCAATTCTTGTAATCTTGACGTATATAATTAATTAATTCTTAGTAACAAATTAAATGATATTGATTCTCATTTAATTCCATGGAAACTTTAAAATTCTATCTTCATAGATCACGAAAGGAATGATACTTTAGATTATATTTATTTTTTGAAATATGAATATTTTACATTTAACTATTGCGAAAAAAATGGCCAGTTGCCTTAAAAAGTTAAGACAACAAATTTTAACTTGGGTATTATACTGTTAATTGTTATTCAACATTCTCAAATTTATAGGAAAAAAACACCGTAGATAAGTAAAACCATTATATAAATTTTCTATGATTTTATATGTTTTATTTTATTTTATTTTAAGTTTCTAGATAAAATAAAAGGAATTATATTTTTTTTTCCTTCTGGTATTTAATGGTGTTATCTTGTTGATTTTGTGTAAAAATTTGGTTTCATAAATTAACTCGTGAAGGATAAGAGGTTTTATCAATTAATTTGTCAAATCGTAAGGTAAATAGAGATGGTATTGTCAAAAGAAAGATATAAAATTTAGTTTTGAGTCGTGGAATTGATGGGTGTCGAAACCAACAAAAATAAACCTGCTTTTCAATATCCAAATAAATTGCAATAGTAGCAAGCAGGGTCGAATCACAGAGATTGGTAAATTAAATATTAATCTTTTTATCTAAAATCCTAAAACTAAAGGGGGGGATTTTTAAGATTGGAATTGAAATAACTAAATTAAATCAAAAGACGAACAAGCAAATAAATAAATAACGAAGATCAAATAGAGGAAAATCTAGCTCAAGAATAATCTCGACAACGGACTACACAAATTGATCACAGATGCACAGATATAATTCAACTCTCTCCTAAATTGGCTATGGTTATTGGTACGACCTAACAACCTCGTTTCCCCTTAATTATTCGGCAGTCAAGGTACGACCGTTAACTACTTCTCTAATTAATAGACAATCCTAGGTACAACCATAGAATTAAATCTATTAACAGCATTAAGATCTAGAGAAACACCAATTCAAACCCACGAAAATTATACGATGACCCGTTCAGATAAGATTATAAATCCCCAAAGTGTCGAAAGCGGGACTGTTTACCCTCAATCTATCCAATTGCGCTACTTAGGCAAATAATCTAAACAATTACGGATCTAGATTATTCACTAGTAAGAAATCATTCCAACAATCATATAACGTGCACTTTGCATAATCATTAAAACAATAACGGAAATCACAAACAAAAGATTTATAAATAAAGAGAGAAATAAATTATGATGAAACCAATCCGAGTCTCGATTATCCTCTCGCTAGAAAAGTGTTTAGAACATCATCATAGAATAAAAACAAAGTCTGAAAAATAAAATTGTCTTCTGCGCTGCTTTCTCTCGTGAATGGCGTGTTCAGAGAGAGAGAAATTAAATCTGAATATATATATATATATATATATATATATATATATATATGTCTTCTAGATAGTGTCTTCCCTCTCTCCTCTATCTCAATGGTAAGTTTTCTACTCCTTCTTGGACTCTAAGGTTCTTTCCTTCTGAAGAATCGCGTATTGGAAACACAGATTTCGTCCATCTTTATCTCTGCTGGACCCCACTTGAGATTTATGAGATAATTCCCGTCTACAGACTGGAGCGTGGCCATGCCTTATCTGCCAGAAGCTCCTGGACGAATCCTACTCGAAACTCTTCAACACTTTTGCTTCCAAAATGATAGTTTTGGCCTTCTTTCCTACAAAACACCTTTATTCCCTTGCAAAACTCAAAAGATCATCAAATCCCAATAAACGCACAACAAAGCTTAGTAAAACAAGGGAAAATCACCTAAAAATAGGTGCAAATATGCAACTTATCAGGAATATGTAATATCGATGAATATGAATAGGGGTGTTCTTTGGTTTGCTGAATCAATAAATTAAATCATAAATTTAAATTCTTAAAAAAAAATGAAAACCAAACTAACTGTAATACAAATTTTTGTATTTAATTTGGTAAAACACAAAACGTGTACAATAAAATGATTTCGGATCAAAAATATAAATTTATGAATCCAATCTCTATTTTTCCTCTGATTCTTCTCTTCAGAACTTGATTTTTAAACGGTCTTTGAAATCTTCAGAGTAAATTTGTCTCTTTGATTTTCTCGACTTGTTGTTTAAACTTGGTCTTTGAAGTTTTCGGGGAAGATTTATATCATCGATCTTCTTTGACTTGATCTTTAGTCTTGATAACGTTAACTCAAAGGGCCGACGCCTTGTTTCTGGATCAAACGCTAATTTCAGAATGCATTTGATGAAGAACGCCTTTGACTGCCTTGCTTATGGATCAAACGTCGTCTTCGGGATGAATTTGGTGAAGAGCGCCTTGAATATCTGAGAGAATTTCACTTATGGAAGTTCTCAAATTCTTGAACTCTTCAAATGGTCTTGCTTGTGGATCAAACACCGTCTTCGGGATGGATGTGGTGAAGAACGCCTTGAATATTTGAGAGAATTTCAGTTATGGAAGTTCTTCTCAAATTCTTGAACTCTTCAAATGACTTCTGGTGTGATTTTCAATTGATATGGAGGCCCCTATTTATAGTTGTAGGAAAAGAGATCTAGAGCTGATGTGACACTATCTTATTGGTTGTTGGAAATTGATATATATCTTTTGAAAGATATTTATTTGTTGCCAAAGACTCTTGATGTTTATCATATAATAATATCTTTATTATTTAAATACTTTATCTAATTTTGGATTTCATAAAATTCCAAAACTAAATAAATATATAAAAAATAATAAAAATATTATATAAAATATTTTAAATTTTCGCTTACTACACTAACCATAAAGGAATTGATACAATCCAACTTAGTCGAATCATAATTCTTTGGTTCATTTGATTCGATTTTCAGTTTAATCGAATGTTAATGTTTTTTTTCTAAACAATTATTTCTAAAGAAAATAATACTAACACTTAATAAATAACAAATGATACATTAAATAAATAAATAAACAATCCCCTGAAATTGGTATAAATTTTACATATATAGTCAACTTATCACAATATTACAAGTCATAATTATACTTAATAGTTAATAGTTCGCAAATCTTTTACTTTGAAATTAAACAACTCTTGCATTTTGACATATTTCACTAAGAGCGTACAATTTTATTTTTAATTTTTTTAAAATTTATGTGTAATATTAGAAATATAAATTATAAAGTATAAAATATAAATTAAAAAAATATGTAATTTATATATTTTGATTAGTTCGATTTTAAAGAACTATATTTTGATTTTAATATTCAAAATCCAACCAAATTAATAAAAATGAAATCACTAAATAAACCAAATAAAATAGCTCCATTCGTTTCATTTTTTTTTAGTTCACTTCTAGAAATAGAATAATGATTATTTCTACGATAATGATAAGGATACCCAATAGTAAATTATATCAGTCATGAAATTAGAAATTGACTTGAGAATTAATTGTGATTTCATTTAGCAATTTCAACTTTAATCATCTTTCCAAAATCAACATTAATACTCCCCCATTTCGTTTTGATTGTTATTTTAAAATTTTTATTTTGTGTTAAAATATTTATAATTTTAGATATTTTCACACCATTTCTCTCAATTTTAACTCTACAAATATAACTTTTTAGAAAAATATAAGGGAATAAGATTTTATTTGATATAGAAGGAAGGGATTTAATCTAAAAATTAATTATTAATTCTAGACTAAAATTATAAAACAACAAACATTATGAAATGGAGGAAGTATATATCTATCGATTTGGTGCTTGACAATAATTTCAAAAATATATTAACTCCTAACTCCAATCTGAAAACTAATTTAAAGATAAATTATTCAAATTGAGGAAGAAATACAAATTAAGATCATGAGGCACGCTTCTGTGAGATCGTCTAAAGAATCTCTTACGTTAGATATATTTATTTGACTCATGAGGTTGTCTCCCTCCTCTTTTCTTTTAAGTTTTTTTCCCCTTTAATTTCTTCATTTTTTTTTTACAAATATATATATAGGGAAAGGATCAAATGAGAACCCTTCCCCCAAGTGGAAACTAGGAACCAATCATAGCCCTTGTTTGACTCAATTTGGACGGTCCAGATTAAATCAGATTTAAGTGGATGGGCGGTGGCATTCCTGTAATTTTCAGCTACTTTCTGGACGGAGGGGTACTATAGTAATTTAATCATTCTTCCCTTTTGTTCTGAGGCTAAAATGAGAATCGCATAATGCTAAAATTATCGAAGTAGGAGGCTAAAATTGATGTGACATTTTCCACTAGGGTTCACCGTTTCCAATTAGGGTTTATTAAGTTCCTGATCCCAACTAGTAATTATGAGATTCCCATTATGGTTCACTGTCCCCAAATAGGGTGTATTGCATTTCATTCCAATGAAATCATTGTTCCATTTTTATTTATCAACACATGCTAAAATGAGAAATGCATGAGGCTAAAATGTGCGAAGTCGGATGCTAAAATTGAATTTGGACAATTTCTGAGTTCAGTTCCGATTTTACCCTTAATGAGACGCACGAATTGAAGATTTTCGCGATAATTACAAAAATGCCACCGAAAATCTGGATGGATCTGGGGCGTGGATTTTGCAGGATGGACGGATGGGATCGGTTCCCAGTTCTCACCTAGCGACCGGTTCTCACCAGATCCCATCCCTATATATATATATATGTATATATATATATATATGTATATATATATATATATTTGAATTAATTTAATATATTTATTCAGCATCTCACGTAGTGCACTCGTCCGATGCTAATGCTTGGGCTCATACACTATGTCTGAAAATTAATTTTTTTGAAATAAATATATACCTTAAAATCGAATTTGTGAACCCTAAAATTAAATTGAATTACTATAATTTTTTGAATTAAATTAAATTAATATTTTTTTTTGAATTATATTAACTTTTTTATCTAGTGTCTCGCGCAGTGCACTCATGTGACACTAACGTATGGCTCGTGCACTTCATTCGATATTTTTTTGTGAAAAATATATATATACACTAAAGTGGAATTAGTGAACCCTAAAATTAAAGTGAATTAATTAAATTTTTTGAATTAAATTATTTTTTATTCCGCATTTCGCGTAATGCACTCACCCGACGCTAACGCGTAGGTTCGTGCACTGTGCTTGATAAAAAAATTTTGAAATAAATATATACTATAAATTGGAATTACCGAACCCTAAAATTAAATTGAATTAATTAAATATTTTATTCGGCATCACGTGTTGTGCACTCATTGTGCTAACGAGTGGGCTTGTGCATTACACTCGATAATCACTACAAAAAATTCGCATTTTAACGATGAATTTTTTCTTTCGATAAACATCAAAAATTCGTCGTTCAACCATTTTAAAGACAGATTCAATCCGTCGTTAATAATCTCGTTGTTAGTTATTTTAACACCAAAATTTATTTATTTACTAACATTTATGATGAAACATCTTCGTGAATTACACGTGTATATTTGGATGGGTGTCAATTCTATGAAGATGAAATTAGCTCCGTCTTTGATGCGAAATTGATTAAATTGGATTGATTGAATTCGAGATACCGATACCAAAATAATTATTAATTGATCGGATTATTTTATCGCTAATTCCTGCAACTACTTAGTATTGTCAGTGGAAAAAAAGATAATTTTTCTATAGCATTCTATTTTTTATTAAATATTCCATTATTGAAGGAGATATGTTCAGTTATAAAGAACATTTGTGTTGTGTGCGAAGAGCCGAAGATGGTCTGTGGGGGTTATTTTTCATATATTTTTCTTATCAGTTTTGTTGGTTAGTTTGCAATTATGGAATTGTGGATTGAATAAGATAGAGAAGGGGGCTACACCTATATCGCTATACGATTACAAGATATTAGTAAGGATGAATTCATATAAATCCAATTATATTTACATTATATATTATTATGGAGGCTATAATAAGTAAAATTATGGCTATGTATAGAATCAGCCTTTATTATTTTATAGTTAATTTTTACTTTTCTAATAAGTAATATTATACTAATTAATAAATTCGATGTATGGTGGTACATAAGTGATAGCAAAACATGTGGGAAGGAGGACATCATCCCCTAATTATAAAGTTGCTCGAATCCATTAATCATTTATTTTAAATTATACATACATTTTTCAATTTTATTTTTATTTCAACAAGCTAAAGAAGACCACATTTTATTCTACCAAATAATTAGAACTGTCAAATGGGTTGAGCCGACCCGAGCTCATGGGCCAAATTTAATATGGCGGTCCAGCCTGAAACATTTCGAGCCTACAAATTTATGGTCCCAGCCCAACCTGAAATTCGAATCGAACTGGGCTGCCCGTGACCAAAAGTTAATTTTTCAATTTTCCTTGGACGGTTTGGCCCATTCCGAAACATTTCGAGCCTATAAAAGGTAGCCCAGTCTGGTCTATCGGGCTGGACCAATTTCGTCACCTATACAAATAACCAAAAGAAATGAAGGAATTGAAGAAAATGGAAAAAATGTACAAATACTTATGTTGCTTACTTATTATCGCAGAGTACAAAGATATACTAGGCAAACACTTTATTAATACACAATATATTACATATCATTTATTTTGTTTTTCACACTCGAGGCAAAAAATTCACGCATACAACTCACTCAAACTGAACACAAACGAATTAGTTCAAACTCACACGCACACATCCAATTACAAAAGAGATCAAGATCATGATCATGATCGATCAGTCACTGGGATGAACATCCTCTAATTCATGTTCCCACCGACACATGACGAAGCTGCACGAGGCACATTGAAATCCAGGCTCTTCATATACATCTCGATAACACAGGTTGCATCGCTTTTTTGTGGTTATGATTTGAAATGTGAGAGGGTGGTGAGGGAGATGATGAGCGATACTCACATTCACACGGTACTGCTGTCTCCCGAAGTTGATGTTTCTATACTTACCCGATGTAGTAGGAAAGCATTCGGGATGGAAGGATTGATCGCAGTCTTGGCAGTGATACATCCATGTCTTCGGATTCATTTTCTCTTCACAGCTGCCGCAGTAAAACGCAGTTGGATGGTAGGCGGCGTATGTTAACGGCAACCAGTGCTTCTCCAATCTATGTTTATTCCGTGACGGAAGCCACACACATTCACCACACATTGCGAATTGGCAGCTCTGACACGTGTAAAATTTTTCTGCTTCCCATATAACACCATAACAACCACGACAGAAACTTGATCTGGAGTGATTGTCTACAACCAACCTGAGATAATGATGATCTTGTGGGTGAGCTGCGTGTTTTATGGTGTCGGGAAGAGAAGCACACTTGATATCTACTTTGAAGGGGCATCCTGTACAAGCATAAACGAGCCCGTTCGTTTGAAGATCACAAAAATCACAGCGTGACCAATCTGCCAGTTTCTGATTAGTTCGAAGCATTAGCCTGTGATCCTTGATGGAGTGGAGTGGAAGAGAGGGGAGCTCAGGTGGTAAGTTGAAGCAGGACAAGTGGAGAAAGTAATTGCATTCACCACAACTCATGTAACCATTTTCAGTAGTAGATGATTTTTGATGATGAATGGGCATTGTGCAGCCGTCACATGTTATTAATGCTAATCCTCGACCATTTTCAAGATCATCGTCATCATCATCGGAATCCTGAGATGATGGCGACGCTGAAAACGTAATAAAACTCAGTGGATGATGGTGGTGTTGGAACTCGAATTTGCCATTGATGATCTTCTTGTCGTCCTCGGCAGGAGGGGTGAAGATTTCTCTACTTTCAGCTCTCTTACTCTTCACAAATGGTTTGATTATCTCCTCGTATGCCTCATTTATTGGAACCATGATAATGTCTTCAGGATCATGATCAGCTGCTGTATTAATTCTGGAACAAATCAATCACAAAAAAATATCAATACATATATAATGTCTTCAGTTAATATTTTTTGTTAAAAAACATCATTTAAATTTTACAGTAGTATATAGAAGGAAAACAATAAAGAGGGAGACTAGCAATTTGTGTAACCAAGAAATTGGTGTGGCCCAGCTTTTGTAAATCGTTTTTTTTGTTTTGATTTTTTTATTAAAAATATAAATTCTAAAATTAACCCTGAAATCGAACTAAATTAATTTAATTATTTTTATTTGACATCTCGCGCAGTGCACTTGCGCAACGCTAACGCGTGAGCTAATGCAATGCGCTTGATAATTAATTTTTTTAATATAAATATATACCCTAAATGAAATCATTGAACCCTAAAATTGAATTGAATTAAATTAACTTTTTTTTTTGTTCTAGTGACTCACGCAGTGCACTTGTTTCATGCTAACGCGTGAGTTCATGCACGGCATTCGACAATTAAATTTTATAATATATATATTGCAAATGGAATTAGTAACCCCGAAATCAAAGTGAATTTAGAATTAAATATAATTCCTAATTGGGACAAATAAATCTTAATTGAGATTAAATAACATTCTTGTAAGACAAGTAGCAAACTGATTCCTGTTACCGTTTTTCGTGTTTCATTCTGTGTTACATTATCAAATTTATTATTTTAATAATATTTATTATAAAATAAAAATTAATTATAACATAAATAATTATGGTCAATATTTATCAATAAAAAAATTGAATTAAAAAATTATAAAACATAATTTAAAAAAAACAACCATAATAATGAATTATTAATTGAAAATTAAAAATTAAATATTAAAAAATAATTATAAACCCTAATTGGGTGGGGTGAATCTTAAAAAAAATCATAAAATTAAACTAAATCACAAAAAAAGTAAAATTGAAGAAAAAAAATATAAGAAAAACTCATAATTTGAAAATGTAATACGGAGTGTAACAGGAAATTTGATGCGTACTTTTTAGACTACCAATTAATTAAAGAAGGTAAGTATATAGCAGGAAATGAAACTTACTCAGTAGAAGTAGCGGGTGGTGATGTGTCGTCGATGGCGCACTTGACATGGACGACATAACCACAAAGCTGACAATGATAGACCCAACGTCTGAGTGGCAAAGCTCCTCTGCATATAGCACACTCATATTCATATCGGATGTAATCAGGGGGGGTGTGAAAAGCGAGGGAGAGTTTGTGTTGGGGGTGGTGACGAGGGAAATCCGCAGTGATTGGCAAGGCTGCACAGCTCTCATGTATGCAGTAGTCGCAGACGGTGCAGATGTATGAGTTTCCTTTCTCCATTGTACCACAGGCATCGCACTCGAATGAGAACGACCTCGTCTTCTTCCTGAAAGACCTCAGTTCATGTTGAGGGTGACTCGGGTGCTGCTGCTTCTTCATTACGTTGTTTTCGAGTTCGAGACCCCCCGCGCATGACATGTGGATCCCAAACTCACAACCTTCACTGCAAATGTATCCAAGCCCATTCGGCGGTTTCATAAGATCTTCACAAACTGCACATCTAGTTTTTTCACCAACTGCTACTTCCTCAATATCTTGCTGTGTGAGTGTGTGTGAAGGGTGCAGAGGATGCCTAATCTCTCTCGGCATTTCTAAGCATTCTTCGTGTAAGAGACGATGAAATCTACAGTTGTCGGTGCAGCAGCCATAGGCTACCTCTCCGGGTAAAAAGAATCTGGAACAACCGTAACACCAATTAACCCACTGATAATCACCACTCACCGCGTACGGATTCGGGTTCGGGTTCGGGACCCGTCTCAGCGGATGTTCATGAAAAAAGTGCTCAATCATCTCATGTTCCTCCATCTCTCTCTTAACATTAATTGGATGTTACATATGTTTAATACTCTATGTTATATATATATAGTATTGATTAATTGTACGTCCAACAAAAGTAGAATCATGTAAACTTGCAATGTGAGCAAAGATTAACAAAAGACAAATATTAAATCATACCACGCAACTCAAATTCATATTCTTTTCTTAGTTTGATTTTGTGTTAGCAATTAATATTTTTAATTAGATTGATGGTCTATACGTACGTATAAAATTCACTTATCGACCACATAAAAAAATCTTATATATACTGAGTAGATAAAGCTAGATAACACAATTCATGCATTGTTCAAGTTCATATATAGTCAATTAGGTCCAATGTTTATTTATGAGTAATGTTATTGTTATTGTTATTCTTTTCTTTTCTTTTCTTTTTATGTCGAGAGTAACCTGCAGCTGCTACCGTGATGCTTACTGGGTAAATCCCGTCCCTGTGTAATAGTTTGCAAACCTACACAAGGAAGGTAATAAACCACACTTGGTAAGTCAGAAGAAAATAAAGACAGAAAGCTTGAAAACTGGTTCAAAGCAACAAGAAAAAAAATGGAGGACAAAAAATATGGGCGTGGGTGAACACGAAACAAAATAAAATTTCTTTCGTCCATAATAATATATATGAAAAAAATACTCATAATAGCATGACAATATACAACTAAATAAAAAATGTTATACATTCTTTTCTTAGTTTATGTGTCAAAATATTCTTAAATTGAAATAAGTAAAACTCACATATGACATAAAGAAAAATTATACCAAATATATATCAAATTAAATTAATTACGTACACTCTTTTCTTGTTCATAAGAAATTAAAAAGCAAAAGGAAAAAAGAAAGATGAAAAGGAAAGCGAGTTGGCTACTTTTCTTCGAGAAGTTTTAAAATTCTATCATAAGCTTTTCAAAAAAAAAAACATAATTGAAGAATCCTCATCAGTTCTTGTAATCTTGACGTATATAATTAATTCTTAGTAACAAATTAAATGATATTGATTCTTATTTAATTCCATGTAAACTTTAAAATTCTATCTTCATAGTTCACGAAAGGAATGATACTTTAGATTATATTTTATTTTTTGAAATATGAATATTTTACATTCAACTATTGCGAAAAAAATGATCAGTTGCCTTAAAAAGTTAAGACAACAAATTTTAACTTGGGGATTATATATACTGTTATTTAACATCCTCAAATTTCTAGGAAAAAAATCACCGCGGATAAGTACAACCATTATATAAATTTTCTATGATTTTATATGTTTTATTTTATTATAAGTTTCTAGATTAAAAAAGGAATTGCATATTTTTTTCCTTCTGGTATTTAATGGTGTTATCTTGTTGATTTTGTGTAAAAACTTTGTTTCATAAATTAACTCGCGAAGGATAAGAGGTTTTATCAATTAATTTGTCAAATCGTAAGGTAAATAGAGATGGTATTGTCAAAAGAAAGATATAAGATTTGGGAGTAACTGATTTTACTCTTTGCACCGCAAAAGAAAACAAATAAATAAATAATTTTAAAGTTACTTAAATGTCATTTACTTAAAAATAAAAAAATCAAGAGTGGTTCTAAAATGAAATTTCGACCTCACCATATTTGTTCAAAATTCAATTTTCTAACACACAAGATTTGTAAAATATATTCTCGTTTGAAAATGAGTTTTCGAACAAACATGGTGTGTTCGAAAATCTATTTTCGAACAGATTCCATGAATTTTTATTTAAGTACCGTTCGAAAACAGAATTTCGAACATATCAAGACTGTTCGAAAACATGACTTTGAACGGAATGGAAATTTTTTTATTTTTTTATTAGTAAGGGTGTTTAGATAAATTTATTACTAATAAAAAAATTATGGTGCAAAGAGTAAAAATGGTTGTGCATTTAGCAACTCCTATAAAATTTAGTTTTGGGTCATGTGGAATATGTAATATCGATGAATAGGAGTGTTCAAATGATTGATTTGGTGAATTAATAAAATCATAAATTGAAATTCTTAAAAAAAAAATTGAAACCAACAATAAAGTAATTGATATAACCGAACCTTGTCAAACCATAATTATTTCAGTTTAATTGATATTGATTATTATTTAATTCCATGTAAACTTTAAAATTCTATCTTCATAGTTCAATAAAGGAATGATACTTTAGATTATATTTTATTTTTTGAAATATGAATATTTTACATTCTACTATTACCGAAAAATAAAAGATCAGTTGCCTTAAAAAGTTAAAACACCAAATTTTAACTTGCGTATTATACTGTTATTCAACATTCTCAAATTTCTAGGAAAAAAATCATCGCCGATAAGTAAAACCATTATATAAATTTTCTATGATTTTATATGTTTTATTTTAAATTTCTATATAGAAAAAAATGAATTATATATTTTTTTCCTTCTGGTATCTAATGGTGTCATATCTTGTTGATTTTATGTTTGGTTTCATAAATTAACTCGTGAAGGATAAGAGGTTTTGTCAAGTAATTTGTCAAATCGTAAGGTAAGTAGAGATGGTATTGTCAAAAGAAAGATATAAAATTTGGGAATAACTATTTGTACCACTAATTTTATTCTTTGCACCATAAAAAAAAAAAATTAAATAATAATAATAATAATAATAATAATAATAATAATTTTGAAGTTACTTAAATATCATTTACTGAAAAAGAAAAAAATCAAGAGTGGTTCGAAAATAAAATTTCGACCTCATCATGTTTGTTCGAAATTCTATTTTGAAACAGACATGATTTTTAAAATATAGTCTCATTCGAAAATGAATTTTGGAACAAACATAGTCTCGTTCGAAAATTCATTTTCGAACAAACATGATGTGTTCGAAAATCTATTTGTTTAAGTACCGTTCGAAAACAGAATTTCGAACATATCCAGACTATTCGAGCACATGACTTCGAACGTAACGCAATTTTAGGGTTAATTGCTAAATAAATCACCACGTTTACACCATTTTGCAAATTAGACACCACGTTTAAATCTAGTCAATTATAACACCACGTTTTAATTTATGTGGGATTAAACATCCCCAATTTTTCCGACGAGTTAAATATGACGTATTTTGTCTAAAAATCACGTTAACAGCCATGTCAACACACACGTGTAATAAATGACATCGTTTTGTTACTTTTTCTTCTTTTTTCGTCGAAAAAATCATTTTTTATATAATTATCTATTTCTAAAATATAAAATATATTGAGAAAACTAACAAAATCGACATCTTTTATTACACGTGTGTGTTGATGTGGCTATGGATGTGGTTTTTAGATCAAATATGTCATACTTAACTCGGCGGAAAAATTGGGGATGTTTAATCCAACACAAATTAAAACATGGTGGTATAATTGACTAAATTTAAACGTGGTGTCTAATTTGCAAAAAGGTGGAGATGTGGTGATTTATTTGGCAATTAACCCTTTTTTTATTATTATTCAGAGTTTTTAGGTAAATTTATGACTAATAAAAATAAAAAATAATTTATGGTGCAAAGATTAAAAATAATGGTGTATTTAGCAACTCCTATAAAATTTAATTTTTGATCATGTGGAATATGTAATATCGATGAATAGGGCCGTTCAAATGATTGGTTTGGTGAATAAATAAAATCATAGATCGAAATTCTTAAAAAAAATGAAATTCAAACCAACCATAAAGTAATTGATATAACCGAACTTAGCCGAACCATAATCATTTGGTTCGGTTTTCAGTTTAACTGAATGTTAATGTGTTTTTTTTTCTAAACAACTATTTCTACAGAAAAATAATACTAGAACTTAATAAATAACAAACGATGCATTAAATAAATAATTACCCCTGATTCAATTGCGTACATAATCAACTTATCACAATATCACAAATCACAATTACACTTAACAATTACTAATTCAATATACAAAAAAAAAATATCACAAATCTTTTACTTTGAAGTTGAAGCACTCTTGCATTTTGCCATATTTCACTAAGAGCGTATAATTTTATTTTTGACTTTTTTTTAATTTATGTTTAATATTGGAAATATAAATTATAAAATACAAAATATAAATTAAAACAATTAATTTATATACTTTGATTAGTTCCATTTTACTGAACTATATTTTAATTTTAATATTCAAAATCAAACAAAATTAATAAAGATAAAATCACCAAATCTACCAAATTAAATAATTCAATTTTTTTCAATTTTTTTTATTTTAGTTTAGTTTTACACACCCCTGTCAACAAAGAAGTATATAAGGAATGACTAATCTCATTCCGTCATCACTTCTAGAAATAGAATAATGATTATTTCTACGATAATGATGATACCAATAGTAAATTATACTCCCTACGTCCCATAATTGTAGTCCCTTTTCATTTTCACTCAAATTAAGAAATCACATTTAATATGTATTGGAAATGCACAATTTACAATAATTATCCTATATTACCCCTATTTCTACTCTATTAATTTCATTCACACTATATTAAATAGGGTTATATTTGTAAAAGAATGTTTTAATACAATCTCAATCAGAATATGACTATAATTTTGGGACATCTCAAAAAAGAATAATGGACTATAATTATGGGACGGAGGGAGTATCAGTCATGATATTAGAAATTGACTTGAGAATTAATTGTGATTTCATTTAGCAATTTCAACTTAAATCATCTTCCCAAAATCAACTCCTGCAGAATCCGTCTCAACAATATCTATCGATTTGGTGCTTGACAATAATTCCATTGACACCAATCTGAAAACTAATTAAAGATAAATGATTAAAATCGGGGAAGAAGTACTATTTAAGATCATGAGTCACGCTCCTGTAAGTTTGTCTAAATGATCTCTTACGTTAGATACATAGACAGATATCTATTTGACCAATGAGGTGGTCATATTCTCCCTATTCTTTTAAGTTTTTTTTCAAATTAATTTCTTCATTTTTTTTGTTTTTACAAATATATATTTATTTATTTAAATTAATTTAATATGTTTATCCGGCATCTCACGCAGTGCACTCACCCAACGTTAATACGTGGACTCGTGCACTATGCTCGATAATTTTTTTTTGAAATAAATATATACCTTAAAATTGAATCAGTGAATCCTAAAATTAAATTAAATTTTTTTTTTTCTGACGTCTCGCACAGTGCACTTGCCTGACACTAATGTATGGGTCCGTGCACTTCACTCGATAATTTTTTTTGGTGCAATAAATATATATCCTAAAATAGAATTAGTGAAATCTAAAATTAAAGTGAATTAATTATATTTTTTGAATTAAATTATTTTTTTATTCCGCATTTCGCGCAGTGCACTCGTCCGACGCTAACACGTGGGTTCGTACACTGTGCTAGATAATTATTTTTTTTGAAATAAATATAGACCATAAATTGGAATTATTGAACCCTAAAATTAAATTGAATTAATTAAATTTTTTCATCTGACATCTCGTATTGTGCACTCACCCGACGCTACTGCGTAAACTCATGCACTACGCTCGATAATTCATTAAAATAAAATAAATGATTTAAAAAAATTAAAAACAAAAAAAAAAACTGAGGGGGGGGGGGGGGGGGCGCGGTAGCCTGTAGCGCTGGGCCTCTTTATTCGGGAGTGGGCCTGGGCGTAGGCCCTCAGTGTTTGGGTTATTTTTTGTGAATTTTTGACATGATTTGATCCGTCTAACGGTTTGTGACCCATTAAAACGGTCTCATACAAATTTTTATGTAGGATCGTGTCATTCAATCGTGTATCCGCCATGTATGTTTATGTAAAAAAATAAATTAATATACATGTGGTACAGATATCTAATTATTAAAATACATGCCGAATATATAATTATTAGAATACGAGATAAAATAAATAAAAAATATTATTCAATATATATATACACACACACACTAACTCTCACATTTACAAAACTTATGATGGAGCCATTCATTAATCTCGAAAGGAAATTAATTTTTATGTGAAAGGCTTTCCGTCTTACGTCCGTGGCTGGGACACGATTTTATTATTATTATTATTATTATTATTATTATTATTATTATTATTATTATTATTATTATTATTTGGCGAGAGGCAAATACTTCTCACTCGCTTGCAAAGTTTGGTGAGATGATCATCAGATATTGTACACTTTGATTTAATTTTGAAATGAGACTTGGTTTTTCTTTAAAAAAAATAGGGTAAACAATAAAAATATATAGCATCAATAATGTTCAAAAAGAAAATAATAATAATAATAATAATAATAATAATAATAATAATAATAATAATAATAATAATAATAATAGCATTGATTATATTTCCACTTCTTATCTGATGGGATCCTCTATTTCAAGTTGGTGTTTCATTTTGTATTCTAACCAAATGAATTTATGTCATGTGGTTTTAAAAAATTAAATAATTATCCACTAAAAAAATTTCGAAGTTTCAGTTAGCTAGATCACTCGATCGGTTTGTGACATTGTGAAAGAATCCAGATTTGAGAGAGAGAGAGAGAGAGAGAGAGAGAGAGAGAGAGAGAGAGAGAGAGAGTTGATTCTGATTATAATTTTGATCCAGTAAGCTCCGATACAAAAGGCGGTAAATTTGATGGTTCGTGCATGGACAATAACCTAGATTTCCGTATTTAATTAAAAGGTATATTTTAAAAATATTTTGGCAAAAAATGTTTTGGGACATAAATAGTGACAATAGTATATGTTAAACATGTTGGTTTCAAATTTTTTCGTGTCCTGTTGTTTTAACGATAATTGTGTGTTTTTAATGATATTATGAAAAAACACAATATTATCGTTAATCATATTATAGTGTGTGTTGCGCCTGCCACACGTATGAAGAATTCACAATGTTCTTCGTGTTTGCAAATATCACAAAATCCGATCAGCTCGATACTCTACACAATTAACCAGATGATACAAATTATTTCCACACAATTTTTAATTTATCTTATCAAATGAGCTGATGTTTAATAAAAGCATCTCCTATACTGTACCCCAAATTTGATAGTTGATACATAACTATGTCACGTCACCGCCACATCAAAAGTTATATACCTACTTTTTTAAATACCAATTCTCTTCAAATCACCCACTATACATATGGTATATACATAACTTTTTGAGGCCTCACCATATTTATCACTCATTTAATAAAATATATACATATACATATACATATACATATATTATTTTTATGTATAATTTAATTAATTTTTATTTAAATATTATTTTTTGACAAGTGCATGCATGAAATCAGAAAATTAATTATCATACTTGATCTATGAAATTAAAATTTTATTTTAAGGTAAAATTTAATAATTTTGAAAAGAGAGAAAAAGATAAAGGAGAAAAGAGAAAGGAGGAGAGATAAATGAAAAAGAGAGAAAAAAAAGTTGGAATCAGCGGGTGGAGAGAGAGAGAGGGGAAAATGAGTTAAAATGTGCAAAAATAAGGCGTTTGAGTTTTTTTTTTCCATATCGGCACATAAGTCGGCAATGTTTTTTTGAGTTATTTTAATGAAATATTCTTTATCGGCATATTTTTTATTATTGTTATAAATTTATTTTATGGGTGAAATTGACATAGGTGAAATATTTTAGTTTGAAAATATATTATATTATATTGTAAAAATAAAATTTTAATTGTCAATATATTTCTTTCACTAAAATTGATTTCTCGCAAAAACAAAAATGTTGTCTATACATAACATTAAATTTATTATATTGAAAAGGCACTATCTTAGCGTAGAATTTTCCAGAGAAATGAAAAGAAAGAGAAGGAGAAAAGTGGAGAGAGAAGGAGGAGAAAGAATAAAAATAGAGGAGTGAGTGAGCCCCACATCACACTTTTTTTCCTCAAAATACTCGGTACAACTGCATGTACCATTTACCCAATTTATACTTTTTTTTTTAACCCATCACTATAGTGTATCTTAATTTTTTGGTACATTCCAAAAAATTTATACATAAAATATTCACCATAGTGCAGGCTCTAAAGTGCATAAGAGCTTTGATGGCTGCTCAATTGCTTGAGCCCACAATCACTCGACACTCGATCTATCGACGGAGCTCGAGTGCTTGAGTGGTGTTGAGCACTCTGGTTCTCAATCCTTCAATGAGTGTAAAAACTAAATAATTCACCACCAAAATTCACTCAACTCTAAGCTCGCCTAAAAATCTTAACTTCAATGACATTTAATTATAAATACAACAGAGAGAGAGAGAGCACAAACGATATCTTTAATCTTTAATTGAATTAATAAGATGGCAATCTTGAAGTTGTCCATATATAATCATACAATCATATGTATTTGCCGCCCAATATATATATTATACACCCCAAAATGAATATGTATTTGATTCTCAAATCTTTGTACGTACCATGCAAATTACAAAGGTTCATTCACTGAAGGTAGTGGATTGACTCCTAATTAATGTTGTCAAAAGTCGTTGTTTTAATCCAACTAAAAACTGTATAAATCTCTCTGTGTTATCAAATTCCTTCAATTCTTGATGATTATCAGCTGATCATCCAAACAGAATTGTTGCAACGTAAAAGAGAAAATCACCACCACATGTAGAATTGATCGCATTAATTTATATATATATGTATATATATATATATATATATATTTGATTCATAAGAGATTTGTAGGTAGAAAATAGTTCATTTGTTTCATATCATATCAATTCATCAAGTAATATCAATTACAGGAATAATCTAGCTAGAAAAAACAGAGTATTAATCGTATAACTTTCATGTTGATTCCAAGGATTTGTTTCGGAATTATTATAGGTAAAAGATAAAATCACTGTATGTTATGACTAGCTACCACGTACAATTGAAATCGCATTTATACATATCTTTGAGTAATTCATAAGATCCGAGTTTTGTAGGTAGAAATTGAAAGAGTTAAGTAATTTGTTTCCTATCATATCAACTCATCAAGTAAAATCAATTACAGGAAAATAAGAAAATACAAGACTAGCTAGTATTCTTCTATACTACGCCCACTAACAAAACCGTTCTACAAATTCAGCAATCACTCATCTCAACTGTTGATCGATCAATCCTCCAACTAATTGATAACAAGAGTGAGATACAGTTAAGTACATATATATATTCCTCAGAACTCACAATTTAGACGAAGTGCCAGAAATGGCCTGAGTAACGAGCTCCCTCCGGAGGATCTTCCCTGCCGGAGATTTCGGAATCGAGTCGATAAATGCAAGACGCCGTATTTTCTTATATGGAGCAACCTGCATGCAGCGAGGCACCAAAATTTTCAGACATCTTTATATATATGGAATAATGGAAATAAATAACAAGAATAGAATGCAATTTTAATGGTAAATTAAGTTGGTATGTATGCATGCCTGCTTCGCAATGTAATCCATTATTTGAGCTGCAGTGATAGTGCTGCCCGGTTTTCTTACCACATATGCCATCGGAATCTCACCGGCGTCTTCATCGGGATACCTGCTCGTTCATACATGTACAGTGACATACAGTTAGCGTATACGTATAGTATCAAATTTACAAAACTAAAATTAATTATTACATAATCCAACTGGTCCAAGTTTTAAAATTTGAAATTATAAATTATAAAATAACCAATCCTGATAATTATAAATTATTAACTAAAAATTGAAAATTAAATACTAAAAAGGAAATGTAAACATGGATTGAGTAGATCAACTCTAAAGAATTATAAAATTAAACTAAAACATAAAACATTCCGTCAAATGGGAAAAATTAATAAATTTGATAGTGGAATTAATACCAAATGTTGAATAAATTAAATGATCTCATCCGCATGTGTAATATATATATAATATCATTCTTGTGTCTCGTTATAAAATTTAATATTTAAATTTTGTTTATTATAAAATAAAATTTATTATATATAATATGGCCAATCATAATTAATATTATTACTAATAATTGAAATTTAAATTATATATATACCCAAATTATGGAATACTTAATTATATATTTATATTAACTAAAAATAAAAACTAAATGCTAAAAATTATCATTTAATTAATCTGTATTACATCTATCGGATGCTTCAATTTGGTGCCATGCATTTAACTAGCTAGTTTTCTCTACAATTCTTAATAATATGTGTCTAATAAAAACTTTAGGGACATTGAAATGGATCAACATGTTCCACCCAAAACCTAAAGCCAAAGATGCAAATAAATACGTGTTACACGAAAAAAGAGTTACATAACAATGATATTTAATTTCACTTGAAGACCAGATACATACATACATATATATATATATATCAAATATCATAAACAGATAATTAGTTAAATTAATTAGCTAGGTAGATGATAATTAGGATGAGAGAATGCTTACGGAACCACGGCTGCATCGACAATTTCATGAATTGATTGAAGCAAATGTTCCAACTCAGCCGGAGGAACCTGCAATAATACGTACGTCTCAAATTAAGACTTGAAAAAAGGGAAATTCTATGACGCGTGCATGCAGGGTACTGCATCAATCCCACTGCAGAAATCACGATCATCATCACCTGATACGCCTTATACTTGATCAACTCCTTCAACCGATCAACAATGAAAAGAAAACCATCTTCGTCGAAGTAACAAAGATCTCCAGTCTTCAACCAGCCTTCTGAATCCAAGGCTGCATCTGTTGCTGCATCATCCCCAACATAACCTGCAGCCATTATCACAACTTAATTATATATATATATATGTATATATATATATCAGTAATTAAATTAAATTTGGAACACTATATTACAAATTCAACACCATCAATTTACTATATATACACACCTTTCATAATCGAATGACCTCGAAGCCATAGTTCTCCACGATGTCCGGGAGGTAAGGCCTCTCCACTCTTCGGATCGACTATCTTAGCTTCCATGTTCTCCGACAGTCGCCCTGCAGATCCGTATCGCTTCGCCTCCTCCGGCCCCATTGTTCGTGTTGCGCCTCCGGTGCTCTCGGTCAAGCCATAGCCCTGCGTGCAATAAACTTGATCAATTGGATCCTTATATGATAAATAGCATTATATTACAAAGTAGAAAAAAGCATTCCTCTCTAGCAGTAGAGACGTCAAGGTAGGAGTGTGCAAAATTGAACCAGAACTGAAAAATCGAACCAAGCTATTTAATTTGTTTCAGTATATTTTGTTTTGCCTCAATTTCGATTTGGCATTGTATATAGATATATACCAAAATACAGTTCAATTCGGTTCTGTTTTAATCACAAATTAATATTTTGGTCCAAACCGAACCTGCCGAAGTATATATTGTATTTTATAATTTATATTTCTAATATTGAATTAGGGGATATTTTGTTGTTGCTTATAAATTTATTTTTTGCTATTTCTTGAGTACTAATGTTAAGCATCATTATGCCATAAGTCCACAATTGAATAAAAAAGTGGTGGAGCCACTATTTTTTTGAATCAAACCTACTCTATCAGTCTATAGTTGGCTCTAAAAAAAATTCACCTTATTCAATCACAATGGTATTAGAGTTTATTTTGATTTTTTAAGCAGCGAAAAAAGACACCATTGCAAGCACCCTTATCATCGTATTTCGATGATTTAGCAGCAGACATAGTAAATTGTAAGTGATAATTAAACTTGTCGAAAAGACAACAGTACGTTTAGCCTAAAATTGATGTGATATTTAAAATAAAGGTTACTATAGACAATAGTCCCAAAAAAAGTTGTCTAAAAAATAAAGGTGGATATGGACAAATGGTACCAAAAAATTGCATATTATTATATTAAGGGTAATCCATCATTTATATTCCAAATTATTTATTTTCATGTTTCCAAATCTATCACTAATTAGCACTTTTATTAATTAAATACCTAAATTATTTAAAATCCAACTAAATCTAGCATTGGACGAATTTTCCTATCAAAACCAAGTTTTAAAAAATAGAGTAAAAAGTCATGTTATAAATGTAGTTGATTTGGCCACAAAACTAGAACATAAGTATAAGGAAGATGGCCCTGAAGCAAAATGTCATTTTGTTATTGAAAAATGCATCCGACGTTAGATTTAATTTTTCTTTTTATAAATAATGTGTATTTTAATATTTTATTGATAAAAGAGGTAGTATTGGATAAAATTGAAAAAAAAACAAAATAATTTAGGATATACATAATATATCTGACGATTTTGACTTTATATATGTTTAGATAGATCGATCGATCAATGAAGTCAATATCAAATTTTCTTTCTTTAGTCAACATTTTACCCTTATATATGATTAATAAACTGATCACAACTAACACAACCAATTGATGAGGTTTTCATGATGGTTTCAAACTCAACTTCAAATATTTTATGCCGCAATTAATCATCCAAGCTTTTTAATATTGACACTGATTGACGAGTGTAAGCGAATGTTATTGATTTATATATTTCAACTTTTTTTTTTTTACTTTAGTAATACATTATGAAATGTCCACATTCATTCATCTAATCCAAAAGGCCAAATAATTGACAAAACAACAAAAAAATAAATAAATTGTAGTAACAATGACTAGTCCAAAATGGGCTTCCACGTGATACCAGCACAAAATCAAACAAGAGAGTTGAATATTAATTATATGCAAACATACAAAACGACAACAAGAAAACTCCATTCATGGTTAGCCTCTAATTAGTTAAACAAGAGATAAACCATGTGGGCTTCTACCTAATTATTTTGAGTTCGGATCTGTGTTCAATTATTTTACATATGTATATTATACAATTAATATGGGATTTAATTTTACCTTTTGTCGTTTAAGAATAGAGTTCAGACATATGGGTCCCAATTCTTTTTTTTTTATGAAAATTTTTTTTTTTTTTTAACTTTTAAGTTCAAACACACGTTAGCACAATTTAAATGAGATCTTCTATTATAATTTTGTGTTTTCTGTATTCCATCTATTTGATTCATGTCATGTGTATTTGATTTTTTAGTGAATAATTGTTAAAAATTAAATACACGTGATATGAATTTAATGATTGTGATACAGTATGAAACACAAAATTGGAATAGTAGAAGTTCATTTGACCACCATTCATATGAATATTGACATGTGGCATTATTGGACGCACACAATTTTTGTAATTCATTTTCCACACCAAATAATGGCACATGAAATTTCCTGTTACACTCACCGTGTTACACTCCATGCATTTTACATTTTCAAATTACGATTTTTTCTTATATTTTTTTCTTCAATTTTATTTTTTGTGATTTAATTTAATTTTATGATTGTTTTTAGGATTCACCCCACCCAATTAGCGTTTATAATTATTTTTTAATATTTAATTTTATATTTTCAATTAATAATTCATTATTATGGTTGATTTTTTCAAAATTATATTTTATAATTTTTAATTCATTTTTTTGTTGATAATTGTCGACTGTGGTTATTTGTGTTATAATTAATTTTAATTTTATAATAATAATTATTAAAATTATAAATTTAATAATGAAACACGGAGTAAAACACGAAAACGTGTAACAGGAAATTTCAACCCAAATAATGGACCCACTCATTTTCTAATTTGTGTAAAATATAATAATTTAGACAACATGTATAATAACTTATTCTTAACAAACCAAAAGTGAAATTAACTCGTTAACATGGTTGTACACTTGTACCTGTAAAATCTCCACGTGGGGGAAGTTCTCTCGAAACCGCTCGGAGATTTCCTTTCCGAGCGGCGCTCCGCCGCAGCCGAGGAGCTGCAGGGAGCTCAGATCATACTTCTTCACCAAATCCGACTTCGCCATCGCCACCACGAGCGGCGGCGTCACCGGCATATAAGTAACCTTGTATCTCTCCACCGCTTCCAGCATTTTCACGAAATCGAATTTCTCCATCAACACCACGCTCTCCCCCAGCGCCGCCGCCCTGATCAGCATGAAAAACCCGTAAACGTGAAACAGCGGCAGCGTGAAGATCGAAACCGGATGAAAATCGGCTCCATTTTCCCCGTTGATCAGCTTCTCAACTTCAGCCAACTTGTTGTGATACATCCCCGCCGTCAATGCGATCAAGTTCCGGTGAGTCAGCAGGACTCCTTTCGATTTCCCGGTGGTGCCGGAGGAGTAGAGGATCGCGGCGGCGTCGGACTGATCCACCTCGGCGGAGCTCGAAGTCGAAACTTCTTCGCCGCCTTCCAGCATAGAAAGAAACTGCGGCGAATCAAGAATGATGATGGGGGTATCATTTTTTGGGAGTTTCGTGGAAGTTTCCGAGGTGGCGAAGGCGACGGCGGGTTTACTGAGTCGGATTTGGTGGGCCAACTCGGAGGGGGAGGAGAGGGGGTTGGAGGGGGAGACGGCGACGCCTAGAGAGAGGAGAGAGAAGTAGAGGACGGGGATGTGGAGAGACGGCGGGGAGAGGATGAAGGCGACGTCGTTCTTGGAGAGGAGCGGTTTGAGGGAGGCGGAGAGGGAGGCGACTTGGCGGAGGAAGGCGGAGTAGGTGAGGTGGCGGGCGGTGGCGGCATCGATGAGGAAGGGGGTGGTGGAGAGGGCGGAAGAGGTGGCGGTGGGGGAAGAGTGGAGGAGAGAGAGGGTGTATTGGAATATGGAGAGGTGTTGCGACGGCGGAGGGAGAGGGACGGCGGGGCGGAGGCTGTGGTATATTTTGGTTTGTGGGCAGAAGCCATTTTTGGGGTTGATGGAGATTGTTTCCGCCATGGAAATGAGCTTTCAGCTGATGACAGCAATCTCATCTCAATTTATATATAAACTTTAATATATATCACGTGCAATGGTTGTAATTTTGTTTCATACTAATTAATATGATATTGTAATAATCGAATTATTAAAAAAAATAATCAAAATTAATATCCAAGTTATTTTTTCGGTACTAGAAAAAGTTTGTTCTGATGGGCGTTATGAAAATGATTGGTTTAATTCATAAATTTAATAAAATTTTCCCTTATAATAGTTATGGCATCGATAAACCACAAAATAATTCGTCATGTCATTTTTCAAGTTCCCTAATTATAGTTCTGATAATAATTTTGATAATTTTTCAATAGTTCTGATATTAAAATATCATGTCAAGTAGTGTGAGATAAAATTATAATTTTAGCAACGGTATGGATATTTAAATCTATTTACCCTACATTTTACCAATATTCTCTATTTTAAATTCATATTTTATTTACATTACTCTTAAATAAAATGTTATATTGTTATACAATAATATAATGAGAAGATCATATCTCGTGCACATCAAGATATACACAAGTGTTATGTATATTACACGCATTAATTGCATGATATTTTTAAAATATTAAAAGTAATATTTTTCAGTATTATTAGCGATGCTTTTCTTCATTCCAAAAATTATACTAATAATTAGAAACACTTGTCATCACATCTTTTTAGTTTTTACAAAAATATCACCATCTTATATTGAATAATTATAAAAATATCATCATCTTTTATATTAGGTCGAATTAAATAAATCTAACACAAATTATATATATATATATATATATATATAATATCTACTATCTATATGCATGTGTAACACGTTCCACATGATGTGGATATTATATATATGTTTATCAAATTTAATTTGTTTCATTTATGTCACAAATGTGTCGTTAGAAAAAAAAAGTTTGTTGAAGTGACACACACAGTCACACACACATACGTGTGTGATTTAGTTCAAATGATGATTAGTACTTGATTTGTAATCGTGTAAGCATATTTGTTTAATTTAATGTAGTTTTAGTATTTTTTTTTTCTATGTTTTGGTGCTATGTTTTCTTAATGTTTTTCTTATTGTATTTTGGAGCTAATTATTTTAGCACAAAAATATAATAAAAAAATATTAAAATTACAGTAAACAAGCATGCTTTCACATTCACGGGATAAAATCCTCTAGTCCACTTTTCATGTCCCACTATAAAATTTAATATTTTAAAAATATTTATTAAAAAAATAAATTTTATTATAGTATTACAAATCATAATCAACTTTTATCGCTATAAATTAAAATTTTTAAAAATCATATACCCTATTTTTGGAATAATCAACCATATTAATCAAGTATATTTACTAAAAAATAAGAAATAAATATTAAAAAATAAATATAAATCCTAATTGGATGGAATAACCCTAAATAATAACCATAAAATTAAACTAAGCCATAACAAATTGAAATTGAAGAAAAAAATTGATGAAAATCGAATAAAAATCAAAGTGGGACACCAAATGGGATAGAGAAAAGTGGGATAGAGGATTTCATTTGCACATTCACACACAACTCAATCTCTATTATAAACCAAATCCTAAATCGTATCAATCATTCGATGTCCGTTCAAAACAAATAATCAAGCCTTTTTTTTTCTTTTTGGAAAAGTCTTATTTTTGTGGTGATTGCCGACACATGTTAATTATACTTAGCTGATATAAGCTGATTATTTGTTAGAAGTTGTGATTTAATTTCTTACCTAACAAAAAAAAAATTGTGTAATAATGGTCTAAAAAAGAAAAAGGAGTATGAACATGGCAATAGCAGTTGAATCCCTATGGCTACAAGTGGGAGCAGCTTTGCTGGTAGGAGTTGGACGCTTCTAGCTGGGTAAATTCCATGGTAAAGGGCTTGCAATACATCCTACTACCCCTCTGCAGCCGAAGTGTCCCGATCCTTTAAATTTGGTTATTTGTAACTCGTTTTTTTTTTGTCCAAAAGTAAAAGTTTTCAGTCAAAAATTTCAGCCAACCGAAAAAATCTATCGACACTTCAACTAACATTATTATGAAACTTTTACTACCTATTGTGACATTTCAAAACTGAAATTATTTTATCAGTCGACCAATAAAGATTAGTAATAATACAAACTGGTTGTAAATAGTAAAGGGATGTAATACATTCCCTTACAATAGAATTTACCCTTCTTGTTGTGAAGAGTGGACTTCTAGTTGTATACTTTGTAATAAAGTTATTATTACTTCTTGGAAACCCTTCGTGATTAAAGGAAGAGATGGTGTATCTACAGTTGCTTCGAACATCTATAAATTGTTTTTTCTTTTTGCGTATTATTTCTATCCATGCTTTATTGCTTATCATAACTGATGAAATTGCAACCGTCGTAAAACTAGCTGAATCAAGGATTTCAGTTGAGATATTATTTGTTCATAATCAATTGAATTACAATGCTCTTAATGGGTCCTATCTTTTCATCATATTTAAAGTAAATGGCTTAAAATCAGTAGAGACTTCTAGGTCATGGCTGATATGGTGGAATACGGATGGAATTTTCTACTAAATTATGATACGCACTTAAAATTATTAATGTTTATTCAATTTTTTTCTTCAATTTTGATTTGTTATGCTTTAATTTAATTTCACAGTTGTTAATTATGGTTCATTTTTTCCAATTAGGGTATATAATTATTTTTCAATATTTTTTTAATTAATAATTGATTATTTCCTTAAAAAATAATTATATGCGGGCGTTTACTTTGGATGAGATTGAGTATTTGCATACTTCAAGCTTTAAAATTATTCAATTCATCAAAGTATGTGGTAGATTAAGTTATATTGTTTTTAACAATATAATATATCTAATTTATCTTTCAAAGTAAACACCTCCCTACTTAATAAATGTAAAATTAAACTAAAACACGATCAATTAAAATCGAAGAAGTGAGAAATAAAAATTAATAATTTTAAATGTATAGCATGAGTGTTGTACATAATGTTGCAGAAGATTTCATCTAGGTGGAATTGAATCATCATTCCTATAGGAATGCACATTTCCATAATCATGAGATTAACCTTTTCTTACCTACCCCATGGGATTAGTCATTCTCAATCGTCATTTTTTTAACAATGTTATGCTCTTTTTTTTTACAAATAAAATCGCATATCCTTATAAAATTATTTATGAAAAAATATATAATAAATTTAATAATTTTTTTTCTAAAAACAGTAAATAAAATAAATTATATAAAAACTCAAAATCATCAATCTTTTGTAAAAAAGATTGTACAATCTTTTCTTAAAAATCATTAAAAAATGATGATAAAAAAATAAATGTGAGAAATTCATGATTTTTTTTTAAAGCATATTAATAATTTATTCACGATTCATCAAATTCTATAATAATTAAAAAAAATCTAATATTATAATTTTTTTATATAAAATATAAAAACTCACTAATTATTAACGAAATACTTAATAAAATGATACTCAATTTTTTCACAAATGTTAATAAGGCTAAAATTCCATATTAGATAATACATTTTTTTTAAAATTAATGGTATTTCCTGAAGGGTAATTTTGTTATTCAAAACTAAATTTACGCAAATTCACGTATTTTATTAATAAATTATAAATTGTGATAGTAAAATTAAATCACTCATATCAATTTCATTTTTATCTTACTCTTTGTGGATACCACCATAAAAATATCAATATTCATTCAATTTCATTCACAATATCATTCTATTCCCATATTATTCAATTATCGCAGTTAGGGCTGTAAACGAACCGAATCGAGTCGAACACCCTGCTGCTCGAGCTCGGCTCGTTAAGGAATATTCAAGCTCGAGCTCGGCTCGAGCTCGATTCGAGCTTTTTTTCTCTTGTTCAAGCTCGACTCGATAAATATTTGTCATGTTCGAATTCGGTTCGAGCTCGGTTCGTGAAATGCTCGAAAATTTACTAAACGAGCCTGAGCTCGAATGCTCGAAAAAAAGCTCGTTTAATTTACATATTCGAGCTCGAGTTTGAAAAAAATAGCTTATTTTATTTATCCGTTTGAATTATTTATAATATTCATGAACATGTTCGATTAAAGCTCTAGCTCGAACATGTTCGCGAGCTGACCGAGCCGAATATTAATATGTTCGAGCTCGGCTCGAAAATTTTATCGAGCTCAATTCGAGGTTCGAGCTCGGCTCGTTTAGAAAACGAACGAATTTCGAACGAGCTTTTTTCGAGCCGAACTCCGAATAGCTCGCGAGCGGCTCTGTTCATTTACAACCCTAATCGCAACCGGTCATCCCCTTAGCTTCAACTAAGAATGAGTCTCGGGAATCGAGCTCTAATCTATTCCATAAATCATTCAAAAAGTGTTAGAAAGACTTGGAATATGCATAACCAAAATTACAAATGCTCCACTAAGACTACTCCCATCGGTGACTTTTTGTTGGGAGTCATAGGAAGTCACGAATGCAACAGAAGAGAACCAAATAAAAAAAATGAAAAGTCATGCTTTTGTGTGACATGAGGCGGATGGCCGCCTTCAAAGTCAACAATGTATTATTATACATGTGGCACCCTTTGATTGGGTGCCACATAATTTTACATAGATTAATTTAAAATATAAATATTTTATACAATTATAAAAAAAATTAAAAAATATTCCAAAATTCTTAGTTTTTTTCCTCTATAAATAGAGCCGTATATGTTTTTACAAATAACTTAAAAATCTATTTTTTTTCATAAATCATCTCTCTACAAATTCTCAATCTTACAATTCTCCATCATATAAGCTATGGATCTAAATCACCCAAATTATCATCATGACTCCCAAAGTTATTTATTTTTGTAATTATGAATGAAAAAAATATATCTAATAAATTAATTAAGATTTTTTAAATACAGTAAAAATTATTACTAACAGTATGTTATAAAAAAATAAAATGATAAATATTTTATGTAGATTAGAAAAAAGAGAAATTAATATTTTATTTGAGAATTGAGTTGGATGAGTGTTATTGATGCAGTGATGTGAGTGGTCTAAGTATGGGATTGGATTCAGATTTTTACTCATCTTACGAATTTTGACTGGTAAAACGAACTAATACAAGATTTCTTTCGATATATTGCTACATTTTAATCTCAATTATTCAATTCAAATATAATATTAACATTGAATTTTATAGTATTAAAATCACAATCAAATAATTGAAACACAAAATTATTCATTAATCCACAAACAACGTAATTATACTTTATTAAAATCAATCGTATTAATCCAAAGGCTAATAAACCAAACCGTGCATATGAAGCTTAAATTTTATTTTGAGTCAAAATTTGCACCACCGCAAATCAATGAAAGAACAAAAAAAGAGAAGAAAATTACCTCACCAATGGTAGTCTTGTGCAAATTTTGGCCAAAATAATATTTAAGGTTGCAAAATTATGATACTTATAATTCACAAAGTTTGTATAACTTACGACAAAATAGTTTAGATTGCAAAATACAACAACAGTTCTAGTTCATATATTAAAATATTTGTTCTTCAATATTTTATGTATAATAAAAAATGTTCAATATTTGTCTCGATGAAATTTGGTCATTTTTATTGAATATACATTGGAAATAGCCAAAAATATTTGGAATCCAACTTATAATCACACTATAAATACAAACGAATGTATACGGATCTGTTCCTTTTGCTGAAACAAAACGCCTACAGAAGCAATTTTTTCTCACTTGTGACAGCTAGAAAAACTTGAGATTAATGGAAAACCCAGTTGCAATCGATCTTGTGGATTTCTTGAATGCTTCACCAACAGCTTTTCATGCAGTAGGTAATGATTTCTTCAATTATTTCCGGGTTATTAGATTTTCAGTCTCCCAGTTTTGTAAAGATTCTTGATTTGCACTAGTTTTCCAACTATCGAGACTTTGTTAGTTGTCTAAATTTGAAAGAAAATAAAAATGGAATTTTATGTGCCATTTTAAGATGAATTTTATGCGTCTGAGGATTTCTGGATTGAACAGTAGGGTTTTCATTTTTCAATCTATTAGGCTTATCATCAAGATTAAATTTTTATCAGGTGTATATCATTTTCTTCTAAATTTTTTTGTTCATGCCTGTGTTGTCTATTGATATTTAAGAAAATATTGTTAAAGCGTATGGTTTATGTGGTTAGATGAAGCGAAGAAGAGGTTGAAAAGCGCCGGATATGTGCAACTGTCTGAGAGGGATGACTGGAAACTAGAAGCTGGCAAGAAATATTACTTCACCAGGAATCACTCTACTATTGTTGCTTTTGCTGTTGGTAAAAAGTATGTTATTTGTAGTTCCGAGCTATTTTTTTATCTCAACGAGCTCGTGGTTTATGACTCCATGTTATGTTAAAAATGAATAATGATTAGAACTTAGGAAGAACTGCAAAGTTGGAACAATTTGAAGGTGCTGTTCCTAATGAATTTATATAGATAATCATAATCTAGTGAATGCAATATAAGGATTGTTATGTATAGATAGAGGGGCTAATTGATTATTGCTTGTAGGTATGTAGCTGGAAATGGGATTTACATAGTTGGTGCTCATACAGACAGTCCCTGCCTGAAACTTAAACCGGTTACTAAGGTGATTACTATATCATAGTGTTTGCATTCGATGGATTATATAGTTAGGAAAACATGAGTTCAGCAGGAAAAGCTTGATGAGGCACATTTCAGGTTACAAAAGGTGGTTATCTGGAAGTTGGTGTGCAAACTTATGGAGGTGGGCTGTGGCACACATGGTTCGATCGTGACTTGACAATTGCAGGAAGAGTGATAATTAGAGAGCAGAAAGATGGATCTGAATCCTACTCACACCGGCTTGTCAGAATTGAAGAGCCCATTATGCGTATTCCGACCTTGGCAATACACTTGGATAGGTGCTTTTGTTGGAAACCTTGCACCACTTATTTGATCTCTGTTATCTTTTGCTAATTTGTTATGCTGTTTCCTTTCTTTGATAGGGATGTGAATGATGGCTTCAAAATTAACAAACAGACTCACCTTGCTCCTGTGTTGGCTACATCAGTTAAGGTAATTTTGAAATGGTATACATTATGTATACTTTGTCTCTGTGTATCTTAGCAATTAGGATTCTATCAGGTTACCCCTATTAGATAGGCTTTAACTAAACTCTCTCCGCCTTGCATATTTTCATGGGATAGTGGGGCTTGACTGTCATGGTTTTAATAGGTTCCTGTAAAAGCATTCAACTTTTGGAATGCATCTATAGATGTACGAGTACTATTCATTTCAATACTCTTTCCTCTGTAATCCAGTAAATGAATCTTTTGGGTCTTCTATCTCCGATACATTAAAGATGTCATCCACAGAAAGTAGGTGTGTCATAAAGCAGGGATATGTTCTTGTATTTTCATGTGGAAATATTCTTTACCAAGGGTAGATATCCGCCATAGTGTTTATGAAATTAGCTTTCTAGGAGAACTCTCTGACACTTCAGTTCACTTGGAATAATGAAACCATCTGACGTGGAAAACATGCTTTACCCCTTGCACACTTGAGCTCGAATGGGTGCTTTAACTTGTATGATAAAATAAGATATTGAGTGTGGTTCGGGTGACATACCTAGTGCGGGTAATACAACCTAACTGTTGTGTCAGGAATGGAGTAAATTGAACTAGATGAAGTTCAGATCCCTGGTTGGTTGGCTTATCATTTCCAGTTTGGTATTGAGTAATAGAGTCTCATTAAACTACATTCTTAGATCTTACATACTATGCTTTCATCCACCATGAAAAGATCTTTTTGGAAATCCACAGGAAGCAATTCTTTGGTGGTCCAACTGATGAGATTGTATATTTTATAAAGAATTTGATAGGGGTTTCTGGCAGTTAAATGAGCTGGACACCGAGCATAGAGGGATGACTTTGTCCTGCTCACATTGGATAACTACCTAATGTGGAGGAAGCATCCAGTGGAGTCAAGTGGTTAAATTTCTAAGAACAAAATTTGTCCTCCATATTTTCTACGTATTTGGCCAAAGTGTCTCACTCAATCCATCATCAAATAACTGATACATGCATGAGTGGGAGGGTGCATCTCTTTGTTGAAACACGGCCACCTAGCTTCTTTTCTTCAGTATTATCATATGAGATAATAGAGAGCTAAAAACATACCGTGTTTACATGGATAAATGTCCTTTCTTGTCTCTGTATTCTCACTTATGTAATTTATATCTGTCATGCAGGCTGAGCTAAATAAATTGACTGCCGAGAATGGTTCCATTGAAACTGGATCAGGTGATGCAAAGACAAACACAAACCAAAAGCACCATCCCCTTCTGTTGCAGGTAAGCAGCTGCTCTATCTTCTGTTTCTTGCTTTCTGCATTCTTTTGGAGTTCCTCGTCTACAAAGTCTTACTTTTGAGTTTGCAAATTGTTTGTTAGATAACTTGAGAAAGGAATTGATTTCATGATTGTGCTTTAATCATTTTGCTTTGATTCTTCCCCTCTTATTGCAGCTGATTGCTGCCCAGCTCGGGTGTGAACCAGACGACATATGTGATTTTGAACTGCAAGCATGCGATACTCAAAAAAGTGTTGTTGCTGGTGCATTGAAGGAATTTATTTTCTCCGGAAGACTGGATAACTTGTGCATGTCATTTTGCTCTTTGAAGGTTTGTGGCAACTACTATCACTTTACAGAAGTCAAAAAATTATATTTATAGAAGCAAAAGCACTTGAAGGTTTTGTTATAATCGTCAAGATTAATTGTTCAATAAACGTGGGCTTATGAAAATGTTTATACCTTTATATATGGGATACCCCTTCTCTCTACTTAAATGCGGTCTTTTGTAAAAGTTGTATTTAAATCTCTCTTCGTGCTTATAGCCAAATCAATGACCTACCAGATAAAATGCAAATACTTAATCCCTCTATGGTTTTAAATACATACAGTTCTAATAACTTTTTGGTATGAGTTCTTGGCAGCACTTTCACTGTATTACCATTCATTTCGTAATTTCTCTCTGTCTAGCTTCCATGCGTATCTGGAAGAGCTATCAATTTTACCAAGTAGATAGCTGTTATTTACGTTTGTGATTTGTCTGGTGGTGATCGTCACTGCAGGCACTGATAGATTCAACTTCCTCTGAAAGCAGTCTCCAGGAAGAGACTGGCGTAAGATTGGTCGCCTTGTTTGATCACGAGGAAGTTGGGTCTAATTCTGCACAAGGAGCGGGATCCCCTGTTATGTTGGATGCTTTATCACGAATCACCAATTCTTTCAGCTCAGATACAAAGGTAGAAACATGTCCGCAAACCATTCTGTTCGTTTCTGGCTTTGATGTAACTGCATTTTACCGGGGTTGCCTCTTGTTTGGATGTTAAATATTTGGAATCTCGAATCAACTAATAGTGCAAAGCAGATTCTGCAAAATAGCATTCAAATGGGTATGATTAGTTTTTAAGTATTTTTACAATAATCAGACATGACATCCAAATTTAGCCTTTTCTGTTAAATTGGGAAAAAACATGATCCCAATGAAAAGTTGTCTTACTTCTGTATATAAAGCAGGGAGCAGGACTTACGAATTTCTTCGAAGAATAACTTGAGTTGGCATTATTGTAGTTTTGACGATAAATTTACACGAAAAGGTATATGGAAGACACGAGATTTGAACTTTAAAGAACCTATATATATTAACCCTTAGCCATTCCTTTGCATCAAGTAACATTAATTCTTAATGGATACTGACTAGCAGGTTTCTTGAAACTTACGGTGATTCAGCTCGTGTTGCGATATTTTTCATTACCTTTCCTATTTCTTTATGTTTTGCTTTCCTATTCTCTGATTGCTACTCTTATATGTTTTTCACGCAGTTGCTTCCGATAGCGATTCAGAAGAGCTATCTTGTGTCAGCTGATATGGCTCACGCCTTGCATCCAAATTATATGGTGCATCCTTTCTCTCTGCTCTATATATCAAATATGTAAATAATTGTTACCTATCTAATATATCTATACTCTCGTTATCAGGAAAAACACGAAGAAAACCATCAGCCGAAGGTGCACGGTGGACTTGTCATCAAACACAATGCAAACCAAAGATACGCGACGAATGCAGTAACTTCCTTCTTGTTCAGGGAAATAGCAGCGAAGCACAGCCTTCCTGTACAGGTTAGAGACTCTGAATATCTTGTGACGGTTGTGGTGATCGTTCAGCATGCCCGAGTCCCTTATGAGTTTCCCTCTCGATCCGTTTAATGATTCGTTTGCCAAACGTTTCTTCCCAGGATTTTGTGATACGCAATGACATGATGTGCGGCTCAACAATCGGTCCCATTTTGGCGAGTGGGGTGGGCATTCGCACGGTTGATGTCGGAGCCCCACAGCTCTCGATGCATAGCATTCGAGAGATGTGCGCGGTGGACGACGTCAAGCATTCTTACGAGCACTTCAAGGCATTCTTCCAGGAGTTCTCGCATCTTGACGCTAAACTGGCCGTCGACGTCTAGGTTTTCTAGGGCTTGCTGGCTTTGTTTGTTTTCCAAAACATTTTCCATATTTGAGGTTTTAGTTATCTCATTACACTCTAGATTGTTTCTGAACTTGACTGTGTTCACTCCATGGAAATCATTACTACTTTCAACTGTTCTCTCTCTCTCTCTCTCTCTCATATTGTCTTCGACAGACTTATTCTCAAACGCTATAAAGTATAGCAAGTTTGTAATTTAACTTTATTTATTAAAATGAAATAATGAAGTTCAGTGAACGAACATAAATAATAGTCAAGATTTTGGTAATTTATAATTATAATAATAAAGATTTGGGATATACGTTTTCATTTTCTTTATAGGAAATATTGCAAAATCATTTTTAGTAAATAGTAGTTGTCCCACATCGAAGTGGGAGTAGTGTTAAGCATAGCGCTGGAGACTATAAAATGAGAGGCGAAATGAGTGGGAAATGGCACGCAGCCGCGCGTCGAGCACAAAGCGAACTATTCTTTCGCCTTTTACTAAAGAATACCGTGTGCGCGTCGCAATTCAAGCGGCATACGCCTCTTTTTGGAGGGGGGTCCCCCTTTGGGGTGGGCACCCCAACCAATCTCAGTTTCAATTTTTTATGTAACTTATTAAATAATAAATAGTATAGTATCTGTTTAATTATTTTTCTTCTTATAATTATCTTGAATTTGATTTTATTAATTAATATAATATGTTGAAAATTAATTAAATTTATAATTGAACGTAAACATTTATGAATCAGAAAAATATACTTATTTTTCTTGTGTTACCTATCTATGTAGTAATTCAGTTTTGAAAAGTTTAGATATTTCATATGAAAATGTTAGTTTGATATAGATT
This sequence comes from Perilla frutescens, assembly GCA_026008535.1. Lineage (NCBI taxonomy): Eukaryota > Viridiplantae > Streptophyta > Magnoliopsida > Lamiales > Lamiaceae > Perilla > Perilla frutescens. The sequence goes on from BRKX01000001.1 coordinate 71,713,515, forward strand.
TGAAAAAATAAAAATAATTCGGAAACAAATTTTGAGTTTCTGATTCATTGATTTCATTTTTCTTTCCTTTCGGAAATAAGATTTGATTTACCGGTTCATTGATTTCATTTTTCTTTCCATTTTTGTGGATTTTAAATTCTTATATTGAACCCAAGTAGGTGTTGGAGTTTTGCGATAGGTAAGAACAGATTTTGCTTTTTGTGGACAAAGGTTGTGTTTAAATTTACAAGTAATGAAATTAAGTCAATGACTTCGAGTAATCTACTGTATAAGTGTTTGTTTGCTAAGTAGTATAAGAGGGTGATAGATAATTATCACATCCTAATAAACATAATATTGATATCATGGTAAAAGACATTCCAATCAAACACATACCAAATATCATAACATACTTAGTAAATGAGCCCTAAAAGCCTGTTCAAGATTTTAGAATTTTGAAATTTCTGCATTTGTGGATTAATTACACTTTAGTTCTCGGTGTTTGGGCATTTTTACACTTTTCCTAAAATTTCAAACATTGCATATTAATAATTAGCATCTGTACCAATGAACGCTTATAACATAGCAATGTTTTCGATCTCCCATGAACTGTTAAAAATCTTGCTTTGATTTTTGCCTAATTTAAATCATGAGGCATATCCTGAGAAGACCACGATGATGCAAGATTTTCAACAATTCACGTCAATATTTGGAAGGTCAGAAAATTGATATAGTGCTTTAAGTGTGAATTAGTGCAAATATTAAATATTGATATGTAATGTTTGAAACTTTGAGACAAGTGTAAGAACTCCCAAATGTTGGGTACCAAATTGTAATTAACCCTTGCCAAAAGTGTAGCTGTGTGTGTAAACGTCTGAGCAGCCAGTACAAATTCTGAATACAGAATGTTGAAGTAAAATGGATTTGAGTTACAAAAGAAATAGTCTGTCTAAGCTTCCAAAACACTTGACATTGTTATTCTTCAAATCATTTAATAACTCAACAAAACCAAATAGTCCTAGAACCTTTAAATAGGTTGTCAAAAAATGTATCAGAATACAGTGTTGTTTATTGATATGATTAGTGGACCAAAAAGTCCATTGTTTTTTAATCAGGAGAGTGCCTTCTTAACCTCTGCCGTGACCTCTTGAGGACTCTTCTCCGCAGGAAGGTTCGCAACGATGCCCTTCTTGGTATAGTAATCGATAACCTGAAAATGCACGTAGCAATAGCATACGATGCTCAGTTAAACAATGTAGAATAGAAAAGGTTAGGAAAAAAAATGCACCGTAGGAATCAATCCAACAGAGATCGAAGTATATGGCAAAAAACAGTTTTATGTTAGGATCTTCCGATTGTGGATGTCATAGCTACCACAAAATGCACTGCGAAAATTTAGCAAGACTTGTAGACATCATGCGTGGAAGTTGTAACTCAGCACCGCACGCAAATCAACCAAGAATCCTAACAAGCGTTTCTCCAGTCAGAAACCCTATTTCCACAATAACAGACCTACTTCCTCCTGTCCAAATTAGGATAAACTGGTTGAATCTGTTATTACAGTTTTATGCAAGCCAAGGCATCAACTATTGAGACGTTCCTTGTGGTTTTTTGAATGATAAATCATGTAGTTTTCATATTCACCAAAATTACTAAAAAGGGAACAGGACAATTTTATTCCTTCATTGATCAATTGATGGGTGATATGATGAGTAAATCAGGGGCAATAACACTTTTATTTTCCAGTTAACTAGGTATGTTATGGCGGAATCTCATTACTCAGACCCAACTAGAGACTTTAGAGAAACATTTGGTGTGGACGAAGGTTGTTTACCAAGCTTTTTGAAGTTTTTTTTCCAGCCACTACTGAACTACAGTTCAGCTGAGCTTCGAAAAACGAAGGGTGTTTCCAGAAGGTTTTGTAGATTCAGGGAAAATTCAAGCTGTGGTCATGAGAATCCATTTGAGTGTTTGCTGGGGAAAAATTATGTAATATGTCTTATGAGACATGTTCCGTGCAGATATCTCGTCACTGGATGGTGGAGAAAGTCAATAGGCATCTTAGCATGGATTAGTATGTCTAAATGGCATCTTTCAGAAGCAACAAGAATGGCTAAAGGAGATCAAAATTGAACCAACATGACCACTGCATTGATACATAAAGAAGCTGGACAGGAAATGGAATTATGGAATGGAACACCAAAAACTGCTGGTGCTGGATTCCTGATGCTTCATACATAAAACTACGATGCCTCATACATAAAATAACGATGCTTCATGCATATGATGGAACCAGTTGCCATCAGACAAACTATACAAAATGGGTATAATGGTAGAGTAGAAAACTAGAGCAAAGGAACTTAAGAAAGCTCAAGCTTGACCTGTTAACCTGGACAAAGATTTTTCATCTTTTTAAAGTTTGAATTTATATAGAGACTACTGCAAGTTTCCAGAACCAAACATCATTCCAATTTTGTATTTATTGTCTTATTTGGAGTCCAGAATAGTCAATGATTTGCATAAACAGTGAAGGTACCATTGCGCGGTCAATTGTGGTTTGCTTTTTTTATTTATATTATCACTCATGAAGGAAATTAAACAGGTCACCACTCTAAGAGAAACGGAAACCATCCCAAAAATTGTTCATGATGGCTATTTCACAAGAACATGCACCATCAAAACAAATCATAATGCTAATTGAATATTTTCTCTGATTACTTGATTAAACCAATTACAGGTGTAATAAAAAGTTTGGAAACTTCTCGTCTAATTATAGCTTATGAGTTAGCATATATGTAAGCAAAATATTCAAAGCAAAAATGCTGAAAAGGATGCCAGTAGCAATGAAAAGGTTAGCACACAAGAAAAGAAAGTAATAGCTCAATATGATGCCCAGAAATGCAAAACAGAAAAGACCATGAAATAGCTGTCTAAAGAAGTCTTTTTCAAAAAATAAAAATGCAAGCATCCATCCTCTTCCAACTTAAATCACATACGTGCGTAATTAAAGTTTATAGGGTCCAAAACATATGCAATTTAATTAACATGTAAGACGGCTAATTAGATCTAAATGTAAGATTTAATGATTGAAAATAAAATATTGGAGAGAACTGCAGGGGGAAGAAAAGATGGAGAGCAAAAAAAAAAACATACTGGTTCAGTCTGCTTGTGGAAAGCTTCAAGCCTTGACTTGAGAACAGCTGCAGTATCATCCTTACGTTGAATCAAAGGCTCTCCAGTTACCTTCACAATGGTGATACTAAATCAGTCTATTAGCCTTAAAGAGATTTGGTGCATGAAGCAGCCAGACATGTTTATCCCAAAGAGAAATAAAAAACCAAACATCATTAGCATTAGAAAATAAAAAATAAAAAATTGTGACCACCCAAATAGCAATCAAAACTCAAAGATTTAACCTGAGAACAGGAACACAGCAGAAAGAAAATAAAAGTATAAAAATAATAATCTCATTTGCAATTATAGACGAGGAAAACATTATATTACATCATCAACACCAGGAGCTTTCGGAGGTGCAAATTTTGTGTGGTAGGAACGACCACTAGAAGGGTGGATCCAACGGCCAGTAATTCTCTCCTCCAAGATAGCATCATCAATTGCAAAGTTCAAAACTTTGTCAACCTTAACTCCACGTTTGGAAAGCATCTCATCAAGCTGAATATAAGAAAGAGCCAGTTCAGATCATAAATGTTATAACATACCCAAAAGGTAAACTTTAAATAAACAGTGTCAACCTTTTCTGCTTGGGCAACAGTCCTTGGGAATCCATCAAGAATAAAACCTTTCTCACAGGAAGGCTTCTTCAATGCATCATCTATTATCCCAACAACCAAATCATCAGAAACAAGTTCTCCCTGAGAAATCATAAGTAAGAAAAATCATGGTGAGCAGTTCAGTAATCTCAAGTTAAAGCAGGCAGAGTGTCGGATGTACCTTTTCCATGGTCTCCTTGGCCTTGATTCCAAGGGGAGTCTTCGCAGCAACAGCAGCTCTCAACATATCCCCAGTAGCCAGATGGCATAAACAATATTCATCCTTCACTATTGGTGATTGTGTACCTTTTCCAGACCCTGGTGGACCTGCAGTGTGAAATGACCTGGGAATTAGATAATTGCTTAAAGCATCGTTGGAGCGCCATGTTTCAGAAAAACAGTTTTCCGGGAGACTATTTCCTGAGGATGACGTAGTAGAGGCAATAGGGCTAATTTGATATACTCCTTAAGGTTTTAATATATGCCTTCTCAAATGCTGAGGGATTCTAAAACCATAACTGTGGATACACCAGTATATCAAAATGTTCTTGCTAGTATTGGACCTATTGGTATGAAATTATGATTGCAGAAATACGATAATCCTCTTCATAAGAATATGACAATATTTCATCCCAAAGCTTGATCATAAAAAAACTTCATCAGAATTCATATAAGCTGAGATAATTTTAGGCAGTGATTTTGACAATCTTCCTTTCCGCTTTCATTCGTTTTGCTCCACCAGCTAACTCTTGCAAGACTGTCTCAGCATAAATCAAAATAATTTTTCAAACTATTTCAGGTAATATGCATTTCAGTTGTTCATTACACAAGGCAATGTACTCCATTTTAAGTTGAACAGAGGAAAGCTCAACTTTTGGAAAGTTGCACATAGCCCCAAACACAATTCCCATAGAACCAAACAACTTCCTAACAAATTTGGTTAATAAACAAAAACACAAAGCTGCATTTCGATTGCTCATGAGTCATGAGCAATGCCGTCCATTTTAACTTCAACACTGAGGAGTTTGATTTTGAAAACTTTTGCACTAAGCCACAAATATAATAGCCAATTGAAACGTGAGATATATAATGATTTTACAAATAAACAGGATCGGCAAGATAAACGCTCTAAGCTGTACACATGCAGTTAAGAAAACCACATGCTCAAGAATTGAGCCTCAATTTGTCAATATCAGCATTCATCCATACAGTCAACGTCGACTTCAACATTACCAAGTTCCCTTTCAAGCCCCAAATTTAATTTCCCTTTCCGAAATTGGCGAACTTTGGCACGCCCAGACATTCATCTACATTAAATCTAAGCCACATAAACTCTTACCAACATCTCAGAAACCAAAATTCAGATAACAATTGACAATCAAAATTCAAAAGCACATATTGTCGGACTCCAAACGGTTGTTGATAGAGCGAGAACAAAAGGTTGCTGAGAGGGGGGGATGAAATTACCAACTAGAATGAGACGTTTGTCAGGCTTGGATTGGCACTTGAGACGGCGGAGAAGCTCCGACATGAGATCCACCGACTGCACATCCTCCAGATTCGCCGAAGCCGACATTCTCAATCACTTTCTCTCTCTAGGTAATCAGATGTGAGATCGAGGAGAGAGGATTAGGAGGATGTTCAATGCGTTCAAAAATTCTTTGCTTGTGTTTTTGGGAATTTGAGATTTTTGGGGCTTTTCAAGAGCGCTTCAAGTTGAAGCAGGCGCAATGCATGCTAAGGTTTTTATCCGAAAATACTATTTTGCCCCTCGATTTTATATCTGGTTTTTTTATTGGAATTTTTGCTTAAATTTTTTTATCCTAAAATATAATTTTACAACCCCCGTCGTATTTATATAACTTTGTAGGGGTGAAAAACATTAGATATGGCTTAACGAGTGAGAGTTTAGAACTTGTGCGTACATAACGCAAATTCTTGTTATGTTCCACCCGACTCGACCAGAATATATATATATATATATATAGGGGATGGTTTTGGTGTACATCATCTCTGGTGTGTAAACTGTAAATTAATCTCCAACCACATATTCATCGAAATTCAATGGTCAAGATTTAGGAGGTGTATTGGATTGGGATTTTGATGGATTTTGTTGGATTTTAAAATGTCCATGGATTTCTATGGATTTTATAAATCCATAGACTCCACGTGGAGTCTCCCAAAACTCCACATGGAGTCTCCCAACTCCACGCAGAGTCTGGCGGATTTCGTATGGATTTCGGACCGATTTTGAACGATTTCAATGGATTTCAAATCCATCTCGCCAGCGCTCGTTGGAACACAACGATCGGTGTATCTGGTAAGAAAAATTGAACCCAGCGGCCGCTGGAATCGAGCGGCCTTGATCCCAGCGACCGCTGGCACCCAGCGGTCGCTGGAGTGCCATCATCGGCAAGGCCAGCGGCCGCTGGGGTCGGGTGACGGCTGGGGTGCCCGATTTTAACTCCTCACCGACCGCTGGGACACCGCGCTCGCTGGGTTTTTCAAATCCATCGAAATCTCATGTCTGGAGGTCGGAATTCATCCTTTGTAATTTTCACGTGAAATCCAGCTGAAATCCAACGAAATCAATGACATTTTAAAGTCCGTGGATTGTTGAATACCGCAGAATTTTAAAGGACTTTTAAAAGTCTGGATTGAATACACCAAGATTTCGTTGGACTTTTAAAAGTCTGGATTGAATACACCAAGATTTCATTGGACTTTTAAAAGTCTGGATTGAATACACCATAATTTCGTTGAACTTTTAAAAGTCTGGATTGAATACACCCGGATTTTAAAAGTCCAACGAAATCCAACGAAATCTCAATCCAATACACCCCCCTTAGTTAAAGAGGCGGTGGCATTTCTGTAAATAAAAGTAACTTCAAAAAACGCATTGACATTTTGGTAATTTTTGCGTCTGGGTTAAAATTAAAAAAAAAAAAGGGAAAAATCGAACTTCCAGAACCCGGACTAAGGAAGACAACAATCATATGTTGATGAATACATAATCATATGCTAACGAAGTATAATTATTTCATGCACAACACCTAACTTTAAATGCAAAACTGATTTTGTTAGGAAATTATTAAATAGCGACTTTTATATGGTTGAAAAGCTAGTCAAGCCTAATTTTCAATAAAAAATTATCTCAAAAAAATATGAATCGTGGACAAAGTTATAGTTGTTAGGTTGTTAGTTGCATTATTTGACTTCAATCCACAACATTATTGTTTTTGTTAGCATTGTGTATAACTTTTCTTTAGCATTACATAATACTTTTGTTAGCATACGACAATGCTAACAACAGCAAATGATAAATTCAATAAAATTAAATTGTTAAATTCTAAAATTGATGTGATAGCAATATAACTAATCATGATACTAATGAATCATCTGTCATATGCTAACGAATCATCTGTCATGCTTAATTGAGATGGATGTTATACATGATGCATATGCAATATTAAACACATATGATTCTATTACCAGATATAATTATACTACATTAGCATTATTATAATATTTTAGTTTGCATATGTCAATGTTAACGTTAGCAGTGCATTAGTATTCTCATATAAAAAATCTCTTAATGCATTAATATATTGTTCATTGTGAATATAATTGATACTAATGAAATATTTGTTATATGCTAATGAAACACATCCTAATTGAGATTAAATAAACATTTATAACAATATAATTGATGTTAGTGAAGCATGTATTAATTGAAATGTAATAAATATTTACAGTAATATAGTCGATGCTAATGAAATATTTGGCATATGCTAACGAAGCATTTGTCATATGCTATTGAAACATTTTCTATATGCTAACGAAGCATACCTAATTACGATTGAATAAATCTTTATCGCAGTATAACTGATGCTGACGAAACATTTGTCATATGCTAGCGAAACATATGTCGTATGCTAACGAAGTATTCTGATCTTAAATATGCATGAAAAAATGAAACTTTTGTATTTTTCGTCCAATCTTAAATGAAAGAGAATTAAAAGACCTTTAATTCGATATATTATTTGCATTAATCCGATGAAAAAACGAGCAAGTTATGATCGTTCGAAGTTTTTAAGAATTTTTTTAGATGCTGAGTCAGCATGACATCAACTTTTTTTTCAACAAACAGACGAAAATACCCCAATAAGCTGAAAAAAGTAGCGAAAATAACAAAAATGCCACCTCATATTTGATTAAATCTGGAGTGCCGATTTTTATTGGATGTACGGTGATAGATTAATTTATAGTTTACACACGAGGGAATGATTTACATATATATATATATATATATATTTCGATAATAGTATCACTTTGTTACTATGAATATCTATTTGGTGGATATTGGCTCAAGAACTATTGTTACTCTCAAATTTTATTTCATTCTTTTTTCAATTTTATTCTATTCAAAAAATATAAAATTAATTTGATTAATAAATTATACATTTTTAATTATAAATAAATATTCAAAGCAACATCATTTACTTTGCCAGATTGTACATTGTACGCGTGTCCTAGTTGTCCTAGTCGGCTATACATGTCAAATTTAATTTTCTCCAATTTTAGATTGTTGTTTTAATGGCAAAACTTTTAAAGTTTATGTTATTAAAATTATTTTTTTAAACCACGTAAAAAACCAAAATCAATATAAAATTAGTATATTTTAAAGTAATTATCATTTATCCCTAAATAAAAAGTTCAAGAATCCAGTCTTGCACGACGAATTCAAGGACCCAAACAAAGCAATCAATAGAGGGAATTAAGAAAGCATAGATGTGTAATTAAATAGGTTTTACTAGACCTAGATGTAGGCAAAGAGCATTAATTAATAAAATAATTAAAAAAGGGCTTTCCACAAATAAAATGAGTGAATATTTATTTTGTAATTTGAACAACTAGGAATTCTATCGATCTATAATTTGAAAGACATATAAGCTCTACAAAAAGATGAAAAGTATCAAATTAAAAACCAAAGACTGAAACAATTTGGTCAAAAAATCAAAATTTACATATTTCAATTCTTTTTTATGTTTAACAATCATGATTATGTTAATCTTCAATGAAAATAGCAATGAAAATTAGGGAGTGGACAATGAGATCGACAAAAAAAGGTTATAAATACTTTGCTAATGAAATATTCAAAACTACCATACACGGTTTAAGGGTTAAAACATTTTCTAATGAGGAATAAAACAAACACCATAATAGCAAAACAAACATCATTACAAGTAACCAAAATATGCTTCAATAGATCTTTCAAACTATTTAAGCTCCAGTCTAGAGACAACAATAGCATGTTGTCTCTCCATCCAAGTGGATTAGCTTACCAAAATTAGTCGTCGTCTTCAGTTCTAGACTTCTTTTTCTTCTTCTTTTTCCCGTCGGTAGCAGGCTGAATATCTTCCAAGCTCTCATCTTTGCTCTTCTTCTTTTTCTTCTTTTTCGCGGTTCCATCTTCTACATCGGCCCCATTCACATCAGGCATTTCCTGGTCTTCGTCGTCTTCTTGTTTCCGCTTTTCCTTCTTTTTCTTCTTCTTTTCTGATTTAGGCTCCTGGTGTGAATCTCCATTTGCAGTAGTCATAGGCTCATCCTCTGCAAAGGGTTGAAACGAAACTAGTTGTAAGGCATGTGGAATTTATGCACTAGAAAACCAATACAGTACATTTCGTAGGCAGCAAAAACAACGAGCAATATAGGTAACCAGATCTTTATGCACGAGATCTTTCAATGGATTGTGATCACTTTGCAGGATGAGAAGATAGCAAATACAACGTACCCAAACATATCAAAAAGGGACATTCAGTGCCTACTAATACAAATGGAACATAATGACCACCAGGCAAAAAACCTATCACTACATTCAGAGATCAGGTCCTCTCAAATTGGACCCTTTATATTTTTTTGTTAGTTCAGAAAACATGTGGGGAGGGAACCAACCTTTGCCATCAACCGTGTCAATTGCAGATTTCATGACATCAATGTTTTTACGAGGAGCAACCCCTTTATCATAGAAGTCCAGTCTTTCTTCAACCTGTTCACGGAGTTTCTCTCCAAAAGCAGTTGTACTTGTCTCTGCACAAAAAGATGCCATGATTCACCCATAATTTTTTATCCACAAGACAAGATAACCAATAGCTAAAAACCAACTAGATACCTAAGAAGCAATCAAGGCGAGAGGCAATTGAACACTTGTTAGCAAGATAGCGAGCCATACGGCCTTTATTTCTAGCAGAAGCACGGCCAATGAAGGAAGAGTGAAATATAAGACCGTACTTAGGTGTATTTCCTCGGGTTTTCAATGCCCTGAAGACATAGTTAAAGCAAAATCAGGGGGAGCACCATTGATTAAATGAGAAAAGCAGTCAAGGCATGGTAATAGGGCATCAACAAGATATACAGTATGACTAGAAAGTACCTGAAAAGAGCCTTCTCAGCACCAAGGATCTGAAGAGTAGATGAAGGGCACTTTGCCAAGTTTGTAAGACTGCCAGCATGGGAAATTAAACGTGCACCAACGACCTCACCAATCAATGCAGCCAAATTAGGTGCAATGTCATTCATTTTGGCAACAAGATAATCATAGAGTTTCTTCCTATACTCAGCAAGGTCCATCACTCTTTGTGCAAATTGCTTAACATTAATCAAGTCTATTGGTGACAAATCCTGACCTGGAAAAGTGAAGAATTGCACATTAACAAAGGATTAAGTTTTCCCTCACACAAAAAAAAATGTAAGAAAATATACCCATGGATGCTTTGGCAGCCTCTATGATCTCCTTTGCTTTATCTTCATCTCCGACTATGTCAGTCAGAGCCGACAAGTGCTCCTCAGACAACTGTGATTTGTCCTCCACATATTTTGCAAGTTTGGCATACAGATAGTTGTCATTAACAATCTTCACCAACTCGGGGAAATGCCAAGAGTACCATTCTCTGCACGATAAAAATATAAAATACATGTTTCAGTAAGAATGTGACTGCTTCTAAAAAAAGTATAAGAAAAAGTATGAACTATTACCAATAGGCAATAGCTAACAAGCATTTAAAGGTAATAATACATAACAGCTGCAAATAACATTGAAAAATAGTACAGATAGGAACTAAATGGAAGTTGCATACTAACCTCACTCGCATGGAGAATGAATTGACATCTTTATCAAGGGTATCCAGGAGAAAGATAGCTTGAATAACCATGTTATCCACACGGTTCACATTGAACTTCACCTTTGCTCTGCTGTAACTGTGACCCAGACCAAGTTGTGCCTTTTCCAAATCTCCAGGCTGTTCAAATTAAAATTGAAGAATGAGAAGATCTTATACATCATATCTCAACTTCATAGAACACATACCAGGAAGCAATGAAGATAAAAAGACACAAAATCAAAAAAATGACCAACCTTCAGGTTTTCTATGAAACGGTCAAAATGCAATCGAACACCACGAATAAGCTCAAGAATGAACTCATTGCTTTGGCAAGGAATCTTAGTTTCTTCAAAAATATGTGATCCAAGCTTTGGCTCTGCCACTCCCAAACTAAACTTCGGTTTCTTACCCTCTTTGACCTTTGGTAAAGTTAGCTCCAAAAAGTTCCTTAGCTCATCAGTCATTTGACCTAAAATACACATCAGACCCAGTAAATAAATGTTATCACATTTTCCAATCGAGCAATTATAGCAGTATCATTATAAATAATATCAGAGAACAGAATATTTCATAAAAGGCTGTCTCTGCTGGTTTTAAATTGTCCCTAACCCTTTAGGCCAATCATCCATCCAAAACAAGGAAAACAATAAAAATCTTACCGGAACATAGGAAAAAACTTCAAATTTTCAATTACACGACCAAAATTTTTCCAAACAGCATCTTTACACAAACTACACTTATGGCACTAAACTGCCCCATGTAAAAAAAAAAACCATCCCTTACAACACTCGGCAACCTGAGAATGCAAAATCCAAAACCAACAACAATTGTAAAAATAAACTTTTTACACATTTCCAAAGATAAGATAAATTCATCCAACTACATTAAACCTCAAACTTCTTTCACTTCAGTTCCCTCTCCATCCATTCAAATAACACACATGTTCACACACCATATTCAAAACTAGTGAACAAAAACGCACACGCAGGCAAACAAACGGAAGAGGAACTGAAGAAAAGTTGAAAGCAATTAATCAATAGAGGTCTGCTTCTAGCGCGTGTTCAATCTCTCGCGGTTCATACCTTCAGAAACGGCGTTGCATTGGTTGAGCGCATCAAGCGCGGACTCAAAGGGGCTAAAGGCGGCGAGCTTCACCACCTTACCGAAGCGGTTAAGGTCGTCGACGGAGCTCCGGACCGCCTCCGTATTCTGGCCGATCTCATCAATTCCGTCAGCTGAGAAGAGCCCGTATCCCGACGCCGACTCGTACAGCACGAACAGCGTCATCTCAGAGGAAGAAGAAAAACTCCTCTTTCGCCTTTGTGTGTGTGAGAGAGAGTGTGTGCGCGAGCTCTCGAGAGGAGTGGGGCGGGAGGGTTTTGTATTGTGAAATTAGGGTTTAGGGTTTTTTCACCCTCTTTTAGAGACGAGTGTAAGACGGGGGCCCACTCTTGGTAAAATAGGGTTGAATTTGTTTATATATATTTTTTTAATAATTTAAATAAATGGGAAATGAGATTTGTGATAATATAATATTTTGACATCAAAAGATAACGTAATGTATTACTATGTATCTCGTATCCCATCATGTATTATAATATCATATTTATTAGTTTATCTTCTTTTTTGTTAATTTTTATTTTTTTTATTTTAGATTAGTTTTACAATTATTGATTAGGATTGACTCCATTCAATTGAGATTTATATTTATTTTTTGGATTTTTCATTAATAATTAATTTTTAGGATTTATTATTTCATAATTATTATTTATAATTTTATTTATTTATTTTTGATAAATATGATCTGAATAGATAATATTATAATTAATTTTTATTTTGATAAACTTTATTATTAAATTAATAAATTTGATAGTGAAATATTGGATGAGATTTAAAATAGATAATCTCATTCGAAAATAACGTGGGGCAGTCTATGGATACTTTACAATACTCTGCTTTGAATGTTTGATGAATGAATATACATTGACATGCCATCTTTCAATTTTTTTATTCAAAAAGAAAATACAATTATAAGTGGAATTTTAGAATGAAACGGGCATATTAAAAAAAATGCAATTATAAGTGGTATATTGAAAAAAAAAATCAATATATAGTAATTGTATAATCATATGGGCCGGGGATGTATAGAAAATTAAAACAAAACTTAAGACACCGACGTATAAAAATTATATTAACTTAAAATTATGCTACAAAAAATACAAACTTCTTTTTTTTTTTTTTTACAAATTTATCATCGATTCTGATTATTAAAACAAAAAAAAATGTAAAAAGGTGGTGATTTTAAAGCAATAATCCTAAAACAACAGGTTTTGAATGGTTCGTTATTTGACAATGATGTCAGTTTTAATTTTATCAAAATTGAAATCGATTAAATTTGCATAATTTGTTAAGTTTGTGTTTTATGACACAATTTTAGGTTGGATGATTCAATTTACAACCCCTATTTTTCTCCTTACAACTCCCAAATTAATTAAAATACAAATATTCATTTTTTTAGACTTTTTTGCCCTTATAATCTCCCAACTAATTTGAAACAATAGAAAAATAAAATACAACCCCATTGTATAGCCCCACCACTTAAAATCTATGATAAAATAAAATGCAACCCCATTATACATACAACCCTAATTACTTTAAAAACTCTACAAAAATAAAATAAAACCCCCAATCTCCTTCATAATAAAAAAAAGAACAAAAATGAAAACAAAAGAATATTACAACTGATACATATATTAAGTGTGCATATCTATTAATGACATGAAACAACTTTGAAATGAATGTGTCTGAAAAGTTGTTGACAAGTGAAATGTAATAAAATTCAAGGTAAATGAGCTTATATTAATTCCATAAAAATAAATCTACATGCAACACCAAGTGACGATGAAAAGTTGAGAATATAAAATGAAATATAATTGCATAGGCTACTGCTCATGGTAAAAAGTTGAGCATATAAGATAAGCTCTGCAAATTCCGGAGTGGATACATACAGAGACTAACAAAATTCTAAATAAAAGTTGGTTTAATATTCTTAATTGTCATATATAATTAATATATATCCTAACAAAGTTTAATAAAATAATCATAACTTCATGTAGAAAATTATTTTGTAGCTCCGTGTTTTTGTTGAAAACAAGATCCGTGTGACTTTTTCAGTGGTATAAGATCAAGACTATTATAATTCACTTTCAAATAAATTTAGCTAAATTAAACGGTTAATTGAGAAATTCAATTAACTGAAATTTAACTAAAATTCCAAATTCCGATACACTTTAATATAATTAGTAATCATGGCACACTTTAATATAAAATCATAACTTTATGTAGAAATATTATTTTTTAGCTCTGTGTTTTTTTTATTATTAATAATTAGGCCACGTAGCTTTTTAATGATGTATAAGTTGAACCATAATTTACTCAAAATGAAATCAATTTAATTCGTAAAGTTAAATGAAAAAATTAAAATAAGGTGTGGCTATATATTTAATTCGTACATTTTTTCTTTGATGTTATTTAAAGTGTGGCTATATACTGGGGTTGTATCTTATTTTGTTGGAGTTTTTAAATGGTGTGGGATGCATCTTAATCTGTTAGTGTTTTTAAATAGTGGGGGTTGTGTTTTAGTTTGCTAGAGTTTTAAAATAATGGGGGTTGTGAGGGTAAAAAAGTCTAAAAAATAAGTATTTATATTTAATTAATTTTAGGAGTTGTATGGAGAAAAATGGGGGTTGTGAATATAATTTTATATTAGAGATAAAAAAAATGTGTAAAAGTGAAGATTTAAAAGCATATAAAATGGGTGGGGATTGAGATTTATCTAGACACACCATAATTAGTGTATGCCTCTGAGTATAACTTTATGAAGGATCATAAAATTAATGGACAAACAAAGATTATGGAGATTGATAAAAAATAGTGTTAAATGTAGATTTCATTAAGAATTCAAGATTGTTGTATGCTGGTAACAGCAGGGTTGCAATATATTGTTTGTTTTGATGAAGCAAATTTTGTGTTAGTATTTTGTTTGTTTGATACGTTAAATATCGGCATATTTATAATTTTTGGAGGCTTTTACAATTTGCATATCATGTAATGTTGTATTTTATTTTGTAATATTGTGTATTGATGTATATAATTATATTGTTTAAGATAAGTTTATTGAAAATGATGTTACATCAGATGCTATCACTTAGTTTGATAACATTAGAGTCAATGTTACATCGAATGTTGTCCTGCTATTTCCTTAACATCAGTCCGATTTTGCTAATCTTATTATTTCCTAAATTTCCCAAATGTTTTAGTTAATAAATTTCTTATTTGAATCATCACCTTAAATCTAAAGTTTTTGACTTGGTCAAATCTAGTCCTATTTATATATAATTTATCTCCACGTTGTTGTTCTATTGTGTATCTGCGGATTGAAAACTCAGTGAACGATTTTTAAGACAAAATGAGTCGTTGGAATTTTCAAGAATGTGGAGGATGACTTTATATACTCACCGACTCCACCGTCCATCAAGGAATTACTTTACTTACCCAATATGAGAGAATCTATTACCAATGAAGTAAGAGTGATCGAACTACATGAGCTCTTCAACATTCAACCAATTTACCTTAGCTTGAATCAACTATAGTGTATGATATGTGGTTGTTCATATAAAGTACGTGGTCTTTAGTTGAGTTTATAGGTTGTTGTTTTATTTATAAGTGTTGAGTGATTCGTGTGTGCTGTTTTACTATCTAGATGTTAGATAGTATTGATTGTTAGAAAAAATTTCAAGTGAGTGGAGTGATGATAATTTATTTGTTTCGTATAATGAGTTTAGGAGTGTGCAAGGACCGACTGTACCGAAAAGACTGAAAATTAGGGCATTCGGTTGGTCCAAATATGTTATTCAGTTCGGTCGGTGCGGTCCTGGAAAAAAAAGAAAACGGACGGACTGACTGACCAAATAAGAATATTATATTATTAATAATTATATATATATATATAATATTACTATTGGTTAATAGATAATTAATTAATTAATTATATCATATAAAATTATATATATATATGTATATATATAATAGTACTATATTAGATAATAGATATATAATTAAACTATTAGGAAAAAAAAGTTGTTCGATCGGACCGATCGGACCAACTGAATAATTCAGTCCGGTCCTAAAACCTTATTTGGGAGGTCGGTCCGAAAAAAATGCATTTGGTCTATTCAGTCCTCCCTTGTCGATTCGGTCTTGATCGGACCGACTGTTTGCACAACCC
This sequence comes from Perilla frutescens, assembly GCA_026008535.1. NCBI lineage: Eukaryota > Viridiplantae > Streptophyta > Magnoliopsida > Lamiales > Lamiaceae > Perilla > Perilla frutescens. The sequence continues at coordinate 71,729,714 of BRKX01000001.1, forward strand.
TAAGTGAGTTCAAGAGAGTAAATCAAGAAGGAATTTTATCATATTTTTGTATTCACTTCTATTAGTAATTTAGTATAATTTTGCTATGAAGCAATCACAAATTGTGTGACGCTAGTGATTTAAAATTATTTTCTGCACAAAGTTTTTTTATTTTTCCACTGCGTGTTGACGGTACAATGAAAATACTCACTTCAACATTGTCGATCACACGTGTATTTTTCATAAAGTATATGTAATATCATTGGTATATTATCACACACAAAATAATATTCTCATCCAAAATTTTGAGTTAGATTGTGTATCCACTTGGGTGAAATGAACTCTACTCTCTTCCCTACAATAGTTCATCTTATTTTTTTATAGCTTTCCTACACTTTCATGTTCTCTCCTATTTTTCAATATATTTTGTTACATTCACGACAATATTGATTTTAGGTGTGGAAAGATATCTCCTTGCGGTTATAAATGTCATCTGACTATTTTCTTGATATAAGAACATAATTGTTTCGTTTTGAATAATACTTGTTATTAGTGGTGAGAAGTAAACTTTAATTTGAGCTAAATGTCTTTAAAGATTTACTAACATTTAAAATGAGTTGGCTACGAATTCTGATGTGCAATTATTTAAATTGTGTATGCATTGTTATTTTAATCATGATAACTTGATCAAGCACATTTTTTATTGTAAAGGGTAAAAAGTTTTTAATAAATTTAAGCAAAATCGGACAAAACAATGTTTTAAATTTTTATGGACCAATTGATAAGTTATTTTTATTGGTAGCTCTATTCACAACCCTAAGATTCTGGTCATACACCACGATACATCATCAAATTGCATGTTCATGTTTGAATTTAGGTTGGCAACCAAACCACATATTAAAACAAAAATAACAAATTAATCAGTTTGAAAAAAGAATGAATGATCAACTCTATAGTTTTTGTATTTAAATAATGTATTATTAACAAAGATGTGTTATATATTAGTGTATTGTGGATTCCAAGACCTTTATACAAACATATAGCTCATTAATATTCTCAAATGTACAATAAATAAACCACAATTTTAACTGCAAATCATATACACGTACTTTACGAGTCCCTGTGAATTTTATAATTTTTCCTTAGTTTTATTTTTTTACGGTTTAGTTTAATTTTACAATGACTAATTGGGATTTTACTGTACTCAATTATGATTTATAATTTTTTAAGTTATTAAATTATATTATATTAATTAATAATTGATTATTCTATAATTATAGTAGACAAACACTTCCATACACCTGTTGTAAATAGTGCTATTTAAGACGGGTCGGGTCAACTTGCGCTTTGACCCGGTCAACGCGGTCAAACCCACCCTTTGACCAAGTTTTTTTAGGGCATTTTTGGTATTTTTTAGAATTTTTTGGGGGGGTTTTTTTAAGGGTTTATTTTGTATTTTTAGGGTTTTTCGGGGGGGGGGGGGGGTGTTTTTAGGGTTTATTTTGTGTTTTTTAGGATTTTTTGAGGGTGAAATCGGATAAAAAAACATAAAAAAGTAAAAAAAAAACTCCCATAAAAAAATAAAATAAAAATAGACGCGCGCGTGGCCCATGCACCGTCTGAAATAGTGTTATATGCGACGGTGATGCATCGAATACCAACTCATTGTAGTATATCATTTTTTATAATATAACTTATTAGCAAATAAATGTTGTAGAATTATCAATACAAAGGCCGAAAGGTGGCTTATTTATCGATACAAAACCTAAAAGATAGATTCTATCTATTCAAGACTTGAAAGATCTAAAACTATCGATTTAAGGTTTGAAGATTTAGCAATGTTAAAATTCATTCCAACATAAGATATGTATCCGTTAAATATCTACATCGTTTTTGTCATACATTAAATTAAACAAAACAAACACAAACTTACGTTAATTAAATAGAGAATTTTATTAAATTCGTTAAATAAAAACTAACACTCTCCGTCCTTCAGGTCCCATTACTCTGTATTTTGGAATTCAACTTTGTTTGTTTGATTAATTAAATTAAATTATATATATAATTGATTATTATGGGGTGGTCTCCTGTGAGACGGTCTAACGGGTTATTTTCGTTAGACGGGTCATAACCCGACCCGTTTTTCTAACTTCATATCTGGTGACACTTCAATTCATAGTATGTGACACTTCATTTTATGATTGATGATACTTAGCTTCATCTCTCGTGACATTGGACTTCACACAATAGTTAAAGATATTACTAAAAAATATTTTATATCTGATGACACTTTCAGTTCATAATATGTGACACTTCAGTTCATGATTGGTGATACCTAGCTTCATATTCGGTGACACTTCATTGTTATTTGCTTTAATAATTCAACGTGATAGTTCGTTGTACATGCTTGTTATGTTAGTGATACTTCATGTTACAATTGATAGAGCTTCACATAATAGTTAAAGATATTACTAAAAAAATACTACCTCCGTTTCAAAATGTTTGTTGTTTTATTTTTTTTATCTGAAATTAAGAATTAATTTTGTGGACAAACATACTCATCCCTTTTATATGCCATAAAATCTAATTCATTGATATTTTCCTAAAAAATAATAATATTTTATCTCTCCATATATTTTTCTCTCTTCATATATTATAGGTAAGTTAGAAACAAGAAATCTTGTATGATTTGAGAGGGTTAAAATTGGGAGAGAGAATGTCAAATTATATAAAACAACAAACATTTTGAAATAAAAAAAAATCATAAAACAACAAACATTTTGAAACGGAGGTAGTATTAAAATTTATTAAGACTCATGCTGCTTCATATCCAGTGACACTTCAGTTCATAGTATGTGACACTTCCGTTTATGATTGATGATACTTAGCTTCATATCTGGTGACACTTCATTGTGACCCAGATCCGAGTCAGATCTTAATATCCGTTTAACGATTTATGACCCGTTAGACGGTCTAACACAAGTCTTTGTCGATTATTATAATTTTAATTACATGGTCAACTATTAAATTTTAATTAATGTTAGTATTAATATATCTCTAGATATCGTTTTAAAATAATCATTATCAAAATTAAACAAAAAAATATCAACTTATCATCAGTAAACCTAAAAAATATTACAAGTACATACTAATTCAATTTAAACGTTGTATTTAATTTAAACTTCTAAGGATCTCTTATTGAATTAAGCACATATTGAATTGACATAATTTAATAAAGGTCTCTATTTAATTTAATTAAGGCAATTAATGTAAATTTGTGCTTTATTTTATTTAATTTAATTTAGGATAAAAATGATATGTCAAAAAAATGTGGATATTTAATGGTCACGTCACACCTTCGGTTGAATGTGTTTTAACACCGTTAAATCTTCAAGCTTTAAATCAACAGTTTTAGATATTTCAAGCCTTGAATCGATAAAATCTGTCTTTCAAGCTATATGTCAGAGATAAGCTATCTTTTCGGGCATGGATTGATAGTTCTCCAATAATGTTAATTAAGATTGATTAAGTTTTATAATAAACATTATTTATTGATAAAAGTGTTTAAACTTTATCCCACGACTCGCGCAACACGTGGTTCGTGCACCACGCACGAAACAAAATGGAAGATTTAAAAAAAAGGAAAAAAATATGAATTTCTGACCAGTCCGTGGACCTCACGTGTCTAGACAGGTTTGAGCCTATTTAACCCGCTACGCTCTAACATAATTTTTTATTTTTTCTTAGTTGACACAACTATGCAAAAATAAAAATAAAAAATAATAATAAAACAATATACAAAAAAAAAAGGAATATAAAAGTGAATTAAATCCAGCACAATTGAGGCACTGCGTATTTCAGTGACCAAGTGACCAACCAGCTAACGTGAGCACTTCCTCCCCCAACTAAATCCCGCCACCGACCCCATTTCCCCCGTGCGATAATTTCTTTTAACACCCCTAAAATAACAAGTATTCTCAATTTAACCCCACAAATCTTTCTCTCTCCCACTTCACTCTCTATACTTTTCTTTTTTAAATCACACTGAACAGAATAGAATCATAGATAATAATGTTCACTCTCTCAGAAAGAGAAAAGGAAGCTGAAATGGCGTCGACGAGGCGCAGTGAATAACAGTAAGAGATCATCCCCGCCGTCCGATCACAATCACAATTACCCTTCTTCTCCCAACCGGCATAAGCCACTCGCACTCTCTCTGAAACGCACATTGATGCAGTGTTCTCTTTTGGATTACTCCAGTATTTGCCGTTGATTTTGAGTGGATTGATAAAATTTTCGCATTTTTTCTGGGTGTAGTGTAGGGTGAGAGCCACGCCACAGCAATAACCCCCGCTCCTGGTGCCGCCGCCTCAGTTTCTGTTGCTGTTGCTACTCCTGTGGTTCCGGAAGGTTGGTTTTTTGTGATTTCTGTTTGGAATTTATGGATTTTTTTTGTCGAAATTATTTGTTTTTCTGGTATGTGCATGTATGGAAATGGTTGAAATTGGGAATTTTTTAGAATTTTAGGTGTGGTTGCTACTACGTTGTTTAAAGATTGCGCATTTTCTGAGAAGTAACGGGAGTCGAATTATCTAGGTCAAAAAAGTTATTGGTGATTGATTTTTCTGCATAAATTGCAACGTTTGATCTTTTTCTAGTTATTTGGGCATTCGAGATGCTTTCAGGCCCCCTAACTTTGGTAGTTCTTCCTACTCTTGAATATGCATATATCACTTTAGACGCATTGAAGATGTAGATAAAACTAAAGATTATAATCTTGTTTGTTTGTTGATTTTTGTATATACATTTTGTTCATAATTGGTTGGGAACGATAGTAAAGTATTTTATTGGTGTAAATTTTAGCATCATACATCGAGCAATCTTTATTTCGATCATTGGTTGGATTAGTCGATGAGCACTTCTCTGCAGCTTCTTAATTGCAATTTGGATTTTCGAGCATTGGATTTGATTTTGAAGAAGAGTTTTAGATTCGAATTTGGAGATGGTGCTGCGTATCTCTGCAGCTTCTTAACTGCAAAGAAGTTCATTGTGCTTCCCTTTAAGTTGTTTTGCTGCAGTTTGTATCTTACAAATGGTCTGAATTATAAATTTGCAACCTTGTTGTCGTCACTCGGATTTTCAACAGCATTTCAATGTGTTTGCAGTAGCTGGTAGCCGAACTATGACAAATGCCCGCATTGCTATATTTTGTCGAATAAACGGAGCAATCTTGCCACCTCCTCATCAAAGAAAGCTTGGAATAGTATTTATCAGAAACTTTTCCACACGTGCTTCACTATTTGTTCCTTCATCATCACATGCCGTTAAACCCCCCACTGCTTTCGTGTTGAATGCCGTCCTTGCAGCATCAGATGCCCCGCAACGCTCTGATGAATGGTTTGCGCTGCGCAAGGACAATCTGATGAATGGTTTGCGCTGCGCAAGGACAAGCTAACAACCAGCACCTTCAGTACAGCACTGGGAATGTGGAAAGGCAACAGTCGCTCTGAGCTATGGCATGAGAGAGTTTTCCCTTCAAACACGCAGATAGCCAAGGGCTCTAAAAAGGGTGTTCTGGAGTGGGGACTTCTTAACGAAGCTGCAGCTATAGAGCGCTACAAAAGCATTACTGCCTGGGATGTTAGCTCACTGGGTTTCGCCATCCATTCAGAGGAACGACTGGATTGGATCGGAGCTTCCCCAGACGGGCTACTCGGATGCTGTGGAGTTCTGGAAGTAAAATGCCCCTTCAACAGAGGAAAGCCGGAGGCGATGCTGCCATGGAAAACGATGCCGTTTTATTACATGCCTCAAATACAAGGTCAGATGGAGGTAACGGGGAGAGATTGGGCAGATTTGTATTGTTCGACTCCAAATGGAAGCACCATATTTCGTGTGTATCGTGAGCGTGGTTATTGGGAGTTATTACATGGAATTTTGCGAGAGTTTTGGTGGGAGAACGTTGTTCCTGCAAAAGAAGCCCTTCTGTTGGGAAGGGAGGAAGAAGCAAAATCATTGAAGCCAACATCAACACACAAACTAACAGGACTTGTGATAGCCAAGAGCTTGAAATTGGCAGGGGAAGCAAAGTTGCTCTGCCGGGAGATGGCAGGTCGTGTCGAGTTTTTCCGTTAAGTCGTGCACTCTCGGCTAGTGACTGCGGTTTCCCTCCGTCGTTCAAAAAAGTTATTCAGATTTTTTCGTGTAGGTGATAGATTGGTTTAGGTTCTTCAATCTTTATGTAGTTTCGATAATTTTGCAATGAGTTAATTGGTTTAAATATCATGATTCTGATTTTCAACCCATACAAATTTACACCACAATGGGAAAGTCTACCCTATTTATTGGGCTAGTATCCCAACACCACTAGGATCGTGTCACGTCTGCCTTTTTTTAAAAAGTTGCCCACGTTACATGATCTCAATAGATTTTGCGTATACCCGTACAAGTAGGTAAGAATTTTCCCGCCACAATATATTAATTAAGTATAATCTAAATTACCAGAATACACTTTAGTTACATAAATCATACATGTTCCCCAAAAATAAATTTTTTTCCCTAACAATTTAAAGTTTGTGTACGTTAGAAACCATAATTATGTGTATAGTATGTGTTAGAAACCATAATTTGTGTATAATTGGCGAATTAATCTTTCGAAAACGCTCACAATGCTTGTAATTCAACATTTTTTTTACCTTTTAAGTGCTATGGGATTGTCGACTAGTATTTAATTATGGAAATTTTGTCGTTAATAGAATAGTTGAAAAATAAGTAAATGAGATTTGGACGAGAATGTAACGACTTGTTAATTAACAACGGAGTTTTTCTATCGTTATCCGTCATTATTTGTTTTAGATGCACAATCTTTAGCTTTTACGATGGATTTCTATCTTTAATTTGTAATTTTGTTGTAATGGTGATTATATTATATTTGTTTATATAATAATATGTTTGGTTTTACCTGGATGTGAGGAAAGGTAGATAATTAGATTAATACGAGCAAAGATAGACGATGAGATAACTTGTTTATAATATTTTAGTCTAAATGACCAAAATCGACATTTGTTTAATCGGGTTTGGATTTACTTGTCACATTTAGCACAAATCAAAGTTATTGGGTTAAAAAAACTGTTATTGGAAATTATGCTTTAAGGTTACTAAGTATGTAGTATTTATAAATATTTTTATACATAAATAATTTATAAATATTTTTTATGACAGATTTATGAAATGTTATTCTTCATTTAATATGAGCGAGAGATAGGGGTTATTAAATTTATGATAAAAGTAATAGCCATAAGGGGATGTAGCTCAAATGGTAGAGCGCTCGCTTTGCATGCGAGAGGCACGGGGTTCGATCCCCCGCATCTCCAATTGTATTTCTGTTTTTAATTTTGTCTAAACGTTAGACAAAATGTTATTTTCTTATTCAATCAGTTTGCATTGTGATTCAGTTGAACGAACTGGAGAGTATCATTCCACAATTTATAGTTCATCATTCATACAGACGTAAGCTAGTTTGTGTGCCTATGAACGAGTGCATTACATAATTAATATAGATATACTAAATGACCTAGTTATGTATCATTAAATTTTATTTACACGACACTTTTACTTTACACACTATAATAAAAGTCTTATTTACCCCTTTCATTTAATTTAAAAACAATTTTTTAGCTATTAATTAAAAAATTAAGAGAAGAGAAGAGCATAATTCCTTCTTTCTCCACTAGTCACCTTCTTCCACGCCGGCCCTTATACCCCATTTCTCATTCATCATTCTCCATCATTCTCAATTTTTTTTCCATCCATCTTCTTTTATTACCATATTGACGAAATAAAAACATTGTAAGTTATCGTTTAAAATTTACAGTTCGAACCATCATTTTCTTTTCGAAAAAATTTCGAATCCAAAGAAGATGGATCGGAATCGTAATGAAATCGGAGGGCATAAGGGGTTTGAAAAATATTTTCCGAACCTAAAGAAAGGGGCTCTAATTTTTTTTGAATCTAATAAAAGGAGTTTTACTGTAAAATTTGAACGACGATTGAAGCTTGTAGATTTTTTTAGGGGAGGGTAGGTCGCTGTGGTTTGCATAATTTTATGTCCGATTCAAATATGTCATTTTTTATTTTTGCTTTTATTTTGAGGGACTGTGATGTGGTGTTTTGTTTTCTTCAATTTTATGTTAGATTTATGGTTATGAATTAGCAAAAATGGAAGGATAAGAGAGAGAAAGTGGATGTGGGATGGAGAATAAGGGGGCGGGCGGAGAAGAAAGATGTACATTTTCCTTTGTTTTCTTTGATTTTTAAATAAATATTTTTCAGTTAAAAATGATATTTAAGTAAATAATAATTATTTATTTTTTAAATTAAATTTAATAATATTGTGTAAAGAAAACTAAGTGTTATATTTGGAAACATGCTATCTTTTTTGGTATTACAATCATTTTTAACTTAATAATTGATGACTAAAATAAACTAATCTCTTTTTTTTTTTGCTGCTTTTTTTTTTGGTACGCTATACTAGTACACGACCTAAGTGTGCATCTTGTACACATATTTCATTTAGATAATTTGATAATTTCAATTTAATTGATAACAATTTTTCCTAAAAAGGGGAGATACAATATTAAAATTTAAAATACAAAGAAAATGAGGAATATAGAACTTCAAATTCTTCAAACCTGAGTTCAGCGAATGCGTATTTCAGTGGCGCAACAAAGTAAGCAGCTAACGTGAGCCTTTCTCGACCCCAACTCCTCGTGCGGTAAATTATTTAATTACCCCTAAAAAATTCGGTATTCTCGATTGAACCCCACAACTCTTTCTCTCTCTCACTTCACTGTCTCTACTTTCCCTTTAAATTAGAGAGAGCCTCTGAAATCTATATAAATGATATTCTTTCTCTCTACAAAAAGATAATCGCATTCCAGAAAGAGAAGAGGAAGCTGAAATGGTGTCGACGAGGCGAAGTGGATCTCTGCCGTCGAATAATAGTAAGAGGTCATCTTCGCCGTCCGATGATAATCACAATAAACCTTCTTCTCCCAAGCGTCAAAAGGCACTCTCACTCTTTCTCTCTCTAGAAACGCACAGAGATGCACCGCAGTTGCTTTGTTCCTTTTCTGGATTACTCCAATCTGTGCCGTTGATTCTGAGTTGTTTAATTTTTTCATTTTTATCTTTTCTTTGTTTTTGGGTGTAGGGTGAGAGCCACACCAATAATCCGAAGGCGTCCGAGTCTTCGCCGGCGGAGAACCCAAAGGAAATAAGCTCTGCTGATCCGTCGGAGCTCCCCTACACCACCGCCGCCGCCGGGGACACCGCTCCGGATGCCGCCGCCTCAGTTTCTGTTGCTACTCCTGTGGTTCCGGAAGGTTGGCTTTTTTTTGTGATTTCTGTTTCAAATTTGTTGGAATGTTGTGAAAATTATTTGTTTTTCTGGTATGTGGACGTGCGGAAATGGTTTAATTCGGAGAAATTTTACAAATTTAGGTGCTGCAGCGGCTCTGGAGAAGCCAAGGAGTTCATTCACTTCGTGGAAGCAACACCAAGGTTATGAAACGACCTCGCCTTGGTGTAAACTTCTTACGGAGTCTCAGCAGGTGATTTTAGTCTATTTTCTGCCTTTTAGTTTATTGTTTCTGGTGCAAAGTTGTGTTCTTGTTTTATATTAGTCGAATTTCTTATGTTGTTTGGAGCTGTTTTCGGTTGGCATTGGGCTCCTTGACCTTCCCATGCTCTCGGAGTTCTGAATTTAGTTTAGCGCTAAGTGAATGTAATCTATCTGTTTGCAGAATGCTACTGTTTCGGTGTATACAACCAATTTTTTGGTAGGCTCAAGCAAACAAGCTAATCTTTTGATCAGGGATCAGACAATTAGTGCTATTTTGTGTTCCATAAGACTCGCCCAGGTATTATTTATATCTAACCTCACCTTCATTTACCATTTTATATATGCATTGCCGTCATGGATGGTGCAGCATAGGTGTTGGACAAGTATTGTTGACTCGATCATAGAATATTAAAGGAGATTGATGTGGAAGGACCTAAATGAATGCTAGTTACTTCAATTTGTCCATTTCATGACAGAAATTGGCATATTTCCTGGATAGTTGAAGTTATGATGGAAGTTTCTGCGTACAACCGTTATTCTTTTCTCTGTCAGTGGTGCTAAGTCTGCGACCTTTCATCAACACCATTCAGTGTTTTGCTTGGCATACTGCGCATCTTGTAAATTCTTCTGAAGTGTGAAGGATACTTTTATGTTTTGCATTTGCACTTGCTTGACATTTTTCTCTCTTGGGAATGATCAGCGTGAAGATAAGCCTGTTGCGGTGCTTGAAAGTCGGGGAAGCAAAGGATGTGTGCTAGTGAATGGAAAAGCAATTAAGAAAAACACTAGTTGTGATCTCAATTCAGGGGATGAAGTGGTTTTTGGCTTTCTCGGAAGTCATGCTTATGTATCCTTTTATTTATCTTCTGTCGCTGTGGGCCTACAATCCTTGTTCCATATGTTCAGTCTTCCTTGTTGCATATCCTTAATCCCATCAATGTAGATTTTCCAGCAGCTACCTTATGATAGCATAATCAAGACCCCTCCTCCAGATGTTCAAACTAATATAGGAAAGTTGCTTGCTGAAAGACGGACGGGAGATGCATCAGCTGTAGCGGGTGCTTCAATTTTGGCGTCGCTCTCTAACCCGCGGGATATATCACGTCTTAATCCTACTTCTCAGGCCAGTGGTAAAAATTTCCGAGGGAGTGATCTACCTTCCTCTCCCCTTATTAATGAGGATGATCTTGATGGCCAAGAAGTTAATTCAGCTACCAATTTAGGAAGTGAGGCAGCTGCTGATGTTGGGGCAGCAAGCAAGAACCCCGCACTTGATGGAAATATAGAATCTGGCTTAGAGGCAAGTAACATAAGTGCTGATGGAATATTGGCGCTTAATATTGATATTGTGATGTTAATTTTCTCATAACTCAGGAGTAAACATTGTGTAAACAGGAAGAAAGAGACTGGGTTAGGGATCCAGCCCCAGCATCTGTATCAGTAATGTGTTCACGGAGTTCAGCATTTAAAGAAGACTTACTTGCAGCAATTCTAGATGGGCAAGACCTAGATGTTTCATTTGATAATTTTCCATACTATTTGAGGTAGATCAATCCGTTGCATAGAACACATGCCAGCAGCTTTTCTTTCAAATTAAGAATGCCTTCTTGTTTTACATGTTTTCTGTTTTTGCATGGTCAATCTAATAATCAGCAGATATAAAGCGAGTGCCTTTGTCAAGAATTCTTAATACTTGTGCTTTCATGCAATGTGCAGTGAGAGCACAAAAAGTGTGCTTATTGCAGCTTCATATATACAACTAAAGCATAAGGAGCAAGTTAAATTTACATCTGAGCTTCCTACTCTGAATCCAAGAATCTTGCTTTCTGGTCCAGCAGGTCTCTGGTTTGGCCCATAGTATTTTTCTGTCCAAACTCATATTTCAAATTCTTGGTTCTGATCTTTGCAGCATCTGCACTCGTATGGTGTGGTTCATTTATTTTTCAGGGTCTGATATTTATCAGGAGATGTTGGCAAAGGCTCTGGCTCATTACTTTGGGGCTAAAATGCTCATATTTGACAGCCATTCATTCTTGGGAGTAAGATTGGATACATTACATCTTCTGCACTTGTTTTTGAATTTAGACTCATGTCTTTGTATTTGAAATTCTTTAAAAAAACACCTGAGAAAATAGCTTCTTCTATTCAATTTGTTTTTGGCCCATGAGCTGTTAGGTTTGCTTGCTCAAGTACAGATAAATCTCTTTTGTTCATCTTATCCATGTGCCTTTGTTGCAAAATTTATTGGAAAAATGAAGCAATCTGAGTATCAGAGAAAAGCTCCTCCTAGAATGTGTGAAAGGTCCATCTGACCATAGTTATTGTATCATAAATTGACACTGATCATTGCAATTCATCGATTATCCTCATGCTTAGGGTTCTTCAAAGGATGCTGAGCTTCCTAGAGAGGGAAATAATGCAGAAAAAGTGAGTAATACCAGCAAACAAGTTTCTGTGTCCTCAGAGCTTGCTAAGGACATTGGACTTTCACCTGATGAAACAGATACGACAAATTTGCTGAGTACTCCACTTGGCTTGGAGTCGCAGACAAAAATGGAAATTGACAATGTTCCATCTTCAGCGAACACAACTAAGAACCTTCCAATCAAATTTGGTAAGTTTGATAATTTAGGTGAATGTTTAGTCTGCTTAGCTAGAACAAGTGTGGTAACACTCACATTCAGGCCCTCATTTTACAATATATATTATATGTACATTTTAAGTTCTAACCCGTACCTGATTATGAAAATTTTTAGGTGACCGAGTCAAGTTTGTCGGCCCAGCTTCTGGTGGTTTGTATTCTAGCTCTGCCAGGTAATTTGACATTCAATACATTATGGATGATGAACCTCGCTAACGTTTTGAAGTGTGTTTATATTAGGCATATTGGCTTTGGACATAGTTGTGCTTTTACCTTGATATAAAATCTGAGAAAAGTAAGATCTTGACATTTTTTAAGAATTTATCAATCCCGAGACCTTTAATTTGATCTTAAACCTTATCAATAAAGTTTTTTCTTCTTAAGACCTTTTTCCATGTAAATGATGTTAATCCATAATAATTGTACTTTCCTCGTAATTAATGCTTAACTAAGTGAATGATCTAGGCATCACTAAATCATTAGTCTTTCTAGATTTTTGTACGAATGCTATCTATTTTATTTTTGCTACATATGGTGCTTCATGGTTTTTCTAGTCTCCAATACATGCGGCTTTTCGTTCGACCTATGTGCACTGCATTCTCCAGTTTATCTTATTCAGTTTACTTCAAAATTGTTATCCTTTGATTTTTCACCTCACCACTTAGAATTGTTAGCATTCCCTTTTTTACCTCACCACTCCCTACAAATGTATCTGTATTCTAGCCCTGCCTCCTTGTATGTAATAATAATTCAAGTGATGGTGAGCCAACATTTATTTTGTTGATGCTGAATTTTTCATTATTTTTGAGCCACTGGTCTAGTGTGGCATGAATTGTTAAATTACGGAGTTCCTATCCTATTAAATTACACAAAGATAGCTGGCTTCTGGTTAGGTATTTAATTTGAATTTTTTGTTGGATTCTGGATCCTGTTTAAAACCATGTTTTCGAATGTACTGTTTCCCAGTCTCTGAAGATGACTGGATTTGCTATTTTATGACATAGGGTGTATATATGGAGAGAGAAAGTCACTATATATAGTCTCTTTTGTGTTTTTGGATTTGACCCATATTTCATATATGCATTCAAATGTATAAGTATATATAGGCACAGTTGTACATAAATCAATGGCTTTTGTTCTGTTACAAAACATTACGACTTGACACCTTTTTAGCTGGATCTTTAGGGGTCCAACTCCTGGAATGCGAGGCAAGGTTCTTTTGCCATTTGAAGATAATCCCCTGTCAAAAATTGGTGTGAGATTTGAGAAGTCTATTCAAGACGGAGTTGATTTTGGAGGTCTCTGTGACAATGGTCATGGATTCTTCTGCAATGGTCAGATTCAACTTCACTGTTTTCTGCTTATTTTTTCTGTATGAATCAATTAATATCCTCTCTCATACATTGTCTCTTATGTCTGTTATAGCCAATGAGCTTCGGTTGGATACCTCTGGTGTGGAGGATTTGGACAAGTTACTCATTAGCACCATGTTTGAGGTGGGGTTGCAATGTTACATGCTGTCAAAATAATTGGGTTGATGATTGTTTTGCCTGCCGCATGCTTTTCTAATACTAAATCTAGTTGTTTCTCTTTATTTGTAGACCGTGTATCAAGTCAGCCGAGATTCCCCCTTTATTTTATTTATGAAAGATGCTGAGAAGTCCATGGCGGGAAATTCAGAATCATATGGTATATATAAGAGTAGGCTGGAGAAGCTTCCTAATAATGTTGTGATTATTGGTTCACAAACTCAGACAGATAATCGTAAAGAAAAGGTACAAAGTACTGAAGATATCCATCATACTATCAAACCAGATTTGGAGACATTCATCCTTTTGTAATTCTAGTGGTGTATCAAAATGCTCACTAATTGGTTGTTTTGTTGTGCAGTCTCATCCTGGCGGTTTGCTTTTCACAAAATTTGGCAGCAATCAGACCGCTTTGCTTGACTTAGCTTTTCCTGTAAGAATCTGATGATACAGTCCTGTCAGTTATATATTGTTGTTTGGTTGTGTAATTAATAATATAATGATCTATGTTGCAGTCAACAGTCTTGAATATATATTGTCTGCAGAATGTGCCGAGCTCTCTTATTTGACATATTTAAGAGTCTTACCAAATTGTAATTCATCAATCATAGGATATTTCAATCTTCATATAGATGTATGGAAGATACATTGAATGACAACCTTATCTAAGAATTTTTGACAGAGAAAGAGACACTAAATATTTTTTAGGTATTTGATAACTTCAACACACCTTTCACGTACAGTGGCATATGGAGCCTCCTTTTGTGTTTGTGTGTGTGTGTGTGTATTTGTATTGGTTTCTTTTTTGTTTTTAATAAATGGCTGGATGATGTCAGTGCTCAAATCCAAATCCTTTTATTTGTCCTCGTTATAAAGTTACAACAAAATTTCTGTGAGTATATGGTAGATAGATTAATTACATTTACCTCTATATATAATATTACATGCTGCTGGGAAAATGAGCTAAATTAATAGATTTAAAATAAAGTTACTGATTTTTTGAAAGTCATAACATAATACCGTGATCCTATTTATGCCATAAATTAATTTGCTATATTATTTAAAAAGTGTGATTATTATCTTAATTTCAGTTTCAACTTACATAATATCCTGTTACTTTTGGGATTGCATAATCATAACCCTGTTAGTTTGTGATCAAAGTAATCTTCAGTTACATTTGATGAAACTTTCCCTCTATACCTATTATTTAATAAAAAAACTTCTAAGTTAAACTAGATATGCTCACGAAGCTTATTTGTGATATGTTCTTATCTAATCTATTGAGTATCTTTAGCTAAGATACTGAAATAACAATGAGCCAATGGGTGCAGGTTTTAGTTAAATTTGATGTATGTTTAAAGGATTAAATCAATTAATTATATTGGTAAATGCAAATAATTTGGAGTTGATTAGAAGTGTATTTGCTGAAATCCAAATATTTTTGGATCTATTTATACCTAATTGATTTAGATGATAAAATACAACTAACTTTTAATTGATTAAATATATGTTTGTTTTATTCTAGATTACAGATACAGGCTATAAATTGGTAAATTATTAAATTTATCAATAGATTTTATAAGGCCCAAGGATATCAATTATGAGAGGATTTTATTGTATTTCAGTGGACAAACTAAATCGATAATATCTCTGAGCATTTGAACTTAATCTATTGGGTTTCCCATCCAAAAATGTTAAAGTGTCTTTAAGTATTTTAACCTTTTCTATTCGAATGTTTTTTTTTTAAAAACTTTTTAGCAAAGCCTACCGAGAGTCTAGCAGTGTGTGTTCCTACTTCTCTTCATCTTGCTGAAGTGTCTTCTGGGTGATCCAAGAGAATACTAATTGCTGTCTTGTTCACTTCTGTCATGTTGCTGATGGATTATTGAATTTGGGTTGCTGATGTTCTTTCGGATGATTATTATATCTTGTTTTTGGAATTTGGTTTTCGTAGAGCACTCAGCTACTTAATCTATTGGGTTTCCCATCCAAAAATGTTAAAGTGTCTTTAAGTATTTTAACCTTTTCCATTCGAATGTTTTTTTGTTTTTAAAACTTTTTAGCAAAGCCTACCGAGAGTCTAGCAGTTGTGTTCCTACTTCTCTTTATCTTGCTGAAGTGTCTTCTGGGTGATCCAAGAGAATACTAATTGCTGTCCTGTTCACTTCTGTCATGTTGCTGATGGATTATTGAATTTGGGTTGCTGATGTTCTTTCGGATGATTATTATATCTTGTTTTTGGAATTTGGTTTTCGTAGAGCACTCAGCTCATAAACCCAGTTGATGAAACGTTTTATTGGCTAATATGATGATTATGGTAAACTCAGGATAGTTTTGGGAGGATGCACGATAGATCAAAGGATGTTACGAAGGCCACTAAGCTTCTGTCCAAACTTTTCCCTAATAAAGTTACAATTCATCTGCCTCAGGTCTGTTCTTGAATTCCTTCAGTCACAGATGTGTTTTGTGCCATCCAAACTGTGTGATGATGCTAATGAATACTGCAGGATGAAGCACTGCTGGTTAGTTGGAAGCAACAATTGGAACGGGATGCTGAAACCCTAAAGCTGAAAGCAAATTTGAATAATTTACGAACCGTAAGGGATTCTTTTAGTCAAAGAACTATATTCTTGGTTTCTTCTTTTTCTTTCTATTCCTTGTATGCCAATTTTGCTTAATACAAGTTGTATTAAATCTATAATGAAATGGATCTTCCTTGTATGAACAAATTTGAGCCTTTAATTTAATGATAATAATCATGGACATTCAAATGTGATGCTATAAAATCAGCTCTATGGTCAACCAATTCAAATGCTAATGTAGGAAGCTTGCCTTCTTAAACTTGATGTCTAACTTAACATCAATATTTCCTGAATTAATACTGACGATTTATTCTTTCTACTGCTGTAATGAACCATATTATAGGATGGGTTGCTGCAATTTTTTTTTTTAATTTTTAAGTTGACACTCAGTGAATGTCATGAACTTTCTGTTGTTAATATTCCGTGAGATCTGGTTTGGATTTCTATTACTGTAGTGCTTTATTCAGAATGTGGCCTCAAGTTCTTACATGCAGGTCCTCAATCGTAACAGTCTGGACTGTGATGGACTTGAGAGTTTGAACATTAAAGATCAAACACTTGCAATTGAGAGTAAGCTTGTCTTTTACTTTTCCTTTACTACATGCCATATTGGCCATAATAGTTTTTCAATGACACTATGATTCTATATCAAATGAACAAAAACTTGTCGACCAAAGTTGAAAAGAGTTTTGAAATATTTGAAGGTGCGGAGAAGGTGGTTGGGTGGGCTTTAAGCCACCACCTGATGACAAATCCTGTAGTTGAATCAGATTCGCCAAGGGTTGTTTTGTCTATAGAGAGGTAATAGCGTGTAGCCACTAATGTGATGGATGGATGGCTAAATAATATGTATGAAATGGGACTAAACTGTTGCGAAACCTTTGTATCAGCATTCAGTATGGAATTGGAATTCTACAAGCAATGCAGAATGACTCCAAGAGTTCGAAGAAATCCCTTAAGGTTCTACTAAGCCTTTGGATATTAGCTGATAGATTCAGGGCAACTATCTTTTTTGGTTAGGTTTCTCTGAATGCTTGATTGCATCTTAGTTGATTACTATGTCATGTTTTGTGGATTGCTAGGATGTTGTAACCGAGAATGAATTTGAGAAGAGGCTTCTAGCTGATGTAATCCCTCCCAACGATATTGGTGTGACATTTGATGATATTGGAGCACTGGAAAATGTCAAAGATACGTTGAAGGAGTTGGTGATGCTTCCTTTACAACGGCCAGAACTTTTTTGCAAGGGCCAATTGACAAAGGTTACATTTTTTGTTTCTTTTGGGTTACATAATTAGATTAGTTAGGAGTTGGTGGTGGTGGCTGGTGGTTCTGCAAATTTAATACCCTAGAAAGCTAATCACAACCACAAAATTAAAGTGTTGATTTGAAGCAACTGGCATTACAAAAGTAAAGTATGTATCTTGCGTTGTGTGTAGTAGAGATGAAAAAAGAATCCAAGTAATCATCTAAAAAAAAGTTGGGTTTTAAGGAATTTGTATAGCAATATTCAGTGGATTTTTTATTTATTTATTTTTATTGTGTGCGAAAATAGTTTGTGTGTGTAGATGGTGCGTGAAACATGTTTTGGAGAGAGAAAATATATGGTTCTATTTTATCACAATTCAATGGTAAAGATCACACACACACACACATAGATAGATAGATAGGTTATGGTGGTGGATTACTTATATTGAAACTCGCAAGATCTTTTTTTGTACTTTGCACACACGTGCACTTCATCTGTTTTCTAGAATTCTTCTTTTTCTCTCTTTTCTTTTGTTTTAAATATTACAAAAAAAAAATCTAAAATTTTCTAGAAAACGTGCTCAATATTCTAGTACTTTTGTTATGTACTGATTATCCCATATGCCTCTTGTGTTGCTCGTTCTCCCTCACCTTGTGTTCTTCTTTGTTAATTTATGAGGCCATCCTCGCCACTAGTTCCCCTCTTTTTTATATTTCTGAATCATTTGGGAATGACAGTAGGATCTATTTCTACTGTATTACTGATAGACACATTTCTGGCCAGGGTTTTATTTCCACACTTTTATATCCTAATTAACTTTTAAAATTTCGCTCCTGCAGCCCTGTAAGGGTATACTTTTATTTGGCCCTCCTGGTACTGGAAAGACCATGCTTGCGAAGGCCGTTGCAACTGAAGCTGGTGCAAATTTCATTAACATATCAATGTCCAGTATAACCTCCAAGGTGTTCTGAATGAGCAAAATTATATCCTTTATAATTATTTTAGAATTACAGTATATATATATACATATATATATATATAATGTTCATTTAGCTTGTTTAACCCCTGCTGCTGTTGGCTTATTTTTTGTTTTTGTTTTTGCTATGGCAGTGGTTTGGTGAGGGTGAGAAATATGTCAAGGCTGTCTTTTCACTGGCTAGCAAAATTGCTCCCAGTGTTATATTTGTTGATGAAGTATGGCATGTCACTTTATCTTTCATCTTTCTTCGCACTCAGTACTAGTTCTCTAAATTAGTCTTCTTGGGCCTTTTTCCCCCTTTTTGAAGGTTGATAGCATGCTGGGACGAAGAGAAAACCCTGGAGAACATGAGGCCATGCGAAAAATGAAAAATGAATTTATGGTGAACTGGGATGGGCTGCGAACAAAAGATACAGAACGTGTTTTGGTACTCGCTGCCACGAACCGGCCATTTGACCTTGATGAGGCTGTGATTAGGCGACTTCCACGCAGGTAAAGCAGGTTTAGCTATCTTATGATAGTCTAATATTGGACATAAAGATTTAGTATATCGTTGATGTTTTGATATCGTGCCACTTCTCCGTAGATTGATGGTCAACTTGCCAGACGCTGCTAACAGAGCAAAGATACTTGGAGTGATACTAGCGAAAGAGGACTTGTCTCCTGATGTGGATCTGGATTCAGTTGCAAGTATGACTGATGGTTATTCAGGAAGTGATCTTAAGGTTGGACTTACAGTTACAGTCTTTCGTTATGAATTATTTAGAGGACCTGGGCCTATCCGTAATATTTATGTTGTCTTTCAGAATTTGTGTGTGACGGCTGCACATCGCCCAATTAGAGAGATTTTGGAAAAGGAGAAAAAGGTATATACATACATATATATATATATTATTTTGATGTGATGAGTGATTAATCTTGATGGAGTATAAATTTATTGGCATTATGGACGTGTGATAACTGACATTTAATCTAAATTGAATATATTGTTTTAGCATTTAACTAAGTGTCAGTGTTCATGATATAATTAGTTATTTGTGGGAATAAGTGAGGCTGATGTATCCTATGCTAACCATCTCTAATCTTGGTGTAACGTGACACCACAAAAAATATCGATATGGTGGATGTTTTACCATTCCCCTTCTCTGGAAATTCTACTGTTCGCTCATTATGGGGGTAAATAACAGGATCGAGAAGCTGCGGTTGCTGAAGGTAGATCTCCCCCAGCTTTGAGCGGTAGTGCTGATATTCGCTCACTAAATATGGAAGATTTCAAATTTGCTCATGAAAGGGTGAGTGAAATTACTTAAGACATTACCTAGTCTTGGTGGTTCTTTGAGCTGAATTATAACACTTGATCTCACTTGGGCAAAATAGGTTTGTGCAAGCGTTTCATCAGAGTCGATAAACATGACCGAGCTTGTTCAGTGGAACGAACTCTATGGTGAAGGGGGATCGAGAAGGAAGAAATCCCTTAGCTACTTCATGTGAGAGCAGGTATTTGTATAAATGATTCTCTCTCTTCTTCTTCTTCTTCTTCTTCGACTGCACGTTCCGAGCGAGCTCCTTGTGCCGTGCATGCTTCTATGTTGGATGTGGTGTGGAAAGCCACATCAATTGTATAATTGGAGTATAGATTTTGAAGTTAACACTTGTACTCGATAGTTTTTTGTTGAGATGGTGAAAAGGTAAGAATAGCCTCAGCCTCTTCCTCCTCGTCCCCCCAAGCTTAAATTAATGGCTGCTCCGCCTTTGTTTTGTCGCCCCCATCTCGTTCGGGTTGTCTCGATTAGGAGACGACATGCGTTGTCCCCATTAGTTTACAGGGTCTGAGAAAGAATTAGTCGATCCTTCGCACATAGCTGTTTCCATTCTTCATTATTGTGTTGTTGCTAACTAACAATAAGAAATCCTAATTCGTTTTATTTTCCTCGTTAATATTATCAACTATTAGCAGTTGATAGATAGCCCAGGAATTTGATGGTGAATCTTTGAATTTGATGCTTGATATTTGAATTTGATCTATTTATACATCAACAATGTTTATTTGCACATATGTATATGTTTGTGTGTGTGTATATATATATATATATCATGTTTGTGTGGATTATGTATGAATAGATAACGAATGCATACCGTTTATAAAACCGTTCAAGGGGAGGATAGAATTTCCCATATACGAGATATCATCAATATATGGTGATGTGTCTCGCTCTTTTTTTACTAAGATATGCATAAAAGAAAATTAAATTTGAAAGGGATAGTGAGATTTTTGACAAATTTCATTCATAAATTACATGATTGCTCAATAATGATATGATAATATTAGTTTTAAGCTTGTAGATATTAATCATATTATTATTATTATAATAAAATGGTATACATTGGTAGAGTATTTGCTCCGAAAATATATTTTTTTTGGAATATTTTAAAGGTTGAGACAAAAGGTGATATTTGACATTTTTTAAATGCACGAGGATGACATAGAGTCCTCTCTCATTCCTAAAATAGAAAAAAGTAAGACGGGTGAAGATTCAGGTTAAAATTTATATTAATGACATGTTTGTAATTTCGTTGTTTTTTGATTATGTTTGGATTTAAATTTTGATCTGTCTTACAAATTTAACTCGTAAAATTAGCTCGCACCAGACTTCTCTAAATATTATTATCTTAATTTCTTCAACAAAAAAAATCTAATTTTGACTCGATGCAAAAGCTCGCTTTGATTTTAGGGTTTATTACATCCAAAATATGATTTATTAAGCACAATTGTGATTTATTACAATCCAATTATGGTTTATAATTATTTTTGAAAATTTAATTTTATTTAGAGCTTATACATGTATGAAAAATTAATGTTTTATATTTTTCGTCCAAAAATATCCATGTGAGATTTTAAATGAAAGACGATGAAAAGACCTTTAATTTGACATTATTCACGTAAATCTGATAAAAATAAGAGAAAGTTATGACCGTTTAAAATTTTTTATAATTTTGATGATATTATGTTGATGTCATCCTTTTTTTTATGATGTTGTGGGTATGCGAAATGCCAACTATATGATGTATATAGGCCTCTTATCTTATATAAGCTCCTCATATACATTTCCAAAAAGAAAATAAGGCCATGAAATTCATGGCTAGGTAAGTTTGGGTTTTTCATAGTCTCTCTTTGAGTGAACTTAAAACAAAAGGGATCATGATCTATCTCTACACTGAAATCTATTTATTAAAAAAAAATAAAAAAGAGTTAGAATTGAAGCGGAATTCGTTGTGAATTTGTGATTCCTAAATCTCTCGAGAAAAAGGGGGAAAGGTAAAACCCTTTTTCTTGGGTTTTGCCTTTTGATCTCAAAAAATGAATGAGTTGAAAAGTGGAAACTCAACTGGCTGGCACGTGCTGACAAGATTTTCTGGGCACACAATCTTGAATTCAATATGATGAATAATAAAGAGAGAAAATGGAGAGAGAGAGAGAGAGAGAGAGAGAGAGATATGAAATATGGGTTTGCATAATGATGGGCCTAAAGGGTCTCCCACGTGCCAATCTGGGCTTTATGTGAAAGCTTTTTGCAACGTTAAGACAAGAGGGCCGACATGCGTAGGCCCACCACCACTCATTAAAGCTAAGGCCCCAAAACGCACACTGCACGTGGATTTCTAATTATTGCGCCTCTCTCTCTCTCTCTCTCTCTCTCTCTCTCTCTCTCTCTCTCTCTCTCTCTCTCATATTTGCTTATTCTGCACTAACCAAATCTCCATTTCAATTATTATATCTTAGGAACCATGTGATTTCGAAATAACAACTCACTTTACCAAAGTTAGGCTTCATTCATTAAAAAGTTGGTTTATTTATTTTAAATTTTTCTATACGGCTCGTTAGTTCTAAATTATGTATGTAGTTTAATTTTATTTCTGTTTTTCCCTCGACAAAATGGTTAAGAGTTTCTATATCGATCGTGTAGTGTAATTGATTCTATGAACTCGAAGATCGCTAGTTTTTTGGTCTAATTAACGTATTGGTAATAAGTTATACGTCTGTCGTTTCTACTAAAAAAGACAAACAATATAATGGGCAAATCCAATATCGGTTGTGGGGCTTATAACCAACTCTGTGAACCCTAATTAATAAGGTTATCAGTCTTTTGAATTTGACGTGTTGATTTTAATCTGTGTATGTTTCTACTGAAAATCGAAATATAGTTTGAGACCAAAGTTTTAAATTCAAATCCCACCAACATATTTATGTGTGAGTCTGTTACACCCGTTATCCTCGTCATAAAATCATAATAATAAAAAATAAATTACTAACTTAAAATTGAAAAATCTTAGACATTGATCATCTTCAACTATATATATAGACCACGAATCTTGATCACGTGCCATAGAAATGCCATGTTATCAAAATATTATTGTGTGTGTGTGTGTGTGTGTGTGTGTGTGTATCTTCGATGCACAAATCAAATAGTTATATGAAATATTATTTCACAAACATATATATATATATATGATGCAGACTAACTTTTGTTGTATGTGTTTGTGATGAGGCAAAAACCTAGCTAGGTTAATTAATTATGAGAAAGAACGTTGCATGTAATTAAATACAATTTATTACAGAAAAAAAACGCGGTTCAATTACTCAATAATTTTGTTTTTGAAAATCCTCTTGTCTTGTTTTGTACTAGCATGTGATAAACACCAAAAACATCATATCCTTCCTTTAAAAGCAAATGAACTTATATTATATATATTTTTTTGATGTACATAAGTCTGATGTATAATTTAATTTTCAGTATTAAAGTGATTTTTTCTAATCCAAAAAATATAATAATAATTATAAAAATGTCACCATTTATTTTTCTTTTTATTTTTTAGATGTATTTTTCAGTAAAATAATTAAAAAGTGATACTTTTCTCCACCAGCCCATTTGATACAAAACTCGTGTATGATGTAATGAAAAAATTCAATTCTTTTATTTTTTGTTAAACATGTCCCCCAATTAACTTATTTGAAAATTAACTAGAGAATATTCTCTGAAGGCCATGCCACATATTTAGACATGATGATTGTACCTAATTTTGTCTGAATATGTATTCAAATCTTGATTGTACGATACATATATATGTAGTTGATCACACATTTGTCTAATTACAACACATTGCTTATATTGACATTTTCCCCCTTTTTAACGCATCTAACATCCAACAAGTTAATAATGGTAATACACCATATATATATATATATATATTAATTAGACTAAGGATAATGTATTTTATTGATTTCATATGTCTGGAAACCTTAAATGAGTGACTACGATATCCATTATCATAGAACTCGTTCGTTTGCTACGTAGGCAGTATGCAAATGAAACTTTAATTTTTAGTCCATTTTCCCAATCTCACCTGATATCTATTATGAATTTTATTAGTTTTTCTTGAATTTTAATTTCTTTTGATTTAGTTTGATTTTACAATTATTAATTATGATTTTTCCACCTAATTAGGATTTGTAATAATTTTTCAGTATTTATTTTTCATTTTTAGTTAATATAATTAGTTGTTAGTGTTGATTATTATTTAGAGTATATAATTTTTAAAATTTCAATTATTAGTTATAAATGTTAATTATAATTGTTCATACTATAATAATTTATTTTTATAATCAATATTATTAAAATATTAAATTAAATAGTGGGACACAATACATAGATGGGATAGAGAAAGTTGATTAGTGGATCTTATCCTCTTAAGGATAAAACTTTATGTTTGACTTATATGTCTTTTACCATATAAGATATCAATGTTATGTTTAATTATTTGTATGCATTAAAATATATGTAATATTTATTAGAGTAGTGATTTTCAGCCAGAATGTGGCTATCCAGATTTTTTTTTAACAATTAATCAACTTAATTAATAAAGTACCAATTGCATTGATGCCCTCCATAAAAATTAGGGCTAATCCTCTCTAATTAATTCCCGCTTGTGATGAATAATTGGCGAAAAGATTTTCCAAAAAATCAACAACATTAATTGGGGCGAGAATCAAATTAAAAATTAAGATAGCAATGAGAAAAATGTGAAGAAGTAAATTAAAATTTGAAGAAAAGAGAAAAAGATGAAGCTGCGCTGCTAATTTTTATTATTATTTCTTCCATTTTTTGTAGTGATTTTGGTCATTAATACAATCACTAATTATTGATGAGAGAAGGACACTATACTAAAAATATAACATTTACTAATTAACCTAATTAACTTATTAATAAATACAGTTTTATTAATTATTAAAAAATTCAATTTTGGCTAGCCAGCTGGCTAGCATTATTGTATTTATTAATACTCTATTGTTTGTTTGGATGTATTTAAAAAATTCTCCATAAAATAACAATTTCTAAAATGTTCTTTAATTAGTTACCATATATAATAAAATTTTAATTAATATGGTGAATTTATAATAAGTATTGTGGGCAAATTCTCATGTAAATCATATGTATACACTAATGCACACCTTATTCAAATGGGTATGTATCGCCCCAGAGAAAAGTATATATCACGTTTCTATTATTGGGATTGCAACCCAAGTTCGGAAAAATATCCGAAATTTGTTTTGGATATAAGGAGTTCACCTACCCCATTAGTATGAGGCCTTTTGGGAGATGTCCAAAGAGAAAGCCGTGCGGACTTGGCCCAGAGTGGACAATATCATACTAATGTAGGGGGAAAGGTGAACGCGCGACCACTAGTTCGTGAACGGGTACCCAGCAGATTTTACTGGGAAATATTATTAAAAATTTAAAAAGAAAAAGAAAAAAAGATATTGGCATTTTGTAGTTATTACTCATTGTTTGGATTAAAAAATCACTTATAATACTAAAAAGTATCATGCATAGCGCACAACGTGTATACTGCATGCTCCCTGATATACACAAGGGTTATGTACATCTTAATGTATATATATGAGATCTTCTCATTATTGTTAGGATTGTATATCACACATTTAGAGTGAGATGTGTAATTGATAATTACATTGTTTGGATTAAAAAAATCACTTATAATACTGAAAAGTATCATGCATGACGCCCAACGTATATACGACACGCTCCCCGATATACATAAGGGTTATGTACATCTTAATGTATATATATGAGATCTTCTCATTATTGTTAGGATTATATATATATATATATATATATATATATATATATATCACACAATATTTAGAGTGAGATGTGTAATTGATCATATGTGGTTAATATATAGATATCGGCTCCTTACCTAATAAACGGTTTTGATTTTGCAAACAAACAAATTATTAGACTGTACGTTAGCATAAGAAACTAGTATATCTTAATGAATATAAATTAAAATTTTGCATAGGAATATTGCAAACACATAACTAAAGAGGCCATGACTTTAGAATTAATTATAAATCAGGAGCAAAATCAATATATTATCGGTGCTTTCATTCTCATCACCCAAAAGTGAACATACACGTGATTAATATTAATTAATCAAACTCGACTACTACTTCTCATTTTATCGAAAAGTAAAAGCTCCCATTCATAATGAAAACAAGACCATCACTTTCTAGTATGATGAATTCTAAAGTCAGTCAATATCTCATTATATATACATACACACATATATATCTGTATATATATATGTATATACAATCAAAATCAAGAAAACACACACACCACACAGTAAATTCATGGGATCATGCAAAGATGTTAAAAAAATCATGGTGCTCATGATGATCCTAACACACATTGTTGGTCCCCAACAGTCCTTTTGCATGGGGAAAGAAAGTGGGGCATTTTCTATTGGTAATTAACTCCTATTTCTTCATTTTCCTTTTTCTTATATATTACCCTCATTTCCCCATTTTTCCTCCTAACTCCTAACCCTAGCTAACTTACATAATATTTCATTTCTTCCTAAGTCAAGTAGTCTCACATTACTCCATCAATCAATATCCATGGAGGAAGAAGACCACCAAGAAATGCAACTACTCTCCTACACTACTACTACCCCTCAATACGCTTCTTCTTCCTCCCACCCTCCCCCGTGGCCGGCCCGATTCCCGGGCCCGTCACTCGACCTCCAGCTATCCATCAGTGTCTCCCCCTTCAAACCCCCTTCTTCCTCCGATTGCGTGGTGAACATACGAGAAGTTGGCCGGGGATACGGCAACATCAGCTCCTCCGGCAACAACATCAGCGTCGAAGCCCTGAAATGGGAGGCGGCCGAGCAAATCCGGCTGGCCGCGATGGAGAAGGCCTACGCGGAGCACATGATGGAGATGACGAGGAGGGAGATGGAGCTCGCGCAGTCGGAGTTCCTCCGCGCGCGGTGCCTGTGGGAGAGGGCGAGGGAGGAGGTGGAGAGGGCGGAGAAGATGAGAGAGAAAGCCAACTCCGCCTGCATGGAGAACATCACTTGCCTCTCCTGCAGGCAGAAGTTTAGGCCGTGATGTTAAAAGATCCTCTATTTCAATTTGGTGTTCTCAGTAGATGCAATTATATGTGAATGCTTCGATTTGCGTGTCCGTTAAGTGTAACACGAGAGATGTAACGCTGAATTAAGATAGAAGAAGATAGAGAGGGCTAATAATGTATCAATTAGGAGGAATTGAAGGGTTGATGATAAATAATTAAAGTTGGAAATTTGGAGTTAGTTTCAGAGATATATATATATATATATGGGGTTTTTTTTCTATGCAATGATTAATTGAGAGAGATGTTTTCTTCTCATATTTTGGTGCAATGATTCTTACATATTCACAGGTAATGTACTACTACAACTGCTACTTCCAGCATCATCTGTCTTTCTTGAAATTCTTAAAAGCTATGTTTTTTTTGGGGGCTTTATTTCATGTACCCACCTTCTGAAAATCTAGATTCTAATTCACTCAAAATTTCACATTTTTGTAAGTCTATAAATATATATAAGTTAATTGGATGTTGTACATTTTGAACAATTCTTGTATTAATTTTCTACTGTGACAACACAGTAAAAAGGTATAGATACAAATTTTCCATTTTTCAAGTAAATCTAATTAAATATGATTTCAACTTATATAAGCAATATATATGGATGAGCAGTGGCCGTGATACTAATTAATAAAATAAAAAATATGTTATCTTGTGAAGATCATACCGATCACAATCTTATGTATGTGCTTTAATTTGTTACATTCATATCTAAGTATATATTAAGTTATGAACAACAAAATTATATATTAATTGATCCACTGTTATGTGATCATGCACAAAGGCTAATGTAAATAAAATAATTTGACTTCATTTCAGTTTGTTGATATTCGTGCTGGTTTCTGTCTTTCTTTTTTTTTTCCTTTTTTTTTTAAAGTCGTTATGATTGGATTTGGTTTGGTTATTATAATTAACTTGAACTCGACCTAATTAACTATTATGTTGCCAATATAGTTTATGTTTGGTATGTATAACAAATTAAACTAAAATGAACTGTGCATCAAGTATAAGCTGATTAATTTGATTAACATTGAAATTTTCACCTTATGTAAGTTCCAAATGTTGGAAAATGATTAATTGAGTCAAGGTTCAAAATAAATGATTGAAAACTTGGGGTTAAAACGCAATTTTAGCTTCATATATTGGGTACTTTTAACTAATTAATTAAGGAGGTCATGACACAAATAAGAACATCCAATTTTTCGTAATTTTAATTCTTTTTGTTATGATCTAGCCGGCCGGAAAT
Organism: Perilla frutescens; assembly: GCA_026008535.1. Classification (NCBI taxonomy): domain Eukaryota; kingdom Viridiplantae; phylum Streptophyta; class Magnoliopsida; order Lamiales; family Lamiaceae; genus Perilla; species Perilla frutescens. Next base: position 71,758,033 of record BRKX01000001.1, read on the forward strand.
TTTAAAATTTGGGCTTTCCGACGACAATGTCGTCTTTTAATTTGGGCAAAAATATATTTATCATGCGTGAAAGTATATAATAGTTACGTTATGTGAATATTTTGGAATTTACTTTGCTTAAATTTCATCAAAATATATGTTACCTCAAATAGTCAAATTTCAAGATTTCGAGTGAAATTAGGGGGAAAAAAAACTAAATTATGCACTTTTTGGTAATTCTAGTCACTAGAAAAAAAATAACGCAAAAACTCATGTGCATAAGATGTATATGAGACGGTCAACGCGTTGATCGGGTCAACGCGTGTTGACTCGGTCAAAACGTTGATAAAAAAATTTGTAAAAATTGGTGATACTTTTTAGGGATACAATTGATACTTTTTTTTTTTTTAATTTTGAATGATACTTTTTAGTGTGTCAATTGATACTGATCTTAACAGTTTTTTTCTTTATTTTTTTATTCTGCCCAATACTTTTTATTGATACAAATGATACTTTTTAGCATTTGAAATGATACTTTTCAGTATTATGAATGGTACTAATTTTGACGGATTTTTTGGTCAAAGCATTGACCGGGTCAACGCGTTGACCGTCTCACGTACATCTTATGCACAAGAGACTTGCCCAAAAAATAATAGATATAGCTTGAGACATTTAGCTAGATGTGAGTTCGCCACATCTGATTTTCTAAATATGATTTGCAGATTATTGTAAATGAGCGAAATTTACTCAATCTGTGCAATGGTTGCGAATTACTCTTATTATGTAATTATAGAAGTAAACATACATTTTATCCGGACAGTGTTTCTAAAATTGAAAGAAAATTAATGATAATAAGGTATACTAAATATAGTATGATCGAAAAGGGTGATGCACAAGTGAAGTACTAAATGTACATTTTTTTCAACTTTTTTTTGCACATGTATTGGTGAATATATATGGTAGTGTAACAATATGGAATTAACGAGATATATATGTATATAGTTGAAAGAAAATAATATGTAGAAAGTGAAATTGAGGTGTGATAATTAGATGGGGGGTCAATAGTCAATTTATTTAGAAGTTAGCAGATGTTAGAAAAGGCAAAAGGATCAGAACAAAAAGTAGAGACCAATTCAAATGAGAAGAAGACAGCAGAATTGCTATGCATTCAGCTTTTTCTAACTTTTATTTCACCCAAAAACCAAACACCCACTATTCATGTCTCGGATCTTACACAAAATAACAACACCATATCTCTCCATAACATCATCATCTTTACTAAAACCATCAACTCTCTCTCTCTCTCTCTCTCTCTCTCTCTCTCAACATGCATGGTTCACTAATAATACGTTTAGCTATCTTCTACATTGAGAAAAGATGATATATTATTAATTTGAGGAATTACAGAATAACATAATAAAGGCTAGCTTGGTTAAGATTAAGGTGTTTGTATATATAGAGTTAATTATGAATATATATACATGAACTTTGACTCAATTTGCAATTTAAACATGAATTTTGAAATGTTACAATTACAACACAATTTTTTACAATTGGTTGCAAAATAGACACCCCAAATTTTTCCACGAATGAAAGACTGATATATAACATGAAATGTTATCAAATTATATATATATATATATATATATATATATATATGTCATAATAATGATTTGATACAACAAATGTCGGTATGAAATATTGTGTTTGATTTTCATTTATTGCAAAATTGTGTTTATTTTGCAACAAATTACTACAAAAATTATGTTGTAATTGCAAAATTTCAAAGTTCGTGTCCAAATTAAGAATTGTGTCAAAATTCATATATTTATTCATAATTAACCCTTATATCTGAAATAGACTAGGCTTAAGGAAATAAGCTAGCCTAAAACAAAATGAATTTACGTTACAAATCAACAAATGGAAAACTGATCACTTTGCACAATAAAAACACCTATATATAGAAACCACAAAATTGAATTAATTTGTACATGTGGAAAAAAATTTAATCGTCTGATAAAATTTGAGGGTGTTGAATTTGTTATAAATAAAAATTTTGATTATTTTTGCAACGTTCGATCGAAAAGTCGAGTCTAAATTTTAAATTTGTTCTAAGATGGCGACTTTTTTTTGGTAAATAACCATATTCTTAATTGTTCGGAATACATACATAATACAAAATGAGGGTTATGTGTTAAAATAACCATGAAAAGCGAAATAAACTAGACCTATAAATAAGCACATAATTTCGTTTAGGGTTTATTTAATTTTTTAGAACTCTCCCATATATATATATTGTACTCTATTTTTTTGCCACTGAAATACTCTCCTTTACCTTTTTTTTTCGACGTTTTCACATAAATCAATACATTTTTTCGTATTTTTTTATTATGATAATCAACTTATAAGTTATAACACATGAATCATTATATGGTATATGGGCTTCAACATTGGATAGAATTAATGGATTTTATGTTTATCATTAACAATATACAGTGTTAATTAATATGGAAAAATAGATTGAAATAGTGAATTTTTTGTTATATCTCATCTCATCAAATCACATGGCATGCACCCCATCTCCCTCGTTTGGCCTTCATATGATATATGCAGCGATTGAAAATGATGCAAATTTAATCAATCGTTCATTTTCGTGAAACAGTTCAATTTTTGCGGCATGAATATTGTTATATATTTTCGTAGAGTTCATGTAATTAGAAAGTCATTCTTTAGTCAATGTATATTACAACATAACAAATCTCTAAAAACAATTAAAGATTCCAAAACAATTAGATGAGTTTAATGAGATAGCAAAAATAGCAAGACTAGTTCAACTAATTAACCTATAATTGTAATTTTATTCAGTTAATTAATTAACATGTCTTTAGTTTTCCACATTAATTTTGCATTTTTCCTCATAACGATGATTCTAAATTCTAATTAACATCTTTCTATAGTTCTTATACTTTTTTTTAATCATCTATAATATTATACTCGAACCTATACAACTTTCACCATCAAAATTTATCTAAATATTTTGATCATAATAATTTTCCTTGGTTTTTTTTTTTTTTTTTTTTTTTTATGAATAGCATAAAACTTTGAAAAAACGAAAATGGCATATATATAGGCTTTAATATTCCATATTATTTCCGAAACACAATTATATCTCATATTATTTCAAAATGACATTTTAATACTCAATTCAATTCATACAATATACGTGCAGATCAACTCTTTAGCCCTATTCTTATTTTTCTTCTTTATTATTTATTTTTTACTTTCTCTTGTTATTTTTTTTTTCTTTCTTTGAATCGAGTTTTAGAGGGTACTCTTTTTTTCCTTATAGGGTTTTTTCCTCATAGTTTTCTCCCGATCCCCATGACTCATGAGCACTTAGGTAATTATTTTATTTTATTTTTATAGGTAACATATTCAGTTTAAAACAAACTAAACAATAATTTAATCTATTTGGAATTATATTTTATTTGCGGATAATTTTTTTTAGTACAATATTTTCGGATAATTGATTTAAAGCTGCAGTTGCTTTTGCAGATTGCAGCAAGTGAGTATGGGAACAAAAAAAAAAGGGTAACCTAAAAATTATCAAATTTTATTCACAAAGACAGCACATATGAATTGGTGCAGGTACTTACCAAACCAGAATAAGATAAATATTTTATTTTAACGACAGTTTATAAATTTGACCTTTGTCACGTGTTTGCTTTTGTCACCGTACCAAAATTTCTGCCAACTAAATAATTAGAACAAATCCAAACACATCTTCCCTCAAAATAATCAAACTGCTGAATCATACCAACATACAGCCAAAACCAACATCGATCATCATTTAACCAACTTAATTATATATATATATATATATATATATATATAATTTTTTAATAATTAACAATGCTACTTCTTATGGATGGTGACACACATTATCTCACAAATATCACGTTTCTATTCTATTTAGAAAATAATAATAATAATAATAATAATAATAATAATAATAATAATAATCCCTAACATTAAACATTAAAGTGAATTAATTTTAATTATTTTTATACGGCAACTGCGCAGTGCACTATGCTAGATAAATTTTTTTTTCGAAATAGATATATATGTCCTAAACGGAATTAGTGAACTCTAAAATTAAATTGAGTTAATTTTAATCTTTTTATGTGGTGATTCACACAGTACGCTCACCTGACGTTAATGCGTGGGCTCGTGCGCGGCGATTGATAATTAGTTTTTTTCAATTAAATATAAATTATAATTAATGTTAATAAACTCTAATTGAAACTAATAAATTTTAATTGTGAAAAAATAACACTTATATAAATCAAGTAGCAGATTAATATTTTTCAAGCTACAAGTCATACTTTTTTGAGAAATAATTTCTTTTTTGATTCGTGCAAGTTTGGAGCGAATTGATCCGCAAATTGACCATTTTGAAATAAACCCTCACATACATACATACACATGGTGTAAAGCCAAATATAACTTACCCAAATAAATAAATATATATATATATATATATATATATATATATATATATATATATAAATGACCCCCCCAAAAAAAATCGTGACTCAATAGAAAATGGTATAATGGAGCAAGACATAATAATTATGACATCGGGAAATTGTGCGTCAAATATGACAGCTTTTGTAATTCCAGACTTCTGCCACTTTTTTTTATGTATATATGAATAAATAAATATATATCATAGTGTATGTATATATATATACACACATATTGATTCAGAAGATACAGCCAATTTCAATAGCAATCAATTTTTTTTGATAAAATGTAAGTAGGGCCCTTTTATTTGAGTAATCATCAACACAGTTATTATGACAAATCCTTAACATTTTTTGTCTTTTCAAATTGTCAGCATTCAATTGAAAATTGACTCAAGATCCTAAAACTTAATCCAAAGGATTTATACTAATTACTTACTTCCTTAATTACAAACTAAAAAAAATTAATTAGACTTCATTAGCTGATCAAAGTGAATAATTACAATTGAGATCCTATAGTCTATTTCTATATCACACTATCAAATTTAATATTTCAATAATATTTATTATAAAAATAAATTTTATTATAGCATTAACAAACCTAATTAACATTTATGGCTAAGAATTGAATATCTTTTTAAAAAATATATAACTTGATTATGGAATAATCAACATACTGTGCTTATTAAATTCATAATATAATTAATTGAGTAAGGCAATTTTCTTGAATTGATTTTCATCAAAACTTGATGTTTCATTGTTTCCTTTCTCAATTTTCTTGCAAGATGCCTTTTTAATTTGCAAGGAAATATAAATATTTCAATCATGAAAGATTCAAACTTATTTCAATTCAACTACTACACTATTGAATGCGTTACTACCTCGCATCATTAGCATCTTTAAAGGTAAATATCACTTTAAATATTCCATTTAGCCCTTTTTTTAAGAAAATATGCCCCAAACATTTTCAAAAATAAATAAATAAATAACCGGCCCCAAAACAAAATTATTGACAAAACAATACTTATTTTTAATTATTATTTTTTTGGCAAATCTATCATGCGACTGTTTTTCCGAAAATCCGACTTGTCAAGTCGGATGCATGCGTGCGTATATATTCCAACCCACTAAACTGAATAACGTGAAAATAAATAATCACATGTCAGACCAAAATGACATATACGAACACTTAATTTCGTTTCAGATGAGATACCCAAGTCAAGAAGGTGATGGCATTTGTCCTACATATGTCAAATAAGTTCATCTATAAAAATGTCAAACCTCATTATATTTATCAATGTTCAATTTTTTATTTTATTTAATTTTCTTTCTGAATTACTACTCGAGATTGAAAACAAGAATGCTTTCCCACTATACAACACAAGTTTAGGAATAGTTCACAAACTCAGCCAAAGTCACACCCTTACTGTGAAAACAGTTGCCTAGGGAATTTAACTATTGACATACACAAAAATAAAAATGAAAATGTTGCTACATGTTTGGATGTATTCCTACTAGTTTTTACTGTCTCTGCTGAATGAATAGTTTGATCAATATTTTTACACAGTAAGAAAAAAAAAAGAGTGGCAGAAATAAGTTGAGAGATTGATTCATTAATTTGAGCCATTTTAGAAGATGTAGAGAGAGAATGGCAGAGATGAGTTTTGAATGTTTCATCTTTTTGTGGGACTCAAAGACTGACAAATTGTGAATGGGAGGCAAACACACCATTGCTTATATATTTTGCTTTGCTCTGGAAAAATATTGCATTCAGAGACAACAGTTTTGGAGTGGGTTGCTTTTATCATTGCCACAAATAAAAGTCCAAACCAAAAAGTTCTTCATTATTCACTCTAAATCTTCAATTATTATTGCTCTTGTCTGCTTCTTGTCCATCTTCTTCATGTGGGATGTTGCTACTATCCTACCCATCTCCATTCTAGACGTGAACGAGATTAGAGGTGTAATCGAGTCGAGCTGAGTATTACTAAGTTCAAGCTTGACTGTTTATAATTGATTCGAGCTCGAGCTTTATTTACCGAAAGTTTCGAGGCTTATGAACTTATTCGCGTTTAAATGGGAATTACTTAATTTAGATTTAAATTTAAATATTCATCTGTTCTTATAAAAAATAAATGGTTAGTTGCATCTAAAATCACAACTTTTCACTAGTTTTTTTTAGATGTGGCTTTCAAATCTTAGTAATAACACCTAAATTTTACATATGTTTGCTGAATGACTATTCTGATGAATTAAAACTAATGTAACATTAAGCATTACACGCGTATATATGGTGTGCATATTTCACGTACGCAACTGAAGCGAAACAAAATAATGGGGTAAATACATATGTGAAAACGACGTCGTTTAATTCGATTTTAATTCATCGAAAAAGTCACTCATGTTATAATTGCAAAAATATGTAAAGTTTGGGTGTCATTGCTAAGGTTTAAAAATCGTGTCTAAAACTAAAAACTGATGAAATGTTGTGATTTCCGATGCATGTAATCCAAAAATAAATGTTTATTCACAAAATATACAATATATTTACTTATAAAATACAAGTTAATTAGAGACTTATCACTAATTAAAGTTTAAAAACATAAGTTCTACCATGCTAATAATTTTATATTTTCAAGCTAGTTCACTTATCGAGATTGCTCACGAGCCAAGTAGTGTCAAGTTCGCTTGACTCGTTTAGTGGCCTAGCTTCCCTAAACGAGCTCAAAATGAAGTTTTATCGATTTGAGAGATCCGGGTAGCTCGGCTCAGCTTGGCTCATGTACAACCCTAAGCATGACAAATGAACACAATATGACAAGAAACATAAGTAGTCCGAATCTAATAAAATTTCACCTATTAGCTTAGAATGTAATCATCTTCTGTTGTTTACTTAATTTTTCATGCATATTGAACAGCATAACCTGAAATTGACACAAAACCAAACATGAAAACAACAGGTTAACTTAAATTGCCAGCCCTGCCTCAGGAATCAGTGATGCCTTCTTTCTTTCTTTCTTTCTTCTTCTTCTTTTTTTTTTTTTTTTTATCTTGAATCTTGACGATTGACATAAACTGAGCTCGTTCAACTAATCCTGAGAGATGACGACACCTCACTAATTGCCATAAATCTACACGAGTGGCTTGCATTTCTAAGAGTTCGTTCGTGTCCTCCCATCATGATCCGATTCTCATTCCATGTTATGTTAACGGACTCAACTACTGTGCGTGTGCTCACGGATACTCGTGCTTATATATTTAGTAGACGTAAAAGAGAAGTTGGTTCGAGTTGATGAAATTTGGTCAATGGAAGAGCTATATATATACCCCATGCTTACCAGAAAAGCTGCACTAATAATGGCTACAAAAGAACCTGTATCTATCTATGCTTTTGCTAGAAGAGTTCATGGTGGTCCAAACATCCAATACAATACAACTAAACACTATATTGGGATTCTATTTTCAATTTAGTGTCTCGTTACATCTTATATTCCATACTAAATTTGAAGTATAAAAAGAAAGAGCCCCTATTTAAGATGGAAATTCTAGATTATCTGGCAAGCTGGAGATTTTCTTTTCATGATAGCATAATATAGTTATAGAAAAAAAGAATGCATAAGATAATAACAATACCTCATTTCAAATGGTTTAGATAGGATAAGAAAATGTAGAAGATGTATGCCTAATTGCACATGCAACTTGTACCAAATATGTGGCCACCAGCCTTTTGCTTCCACCCAAATCTTCCTCACTTTTCTCTACTGGACAATGTAATTGAAGAAACTGAGGTATAAACTTCAACGAAACACATGCCTTTCACTCGAGAAAAAAAGAAAAGTTATCATCCAATTACCTGGTGCTATCCCTTGAGCAGTTGTCATCACATTTCAATCAGTTTTTTTGGTGAAAGTCAATATCAAATCGACCAACCAACAAGAGTGGACTTTCTCTTCAGTTTTTTCCAGCTTTGAGACGAGAGGACGCCCGGCTTCACAATCAAAATGATGTTTGTCTGCGACCTGTAATTGTAGTGGAATAATCACGAATATGACAGTGATGTATAATACAACGGATTGCAATTGCTACTTCATGATCATGATCGTGACATTGCTCATGTATAATAAACGAATTGGAATTGTTACGTCATATATGACCATGATCGTGACAATGATGTATAGTAAAATGAATTGAAATTCTTACTTCATGACCACGATGTTTGCGTCCCTTTTTTGGCCAACTATGATGGTGAAGTAAATAATTGACGCAAGATCTGCATCTCCCGTCATGGTAAGTTGGGCATCCATCCACTGCTACTCTTCAAAGGTCGTTATAGGGATATATATAACATCATACCTTGATACTAATGTTCAAACAAACATCTGGAAGCTAACAAACATGCAGTATAGGCGTGACAAAGTCCAATCCAGTTATTTCCATAATATAATACTTCAGTCATCAATAAAGCATTGATATCTCATGGAAGTTTTCCACATTATAAAAAAGAGAGAAAAATAATGTATTTACAGTCCAGCCATGTAGTTCCATAAAACCCTAGCGATTGAAACACAGGGACAATACTACTGTGTGTGTGTGTGTCTTGAATTTCCATCATATTTGACAGCCTGCAGACCTAATAAACCTTGTAAACAGAACAAAATAAACTGCAATATAAGTAGTCAATCTTGTACTCCCTCCGTCCCAATAGCAAGGTCCACTTTTTTATTATTTACTCTCTCTATTTTAATAGAAAGTGGACCTTGCAAACGGGACGGAGGGAGTAGAAATCAAGGACTTTCATGCATATAAGAAGGCCTCAATTATACATGCAGTCGATACTGATTTTGAGCTGGATAATAGCAAGTTATGGTGTCTAGGCTGTGAAAGAAACATTTAATTGTTCAATGCTATCCAATCATGCATCAGGAAGGATTTGGGACGAGCAATCCCAATCAAACACAATATATAATTCACAAGAATCAAAAACTGAATATCATTGAGAATAGCAGAAAGATTATTTGGTAAAAAGCAGGCAAGGTGATGACTTGAAGCCAGATTACTGAGCCTGAAAAGTTCCCACCTCATCTCTCTCATCAATGGCATTTTTTTTACATGCCATGCCAGAATCCTGAAACAAGCGGTGCATGAATGAGTCTAGAATCATTGAAGCAACACATGACAACCTTTACGGGGCAAGACATGATTTCTTTGCTTCAAGCTAGCATCAAAGTATCTTTTTCTGATCAGTAACCATCAGTATCAGAAATGTATGTACATGCACATTATATCTCAATATGGTGGAGCCAGCCTGCCACAATTAACTCCTTTATATGTTAAAAGATGCATATCATCTTTCTGTTCAGAATATGCTTCACATAAGTGGAAATCATCAAAATTCTAGAAACAATTAGATGCAAGAAAAGTAGCCACCAAATTAGGTTCTCATTTCTAGTTAGACATTTCCAACACATAAAAGTATTGAACCAAGAGATAAACACTACAAAGTAACATTAGACTGTAATTGGTTCTGTAAGAACATTACACTCTGCTTGTAGGTTCTGTGATCTTGGACAAAGGACAAGAATGCTGGCAAATGATTGGACATTACTCAAACTGATGATAGCAGCCAAACCAGATAGTAAATGACAGCATGCAGTGCCCTGTCTGTAAGTCGAAGTAAGAGAAGAGATGGCATAGATGGTGCATAATCAGAAAGCATGATATTCCCAAAACAGTTTCAAATGAATCATATTCTCAGCAAAATGGAAGTCCTCACACTCTTGGATGATGTCTCTTCAGTCTTCGACTTCCTGCTCCAAGATTTTGTGGATGAAGACACACAAACTAAAAGCAGTTGATCAAAAATGCTAAAATATAATGGTATAGGTTTCATCAGGTTTTATCATGACAATGATATTGCAACCTAATCCTGCAAGTAATGAAGTTGTTCATCATGAAAAGGGCTAATTAATTGGTTAATTGATTCCCCGCTCATTTTCCTCACCTAAATTAACCCTTGCTGATTTTTTGCTACTAAAATGAGTTCGTAACACTCGATTAGGTTGCAGTTACCAAACTTATTTTTGACCTGCAGAGATCCATATTAACCAAAGGCAGCTTGCAAGTCAATTTACTAATAGTAACACATCAGAACTTCATATGACTTTTGAAATAAGCAGGAACACATGCATCAAAGATTCACAATATCCTGACCCAGGAATTTGAAGCTATAGACAGGGGATGAAAGCTCTGTGCCACTAACAAGACACAATAATACACTGATCATTTAAACTATAACAGTCGAAATGAAACCGTGCAGCTGGGCTCTGGATTGTGAATAAATGGTATGTTCAGAAAATATTCTGACACGTCACATGCTTTTAATTTCCCTTCAAGTACTGAATTGGTTCATCTTATATGAGGTTGACTCTAGGTGGAGTACTAATACAATATCATGATGTGTTGCTAAAAGCAACATAATCTGAGATTATTTCAAAAGAGAATGATAAATGGTTATCAAATACAAGGAAACTTGGGATCTGCATTAAAAAGTGTTTGAAAAGAAGCAATCATTTGTAAACCACGATTAGCAAATAACAAGCATTAGAAAGATGGAAACATGAAAAGAGATATCAGGAAGGGAAACAGAAAACCATCCTCGCTTATGAAGTGCAGGATTTGTCCCAGAACTATAAGCCGGGCCCCATGATATTGCCAACAGAAGTCATTTCCCGTTTACAAAGTTACACCCGTCACTCATAATTTAGTCTAGCAAGATTCCTCAATGAAAGAGAAACATGTAACTTGGAGCAAAATATAGCTTTAGTGAAGCTTACAAACAACATTATTTCATTTTCTGCATTAACCTAAAAAAATAACTCAAGAGATGGCTTGCAATATCATTCCCATGACATTTTTTTGGAAAGACAGAAGGTAAAGCCTACACTGTTGAATGAAAAATATTCCTACGTTTTAGATATAAAACAACAAATATTACCAGTAATCACCACAAGAACAATGACCATCTTTAAAATGATGAAATCTACTGCCATCCCTGAAGACAATTTCTCGCTGGTAGACTGTGGAGATCAGTTTGATTGCATTGTGGCAGTCATTGCAGATCCTATGACTCTGGACAAGTTGCAGAGGAGTTGAACTAGGAGTGCTAATAAGGCCAAATGAAATAGCCAATTTTTCACTGTGATGGAGCAGCATAGATTCTTCCCGTTCATCTACATCAGGAAGCAAATTATTTCCGTGAGGTAAGTATCCATGTTTTGAAATTTGGAGCTTGACTTCGTCCAAATTATCGTATATCTCCTTCGTCTGAGGATGGGACTTATCTCCAGTGAAGAAAACATACTGCTGCTTCTTTATTTCTATCCAAGTGCAAGCGGGTAACATTCTCAGACCTTTTCTCCTCAAGGTTCGAAGAACTTCAGCTGCTTCTTGTAATTTCCCAGAACTGCTATAGATATTCAATAGCACAACATAATTGGAAAGTTTCTCAGGTTCCATCCCATAAAGTTTCTCAGCTGCATATTTACCTAGTTCAAGATTCTTATGAACCCTGCAAGCTGTGAGCAAGGCAGCCCACATATTTATTGTGGGCTTAATAGGAGCATCTCTTAGCAATGAAAAAGCTTCATCCAGGAGCCCTTCTCGGCCTAAAAGTTCAACCATACAGGCATAGTGCATTGCCCGAGGCTTTACCTTATAATCTCTACTCATTGATTCAAATATTTCCCATCCACGATCAGATAATCCCGAATAACAACAAGCAGATAAAACTGCCAAAAAGGTGATATGATTTGGCAACATTCCTTGACGAACCATTTGCTGAAATAAATCAACTGCCTCAGCTCCACGACCATGATTTCCATATCCAGATATTAAGGCATTCCACGAGATAACATTCTTTTGGGGCATCCTATCAAAAACATTTCGAGCATCTCCTATCCTTCCCCATTTGCTATAGAAATCAACAAGTGCTGTACTAGCTACTACATCAGATCCAAAACCATTTCGAATTAGACCAGCATGAGCTTGTTTTGCATGCGGTAGTGAGGCCAGCCTAGTGCAAACTCGTATAATCATTGAATACGTGAAATGATCCATTTTGACGCCAGAATCTTGCATTTCATAATACATGCTTAGTGCTTCTTCACTATACCCATGGAGTGCATAGCCAGCAATAACACTATTCCATGCTACAGTAGTTTTCTCCGGCATCATATCAAAAACAAACTTCGCATCCTCAATGCTACCACACTTGCTATACATATCAATCAAGGCGCACGACACAAAGACATCCCCACTCAAACCCATCTTCAAAGCACAAGAATGCAACTGCTGCCCCGGAGAAATAAGTTCTAAGCCAGCTGATGCTCGAACCATCGTGGCAAATGTCCTAGAACCAACATCATCGGAGTCCTCCTCCCACATCATCAAAAACAACCTGAACGCATCCAAATAATCACCCGAGTCCACGAGCCCCCCAATTATCGTATTCCACGAAACCAAGTTCCTCTCCGGCATATCCTCAAACAACTGGCGCGCATCAATCATCATCCTGCATCTCACGTGCATCAACAACACCCTATTCATCATATACAAATCAAAATCCACCCCGGAATTCACCATATGGCTGAACACCCTCTTCACACCTCGAATCGATCTCAATGCAATACAAGCACCTACCAGCGCATCGTAAGTATCAACATTAACATCAAAATCACCACCCTCACATTCCACAATCTCAAACAACTCAAGAGCCTCATTATACCTTTTGCACAGCACCAATTTCTCAATCTGCCCACAGATTCCAGGACCCAAATTCGATTTCTCCGAATCCCTTTCCGCCAAATGCCCACTTTCTTTCAAATCCTTTTCCTCCTTCTCGAGGGGTCTCGGCATCGGTCGAGGCCTTAATCCTTGGTCTAACAAAGAACAACTAAATTTAGCAGTTGGGACTCCACATCTTCTCCTTCTGAGTGAAAAATCGACAGAAAATCGAATTTTTTGTTTGAAAACAGTGGGGTTTATCAGTGAACATGCGAATTTGTAACTGCTCTGGATTTGATCCAGTGGCAACGAGATGTCCATATGTGAATGGAATGCGAGAAGAGATGAATCGAGTCGAAGAGGAAGCAACAAATCGAAATGAAAAAAGTTTGCAAGATGCAATCTTGGTTGTAGATTGAAGAAGAAATAAAGAGTTTAGCTTCGAACTTTCCGCCAATTATTTGTTAGTTCAACAAACAAACATAAGATGTGGGAATAAATTATTGAGATTTAAGAGATTGTGGTTGTTTTCATTGTCTTGTTTTTTTTTATGATTTTTTATTTTTCGATAGAAAACAATCAGGTTAATTTGATTAAAAACACAAAATTTACATTAAATTGTTAATTCCACACAACTTTTAAATTATGGAAATGTGACATTACATTTTTTTTAATGCAAATTTCTTGTCCAACATTTTTATTATTTGTACGCATGTATACCAAGTCAAAATATGTATTCATATGGAAAAGAAAATCGATCGCGTCAAAATATGGTAACTGAAAAAATTGAGTAGGGTAATTATCGTGTGAGACTGTTTTACGTGTCAAAATTCGTTAGTCGAGATAAGATTTAGATGGAGAATTATCAATTCAAAGTCCGAAAGATGAGTTATCTACCAATATAGAGTTCGAAAGATAGATTCTATTGATTCAAAGCTTAAAAGATCTAAAACTATCAATTTAAGGCTGGTAGATTTAACGGTGTTAAAACAACATCCAATAAAAGGTGATGTGACCGTTAAATATCCACATCATTTCATATATTAAATTAAACAAAAAACATAAATTTACATTAATTATTTTAATTAAATTAAATATGGGGTTTTATTAAATTTCGTCAAATAAAAACCATTACATTTTGTCGTTCGGGTCTCATTATTTTTTAGTTTGAAATTCATCTATGATTGTTTCATTAATTAAAATTTATTATATTTATAATTAATTATTATGATTTTAATTACATCGCAAACTATTAAATGTTATTGAAATATTTAATAAATTAATTAATGTTAATTTTATTCTCTCTCCAGATCTCTTTTTAAAATAATCATTTCTCCATCAAAATTGAAAATAAAAATAAAAATAACTATATCAATTTATTATTGTGATCGAAAAAAAGGTATTACAATTACATACTGAATTTAATTAAACATTGAATTTAATTTAAACTTATAAAGATCTCTGATTGAATTAAGTGGAGATTGAATTTACATAATATAATAAAACTCTCTATTTAATTTAATTAATGTAAAGTTATGTTTTTAAAAAAAAATTAATTTAGGATAAAAATGATGTGTCAAAATGATGTGAATATTTAACAGCCACATCACCTTCTGTTGGATGGAGTTTTAACACCGTTAAATCTCCAAGTCTTAAATCGATAGTTTTAGATCTTTCAAACCTGAATCGATAAAATCTACGTTTTAGGCTCTATATCGATAGATAAATCATCGTTCGGACCTTGAATTGATATTTCTCCGATTTGGATCTAATCACAATTATATACTGGACCAACAAAATTAGAATATCTTATTGAACATTAGTTTTAATTTAGATTTTTAATTCGTTTGGTGAATTTTGACCATTTCACGCAAGTTTTTGTCAATTAAGTATATTTAATGCGTGCCAAAATGAAAGCGTGGTGTTAAATTTGTAAAGTTTAAAAGTTGTATTGAATTTATAATTTGATGTAAAGATTAGCAATTAACTACGGAAAGTTTGTCCAATGCAGAACATAGATATATGGATGTTTGTAAATAATAAAGACCAAATTTTTAGCTAATCTAATTCTCTTTTAGCCACATTAATATTTAGGTAAATTATATTGGAAGGGGGGAATGTATTGCATCCCCTTATTATTTACATTCAAGTTTTGCTATTTTCAATTTTTATTGGTCGGCTATAAAATAATTTCGGTTTCGAACTGCCACAATAGATAATTAAGTGGTAATAGATAGTTGAAGTGTCGCGATATATTTTTTCGGCCGATCGATATTTTTGGTTGAAACTCTTGTTTTTTTGGACAAAAGAAAGAGCTGCAAATAATCAAATTTTAATTGGTTCGAGACACGTGTCGACTGCAGAGATGGGGATATATTGCACTCACGTTAAAATTTACCCTTAATATTTAGAGTCAGAGTTACCACTTTTAATATTTGTAAATGAGTGCATTGAAGAGTAAAAAACAACTACTACATATTAATAACCACCAAATAAAACTAGAGAAATTAGAGCTTGAAAATTGAGAGAATAGGAGATTAAGAGAAAAAATAATTGAGTAATATAATTCTCTTTTAGCCACATTTATAGTTGGAGTCTGGGTTACCAGTTACCACTTCTAATTTTTGGAAATGAACACATTGAAGAGTAAAAACAACTACTCGTTCCGTCCCATAAATGTAGGCCCCTTCTCTTTTTTACACATATTAAGAAAATTTATTTAATGTACTTGGAAAAGTAAAATTAAATATTTTTTTCCTATTATACTCTTATTTATTAATTCAAAATATAAGAAATTTTAATTTCAAGAAACAATAAATAGAGTTATGTTAAGAAAAATGAAAATTTAATGCACTTAGATAAAGAAAGTAGACTATAATTTTGGGACGGACGAAAAAAGAATAATGGACTATAATTATGGAATAGAGACAGGAATATATTAATATCCACTAATAAAAGAGTGTTGGGAAATAGTGGAAAATGTATGAGGGGAACTTTGAAACTTTGAACACAATTTCATAGTGTTTCATTTGTCAAACGTCAAAGATAAAAGTATAATTGTGTTCTGCGTTGTGAGAAGATTGAAATTGTATATTTAGTTGTTCAAAATGTAAGTGTGGGAACATATATTGGTATATGACATGTTTATCCCACATAAAAAAAAAAAATGAGAGTTTTGACTAGTATATATATAATATATTTATATATATATATATCTTAAAATTACTTATTGTAAAATGTACCATTATGTAACAAGAAAGTTTTCTCCATATATGGGTTTTATTTAGGGAATTTATAAATAAGAATTGAAATTTTTAAAAACTATATACCATAATTATGAAATAATTAACCCTAAAAAATAATTATTAACTACAGATATTGAATTTAAATTCTAAAAAATAGTTATAAAATATATTTGGTAGAATAAACTCTAATTAATAATTATAAAATTAAAATTAAATACGAAAAAAACTACCCTAAAAATTTATTATTAACTACAAATATGAAATTTAAATTCTAAAAAATAATTATAAACCTTAATTGGTGCAATAAACCATAATTAATAATTATAAAATTAAAATTAACATACGAAAAAAATAATAAAAATTTATTATTAACTACAAATATCAAATTTAAATTCTAAAAACTAATTACAAACATTAATTGGTGCAATAAATCATAATTAATAATTATAAAATTAAATTAAAATATTGAAAACATAATAAAAACTAGTGACGTCATTTCCACACAGACGGTACCTAGCGAAACTCAACTTATTCAACACTAAAACCTTTATATTTTTATACATAAAGATAATATAAAATATATCATGTAATTGTATGTATTGTCGTCATCGTGATCACCATCGTCGTCATCATCATCATCATATGGGATGGATCAAATGAGACTATTTTCCTGGTGTGAGAAATGAGACCTCATCTTACACCGTCCAATTTAATGATCTAATGGTTGAGATTTAAAGTGGCAATTTCGTAAATGATAGGACAAAAAATAAAGGAAGGAGGACTATTTTCATCCAAACCAATTCAAAATGATGATGTCAGCAATTAAAAAAAAATCTTAAAAACTTTAGACGACCATAACTTGCTCGTTTTTAATCTAATGCACACAAAAAAAAAATATCAAATTAAAGCTCTATTCATGCTCTTTCATTTAAGATGTCGAAAGACTGTGTTTAGATGAAAAAATATGAACGAAAAATAAAAAAGATAATTTTTTACGCGTGCCCAGGTTGTAAATGCTTTTGTTAGCAAACATAGTAATTCTTCATCAACATTATGATAACATATGATAACGTATGCTAACGAAGCATTTGTCATATGCTAACGTAATGTATTCACTATGCTAATAAAGAATTATCATAATGCTAGCGTAGTATAAATTTATTAGGGTTTATTCAATCTCAATTATGGTTTATTTCATTTCAATTATGGTTTATTCTATCCAATTATGATTATTTTTGTTAATTTTATTTTTCGTTTATAAATCCTAATTGATTATTATGGTTTATCACATCCAATTATGGTTTATAACGTATGTTGACAGAGTATTGTCATATGCTAACATAGTGTATTCACAATGCTGACGAATCAAACTATAATGCTAACGTAGTACTCATTTAGGGTTTACCACATCCAGTCAATGTTTATTTCATTTACTTAGGTTTATTTCATCCAATTATGTTTTTTTCCATATAATTAGGGTTTATTAAGTCAAATTAGGTTTATAATTAATTTTTAGAATATATTTTTCGCTAACAATATTTGAAAACTTTAATTAGCATAACTATAATGCTTCATTAGCATGATGATAATACTTCGTTAGCATGACTGTTATCAAATCCTCCGCTATTTTTATAAGAATTACTAAATTACAATAATACCCCGAACGAAAAACTTTTCAAATATTACAGAACTGCCACCTCCTTTTTCATCAAATATGGGCCTTTAATTTTTGAGAATTGTGTGGTGTTAGATGTAGTCTCATTTCTCACACTATGGATTATTTTTATATAACCCCTCCCCTATATATATATATATGTATGTATAAGGAGTGGATCTAGTGAGAACTAAGAACCAATCCTCACCATCTCATTCGACCTGATCTACAAACCAAATTTAAATAACAATTCAGTGGCATTTTTGTAGTAACAACCAAATCTACTACCCACAAAGCTTAGTAAGGGCAAAATTGATTATTTTTTTTGAAAACATACGCAGAATGTGAATTTGAAGAGAAAGCTTAGTAAGGGCAAAATCATCATAACTGCTCAGAGAAATCTCTGTCGCAAACCAATGCTATGCAATCGAAGAGAAACTCTTGTTTAGCATTAGCATGAAAACTTGCAAGAAAAATTATTAACCAATCATGAACAACGCTATTACAACTTTATTGAATTATCAATGTAGTCCACCCCTGTTAGCATTGTCTTATCATAATTTAGTAGTTTCCTTTTTTTAAACATTGATAAACTTGTAGAAATATATAAAACCTAACACTTTTAGTAATGTATGATTTATCTGTACAATTTGTTGTGTTTAACATTATCATTTGCAGTTTTAGCATTGCCAATTTTCATTTTAGCATTAGCATAATCATTTGTTAACATTATTATAAAAAACTTGCCAGAGGCATTATAAACTAACCATGAACAAGCGTTGCTACAGTTTATTGAATTAACATTACTATTGTCATTCTTAGTATTAGAACACACATGTGTCTAAAAAAAGTTAACATGAACATTATAAATCAAGGCATGCCAAATTTTGCATTACCATTTATACTATTGTTCACTACTTTTATCTTTATCATTTAATTATGTTTTTAACCTTGTTATTTTATTTACTTAACATCATTATATAAAAATTTATAGGTGTTGAAAGAGCTACGGAAGATGAAACTACAAGAGAACAAAAGCTAAAACTATCTCCACTCATCAAGATGATAGGAGCAACAAGATATTTTTTTTACAAATATTTATCATTGCAGATAACCATATGCCCATCAATCTGGTATATAAAATTCAGACAATCCAGAAGAAATCTCCAAAGTGGTGGCAATACAATTTGCAGATTAAATAAGGCACAACTAAGCACGTTAATGCTAAAACTAGTATCTTCTTTGATAATGCTAAAATTAGTCACAATAATGTTAAAACTAGTCACAATAATGTTAAAACTAATAAAAGCAATCCTAAAACCTATCATAGATTCAACTCAAATATCACAAAAATACCCTCAGTTCATTAAAATAATTTTAATATTGCAAAAATGCCATCACATAACTCAATTTCGGATACAGATATTCACCTCAAAAAATTAAAGATCTACGATTCTGATTGGTTTTAGTTCTCACATGGGCTCTCACTCTCGTTCTCATTTGATCCTCTCTGTGTGTTAGTGTGTGTGTGTGTGTATACACACTGGCGGACCCAGAAAAAAATGTTAGGGGCTGCACTATTTTTGTGAGTAGAGATCTTCTAGTCCCAATTTGTATGTGCTAATTGTGTGCTAATATTTAAATTATATATTGTTAATAATATTTTTTATAAAAATAAAATTTATCATATTATAAATGTTCATAATTAATATTTATTGCTAAAAATTAAAATTTTTAAAAATTATATACACTAATTTTGGAATATCAACTCCAAAAATAAATTATATTAACTAAAACTGAAAATTAAATATTAAAAATAATAATAATTAACCCTAGTTGGGTGGAATAAACCCTAAATAATAATGTAAAATTATACTAAACCAAAAGAAATTAAAATTGAAGAAAAAAATGAAAGAAAAAGTAATAATTTTGAGGTTTGGCACACGGTTGGTACATATAAGTTGGAACTAGAGGATCTCAATTTTTTTTTTCACGCAATTATATATTCATATTAAATGTAGCAGCATAAAATAATATAATGATAAAAATGTATTAAAAAAAAATCATACATTCAAACTAATCTAATACATTGAAAATGATACAATATCTAAAATTATAAACTGCTGTAAAAATAGAATAAAATAAAATAAAATTAAGTATAATTAAGAAGATTTTTTTTTGAGGGAATATAATTAAGACGATTAATATTACACTTGACTCCTTGAGAAATTAGGAGGAAAAGAAGCCCACCGAGAAAAAAGCAGAGGAAAAATGTGTGAATATTTTTTTATTTCAAGTTAATCTTTTAGCTTTTTTATGATTTATTTGTGCTAAAGAGAAGTTGTTGTTTGAAGACACGTTTTTATTAAGAAAACAATTGTACAGCACTTTTCACTTTTACATTTGAAAGCTAAATTGTATTAAAATATTGTATAAATTATATTATTAAACATTTATAATCTTTCTTCTTCACCCTCCCGCCGCGGTCTGCGAACGCCGCCGCCGACGCCACACTCCGACGCCAACGCCGCAGTTGAGTTTTTTCATTTCTTCTCTTCTTCAACCTACCATTCACCTGGTGGCTGTTCCGCTTCCTAGACTGGCCCTAATTTAGTTGGTTTTATACATCACAAATTTAGAATTTTATGGGCATCATGGATGGTGGCTGCTCCGCTTCCTCGCCGTCCGAATTGGGCAATGCTCAGGCTACCTCCGATGGCGGCGGCGGCGGCGCTTCCAAGTTCCTTGCCAACCTTCCCTCTCGCGGCAACTTTTCGTCGACCGTTCTCTCCTCTAACCTGGTTAGTTTCTCATCCCCTGAACCTTCTTATTATCATTATTTTTATTTTTTATTTTATTTTAATGAAAGAATAGTTCAATCGAATACATACTACTACTTCAATGTGAAATGTTAGTGAAAATTTGATAGCTTTTATTGAGAAATTTTTTCTAGGGTTTTTTTTTTCCAGTTCGAACAAGGATTTTTTTTATTATGATAAAAGTTTGTCCCCCCCCTCACGAATTTTAGTGCGGAGATTTAATAAGTGTAATTAGTGTTTGCAACATTCTCGGTTTAGTCAGAAGTCACGAGGATTGAAATGAAAGGAAATTGATAGAGAACAGACTTTTGAGAATAACTATTCTACCATAGCTGAGATAAATTAGAAAGATGACATTCTTCGGAATCAAATGCTGTATTTTGTGTGTGTCTTAATTTTATAGTTACCAGACCTTTCTTGCTCGGGCACCATAATTTAGAGATCCTGGATTTGTACTTAATTGGTGCTAAGCTCTTGCATTCTCAGGTTTTCTGTTTTGATTTGTATAGACATGTTCAATTCATCGTCCATGCACATGGTGCGTTTGTTGGGGAAACTTTCCTTGATTGATTTGGGTGCGGTGTTTCAGGCATCTATGTCTATGACAACTAATACATAGGATTTTCATGTGATGAATGACACATGTTTCTAAGTAAATGATTAGTTTCTAGACGCGTCTTTTTTCTCCATTTGATGTGACGACATGGTGGGGATATCTCTTGAAGGTTAGTTAGTACGTGATCTGGGGTGATGGAGGAAATATAGTGCTGAAAGTAAAGGTTGTTTCTAGGTTCAACTTGGTGGTTTGGACATTGACATTGCAACTTTGTTTTCTAGGATATCAATGCATATTTGGATGTTTCTTAAAAGTCGATTTATGGGTCCTAATCAGGGATTAGGGAATGTGAAGTTGAATATTAATGTGATTTACATTGTGAGGCATTAAAAACACTCTCTCATAGAATCACAAATCAATTAGAGCCAACTAACAATCGGATTTCTATGCCATTTTTCTATCTTCTTAATGTCTAATTAATTTGTTTATCCATAGAAAGAGAAGAGCTGTGCATTCACTGCATATTTTTTACTATATTATTTTGTTTTAGTTATAGGTGAGGTGGACTACGATGGTCGTCATTTTTATCTCCTCAGAAGATGTACAAATTTATTTAAGTTTTTCATCCGTGTTTAAGTTTTTACATGCTTACAATTTATGCAGGGAGGGACACGTGTTTACATTTGCCATCGCAATACAGCACCTCCAGGTTCTTTTATGCAGTTCTCTTTATTAGTCTTTAGATATTAAATAAGGAAAAAGTATGTGATTAACATTTGTTTGCTCATTGTATGCATGTGGAAAACAGCACTACTCTTGTCTTTTAATACTGGATTCATATATGTTCTCCACATTCCTTGTGCTTCAAAGTTTATTTGTTTTTGTTTAGAGTCCCTATTAGACTTCGGCTTTAGTATGCTTCAGACAATTTCTGCATGTTCTTTCGTGTGATAATCATGCTATTGATATCCTACCATCTCTTTGGGTGTATGAAATTGCAATGGAAAGCGAAAAGGAAAAATAATTTCAGAGAAAATTCAATCACATTTTCCTTCTCTAACATGATATATTTTTTTAAAAGCTTTTGTAATGGTGGTTTGACATTCTAGATCTAAGATTATTGGATTAAATGATAGTATGTGGAAAGATTGTGTATCTTGGACTTGGAGCATAAATTTGTCTGTTGCCCTGCAAGTAGCAGGAATGGGCTTTGTTGATGATTTTTTAATAGTAGTTAAGTAGTATACAAAATCAATGAATTGATCATGCTTTCCTTTAAAACCAAAATGAAGAAAATTCTCTTGTCATTAATAAAAAACAATGAAGAAGAAAATTGTTTTCTTCATCAATAGCCAATGTATTGGAGTATTTTGCATGCTTCCTTAGGAAGTGAATTAGGATAGAATATGTAGCTGGCCTCTGACTATTGGGTAGTTTGAGTCGATTGAACCTAAGTTCTAAGTTCTCTTTGCTACTGTTCTCTTTATTTTCCATGTAAAGCTGATTGAGAATGTTTTTTTTCCTTGAAGCTCGCTAACTGTATTCTTGCTTTTCTATGTTATTTGTCATCTCATTTTTCTTAATCTTTTTTGCTTCTTGTCACTGTAAATATTGAAAATCTCCTCCTTTTTTTTGTACCAGATGACCAAATTATAAGAACAAACCAAACAAATATACTGATCAGATCTCTTATGCTTATGAAACAAAAGGGTGATTCAGGTTCAAAAGATGGGAAAGGTGCTGCTTCAAGCCAGGGCTCGAGGAAAAGGTAATGAAAAAAAGTTGTATGCAAACTTGTTCTAATTAATTGGTTTCATATTCTGTCAAATATTTTCCAGGTCTGCTGAGAAAGCTTTGGATGGTAAAGCTGCGGGAAAGAAGGCAATGTCGAGCACTCAGCATGGTTCTTCTCAAGGTGAAGAGCATCTTGAGTTGTTTTGCATTTTATCCATTGAACTGATCAAGAAATATAAGAACTGTGAAAGATTATTATTACTGTGAGAAAGACTCTTCAACCTGCATGTTTGTCAAATTTTGCATGATATCATCCTCTCGTGATTATTCATCAACTGGAGTTAGAGCTGTAACTGTATCAAAGTTGTGTTTGTCACAATTACTAGATTTCTCTGGAATGTTTTCGTGAGAAACTAAGAGAATTTAAGATTGGATTGGAATGAAGAGAAGTCACTTTGAAGCTCCTATAAACTGTTTTTTTTTTTCCAAGTTGCGATTGAGAACATGATGAAGGATCTTAGAGTTTAATGATTAGTCGATTTGATGTTTACTTTGTCAGCTAATCTTTTGAACAAGTTTTACTAGAGCCAATGCCCCCGTGTTCTACTGTCGTCAAACTTTCTAGGAGGCCTTTAGTTTGTCTCTTAAGTATGTTTTATCATCTCTGGAGTCTCTATTTTTGTGCAATAACTATGCTTTCTGTGCATATGCTGTATATCTGCAATTAGAAACAAGGGTAATTTTTTCTTGTTCATGTACTACATCATTTTCTCCCGATGAAACTCATACTAATCAAACTGTCTTTGGATGAGCATACAGAACTGCAAAGCTTGACAGTAGAAAAACTTCGCGCTCTGCTTAGGGATAAAGGCCTTTCAGCGACGGGGAGAAAGGCAAGTTTTCTGATGTTGATGAACTTCCTTACTAGGATCACCTTTACACTATCCTCAATCTCAACATAGAGTTGTCACGCATGGATTCATTCTGACTGTTCCATATACTTCATTTAATTGCAGGACGAGTTGATTGCTCGCTTGAGAGGTGCGAATGGCTAGACTCTACAGTTAGTAGTAAGTTGAGAGGTTAATTGCTTTTCAACTCTGTAGAAATATTACCTTCGGAAATGTGGCTGCATTGTTGTGTTAATGCTTTTTGAAGTGACGCCAAATTGTTTTCGTCTTTATACTAAAAACCTCGTCTCCCCTGAGATGGGGCTGGGGGCTACGACTAGACTTGTCCGAACTGCAAATCCTTCCACCTTCTTTCAAACTTTTGTCGTACGGTAGTGGATCCCTTGCTGTGCACCTCCCCATAGCACCGGTTGATGCGGACCATTGTGAACATATTACCTACTGAAGTAAAAATGACGTCGTTTTTGTGTTCATTCTTTGCCACAGCTTTGGTGCTTTGCACAGCAAGAGTATCCACATTCATAGAGTGCTGGGATACATTTGGTTATGATAGTTTTTTTTTATTAATATCTTTGATTTTGATCAAGTCTTTTTCATTAATCAGATCTGGGTTTGAGCTATGAGATTGGTTCAGTTATAAAAATGCCGACTAGTTGGGGGGTTGGTCGATTTGTTTTGTTTTTCGACATGGAGATAGGAGAGTGGTGGGGTCGAAATCTTAGATTTCACGTAAACGTAGATGATTAGCATCGTTTGGGTGTTCTTAAAGAGATAAAAATAGATTGACAATGGATCAGAGTAGTTTTACATTAGTGACTTTTCTTATATAAATTAAAAATTAAACTGAACTTCATGCATGCATTAGCCCATTAAATATTATCATTTTAGTTGCATATATGCATAGTATATGTACACGTGTAATGTTTAATGTTATATTAGATTTAATTCATCAAAAAAATCACCGATAATTTAATCACAAAAATGTGTAAAGCTATGGTGTTATTGTTAAAATTTAAAAATCATGTTTAAAATTCTAAACTAGTGAAATTGTAATTTTCGGATCAGATCCATATGTTATATTTCCTGAGCTATAATATTTTTTATTTTTTGTAATATATCAATTGGGAAATGATGAATCACAAATAAATATTTTAATTTAAATTAACTCATAATAAATTAAAATTAAAAAAATTAAAAAAAAAATTTAAAAAAAAGAAGACATTGCACAAATGATATCATAGAAAATGACATATTGAATTCGAGATGTGTGATTTTAGGTGCACTTAGCCCAAATAATTGTTATAAAGTTTCCTAAAAAAAATAAACAAATAACGGTTATAAAGAGTGTATTGGATTTGCAAAGTACCCCTTGATTGGAGACTAAAGATTACGGGTTCGAATCTCCTCAAGACCACATGTCGGGTGTGTGAGTAAAAAAAAAAAGTACCCCCTATAATAGTTGATTTAAATTATTCAATTTTTCTAATAAGTATGCAATGGCCAATAGTTACCTAATTCTTCCTAGTTTCTTATAATTATATAAATTTGATAACTATGAACTCTTTTAATTGTGTATTATTTAGAAATCAAATGGTGACCGACATATGAACGGCTCACATTGCTCAAAACGCAAAAGAAAAATAAAATAAAATAATTGTTCTGGAGACCTCGAGAAAATTCCCCTTTTCCCCATTGGGTATGTTGA
Organism: Perilla frutescens; assembly: GCA_026008535.1. Lineage (NCBI taxonomy): Eukaryota > Viridiplantae > Streptophyta > Magnoliopsida > Lamiales > Lamiaceae > Perilla > Perilla frutescens. Next base: position 71,783,943 of record BRKX01000001.1, read on the forward strand.
CTATTTTATTTATTATTTATATTTTTTAAGTAGAGGATATGTTGACTATTTTATTTATTATTTACATTTTTGATGTAGAGGGTATGTCGACTATTATTTATTATTAATTTTTTCTGAAGGAAAGAGGGTATGTCGACTATTTTTTTATTTTGAGAGAGAGGATATGTGGACTATTGATATCCCCACACAGACGAAAATTTTAATTTTGTGTAGTCAATTCCGATAAACAAGAATATTAGAATTGATGGAAGTATGAAAGTCAACAAGAAGATTAGGATTCAAGAAATATCAACTTATATAGATCCAAAATAAAGAAATCAAAATTGTGGACCACATTTACTAAAATGTTGACTCTAAAAATAACCATGTTTTCATCGATAAAATTTGCAATTGTGAAGGATATTTACACTACAAGATAACAGAAAATTTAAGCAAAATTTTGGGAAAAGTTATTTAACCGAAACACAGACTTTCAGAAAATTTTCTAGAATTATGTTTGCATGTTCTTGTTTTGTTTGTATTAATTAAGCATCTGCCCATCACAATTTTAGATATGATATATTCGAGCTCGAATAAAATTAAAATCGTAACAAATATTAATCTAAGTACGTTAATTATTACAAGTATTGTACAAATAAGCGTGTACTATTGATAAGAGCTTGCATTTGTGATTAGGTAGTCTATTTAGGTTAATTAAATAAAAAAATAAAAAAATTTACAATATAATAGTTAATCGTAAATTCTCCCGTATATAAGATGGTCAGTGCGTTGACTAAAAAAGCGTCAAAACATGTGATATTTTTTAGGGATACAAGTGATACTTTTTAAATTTTGAGTGATACTTTTTAGTGTTACGGTTGATATTGATTTTAGCAGTTTTTTTCTTTATTTTTTTTTCTGGCCGATACTTTTTAATGATACAAGTGATAATTTTGAGCTTTTGAGTGATATTTTTTAGTGTTACGATTGATATTGATTTTAATGATTTTTTAGTCAACTCATTAATTGGTCAACACGAGTTGACCGTCTCATGTACACCTAGTGTATATAAGACCTGCCCATAGTTAATACTCCCTCCGTCCCATTTATATAGTCCACTTTATCCTCGCACGTAGATTAAAAATATTTATGAAAACAAGATATTAAAGCTTAACTTCCATTATTACCCTTACTTAAAATTAATGACTCTAAAAAATTTAAGTGGTTGAGTTTTAATTTCCAATACATAATAAGGGTATATTTGTATATTACCATGATAATTAATACTATTTATAGTTATGAGACTATATAATTGGGACACCTCAAAATAATAATAGGGACTATATAAATGGGACGGAGAGAGTAGCTAGGAGAAGTAATCGCTAAATAAAGAATCCCAAAAAGTAATTAATTGATGCATCAATCGCTAAATAATAATAATAATAATAATAATAATAATAATAATAAATTGGATCATGTGTATGATTGCAACTTGCAAGTGTAATAGTCAAGTAAATCACACCAATCACGATTACGTCCGAAAAGGGGTTCGGGGAACTATTGACATGCGTAAATAAGCAAATAATATTAAGGCAAGGAACTCTAAAGGGGTAATTAGTGTTCGTTCGCCCTCCGATGCCCAATTCAGGAATCTGGTGAATAAATTGTCGAACAATAATTAAAAAGAGAGAGAGATATTCTCGCGATATTTTAAGGATAATTTCTATCATGCATTACGGTGCAATGCATTTTGGATCTATTGTGATATTTAAATACCATATTAATAATCTATTGTCACACTTAGTGTAATATATCATGATGCATGATAAAAACTATCGATTTTAAGTGGGAGAAGCTAGTCGAATCCAGATTGTGTCTGTGATGCCGGTGACATTTGAATAATCGTAGAAGTTAATGATTTACGTTTGAATTGTTGAAAATCATGCTAATATATATATAATACTTTGGTTTGAAGAATCATCCATTGAGTCAAAGCATGTCTTATTTGCTATGATTACTACTACAACATGTTCAAAAGATATATATAATATCAAGTATATTAAATAAAAATTTCAATGATGGAGATCAAAACAATATAAAAATAATTTGATTTGACTTAGAACGACATATCCCATTAATTAATTAGCACTACCCAAACTTGTGTGATCAATTAAGTGGTCTCCATTTTTCATCAGCTAGCATTAACCAACACCACCCAATTCTTCTTAGTTGTAACAAGATGGGTGGCAACGTGATTGATGTTGTTAAATCATGATTCGAAAGGTGTGTAAATGGTCGGTTCGATTCAAAATTTAATTGAAATTTTAAAAATGAAAAAAGAAAATTCCAAATCTAATGGAATTGGATTTAATTAGTTTTGAAACTTTTAAATTGAATTGAATTGGATCGAACATAACAAGTTTTTACAAGGAAATTCAAATTATTTCATTTTTTCAACATAATAAAAAAGCCTGAAAATTAATTTAATGAGTTTCTTAAAACAAACTAAATCAATCAGCCCGATTCGGTTTTTTTTTTTTTGCACTGGTTGGATTTTGCACTCTCACAATTGAGATAAAATGATATCATGTATATTAATAAAAAAATAATAAAAAAAAGAAAATCAGTTGCTCATTTTTTAATTTTTCTAAATTCTTGTTGCAATTTAATTTGTCATTTTGTTCCGTCGGAAGTTTTTGATATTTGTATAATTATAAATTATAAATCATACTATAATTTTTTTACTACGTAAAATATTGGTCGACATTCAAAGAGTCAAAATTAATTGATATAATTAATATTAATTAATGCGAATAACAATAGCCTTGAATGGATAGATAATTATTTTTTGGATTTTGAATTGATCGTTAATGGTTTAATTTTGAATCCCATAATATATATATAAGGTTATGGCATCTTGTATGATTATCATACCGAAATTAAACAAATTAATCATGAGTAAAAGTGAAGAAGACTACACAGATCCAAAATAGTTTTTTTTTTTTTTTGGGTTAAATCGAAAAATAGCTTTCAATGGAAAAAAGATTGAGAAATTGGAAAAGATACTATCTTTGACTAGCTCTAGAAGAGTTGAAACCGACTGAAAATTAGTAGTCGAGATTATGGCCACGTACAAGTCTTGCGCATAAATACAATTTTCCATTCTAGAAATAATTAAATACATTTTGTAAAATACCTATATCTATAAAGATATACCGTAATACACACACACACACACTTATTATATATACATACATATTTACTTGCGGAATAATTTCAATCTATGACGACTTGCATACATAAAATATAATGCCCATATATAGTTGTAACAAGTCCAATTAAAATATAAAAGTGATCAATTAAGATTTAATTTTGACTATTAATAGCATTATATAATTATTTTATAAAAAAAACTATTAAATAATAATTATTATTATTAAACGACGATAATCAATTCCTGTAATTTTGAATTCTCCTTCCCAAAAGCAAAAGAAAAATGAAACTGCTCAATCAATTTGTATTTTCGGTGCATTCTCGAGTTAGATATTTGATTATTGATTCACATGCGCACGTTTGTGATTTATCTAGACAAAAATATAAATATGTCGACTAAGTTGTATCTATGTCATTTTGTGACTTCTTTAATGAGCAAAATCAAATAAATCATATAAATTCGACTTTTGAAACTCAAATTGGATAAGTGCCAAACTGTTCGATTTTGATGTGACGGCGCCGAAATAATACAAAAAATAAAATAAAATGTGGCAATAGTAACACTAGGGATTTCTTTAAATGATTGGTTTTGGCTTTCTGATGTTGAAATATGATTTATGACTTTGCTTTTAATTGATTTTGTTCCTGCATTTTTTTACGCTTTGTAATAAACGTGTTGCAAATTATTTATCACTCCGTCCATCCTTAAATGTCAATCCCATCACTTATTTGACTTTGGATTTTGGATTTTTGTATGAGAATTGAAAAAAGTAGCCTTTTTTAAACAATTTCTATCATATCCGCCCCTTTTTTTTTAGGATGATGAGGATAACCGCAATCTTTTGTGGGTCTTTTGTGGGTGTGCGTTAATTTGGGGTGAGATTTTCTATTTTAATTCAGTGTTTTAATCCGTATTTAATGATTGAATTTATAAATTTTATAATGAATATTATAAAAATAAAAATTAATTACATAATCAATCAAGTCATATTTATCAATAAAAGATTGAAATTTTAAAAAATTATAAACCATATTTTTAAGATAATCAACTATAATAATCATTTCTTTGAAAATTAAATATTAAAAAAATTATAAACCCTAATTGGGTGGGGTGAACCCTAAAAAATCATAAAATTAAACTAAACATAATAAATTAAATTTGATGAAAAATGGAAGAAAAAATTATAAATTTGATCGTGTAACACGGATTGGAACACCAAATTTGGAATGGATGATCCTATCCGGCGCAATAGGTGAATCTCGTTCCTATGTAAAAAAAGAAAAGAAGATAAATCACATAAGGAAAATCAGGTGTAAGAGACGAACACCTACCAGTGTTGATATGATTTGAACTCTGGATATCCATTCTCAAACTTATATCGCTCCACCACTAGGCCATTCCCAATTGACACTTTGTTTCCTCATTGATCTCTTTAGCTGAATGTGGATATGTAATTGTTTAGTAAAATATTTATAAATCACCACATGAAAACTTGCATATACATATGAAGAGTGTTAGGATGCATACATATCCAAAGTGTGTAAATTAGAGATAAATATCAAATATCCAATAAGATGATCTAATTAATTGAAAAAGAGATGTCAATTTCATAAGTTATTTTCCAAAATACAATGTTAAAATTCAATATACAGATGCTTAAATCAACATTCACTATGCTATTTTATTTCAAAAATGAAAAATGATGGTGGCAATTTTATAAATTAAAAAATGGCGGTGCAATTTTGTAATATATGTTAAAATATGCAGCGCTAAAATTCAATATATGGATGCTCAAATTCAATATGTTAGTGCAGAAGTACATACCTTAGAGATTGTCATTATGTAAATGGCATATTTTTATGTTTTTGGCTAGGTATTCGATGTGATGTACCGATTTGTGTTCAACTCCGCTAAGCAAAACAACAAGGTTGAAGATAGAAGACTTCAATATTTGGTGTTCGCACCAATGTCCGCACATTAGACAAAGACGAAAGACTTTAGATAGTGTTTAAAACAGTGTTCAACTTAGTGTACATCTACAAGCTACAGCAACCAGATCACATATCGATCGATAAGAAGTTATATATGTGATGTATTCTGATGTGTTGCAGGTTGCTAAAGCCCTGTCCTAACGTCACAGTCTATAAGATTTCGAGTTTTTACATGGAAAGAAGTAGATCGAAGATCAACAAGGAATGATTCTAGAAGATGCGCTTAACAAGTAAAGTCTTGCCATCATGATTCGCGATAAATAAGGAAACTGGCTTTCCTTTTTTTTTACTCATGTACTCGACCTGTGATATTGAGGAGATTCGAACGCATGACATTTGGTCACCAAGCAATCTCACTTCACCACTAGGCCATTCCCACCGGAACAAGGAAACTGGCTTTCCTTCCTTGAAGAGAAGTTGATTTGTATGGTCTATATAAGAAGAAGCTGCGGATTAAATTATGGATTTACAAACAAGTTCAAAATTTCTAGAGATAAATTTACTTTTAGTACTTTACGTGTTTTGAGCTTTAGGGTTTGTCGTAGCTAGAGTTATTCATTCAAGTGTTCAACATGAAGTCTTGTGTCCTAGTGTTTAGATTCTTTATCTAACACTTAGGTTTGTTCCTTTTGGGAAGAATTAGGCTCGAGAGAGTTTACTTATGAGAACTAGATGGATTGTACAATGTGAGGGGATCTCATACTTCAATTCACGAAAGATGTACAAATTAGTGAAAGGGTGTCAAGTGAAGGGAGTTCAATCATGTAAAATCTAAGTATGTATTTGTGCTGGATTAGTAGATTGTTTCACACTGGAGTAAGCCTTGTCATAGTAGGTGTTAACCGAATTGGGTTATTATCACATCGTGCGTTCTTGACTTGCTTTATCGTTTGTTCAATTTTCAACAATCTGTTAAGTAGACTTAATTGAACATCTGTAAAGAACATTTGGTCTGTACGACGTCTACAATTTCACAATATACATATTTTCAAATTCAACATAAAAATGCTAAAACAAACATGTATATCTCTTAGAAAAAATGAAAGATCTTGTATCTCCTAAACAATCTAAATTGATCCATAATTTATATACTAAGATAGTATTTACATTTGATCTATTTCGTATATAAAAGAAAATTTGAATTATATTTAATTAATTGAAATATGCATCAAGGTACCAAAACTATTATGTTTTGTTTCAAAAGATCACAAGCTACTTTTTTTTATATTTTTCTAACACCGTAAAAGTATTGATTAGTTCTTAAGGCCTTATTTGGTTGACAATAAATATGGTCTTGGAAAATAATCTGATTCCTTAATTTTAAATTTTTATGTTACGTTCAATTTTTGGGAATTTTAAGAAATAATCAGAATAAAAAATAAGAAAATTGATACAACTTTTCTGGATTTTGAATACCTATTTGGAGTAGGTATATTTTGATTGCTTGACTCTAGGAATGTTGTGTTAGACCATTTCATTATTCAATTTTTTCATCCATTATTTTTATTATTTTTTTAAATTATTATTAAAATTGTATTTAGCAATAAACAAATAAAAATTTTGAAATATTTTTTTATCTTTTTTTATTATTGTTAAATTTTTATTATAAAGTTTTGACTTTCAACAAAAAAAAAACATGAAAATTTGAAAAAATAAAATCCTACTAAAATTTGATTATCATAATAATTTTTTATTTTATTTTTTATAATTGATGGTAGAAAAATAATAAACGTAAAACAACAAGCAACTTGACTTTAGAATCAACTGGCTGATTCATTTTTGCAGTTTGTTTATTGTATTCAATTTGAACTTTTGAATCTATATTTTTCTGGTTACTGTCGTCGTCGTTCCCATTATTTAATAAGAATTTGGTTATCTACAATCAATGATTGAATTCTGTAAATTAATGCAATTTTTTTATAATAATGGTATGCGTAAATTTGTATATATATAATTTTATTTATATATCTTTTTAATTATTAATTTATCTTTATATAGTTTTTCTTAATTATTAATTTTTTTTGGGGGGAGGGGGAATTGGGGAAGGGGAATGGTGATCGAACTCCAATCTCTCACTGTAAAATGGGTGAAGAATACTTCTAGATTACAAATTTATAATATTATTAATTTATCTTAATAAACTTACTCGATTAATTTGAATAAAAAATATTATAATGAAAATCCAAATAATTTTGTTGTTATGTTCCAAACACAAGATGAATAATCTGTAGTATTCATTTTCCTCAAAATCATAATCTTATAAATCATATTATCAGACAACTTTATTTTTATACTAACCAAATAAGTCATAAGAATTAATGTTGTAATTGACCCACTAATTTATGGGTTAAAATTCGAATCCAAACACTATCAAACATAAATAAAATTAATACAAATATACCACTAAATATGAGTTTGATTTTGAATCTGGATCTTGACTCGTAAGACAGTCTCACCGAAGTTTTTTCAATTAATTGAGGAGGTATAATGGGGCCACTTTTAAAAATCAACAAAATCTTATGTGAGACTATCTTACGAGTCGAAATTTATAAGCTAGATTAAAATTTGAATTCAAACTCATATTTAGTAATACATTTATAATTTTATTAGTGTTCAATTATATTTGGATCAGAATTTTCATCCCTCTTACAAATTCAATTTGTTAGAAGTCTCATGTAAAATTCTTTCCTAAAGTTCAAGTTGTTAGATGAGAGAAAAAATTAAAGTGTTTGATTAGACCTTATCTGTTTATCCCCTTAGGCCCCGTTTGGTTCGGATGATGGGATAGATAAGATTGATATGATAAAGTAGGATTGCACTGTTTGGATAAAAATAATCTTGTGTTTGGATTGCTTGATTACAATTTTAATGATTTAGGATAGATTGTCAATATTTTGTTTGGATTGAATGATTAGGATTAAAATGTTAGAAAATACCTGAATTGCCCTTCATATAATATATTCATTTATAATTATTAAAGTTGTATTTTTCTATTAAAAATGCTTTAAATCATGAAATTGAAAATAAAAGATGCACAAAAATAATTTACTAAACATTGAGAAATAATGATAAAAATAATTATAGAAAGTAGTTTATTCTTCACCAGTCCTCTTTTAATTATGTATTAGTATTCATATTAATATTACGTTTACAGATGTGATATGTATAATTTTATTTGATAGAATTATAATTATAAAAAATTTAATAAAAATATTTCAACTAAATAAAATTAATTTATAACTTTCTGAATTATAGAAATTTTTTAATTATTCAATTTTTTTAATTATAACATACCTTTGTGTTCACTATTAATTTGAGGGTTAAGGGCCAATTTGGCCCCTGAACTATATTGGGGGGGCCAATTGGGCCCTTAAACTATTTTGGGTCTCAATTGAGCCCCTGAATCGTGATTTAAGGCTCAATCAAGCCCCTCCGTCAATCCTCACTTAACGCCCGTTAAGTGATAGCCAAAACGACGTCGTTTTGGCTCTGATCCAAAAAAAATAAAATTTAAATGAATGAAAATCCGAACCCGCCCCGCCCACCCATGGAGAATTCGACCCGATCCCTTCTAATTTGGGGATCGATTTCATATACTCCCCCAAAACCAAATTCATTTCAAGAACCCTAAAACCCCAAAATTCTCTTGAAGCTCCCCAACTCACCTCCAATCTCTGAAATTGAAGGTAATCTTCAAGCTTCGCACGCAATCATGGAGGCTCAATCGTCATCGAGCTCAACTTCATATAGAAGGAGCCAAAGTTTAAATTTGAGTGGAGGCAGCAGGTTATGCGATTGTGGCATTCCAGAAGTGATGAAGACGTCCTGGACAAAAAAATGAGTCTTAGCTCAGAACCAACCCTTCAACAGCCACTAACTGATTTCTAGAATCTTGGCAGAAGCTAACTGATTTCTAGAATCTTTTAAACAACTATGCTCACTGTTAAAAGTCTTGACCACAAGCCCTGTATCCTTACCAGTTTTGGACATGAACAAGACAAAAGGACACCCTGCACTCTTGCACTTTGCTCTAATTCTGTGTTTTTCATTAGGATTCAACTTTAAGGGAGTACACTTTGCTATACTGTATTTAGCTATAGCTGCCCTAGCCTCTTCAGCATTACCAAATGTCATCCCCAACAAAAAATGAGGATTCCCATCATCACATTCATATCTAACATGCCTTGAACTCTGAGTGAGTATTTTAAACTCAACTTCACTATCATCCCCACTGCTTTCATCACTAGAATCAGACTCACCTACAGAGTTTTCCTCTCCACTCTCTAAATCAAACTCACTCCCAAACTCTTGCTCACACTCTTCCTCAATGCATATTCCCTTACCCTTGTTATCCATTAACTCTTTACCCTTCCTAACATCTAAGTCTTCAGAGACATTCTGCTCAGCAACTACCCCCCTACTTAGAGACTCATCCATCATATCAAACACAACATCATCTGGGATATACTCTACATTTGCAGAAGACTGTGTGCCTATAACATTCTTCCTCACAACAATATCATCATATGGATAAATGTGAACACTACTATCATCCTTGAAGTCCAAGACACTAGCAACAATATCATTGATACCATCATCATTCTCAAGCAATGACACCCCATCAACTAAGTTTTTCCCAGGCTTGATGTAACAAAGTTTTTTAACTTCTGGCATTCGAAATTGTTGATTATATTTCTTTATCATATGAGTGAATGACAAAAAATCCATATCCCCCTTCTCAACTACCTCCCTGCCCCCTACATATTCTAGTGAATCTTTCAACACCCATCTACCACCGTTGTGATAAACTAAATTTATTATCTCACAATCCATCAAACCAAATGCTATATAAAAAAAAAAGGAACACAAATCAGAGACAGAAGAGACAGATCAAAAGAAAAAAATCAGAGATTTTTGCAATGGCGCCAAGTTTGGAATGAAATCTTACCTCCGTGTGCTTTACGCGCTCGCCGACGTGGGCACCAAGAATCCGACGTGGCCGGTGACGTGGACTGCCACGTTGCTTCTTCCAATCATACGTGGCGAACAGACCTGGTGACGTGGATGCCCTAAACCTCCTAAACCCTAATTTTTTTGGTTGAATCTTTCAATACTTACAAGAAATCTGCAAATTTTTTTGGTGTGTTCGGTTGAATCGCTTGAAGGTTGAAGAACCCTAATTTTTGCAAAGTGTCGATTAATTTGGTTTTGAGGGAGTATATGAAATCGATCCCCAAATTAGAAGGGATCGGGTCGGATTCTCCATGGGTGGGCGGGGCGGGTTCGGATTTTCATTCATTTAAATTTTTTTTTTTTGGATTAGAGCCAAAACGACGTTGTTTTGGCCAAAACGACGTCGTTTTGGCTATCACTTAACGGGCGTTAAGTGAGGATTGACGGAGGGGCTTGATTGAGCCTTAAATCACGATTCAGGGGCCCAATTGAGACCCAAAATAGTTTAAGGGCCCAATTGGCCCCCCCAATATAGTTCAGGGGCCAAATTGGCCCTTAACCCTTAATTTGATGTGGCATAAATTAAACTAGAATATCTCTCGTGCGATGCACGAATATGATATGTATAATTTTATTTGTAAGAAATTATAATTATGAAAAAAATTAAAAACTATTACAACAAAATAAAAATTATTTCTAATAAGGTTATATTAGTAATTTTACAAATACATGATAAATGATAAATTTAATCACCCTAAAAATGGGGTGATGAACAATCACCTAAACCACCCTAATCAACCAAACCAAACACACCATTATTTTATTGTAAAAATTAAATATTATAAAATGTTTATTGTAGAAAGGACGGAGGGGTAATGACGAGGTGAGCGTGGAATTAATTACTTTTATAATATAATTATTTTTTTAGTGTTAAACAAGTATGAAATTATAATTTCTAAAACCATTAAAACACGTTGTTTAATTAATTAAGTTGGTATCGTTACTACATTATTTATAAATAAATTTTATTGTACAAAAATAAATAGATCACCCTTGTTGGAATCATTAGCAAACGATATAAAAAAACAGAAGAACAGTCCCCTCTTCTTTAGCGGCAGAGTGCCTAATTTTTATTTTTATTTTTATAAATGAAATAGTTTAAAGACTAATCTCCTTAAAAGAAAAAAAAATGGTTTGTAGAGAGAGATCATATTTAAAGTAGATATAGACATAGAGTAAGTAGTGCCAATTATAAATGGTTGATTGTATTTATTATCATTGATTTTGCAATTCAACCCAATTTTTTTTTTATAAAGAAATTATAATGTAATTAGGTGTGAATCACATCCACCAAGAAAATGACTATAGATATTTTTTATATATAATTTGTACTATAAAAAAGATAATTTTAGTATTTTTATAATATATATATATATATATGTGTGTGTGTGTGTGTGTAAATGATAGTGTTTGGTAAAACTACTGCATTTTTTTTTTGTTATTAGGAGGATTCCCTAAGTTTTTATACTATTATTTATTTCTTTAAATATGAAAAGGGTATTAGAGAAAGTCATGTTAAAGTTAACCGTGTTAGATAATTATAGTATTTGAAGAAAATGTAATGAACTTTACCATAACAGAGGAAGGTTTTAGACAATTTATTTATTTATATTTTTATACTAATTTAATAGAAATTTAGTATATTCCATGATAATTAATAAATATTTTTTATAGTTAGTAATAATTATTAATATCCATTAACTCATAATAACATTTTTTAATTAATAGATATTAATCATACTTCATTATATTATAACTATTAATTATTTAAACTATAAATTTAATAATATTTACAAGTAGCACGTTAAAAATGTACGATAGAAGATCCGGTGTCCATACACAAACATACATATTTAATGAAATTGGAGGGGGAAGTGAGAGTTACATAAATGATGATATAACAATGACGGGGAAAATTAGTAAATTTACTACTTCGTTTCACAATCATTGATGTTTTAATATTTTAATTTTTTATTTTAAATTATTTAATGTTTTATACTTTTCACACTATTTCTTTTAATTTTACCCCTATAAAAATTATAAAATTTCTTCAATAAAATTTAATAGAGACGAAGAGACCGAAAATGATATATTTATCTCTTTTTTTTCTTCTTATTTATTATTTTGGGTAAATTACAATTTAATTCTCAACGTTTGAGGCTTTTAATAAAAATAACCCAACATTTTAATAATTACAATTTAATTCCCAACGTTTAGATATTCTAACCAAAATAACTCAAGGTTTAATGTTAACAATTTAATTCCTAACGTTTGAATATTTTAACAGAAATGACCCGATAATTTAGACGAAAAATACCATTTCGGTTATTTTTTTTGGCAAAAATGTCAGTCCGCTATATGGGTCATTTACTCATTTGAGAGTAAATGTGATTGAAATCGACCAAAATAGTTTTTTTAGCCTAAAATATTGAGTCATTTTTATTAAAATTTTCAAACGTTGGGAATTAAATTGTTAATATTAAATATTGAATTATTTATGTTTAAAATATCTTGAGAATTAAATTATTATTATTATTAAAACGTTAAATTATTTTAATTAAAACATTTAAACGTTGAGAATTAAATTATAATTTGCCGTATCATTTTAAAACCTAAAAACATTAATTATTGTGTAAGAAAGATTCTGGTTAGGGAAAGAGAAACGTGACACAATCAGAAAATTAAAGCACGTGCTCATCAACTAAGTATCAGCAGTGGCTATCAAGTCAAGTTTAAATTGACTACGAGTTGTTGCACCGTACCACCGTGGTCCCGCGTTATAGCCACGCCATGCATTATTATGCATACATACAATCAATCATAAATTCATAATACCCTTTTTTTTCACTCTCAAAACAACAATAATGATAATAGGCTTATTTTTATTACCCTTTTTAACATTAAAATCAATTCGTAGTTTTTTTTTCCGGAGTTTTATCGAATTAGAATTTAAAAATATGTTATCTATCAATTTAGAACATGCATGCATGATGAGAATTATCAATTTATGATCGGATGGTTGAAATTATAATCAAAGATTTCAAATATCAGACTCGTTGAGTCATTTTTAGAAAAAAAAAAGAATAATTCAACAAAATTTTTTTTATCAATTATCTATTAAATTAAATAAAAAATTTATTAAAAAGAAATTTAAAAATATAAGAATCGACATACATTATTTTTAGGGTTTCTTTTACACACTTCAACTTTCAAAAAAATTATTTTACCTGCCAAATTTTAAAACTACCTATTTCACCCACTTTGGACCTATATATATATATATGTGTGTGTATTAAAATTCAAACTCATATATCACTAAAATTTGAAGACAACACCACTCTCTCACTATCTACATTTAAACTAACTGATTATCTTTCATAAAAAACTTGAAGATTTGAAACATGAATTTTTTTCGGAATTGTTTAAAGGTAATTTTAATTATATTTTATGTCATTTATTTTAGAATACTCTAGAATATTACATTTTACAAATTGAAAATATAAATTCGTGAATTTATTCTTACCTATACGATGGGAAATATAAATTCGTGAATTTGTGTGCGTGCCCATGCGCCGAGACGCATGGACACACACGCGTCTCGTAGCACCAAACGTCTTGAAATTGAACCCATAGAAAGTAGAAGATCACTCACCAGTCAAATGTTCAAATATATTGATTATATACGATCGAAATTAAAACATTAAAAATAATCTAATATAGGTTTGGAAACGCCAAGTCTCTGATAGTGCATCAGATGCATGGGTCGGCCCATGAGACGGACCCGCTCCGACCAGGGCCGACCCGTGCAAAAAAAAAATAAAAATAAAAAATTGGCCACCCATAGTATCAATTCGAACACTAAATAGTACCAATTCGTGTTTTTTAGGGTTTTTTTTCTGTTTTTTGGGGGTGTTTTTAGGGGTTTATTTTATATTTTTGGGGGGTGTTTTTAGGGGTTTATTTTCTGTTTTTTTATGGTTTTTTTGGGGGTGTTTTTAGGGTTTATTTTGTGTTTTTTATAATTTATTTGGGGGGATTTTTTAGGGATTTATATGTGTTTTTTTTAAGAAAAAATAAAATGAAAAACAGTAAAAACGAAAAAGAAAAACAGAAAAAGGGAAACACGCGGGCGCGTGTCGTACACGCGCCGCGCGTGGGTCAGCGGGGTGCGCGTGGGTCACGCCGCACGAGGTCTCACGGGAGAGGCTCCTGCACAGGAAACCTCCCCGTTTGGAAATTATCTCTCTCCATCATTTAACTTGTGCTTTTAGACAAGATTAAAAAGGTTTTCAACGTTGTAATGAAAGATTTTTTGTGAAAGTATGAATTTTGTTTTATTACAAAAGTTGTCAATTATGCTATTTTCAAGATCAACAACAAAGTTGCCACCCTTTTATACTTTTTTTTCTTTTCGATTATCGAGTATGGACACCTTTTCTTCTAATTATATAGGTTGGTCTAAATAATCCGAAATAAGTGGGTTGATTTGCATAGCCCGAATTTTAATTATTTATTTTTTTATTTTGATTAAATATTGCAATTCCTTATTTGATGTAGTGTAATTTAAGTATTGAAAATATAATTATTAAAATTTAAATAATATATTCAATCAATTGGTAGTAAGTTTAATTTTTTTGTCAATTTGTTAAATTGAAAATTTAGACAAACATCAATTGACAAATTTATACATATTAAATATTCTTTTGTGAACTTATTAGCCCAACAGGCTAGCTCAAAACCGAAGAATTAGGGATAGAGTTAATAAATTTTAGTAAAATGAAACTCTGGACCAAATGACTTGACTACCCTAATAGGTGATCATCGAACTACCTAACCCGATTGCCATCCCTAGGTTTGGGCCAAGTGCACGAATCACCAATATTTTTTTTATAAAAAACCTAATTTTATTCTTTTTTTTTATGCCCGAAGAAACCCCCGATGGAATGTGATTCCAATGGGACTTTTTTACCCATTTTTTTGTGCTTAATTACACCAAAATAATTTATAAGAAGGAACCTACACCCCTATATAAATTTTACGGTTGCATATTTTCTCTATAACAATTAACAAGCAACTACCACCTAACAAAAAGGCTACTTAAAATGATATAACATCATTTCATTTCTTATTGAATCAAACAAATGAGTGTAACACCGAGCTCTTTACTCATGCCTTTCGATTTCCAATTTGAGTGTAGTTAGAAAGAGTGACACACGTGTCTAAATATATATACACTACTAAAAAAATGGTCTTTAGTGACGATATTATTAGCGACGACAAATGTCGTCACTAATAATAGACTTAAGTAACAATATGTCATCGCTAATAATTACATGTCATTTCTAATGACATTTTTTGTGACGACAATGTTGTCACTTAAAATAATTTTTAGTTTATTTGGAACGAACTTTTAGGGACGCTCTATTTGCGACGACATAATGTCGTTGCAAAAAATATTTTTAAGCGACTACAATGTCATCACAAAAATTTTATTAGAGATGACAAGTGATTATTAGAAACGACATGTCGTTACTAAAAATCTAGTATTAGTGACGACATTTGTCGTCGCTAATAATCTTGTCTCTAAAGACCATTTTTTTGTAATGATATATATATAATTATTAATTTTGGTGGAATTTGTTAATGTCAGACACGTGCATGTTTAATTATTTTAAGTATCTAATTTTGTCAAATGAGAGATTTGAATATTTGATTCGAAGCACACGTGCGCCAACAATTTCACAAGTAACTACTTCAATGTTTTATCATAAAAATATGTGATCATTGTTTAAAGTTTCAAACTTGTAGTGGGAAGGATGAGATCCATGTGACGAAAGCTGTTACATTCCCTGCCTTTTTTAGTTTTACTTCGATTTCAATTTATTATGATTTAATTTAATTTTACACATATTAAATTAGATTTATTCTTCTCATTTAGGGTATATTATATATATTTTTTATTTTTTCAATTATTAATTGATTATTTTAAAATTTAAATATTAAAAGATTATGAGAAACTTTAATTAGGTAGGGCGGACCATACTCCCTCCGTCCCATTTTAATTGATTGAGATTTTTCACGATGATTAAAAAAAAGATTTGAAAAGACAATTAATCAAGAAACTTCCTAAATATATATAGTAACGTGCTTATATATTGGGACATCCCAAAAAGGTAAATAAGCCTATCAAAATGAAATGGAAAGAGTATTTAGCAAGTATTATATTAAACTAAAGTACAAAAAATTGAAGTCGGAGAAAAAAATGGAGAAGAAATTAAAGAAATTGTTAGTGCCACGAGGTTCGTCACGGCCTCACGGGGAATGTCATTCGGTAGCGGAAGTTGCGGAACTCCAAAATTGAGAACATATTGTGGATTAGAGAATTTCATGTCACAAATTGTTCGATATTGCAAAAACTTTTGCTTTAAGAGTTTTTTTTTTTTTTTTTTTTCTCTTGAAGAAAGTATAAAATAAATAAGTTCACAAAGTGCTGGTCAGTTGTTGAAAAACGAAATAAAAACTAGAGAAATTAGGGGTGATCTACTTATAAATTTAATTTATTTATTTTGTTAGTAGAGAAAAGGCATCCAAACATCTCATTCCTGCCAATATAAAATATTCATTTTTTAAGTGTTTGCAGCACAACACTCTCTAAATTGGTCGGTCTTGAATAACTTATAATTTTTTGAAAGATATTTTACAACTACTAATCCAAGTTTAATTATGATTTACGAATAATCAAACAAAGTGGGTGGTGGTTTCATTGAATGTAAGGTGAAAAGTTGACATTAAATATTTTCTCCTAATTTTGATATAAAAATAAAATTATCCACTTTCCTGAAGTGGGTAGTTTGGAGAATTAGTGAAAGTGAGTAGTTTCAATATATTAGTGGATATCCCTAAAAAATAAAAAATATTAGTGGATAGAGAAAAAAGTTAAAACTATTTTAAAGAATTGTAATTAATGACTGATTTTCAAAATAAAGAACTTCAATTACCTAGACAATTTTTCTAAGAACATTAATGATTTTTTTCCTCCACTCACCATCGTTTCAATTCGGTTACGAACTTGTAGTTTTGGTTGTATAATAGTCTTACATTTCATATAATTAATCAGTTGGTTGACTGAAATTGTATCATTGAATATTGATTGATTTATAAATAAAAATAGTCTTACATTTCATATAATTATATATGACCATTACACGTGGCATAAATGATGAAATTGTCAACACAAGACGTGTATAAAATTGATATTATTTTGTAATCTTGGGGGTAGACCTAGTTAACAAAGTGTGTGATTTCTTGACCTAATTTACTTTTATTTTTCTTAGTTTGTTGGAGTCAAATTTTATCATAGAGTGCACATTTTCTACACACACACACTACTTTTCTATGATGATTTAGATTAAACATTGATGCCCAGACAAAAAAATTCACCAAAAAACTAACATATACGAGAACAAAATTGCAACAAGAATCTATTTATGCAACTAAAATATCATACATAAAATGAAATATAATAATACAATTCATTAATAGGAACCCTTGGAATGTTTATGCTCTTTTAATTTGTTTTATTTTGTTCTGACTTGAACACCTAAAACCGCACTATTCTGCTTCAGCATTGATTAATCAAGTACATATTTGTATAAAATTATGATTACACATTTAGACATGTTTAGAACATGCAAATTAATACATACATATATATAGAAGTATAAGTATATATATAAATTTGATTTGAGAAAGTATATATATTTCTATTTGCTAATGCATTAAAATAAAGTAAAGCACCACACGCCATTTCCTCACGATGTGTGCTGGAAATGCCAATGAAATTGTTCTCTTATTTTTTTTTTTAGTTAAAACCCAAGAAAAGTCTTCTAAAGTGACAGTTTGATTATAGAACTATGAAAATTTAAGAATCATTTGTTTCACGTTTTGGCTTTTGCATATGTTACCTTAATTTCATGCACGTTTGATGTAGTGTAAACCAAACTATTTACAAAATTATAATTTTCCAAACGATTCAAAATTTCAATACGTTAATTGATTATTTTCCTAAGCTAATTTTGAAGCCTAATTAATAACTCTGTGCTGGAACTTGAGATCAATGCTATATATATATGTTATACCAAGTTGGATTATGTTTACTAGAACAACTTATTCATTTTGTTATTTATTTGGATTATTTATTGGCAATACATCTGATTAAAGGAAAGCATGATGGTATGAATCTTATCTTCAAGGTGAATTGCCTCCTCTTGCGGAACTTTCAAAAGATGGAATTATATGTGATTTTAGACATATGTATAAGAATGCTAATACGATTGCTCGTGATGTGGCACATTTGGTGCAACTTTTGTAATGAGTTAATCACTTGGAACAAATGATTTCCCCCACCGATTGTATGAGTTGGTTGATTAATAAATAGTAATTCTTTTTTTCTTTTTACTCACACATCTGACCTGATGGTATTGAGTAGATTCGAACTCGTGACATTTGGTCTCCAAGTAACCTCACTCCACCGCTAGGCTATGCCCACCGGAACCATAAATATTAATTCTTTGGATTCAAACAAAAAAATGATTATTTTCCTAATTTTGTTAGCGAGATTTTAGGCCTATACACCATTGCAATGACGTTATATATTTAGAATTAGCTATTAATTCATTCCCGTATTTAATCATATCAGTAAATTCAACAATTACCAAAAAAGAAAAAAAAATCTTTATAGCTGGTTATTATTTTAAATCAATTCAAATATCGAGTATACAATTTTGTTTTAAGATAAGTATCTATATTGCTATTTGCTAATTAATGCATTAAAATAAAGTAGCAGCATGCGCCATTTCCTCTTAATGTGCTGGAAATTAAATGCCGATTTTTTTTTTCTAGGATTACTAGCATTTTCATATTTTTAGGTAATAATTTATTTTCGGGTAGAATATTTTATATGTAGGGTATATACTTTTTTTAAATCACGATTCTTAACAATAAATATTAATTATAATTATTTCTATTTTTATAATAAAAATTGATAAGGTGACTTCAACAAAAACGGTGCTCGATCACAAGGGTGCACATATAAGGTGGGTGGTCTATCATTCCTCCCCCTCCCCCCCCCTCTCTCTCTCTATATATATATATATATATATATATAATTGTATTAGGACATTATCCTTTTTTTTCATGTATTCTCATTTTTTTATTAAATGTATCGAATTGTAAATTTTTTAAGGAATGATATTACATATAACAGTTTTATATATGAAAAAAGCATAATTTTCAATGCTGAAAATATCACTTTAATACTGAAAGTATCACGTTTATTTTATTGAAAAATATTATAAAAAAATAAAAAATAAATAAATAGTTATATTTTTATAATCATTACTATATTTATTAACTTAGAAAAAATATAACTTCTAACACGGGAAAAAAAAAATCTGATATAACTTAGATTATATACTAAGTGAGACAAAATGTCATTCCTTTGTAATGCTTACGTGAATAAATAAAGGCCCATACACTATTTGTTTTTAACTTGTTTACCGAATTCACATGTTTGTTTTACTTTTAACATACACTATTTTTTTTTTAACTTGTATAAAAAACAAAAGTGAAATAAAATTTTGGAATTGAAGGAGTAAATGATAAATTTTCTATTACACTGTTCTAATTTCGAAGATCATCATATACCAATATATTATCAAATAAAAATTAAAAACTTAATATATCTTTAATAAAGAAATAGATAATTGTGAGATATAAAAAATATAAATTTCAGAGGTCATTTTTAGGGGACCAGACTTTTGGGTCAAAATAAATGAAAACTTTTTTGGGGAATGATGGACCACATGAGATTTCCTATTATATTTTATTATGCTTCACTCCGGATTTTATGTTTAAATTTAGAGTTTTTCTTACATTTTTCTTTATTTTATATATATATATATATTAATTTATTTAATTTTATAATTATTAATTTGAGTTCATTTTGCCGAATTTTAGGATGCATAATTAATAATTTATTACTTAATAATTAGAATCATACATTTGAAATTTAATATTTTTTATAAATGTTGATTTAGATTAGTTATATAATAAGTAATTTTTATTTTTATAATAACAATTACAAAGTTAAAATTTTAATAATATGACATGGAGTGAAACTAACAAAAAGTGTGACACTAAATTCCAACTCCCAAAAAAGTTGCATAAATGTGTGTGATATTTGCCATATATTAAATATATTAAAAAAAAGGGTATTTCCTGACATAAAATAAATAAAGTAAATATTAAGAAATAGTAATGCCAATAACCGCCGCATGCCGCACGTATAATGTAGGCTGATAGCTTCTGACAGTACTGTCTTCCCGTCGACCAGCCGCTATGAATTCGCATATCCGTCTCTGTGAAATGTCATTTATACCCTCGCCCGCATTTTCCTTTTCCCCTCGAGAAACATGTGACTTAAAAACCAAACACTTTGTTGAGGCGTTAATTAAATGCTCTCTCTCTCTCTCTCTATATATATATATATATATATATATAATGTGTATACATACACTCAACTATAAATCTATAATAGCCTCCAACTCCATTCACTTTCCTCTTCACTAAAACAAAACTCTCCCATTCCAAAAACACATAAATCCAACTGATTAAACCATGATTCTCTCTCTTCTCCTTCTCTGTCCCGCTCTAGGGTTTCTCATCTTCTCTCTCCTATACACCTCCCCATCATCATCACTTTCCAAAAAGCTCTATGTTAAGATCAAGAAGTGCGCGCCGCCGAGCATTGGCTGCCTCATTTCCTTCTACAAGAATCGCCACCGCCTCCTCGCTTGGTACACCGACCTCCTATCCCAGTCGGAAACTCAGACGATCGTCGTCCACCGCCTCGGCGCGGCGCGGACGGTCGTCACCGCCAACCCCGACAACGTCGAGTACATGCTCAAAACCAATTTCGCCAACTTCCCCAAGGGGAAGCCCTTCACCGAATTACTCGGCGATTTCCTCGGCCTCGGGATTTTCAACGTTGACGGCGAGATGTGGAGCGTGCAGCGCAAGTTAGCCAGCCACGAGTTCAGCGCGAAATCGCTGCGGGAGTTCGTGGTGGAGGTTCTTGAGGAAGAAGTCAAGAACAGGTTGATTCCAGTCCTCGAAAATGCTGCGGAATTTGGTGGAGTTTTGGACATGCAGGAGGTGTTGAGGCGGTTCGCTTTCGATACTATTTGTAAGGTGTCGCTCGGGATGGACCCTTTCTGTCTCGACATGTCGCGGCCGGCGCCGCCGCTCTCGGCGGCGTTCGACGCCGCCTCGGAAATCTCCGCCATGCGTGGGGCGGCGCCGGTCTTCGCGGTGTGGAAGCTAAAGAGAGCGCTGAATGTAGGGTTGGAGAAGGATTTGAAGGGCGCCGTGAAGCAAGTTCGCGGCTGCGTCGATGAGATGATACGGTGTAAGAAAGAAAATATGAGCGGCGCCGCCGCCGCCGCCGGAGGCGGTGATCTTCTATCGAGGTTTTTGGAAGCGGGGATGGAGAGTGAGATGGTGAGAGATATGGTGATCAGCTTCCTCATGGCGGGAAGGGACACCACCTCCGCCGCGCTGACGTGGCTTTTCTGGCTGCTGACGGGGCACCGGGAAATCGAGGAGGAGGTGGTGGAGGAGATCACGTCGATCAAGAACGGCGGGGGCGGCGAGTTGGGATTTGATGAATTGAAGGAGATGAATTTGATCAAGGCATGTCTGTGTGAGTCGATGAGGCTTTACCCGCCGGTGGTGTGGGACTCGAAGCATGCGGCGAGGGACGACGTTTTACCCGACGGGACACCGGTTTTCAGAGGGAACCGGGTCACGTATTTCCCGTACGGAATGGGGAGGATGGAGGAGCTGTGGGGGAAGGACCGGCTCGAGTTTAGACCGGACCGGTGGCTCGACGAGAATCGGGCGGTGAAGATGGTGAGCCCGTACAAGTTTCCGGTGTTTCAGGCCGGTCCGAGAGTGTGCCTTGGGAAAGAAATGGCCTTCATTCAGATGAAGTACGTAGTGGCATCGGTTCTCAGCCGGTTCGAGCTGGTGCCGGTTCGTGCCGAGCCGCCGGTATTCGTACCTCAGCTAACGGCTTACATGGCCGGCGGGTTTAGTGTTAGGGTTCGCCGGAGAGGGCAACTATGAAGAAAGTGATGTAATGATCATCGAATTAAGTCTAGATCGAACTATTCAGAATGTACCTATGCCCGTTATTAAGTTATTCTGAAAAAAAAAATAGTTTTATATAGAGTAGAAATAAGAGTTGTATATGCGTGAAAATTTTAGTATCTGTTATCTAGTGTGCCTAGGCTGCTTATTCTCAAAAAGGAATTAGTTAATTAAGTTGTGCTTATAATTTTTGTTAATGCATATAATAGAATTATTCTAATTCCATATGTTAATTAGTGGTTTTTGTTGAGAATGTCCAACCTTGAATCTTTCTTGAAGTCCGAAAAATGGGGTGAATACCTGTCATTGGTTTGGGAAAACTATAAAGCACGTGCATTGACAAAAGGAATAGATGATTTTATGAGATTTGAGTTTGAATTTGTATAATTTTGAATGGGAAATCCTACTTTATCCTTTGGATTTATACTAGATTGTGTCATAAATCAGTAGATTAGACCATAAAGATTGTGTCACGTTATTTTTTTAAAAAAATTTATTGAGCTAGCACGATTCTTATGATCTTCGGGTGCAAAAACTAATCATAACGGGAAATTCTATTGTACTCTTTCGATTTGTAAGAGGTGTGACTGTCCAACAAATTTTTTGAGTGTTCAATCGGATTTCTTGATGATCCAAAACAACTCGCAGTATGGGTTCCATAAACCTAAAACTCTACTGGAATTTTTTTTTTGTTTTTTTTACCGACAAAATCCGTGCTCGAAATCAAAT
Organism: Perilla frutescens; assembly: GCA_026008535.1. Taxonomy (NCBI): domain Eukaryota; kingdom Viridiplantae; phylum Streptophyta; class Magnoliopsida; order Lamiales; family Lamiaceae; genus Perilla; species Perilla frutescens. The sequence continues at coordinate 71,807,079 of BRKX01000001.1, forward strand.
TAAATTGAGCACGAGTTTTTCTGGCCCAAGCGTATCTTGTCTTTACAACCTCAAATTTAGGATAAAATTTAAAATTTTCAATTCAAATATAGTTTTCTATTAATTTATATATATTTTCAAGTATGGTTTGTCTTTTCATGTGTTTGTGAATATTCTATTAATTTATGTTTTCAAGTATGGTTTCATTGGTTTGTCTTTCCATGTGTTTACGAACTGTTGTATAGAGATAAAATTTATAGTCCCTCCTTAATTTCGAATAGCAATTACATGTTACTCTCATCATAAAATAAATATTAATAACAAGCTAGCAACTAAAATAACACTATAATTACCTTTTATGGCGAGCTTGATTTACAATATCTTCCTTGGACTCAGAACACTGAAAAGATAAATTGTATTATGAAAGAGGAACCCTTGCGTGCACAAAGCGCATACGTGCGCCTATATCAGACGGCGCGTGGGCGTCACGTGCCCGTCTTTTTTTTTTTTTTCTATTTCGGCAATTTTTTATCTTCTTTTTGTGATTTTCTTTTTTTTTTTTTAATTTTTCCCAACAAAATTTATACCATAAAATAAAATTAGTGAACACTAAAATTAAAGTGAATTGATATAATTTATTTGAAATAAATATAAAATTGTACCTTAAAATGAAATTAATAAATCCTAAAAAAACACAAAATAAAACCCTAACCCCCCCCCCCCCCCAAAACACAAAATAAACCCCTAAAAGCACAAAAAAAACCCCTAAAACACCCCTAAAATAAGTGGCAGGCCTCTTACTATTTAATGATACAGGTGATACTTTTCGAATTTTGAGTGATACTTTTTAATGTCTGTTGATACTGATTTTATCGGATTTTTCTTTTGCGGGTTGACCCAGGTCAAAACGGGTTGACACGTGAATTTGACCCGCCCATCTAAAATAAATCTTATACGTACCTTGTACATGCAAGTATTTGCCATTATGAAAATATTGTGAAAGACTTACAAAAAGATATTGAATATTTTTAAGCGATCGAAAAAAATAATTTCGTCACTACCCATATGATCTTCCGAATTTGACATTGGTTTCATTACCTCTTATATATATATATATATAAAATGTGCATTAATATAGTATCTACAGTTTGGCTACGTACATTAACAAATAATTTTCTTAATAATTTTCGAGGTAACGTGACATGAGGTGTCAACCTTATAAGACATGTGGATAGTGCCGCCTCTTACCATAAACTTCTTATTTTTTTAATTTAGAGAAGAAGGGATATTGTTAAACTTCATATGTACATCTCCCTATCACATGTATGTCGATCGATCTTCATCTTTTTGAGTGTAACCTTTTTTTTTATTGAGTTACGCACCAATATATATATTTGAGATGTTTCATTTAATCTGACAATTGATTTCATTGAAGTATTATGCATGAATTTTTCTTGCAGTAAGTATTTATGGTGGTAATAATGTACATAGCTCCAATTTTGTATACGTTGGGCCCCCACCGAAATAGTGGTTTGTGCTAATAATGTTGAAGCTTTCAATCTTTCTTGAAATCCGAAGTGAGTGAAAACGTGTCGATGGTTTGGTCAATACGTGGATGGAAAAGAGGAAGAGCTTTTATATACATATATACTTCCTCTTTTATATATATATTCCTTCCGTTCCAATTATATAGGCCCATTTCTTTTCACACGTAGATTAAAAATATTTATGAAAACAAGATATTAAAACTAAACTTCCAATAATATCCTCATTGAATATTTATGACTTTCAACTTTTAAGTTGTTATTTTTTTTTTAATTTTCAAGATTCAATAAGGGTTTATTTGTACATTACTATGAAAATTAATAATATTTATAGTAATGAGACTATATAATTGAGACACCTCAAAATAATAAAAGAAACTATATAATCAGGACAGGGGGAGTATATATATGTGTGTGTGTGAATTGTTGCATTTAATTTTTAATGATAAAATTGTGTTAGATCATTTTACGGATTAAAATATATATAGAATTAATAAGTGAATATTCAGATTCAATTTCAATATATTTGAAATTTTGTTGGTATTTCATTATATTTTGGATTCGGGTGTTTTATAAGGAGAATTGATGCATTGATTTCGTTATAGATTATTTGATTTTTTTTTAGTTGAAAAGGAGGGACGATGACTCTTGAATTTAAAACTTCTTTCTTTTATGCATAAATAAATGAATGTTTATTCGTTGCAATTTTTTTAATTCGGACGAAATCTCAAGGGATTTAGTCCACATTAGATATTTTTTTCATTCTAAAAAAACCTTCAATTATTTCAACGTGCATTAAATTTGTTGGATTTTTTTTTTCAAAATCCAATAGAATTAGTACCCATTTGCGATGCTTTGTTTGTAAATTTTCGAAATTCAATGGATATTTATTTTATTAAAATAAACGTTCCATGCATGGATCAAATATATTCTGGATTTTTTTTTAAAAAAGGGTTTTCAAATAATAAAATGGAAAATTCAAATGGATATATATGCAGAATTTTTTAAAGAAACTTAAAATTTTCCTAAGGAACTAATCCCAGTTAGAAATTTTTATTTTTTTTTAAAAAAAAATCCAATGGATTTAATATCTGTTATCTGAATTATAAAAGTTAAAATTACAAGAAACATTAAATCTGTCTTTTTAAAAAAAATGGAAAACTTCAGTATATTTTAGTACGTACCCAATGGACTGTTTTAAACAAAATTTTAAAAATTCTATTTGAGTATTAGATGTACCTTGAAAAAAAATTCCAATATTTAAATGGATTTAATACCCGATAAACATTCTTAGAAAAAAAAGTTTTAAAAATTCCAGCGAATTAATATTAAATCCGTTGTAATTTGGTTTTGAAAATGTTATGAAATTAATGTTTGCAATAAAGTTCAAATTATATTCTAAAAAAATAAAAGAAGTTCAAATTCTAAAATGCTACTTAATTAAAGTTGGAAAGAGCATAAAAAAAATATTGTATCAACAAGATTCACTCTGTAAATATCATACTTCTATGACACTGTTACTTTTTTACAAAGCAAAAAATATATCTAATATTTTAAACAAATATATGAAGCTGGAAAATATTTTTTGGTAATTCGGATAAAATGTATGAAATGTTTTACATTAATTTGCATTTTAAATACATATATAGTATAATAATATTAATGTACAACTAACTTAAAATCTATAGACGAATTGAATTAATTTATCTTTCTAAAAATATTGGAAAAATAAAATAAAATATTTTTAGTAAAGCTATATTATAATAGCATGCTCTATAATACAAAAAAAATATATATATATGATGGTAAGAAATGCTTATTTTTTATTAGAAAGGTTAAAAATAATTAATAATTCAAAACTCGATTAGTACTCTAACTATGTATTTAACTTTGGAATTAACAATGTATTCAAACACATCGAATATATTTAAAAAAAACTCCATTAATCGTAAATGTGTGACTACTTTTCCAAAAGAGAGAGAGAGAGAGAGAGAGAGAGAGAGAGAGAGAGAGAGGGGGAAGCACAAATTAAATTGATATTATATTTTCAAATAAGGCATCATATTTCATAACGATCCAAAATTTATTTTAAGCTAGTCGTTATTCTTTTTTAAAATAAATAAATAAATAAAAGAAGAGAAAATGTGAGAAATAGGAGAAAGGAAAGAACACATTTTGTGTACATCAACCCATCAATTTATTTCATAAAATTTGGGATTTGATTCAAACCAATCCATTACAATTATGTTGTTTTCATTTTCATGCACCAAAGTTCTAATATAAATATGAGTCATTTTCATTCATCAAGAACACACACCAAATCATTTAAAAAACTAGCTCTTCGTGTTTTTTTTTCTAAAGTTGTCGAGAGCAAAAAATAAAATAAAAAATAATCTGAAGTGTGTACCATTGCATTTTCAATGGAATGAGTTAGTTTTTAATTTGTTTTCAAGCTTTAACCCTCTATATATATTTCTTATGATTCTTAATCACACACATACCCATTCACATAAATATATGTAATATGTTATGTATATTGCCCAAGCCTTTTATTGATTTATTTTAAAAGCATTTAAGGTATTTCAAATATTATATTAATTAATACTATTATGCTAGGCGGCGCACTTGAACTATATTAATACGTTACATTTTCTAGTCAAGTAAAGGTGAAGAATCCAACGTGGATTATTATGTCACATTCATTTGTCCTTATTATACATTGTATGCAGTTTATATGTGGAAATTATATATGTATTCGATCAACGGGCTGCAGAAAAAGTTACTCAACCTACGGGTTACATGTTCATCCTGCGGGCTATAGGAGAATGATATTTGATATGCTATGTATTTATTGTTCATATTGTGTATAATCCGGATAAATGCAGTAACTCCACTGAGTTAATAGCACTCACCCCAAAGTTATTTATTTTTCAGGTTAAGGATGCTCAGGCGGTGACGTGGAAACGGAGTGATGGTCAAGATTAAATAAATATTGTTTCCGCTGTATTAAACTCTTTTATTGAATAAATGAGATATTTTTATTTATGAAATTTTGGGACGTCACATATAATAAAATTGATGAACTCGTTCCATATACGGAACCATAAATATTAAAAGCTCGAATTTATTGTGTTTATTTGATTCCCTTTCATTTAAATGTAATTGTTCATTTAAAGGAAAATGTAATTGTTCAATTATAAATTACAATTACATTTTGTTTTGCTAGTCTGTCTCGGTTGACAAGCTAATTAATTTTTATTATTTTCGTTTTTTTATTCAGCACTAGTAAAACAAAATGTTATTATTATTATTATTATTATTATTATTATTATTATTATTATTATTATTATTATTATTATTATTATTATTATTATTATTATTATTATTATTATTATTATTATTATTATTTAGTTGAACAATAATGTTGGGTGAGGATAAGCATTTAAAAATTTTAAAGGTTTGACTTTGTGTAATTTAATGGGATCGACACTAATTTTTGTTTGAGAAAGCAAGAAAAGCAAATAATTTGGCGCTACGGCATTATAATTATTACACAAATGTTTATTGAACTGTTTGCTTTAATTATTGAATAAATTATTAATCCGGTTGTAGCTCAGGGTAGAGTCAATATTTCATTTCAATAATGCATGCCAAAACATTTTATGTCATTACTATATTTGGAATTATCTCAAGTGAGATAGTACAAGTTTAAAATGTATATTAATATAAGCCATGAATTCATCATTCCTTGAAAATAATGGAGGCATATATTTATTAATTAATAGTACAAGGACCACTTGCAATATTGATGCATCAACATTTTTTTTTATCAGAATAACTCATTTCGTTGTCTTCGGAATTTATTAGATTTGCTCATTTTATCCAACCATCTTTAATAAGATTTATTTTTTTGAACACGTAACAATTCATCCCCTCATTCCATTGCACCAAAAATTCAAGTCTAAGTCACGTATACAAACTTCCGTCTTTGAGATTTTTCGTTCATTTACTATATTGTTTGGCATTCAATTGATGAAATGAGAATAATAAGAGAAATATTACGATAAGGGATTTTCAACCATATTTAATATTGCACGATATCTTCGTTGGAATTGACTGAACTTTTCACACATAATGACACAATGTTGGGATGCTTTTAATAGTTTGAAGACCTAATTTGAAAAAAAATAATATGTGCATTTTAATTATGATGTTCTGCTTATGTTCCTAGATGTTACTGATAAGTGCAGGAACGTAAAAATAAAAGCAGTGAATGAACACTTGATATGGCTATCCAGTTTGATTAAATAACCTACTTTGAAGGCTTCATACCCAGTGCAAAACAATTCATTCAGTCCCCTCATTTACACTTATGATCTCTATTGAAATTACGTTTATAATTTGAACCTAGTTAATTCCCTTTAAGTGTTTGGTGCATGACAAAAACACTAAATTGTGTCAAACTATCACGTTGAACAGAATGTAAAACAACTCTAGTTTATATATATATATATATATATATATATATATATGCACATACAACAACACCTTAAGAAAAATATATGAAGAAAACCTATGAGATACATTTTGTGTCACACATTTTCATAACGCACACAGATGATGTCTTTTTATAAGCCTTGAATCCGAAAAGAAAACTACAGAGATGCTTTCATGGTGGATCTTCATGTCCTTCAACATAGAATTTTTTTTATTTAAATAGAAATATCGAAGACTAATAGAAAGAAATAGGAACAAAAAAAACAATAATTACTACATTATCTCTAGTTTATATATATATATACAGGTCAACTATCATGTGTTGGATTCGATATATATCCACTTGATACAATTATTGGAAATGAAAATTGAAATGCATCAAGAAGAATCATATTTTAAGTTTATTAATATTTTGATATAATTTATTTTATAAAACTATGCATAGGGATGGCCTCATATATATGAGTACACATGTTAGCTCGATCTGCCTTAATTTAATGTCATAAATACAGTAATCGTTTCCCAAAACATGACACTATCCTTATATAATATATGAAAAGTTATCAGATATATAAAAAATATATATTTAAGTCTCACGTATATGAGAGCTTGGGCAGTGCATGTAACGAATGTATGGTATTTTTTAATATTATAAGTGTTTTTTTTTTCAATCCGAAAAATACAACAATAATTATAAAATTATTATTATTTTTTAAAAGAATTTTCTAGTAAAATAAACGTGAAAATTTTCATTGTTATTAGTGATAGTTTTCGATATTAAATGAGATACTAATTTTTCTCTAGATCGGATGGAGTCTGAGAATATAAGACTTATATATATATATATATATACACTCACACACACACTTACATACATTTTATCTACATATATTATAATTAATATATATCATATGTATATATTAAAATCGTATAAATTTCTGTCAAGAAGACTCCGGATCTACTTCATATGGTTCCCTTGATTGATACGTATTTCATTTCTTAAAATAATATTATTTAATATTTAATTGCATATAATATAATAATATAATACACAAGAGATGCCAAAAGATATGAGCCCCTCCTGTTTGTCTCTGTCTTCCAATTTTTAATGCTTCAAAATCTTCAGGCATTCATTTCTCTCAGATCGCGATCACGTTCTGTCTTCACTAATTTATTTAATAATAAATAATATATTATTTTATGTCACAGAATTGAGCTTTGCATAGTTTTAATTCTGTGAAGTTTCATTTTTAACTGAATTTTTCAGATACATGTTCAGATAATTTGAATACAGCTTTAATTTCTTATTCATGCACACAATATGTTATTGTTTTCTTGTATTTTATTTACTTAAAGTAGGTCATCTCATCTGCATCGATCGAATAACATATTGTTATTATGTGATTCAGTGTTTGTGGAATGAAGCTCAAGATTCAGAGAATAAAAATCAAGAATGTATTATTATATATATGCTTGATATATATATATACGATTCAAACTCATTAACAAATATTAAAATTTTAGTGAGAATATAATGTAGCTCTTGCACAGAAATTTTAATTTGGATTAATATGTATATATCCAATAGGAATACACACACACACTTGGTTTACACATAAATCCCAATTTGGATTAGTCTGCATATCTTGAGTGACACTTGGGTCTAAGTACTTCAGATTGATAAAATCAAGTTTTTGTACTTATGTCGATGGTAAACTGCGGCCGCTATTGAGGTACGCATTGGGTACATAAACCCGCTCTTATATAATAGCATGCAAGCCACGCAGAAAAAGTAAATCGCACTTGGAAAAATCAAATGTGGCAAACGAACACCAAACGGTGTTGGTGGGATTCGAACTTAACACATTTGACATAAAGCTTACACCACTGGCCTCAAGCTTAAAACAAAATCACTGCATATCACAAAACCATCCACTTGTAACGTACTATTAATATCACATTTTTGTAAATATAAATATCACCTAGTAGTATATTTTCCTGTAGCTAATTAATAATTTAACAATGTAATTCAACGGTGCAGGGATCTTGTTAAGTACGGAGAATTAATTTGAGTTAATTGCCTTAAAATACACAAATTTTGGGGTATTTTTAATTTGGTTTTTCACACGTTTTAAAAATCGTAGTTTTAATAACATGAACTTAGTACTTATTTGATTTTTCTCATGATTTTTTTTCAAATTCCGATACTTGAATCTGACTAAAATCGATCAAAAGTTCGTGTATTTTAACCATTTTGTTGTCCACGCAGATGTACACGTGAAAATCTCTGATAGCCACATCAGCTTTATTTGTTCGAAATTTGAAAATATGTGAAAAATCAAATAAGTGTTAAGTTCATGTTATTAAAACTATGTTTTTTAAAACATGTGAAATACCAAAAACACCCTAAAAATATTTGTGTATTTGAAGATAATTAACCTAATTAATTTTACCCAACTAATGAATAGAGATCCAATTCATAAAATATTAACAGTACATGGATCCAAATATATTTTTTTGCTTATCCAAAATAATTTAAAATTTGGATTTATGTCATCCACATCAAATTACAGATCACAAATATTATAACAAACTGTCGGAGGATTCGAAAGCAAAAGACATCAGACAGCAAGAAGAATCTGTGTTGATGGCTTATTAATTTAATAATAATCAAATATAATTCATGATTCAAAGCATTATTAAACACAACATTTAATTAGCATCATAATTGAAGACACCAACCAAACTCAAAAGTTGTAGAGCCTAAGGAGACAGCTCAAAAGCTTAATTAATTGATGAAACGGCTAGCAAGGTCCACTTTCTATTAAAATAGAGAGAGCAAATAATAAAAAGATGGACCTTGCTATTGGGATGGAGAGAGTACATTTTAACATTATAGATAATATTTTTCCCGATCTGAACCACTACTTTTTTGATGGTCTAAATAATTATAAAATTTTCATTTTATGTGAGTAAACAAAATAGTACTAATACTTTTCAATATTAGGAAAAATATTTTTCGATATTAAAAACAATATTTTTTTCGAACAAAATAATTACAAAAATATTACTATCTTGAATCCAAGTTTAAAAAAGGCATCTGACATATTTTGACTCGTCATACCATCTTACGCAAGTTCAAGTCTTTTTTCTGAACTTAAACAAAATCGATATATTCAAACAAATAATTAAACAAGAGATGCAAAGCATAATAAAAACAATCACCTATTTTATAACTGATAATACACTCAAGTGTCTATATATATGTAATTTATTTCAAAGTTTAATGAATGACATATTATTGTTTTTTTATTTGAAAGCCACGATTGTCACTATTAATTCTCATTAATTATAAAATACTACTACTCGTTGAATGGTGATCACTACCTACCTTCGTAATAATTAAAAAGCTTAATTAGTAATTTCCATGCTTAATTAAATCATTAAACCCTAGTGAATTAGAAGACCTAAGTAGGCTAGCTGTAATTGTTAATTAATAATATTTTACATTAATCTTGGACCTAATTAACAAAAATGAATATGTTATCTTAGTGGATCTTTGAGTTAGGTTTCTAGATTTAGAAACCTAAGCTTCATATTTAAATATATTCTTTTTGGATTCTGTCTCATGGAATGATCTTTCATGTGTCGCCATCACTATTTACATTTTATATTACATATAAAATTGTATGATTTTGAATCTGTAAAATAGTTACGAATGAAGCAGTGGATATAAATGATTTGCGAGTACAACACTAGCACTGTGGTAAAAATTTACAAAACATAAAATTAGTTAGTAATAAAAATTGCAGGTATTTGTGGTTTCTCTTTTAGTGGGGATTTCATCTTTGTTTTGTTAATTGTAACAAGGCCCACCAAAAAGTGCCAACAATTTTGTGTCTAAATTAGGTGCAGCATTCATGACCAACTTTAGCACTCCAAATTAATTCTTTTTTCAATTCATCATCATCATCATCATCATCATCATTGTTGTGTTTCATGAATGCAAGTTTAGAGAATCATAAGTTTAAACTGGTATGGCTTCATGTTTAGAGAATCATAAGTTTAAACTGGTATGGCGGGAGATGTAAATTGAGTCAACTCGTTCAATTTTGTACCGGCACCATCGGAATTATCTAACTATTCAGTAGAATCAATTAGAGCTAGAATTTTATTACTCTTTTTTTTTTATCACAACCCTAAGATTATCGGGTTAACCCATCAGACCATTAACGTAATTACCATAAATAAATAAAGCATAATTTATTAATTGAATTCTATCAAATAAGAAATTTTCAATATTTAATCTAAATATAAAGATAAATAATAAAAATTCAAGCTATTTCGGCTAGCCTGCTTAGTTTCCGATTCGCTCTGTCGAGTTGTCACTATTCGATTCGGTTCATTTCGAGTTAAATTATTTAATTCTATCCCTATTTTTCTCTCGGACTAACTCATGGATTTTGGATTGGACTAACATATGTAAGATTGCTCAAAATTCAAAGAGATGATAGAATTCCAAGGTATTAATAAATAATAATAAAAAAAAGAACTTAAATTCACCTTATTACTTCTTTTTTTCTTCTACACCTAATACTTTTTTTTTTTGTTTCAAGGGCAGTGTAACACATATTTTGCATATTGAAATAAATAAATAAATACAGAACGTACAATAAATATTTGAAATTACAATCGTGATATAATCTCTAATTTGATCTTCTAATTCTCATCTTCAAAACTTGATACTTGACGGTCTTCAACATCTTTGAGGTGGATGTAATTTAATAAAATTGAATTATTGAACTCTAAAATTAATATGATAAACCTTTATATAGCAATATAACTAATACTAATAAATCATCGGTCATATGCTAACAGAGCATATTCTAATTGAAATAAAATAAACTTTTATAGCAATATAATTAATGCTAATAAATATATTCAATGGGAATGGAATAAACATCTATAAAAATATAATTAATACTAAAGAAATATTTGTCATGTACTAACGAAATATTTTGAGCTGGAATATGGATGAAAAATGAATCTTTTGTATTTTTCGTCCATATTTTTTATACAAACATGTAAACATGTGCTCCACTGATCTTAAATGAAATATATGAACATGTCTTTAATTTGATATATTATTTGCATAAATTCAAGACAGCATAACATCACTTTTTTTTCAAAAATCTAACCAATATACCCCCTGCATTAAAAAAAAAAAAAAAAAAAAAAAAAAAAAAAAAAAAAAAAACTAACCAAAATTGCAAACTTACCACAATAATTTCTATTTCATCTGAGCGTTGATTTTTAATATAATGGATGAATCATGAGCGTTGATTTTTAATATATATATATATATATATATATGTACGTGTTATTATTTTTATAATTTTAGAAGTTATGGTCAACTCTCATCTTGGATGAAATAATTATGGTTCGATAAAATATACATATAGTTGAGTGACAGAATATGAATGTGAATTCTCGACTAACCATTTTTAAATTCGCTTATTTCAAGCTCAGTAGCAAAATGATTTTTCTCCCAATTGTAAATATATAAGAAAGCACATAGATAGCCACACACACACAGTGTCGTATAAACAATCCTATCAATGTATATATAATTCAAATTTAGGATTTCTTTTCTCAATTGCTTTCTCTAATAATATCACTCAGCTATTCTTGAATACATTGGTCATTACTTAATAATCGCCCTTAAAATTTACGATTAACAAATCGAATTCATAGCTATAGATTAAGTAATTCAATAATTCTTGAAACTTGACAGAAATAAAGTTCTCTTTTTCTTCAAAAAAAAAAGAAAAGAAAAGAATTAAATCTGAAACAGAAGCAATAACTCAATAACTGTTAGCAGAAGTAGCAATAGTATGTCCAGCATGATACGCAAAAACATGAGAGAGAGAGAGAGGCCTACAAAACATTCCTAATTGAGCATATGTGCAACAATGAGTGACATTCCTAGCATAAGGCTACTGACAGAAAACATCATATAACAACCTAAACCTATGAAACGATGAAAACTCACAAGTTTTGTGTGGCCTCGCTGCAATATGTCGATGAAGCCCGATATTAATGGAGTCAGCTATACAAACAGCTCTTGCCAGTTAAAACAGCTCCTACTTGTTTCCGGCTGCTTCACTTCCAACTGAAGGCTTCCGATTTAAGTACCTGATAACAGCATCTTCAATCCTATACAATGCATAAAAAGGAGGATAAGTCGATAATGGCATTGAGGAAGAGGAAGGGACAGCCTTTAGAGATAGAGTACGCGATTTGAGAGAGGACACACAGAGATATGCATTGTATATATGTAACACCAACTGACTTTAATTAGTTTGGCACTAGACAGCTGAGCTAAATTTAACATTCTTGCATCAGAATTTCACGATACGATGTATAAAAGACAGACGATAGAAAGCATCACTCAAAGTTAGCGGAATGCATAGAGTCCAAAACAACTACAGCAATCGTATTTTTGAACGCAGCTGATACAACAAACGAGCAATCGAGCATAAAAAGATATATAAGAATGAACAACCGCCAATCTTGAGAGAGAGAGAGAGAGAGAGAGAGAGAGACAACAAGATGTGCAGCAGAACAAAAATGATATGCAACCAAAACATGTACAAAAAAGGGTAAATATCAATGTCATAAAATGAACCAACATTTAAGTGAATTTTGAAAAAATGCCACAAGATTTGAATAATATCAAATTAGGACATTTTTGAAAAAATGTTGAAACGTCAGGTATCAAAGTGATGGTATTTAAATGCAGGGACATTTTTAAAAATTCGCTTAAACATTGAGACGTTTACCCTATAAAAAATGCATAAGCAAAACATGTATGGTGACTTCTAATTTCTAAATGCTGGTTAGAGAGCACATGGCACATGACAACCTCAACATTCACCAAAGGATAACTTAAAAGATTCATGGCACAAGATTTGGAACTAAATGGAGAAGATGAAATAAGTTACCACGGTTGATCATAAAATTCTGCCCGGTGCTCTTTCTCCACATCACGGCCAGAATCAACAGAAGCAACTTTCAAATCTCTGGCTTGAGAAGATATTAAGGCATTAATGAACTCTGCAGGTGACTGACTAAATCCAAGAAAGAAAGCACGGCGGCGATAATGTTCGTGTATCTTCTTCAGAGCAGAAGAAATAGCTCCATCACAGGAATCAATCATTTGGTTCTTTTCTAAATTAGCCAAGAAAGTTGATTTATCCTCTAGTGATAATGGAACGTCAACCAGAACATCATAACAAGTATTTCCGGATGGACTAACCCCAGAGAGCTTCACCTTATGCTCGAAATGTATGGGCCCAGGTGGAGTGAGGTGTGGTATAATCTTTTGAGGAACCGCGGAGAATTTCAATTTATCTTCCCCAAAAACCTTCCTTAGAGGTGGATCACACATGAAAAAGGAAGCTTCCCCAGGAATTTGTAATTTTTTCATCTTAACATATTGCCAAAGTGCCGCCATAATTCTGGGACGTGTCTCCACCTCAATCCCAAGAACTTCCTGCAATGCTGGAGACAACTTAAATTGCTCGGGCTCATAGTTCATCTCCAATCTAATGATTGCTGTGAACTCCTTGTCGCCTTTTCTCTTCACCTCAAAACCCTCATGAAGCACCGGTGACCGAGAATTCTCCCATAAGATCACATGATTATCAGGATACACACTCTGATCCAAGTATATAGTGATTTTCTTGAAGAAAGATGATAACTTTGGATACGAACGCTTTGGTCCCTTCATCTGTCCTTCCGCAACAGGATCCTTGCCATCTTCCAAAATTCGCCCGACTAGCCTTAGAGACCATGAAGGCGGCTCAGAATTTTCCTTCTCCGTACTTGCACTTGTTTGGTTAGTAAAAGTATTGAAGACATATATCCGAAGAACCTTTCGAACTCGGACAGGGTTTTTTAGGGATTCCATAATGTCCATCTTCTTTCTTACAAGGGTAGCATCTACACGAGACTCAAATTCAAGCAATTGAGTATAAAGAGCACTCTCTGGAAACATGGCTGCAATTTTATCAGGAATTACTTTATCAGGATGCTTCCGCTTCCCTCTACGTACAGCAGGGGCCAGTTCCATGGTTTTCATAGGAGAAGCAGTGCCCTGGCCAGATGATCCCCCAGAAGGCCGAGAAGGAGGCTTCTGAAGGCGCTTTCCACTTCCAGCCCCGCCAGAACCCGGTGTGGGCATGGAAGGGGACGAGATGCTGATGTTAGCATTACCCTGGGGAGAGGCCAAGATTTGCGAAGGAGCTTGAGCTTGCCCCGACTGGGCCTGGGCGAATGCCTGAGGTTGAGCATCAGATAGTTGGAAATGTCCTGCGAAATAGGGCCTACCGGCCTGTTGCGGATGAGACTGAAGGGGTACCTGTTGTTGGCTATGGTTCATGGATATTTGCATTGGCATTTGCATTTGCATACCCCCTGAATTCGCAAAACTAATATTTCCTCTGATCGGATTGTTATTGCTGTTTGGATTATGCTGGTTCATTGGAATTTCAAGCCTACAGCATAGGAAAATAAAGCAAAGTCATTGCAACGTAATGCTTTTTCCATCCGTACACAAACTAAAACAAAAAAAATACAGTTTCTCTCTCTCTCTCAAGAAAAATACAGTATTTTGATACCAAGAGCCTTACATCTGTGATACTCGGACTCTCCGATTTGGGCGCCACACCCGTGTCGACACGACACGACACCGGAGACTACACGGACACGCGCCAGATCCGGCCGAAAAAATTCCAACACGGCAGGTTCTCGTCGGAGCGCAGCAGTTGCAATTTTTAAGCTTTTTTCAAGTGCGAACTCCGAAATTTGAGTGGCGACTGTAAACTCCGTGAAGAAGAGAAGTCGGAAAGTAGAAAAATGGAAGAGAAGATGAAGGAGAGAGAAGAAGGATTCATTCTTGCGCCGCAGGAGAGAGAGAAGCTGTTATTTGATTTAGGGTTAAAGAATGTGGGCTGGGCTAGTTATATTCCATGTAACGGACCATATATTTAATTTAGGTTACACATTTTCGTGGGGCTTTATATTAAATATTAATTGCATTTAACTGCACCTTTTTCAAATTTTACACCAACTTTATATCAAGTAATAATCACAAATTTTAAGATATTTATTTTTAGGTTGATGTTATATATTAATATTTTATCTTTAAGAAATAGAAAAGAAAAACAAGTGACGATTTCTTGCACTCTGCAGCTATTTCTATATACATCGTACCAATGATGCTTTATTGAGATTCATGGAAAACTTTTCGACAATAAAATATTTTGTAAATTTTTTTTATACATAGTTAGCCTGACATAGTAGCGCATAAAATTACTTAACTACATTGTATAGTTCTTTATACTTGGGGAAACCAAAGTTAATTTCTGAGAATGTGAAAAAATCATATATACATATATATATTTATAAAAGCAAGCAAGTATATAGGTTGTGTTTTTTTTTTATCAAATAAAGAAGTATTGTTTCTTTTCCAGTCACCATAGTTACCTTATGCACCCAAAACTTACTAACCCCTTAGTCAATTTGAATACTTGCACCGCATTGGTTAAATCTCTATTAGTTCACTAGTCCATTAGATTGCTTTCTTATTTTGTTCTACCACACTTTATACAGGTATGAGAGAGCCAGTGAAAGAAACATGAACAGTTGATGCACACCAACGAAATAAATGCCATAAGTATCGAGCAAAGCTAACGAGTCGAGTAGTGACAATATGAGTCGAATGCTGAAAGCCCGATTAGATGAAGTTTTAATCAAAATGTGTATCGAGAGCAAACACACACGTCGTCTCAAGGTTGTGCAGCTTCGAGAAGCTTCTCGTATACCTGTCTGGCTGTCAAATCTTCCACCTGGTTCAGAAAAATGCAAGCAATCAGAGAGCCTCAGATGACGTTCAAACTAAAAAGCAGAAAAGCAGAAGAGCATGAATATCCCTAAGCTTCACTTTCTTCTGTAGCAGATCTATTTCTTTTCACTAGTCCAACTTCTAGCAAACTGTTGCAGAAGCATTTCTTCTATTATTTCACAATATCTCTTCGAATATTCACAACATTAATTTCCAGATGCTTTAAAGATATAGAACTCAGAAAAACCGAATGCAACGTACCACCAGGAGCTTTGATTTGTTATTCCACCCTCGCTGAAGCGTCATCTGGCTCAACTTTAGACCCAACACCTGTCTCAAACTTATCAGGTCAGTCGGGTGTTCAATTTACAAACTTAAGCAGTTTGAATAATTGACTATTTTGTGTACCTTTCCCATAAATTCCAAAAGCTCGTTGTTAGCTTCTCCACGGGCAGCAGCTGCAGCTACAGTAACTCGAACATCATCAGCATTCACTCCTGAAAAAGTTAAGAAACAGAATTAAGCATGAAATACATCATCCTATATTTTCTAGCATATAAAGAAACTGTTTAAAGTAAGTATGTTTTTGCACATTACAAGACCCAAGTCGGGTTACTTTTAACTGTTAAGAAGATGAATGAAATTGTTCAACTGAGCAATTTTGAAAAAACTACTGGTAAGGATATCATCTTGCAGAAGATTGTTAAGGTGTTGATATAATAAGAATATCTAAGCAGCATCTCATACTATTTGCAATAAGAATCTTATTGTCATATTGAATAATAACTTACTTTTAAGAGATCATCTGTCCCTTGCACTCCCTCCAACCACGGGGTATAGAAGAATGAGAAAGATGAATTAACATTAGCAACAAAGGTGCATCGTTGATGTAATATTGCTTCTTTTTTTATAACAGACTACTTTTACATGATTTCAAGAGTGGAATAAGTATTGCTGTAATTTTGCATCACTTATAAACTTCATACGATCATTAACTGTCAAAAGTCCATATACAGACATAAAGAAGTTTGACAATTAACAGCCAATGCATCTCTAAACTTATATTCTCTAACATGAGAAATCTTCAAAAGCAAATTAACATATAAAAATTAGTCATAAGCACGCACATTCTTCCCTGTTGGTAGCTATCAGGTTAGAGTTGGCACGAATTTTAAGGCTATAAAGAAACGTGGATGTGGTCAAACATTGCACTATTAGAACACGGACCAGCGCCTTACTTGTGATTGCAGAGCGCTGCGCACGGTCTTCCACTTCTATGGCTACTTGCACAAGACCCCCTTCCAATTGTGATATGCAGGGTGGGACAGGAGCATCCTAAAGCATACAGTAAAGATCAAATAACAACCTACCAAAACTATTATCTGATGGGAGAAGAAACTTTATGGATGATTTACGAATGTACAGTATAACAACAGGCAGGAAAATACTTTTGACTTTGAACAATTCTGCCAAATATGTCACTAGTTAAGCAAAAGAATGAGAATTGACAGATTTAAAACTTGTCAACCTAACAAATCTGAGACTGCTGATGCATAAATCCTTCTTACATATCAGGCGCATTGATTAACTTACTAAAAAAATGGATGGTTCAAGTATTCAAGATATCTTACTTGTGGATTAGTTTCAGCAGCAATTGAACTGAGCGCACCATCAACTACATATATGTATGAAGCAGATTCCAGGTCTTCTTCTGCACGATAGCAAACAACGAGCTCACAACCCACACAATTCATTCGATACTGCCTCTCCACTTTCCCTTCACCACTGAATTAAAAAGGCACCATTATTAACATGAGCATTGTGAATTCAGATTGATATATACTACTAAATAGCAAAGAAAAGATGAGTAACTATCTAGATTATCTTCAATTTCTAGCAGCAGTTGATTAAACAATCTTACCTATTAAGCTACACGATACATTATATTTGTTGATGATATAAACTATTAGTCCTATTATAAAAATAAAAAAAATCATAGTTGATGCTATCTGTCAAGTATGAGTACATATCATGAAGTTTTGCAAGAGAACTGCTGATGCTGAAGGCCAAAAGAGTTCAAACACAATTTCACCCAAATTCCAAGGTAGAAAACTCAGGAGCCTTTTGGCCCGGGCAGATTTTAAACAAACCTCCGCATATTCTCTGCAATAATCAAGTTGGTGTAGGTACCACACATCGGTTCCACTTCCACACATATAAATAAACATATTATCAACAATTAAATACTTATACAATATGTAACTATGATACGTAATGAAATAATTATATATATACACATATAGTTTGTGTGATATACAATTATTCCAGAAAAAAAAAAGTAATTTCAAAACTAAGATAATAATTATTTCAAAGAAAAATTATCACAAAAATACCAAAAGTTTTCTTTCAATTAATTGTGTTCCAAAGTTGATATTGACAATGGTGTGGATTTAATACAAGTCTATAAAAGGTTACATTCTTCATTTAGTAAACTTCATTAGGTGCAAAATAGAAACAGAAATGAAGCTACAATCTGTGTTCAAATGGTGAGATTAAATTGCAAAAAATTTAAATATTTGTTATTAATACTTGTCTACTTCTTTCTATTTATTCTGTTTTAATCAAACTAGTTATTCTGAAAACAGACATACTTATTTCACTATTCTTTCCAAAATCCAGTACTTTTCAATGTAGGGAAGAATTACAACACACAATGACCATGCACAAGATAATACTTTATAATATTTGTACAGAAAATTACCGCTTTAAGAGGACCTTTCCTGCTTCACTAGTGTTCAGCCTTGCAAGATGTTTCTTCCTGTCTAAAACATATGCCTTGTCTGTTTTTCGTTTGGGCATTTTCTGCAATTGCGTATCTAAAAATATGCTTTAGTGTGTAGAAACAAAACCTTTACTCAAATCCCAATTGAGCTAAAACTGAACCATGAAAATTTTAAAGCAGGAAAAGGAAAAAGTTACATATAAAATATTAAAAAGAAAATTACAAGATACAGCAATAGCATAAAATTCCGGAATAAGTAAAGGAAAGTGAGTCTAAGTACAGTATTCAGTTAAAAGTAAATTACTCCAGCACTTGCATGTAACAAAATACAAATGTATAGAGATGGAGATAGATGAATGGCCTAAATCATCAATGCAGAACTTGAGTGCAAAAAAATGCAATTTATTTATTTAATTCTTTTATAAAAATTAAAACCTGTAACTTTTGGAAAATAAGGGAAGAGCAAAATCTGAACCAATAACCTGCCTCAAATAAGTAAGGCAAGGTACAACTCTCTTAGTTAGAATTGGTATATTTTTGTTATCTTGTAGGTGTTTGCTTACTCCAAATCTTGTTGGTTATTATGTTCACGTCAGATGCAAGCTTACTCTGCCGATGGGCATAACGAAGTTTAAAAACGGGCTTTACTATTTTTAGTACGCTCCATTCTGGCTGTTTTGAGGAAAATTCTCAATGAATATTATAGGAACCGACCCCAAATACAAATCTATGAGAAATGTGAAATGTTTTGTTCAGCCAGTAAGAAAACATACTATTGCTTCTTTGATTATTTATAAAATAGGCTGTTATTTTACATACAAGCAAAGCTAAGTAGTGATTATATCGCAGCAAACTGACAATTTCACTCAAATTAACCAATCTATTCACATATTCAAATTTCCGTAGGAAAATCGGATTAAATTGTCAACTGTCCCTAAGGAAATGCAAACTTAAGCGAACAAATAAGCAACAAGATGAATAGTTGCAATGTAGTTTGGTAGGTCACTATCTTTCTACATAGCAATGATTAATTCAGGTATACGATTTACGATACCTCTCTCAAAAATAATTCAAATTCAGGAAAGAAAAAAGAAAAGATTTTTTAGAGTTCTAACCAAAATAACTAATTAACACATAACACACAGAGATTATAGATTAAACAGCTACAATAGCGAGATCATACCAAATATTTACCATTTACACACTTCTTCTCTGTAACTCCAATAAATTGCGCATTCGAAAACGATTAAAACGCGCATACAGATGTGAAAACAGGAAATTCAACCGAAAACCCCAACTACAGAAGCCAGTCAACTAAAAAACTATAGGAAAAAGGATAAAATTGGAAGTAGTGAGTAATCGAGAAGAGGAAAGGTACAATGATGGAAGCACAAGGTACAAGAAGGAAAAGAGGGGAATGGAGGGGGAAAAGTACCGGTGATGAGGACATGAGAGCCGCAAGGCTTGCAGTAGTAGACGAAGAGATCGGAGTCGGGGCCTTCCGGCAAGGCGTCCTCGCTCGAATACGTATGCGTCGTTCGCTTCGGCATCTCTCTCTTCTCTCTCTCTCTCTCTCTCCTCTCTCTCTCTCACACACACACACAATTATTTATTGTTGTTGCAGAGAGCGGAGAGTAGAGAGAGAATGCAAATGTTTTATTGAATTTGGTTTTGGAGGTTTTGGGGAGGATTTTATTACGATAATTTTTTAAATATTAATCTTCCAACTCCCACGGTGGCTTTTCTCATAATGTAAAAAAAAAAAAAATTAAGAGCGTTTGATGGGATGATTTTTTTTTAAATAAAAACTTTATAAAATAAATAGTATCGGTCGTAGATTCTATTTAGGAATTTAGATAGTAGCCATACAAAATTTGATCAGAGTAGTTTTCTTGACATGATCTGTTGGTGGGGTGGATTATTTGAAAAAAAAAATCAAATTCAAATTATATTAAGATGTGTTAGAATTTACTCGGAGTGCTCTGAATTGAATAATAGATGAATAACAGATGAGTTTCCTTATCATAAAAAAAAAATTTAACATGATCCCCAATAAAATAAAAATATGATTGATTGCTTTAAAATATACGATATTTTGGTTTTTCACAAGTTTTAAAAATATATAATTTTAATAACATGAACTTAACACTTATTTGATTTTTTACACAACTTCAAATTCCGATCAATTTCAATTTTCATCCATTACTGAAAGTGATAATAAACTTAGAGAATTAAGAATCACAAACAAAGATTCATACTAATAAGTGATCAACAAAAGTAAAGGTGAAGACAATCCTTTTAAAATTCATACTAAGTTCATGTTATTGAAACTATAATTTTTAAAACATATAGAAAAACAAAAACATTCCTAAAACAAATATATTATTAGGGCTCGTTTGCTAGGGGTGATAAGAGATTGATAGATATCTACGACACTCTAATATGTTGTTTGGTTCAAAGCTCAAAGCCCGTGGGATGTGTAATACAGAAGATCATTATTATAATTATTAGACTAAATTGCCCAACTCCATATTAATTAATATCTAATAATAAATTCTCTCTTGCCAAATATAAGAGGGTATTTTTGGAATTGTAATTATATGAGAATTTTAATACTTCCAACCAAACAGTAGATCATATATGTATATATTTTATAAATATTTTAATACATTTAAGCAAACATGATATTGATACATAATATAACAAAGACATCCTAATCATAGATATCATATGTTATCTTATCTTGTCTAGCAAACGAGCCCTTAATAAATAGGTGTAATAGCAGAAAAAAGTGTTGAAAGTATTTCTTATTACATTAACTATCGATTCATATTTTTGTCAATTGAGCAAAAGAATGAACAAATTATTTTAGTCAAGATGAGGCTAATTTTAATGATAATAATTAGATATCAAACTATTACGATAATAATCAAAAGACAAGATAATATCCATGATTATTAAGATGATAATAATTAATTATAGAATAAGATAATTATTAAATATGTGTGTGGATCCGACCCTTAAAACAGTAACACATAAGTCTGTTTACTTTGAAATGAAACAAAAACAAATTAGACATAGAACCAAACGCAAAATTAAGAAAGAACTACTTCAACACAACGTAACAGCAGCATAATTTAAGAGTCCAAATATCTCAAAGCCATCCAGCAGACAAACAAAACAGAGACAATACATAACACAGTAACTTCATTGCTCGTGACTCCGCGTCGCCGCAGCTATACAGAAGGGATGAACCAAGAAAATTCTGCAACAAAATATGTTACAGTTAGATATTGAAATTTCAGAAACGGAGCAATTTGTTGTAGAAATCTTAGATCTCAAGAGTTAAATCACGGCTAGCTACGAGCACGGGTTTCAATTTAGGATGCTCGTGCTCACATATCGTTATCTCGCATGGAACAAGACTGTAAAGGAGTTTTTAACAGAGTCGGAGAAAAGAGCAGATGCTTACATATTTTGTTGAAGGCCACAATGTCAACACTCTGGATATATTCATTATTTGGTTCAGCAGTAAGATGATCCTCAATGAGGTTGTCAATGGATACCATGTCATCCACAATGGTCATCATAATTTGCAGTTTCTTGATTCCATACCCAACAGGGACGAGCTTAGCTGTAAATCAGAAAATACGTAAACCATCAGTCAAGCAAAAATGTTGCACAATCCATAAATTGATTTTCAAATGGGTTGCTGATTCATAGAAGAGGTTAAAAAGCTTACATGCTCCCCAAAGGAGACCTTCCATCTGCACACTTCTAACTGCTTCTTCAAGTTTTTTCATGTCAGTCTCGTCATCCCATGGTTTTACATCTAATACGATTGATGACTTCCCAGCTGAGGAATAACAACCAACATGGTTAGAATTATTGCTAATGTAAGATTAGCAATGCATATAAAATATGAATAAATATTTTTATTAATCCCAATATCAACACCAATCAGTACTTAGAAGCAATGTGCCGGTTTGTAATGATGAATTAATAAGAAGAAACTCATTCACTGTAAACATAACAAGGAACTAACATTCTTTCTTCTTTCCAGAAGCCTTCGCAGCAGCTGCACGCTCTTCAGCAGCTTTCTTCTCTTCTTCAGTCTCCTCACCAAACAAGTCCACATCATCATCGTCGTCGTCATCAGCAGCAGCTGAGGCCTAAATCCACATTGTACACCATCTTCAAAGTCAATATGGTTGATCTACTTTAAATGTATCATTCTAGAACACTTATGACATCCACAATATTCAGTGAGTAGATAAAATCTATATACCAATCTATTAAAGAAGGTTCAATTCAAGGAAAATTTGATCATTAGAACTGAGATAATATAAACCGAAAATTTTATACATTATATCTTGCCTTAGTATCTGTGGCCGGAGGAGTTGCAATAGCCTCACAGGCAGGAGCTGATCCCTCAACAATCACACCACTTCCCTCACCAGAAACACCACTACAACAACAATCAAATAGATAAGCAATCTAACATTTAAAATTGTGATATTCACAATTTAAAGGAAGAACATACGAAATCCTCAACAGCGCATCAATGTGGTTGAACCACCGCGACACGTTCACATAGTCAGATGACGGAGGCTTAGAGAGAGCAGCATAAACAGTCAAATCATCTTTCGAAGCTTGGTACCTGAAACAAAGCATGAACACTTTAACACAACATGCACTGATCAATTCAATCTCAGCTTGCAACACATATTTAGCTCCAATTGCGCTTATTGCCACACAAACCAATCTAGCCTAACCCACACCAATCATACCAAGTGAATGTTTCGATATCTTTCGTCTCTTTATTCTGACAAACTGATGCTTATTTATTAAGGGTTCAGATCTGATCTTAGGTTCAAATTACTGCATTCGAGCACTCAAAAATTCAAACAACAAGAGCGCGGAGTAACCAGAAATTGAAAAGGCGAAAGCTAAACTCACCCAGTAATATAACTGCGTGTTAAAAGGTACTCATCGAGTTTCTTGAGGCCGGCGGCGGAATTAACGTCGGAGAAACTGACTGCCATTGCTTGCTCAATAATGATTGGATTTGAAATTGATCTACATCGGTACAAAGATATAAGCTTGAGTGAAACTAGAAAAGGCAAACCCGACTGCCGTATTCTAGTAAAATCGCAGCAATGTGAACTCGACACACTTGTTCATAATCATTCTATGAGAGAGAAAGAGAGGAAAAGAGAGACTTACCGAAGCAGGGCCGCGCGAGTGGATTCAGCAATGGAGAGAGAGAGAGACAAGGCGATGATGGGGTTTCTAGGGCTTTAACAATGATTGTGCCTCGCTAAAATCAGGTTATTTCTATTTTGCCCCTTTGATTTGTCAGTAATTGATACCTGGACTCCTCCGGAAATTTTTTATTTTATTTTTTTGTGCATGGGACCCAACATTAGAACTGTCCAAAAATCAAATTCGCAATTTCAGTCGGTCTTTTAATTTAGCTCGGTCAGTCCGGTTTTTATTTGAGGAGATCGAAATTTATTCGGTCGATCTGGTTTATATAATCGGTCGGACCGAACCGATCAAATCCTACTACTAAAATAAATAATTAAATTTAAATATAATAATATATTAGTAATTATAAATTAATTACTAATTATATAATGTATAGTGTATAATATTAATATATCATAATATCATATATGATATATAAAATAAGGGTATATTAAGTAACAAAAAAAGAGTGCCAATCGGCCAAACCGACCGATCAAATTGGTCGGTCTTCGATTCGGTCATGCCTTGTGAATCGGTCCAGTCCGGTCCAAAAAAAAAAAGCAATCAGTCCATTCGGTCCATGAATTTCGGTCCGGCCCAACATTTGCTCAGCCTTACCCCGCACTCATTATCAAAGTGCGAACTGGGTCAGTTTTGACTAAAAGCTTGCAAACCAAACCGAAAAATTAAATCACATCTGAAAAACAGAGGTACCAACCGGGGTCGCTCATATGTAATAAATAAATCGTACTTGAAAAATCAGGCATGACAAACTCACAACTAACGGTATTGATGAGATTCAAACTTGAGACATTTAGTCTCAATTTTATACCACTCCACCGCTCAATCATCATTCCTAAGTGGACACTTCTAGAAAATTTCTTTCCTAAAATGCGAGTTAGAACGCAAACCATTGATATTGTCTCATATAAATAACTTTTTTAATATATTACTTGTGTGACACGATCTCCATAATCTGCTGGTATACGGACAGTGTAGACTTTCCCTTGTAATCTGACGGTGATGGACCTTCTTAGTGTTTGGGTCTTTTGACTGCATTGCTAATCCAAACAAATCAATAATCTAGGAAGAAAAAAAAAATCAATCAAAATTTAATCACTTAAATGTTTTTCATTTTATTGTTTGAATGGTTTCGTTTACAATCAAATCTAATATCTACTGGGATGTGAAATGTGAATTGTCTTATTGTTATTTTAAACTTTAAGTTAATTAAATATATTTAAAAATTCAAAATCCACGTCCAAAATTTAAAAAAAAATTAAATATGTTTAAATGTTTTAAATTAAATGAATTAATTAATCTTATCAATTTAATGTTAAATACTTTTAAAATTTTGAAGTGAACATATTTAAGTTGTAAATTTTAAATATATTTTGAATAGTTAAAACTTATATATTCTAATTTTCACACAAAATTTACCACATATCAAAGAACTAATAAATATTATTGTGCATGAACAAACTATAAATTTTGAGACCTAACAATGGTCTTTTCGAGATCAAGTGTAATATTTGATATTTGATTTTATCAATTCAATATTAAATATATTTAAATTTAATGAATTTTAATATTTAAAAATTAAAATTTTGAATTAAATATATTAAAATTTTCTATTTTTTTAAATATATTAATTTATTATTTTTATTTTTAAATTAACTAAATATATTAAAAAATACAATTTTTTTAATGAGTTAAATCTTTAAAGACCATTACTTGTTTTTTTTTAATTAAAAATTAATTATATAATTTTTACATCACTTCACATTGTTGTTTTTCTTGTAGATTTGTAAAGTTTTTAACATACATATGTAATCCTGGGCGTCCATGGTATTTTGTTTCTTTATATGTGTATTCATGAAGTTATATGTAATAACACATATTCTATCAAAAAATACACAAATAATTTATAATTCAGTTCATATAATTCATACATTTATAAACTAAAGTCATAATTGAATATAATTTTATAATTATACATAAATATTTTTTTAATTATATATATTCACCGTGCATTGTTCAAGTAGTATAACTTATATGAAAACCATAAGCATTAGGTCCAAATTCCAATATATAATATGAAAAAAGAGACAATAAAATATTTCATTATGCAATAATAGAATAGTTGATCATATAAAAACGCATGCACATAATAAAATTTAAGTGTGATCACATCTACGAGAGCCATGAAAATTGATATTGTCCCACTCTATGCCTTGACTTGCTCTAAATACTTGTTCTTCTCTTCTTCATCCATGAAAGCCTCGATGGGAAAAGACTTTCCTATCCCCATTGGAGTCTTGAAGTAAATCTTATCAAGTGCAGGCTCTTCAATGCTCATTTCAACTATAGGCACCCAAAGAAGAAATTGTTTGCTCTTCACACCACTCATTTTCTTCATCTTGCCCTTCTCCACATACGCAGTCACTTCTCTGTCGTACCGGACGAGGGTATTTGACCCTACGAAGAAATGCTCATAGGGCGCCTTCTGCTTCATCCAAACGAACCCCGTTTCACGAACTAGGCCACACTCTTCGAGGTCCTTAAGGGGCAGCACGCCTCGGGGGAACCCGAGCTCATGTAGGAGCGTTAAGGAGTGGTTGAAGCACTCCTCGGGGCCGTGGATGATCTCCGCTCCAGCTCTTTGCTGCTCTTGTGAGGTCTTGGTGGCCATCTTTAGGGTTGATCTTGTTGTTGTGGTGTGTTAGCTTATGTATGGTGTGTTAAGAAATTAATGAGGGGTTGTTTGTGTGTCTATATATGCATTGGGGTGGGAAGGCTAGTTTGTGGTTGTTCTGTGGAAGTTGAGCTAAAAAGATGGTGTTGATTGATAGTTGTTTACCAAACAGATCAAGTGATTGGCATTGGGCAGGTGGTGTGTTCACCAATAAAGATTCCAAATGTAGATTAAATCTTCCAGTCTATATAACTTTTAAGTTTCATTTTGTATCTCAAACATTAAGTAAACTGGTAAAAGAAACCTTATTATATGCTTAAAGTAAAATTCAGGTCAACAAAAGAAGTTCATAGATATTTGAGTGGAGAACCCTACTGCTTTAAATCAACAATTTTAATTTGTTTTGGTTTATTCTGTGATTCTATTTCCTGCAAAATTTTGAATTGGAGTTTATCTGCAATTAAAACAACTTAACTGCCTAGGTTTCCTGTGATTTGTCATATATGTTTGTGGAAATTTAATGTAAAAAGTGAAAAAGGTGATGGAGTTATCGGCCAATGTTGATGTACATTTTCTTAAGACAGAGCTATGGTAATTTGTTTCCTAAAGCAGTATACTTATTAAAGAAAGATCACATTGATAAAACTGGGCATATTCTGAATCGATTGTTATAATTTTAATGGTTTCTTTACAGAGTGCTGGATATCGTAGGATGAAAGGTAAACTAGTCCTTCTATTAACCTTGGTTCAGTGATATCTTCATAAAGTTGAATTCGAATTAGGAAACTTAATAGTGAGAGCTCAAGTTCTGAGCTCTTCATTGAGTCTGGACAAAAGGTACTTGGCAGAATAAGAATTGAATGATGATGATCCGTTATCCAAGACTCTAGAAGAGATAATGGAAAATCATAAGGTGAGCTCAATTTGTTATTTTTTAGACTGGGAATTCTTATTTCCAATGTTGACCAAATCTAATCATCACATGTTTAGAGCTCTGCTCAAACGAAGAAAAACGCTTCCAGTTGTGTGTTGTATATCTTGATTTTCCTTGTACTGTTGCATTCAGCTTCTCTCCTTTCTGGCATTGTTTGAAGAAACTTGAACTCTGGAGCACGGAAGAGTCATTCATCTTCCCAGGCCACCCAGTAACTATGTTGCGGAACCTCAGATCAGGATCGACTATTGCTTGCAGTCAAGCCAAGTGTCGGCTTCCTGATCAGATGAGGTCAACAGCATAGTTATATGAGTAGTGTCAATTGCACCACAACAATTTGGAAGGCCTCGAATTTTCTCAAACTTCTGCTTTATCTGTGTCTTTTCCTCGATGGCCTCCACAAAGTGAGACAGTTGAATGGTGTCCCCCAATGGAGATTAATGAGTTACCAGACCCAACCTTACTAGTGCTAAGGCTACCTGATCATTTAATGTCATTGGCTTACCATTTGTAAAAGCAAAATGTGTCTTAGCCATCATTCATATGCTCCTTTACTAGGGAACATATATAATCGAAGCATGAAGTTTACAGGAACAATAACAAATCTAGGATAATTCAACATAGTTGAGATTTAGTATCTAAGCCTTAGTAGTGCTCAATGAAGGAAAATCCCTCACACCCACCAGATAAACACATTAGTTCTTAAAGACATAAAGACAAGGTTTGCCATTTTAGTTCTTAATATATAGCCACAGGCAACCAGGAATTGACAGCAAATGTGCTTGATGAACAGTTCCTTCCAGATTTTGAGGTAATCCTTCAAAACTATTTTTTATGTGGGCTTGGCCAAAAATGATCAGAACAAACTTTTATATGTCATGTGAATGAGATTTGTCACAAAAATTACAATCCATCTGGAACCAACTCAAGATGAAGTCCATGTTTCCCTTGTCACAGGACAAAAAGCTCTTCTTTTCTTGAACTATCATTCCTTCTAGATGATTGTTCAGATGGAAATGGAACTTCGAGTAGATAACCATGTCCAGTTATCTTTAGTGGCAATGAGCTTGTGGTCAATCTAAGAATTTAGGCACAGCTCCATTCATCTCTAGTAAATGTCAATTTCACCAATTAAACCGAAAGTGTTTAGTATAGAGAACAAGATACTTGAAAAGTTCCTCTGATCATATACCATCCTTCTGAAGCTTATTACTCAATAGTTCTAGCCTTCCATTTAACCAAAAGAAAATAAACATTGGAACTTACAATATCCTTCTTCAGAAGCAAATAAATGCTGCTTCTCTGATAACAAAAAGATTAGTGAACTGTGATATGTTGGTTTATTTCAAAGCTGTTACATTCACATCTACAAAATTTGTAACTTTTCAAGTCATTGTAAGCTTTTTAACTCTCAGATTGCTCAATCTGGAGAAAGCTCAATATGCCAAGATGTGTCATCATTTTCCATCTAATCTTACTCTTTTATGTGGACATGCAACATGCAAATTTGCAAACAAGTTTACATAATGCAGTGGTATGCTTGGAGAAGGTAATGAAGTTAAAAGAAATTATGCAAACATCACACCTTTTTGCAAATATTGCAAAGCATTGTATCCTAAAACAGCATCTAGGTAATATTAGCATTAAGAAGATGATAGCCTTTTCAAATAGCCTCTTTAACATGCAGCAGATGATATAGCAGAAGTATAAAACAATTCAAGTGGCTCACTAGAAGTCCAGAACATGATTATCTGCAGCTTAAAGGGTAGAAGATTTCCATATAGGTCAACTCCATATCATAGTAATGCACAACGATACTGATACAGATTCTTTTTTTTATAACAAAAAGAAAAAAGAAAAAAGAAAAAAAAAGAGTTGAAATGACACAGATATATTAATTTCATATATTGGAAAGCACTGCATGTGCAAGTCATAAAGAATAGAATAATAGTTTATCTTTACTTACTGCTGCATTTTCAATTATTCCATGCCAATATTCAAGCGGCTAGTAAATTTAGTTCCACAGTGAAGACTATTTTTATGTTGATGTCAATAAAATCATTCCAAGCCTCAGCAAGAAGTTCTTTATGACAAGGAGGAGGCTTACTATTATTGCCATATCGCACACTACTAAATCAGTATATAACCCACAATCCTACTCTCAGACATTGAAAGAATATAAGGAACTAAAGAGTTTTTCAACTAATGCCTTTTCGACTGGGAATGCAGTTTCTGAAGATTTCCTTTAACTACTTATTTTTATACTTAAAGCATAACATGAGTAAGAAAAATATGTGAGCACGCTTGCCACATAACACAAGGATTTCTGTAAGTGAAATATTTCACTGGAAAGAAAACAGAACTCTTTCTAGAAATGGCCACCAATTATTTCCATATCATCCCTAGGAGAATAAGAAGGTAATGATAACATTGAAGAGATACGAAGAGCAATTGCTAAGAAACTAATCTACTTTCTGCATTTTGTTGAAGATAGTCTAATAAAAAAAATTATTCTCCCTCAAATGAAATTATAAAATAGAGAGAGAAGTAATTTAACTTGAGCCCCTAGCACTCACTGGAGAGCTCAAATTCTGGAAAAGAAACCACCAACTCAATTCCCTTTTAATCTCATGTTTATGATCATTGGGTTGATTATGAACCAACAAACCAGAACAACACTGTATTTTATACTGTCATTATGTAAATCAGTACACTGAGTAACGTATTGGTGAATAGTGAAATACAGATCCTACCTGAAGACTTTCTGTAACTTCCATCGAGAAAAGAGAGAAGCATAATAAATACAGATCCTACCTGAAGACTTAGTAGTAGTACAAGTCATAATTCAGAGGGATTTCTACCTTCATCTATCTACATTTTCTTTGATGATATCCAATTTGAATTCAATATCTCCAAGCAAAATTGGGATCAAGAGTTCATCCAGAGATGACATCGCATACCTAAAAACCTCCAGTTATAGTTGATAATGTCAACAAGCTAAAGAAGTCACCATGACAAATATGGAGAATAACATAAAGACAATGTAGTCATAAATCAAGTTCAAAAGTTCAAAATCAACAAAGCAAATGTAACATCAATGTCAACAATTACATAAAGAAATGCTACAAAATTTCCAAACGAGTCTAACTAATGAACGGAAAGTCTTCCCTGGTTTCAAACTGTTGTTACAAGGTTCTTGTACCCAACGGAAAGTCTGCAATTATGCACACAAAAAAAGTTGCAGTCAGTCCAATGGAAAGCACAAAGACGGACAAGTAGTTGTATTGTTGTCAAATATGCATACAATCGTAGAGTATACGAATGCAGAGGGAAATAACTAAAAAACTACTGCTTGTTTCTTTATCATCACTTAACCTAAGCTTAATGTGGTACATTTTTAGCAAAATGCACATACATCAGCAAATTCAAAATATCTTTTAGCATCATTTAACCTTAAGCATAACAAGGGGTATTTTTAGCAAAATCCACATGCATAAGCAAATTCAAAATATGTAAATACATTTAAGGCAACTTATTTGTTGTCTAAGAAAAACCTTCAAATTATCCTTTATCTTTTTGCTGGGAATATCACTATTGACCATAAAACAGATTCATCACAAAAACACGCCCCTGTTGCAAGAAAGATTCAAGACATTCATGGATTCTATAAAGCATAATTTAACTTAATTGATTCACCCTAACGGAAAACCTAAACAAAATTCAGATCGAAAAATTACAAAAAGCAAAAAAAAAAAAAAAGAACCTAAAACCCTCACAATTAGGATGCGCCGACGATAATATTGTTGATGGGGATGAAAATCAACTTGACGAAAAAACCGACGAAGCCCATCACGACGAAGCCGATCGCCGTTCGAGTCGCGACCTTGGTGAATTCTACAATGCCATAAAAGAAATATTAGACAAAACACTGAAAATGGATGAGAAAAGGTATCGGCAGGTTGTACCCTCGGCTAGGAAGATTTGTACCTTTGCGATCGGGCTTGTGGCAACGCTTGACGAGGCGAACGCTGTCCTTGGCGAAATCTCGCAGCGGATCGAAAACTGAATCCAAAGCATCCATAACTTTTTTCTTTTTCTTGTTGAATTGGATTCGGACTCTCTCTCTCTCTAGATCTGGGTTTTGAGATCAGAGAAATTGATGAAATGAGGTATGAAATTTGAGCTGATGTTATATAACGTTGTTGAAATGAAAGGGAAAACGTCCAACTACAGACCACGCCAAGGAGGATGACGATATCTGAAATTCCGGAAATAACCCCGGGGAATGAGGACTTTTTTAGTAGATTATATCATAAATTATTTAGGGTTTATAATTATATTTTTTAATTTCCAGTTAATGAATTAAGATTTGTTATTCTATAATGGACTAGTTGCCCAAGAAATACACTAATTATGACACTTTATAAATTAGATATGAACTTTGAAAATTTATGACTAGGATACAATTTTGTAATTATAAAATTATATTACATGAAATATTGTAAAATTATATATATATATATATATATTATAATAATAATTAAATTTTTTATTAAAAAAATAAATATTATTATAATAGTTCGGTAGCACTGAAAAGTGTGACATGAGATTTATTTCCGGTTTATATAAGTGTTCGTAGCAATTCTAATGTTACTCGTTTTAATTACTTTTGGAAAATGCATACTTTGATACTCATATTTTTTATTTATTTTAATTGGTTGCGTCAGACAATGAATCATATTTTCATTGGGAAAATATGTAAATACATTTATAAAGTTTACATGGGTGCAACCGTGTAAATACGCCCTTAAGAATTTATTTTAAAGTAATTACATATCCGCCTAAGAAAAGAGTTTGCTCCACTTTATGAGGGTCTAATCGCTCCAAATTAAAATTTGAAGGTGTATTTGTATTAGAGTAAATTTTGAGGGTGTTTTTTTTTTTTTTTTTTTTTTTTTTTTTTTTTTTTTTTAATCTTTTCCCTATTTTTATTCAATTTGAAAATTTGGATTTTTATCAAATCTCGACCAACTCTAGAAAATAAATTAAGTTGTTGAGATACTGAAAGCTCTAAGTTTGGACTATTACGTGACTACTAAATTATTACTATGTAAGTAGAGTTTATATACACATAACAGGGGTGAAACCTAACTTTAAAAATTTAATTGTCAAATAGTATTAATCTCTATTTGCCAAATTGCAAGTATTACTGCATTTAGTTTACTTTTCCATGAATACTCGTTTCAATCTAAATATATTATTTAGTATCAATATCAATTCATTGCATAAAAATTAAAAACATGTTTTATTTATTTATTTTTGGATGGGGTGGAGTCCTATTCTCTTTTTTGCTACGAGGATAACCCACAACGAGAAATTATATTCCACAGGTGCACACACTATACCCATCACACACATAATAAAAAATAAGTAGACTCATTATTTATAAATTATTAGTTATGTGTGTGATGAGTGCAGCGTGTGCACATGTGAGATATAATTCCCCTCGCAACGGCTAGCCAATGGAAAAATTATGTTCATGTATGATAGTATGCAAACATAAGAGGTTACCACATTTAGAAAATCCAGTGTGACAACTTCATACAATTACATTTAGTGGTGTTGATGATATTCAAATCCGAAACATTTATCTCAAGTTTACACCACTCCACCGCTAGATCATCCCAATGAAAGAGTGATACTTCTATGTCCAGTCTAGTGAAAAAGATAAATAAGGACAAGTGCTTTGGTGGGTGGGTGTCAAAAGCTTATTTTATACAGTATGTCAACTACAAATTAAAAATTAAATTTAAATTATTGTCAATAGATTTTGAATTCACATACCATGATTCTAACAAGACAGAAAACTACTAATTCTCATTCTCGCATAATTCCATTAACTGAATTATGCACTGATAATAAATATTAGATGGAGCCAAAGTAGCTTCTTAGGGTAGCTGCAATCAGACTTCTTCACTAGGTGCTAAGAATCTGAAAGTTAAAATGGTAGCAATGTGGCTGCCAGCATATATAATTTCTAAGAAATGGGGTGTTTCATTTGAAACTTCGGTACAAAAAGTAAAATGTCACTTTCATGGGCCATGAGATCAGCCACATGTTGATGACAACTCTCAACAATCTTCTTTCAATACATACATACATATTACCCTGCTTCTTCTCCTTCATACCTTCATAGTGGTGCATTTGAATCACCAAGAACTTCTACATTATCGTTGATTGGCATAAATGCGTAGGGCTGGTGATAAATCCCTTGTCGTACACTTTATATTATTTTGCAGAAATCGAGCGTCATTCCCTTGATGATAGATATTATAAAAGCAGTGTGATAATAACTTAGTGATTCCCCATCATTAAGAGATTAAAGACTAAAGTCATCCCGACTGTCTTTGGATCTTATGGTATTTTTTCCCGTTTATGTTTCACGGATAGGCGCCAGACTTTGGCTCTTATGGTATTTTTTCCTGTTTATGTTTCACAGATAAGCGTCGAAGGTCCAACAATAATTGTAAATTTCTGAATCTACAATTACTAACATGTATTAAATAAATAAATTAAGCACAACTTTTTTTTATACACACACTTGATCTGTGATATTGAGGAGATTCGAATCCGTGATATTTGGTCTCCAAGCAACCTCACTCCACCACTAGCTCATTCCTACAGGTCGGGTGTGTAAGTAAAATAATAATAATAATAATAATAATAATAATAATAATAATAATAATAAATTAAACACAAATTATTGGCCACCATCCCTCAAGCACGAAATAGTCCGTGTGTCTCACAATGTTGCAACCTCCGTCGGAAAAAAATTATGGTGACACCACTTGGAAAGTTCTAAGTATGAGGAGAGAGAAAATTCAAAAAAAAAAGTATTAGTAAGAATTGTTTCCACCAATAATTTGGATTTTACAGGGATTCTTAAAATCTAACGTCTAATTCAGAAATAAATGTAACAATCTTCTGAATCAATGTTATTCTATAAAAATTATAGAAATAAAAAAAATATTATAATGAAAATTTGAAATGTAAAATTTGAATGTTAAACACTCCTTCATATAATTATATTAATATCAATATGTGTATGGGATTATATTGTCTAAAATAAAATCAAAATTTTATGGTAAAGAACTTAATTGTACTTGTCGTCCTAATGGTACATTTAGTAACTCAATCTTTATGGTGACATTTGACAAATCTATATCTATATTATATCTAAAAGTAAGATAGTCTCTATAAATAGAAATAATAAATGTTTCCGCCTAAATCAATTTTCTAATAATCGTGATATAATTATTCATGTAAATAATTATGCAATAAGTAAAAAAAAATTATGAAATTAATTAATTGTATTACACTGATGGAATATAGATTCTCTCTCTTTCATGAATACGTATATAGAGAAAGATTTATTATATGGCTACAAATCATAAAGATCCTCTTATTCCATTTTACGTAAATTTATTTTATTTCTACATATGTGCAATTTCAATTTATTCAATAATTTAATGAAATTTAATTTTATTCATACAAATGCGGTTGTAACACTATTTTGTATTCCACCATTAAATTAAATAATTACTACATTATATTATCGTAAATTACGTGAATTATATTAAAATTATCTAATAAATAGTATGTAGTATATAGTATATTGTGCACACACACACACACACACATATATATATATATATATATTGCATATAATCAATATATTAATTATATATGGATTATATTATTTTTTAGGAATATTATATATATATATAGTAGTCTAATGAATTGTAATGAAAAGACTATATGATATTTTTATAATTACTTTTATTGGGGGGGGGGGGGGGGGCTTGAATCTAAATATACATACAGGGATCCCATCCCAATTCCCAACAATAAACATAGATTGGACAAAAATAAATAAATATTTTAATACTGTATTTCTCTTTGAGTGTGATCTTTTAGATAGTTGGGTTATCATATATATTATGAAATAATAGCATCCACAAAATCATGTTGTGGGGGACCTTATTATTGTCACATATATAGTGTGGCGAGTGGTTCTATCAATATTTATTATTTCTCACACTCTCAGATCTATAATTTAGATTTCATTCCTTTGAAATATAGGTTTAATGGATTGAGAAAGACAGGGAGATGGATCTAAAATTTACCATAGTATGTTTAGAATGACTTTGGATTTATAGAGGATAAAAGTTTTGAATAACTCTATTGTATAGGGCAATGCCTATTTTAAATTAATTATAAACCACAATAATAAAATAATCAATCATACTTTAACTAAAAATTAAACATGCTTTATAGTGTAGTTTTCTCTCTATCTTTGTGAGTGGAAATTCGCTTTATGGGTGGTTTTTTGGGTTAATTACACATTAATATTCAACGTTTGTCTATTTTTACATTTTTTTAATCTTGAAATTTTAAAAATTACATATGAGTGTCCAACGTCAGCTATTCCCTCTTATAAGTGCTGACAATCAATCTAATAATCGAAATTGTAATTCTCTTATTCAAAAGTGAGACTTTAGAGTCTTAATCAAACTTGCTTCATAATATTACGTTTTCCTCATCTTTTCATATTTATGTGTGAGAATTTCTTCTCAATCCAAACAACATTTTACACATTTATCTCTTCATAGATGCGTGTGATCTTATATGAATACATTTTCTTTATATACAAAAAAAGGAAAGATATAGAGGACTACTTGTTACTTGCTAGTTGTGCTTGAAGTCTCGAACAAGAGTTAACACTTGGCTAACTTAACTATATACTTGTGTATGGAACTTTGATCATTTTTTCTAAAAGTTTCCCGAACTTCAAAAAATATTAAAATATATCTTAAACTTAGACATTTTTAAAAAAAATATTATGAATTTTAGAAAATACTGATAAATGTCCCAAACTTTCCCATTTTTTGCAAAAAATGTAAAAATGTAATGAAATTTAATTTCAGACTTCAGATTATTGACGAGGCATACCAGAATCCGGCGTATCAAAGTGATATTGATTTTATTTTAAAAATCTCAATTTGGGCAACAATTTTTTTTTCTTCAAATTGGATTGATCTGGATTGAGATTTTGAAAAAAATGAAAAGAAATTATTTGTTTTTCTTTTTTCCATTGAGATTGAGAAATTTGAAAGGAATGAAAAGAAATAAGTTTCACCTTAAATTGGATGGGTAATGAGAGATTTCGAATAATCAACCCTAAAAATTTTATTATAGTAATTAAAAAAATGAAAATTAAATATTAAAAAAATAATTAAAAATCTTAATTGGATTGAATAAACTCTAAATACTAATAAAAAAATATATTAAAATTAAAAAAAATTGAAAAAAATATAATAATTTTTAAAATTTAATACATAACTAACATTCTCAAATTGAAACTAAAGAATATATATCACTATAGTGTCAATACGACAAATCATAAATGTAAATAATAACTCGTTATTTTCATGTTGCATCGTGACAAAAGATCTTTACATATTTGCCACTTGAACCCCAAAACCGAAAATGCTATATATAGTCATATAGAGGCCAACAAGTGTTGGCAGCCACATAAATATCGAAAGCCATCAAGTTTGACGAAATAAGACAAGGTCAATTACGACATTTCAACTCGTCTGCGTCTTTTTAAGATTGGCCTCTACTTATTTTGTACTTGCATTCTTCTATTTAACATTTTAACCCTATAACATTATAACAATACTCCGCCGCCGCTCGCCGTTTCACTACTCCGTCGATAATGGCGGTCGCCACTTCCACCTCTGTCTCTCCAGCCATATCCAAAAACACACTTCTCCTCACTAACCCAAAGCTCGTATCCCGATTCACTGTTCCATTCTCTCACAATCCTCAGAAATCCACCGCCGTCATCTCCAGGCGTCGCCACCTCCACATCTCAAATGTCCTATCTTCTCCCAAACCACAGACCCTCCAAAAGGAGGTATTCGTCTCCCGATTCGGCGCCGACGAGCCGCGCAAGGGTAGCGACGTCCTCGTGGAGGCGCTGGAGCGCGAGGGCGTCACCGACGTCTTCGCCTACCCCGGCGGCGCGTCGATGGAGATCCACCAGGCGCTCACGCGATCCGACATCATCCGCAACGTCCTCCCCCGCCACGAGCAGGGGGGCGTCTTCGCCGCCGAGGGCTACGCCCGCGCCTCCGGCATCCCCGGCGTGTGCATTGCCACCTCCGGCCCCGGCGCCACCAATCTGGTCTCCGGCCTCGCCGACGCCCTCCTCGACAGCGTGCCGCTGGTGGCGATCACAGGCCAAGTCCCCCGCCGCATGATCGGCACCGACGCCTTCCAGGAAACCCCAATTGTTGAGGTAACTAGGTCAATTACCAAGCATAATTATCTCGTTTTAGATGTTGATGATATTCCCAGAATTGTTAAGGAAGCCTTCTTTATAGCCCGGTCGGGTAGGCCCGGCCCGGTTCTTATTGATGTTCCTAAAGATATTCAACAGCAAATGGTGATTCCGAATTGGGATCAGCCAATGCGGTTGGGTGGGTATTTGTCTAGATTGCCTAAGCAGCCCAGCGAGTTGTTGTTGGAGCAAGTTGTTAGGTTAGTATCCGAGTCGAAAAAGCCAGTGCTTTATGTGGGAGGAGGGTGTTTGAATTCGAGTGAGGAGTTGAGGAAATTCGTCGAGCTTACTGGAATACCCGTTGCAAGCACGTTGATGGGGCTCGGTTCTTATCCCGGATCGGATGAGGATCTTGCGTTGCAAATGCTGGGAATGCACGGGACTGTATATGCAAATTATGCAGTGGACAAGAGTGATTTGTTGCTTGCTTTTGGTGTTCGGTTTGATGATCGTGTGACTGGTAAGTTGGAGGCGTTTGCTAGCCGGGCGAAGATTGTCCACATTGATATTGATTCAGCAGAGATTGGGAAGAACAAGCAGCCCCATGTCTCCATTTGTGCTGATCTTAAGTTGGCTTTGGAGGGGTTGAATTCCATATTGGAGGAGAGAGTAAGAGGCGGTGTTCATTTCGATTTCTCATCATGGAGGGATGAGTTGAAGGAGCAAAAGACCAAATATCCCTTGAGTTATAAGACGTTTGGAGATGCCATTCCTCCTCAGCATGCTATTCAGATGCTCGATGAGTTGACAGGCGGGAATGCAATCATTAGTACTGGTGTCGGGCAGCATCAGATGTGGGCTGCGCAGTTTTACAAGTACAATAGGCCGAGGCAGTGGTTGACGTCGGGTGGTTTAGGTGCTATGGGCTTTCTTCTGCCTGCAGCCATTGGAGCTGCTGTTGCAAGACCTGATGCCATTGTAGTCGACATTGATGGTGATGGGAGCTTCATAATGAACGTGCAAGAGCTAGCTACAATAAGAGTAGAGAACCTTCCTATAAAGATCATGTTGTTGAATAACCAGCACTTGGGCATGGTGGTCCAATGGGAAGACCGTTTCTACAAGGCTAACCGCGCACATACCTATCTAGGAAATCCCTCGGATGAGTCCCAGATCTTCCCGAACATGCTCAAGTTTGCAGAGGCTTGTGATATTCCAGCAGCTCGGGTGTCAAAGATAGGCGAACTGAGGGGAGCGATCCAGAAGATGTTGGATACACCTGGACCGTATTTGTTGGATGTGATCGTCCCACATCAAGAGCATGTCTTGCCCATGATTCCCAGTGGTGGGGCTTTCAAAGACGTAATCACTGAAGGCGATGGAAGAACTAAATACTGATAAACGAGCTCAGACGGAAGAACTAAATACTGATACACTCTCTCAAACGAGAGCTCGTCTATCTAGTATAAGCAGTCTTGTTTCCTTTGTGTTGGTAGTGTGTTTGTATTTAGCTGATGAGAATTGAATATTATGGTAGTTGCTTGATGATAATGTACTTTGCCTCAAAATGAGTATTTATAAATCTGATACTGATTAATCCGTGTAAGATTCTAATTGTTTTTGTAGCTATTATGCTTGGTGAAATATGTCGAGTTTTATATCTGCTCGTGTTTTCACGTATATAGTGACAGTGATACTGCAGTAGGTGTCGAAATTGGTTGGTGGGTGCTGTTTTGTTCGTATCTATAGCACTAGATCAAATATAATTTTCATCAATTTTGGCAGGATTTGATTAGTGCTCATCACTAATTAGTAATTACTAGTAGTGCTATTATAGTCAGGTTTCCATATCAAATCAATGTTTTTAATCTCTTTGGAGTATTGTATTGCATACCTTTTTATTTTTTTTCATTTCTTTTAGTAAAATGAGATAAAAGTTGAGGAATGTTAGTTTGGCTGGCTGGCTCGGTTTTGGACAAATCTTTTCAGGGGTCGGGCTATTCGGTTTGGAGCAATTCAGGCGAGATGTCGGATTTTTGGTTACTGGAGAAGTTTACAATATTTGTTTTTACATGTATAAATTGTCTATGATGACTTGATAAACTTCTAGTTTAAACTAAATTGACATAGCTCACCTAAATAATTCAATTATTTAATTTTCAACAATTATGTTTCAAGTCGTTAAATTGAACTACAAAAAAAATTGAATATTTAACCCACAAAAGAAGAAAAACACAACGGAGAAGCTTTAGATACAATTAAATAAATAATTGTCGATTAGCAATTAACATGTAATTAATTTGACTTTGCTAGTTTTCAGTGACCTCCAAAATGGTTCTTATCTCTTTTTTTTATTGTTGTACAAACAAAACAAGGAAAAGGAACAATACAGAAAATGGAAAGAGATAAAAGAGAAAAAGAAAAGATATATTTGTAAGTTAAGTAAACAAAAAATCAATTAACATCAAAGAGCATCATAGGAAAGAACATTACTTGATAAAAGGATATTCATAATTAATGTTCAATATGATTTTTAATTTTAAAAATAATAATTTGAAACCACATACAATTAATCAAGTTATAACAAACGTGGATGGAGATCCAAAAAGAGCATCATAGGAAAGAACATTTCTAAATTCAATTTACACATAAGTGCTGATGAAATTTTTACTGAATTGCTTATTTAATTTCTAAATTCAATTTCATTGTGTTGTTGGGAGTAAATAGATCAAAAATGAGTCTAGATCGATGACCCGTTACCAATTCATTTAGATGGTGGTTTGATCGATATTGAAGAAGAAGAAAATGATGACGCTAGCGATGAAGACATTAACGCCTCAGATAATAATAACAAAATTAGCGATGATGATGATTATGATAGTAATTGTGATTATTAGTGTGAGGTTCATTTACATAATTAGTAATATCATAATTGATGTAATTGTGTTGTATTTATTTATTAAAAATACTTTATTTTAATTTCTCATATGTTAGCTAGAGTTGGTGGCCGTACTTCATGAGGCTCCATCAGAACCTCTGCAGCATCACTGTCATCATCCAAGTAGCTTTTTTTTCTTTTTCTTGTTACACTAGAAACCAATGCAGCATCATTAGCATCATCCAAAACTGAAGAGTATCTCGTATCCTTTTCTTTCATGTTCCTCTAGAACCGAAAATTGGCAAATAAGAAACCAATGCAGCATCATTATCATCATCTAAAACTGAAGAGTATCTCGTATCTTTTTCTTTCATGTTACTCTAGAACCCAAAATTGGCATCCACGTAAAAACTAAAGAGTATATCGTATCCTTTTTTCTTTCATTTACTCTAGAACCCAAAATTGGCATGTGGCATCCACGTTTCTTTCATTTACTCTAGAACCCAAAATTGGCATGTGGCATCCACGTAAAAACTGAAGACTATATGGCATCCTTTTTTCTTTCATGTTATTTTAGAACCCAAATTTACTCTAGAACCCAACATTGGCATGTGGCATCCACGTAAAAACTGAAGACTATATGACATCCTTTTTTCTTTGCTGTTATTTTAGAACCCAAATTTACTCTAGAACCCAACATTGGCATGTGGCATCCACGTAAAAGCTGAAGACTATATGGCATCCTTTTTTCTTTCATGTTATTTTAGAACCCAAATTTACTCTAGAACCCAACATTGGCATGTGGCATCCACGTAAAAACTGAAGACTATATGGCATCCTTTTTTTTCTTTGCTGTTATTTTAGAACCCAAATTTACTCTAGAACCCAACATTGGCATGTGGCATCCACGTAAAAACTGAAGACTATATGGCATCCTTTTTTCTTTGCTGTTATTTTAGAATCCAAATTTACTCTAGAACCCAACATTGATATGTGGCATCCACGTAAAAACTGAAGACTATATGGCATCCTTTTTTTTTTTCCTTTTATTTTAGAACCCAAAATTGGCGTCAAAGAAAGTTAGCCGTTTACGACATTTGAACTAGTCTTTTTAAGATCGACTCCTCTGCGGTATACATACATTTCTCCTGCACATTAACAATACTCCGCTGCCGTCACTTGCCGTTTCTCAGATTTTTTTTATAAAATTTTTAAAAAGTAAAAATACAATAAAAAAACTTTTATATATATTATAAAATTTTTAAAAAGTGAAAATACAATGAAAAACTTTATAGAAAAGGGAAGCGACATAGGTTTTGAATACGAGATGTCTTCTTTTTACATATGAATCTCTATCTGAGATGTTTGGTCTCCACTAGCTGGGTGTCCCCGAGTTCTCCACACAAGACGTCTCCTTTTTATACTTGGATCTTCACCGCACCCCATGAACCAATAAAAACTTACCTTTAAGATTTGTATTATTTTGAAAGCTGTTATGTCCGTTTTAGTTTAAATAATTAATTTTATATTTCTTTCATATTTATAATTTATAATAAAATAATTATAATACACTCTCAAAAGTTTATACCTATCTAGGAAATCCCTCGGATGAGTCCCAGATCTTCCCGAACATGCTCAAGTTTGCAGAGGCTTGTGATATTCCAGCAGCTCGGGTGTCAAAGATAGGCGAACTGAGGGGAGCGATCCAGAAGATGTTGGATACACCTGGACCGTATTTGTTGGATGTGATCGTCCCACATCAAGAGCATGTCTTGCCCATGATTCCCAGTGGTGGGGCTTTCAAAGACGTAATCACTGAAGGCGATGGAAGAACTAAATACTGATAAACGAGCTCAGACGGAAGAACTAAATACTGATACACTCTCTCAAACGAGAGCTCGTCTATCTAGTATAAGCAGTCTTGTTTCCTTTGTGTTGGTAGTGTGTTTGTATTTAGCTGATGAGAATTGAATATTATGGTAGTTGCTTGATGATAATGTACTTTGCCTCAAAATGAGTATTTATAAATCTGATACTGATTAATCCGTGTAAGATTCTAATTGTTTTTGTAGCTATTATGCTTGGTGAAATATGTCGAGTTTTATATCTGCTCGTGTTTTCACGTATATAGTGACAGTGATACTGCAGTAGGTGTCGAAATTGGTTGGTGGGTGCTGTTTTGTTCGTATCTATAGCACTAGATCAAATATAATTTTCATCAATTTTGGCAGGATTTGATTAGTGCTCATCACTAATTAGTAAT
Source organism: Perilla frutescens (assembly GCA_026008535.1). NCBI lineage: Eukaryota > Viridiplantae > Streptophyta > Magnoliopsida > Lamiales > Lamiaceae > Perilla > Perilla frutescens. The sequence continues at coordinate 71,850,156 of BRKX01000001.1, forward strand.
TACTAGTAGTGCTATTATAGTCAGGTTTCAAAGACGTGATCACTGAAGGCGATGGAAGAACTAAATACTAGCGGTGGCGCTTTCAATTTCAAAGACGTGATCACTGAAGGCCATGGAGATCGTCTATCTACTCTATCTTGATTCTTTTTTTTTTTTTCATTTCTTTTAGTAAGATAAGATCAAAGTTTGAGGAATGTTAGTTTGGCTGGTACGATCGGTTTTATCAAATAATTGAATAATTTAATTTTCAATAATATGTTTCAAGTCCTTAAATTAAACTAGATCAAACATAAAATTTTGAATATTTAACTCAAAATAAAAAAAAATAAAAAAATAGAGAGGCTTTAGATACAAATAAATAAATAAATAAATGTCGATTAGCAATTAACATGTAATTAATTTGTCTTTGCTGGTTTTCAGTGACCTCCAAATGGTTCTTCTCTCTTATTTTAATCTTGTACAAACAAAAAAAGGAAAAGGAACAGTACAAAAAAAGGAAAGAGATAAAAGAGAAAAAGAAAAGATAGATTTATAAGTTAAGTAAACAAAAAATCAATTAATATCAAAGAGCATCATGGGAAAGAACATTACTTGATAAAAGGATATTAATAATTAATGTTCAATATGATTTTTAATTTTAAAAATAATAATTTGAAACCACATACAATTAATCAAGTTATAACAAAATGCAAATTCGAGGATCAAATGAGAGTTTAAGGTCTAAATATATATTAAAGAAAATTCAAATTCGGGAACTAGTGGGTAGATGAATGAAATATTAATTTTCAGTGAAAATATCTTTGATATTTTTATCAAAGTAGTAAAGAAAATATATAACACCCTCTTCCACCCTCTCCATTATTCTATAAAATCCCATCCCCATCCCTCAAAACAAACAGAAATAAAAATGAACATTCATTTCTCTCTTTCGATCTCTTTCTTTTTAGTGTCTTCAAATTCTTGGAAAAAAAAGGAAAACTTCTCACACACGTAGACAAACTCTCAGTCTTTATCTCTCTCTCACCCGTCGCCACTGTACTCCAAACAAAATAACCTCATTACCCTATTTTTCTCTTATCTTTTCTTGTTGCTCTAGAAACCCAAGACTGAAAAGGCTACATCGAAGTTAACAAGTGTTGGCAACCACATAAAGTTAGCTATTAAATTTGACAAAATGATATAAGGTCAAGTACAACATTTCAACTCCTCTGCTGTCTTTTTAATATATATATATATATATATATATATATATAGTTTATTTAAATACAATATATGGCCGCTTATATTATACACACACACACACATTTATATATATATATATAGACATTATAATATATCAATCTTATGGTAAATATATACACATATATACATATAGACGTTATAGTAAATTATAAAATAACAATTTAGATAAATACACATATTTAATATAATAATTTATGTCTACCGGCGTGTACACATAGAATAATTTGCACATAAATAATATAATACAATATACAAATATCTAAATATACATTTCGACAACAAATTAGTCTTATTAATTAACTAGAATGACCCACCGTGTGATGCACGGATAAGATATGCACAATTATTATAATTATTTTATTATAAATTATAAATATGAAAGAAATATAAAATTAATTATTTAAACTAAAACGGACATAACAGCTTTCAAAATAATACAAATCTTAAAGGTAAGTTTTTATTGGTTCATGGGGTGCGGTGAAGATCCAAGTATAAAAAGGAGACGTCTTGTGTGGAGAACTCGGGGACACCCAGCTAGTGGAGACCAAACATCTCAGATAGAGATTCATATGTAAAAAGAAGACATCTCGTATTCAAAACCTATGTCGCTTCCCTTTTCTATAAAGTTTTTCATTGTATTTTCACTTTTTAAAAATTTTATAATATATATAAAAGTTTTTTTATTGTATTTTTACTTTTTAAAAATTTTATAAAAAAAATCTGAGATATGTTCTTCTAAAAAAATATATATTAAACCATGAAGTTGTTTGGGAATAAAGAAACATCATATTTTCATTGTGGAAGTCACCTAACCAAATTTACATTAATTAATTATTATATTATTTTAATATGTAAATTATTAGTTATCAACTTAATTTAATATAAGATATAAAGTAATTAATATAATGAAAAATATTGCAAATATACATTAGTTAAATGCATTTTTTTTAATAAACAAACTAAATAACTTTTTAAAAGAAACCTAATAAACAATGAAAATATGGTCATATATCATCAATTCTCTGAAATTATATATTTGGATCCGTGAGTCAATAAAGAAAGATAAACTTTACTACACATGAAATACGAAATCCATTTTTTTGCTCAAGCGCACCCTTAACAAACTATACTAAAATACTTACCACCATAAATCAACTCTATTAAAAAATTATCTACACAATCAAATAAATCTATTTATATAATCCAATATATATATATATATATAACGATGTCCAATCAAATAAATATATAAATTATGGTGGAACATTGTGCAAACATTTATTATATAAATCATTGGAACTTAAAAAACTTAACAAAAATGCATTCCGATATTTAATTATCAAATATTAAATATTAATTAACAAAACAATACATACATTTAATCCTCATAATTTTTTAGATAAAAATTGATATTTCTAATCATAAATGCACGATCAAATTATTTTAAAATAAAAATATCGGTCATCTCTTATATGCAACATCGCATTATTTATTTCTCTCCCAATCTCCAATATTTTTTCGAGTGATTGTCGACAAAATAATAATAATAATAATAATAATAATAATAATAATAATAATAATAATAATAATAATAATAATATACTTCTCTTCGTTCAACTGTCTCCATAAATTTGATTCTCATACACGAACTGCTCCCCTGGCTCTATTTGATCTGTTTAGTGGAATCTACTTATCTTCTTACGTTCTTCACTTAATTCCACTACAAGATATTCCCATTTTCAACACAGTATTCAAATTATTACAGAACATTATATATAAGTAAATGTTTTAATTTTGTTGCGACTACTTACCTGTGACACAATCTTTCATTTAGCAATTACAATTTGGTTAAACACAACATTATAGTCTCAACAACTCTATTAGACCCCTAAGATGTTCCTAACCCTCATAATTTGCGAACAATTCAATTAGAAAACAACAACAATGTTATAATTTATAAATCAATATATGTACATAATTGATAAAAAAATAATTTACCAGATGTGATTACATGTTTCAGCCGTCTTTCAGCCGTGAGTGGATCACCTTCCCCATTGAAAGTCGGGAGATTATGGTGCATGAACTCCATCTCAATCCGTGGTCCTTGAACTTGCGGATTATTTGGCACCTCAGGCATAGCCAAGTTCACATTTCTCGGTCTTCCTCTTAGCATTCTGCAACAATTTAGATTCCTAATCGTTCAACACTTACAAATAAATTCTTATAAAAGAAACACAATTAATAAACAACCATCTCGCAAAAAAACGAAACATAAATAGATAAAGCATGTACTAAGAAAAAAAAAACTTATATATATCCGAATAGATGCCTTGAAATAGGACTCTTGTACAAAAGGGGATGAATGTTATACAAGCAATCTATACATCCGTAAAAAATATATATATGTCTAGTCTAGTAAATCAAAAGGAGGCTAGCTACTAATGCCTCATGTCGGAATGGTCTTATAAAATTGACAATGTTTCCAACCTACAAAAGCTACCGAGCTGACGAACAATAATATGTCAACTTCAGTATATACTAGACTACTCAAAATAGTACTACATAACAAACTAGTATATGAAACGCTCAACCATCGGCTCCCCCTCCAGATTCTCCTCCGGGTCCTCCTTTGAGTCATCCTCCTCCATAATCGGCTCCAACTGGGTCCTGGATGGACCTGTCTCATCATCATGTGGTCTCGCCCTCATATACGGCGGCTCTGGCTCTGGTGGAGCTGATCGATCCATCTCAATCGTCCTCTCAGCAGCCAAGATCAGTGTAAAAGACACTCTAAGTATAACTGAATCTGCAGCTTCATCAATCGCAGGCGTCAATCTAGGAACCCTACCTCGTCCATCTGTCCAAACTCCTAGGACATATGTGAAGAATCTCGAGAAATAGACTCTCTCAGCAAAAGTGGTCCGATCTCTATCTGAGAAATCATCTGCGGCTCTCGCAGCCCAAAGTCCCCAATCACGTGGTAGTCCGATCATATATCTTGACATGGCCTCCACCTCGGTGATAATACCTCTATCCGCGATATCATACCACAAAGTCACGAAACGTGCAGTGAACTTCGGCACGTTCTCTGTTGGTCGACATACGCAAGCACGCAGCTTCTCAATCTGCTCTTCCAACGTAACATGAGATCGGGGTCTCTTACGAGGTGTCACTCGGAACGACGCCATCTAATTAACATGTTTTTTTTAATCAGATTACATTATATTCCCACAAGTTCCTACAAGTTCAGCCTAAGTTCAACAACTATAGGCTAAGTTCATCTTACGTTCTCAAGTTCCAAGTTCAAGTACTCATCTAGAGCATAACATCATACACAGTTCAACAATCATAGTATGCAATCAGCATATCCACAACATTCATAAGTATGCACATAGCATAAATAAATGAGTTTCTCACATGTATGCAATCAAATAAACATAATTTTCGAAACAACTTCCAGTATCCTCATAGGCATATTTCATTCTAAAACAAATTCAATATTTCAACAATTAAAAAAAAAACTTCAAATATTTTAAAACCGCATAAAAATATGCGAACCTTTATGACTATTGCGTGAGTGACGAGTTGAGGGCTTATAATATCACACGGAAATTTTAAGAAACACGAATTAAATTGACCCAGCAGGTCTGCAGAGTTGCAAACCTGCTCTGATACCACTTTGTAGCGCCCCGGCCCCGAAAGACCGTAGAAATGAACGCCACGGGGATTGAAATTAAGAAGCGGGAAAGAAAGGGTAACCTTAACAGAAAAATTCAGAAATCAAACATGCATTATAATTATAAAATCCTAGTTCAACAATAATACGAAGATTAGAGTTATAGAATAATTTAACAACAATAACAACGAAAGTGCGGAAGCAAGACTTTGAACAAAAGAGAAGTCAACGGAAAAAAAACACATAATTAACAAAAGCCCGTTCCTCAGCATCGTCACTTCCACGTGCCAGTCTACAGACCTGAAAATGGTTTGAAAGATTTGGGCTGAGTACTAATGCACTCAATGGGCAAGTTTTCACAATGAAGTCTATGTAATTCATTTTCTAAAAGTGATATATCTGTATTTATGCATGTAGTGAAGCTTAGGAGGTTTTTAGAATATAAAGTAACCTAAGTTCACCAAAATATTTTATCATGAAGCGCTAAGTGTATAATCAGTCATTGCCCGCAACCTCTACTACATCATCAATGCGTAAGTTTTAAGAGTATCACCAATGAATATAACCGTTCATTTTAATCTTCACGACAAGAAATAGGGCATGACAAATAAAGCATGCATACTGGAGCTACTCACATTGACACAACGCTGGTATATGAGACTCCGAGAACATACAGTAGCACGTAAATATTTTTAATACAGATAATCATATATGCAATTTAAGCAAAGAATGTGATCCTAATTCTTTTATGACCATTCATGGTTTTGTTGGAAAGGTTTCAACTCAAGGAGTATGCCGATGTTTTCGGATTTTAATTCTGAAGTCAATTGAGTCCCCGGCAGTGAAAAACGTATTTGAAAGGTAAATGAATAATAACTTTTGCGTGCGTTCGTGTTTTGAGAAATTTACGAAATCCTCCTCGATGATCCGAGTCTAGTTCTGTCAAGCCCCTCTTTTGGGAAATGATTCAAGGATTCCGTTGGCGTTCACGGATTTCCATTCTGAGGTCAATCGAACGCTCGGGAGGAAAATCTGTCAGTCTGAGTGAATAGTAAAAAGTAATTTCAAAAAGGGAATCTCCCCTCGTCTTTCTTCTAACGACCCTGTCTTCTTCATAAAACAAGTTGGTTCACTAGTATTCGAGCCAACGAGTCTCCCAGTATTTTTAGATTTCGTGTCTGAGGTCATTCGGATCTCGACATCGAATAAAGCAGCTTTTAACCGAACCCAGGGTAACTTTTGCAGTGTTTCTGCACTGGAGTGGCTTCTCAAGGAAGCCAAACTTCCTCCTATAAATACGGGTCCACCCCTTTTGTTTTCACTTGCTCATTAACCATCCATTCACTTCTAAAGTCGAGGGAGTGAAAAGCTTTGGAAGCAGAGAGAGTTCTGCCGAAGTAAAAAGCGTTCTTCGGGAGTATTCCGCAAGACGACGAGCGGAGTGGCGTGGAAGGGATGCGGTGAGGGAATGTGCTAGGGGCGCCATTGGGTCGTAACAGGCGGCTCTGCTGCCGTTGCGACTCGATGAGACGCCGAGGCTACGGCGAGCGGTGGTTCGGCGGCGGCGCTGCGCCTCCGGCCACCTTGCCGGAAATCGTACCAGAAAAGAGAAGAAGGAGAGAAGGAAAGATTTCAGAAGCTACCTTGATTGAAAATGGAAAAAAAAAATGAATTTTAGGTTGAATAAATGTGTATTTATATTTATGCTTAATGGGCTAAGGCCTTTGGGTTTAATTAAATAACTGATGGGCTTCCTTTAAGTAAAATCTAGACAACCCATAGATAAATTATTGGGCTAAAATAATTATTCTCATACACAATCAAGCTATAATAATATAATTACTAACTACATTAAATTAATTTCTAAAGATCCTCTAAACATAAATTGACATAAGATACTAAGATAAAAATTAAGTTGAGAATCTAATTAAAATTTAATAATAAAGGTTTGGGGTATTACATCTTCGTTCAACTGTCTCCACAGATTTGATTCTCATACACAAACTGCTCCCCTGGCTCTATTTGATGTGTTTAGTGGAATCTACTTATCTTCTTACGTTCTTCACTTAATTCCACTACAAGATATTCACATTTTCAACACAGTATTCAAATTATTACAGAACATTATATATAAGTAAATGTTTTAATTTTGTTGCGACTACTTACCTGTGACACAATCTTTCATTTAGCAATTAAAATTTGGTTAAACACAACATTATAGTCTCAACAGCTCTATTAGACCCCAAAGATGTTCCTAACCCTCATAATTTGCGAACAATTCAATTAGAAAACAACAACAATGTAATAATTTATAAATCAATATATGTACATAATTGACAAAAAAATAATTTACCAGATGTGATTACATGTTTGTAAGTTAATATATCTAAATCATCATCGTAGTTTAGTATTACATTGCTAGAAATAATAAAACAAAATAAACTCTTAAAAAACAGAACAATAAAAAAATAATTAAATTCACTGCAATAAACATAAAAAATATCCAAAATGATAAACATCCAAATTTAAAACACATAAATAAATAACAAACCGATAAACAACCAAACATAAAAAAAGACCTCGAAATATGATAAAATCAAAACATACAAAAAAAAAGAACGTGGAAATTAATATATCAAATTGAATTGTCATACTTTTATTCTTGCTTTAAACTCATACGCAAGAAACAATCTTTGAATCGTAAATATACTTAATTTTATGATGTTTCAACAAATATAATCGAAACTGGAAAGTGAGAAAGTGGATTAGAGGTTTATTTTTTCATTTTAATTTGAATAATTAAGAATGAGAATTTATTGGGCTTTTGTTTTAACTTAACTTATTTCGATTTTTCTTTTATGTTAATTTGGCCATTTAAATTAGTTTGGGTTTAAGATTAAAAGATGATATATCCTATCTTAATAAAATATGATCATGTAGTTCTTTGATACATTTATCTAATGTATTAAATTGTTGTGATATGTTTTTTTTGTTTATATAAGTTTGTAAAATCTATACTATATATTAAAACAAAATAGTGCACAAATTTCGAGCAAAAAAATATCACTAAAAATTATTGCTTTTATATATTATTAATTTTTTTCATGCAATTAGAAATTACTAATAACATGTTCACATTCCACTAATTATTACGTGTTGTCCACTCAAAATCCAAACTAATAATTATAATAAAGGATGAGTTAATCGTCTAAATATAGTGACTTTTAATGCAAAAAATAAATGACCCAAAATTTTAATTCATATTTTTTAAATAATGTTTATTTTTAAGCCCGTTGATCGATCTAGATTTTTGGCATTCCAATTGGCGTTTCTGTCAATATTCATAAATTTAAAAAATAAATAATCATTACAATTTTTCAAACAACTATAACACATGAAGTGAGATATCAATTTGGACCAAATATGATCGTCTTAAATTTGGCCACGCAACGCGTGAGTGTAAAACTAGTAATATAATATAATATAATATAATATTGTGCTTAATTGTTATATCAATATATATATATATATATATAATGAATACTATATATCTAATATCGATCTATAATACATGTGTATATGTTTTATATGCACGAATATTTCTTTTACATGCTTATAGATTGTTTGTATTAAATAAAAAAAATTAGATTGATCAATTACCGAAATTACTAATATAAATTAATCAATACACTAATATCTTTCTATTTTAATGTAATTGATGATAGTAGTCACTAAAATTCCGTCTTTGAATGTGTATACATTTTATATATAAGAAGGGGAATACTAGATATTTTGGTACAATTAGTTAATTAATTATTATCATTACCATAATTAGTTTTGTGCGATTTAATGTAATTGATTACCATAATTTTTAAAACTTAAAAATTAAAATTTGCTCATGTGAGATGGATTGTCCATGTTTATAAATACTTGTTTGCTATAGTCAAATCTTTACTAATCTTTTATTTTTTTTATTGTTGATGCTATTTTTATTTGATCTATTATTTAATTTAAGGGTGATCTATGTGTATAAATTCCTCATCAGTCTTATTTTATTTTATAGAGAAATGCATACATTTGATTTTGTGCTTTTAAATGACATAGTTATATATTTTTTTTCTTGCATATTTTTTAAGCTCTAATAGTCATATTTTTTAATTATTTGCATAGTTGTGAAGTATTGACTCTATTTCTTTATATAGTGGTTCAATTCTACAATTTTGGTTGGATCAATGAGACACTACAATATTCCTATTTTATTTCCAAACAAAGAAAAAGGCATTAAAATGTTTATTTAAGGATTTCTATTCACTTTTCCGCATATTTTTTAGACCTTTTTTTTTTGTAATTTTTCATGTATAAAAAAGTCAGAAGGATTTTAAGCTAAAAAATCAAATTGGTTTGAAGATGATGAAGAATGATGGCATATATATAATGGAGAATGAAGACATGAACCATATTCTTCAGTTGAATAATTGTGATGATCGTTAAAAAGAAACATGGGGATTTAGAGATTCATCAAGTGAAAGGAAGAAGAACGATAGCCAAGAAAAGAAGAAAGATAAGATAAAATTTTATCGGACAAGAGCAGCGTGAGAGACCTCACTTTTAATTTATATTTTTGCCAAACTACTATTCCATCCAAAATTTTTATTCGGTTGTTGATTGGGTCCAAATTTACTATTTATATTTCCGGTTTATGCTCACTAGACACTACTTAGGACCACACCCGCAATTGGATGGGGTCAATTGTAGGAGTAATAAGCTTAACCCGAGTCGATCTCTCAAGGAAGACTTTATAGGAAAGAATTATCTAAAGGCTATACATGCTTTCAACAAGACAGCTAGAATAAAATCTAAACATTCTAACAAGGGGTTTGATGATGATTATGCTAGGAATTCAAAATAGACAACTAAGCAAGACAATTAAATGCAAATACACAAATTAAATCAAGATTGGAGGAAATAAGTTTGATTAAGGTATTAGGGTGTAGATTCTCTCAATGATTTTATCACTATCCTTTATTCAAGTCAATAATGCTACTCTCACAAGTACGATAGACCCTTACAATTAGTTTAACTTCAATTCCTGTCACCGTCTATCCGTTAAACCACTCTTAGCTATATCATACATGCAAAATTAACATATTAGGCTTAGGAACTCCATCCACCTAACGTCGAAGGAACCAATTTCCGGATTTAGATTCACAATCAAGACTCCTCTAAATCATATCAATGTTCAAGTAGTGATCAAGTACCTAAACATGAAAAAGCACGATTTCAACAACAACAGTCGACAAGAACAAGCATAGATCAAAACCACATCGATCCTCTACCCCATAATAAAGCGATTAGCCACTAAACATGCTCAAAAATATAAGAACACCATCTCATAAATCAAATGTAAATGAAGATAACTTCTTACAATATTGTATATCCTTCAAGAGTTTTGGGACAAATCCCCACAAACATCCAAGAAATCTAAAGAAAAACACAAGATAAACCTCCTCCGAGCTTAGCTTCCGCGGATGGCTCGTCGTTGTCTATCTCGTGTTTTCTCCGTCTCCCTTGGTTTGATTCCCTTGCTCTTCCTTTCTTCTCTTCTCTTAAGTGAAGGTGAGGGTGTGAAAATGGTGAGGAGATGGTGTAGAGACTTAGTGTGTGTGAAATGAGAGAGAATGGAGAGAATGGTAGGGGTGAGAGAGTTGAATGGAATGAGGGTGAATGGTATGGTTCTGAATCCCTAAAAATCTCTAATAGATATGAGAGAGAGAGAGAGAGAGAGAGAGAGAGAGAGAGAGAGAGAGATCCGTAAGAGGGAGAGAGAGAGAAGGTGATGGGAGTTGATGGTAAGAGATCAATTAATGAAGGGATTTTGTGGAAGATTTGGTGTCAAAAAGTCCACTCTAGAAGTTAGGTAATGATAAGCTACAAATTCTAGGAATTAAAAACAATGCCGCTCAAACTAGTCCTTGAACTGATGTAAATAGAATCAGTTGGAACTGAGTGAAAAGGAGTGGAGTTACATATGAGGGAAAAACTGGACCCGAGAAGGAGAGGGAGCAGCCCGCGCACCGGCGGGCTGTAGGGGCACCGCGGGACGCACAACGCACGGCGGGGGCTAACCCCGCGGGGCTGGGGCGCGCGGCGGGGGCGGTTGGACAAATTTCCTCCAATTTTAGTCTTATTAATTAATTACTTATAAGCTAACTTTTAAATTACAACAAATTTCGTCCAATTTTAGTTGGTTTATGTGTTGCTTAAATTTTAAAACGTTTAAGGTTGATTGATGAATGTTTATCTATATTGTCTTTAAAATAGTAAGTTTAGGATTTTTCTGCCTAAACAAACGTACTAAATATATATTAATATAATATAATATAATATAATAATTTTCACACACATAATATAATATAATATAATATAATATTGTGCTTAATTGTTATATCAATATATATATATATATATATAATAAATACTATATATCTAATATCGATCTATAATAAATGTGTATATGTTTTATATGCACGAATATTTCTTTTACATGCTTACAGATTGCTTGTATTAAATAAATAAAAAATAGATTGATCAATTACCAAAATTACTGATATAAATTAATCAATACACTACTATCTTTCTATGTTAATGTAATTGATTATAATAGTCACTAAAATTCCGTCTTTGAATGTGTATACGTTTTATATGTAAGAAGGGGAATACTAGATATTTTGGTACAATTAGTTAATTAATTAGTATCATTACCATAGTTAGTTTTGTGCGATTTAATGTAATTGATTACCATAATTTTTAAAACTTAAAAATTAAAATTTGCTCATGTGAGATGGATTGTGGATGTTTATGAATACTTGTTTGCTATAGTCAAATCTTTACTAATCTTTCATTTTATTTTATTTTTTATCATTGGTGCTATTTTTATTTGATCTATTATTTAATTTAAGGGTGATTTATGTGTATAAATCCCTCATCAGTCTTATTTTATTTTATAGAGAAATGCACACGTTCGTTTTTGTGCTTTTAAATGACATAGTTATTTTTTTTTCTTGCATATTTTTTAAGCTCTAATAGTCATATTTTTTAATTATTTGCAGAGTTGTGAAAGTATTGTCTCTATTTCTTTATATAGTGGTTCAATTCTACAATTTTGGTTGGATCAATGAGATACTACAACCTACAACATTCCTACATTATTTCCAAACAAAGAAAAAGGCATTAAAATGTTTATTTAAGTATTTCTATTCACTTTTCTGTATATTTTTTAGACTTTTTTCTTTGGTAATTTTTCATGTATAAAAAAGTCAGAAGGATTTTAAGCTAAAAAATCCAATTGGTTTAAAGACGATGAAGAATGATGGCATATATATAATGAAGAATGAAGATATGCACCATATTCTTCAGTTGAATAATTGTGATGATCGTTAAAAAGAAATATGGGACTTTAGAGATTCATCAAGTGAAAGGAAGAAGAATGATAGCCAAGAAGAGAAGAAAGATAAGATAAAATTTTATTGAACAAGAGCAGCGCGAGAGACTTCACTTTTAATTTATATTTTTACCAAACTACTATTCCATCCAAATTTTTTATTCGGATGTAGAAACATTCCTATTAATATTGTTCTAGTTTTATTCTAACTTAATGTTAAGTTGTGTAAAATCTAACGTTTTATATTCAAACTAAAATGAACAAATATTTGTTAAGAATTTAGAATAATGTACTGACGTACCCAAATATATAGCCTGATATGCCAACGTTTTTGTTGTTTAATTAGCATTTTTTTTTAGTTTGTGTACCAAAAAATACAATTATTAACTTTGATGCTCTTAATGATCATGGGATGAGATCCTCTATTGCACTTTCTGTGTTTCTCTATTACACACTCTTTTTTTTTTTATTTTTTTATACCTTAGTTTGATTTACACTTTTTATTTATGATCCATTATGCCAAATTAATGTGTACTGTATTTTTTTAGTTTTTAATCATTAATTGATTACTTAAAAAATTTAATACTAAAAAATTATAATATACCCTAATTGTGTAGGATGAACCCTACATAACAAGTGTAAAATTATACTAAAGCATAAAAAATTGGAATCATAAAAAATTAAAAAAATTGAGTGTGCAATAAGGAATGCAACACAAAATGTACAATATATAATTTCGCGTCCTTAATCATTCTGTTATATATACTAATTGAATACCATCAGTGGTGGTCCTGAGGCAATGCGAAAGGTACGCCGCACATGGGCCAATAATATATAAGGGCACGAAAAAATAAATACCTTATGTAACTAATTATGTTAATTATTTTAAGTTTTTTCCATATATAAATAAATATATATAAATCCACTTCATTTTTTGAAGTCCAAATCATTTCTAGGCTATTACTTAAGGTTTAAATTTATTATAATTTTTTACATTGATTACAAAGCCTTGTTAATTATCTAATTACAAGATTCTAATTTTTTTTACTCTTCGCATGTGTGTTATATCAAATTATTAAATATTTTTTAGTAAACTATTTTAAACTCGTGCAAAGTATGTGCATTTTTCTACTTTAATAGGAATATTTTAATATAATGTAGACTCTAATAAAATATTTTTCAACCAATATATTTTACATTTAAAAATATCTATTAATAATAATATTAAAATATTTATATTTAATAATATTGTTAAATATCTTTTTAGTATAACTATTTTAAACATGTGCAAAGTACGTGCATTTTTCTAGTGTGATATAATATACACTCTAATATAATAAATTTCAACAAGTGCACTTCACATTTTATTTCATTTTATATTAATATTTATTATATTTGAAATATTTAATAATATGATATATTAGAACTAGTTTAATCATGTGCAAACTACGTGCATCTTTCTAGTATAATAAATATTTTCATATTTACTCTGCTATGTTCACATGCTAATGCTCTTTTATATATATACTGCATATATATATATATATGTATGTATGTATACTTTAATAACATATAATAAGTATATTTTATATATTATGTAATTTGTATATTAATATTTATTATTTTACACAAATGATATTTCTAAAAATATGAATAGTAGATTTATTTATTATTTGAAATAGTTATTATTATTTTCCAAAAAATATTTCTCATGCCATGTTTTCTCAATGCATTTTGAAAAAAATAAACCAATAAAAAAGTAGGTGAACACTAAAGTTAACAATGAAAATAAAAATATTTGAAAAAATAAATAAATATTAATATAATAAAGCATTACATTTTTCATAAATATAATATATTATCTTACAATATTATTTAATGGTGATATACTTGACAAACTCAATTTTTAAAAAATAAAACTATTTTATCAAAGTCATAATAGATAGGGGCACTCGTTTTCTTTTTTGAATAGGGCACTTGAAATCTCAGGGTCGGCCCTGAATACCATACACGATACATCTATATTGATAGGCAACTTACTTCCTTCAATAAGCATGCTGCTTTATGAATTGTTAATTAAAAATGTGTAATATTCCATATAAAAATAAATTCAATAAGTATCATTTACAGATGCAATTCATTTTTAAAGAAAATTATAATAATTGTTTAAGTAAACATAATAACTATTTTTAAAATTCTTTTTATAATTTTGAAACATTCTTTACAAAAATATATTTATTTTTATTTGGGTTGGCATAAGCAACACATATATATAAATAACTTAGAACAAAATGAAATGGCTCGATTGAAAAAATTTGAGCAGCGTAAAGCTCATATATTAATGTAGTAATATATATAATTGAATTTATATATTGTAGCATATATTTTAATGTGGTATTGAATATATTTATGTATGTTTATATAATATTTTAATGAAGTAACAAATGTATATATATTATATATATATATTTATAACTTATTCGATAGAATAAAAAAATTGAGTAATTCTTTTGAAAGAGATCGATTTTGACAAATAATTTACTATGCATATAATTCATCCTATTCCAATACTGTGTCTTAATTAATATATATATTTTTACATGTTCTATATCTAAACATTAAAATTATTTTTTCCTTTTCATAAATTATAGTATGAATTTAACCTTTTATTTTATAAAATATAAATTATGTGCATCACATATGGAAAATACTAGTAATTTTACAAAAGAATAATGTTTTGCACCAATTTAATCACAATGTTTTTAAACTCGGATCGGACATCAAACCGGTCAGTTTACTAGGTCACTGGGTTATTAGTTCGATCGGTTGAACCATTTTAAAAAAATCGAATGATCCGTTATATGATATTTATTTATATTTTATTTATGTACAGGTTAAAATATAAAATAAAATAAACAAACTTGTATCATGATAAATATATTAAATTAAGTTTAAAAAATGCACTTAATTTATATCAATGCTAAGTAAATAAAGTGTTTATCAATATTTTTCCATAAGTTAAACAATTAAAAATATAGTAATTATTAAATTAAAATAAACATAGAACATCAAAATATTAGATAATGAGAAGATATATAATTAAATATCAAAAAATTAAATATTAATTTTATTTATAAAGAATATTGTATAATTAATAACAATTAAAACATTGCTCATCTTTATTTTATAAGTCATTATTTTTTATTTTATTTCTTCTCTCCATTTATTTTAACTAAAATGATAAATTAGATGTATTTTAAACATTTATTTTAATTATATACTAAACATTGATTTTAATTAAAAAGAGATTTTGTTATTTTCAAGTTGCATATAATAATAATAATAATAATAATAATAATAATAATAATAATAATAATAATAATAATAATAATAATAATAATAATAATAAGCACAGTTGGTTAAGTGCATAATACAAAATTGTATATTTTTTGGAGATTGTGGGTTCGAATCCTTCTTATGCATGAAAGAATTAAATATGAACCGGTTTGATCTATTCGACCAGTTTATACCAGATTTAAGAGGTTCGATCGATGAAATCGTTCGAATTAATTTAAAATTCTTTTTCTCTAATATACAATGATCAATTTCATGTAGTAAAGCCTCCATATCTTTTGATCTTTTACAATAATAGTAGCAAAAACAAAAATAATAGTAGCACGGAGAAGGCACAAGGGTTCCATATCTTTTGATCTTTTACAATAATAGTAGCAAAAACAAAAATAATAGTAGCACGGAGAAGGCACAAGGGTTTCATCATTGTTTAGCCTTTAAAGATAAACAGACACTTATTAGCAAACACTAGAAAATAAGAATTAGATTTTAAATCAGATAAACTTAACTCAATCTTTGACCAAATAATTTCTCAAAGGTACTATAATTACACAATCAAAAATCAAATTCACCAATATCTTTTTAGTGTTATGGGACGAGGTTCCTATATTCTTCTTTATTACTTGTTTAATTTGTATGGGACGAGGGCCCCTGAATCTCTCTAGAGTATATGAATGAATTGTTGGTGTTGTTGGTATTTTTTATTTTTTTATTGGTATTGGTTGATTAGATGAATATAGATCAATTAGCGTAGAGTCGAAAACTTAGGACTATGAATTACACATAGGTGCTGCCGAAATTTTTACTGAATTGATTATTTAATTTACAAATTCAATTTGATTGTGTTGTTGGTGTTGTTTATTTTTGTTGGATTTGTTGGTATCGGTTGATTAGATAAACATAGATTAATTAGCATAGAGTCGAGAATTTGGGATTATGATTTACACATAGGTGATGCCGAAATTTTTACTGAATTGCTTATTTAATTTCTAAATTCAATTTCATTGTGTTTTTGGGAGTAGGTAGATCAAAAATGAGTCTAGATCGTCAATAGATGATAACCCGTTACCAATTCATCTAGATGGCGGTTTGATCGATATTGAAGAAGAAGAAAATGATGACGCTAGCGATGAAGACATTAACGAGTCAGATGATAATAATATTAGCGATAATGATGATTATGATAGTGATGATTAGTGTGAGGTTCATTTGCATAATTAGCAATATCATAATTGATGTAATTGCGTTGTATTTATTTATTAAAAATATTTTATTTTAATTTCTCAGATGTGAGGTAGAAGTGGTGGACGTACTTCACAAAGCTCCAGCAGAACCTCTGCAATATCGGTATCATCATCCAAAAGTGAAAGGCTATATCGTAGCTTTTTTCTTTTTCTTGTTACTCTAGAAACCCATGCAACATCACTGTCATCATCCAAAACTGAAAGGCTATATTCTAGCTTTTTCTATTCTTGTTACTCTAGAAACCCAAAACTGAAAGGCTATATCGAAGCGAACAATTGTTGGCATCCACATAAAGTTAGCCATTAAATTTGACAAAATGGTAGAAGGTGAATTATGACATTTCAACTGCTCTGTGTCTTTTTAAGATCGGTATCCATTTACTTTGTACATGCATTTCTCTTCCACATTTTAACTCTATAACAATACTCCACTGTCGCCGTCGCTTGTCGTTTCTCTACTCTATCGACCGACGCGCACCCTATGCAGCGACAACGAAGAAATGCACGTACAAAATAAATTACCTAGCGCGCGCTGGAGCGAGCGCACAGTGGCAGCGCGAGGGATACGTGCCCACCCGCAGGCCTATGTGCTGGCCGTAGCGCGTGCGTTCGGCGTGCGGCTTGGGCACCCGGGATGCAGTAGCTTCACACCCCAACCTAGGTGCCGGGATTCTAACAACGCTCGGTAAAAAAATACATATATTTTTGTTCGATTGATTTTTTTACTTTTATTTTTTACCACAAACTAGACTTGTATCTCGGTCTAGTTGTTTTAAAAACTCAAATAAATTATATTGAAAATTTCAATTTTAAATTCATTATTTTTAAATATAGTATAATACGGTAAATGTTTGTAAAAAATTCAAATATATTAATACAACTATCAAATTATTATCTCTTTTTTTTATATGAAACTACACTCGGGTTGCTTTCAAATGGTCCGTGTTTCAAAATTTATTTCATACGAACAAAAAAATGAAAAATATTTGAATATGAGGAAAATACATATCTCACAAAAAAATCATTTTTCCATAATTGTACAAAATTAACTGTTATTACTTGGTTCGAACTACAATTTGAAGCCTATACCATTCAAAAGATATACGGGTGTAGTCTCATTTAAAAAAATCGAGAAACCATTTGCTTATCATTTTGAATATATATGATATTTTTTAGTCAAACTTGCCTACATTTAAGCGTAAATTGAACAATAAATTCAACAAATATTAATAAGTCACAATATAAAAGAAAACTACTAAAAAACAAAACATACATTGTTATTGAGGTATAATGGTACTTTCATCCGTGCTAAACTTAAAAATTGTAAAAGCTATGTCAGTCAGTTGCGGAAATATTGTACCTGACGATATCATCTCCACAAACTTCAGTGCATATAGGCCACAACTAACCCCGTCGATTTATTTGTAAATACCATTTTCTTCAATTGTTTTGATCTTCCACTCAGTATACTTGGCGTTTAATTCTTCCTGACAATCCCAAAAGCCACAATATTTAAGAAGTTGTGAAAGAATGCGCACCAACGGTGTCAAATAATTAATTCAGAATTGTCTTATCTCTTTTGTCTAGTTGTGCCACGTAGAGTCATAGAGATAGATGGTACACTCGGGGAAGACGGCTAATGTTGTAGCCCAATGAGAATCGAGATGTGCCACAAATAACACCTATATAAAATCCATTCACAACTGATTAGTACACAATTATGAAACATTAAAAAAAAGTACATTCTGTAATGTAAAATGGAGTTTTATTTACTGTGTTATAATTGTACCAGGATTTCAATGGATGCCAACCTGGTATAAGGCCACTCACATATTCTGAAAGACCCAGAAGATCCTCATCAGAGATAATTTCTTCAGTCTCCTTATTGAGCTGAGAATCCCCATCGAATAAATGGTATTGTTTAAATACCTTACAAATCCATTCATAATAAAACATAAAACCAGGTTAATTCAAATGAAAAATAGAGAAAACCAATAAAATTACAAATCAATACCATGAATCCGGTGTAAGTCAAAACAATATCCGTAATTTGATGAACTCTCGTAGCAAATGATGGGTCACCCATATTTGGATAGACGAATTGAGAGGGCGATCCAGAATATGTTGGATAGGCATGGACCGTATTTGTTGGATGTGATCGTCCCACATCAAGAACACGTCTTGCCTATGATTCCCAGTGGTGGGGCTTTCAAAGACGTGATCACTGAAGGCGATGGAAGAACTAAATACTGATAGACGAGCTCAGACGAGAGCTCGTCTATCTAGTATAAGCAGGAAGAGGTACCTTCCTCTATCTTGTTTCCCTGTTGGTATTGTGTTTGTATTTAGCTGTTGAGACTCGAATATTATGGTAGTTGCTTGATGATAATGTACTTTGCCTCAAAATGAGTATTTATAGATCAATTACTGATCAATCCATATTGTTGTAAGATTCTAGTGTAGAATTCTTTGGCCCCTTAGAGCTTGTGGACTGATTGGTTTTGTAGATGTTATGCTTGGTGAAATACGTTGAGTTTTATATCTGTTCGTGTTTTCACGTGTATAGTGATAGTGATACTGTAGTAGGTGTGTATTTCACTTGGTATAGCATCTAAAAGTCAAAATTGATTGGTGGGCACAGTTTTGTTCGTATCTAAACCACTAGATCAAATATAATTTTCATCAACTTTTGCAGGATTTGATGAGTGCTCATCACTAATAACGAGTAGTGCTATTATAGTCAGGTTTTCATATCAAATCGATATTTTTTAATCTCTTTGGAGTATTGTATTGCATACCTCTTTTTAATTTCTTTTAGTGAGACGATATAAAATATTCCCCTATGTTCACATGCTAATGCTCGTTTATATATATACTGCATATATATATATATAAATATATATATGTATATTTTAATAACATATAATAGGTATATTTTATATATTATGTAATTTGTATATTAATATTTATTATTTTACACAAATGATATTTATAAAAATATAAATAGAAGATTTATTTATTATTTGAAATAGTTATTATTATTGTCCAAAAACTATTTCTCATGCCATGTTTTCTCAATGCATTTTGAAAAAAATAAACCAATAAAAAAGTAAGAGAAAACTAAAATTAACAATGAAAAT
The DNA here is from genome assembly GCA_026008535.1 of Perilla frutescens. Classification (NCBI taxonomy): domain Eukaryota; kingdom Viridiplantae; phylum Streptophyta; class Magnoliopsida; order Lamiales; family Lamiaceae; genus Perilla; species Perilla frutescens. The sequence continues at coordinate 71,870,250 of BRKX01000001.1, forward strand.
AAAAATATTTGAAAAAATAAATAAATATTAATATAATAAAGCATTAGTACTTTTTTCATAAATATAGTACATTATCTTACAATATTATTTAATAGTGATATACTTGACAAATTCAATTTTTAAAAAATAAAAGTATTTTATCAAAGTCATAATAAATAGGGGCACCATTTTTCTTTTTTGAACAGGGCAAAGTCATAATAAATAGGGACACCATTTTTCTTTTTTGAACAGGGCACTTACAAATTTATACATTTTAAATAAATTTTCGTGTTTGGCTGGTTCGAAAATCGAATGATTAGGTTCAAAAATTTTCAGATCAAAGAAAATTTAGTTCGAATTAGTTCAGACCGGACAGTCTGATAGGACTTATAAGTGGAAACAAGATGACTCGTGGTATGGGGATTAGACAGTTCAATTCACAAAACAAATTAGGAGGAAGTTTGACGTTTACCGAGTACATTTTATATCCAAGTAGTGAATTATTTTTCAACTTGGCGTGAAGGGCCTAGAGGAAATTTTAATTAAAAATATAATGAACAACCTAATTAACTTAATTAATGCACAAAACAACGTTATGATTTAGGTAATTAATATAATTATCTTGAAACGGTTTTCCTTATATTTTATACTTAAGAGGAACATTTTATATAGGGCTGGCAAAAAATACCTTCATACCTTCATACCGTCCATACCGTATCGAAAAAATATCGAAGATACCGATATTTACGGTATACCGATTTTTCGGTAAGGTATGATACCTTACCGGAATTTTACGGTAAGATAACGGTATGGATTTTCAAAAATTAAGGTATACCGGTGTATTCCGAAAGTTCGGTATACCGTCATATATCGGTATATATCGTCACACCATACCAAAGTATATGCTGAAGTGAAGGTATATACCGATGTACCGGTATATACCATCATACCGTACAACGGTATATGTCGAATTGAAGGTATATATCGTTATACCGTTATATACCTTCACTTCGGCATATACTGTGGTACGGTATGACGGTATATATCGATACATACCGTGCTTCAAATTTAATATATATATATATATACATATAATACAATATTTAATAAATTTATCATAAAAGTTATGTTTTGATATTTAATTTTATATCTAAATTATATCTAAAATTGAACTATTTAGAATTAAATGTGATAAATATTGATCTTCTATTTTTTTGATCAATAAAATTAAAAGTTAAAATGAATTATCAATAAAATTAAAATATAAGGATGTATACGTAAATTATAAGATATAAAATTATTTCAATAGAATAAAAGATAAATTAAATTATATAATGCACAATAATCTTTTAAACTTCATAAATATTTAAAACTAAAAGTTAACAAGAATGATTGAAATGATTAAAAGAAAATGAGATATATTATATAAAAATATATAATACGTAGTTTGTTCATCGTAAAAGTTCATAAACAGATAATATTTAATATAATTTAATAATTAAATTATAACTGAAAATCAAATAATATGAAATCAAACGTAATAAATAATAATTATATTATTTTTTAATTTTTAAACTATAAGTTATGATGAATGATCTAAACATTTTAAAGAAAATGAGTTATATTATTCAGTAATATAATATTTAGGCTTTAATATGTTTATTATGAAAGTTTTCAAAATTATTAAATTTCATATAATTTAATACTTAAATTAGAACTACAAATTCATCAATTTGAAATCAAATGTTATTGATAATCTTTTATACTTTTTTAAACTTTAAACTAAAAGTTATGATGAATAGTAAAGAAAAATATAGTAAATTAAAATATTATATACAATATTATAATACTTAGTATGTTCATAATAAAAGTTTAGAAAAATATTATATTTCATATAATTTAATACAAAACTCCTAACTAAAAATTGAACAATGTGAAATCAGATGTAATAAATAATAATGTCATATTCTTCTTTATTCTTTAGACTAAAAGCTATGATAAATTATCAAAAAAATTGAAATAAAATGATATATGATATAGAATGCTATAATTCCATCATAAACATTTAGGAAAATATTATATTTCATATAATTAATACAAAACTTGTAACTAAAAATTGAACAATATGAAATATGATGTAATAAATAATATTCTTATATTATTCTTTAATTTTTAGACTAAAAATTATGATGAATTATTGAGAAAATTAAAATTAAGTGTAATATTGAAGTGTATTATTTAATCTATTTATGTTTTTATAAATGAAGTGCATTATTGATTAATGTTTCTTTATGCATGTATTTTCTTACTAAATATTTTTTTTAGTATAACAATATATTCGATATACTGTAAAATGTCGGTATGATACAGACCGAAATATTGATAAAATAAAGTATATCGAAGTAAGGTATACCGAACTAAGGTACGGTAAGGTATACCGAAATAAAGGTATGGTAAAGGTATGCATTATGTGTCATGCCGAACTTAAGGTATACCGAACTAAGGTATACCGGAGGTAAAGGTACGGCAACGGTATGATTTTTGTCATACCGTAAGCTAAGGTAAGGTATAAGGTATGACAAAAAAAGTAAGGTATGCCGTACCTTGACACCCCTAATTTTATACGTGCAAGTAATTGCTAGTGTTTTTTGAACCACAAAATCGCCTAACATAAATCCAGACTAGCCGGCCATTAATTAATTAATTAATTAATTAATTAATTATTATTATTATTATTATTATTATTATTATTATTATTATTTTGTTACGACGTCAATCCCGAATGAGATCCTGTATTTCAATTTGATTTTGCATCTTGTGTATTCCAATATTTGTATTCATCCCATGTGTATTTAAAACATTAAATAACTATCCACTAAAAAAAATTAAATACACATAGCATGAATAATGGTTGAAATACAAGATAAAATACCAAATTGGAATAGAGAATCTCGTTTGGGGTAATCATATTCGAGAGTGCGCACTAGTTAAATTCCACATTAAATAACTATCCACTAAAAAAATTAAATACACAACATGAATAATTGTTGGAATACAAGATAAAACACCAAATTGGAATAGAGAATCTCGATTGAAGTAGTTCAATCCCACTTTCATGTGCAATAGTTTATAAACCACATGAAAGAGATACACCACATTTAAAATCCGGTATGACATATTCGCACCCAGCCATGTCAATTTATGAAAATTGAACTCAAGATCATGAATAAATAGGGGCACTATTTTTATTTTTTAAACAGGGTACCTGAAATCTCAGCACCAAAGTTGACACACAAACAAGATCACATGTCCTATGAGGCTATGAGTAATTAAGCAAAGGAAATGACACTAATACAAAAGTAGTGCTACCATTGAGGTGAATGTAATTCTCTTACAATAGTTTTCCTCTTCTTTTATGCATGCCTTGAATAACAAAAACGTGATAAATATAGAAATCCGTCAAATTAGGTAAAGTAAAATTAAAATAGTTCAACAACCGCATAGGGTTATTGTTAATTTGTTAAAATTAACATTTTAGGCGGTCATTAATTCACAAATTTATACATTTTAAATAAATTTTCGTGTTTGGCTAGTCCGAAAATCGAATGATTAAGTTCAAAAATTTTCGGATCAAAGAAAATCTAGTTCGAATTAGATCAAATCAGACAGTCTGATAGGACTTATAAGTGGAAACAAGATGACTCGTGGTATGAGGAATTACACAGTTCAATTCACAAAACAAGTTAGAAGAGGAGAGAAATGAAGATGTTAGGAGGAAGTTTGATGTTTACTGAGTACATTTTATATCAAAGTAGTGAATTATTTTTCAACTTGACGTGAATGGCCTAGAGGAAATTTTAATTAAAAATAGAATGAACAACCTAATTAACTTAATGCACAAAACAACGTTATGATTTAGGTAATTAATATAATTCTCTTGAAACGGTTTTCCTTATATTTTATACTTAAAGAGGAACATTTTATACGTGCAAGTTGCTAGTGTTTCTTGAACCACAAAATCGCAAGGCTAACATAAATCCAGACTAGCCAGCCATTAATTAATCAATTTATTATTATTATTATTATTATTATTATTATTATTATTATTATTATTATTATTATTATTATTATTATTATTATTATTATTATTTTGTTACGACGGCAATCCCGAATGTGATCCTGTATTTCAATTTGATTTTTCATCTTGTTTATTCCAATATTTGGATTTATCCCATGTGTATTTAAAACATTAAATAACTATCCACTAAAAAAAAATACACATAGCATGAATAATGGTTGGAATGCAAGATAAAATACCAAATTGGAATAGAGAATCTTGTTTGGGGTAATCATATTCGAGAGTGCGCACTAGTTAAATTCCACATTAAATAACTATCCACTAAAAAAAAATTAAATACACAGCATGAATAATTGTTGGAATACAAGATAAAACATCAAATTAGAATAGAGAATCTCGATTGAAGTAGTTCAATCCCACTTTCATGTGCAGTAGTTTATAAACCACACAAAAGAGATACACCACATTTAAAATTCGATATGACATATTCGCACCAGCCATGTCAATTTATGAAAATTGAACTCAAGATCATGAATCTCAAACGTATACAAATATTCCACCACTTAATTTATCGAATTTGATTAGACCAAACTTTCAGTTAATTTTCTCTCTTTATAAGAATCTAAGATTTCCATTTTCAGAAAACAAAAATAATCCATGTTTCCCCTCCAATTTTTTGTACGTGCATTCAATTCATCTACTTCTCTTCCTCCGCCGCTCGCCGTCGAAAATGGCCGCCACCGCTTCCATTTGCTCCTCCCCCTCCCCATCCATCTCCAGAAACTCTCCAATCCTCACTAAGTCGAAGCTCCTCTCCCGATTTACTGTTCCATTTCCTCACAAACCCCAGAGCTCCACCGCCGCCTCCGCCGCCATCTCCCGCCGCCGCCACCTACAAATACCAAACGTCACATCTTCTCCTGCGACGTCCACCTCCCGATTTGGCCCCCACGACCGACGCAAGGGCAGCGACGTCCTCGTGGAGGCGCTGGAGCGCGAGGGCGTCACCGTCATCTTCGCCTACCCTGGCGACGCGTCGGCAGAGATCCACCAGTCTCTCACGCGCTCCAACACAATCCGCAACATCCTCCCCCGCCACGAGCAGGGCGGCGTCTTCGCCGCCGAGGGCTATGCCCGCACCTCCGGAAACCCCGGAGTCTGCATTGCCACCTCCGGCCCCGGCGTCACCAATCTGGTCTCCGGCCTCGCCGACGCCCTCATGGACAGCGTGCCGTTGGTGGCGATCACCGGCCAAGTCCCCCGCCACCTCATGGGTAAAAACTCCTTCCAAGATACCCCCACAGTCGAGCTAACTAGGCCAATCACGAAGCACAACTATCTCATTCTAGATGTTGATGATATTCCCAGAATTGTGAAAGAAGCCTTCTTTATAGCCCGGTCGGGCAGGCCCGGCCCGGTTCTTATCGATGTTCCCAAAGATATTCTACTGCAGACGACGATTCCGAAATGGGATCAACCAATGTTATTAGGTGGGTATTTGTCTCGTTTGCCTAAACCCCCCAGCGAGGTGGTGTTGAAGAAGATGATCACATTAATATCGGAGTCGGAAAAACCAGTGCTTTACGTCGGAGGTGGTTGTTTGAATTCGAGTGAGGAATTGAGAAAATTCGTGGAGCTCACCGGAATACCAGTTGCCAGCACGTTGATGGGGCTGGGTTGTTTTCCCGGATCAGATGAGAATCTAGGGTTGCAAATGCTCGGAATGCATGGCACTGTATACGCAAATTATGCAGTGAACGAGAGTGATTTACTGCTTGCATTTGGTGTTAGGTTTGATGATCGCGTAACTGGTAAGTTGGAGGCATTTGCTAGTAGGGCTAAGATAATCCACATCGACATCGATTCAACAGAGATCGGGAAGAACAAACAACCGCATCTCTCAATCTGCGCGGACATCAAGCTAGCTCTGCGGGGGTTGAATTCGATTCTGCTGTCGAAACATGATACTTATAATAAAAATACGCCGGACTTCTCACCGTGGATGGATGAGTTGAAGAAACAAAAAACCAAACATCCCTTGAGTTACAACACATCCGGAGACGGCGGCGCCATTTCGCCACAACAAGCAATACAGTTGCTCGACGAGTTAACCGGCGGGAATGCAGTCATCAGCACCGGCGTGGGGCAGCACCAAATGTGGGCTGCGCAGTTCTACAAGTTCGATAGGCCGAGGCAATGGTTGACCTCGGGTGGTTTGGGTGCGATGGGGTTCGGTCTCCCTGCAGCCATGGGAGCTGCAGTGGCGAAACCCGATGCAGTTGTGATGGACATAGATGGCGATGGGAGCTTCATGATGAATGTGCAGGAGCTGGCCACAGTAAGAGTGGAGAACCTGCCTGTAAAAATGATGGTGTTGAACAACCAGCACTTGGGCATGGTGGTCCAGTGGGAAGACTTTTGCTGCGACTCCAACCGGGGAGATAGTTATCTCGGAAATTCTTCGTCGTCGTCGTCGGAGATTTTCCCGGACATGATGAAGTTTGCGGAGGGCTGTGATATTCCGGCGGCTCGGGTGACGGAGAGGGAGGAATTGAAAGGGGCGATTAAGAAGATGTTGGATACGCCCGGGGCGTATTTGTTGGATGTCATAATACCACACAAAGAGCATGTGTTGCCTATGATCCCCATTGGTGGCACCTTTGAAGATGTCATCACTCATCAAGATCGTGGTGGTTAATTAATTAAGATTTTGTTTTTTATACGATGTAGTTTGTAATATTGAATAAATTTAAGTTGCTTATAAATTAAATTAAATAAGTCAATATGTAAAATATTGACTTCATGACTTGTAAATGTTTGGAACTTAACATGCCGTGTGAGACGTGTAAATCCATGTTGACCAAAAAAATTCAAAGGTTGATTTGCTCTTTTGTAAAATCATGTACAATTACATAATTTAAAATTTTCATATTCTAACATTCCATATTTAAACATAATGTTCAAGTCAAACAGACATGGTCATGAATCATTTAAATGTAATAATATATTTGCATGTATTTAAACATAATCTAATGTTCATAGACGTTCTTAACTTCTTGAAAACATAGAACATTAGTAATATCATGCAATTAGACATAAATATCAAAGTTTGCTCAAATAATTATAATTTATTATTAACTCTGAATTTAGCCACACCATCCATTTTATCCCATTAAACCTTTCTGCCAATATCTTCACCTAGAAAATATTAAAAATATGGGGTTGAATTTAATAAAAACTAGCCCACCTTATTGATCTGGGTGCTTATGAAATGTTGAACTGTACTGATAACCTTAAGAAGGTGATGGGTCTGCTGGAGAAGAAGACTTTGTGTTTTGTTTTCATCTTGGCTGTTTTTTATCTTTTTTTCATTTATTTTTTATTATTTTATTAATTTAGTATAGGTATTTAGTTGCATTTACAATTAATTATTAAAAAAAATTATGGTATGTAGAGTAAATAGTACAGTGCAAATAGGTTCCGGTGGGAATGACCTAGTGGTAAAGTGAGGTTGTTTGAAGATTAAAGATTACGGGTTCGAATCTTCTCAATACTACAGGTCGGGTGTGTGAGTAAAAAAAATTAGGTACAAATAGAAATATATACTCCACATGACTTTAATTAAATCTTTAAAACAAAAGATTTATTACAATTTACAATTGATGTGTGAGCCATTGTGAACGACCTCCACTATGCCTTGGTGCGGTCCTCACAAGAAGTGGAACACAATTAGGATGTTGCGTTTTTAATAACATCATGTTTCATAAGTTTATACATGAATTCAATTAAATTTTTTAAATAACTCCGGGTAATAATGTTGACAAATTCACGATAAATATCAAGTAGTTTTCAGTGGAACCTGTTATGCAGCTATATCACTACAACTCCCATCTTGATAAAGTACAAGACCTAACAACTCCGCTCTCCACCCGACCCAATGCACCCGTTCCTCATCACATCCACACTTGTTGGATAGATGTCACTCATCTATCATTGCTAACGATCATATTTTTTTTTAACATTTTAATATTAGAAAAAAATAAAATGAAAAATAATAGAAAAAACAAGGGGATTTTAGACCTAACATTAAAGAAAAGGCTAAATAGATATGTTTCATAAGAGTAGCTTACAAACTTGTTTTGTCATCTCAAGTGATTACTTATACAGAATAGTGCAATAAAGATTTAGAAATGACACGACTCACAAAAACAATGAAATAATATTTTTATTAGTCATTAAACTTTGTTTAATGTTATTATCATATCCTTAAATGACTACATACAATTAATCAAGTTATAACACAATGCAAAGTCGAGAATGAAATGGATGTTTAAGGTCTAAATATAAATTACAGAAAATTGAAATTCAGGAAACCTGCATTATCCCATTTAAGAAACTTAGATACTAAATTCATTACTAATTTGTATGAATACTTTTTTCGTTTTTATTTTCCAGTACTATTTCAATTAAAAAGAAATGTTAAAATAACGTGGTTCACTTTCACAAAATATTCAAAAAATTGTGATATTAGCTAGAAATATTGATTTTATATTAAATATCAATATATATAGATGTATTGGCCTATTAGCTCAGTTGGTTAGAGCGTCGTGCTAATAACGCGAAGGTCGCAGGTTCGAAACCTGCATGGGCCATTTTTTTGTGTTTAATCCAATATTATCATTTATTTTGTAAAGTCTCCAAATACGTCTTATTCCATTATGAATTCTTACTCGTTTTATTATTTTGAATTTTAAATTTATAATTAATTTCAAAGTTCAAAACAAAGAAAAATATGTTTTATGCAGAGTTGTTTTATCTTTTTTCTTTTATTTTTAAATTGAATTTTGCAACCTACAATTAATTAATAACATAGACAATAGTTTTAATTTTTTTCCCTAGTAGTGTAGTAACATCTAGAATGCGAATTTTTTTTGTCTTCCAATATTAGTAAAAAATAATAAAAAATCCCGAGGTAAATTCTAAACAAAATTTAAATTGAACTGTACATACCCTTAAGTCATTAACCCCTTCCCTTGAACATATATAATCTTTTGCAAATATTTAATTGAATAATTAAGATTGCAATTCCCATGACTCTAATTAAATCTTTAAATAAATAAATTTATTAGAAATGATATATGAGCCATGGTGATCGACCTCCACTCACATTTTAATATTAGAAAAGAATAAAATGAAAATTAAAAGAAAAAGAAAAAACAAGGGGTAGTTTAGACCTAACATTAAAAAAAGGCTAAATAGATATGTTTCATAAAAGTAGATGAAAAAATTTGTCATGCCAAGTGATTACTTATATATAATAGCACAACAAAAATTTAGAAATGGCACGACTCACAAAAACAATGAAATAATATTTTTATTGATAAAAATAATTTCAAAGGTCTAAATTGCACCCCATATGTGTAGCTAGTATACCCAAAACTCCAGCTTCATTTTTATCAAAACAAAAATAAAAACCTGCAGGCTCATACATGAGTGAGATGACACGAGATATGCAAAATAAATAAGAGAGAAAATAAGATTTAGACCAAAAAAGAAAGAAAAGGAAAAAAGAAAAAGGTCAGTGTATTGCTGCACTGGAACATTCTGCACATGGTTTGTGATGGCATAAGTAGGTGTCCCTACACAAGATGAAGTTTTATACAAATTCCTACAACCAACAAGTTTTTGCCAATTAACCATGGATATTTGCAAAGAATCCCATTCATAGATGAAAAGCAATCTCCTTCGCATGTAGCATCATCAGAGTGACCATCCGTTGCACCACTCTCTAGTCTCACTTCACCACGAGCCACTCGTTTCAACTGCAACAAGCAAGAGTGTCGTCATTAATGTCTGCACATGATATCAGTTTTGCCGCTTCATGCGAAAACAAGGAAAGAAAAGCAAAAAAAAAAAAAAAAAAAAAAAGAGAACAATGATATGGTGGATAGGCAAAACTGACACTACATGAGTACGCAAGAGGAGAGTTTCCTAATTTAAAGCAATCAACAACAACAATAACAATAATCATGTGAAGCTGCAGCAAAAATCACATTGAAAATATTTCAGAAATAGAATGAAATAATCAGGAAACTAGATGTTTCAGAAACAGCAAACAGAGTCGAAACTTTCAAGTTCTTCCGTGAACCATGCATTTAAAATGGATACAATCAACATATGCAAGTGTTAACTTGGCATCTTAGGACGTAGGTAGACCAAGTTGAATTTGACCACATTTTTATGCATATAAACTTTAATCCAATCAAAATATGTCAGAATGTTATCACCCAGTTATCCTCCTTGTCAATCTTCTATGCTAGTGTTCCTGACAAAAAAATCCTCCTATCAATATCAGGGTATATCAGATAAAATGATTTTTCCTTTTCTAGGGAAACAAATGCATTTCCCAGCAATAACACTATACATTAATGTTTCTTACCCCCGCGTAATGATACATCAAGTTCTGTTTCTCCACATTAATACAATGAATTTAGAGGACTGCACAAAGAAGGTGGTAAAAAGATATAATGAAGGCGGTAGCTGGCTTCACAAAGAGGGGAAACCAGGAGTCAGCTTCCAAAGATGGCATAGGAAAATCACCAATACCTATTACTGGTTGGCTGTGATTTCCATAGGTTTGGTCTTTTGGAATATGCATTGAACTGCAGATTTCATTTGCAATTCAATTGGATTACAGCATAAACAGAGGAAGGAGATTGACACAGATCAGTTAGTAAATTGAAGCATTACAAGGTTGGAGAGTGAAAAGGCTGGCAGCCTGGCACTCGTAGGATCTACATTGTATGCAGAAAGGGCAGGCAGGCTGCAGAAGAATGAGTTTTGAATGAAGAAATTGCTTCCATAATGCCTATGCATCACAGGAGCAAGAGAAACACACATAGGAAAAGGGAGAGTGGAACACAGAAGCCTTTTTAAATTGCATTACTGGATGATATAATATTATTTTGTAATAAAATCATATGGACAATTTTGAGGAAAATACCGTACACATATCACTGCATAAGCTAGTAATAAAACACAACAAGATATGAATGGGGAAAGGTGCAATCAATCAAGAAATTTAGAGCCCAGCAAGTGCTTCTAAGTTCAAGGAAACACTTTGTAGCAAAACAAGCTAATTTTTCACAACTTTCAGTTTAGAAGTAATACATTCCTAGGTTGACCTGCTTCCAATTAATCTAGCCTAACAAAGGCTGGTCAGAATGGAAACAAAAATCCACAATCTACAAGGCTCCAAAACCTTTCAATGACCAAAATCATATTTTCTGGAGAACATTGACTGGATGACAGCCACACAATACTCAATACTGCACATAAGGAAACAGGTGGACTAGAAACCCAAATACAGAAGTCAAAAAGTAAAGGAGGAAACAAATCGAGCAGGAAATAACCTTGAAGCCAAGCATACAGACCCTCTAAATATAAAATATTTCATTTAAACCTCAAAAAAGCATAACACTTCAGAGACTAACTCGAGATATTCTCTCCTACTTTCTGATACTTTCATAACTGGTGGAGCACTAACAACTTTCAGAATTCAATCTCACTCAAGATCGGCCCGGGTCCCTGTGCTTCTTTATCCATGTTACTCATGCTATTTTTTGCCAACTGCTCACGACCTTTATTTAAATTTTAAAGTGGAGGGGGCAGGAGATATTTACTTTAATTTTGTTTTGCGGCAAAATGATTGCCTCCCCAAAAGTTGTGTCTGGAGTTTATTGCAACAGCTTAAGGAAACATACTTAAAAGACACGCTAACTTATGTTAGAACTACTCGAGGAGACCTAGTTAATGGAAATGATCGAGAAAAGATTTTTTTTTAAAACTTGTGATGAAGGTTATGGTAACAATCTACTTATGAAGATGATGCATGTTCAAAAAATTCTCCAAGATACGCTTGTTAAATGATTGAATTGTCAACACGTGTCATCTCCATTAGTAACGGTTAACATCTTATGCATTTAGCTCTAATGTCGTTTTCTGCATAACTCTTAGAATAACTTTTGGAGCCGTAATAACTAATAAGTATCAATTCCCCAAGAAGATTGTGAACACTCAACACGCGTCATCTCCATTAGTAACGATTTATCATCTCATGCATTTAACTTCAACGTCGTGTTTAGCATAACTCCTAGAATAACTTTCAAAGACAAATTGAACAAATGAGTATCAATTCTCCAAGAACATTGTCAACACTCAACAGGCGTCATCTCAATTAGTATCGGTTAACATCTTTGCATTTAACTCCAATGTCGTCTTCTGCATACCTTTTAGAATAACTTTCAAAAGACCAATTAAGCAAAGCAGTATGAATGCATTACCAAAACTCAGTAATGTCAGAATATTTACAGACAAACATTCTTTGAAAGTGAATGTTGTGTTACTTGTATGGAAATCTTGAAACACAGAAGAACCCCCACATGCACAGAGAATCATTCAACTATTTCACAAAAATGCCAGAATCAAAACACAGCTATACACGAATTGATAAACACCAAACATTTTTTTTAAGGAAGATGAGTAATCAAACTTCTATTAGGGTAACACAAATGACCAAAATTGACTGAATCACTCTGTAGGGTAAACATAGTCCAAAATTACAAAATCAATGCTCAAAAAACAAAATTATGTTCACAGAATTAATCACCAAGAACAACGTTCAAATTTCACCAGATCTAAGTAACAAATTTGAACAGCCCAAAAAAAAGAATAATTACCCTTGACCGTCAAGGTTCCCCTGTCCGCTGCTAGCACCGCCGCCACTCCCATACGAGCCATCATCAGCCCCCGTCTGCCACACCGACTGCCACGCCTGCGACGGAGGCGGCGGAGCCTGCACGTAGACACCCGGATCCACGCCGGGCACGGCCGGTCGGCCCATCATCGGCTGGCCCATGGGCGGGTAGTAGTAGGGCACCCCGGTGACCCCAGCGGCGCCAGCGGGCGGGCCCACAATCCCCCCGAGCGCCGCCGCCTCGTCCTTAATCTCGTCCCTGGGGACAATGTCGACGAGGAAGTCGAAGATGTCGGTGCGCGTGATCGCGGCGGCGATGTCGTTCTTCTGCAGGGTGCGGCGCTTGTTCTCCTCGGCGTGGAGCCAGGAGCGGATGGTGAGCTCGAGGATGAAGAGCTCGCACGCCTTGGCGAAGAGGATCGGCGCCTCCGCCGAGATCATGCGCACGTCCTCGTCGGCCTTCATGATCTTCTTGATCCGCGCCAATGGCAGCTGGTGGTTCTTGAAATCGTTCACCTGCTCGATTTCCTGCCGCTGGTACGTCCAGAACATCTGCAGCTGCTGCTGCTGCTGCTGCAGGAGGTGCTGGTACGGCGCCTGCGGCGGGTACCCTCCCGCCGCCGCCGCCGCCGACGGCGGGTACGGCGGTGCGGCGCTCTGCTGCGGGTTGTTTTCCATTTACGCTGGGATTTTTCTCTCTTTTGTTTGGGAATGGAGAGAGTTGAGATTGGGGGATTTTGTTTTTCTTTTTTTGGTTTTCTGAATTTATTATAATAAATATATAAATATATGGGGTGTGGAATGGGAGAGGGGGTTCGCTTATCCAGGTAGATGTACAATTTGTGATGCATTTGGTACTATCGTTTTTTTTGGGGTAATTTGGAGTGGAGATAGTGTTTTTGATTTGGGAGGGGTTGCATTTGGTGTGCTTGTCGTACAGATATTTAGGTAATTTACTAATTTTATTTTATAGGGAAAAGTATGCTCCATTATCAAATTATAAAATAAAATATTGTTCTGTTATTTTCCTACTAGTGTAACCAAGGTTCTTGTGAGGTGTGCTTTTTTACCTATAGAGTATAGACTATATTGCAAATTGAATAACAACGGTAGGTTTCTCTCGTCATCAAAATAATTATTTTTTATATCAAGTATAGTTATTAGTAGCGTTTTGAGAAAATTTAAATAGTGGATCATGATGCGTAGAGAGAAGATTTCTCGAATTCAATCCCAACTGTGTTTTTTTTTTTTTATCTGAAGTAAAATATTATATGATTTTTAGAAAATGAGTAACATGGTATTTTATTAATATTGATATATTGATTAATATAAGTTTTCTTTTTATGTGTATATTTTTATGCAATTGAAATTGATATTTAGAAGCAAAATAAAAGGAGGAAAAAATGTGAGCCAATGGTTAATATCTTATCTATTAAAGTGGATTATGATTGGTGGGTATAAATGGGGAAGTCCTGGTGGATTTTGACTTGGATGATGGGACAATATAATCTATTTAGAAATTGGTTTTTATGCATACATTAAACAAGGAAGAACTAGCTAGGGAATAAATAAACAAAAAATTATCATATTTGTGTTCAATTTTTAAGTAGTTAAAAGCAAATAACAATATGCTTTTTTGGCAAAGTGAAAATTTTTCAGTCTACATAAACTAGGGTTGTAAACGAATCAAATAATTTTGATTCGATTTGATATTCGATTCGATTTTTTGATATTCAAATTCGAAAATTTGTGATTCGAATATAAATACAAATACTTTTTCCGATTCGATTAGTTATCAAACTCAAAATCATAATATTCGATTCGATATTCAATTCGATTTATGTTTATATATATATATATAAACATATATATATATAATGGATTCTGATATATAAATATCCAATAATCCAATGGTCCGGCAAATGAGATGACTTAATACAATAAATATATATATATATATATATAAACTAAATTAAGAAACAAAATTAAACAAAAATAATCCCAATACTTAATTGTTTATTAGGTAAAATATTGATTTAAAATATTATTTTAGGAAATTTTCTTCAAAATTGCGAATCGAATCGAATATTGTAAAACTAAGGAAATTTTGAATCGAATCGAATCGAATCGAATCGTATTGTATGTTTATAACACACTTAAAAAAAATCGAATCGAATATTTGCGAATATCTTATCGAATCGAATACGAATAAAAAAAAATATTCGAAGTTGAATCAAATACCGAATCGAATATACAATAATTTTTTCGAATCAAATCGAATACATAGATATTTGCTCCGATTCGATTCGTTTACAACCCCACATAAACACAAGAAGGGTTGTTATCAGATGAGGGATGACAATGAGTAAGGTACTACAGTACCTGTTCCCATATCCGCATTTTGAAAAAATACTCATACATGTTCCAATAGACTATCAATTTTTATGCCCGTCGCCATACCCTTTGGGTACTTAACTACTCATATCCGTACCCGTGACCCGTATTTTAATTATTTTTATGCGATTCACGAGAAATGTGTTATATTATTTAATAATTTTTAAAATATTTTTATAAGATACAATAAAAAAAATCGTAGTTAAATACATGCATATATATGTATATTATGTTTATACTTTAAATATATGAAAAATATATTGAATACGATATGTAATTCATATAGATGATGGAGTAAAATAACTATTTATTTTTAAAAAGAGATAAAAAAGATTAAATTATGTTTATAAATTCTCACTTTTTTATTAAAGATTATTTCTATATAATATGTTTGTGCATATATAATAAATAAATATTTTTTTAATGTACATATATTGATGAACATCTTCTTAAGTATAGTGACATAAAATTAATAATATCTTTTCGGATAAATTTAATGACATTTTTCTATAATCATTCAAACATATTTATATTTGTATTTTTTTATCGTATACGTTTTAAAAATAAATATTATTTTATGTAAGATATTATCTTGATAAGCATTTATTTATCAAGTTTACAATATGTG
Organism: Perilla frutescens; assembly: GCA_026008535.1. Lineage (NCBI taxonomy): Eukaryota > Viridiplantae > Streptophyta > Magnoliopsida > Lamiales > Lamiaceae > Perilla > Perilla frutescens. The sequence continues at coordinate 71,886,084 of BRKX01000001.1, forward strand.
TGTATGTGTGTGAATAAATAACATAAGTTACAAATTAATATTTCAATTAGTCCAAATTTTATTCGTGTTCAATTATCATTTTAGTTCTAACAAGGGTCATATTTTAAAAATAAAATATATAAACATATAAATTTCTGTATCACAAATTATTTATTGAATATTTATTTAGAAAGTATTATTTCTATTAAATAATTTATAATTTTAAAAATATTGATTAAAACTAAATCATAATTCGATTAAAATATAATACAAAGACCCTTCATGAAAATGCAACATTTCATAAAAAAAAACTATAAACATAATAATGACATGAAATTTTCAAAAAATAATATCATATCACAATACAATTCAATACATACAATGTAATAATAATAATAATAATAATAATAATAATAATAATAATAATAATAATATATGGGTATGGGGCGGGTTGGGTACTAAGGTACCCGTACCCGCACTCGTACCCATCAAAATTTGCGGGTAATTACTTATGCCCTTACTCGTATCCATTAAATAGGTAATTACCCTACCCATCGTAGGTAATTTTTATGGGTACTCATATGGTCTGTTATCCATTACCATCCCACAGACACGATGAGATTCTTCTCGTATCGATATATACTCAATATATAACATTTATTCTCGTGTCTATATAAACGCAATAATTTTCACTTTACTATAAAAATGAATGCATCACATTTAATAATATATAGGTTGAGTTTCTAAAAAAATATATATATTTCTCTCTAAAAAAATGAAATTCTAGATAATAAGGATGTAGGTCGGGGGGATTGAAAACACTCACCTCCTCGTTCATAAAGAAGATTTTGTTTCATTATTTCTTATAAGTGTTGGTAAATTCATTTTTTTTTTTTATATGTAGCTTATTATGCATGAGTATAGTTTATTTAATATGTATAGGGTTGTCAACTAATAGAGCCGCTCGTGAAATATTCGAAATTCAGCTCGAATTGTTGTGCAAACTTGGCAGTGCATTCGTTTGCACATTTTGCATGTAGCATCACAAGCTCTATTGTGTGGACATTTGTTTTTTCCTAGCTGGCTTATAGATATTGTATACAGAGATTATTTTGAATGTGTAATATATTGAGTTGGCCCTTGAACTTATTTGGGGGAACAATTAGGCCCACAAACTTTTTTTTGTCTCAATTGAGCCTCTGAACTTTTATTTTGGGCTCAATCAAGCCCCTCCGTCAAGTACCACTTAAGCGGACATTAGTGTTTGTCCAAAATGATGTCGTTTTGTATATCATCTTCCTCAGCAAAAAAATAGCGCGTTTCTCCTCAATTTTCCGGCGAAAATCGCCACCGTCGGCCGGAATCGGATGTCGACACATACGCCAAAACATTTCTCTCTTCGATTACAACAAAGCCCAACCATTAATCAACCAAAATGGCAGCCAAAATGGCCAGATTTGGGCCAGAAAACCACGCTACGCAAATTGCAAAGGTAGGAAAACATTTCGCCGCCTTCGACTAATTTCCGACCTCGATCCTCACATCAAAATGTTCGTCTCAATGAACCCAAGATTACCCTCAAACAATCATCACAATTAACTTCTCAATCGTCGGAATTTGGCCGAAAACCCACGGCCCCAAATCTTCAATTTCAATTCCCCTTAATTTTTTTTTTGACAATCACAAAACCACGTGGTTTTGTATAAAACGACGTCGTTTTGTGTCCTCACTAATGTCCGTTTGTGAGGTGCTTGACGGAGGGGCTTGACTGAGCCCAAAATAAAAGTTCAGGGGCTCGATTAAGACAAAAAAAAAGTTCGTGGACCTAATTATTCCCCCTAAATATATTTACCTTTTTGGCATATAAAAAAAGGCTTACATAAATGTGAGAATTCTAATTTATTTCAATTCAAAGAATAATTATAATCTGTCATTTAAATTATGCACTTTTTTCCACTTTGCTTATCAAAATTTATTTCCTTCGCAATGTCATCTGCATTATTCTTCTTCTTCTTCTGGTAATTTGCCTCCTAGAGTTGCCTATTGCTATTAGAGGCAACGGCTGGAAAATTTCTTCATCCAAGTCTTATGCATTTACTTGTTATTAGTATTTCTAATGTGTGGTGTGAAATTAAATTCGTGATATTAATTTGTTTAAAACTATATTTATTGTGTTTATTTATTTTGTAATTATGAAAAAATTATCTATATTTAATCGCAGTCTACCTCACGATCTTACCTTTATATATGAATAGATAATTGATACGCTTTAATAAACTATGGATGATTAAAAATGTATTAGCTTAATTGAAATTCTAGCATGTCAAATTCATGACGAATTTTGCGGTTCAATGGTTGAAAAGGGGGTTAATCTTACCCAAAAAAAACTGCATAATTCAGATGATAAATTGTAATTACACCTAAAATTAGAAAGAGACTTTGGGGTAAGACCATATTACGAGTCAAAATTTAAACACAATAAACATCATAAAAATATAAATGTGTCATTAAATTTAAATACAATTTTTAACTTATTTTATAAAATTTGACCCGCAAAACAATCTCAAACGAGTTTTCTAATAATATATATATATATATATATAGGGAATGGATCAAATGTAAACCATTCCGTGGTGTGTAAACTGTAAACCAATCTATCACCACACATTCAATAGAAATCGGCGCTCCAGATTTAATCAAACATGCGGTGGCATTTTTGTTATTTTCGCTAGTTTTTTTTAGCATATGGGGGTATTTTCGTCTATTTGTTGAAAAAAAGCTGATGTCATGCTGACTCAACATCTAAAAAAATTCTAAAAAACTTCGAACGATCATAACTTGCTCGTTTTACATCGGATTAACGCAAATAATATATCAAATTAAAGGTCTTTTAATCCTCTTTCATTTAAGATCAGTGAAGCATATGTTTATTTGGAAAAATTTGGACGAAAAATACAAAAGTTTCATTTTTCACGCGTATTCAAGCTCAGAATACTTCGTTAGCATACGACATATGTTTCGTTAGCATATGACAATTTAAGCTCAGAATACTTCGTTAGCATACACCATATGTTTCGTTAGCATATGACAATTTAAGCTCAGAATACTTTGTTAGCATACGACACGTGTTTCATTAGCATATGACAATTTAAGCTCAAAATACTTCGTTAGCATACGACATATGTTTCGTTAGCATATGTCAAATGTTTCGTCAGCATCAGTTATATTGCGATAAAGATTTATTCAATTGTAATTAGGTATGCTTCGTTAGCATATAAAAAATGTTTCATTAGCATATGACAAATGCTTCGTTAGCATATGCCAAGTATTTCATTAGCATCGACTATATTACTGTAAATATTTATTACATTTCAATTAATATATGTTTCACTGACATCAATTATATTATTATAAATGTTTATTTAATCTCAATTAGGATGTGTTTCATTAGCATATAATAACTATTTCATCAATATCAATTATATTCACAATGAACAATACATTAATGCATTAAGAGATTTTTTATATGAGAATATTAATGCACTGCTAATGTTAGCATTGACATATGCAAACTAAAATATTATAATAATGCTAATGTAGTATAATTATATCTGATAATAGAATCATACGTGTTAATGTTGCATGTGTATTATTAATGTATAACATTCATCTCAATTAAACATGATTCGTTTGCATATGACAGATGATTCGCTAGCATCATGATTAGTTACATTGCTATCACATTAATTTTAGAGTTTAACAATTTAATTTTATTGAATTTTATCATTTGTTGTTGTTAGCATTGTCGTATGCTAACAGAAGTATTATGTAATGCTAAAGAAAAGTTATACGCAATGCTAACAAAAGCAATAATGTTGTGGATTGAAGCCCAATAATGCAACTAACAACCTTCAATCAAACAATTATAACTTTGTCCACGGTTCATATTTTTTTCAAATTATTTTTTGTTGAAAATTAGGCTTGGCTAGCTTTCCAACCATATAAAAGTCGCCATTTAATAATTTCCTAACAAAATCAGTTTTGTGTTTAAAGTTAGGTGTTGTGCATGAAATATTTATACTTCGTTAGCATATGGTTATGTATTCGTCAGCATATGATTGTGTCTCCGTTAGCCCGCGTCCTGGAAGTCCGATTTTTTTTTTTTTAATTTTAACCCAAATGCAAAAATTACCAAAATACCACCGCGTTTTTTGAAGTTCCCATTATTTACAGGAATGTCACCGCCCCTTTGACCAAATCTTGACCATTAGATTTTGATGGATGTGTGGTTGGAGATTGATTTACAGTTTACACACTAGGGATGGTTTACACCAGAACCATCCCCTCTCTATATATATATATATCACCATCCATTTATGTGTGTGAGTCCGTAGGCCTATGTGAATAACTTTCCAAAAAAGCTTTATGTACTCTATAGACAGTTAATTAAATATATAATTTACAAAAGCATCTAGTTTGTAGATGATAAATACCCAGAACACGATCTTTTTCACAAATCGAATAAACATATATAATCACTAACTAGGTTGTACATTAAAATTTATAGCGTTATACCGGTCTCCATAACAAATTAATTATTGTTTTAGAATATTTTTCATAGTTAAAAATGAAATAATTTTGACAAATATACCGTCTCTTTCCATGTCATATCAAATATTCATATGACAATATATTTCAACAAATAAAAGTCTCTCTCTCTCTCTCTCTCTCTCTCTCTCTCTCTCTCTCTCTCTCTCTCGTAAATAAATGATGAAATCCTCTAGTCCGAAATGTGTGTTCCATTCGTATTCCAACATAAAAAATTGCATAATTTTAATAGCGTTTATCATAAATAAATTTATTATATTATGATCGGTCCATATTCATATTTATTGCTAAGAATTGTTAAAAAAAAGTTATATATCCTCGATTTGAAATAGTCAACCCTAATAATCAAGTATATTAACTAAAAAATAAAAATTAAATACTAAAAACTAATTATAAATCATAGTTGAATGGAATTAATCCTAATTAATAATATAAAATTAAACTAAATCGAAAGAAATTAAAACTTGAAGAAAAAACAGAATAAAATTTAATAAAATTGACGTGGAGACACGAATGGGACACACACTTCAGATTAGAGGATCTCATGTGAATAAATACATGGTTAAATTGGGAGAGCTCGTGAAAATATGTAAAACGATGCCTAATTTTTTACAAGCTAAAAACTCTAAAACGACAATTAATTTGATATGCAGGGAATATAAGTCTAATCAAGCAACAGACAATATATGACTTCTATGATCTGGTATATACACAATTAGTAATTAAAAAAAATCAAAGAAAATCATTCCATATTTCCAAAAAGTTAAAAGAGTATATTTGATTGTATGCTAAGAGAATAATTCTAGATTTTAGTTTATGATTTCCTAACTTTTAAAAGATAAAGTCTAAAAGATTGCACAAAAAATAGCCAAGCAATTCTGTCGTCCACTACATCTATGGAGTTTGATTCGTGATGGAGCACAAGTTCAAACAATGATTTATTTACTATTCATTTTCTTTTGTTTACTCATGATATTTTAATTCCCAATTTGATCAAATTTAATCCCAAATCTCAAATTTCAAAATCCAAAGATGCCTTTGTCTTTAGCTCGAGATTTCACGAATGAAATTCTATATTCTCAAATCGTGTTATATTATCTCTTCCTTTATTAAATTAATTGGATTTTTTAAAATTTTTTATTTGATTTCTATTTTTCGTGCTTTAGTTTCAATTAACGATTGTTAATAACTAAAAAATTAATTTTTTTAAAAAATATAAATTATAATTATGAAATAATCAACCATGATAAATAATTATTAATTAAAAACTAAAAATCAAATACTAAAAAAATATTTATAAACCATAATAATTGGTTACGATCGACCCTAACTAACAAGTGTAAATTAAAGTAAAAATACTTCGAGACTCACAAGTTTATTCGAGTTTAATCGAGCATTCGAGCTTTCTAAATTTATAATTAAATTTAATTATTTTATTCACAAACAATCCTATTATCCATTCATTTCTTATAATAAATAAAGTTAATCACACACCTCATATATTTATTATCCATCAAAGTGTAAAAATAGTAAATTTCTATCAAGTAATAATATTATATAAATTTTCAAACGAACTCACTTGCCGAGCTTGCTCACGAGCTAACGGGCTGAATAGTATCAAGTTCGAACCCCACTCATTCAGTTAACGAATTTTACTAAACGATCTCGAACGGGCTATTATCTAGTCGAGATCTCAATAGTTCACAAATATAGCTTGGCTCATCTACAGTCCTACATGCTACGTATAACTCAAATGATTCGAATATTATTTTCTGTAATTTAATCTTTAAATCGTTAAAAATTATTACCATCAAACAATAATTGTCGATATGTCCGAGTGGTTAAGGAGACAGACTTGAAATCTGTTGGGCTTCGCCCGCGCAGGTTCGAACCCTGCTGTCGACGAATGATAACTTTTAATTTTTTCCAATAATAAGTCGATTTTTTCTTTTTCTCCCTTTTAAGGAACATTTTTTTTTCTATTTTGACGGAATAATAAGACGAGGAGGAGAATGTAACAAATCAATTTTTTTCTTTGTGGATATGTGTCTCATTTACTTTTTTATGGTTTAGACCGTCACTTTTTCGTTTTTCCCTTTACCCTTTTTCTGAAAGAATCTTTTCTAGGTACATGAACACGAACAAAGAAATGATTTCCTTTTTCATTTTAGTTTTCACGAAAACTTAAATTTTTACGAGAGAGCTCAGACATGTCAAGTTTCGTGAGACAGTAGACACACTCAGATTGAAATTCATATTTGGCGATATATTTCTAATTTTTGGTGATATATTTCTAATTTTATTAGTGTTTAGATTCGGGTATGAATATCGTCTTATGGATTTTGACAGGTAAGACGATTTTACGCAAGAATTCCCACTTAATTTCTGAAGGAGGAACATGAGTGAATTGAACCCATATTTCTTTTGTGGATATGGGTCTCATTGCTTTTTGTGTTAGTTTTTTGAAAGTTTGTTTGCTTTTCAACAACACGAATGACACACTCGGGCTCCTTGTCTAATGAGTTCATTGTCAAAAAAATCACTAGCTTTAAATGAATATGTAATTTGAATATAATTTATAAAATGTTTGCGAGAATGCCTCGTAAAATTTCGGGCGATTGGAATTTATTAATGATACACAATAAAAATCTCAATTTTGAACACCCCTAAACTGAATTAATATGTTCACATGGAAAAATTATTCTCGTATCGTAATTTCGATCTTCAACAATAAATTGAAAGTGTTGAATTTGCTACAAATAAAAAATATTGAGTTATTATTATAATATTTTAAAAATTGTGTCTAAATTATAAATTTTTTCAGAGGGGATAATTTTATTTTTTTTTGTCAATGAACCCTATAATAATTCACTTATATACAGTTTTTACATTCCCCTTTGGCATGTAACATTCCAACTATTGCAAGGCCTCATATGTGTACAAATGGCCTTAAAAAATCATTTGATTTGGTAAATCTATTATTACAATTTATGTTTTTTTTTTCCACGATACGTTCTATTTTTTTTGTAATATTGTTTTTTTTTTTTTTTTGCAATTTAGTCATTCAATTAAAGTCAACTCCCCACGTATAACAACATCCACTTCTTTCACATTGAGACCAAAAATTACGAATCTCCTCGATACCACCATTTCTAATGGGTTAGTTCGACTGTCATGTCAGACCTATTCTCGCCCAAATTTCATTGGATTTCATTGCAAAAAAATAAAGTTTTGTTACTATTATAAGATTAGAACGTCAAGTGAATTTTTTTTTTTCATTCGTCTTACACTAACAAAAACGAAAATCAACATATATATGTTACAAAATTCAACAATTAGTCTGATAAGATTAATTATTCAATCGATAAAATGATGGACATAGTTCCCAATGTGAAAAGAATATATACTAGTATACTACTGTAATTTTACGCTACAATATGACAATTGGATTTGTGGATTTTGATACTGTTGTGATCCCGAATATTTTAGACATATTTTCTGTGATTTCTTTTTTAATTTTAGCCTTTCTTTTTCAAGATTTGTAGATCTTGTACTGGATGATGCTGTATTGACTGAATTAATGATAAAGTTTGGATCTTTATGAATTTTTTATGTTAGAAATGGGAGAAGATTCGGATGAAAGATAGGAGGAAGAACAGAAGCAGAAATAGGGAGAAGTTTAGGTTAATTTCTTCATACTCATCCAACACTACTGTGGCTATTTAAGTACACTTTTGGAACCACCAACGTCCACTTAGGAAAAACCAAATTAAATTACTTAGCTTGCAAATAAAATAAGTAATAACCTAAGCCCATTACACTTGGCCTAAGGATGACAACCTTAAATAATTAAGGTCCATTTATCCTCCTATACAGAATGCTGTAAAAATTGAGTCTTGGCCTTCACTTTCTCCTTGGCTGTGATTTCTTCCCCCTCTTCTTCTTCAATTCCACTCTCGACAAACAGCTCTTCTCCTCTGTTGATTACCATATTCATAACAGATACGATCCTAATTTGGGATCGTATCGGATAAGGCATTCAAAACAATTAGCTAATCTATCGGTTCAAATTCTTGAATAGTACTCAAATTTGAGAGGTCATTTAGTGTTGATTGATCTTCAAGAGTAACTTCAACTTTTTCTGCAATTGGCGGCTCCTTTGGTGATGGTTGTGCTTTAATATTTTCTTTGAAACGAGTTTCAAAACTATCTTCAGGTTGATATGTTCCAAAACGAAGAAACACATTCTCCACAAAATCTGTCCATGTAGTCAACCCTCTTTTGCTCTTCAGCCATTGATACCATTCGAACCCCTCTCCTGCTATACTGAAGGTTACTAACTGCACTCGTTGTTGGTCACATATATAGTGAAATTCAAAATATTTTTCTGCTCGAACAATCCAATCATAAGGATTAATACCATCAAAGCAAGGCAACTATTGTCTTTTTCGTAAATTTCGACAAGCTTATACCTAAGAGCTCATCCAACCTATCAAGTCTCCTCTGAAATTGGTGTTGATAATCCATCAATTTTGTATATAATTTCTCGGCTGATCTCTTCACGTCACCACCAACAAACAAACCCAATTTCAATTAGCAAACTCTTACTCCAAAATTTACCGTTTTAATTATTTCTCACGCAGCCACCGAAACCGCGACCAATTAAATCACAACTTTCGTGTATTTTGGCTCAAATATTTAAATAACATGAAAAATTATTCGTGCCACATCATATCCGGACAATGTCGATTTTTCAAAATTTAAAAAATATTAAGTTCACTCTTCTTGTTGGAAATAAAAACTTATGAACCACGGTTTATATTTCGCTAGAAGAGTGACTTTTTATTTAGTAAAAAAACATCATCCGAATATGACGTGGCACAATTAATTTTTTCATTTAAATAATTAGACAAAAAAATATATCCGATTAGAACTACCGCCTGACGGATCAACATTTTTTGTGTTTCTTTATTTTTATACATCAAATAAGTTAAAAGCGATCAAAACCAAATTCAATCATTGAATCAACCAACCTAATATGTGTTCAGCCTACGATGACCGTCTCGTTTGTCTCATGAACAAACCGACCTTACTTAGAAGCGATCTACTAGTCGTGTGGGGGTGTTTGTGACCAAAAAATTTAAAGTTTAAATTTTATCAATATCTTATAAATTCAGTATATCGCATAGAATTATCTTAGACTCTCAGTGCAATTTATCTTTTTATTTGCTCTACATGCTAGTTATTACATATGATTGAAGTTTACTTAAAGCGCATCATCAGGCAGGAGTCGTGGATTTCCCACGTAATTAGAAAAAAAAAAAAAAAAAAACCTGCACTATCAAACATCTAATAAGAAGAGAACTGAACATATAACATTAATTTTTAAATTTTTAAGTAAAAATAAATTACAATAATGAAACATCAATTGTCGATATGTCCGAGTGGTTAAGGAGACAGACTTGAAATCTGTTGGGCTTCGCCCGCGCAGGTTCGAACCCTGCTGTCGACGATTTTTAAATATTTTTAACATCTTTTTCTCCTTTTCCAGTTTCCCCTCTTTTTCTAAACCATTTTTTTTATTTGGGCAAATTACAATTTAATTCCCAACGTTTGAAGGTTTTAACAAAAATAACCCAACGTTTTAATAATTACAATTTAATTCCCAACGTTTGGATATTCTAACAAAAATAACCCAACGTTTAATATTAACAATTTAATTCCCAACGTTTGAAAATTTTAACAGAAATTACCCGATAATTTAGGTGAAAAAAACCATTTTGGTCATTTTTTCGGCAAAAATGTTAATCCGTTATATGGATCTCTAGCTCACTTGAGAGTAAATGTGATTTAAATCGACCGAAATAGTTTTTTTAGCTTAAAATATTGAGTCATTTTTGTTAAAATTTTCAAACGTTGGGAATTAAATTGTTAATATTAAACGTTGGGTTATTTTTGTTAGAATATCCAAACGTTGGGAATTAAATTGTAATTATTAAAACGTTGGGTTATTTTTGTTAAAACCTTCAAACGTTGGGAATTAAATTGTAATTTGCCCTTTTTATTTCTATAAATATGACAAATAAATCTATTCATGTTGCAGCTAATTTGTTCTTTAATTACTCATTTAATTTTTGTTATAAAATCTTACAGCTCAAAGCAACATGAATAATAATAATAATAATAATAATAATAATAATAATAATAATAATAATAATAATAATAATAATAATGTGATTATAAGAAATATAGTAATTTATTTTGGATAGTTATGCTAAAAGTTGTGAGGGCCTATATATTTGATATTTTGTTTTGTTAAGGCAAAAAAACTATATTTTAATTTTAATTAAATTAGGAAATATGAAGATAAAAAATGAAAGATGTGAATATAATTTCTCTATATGGAATAATATTTTGGACTTGAGTTGTCAATTGCATACTCGTTGCTAGATGAGAATAGTTTAATAAATTCTTTTGGGCCTAAAATCCCGCTAAATTGAAAAAAAATTAAATGACTTCTATGAAAACTGTCATGCTTGATTAATATATTTATATCTGGCCAAATTTTACAGTTTTAGTGCTTTTATACATTACTTATTTACCATCATCCATAATTAGAAATTCTAAACACAATCCCCTTTTTCTCTTCATATATTCACTATTTTATAAAATATATATATTCACAAATCACACCTATAATTTACAGTTTTTGTAATATTCCATCTAAGACGTAATATTAATCCCAACTATTACAAATCCAAGACTCAAAACTGCTACATATCCCCTCAAAATAATTCAATATAGTTGAACTTTTGCACACAAACAAACCTATGTTCTGTTTCTGATGGAGCTACAACAACTAAACTACTACTGTATGCTGGTAAATATGCTCTACCTAATCTGTGTTCTTGCATGAGAACTAGGCAACAACACGAATACGAACACGAACACATCAGAAGTAACACAAGATTTAGTCATGAATTGATGATCTAGTTGTTAATGAAGACCTCATGTCCACAATTGCAGACTTATCTGCACCCATCTTGATGGCCTCTTTGCTTGCTCGTATGAACCTCGACACCGCCCCCTTCACGTACTCGTGAGCTTCCTTCACGTTCATCTTCTTCCCCAAATCATCAAGAAAGCTGCTCAAGAAATGATCTCCATTGAGAACAGCAGCCAGTTGCACAACCTCGCCCTGAAACTCCGACAAGCCTCTGTTTTCATCGGCCTCAGTCTTCCTAAGAGGAGCTACCTCGGGTAAAACCTCTGCACAACAAGAGACATAACAAGTACATCAATGTTCGGACGAAAAAACCACAGTTTCCTTCCAAATATGCTCATATCCAGATCCAAACACAATCAAACACCAGCAAAATTATAAATCTGCTACTAGGTATGACTATGAGTACAGTCTGATTAATCTTGACCCGTCAGACAGTCTGATATAAGTTTTTGTGCTGGCCTAATGGTTTTCTACGGAAAATGACCTGGGCAGTCTGTTCTCGGAGAAGTTAACTGACTAACGACTTGCTCAAACGTGCCGGCCCAAGCATCTCTGTGAGTTAGGAAGTTGGATGAGAGATTGAACATCTTCTTTATGGTTGCAGGGATTGAAGAATGCTCGAACTCCGAATTGGGAGACGGGCCATTTGGCTTGCTTATAACTGCACAACAGAAGATGAATCAAAGCCATGATCAAAAGGCCTAAACTAAAACTATTCAAACACACTGATGATGCAGGTAAAAACGTGTATAATCCGTTGATTCTGCAGTTTCATACCAGTCCCTTTCTTGATCCAAGGAGAGACCATAATCGTGGGAACACGAACACCAAGCCTATCGAACTTGAAGAAATAAGGCGAAGGCCCCGTGTTTCCATCGGGATTAGGCACACCGACATAAGGTGTCTCGACATGATCATAGAAACCTCCATGCTCGTCGTAGGTAATGACTAGGAGCGTCTCGTTCCACTGAGGGCTCGCTCTCAAAGCCTCGTACACCTCCTTGACGAGCCTCTGCCCATTGGCAACGTCATGAGAGGGGTGATCGTCGTTTGCAGGCATTCCCTTCAAGTCGAAGTAGCTAGGCTCGATCACAGTCAACCTAGGTAACTTCCCCTTTCTTGCATCTTTCTTGAACTTCAAGCTGTACTGATGGAACTTGAATATGTACTTCAACTTCCTCAAATTCCTATAAAACAACGTTGTTGGAATGTTCTGGAAATACACACCGAAATCGACACCATTTTCGTGCAACGAGTCGAAAATGGTCTGCTGAGGGTAACCTCTGGCTAGCTGCTTCTTGACATGAGAGGTCGAGCCGTGAGAGGTGGCGGAGTAGACGAAGAGCCGGTTCGGCTGAGTCGGGCCGGGAATCGAAGAAAACCATCGATCAAAAACAGCAAATTCTTGGACTAATGCAGCGTAGATAGGCAGGTTTTCTGGTTTGAACCCTTTCATTACAGTTTGAGATAGATTTTCCGACATGCTCAGTGCTTGCTCCACGAAACCGGACATTGTTGGGATTGAATCGGAGCCGTAGACCTGTTTCTCGACGGCTTCGAATGAATGGCCAGGATCTGGATCGACGTATTCTGCATCGTTGGAGAAGCATATTTTTTTGTTTGTGTTTGATGGAATTGGATTGCATTCTTTGCCTGTAACGCCGTTGATTGATGGATTAATGGATTTCTTCATCCAACCAATCATGTGGTCGAATGATCTGTTCTCCATTACTAGAATCACTATGGTTTTGATCGGCTGCTGCTGTTTGGACTGTGAGATGACAGTTGAAATTATCAGCAAAATCAAGAAAATGCTTCTTGTTTTGTTCATTGTCAATGAACAGATTGAGATTCAGCTCTACTGTGTGTGTGTGTGTGTTTTGGTTGGAAGAAAGAAGTGAAGAAGATTAATGGTAGCAGCAATCAATGGGGATCAGACAAATTAGTTAACTTTACTTTGTGCTCTCTCTCTCTCTCTCTCTAGCTTTTTCAGTGTGCTTGAGGGAGAAGGGTTCACTTACTGAATTGGTGACTTTGGTTTTCAAAGTCTTGAAAGAATTAAAAAGGAAACAAAAGCAACAAACATATACAGAGATCTTGAAAACGATGGTTTTTGGTTGGAAATGGTGGGACATGTTTGAGAATTGACATATGCAGATATTGATATTTATTTATAATCTTTTGGCTTAATTACAATTAAATTCCCTAAAGTTTTAAAGTTCACGGGACATTGTAAATTTACTCGATATATATGATGTCTTTTGGTCTAGCTCGTGGGGCCATTGTAATTTTTCGGACCGACTCAATTTGAGTACACCTTTTCGAATGGGTCCGTTCGGCCAATTTTATTAGTTAAATCTGACTCGTTTGACAACTCTAGTACATTGAGGGAAATATGCATAATTAATGCACTTCGATTTAAGTACTATTCCAACTTACAACATGAGGATTTAATATTTCTAAAATGTGGTGGGATAGATTATAATATGAGAACATGCCATATTAGTAAGTAGTAACTGACATAAAGTTAATTAAAATTGAAATACAATCATAAAATTAAGAATAATACTCCAATCTATATTTAATTATAATTTTACCTCCAATATTTTCATTTTTGCATTAACTATCATCCGCAAGTTTTTCTAAAAAGTGAAAACTGAGTCATCAAATTGGAGAACATGTGGACCAAAAAAATATGTTTTTCATAAGCTAAAACAACGTGGGTCCTAAAAGTCCAAAAAAATTTGAATGCTAAACTTTCATGTGGATACCAAAGGTTCAATAATTTTTACCAAGCAACAATAATTTTGAGATTTAACATCTTATTTTGAAGAGCAAGCAAATTTTTTTATCCACATATTTTCTGCATGGTGACTCAGCATTCAGTTGTCGAAAAAACTTACGGATAATAGAATTATTATAAATGGAAACATTGAGGGTAAAATTATTCATATTTATAGATTGTGATATTATTATTATAAGTTACAAATTTTATGGTATTACCTATAATTTATCATGTTTCAAAAGCATACTATAACAAATAAAGCCAAAACTTTGAAATTTAGATAAAGAAAATGATGATGGATGATACAAAAATTGAAAAATTATGTATGGCTTTTGATGAAAAAAAAAAAATATAATTTCAATGTGTAGTAAATGGTGCACTCCACGTGACAAGGACCACGATTGTGGGAATGCCCCACTTCTTTTTTTTTACTTTATTCAATCTCCAATATTGTCATGTTATCTTTTAGCCCTTTATATAATGATTTTGATTATTTTTTTTCATTGATAAAGTTCTTGTGAATCGTGATGCTATAATTGCATGAATAATTTGAAGTATATTGTATTCAATACATACGTACGACCTCATATAAAACAAAGAAAATTATAATTTCACACTAATTTTGTATGACTTTATAAGTAGAATTAATTAAGTAGATCAATTTTCCCGAGAAGAAAAAAAAACTAAGATATATATATTTTTCATAAGGAAATTCTAACCATGATACTAATGTTGGTTTCAATATATTATATATATACGTAAAGGTTTTAGCTAGAATGGCAAAAATGATAATTTAATTTAAGAAAAATCAACTCATATTATTTCATGAATGAATTAGGATCTCCTTAATTTGTAGTCCTTGCAGTCGATAAAGAAAAATCAACTCATATTACTCCACACAATTTTTTTATTTTTTTTTTGGATTGATACACTTAATGTATTTTCGATGATAAACACTCTCTAGATAAGTATATGGGAGGTCTTCTCTGAGACCGCGACATGGCCCACATGTTTTTTTTTTTAAAAACATTTCTCAAAATATATAATCTAAAATAAATTATTCAACTTTAAAATTGAATTGATCAATTATTTATCTAGTTGCTCGTATACTACATTCGATAATTATTATTTTTAAATTAAATATAAATTATAATTGAGAATAATAAACTGTAATTAAGACGAAATATTGATTATTTTTCTTGAAAAAAATGTCAGGCACGTGATGAAATGGACTCTTATGAGGGTTCTTTTTTATGAGTTTGAGTAGAGTTAACTTGTTTAATCGTCTAATATAAATGTTTGTCATACTATATATACTATATTTTAGAATTTAAGGATTTAATCGAGGTTCGAATCATTATATGCGAATGCAATCTATGTACACGTATGTTGTATCAAACTCGAATTGAATAGGCCTTTCTAGAGAAGCCTACGTTTTCCTAGATAGAATTGTGGCCATTTCTTTGGACTCATTACATGGGAAAAGAGCAAGTGGAAGCACAATATGAGCACAACATCCATCAAACAAAACTGCACAAGCTGCAGTAGTTTTGCTTTTAGGAAAATATTGTTCATTTTTGTGACCATCACTCTTCCTACGCGCTTCGGAAAAAATCATATGCTAAATAATTCATAAGCAATTTAATTTTAAGGTTCAATACTTTCATTCATTGAAAAAAAAATTAAAATAGAAAAAAGAAACAATCTGGCACTTGCACAACACGCGTTGCACATGACATGCACATGCTCTACTAGACCTCCTGGGTATGCGGGTGCACACGCACCTTATAGGACCTATTTTAATTTTAATTTTTGGGTTTGAGACCCGTCTAATAGACAACAACCCATCAGAAGGTCTGACCCAAGTTCAACTGTATCTAAAAATATAGTCACTATAAATCTATTACATAGGGACGAGGTTTACTCAGTACTCACCTTGGTAACGATTGCGGGTTACCCTCAACATAAAAAAAAAGATAGTCATTATAAAATAAACATAAATTCATATTAATTTATCAATAGTAATAAGTGTTATAATTTATATGCATTGTTATGTAATAATTTATATCAAATGAATTTTGAGGAATGAAAAACAATCAATTTATCAATGTATTTTCAAAATTAATCAAGATTTTTGTTGCATGTTCGAAAGTGAGTTATATAATTTATCAAAACTCATAATTGATATAATTTAGTCTAATTAATAATTATTACTTTAATTATGCATCATATTATGTTTTATTTAATTATAATAAATAAAATATAATTTGTTCATTGAAAAATGCAAAGTTGAGGACAATAATGGGCATCCAAATTTTTTTTACTAACGAAGAATGTCATGCACCAATAAATATTCCAAAATTTATATATTTTTAGTTTGTATATTACTTTGACATAATGTTTTGCCTATGTATGCATAAATAAAATGAATTTATTCAAACTGCTAAAAAATGGACTAACGAGCTAATATTAAATCCATTAAGTTATTCATATAATTTTTTTATATTAGTGTTAATCAGTTTTCAATATACATTTTTATATTAGCTTCCGGATATTATATTTTCGTACAATATCAGCCAACTTATTTTTTTGTTGAAATTATTGTGCACGACTAGAATATTTTAAGATTGAAAATTAAAAAGAAAAATCTAAGAATATGATGATATGCACATTTGAAATAGTATGAAAATAAGAAAATCTATGATTAATAGTAATTATACGATACAATGTAACTCAATACAATGAAAAGTATAAGTCACTGATATTTGCCAACATATATACAAGGTTGTAAATCTTTAATCTCTTAAATTATTAGAATATCAAATTTTAAATCTATTTAATATTACAAACTATCATAAAATAAAATATTACAAACTTTAAAATATCTCGTACATCGTAGAGGTCATAAGGTAGTTTATTTACATGCAAAACATTTACATTTTGTGCTAATTTGTATCAATGATCAGTCATCCTCACCGACAACTAGATTTTTTTTATTTACTTAGTGATGAAACAAGCCGGAAATCAAGCCTAAATTAAACTTTTTTTTTTCAAAGTAATGGTTAGAATTCCAAATAATAAAGTGAGGCTAATATGCCATAGCAAGGCTTCCTCCGACTTCAATTTAATTTGGACCCCTCTTTCTCTTTCACACACAATATGCTTTATTTCATGTTATGTTATAAGCTACGAGTGAATTGAATTGACATAAATATATGGGCAGACTTGGGTGAGACCGTCTCATACATGAGACGGGTCAATACTCACATGCGGGGATCATTATTTATGGGTGAAGTATCATTAACTCACATGTGAGTATCATTATTTATACCCGCATGTGAGTATCATTATTTATGGGTGAAGTATCATTAACTCACATGTATCATTATTTATGGGTGAAGTATCATTAACTCACATGTATTGACCCATCTCATGTACGAGACCGTCTCATACAAGTTTTTGTCTAAATATATTATATATTCAACATTTTTTTCCCTATCATATGAAAGTTTCAAAATTTACCGCCAACTTTTTCTTTTTTATTATCAATTAAATTGGATTTTAATCGAGCCAATCAAATTCGGACGACGGTTGTTGCTCTAGCTAGTTCCAAGCCAAACTTTTTATTTTATAAAGGCTTATATATAGCCAAAAGAAATCACAAAAGTTAATAAACCATATATATAGGAATTTTGAATTTTAATCAATTTTCATATACCACTATCAGCCATACTATTGTCAATTAAATTTAATTATATAGGGTTAAAATTAATTAGATGATAGACATGAAAATATTGGTCACATTATAGCAATTGATTAACCCTATATTAAAAACAACAATAAAGTTTAAAACAAATGCAAAGTAGAAGAAGAAGAGTTTGCTTCAAACAACAATAAAGTTTAAAACAAATGCAAAGTAGAAATATTGTAATAATAACTAATGAGTTGGCCACACAATAAATAATGCATGATTAATAATTCTTTGTGCTGACAATATAGCCTGTTATATCTTCATGGGAAAAATATTAATATCATAATAGGACCCACATTAATATAAATGTCACCCAATTTTGACCATAATTTTATTTAATTGACAAAAGTATGACTAGATTGATAAATGACCTCATATAATAACAGAGATCATATATATTTTTGTCACAAAACAGATTCAAATTCATATACAATGGCATTGATATCACGTTCCAGTTTACATTCAGGAAGTCATCCATGATATCTTCAATTCACACATTGAAAGACAACTCCCTATTACAAAAGATACAATAATGCATCTAACTACATCCAATTCTTTCTCATCATATAATCATATATGATATGATATATCAATCAGGCAACATAAACTCAATTTTCCTGAATTTATATGCATATATATATATAGCAGGTAATTACCTTCAGTCAAAGAATACGAAAATGGCAACATATTTTCAGTTCCGGGCTCGCCTTAAGAACGCGAAGACGCCTAAAACGGCGACTAGGGCAGCCCCGGCTGCAACGGTGCTATATGTTTGAGACGACGATTCGGGTTGAGCGTACTGCAAGCTTCTTGAGTTGGACACTCTTTGACGATGAGATGACGTTGCTACGTAGTCTAAATGTAGTCGTAGTCCCTGCCAGGTCGAATGTAGAATTCATTACCTGCTTTTTCAGGATTAACTATAACAAATAACAAAGTCTTCTATCCGAATTTGTAATTTTCACGTGATTTTTTAAAAACGTTGCCATTACAACACCACCTAATAATTTGTTTGCAATTACAATATTCCCAAATATTTTCGATTGGGGATATTGTAACTGTAACATTTTAAAAGTCATGCAAAAATTACAAAGTCAAGTGTTATTTGCTGATATATTAGCCTTTTTTTAGGGTAAATTGCTACAAATCATACAACATTTATCCTAAATTGCGATTACAAATTACCTTTATAGTGTAACAATTACAATGTAACACTACAATTTAGTTGTTTTGCTACTACAACATTCCAAATTTTTCCTTCAAGATTTATCCAATGTGTATGAATAAAATGACATCGTTTTATATATGAAACCACGTAGGCTAAAAGAATTTAATTGGGGGTGTTACAATTACAAATTAAGATAAATGTTTAGTTATCTGCGACAATTATCTTTTTTTTTTATTGTTATCATAAAAAAGTAGATACTTGCAGTCGTTACTGAATTCATTAATAGGTTTATTTGTTACCTTCCAACCGGCTTGCCTTGCGTGGTGCACGGCGGCAATGAGGTCACTATCGGAGGCAAGTACGATCTTGTCCTTGTCTTCATCTTCGTACTGCAGCAGGGCCGCCATAGATGAGAATTAGAGACTATTGTTAGTGCGAGAAAGTTGAGAGATGTAGTGAGAGATGAAGCTAAATATTACTATACCATAATTTGTGGAAGATTGTTGCGATCGATCTCAGCTCCTACTCTCTGAAGGATTGATGTTATGAGCTCAGTCATGTTATGTATATCTGCAATCAAACACCAAAAAATAAGAACATATACGAGATCCTCTATTTCAAATTGCATTCTATCTCTACTCCCGTGCAACGTACAAATGTCATTTCATGAATATCCACTTAATAACATATATTGATAATATTAGAAAAGAAGATGAAACACGGTTAGGAAGAGGAGATTCCGATTGCTTTCAAGGCTTAAAATGAAAGAAAAAAAAAAACTTACCGCAAATGAACCTATGCATTCTTCCTTTCTTATCTTGAATTTTGAAAGCGAAAACGTTGGTTGCAATGGAAGCAGATTGCTGCTGCAGGAAGAGAGCAGTCTCACCTCCCTCAGATTGCATCTTCAATGAATTCACACTGAGATGTTGTAAACATGTGAAAATTAGCAACATAGTAAGAATATTGATAGAGTGACATTATCCCAAAATATTCTTAGTAAGAATATTGATAGAGTGACATTATCCCAAAATATTCTATCGTGTACTCGTTTTTTATAAATAACTCAACATGTTGATATTTACTAATTATACTAATTATATCGTCAATTTTATATAATATTCATCCGTCCATTTTTCGGGTGCTGAAAGTTGAGTAGACTAATACGGAAGTGGCATGTGATTCAACAAGCTTTTTTTTATTGAATATGCACTCCACCCTCCAATTAGTACACTCAGCTTTAAAGCACCCGAAAAAGAGACATAGAGCATATTTATTACAAAATTAATAAGATATGATTTTTTAATAGAAAATAGAAATGTTGAGTTATTATTGTAAGCACACGTATATGATGGAGTATTTCAGGAAAATATAATATATAATGAAATAATTATATATTTATTATTTATCGAAGGTATTCTCATGTCAGATATCCTGATGGGTCGAAATCAATCAAATGATCGATCTTCATATCTTGATTCAAATCTTGACCCAAGTCTCTATACAATTATATAATTGTATTATCAGAAATGCAAAGAGGATTCATATATGAGTATAGTCTGATGGATTTTGACCCGTCTTACAATTTGACATAGGTTTTTATGTTATTTTTATGATAGACGTGGTAAGATGCACCTTCGGTTCTCATCATCGTCGTCCGGGCTTAACGCCATTGCAGAATCCCAGAAGTTCTGAATCATGCTGCTTGCAGCTTCACTGTTGCTCATTCCAGCATTGCCAACCTGTAGAAGTTAAATAATAGGAAAATACAATTAATAGTTTTGAAGAACATAGAAAAAAGTCATACCTACAATCAATGTGTGAATTTCTTCAACTGGAAATATTTTTCTATTATAAACTACTAGTTTTAGAATTTGTAATAATCATTAAATCATCATTAATCTGATTCAATAGCAACTTGTATATAGTAGATATTTTCCTATAAGATTACTAATATCATGATGGTTAAAAACTTCTTTAACTAGAAAACATAAGAACATTAATTTTTTCTAGAGCATGAGACGATATAAATTTAATATTTAATTTTTTCGGGTCTAGAAAACCCTACTTACAGTTGATACGGCCGCATGAGTTATATTAAGCACATCAATAATAGTTACAAGCATCCCATCTGCATTGAGCATCATTGCAATGAGATTAACTAGTCTATTAATGAAATTAAATACTGAAAAAATGCAATTTGTATAAGCTTTGATCAAACCTTTATCCACAACTAGAAGGTGCAAAAACTTCCTATCATGCATGCTATGAAGAGCGTCGACTATTGGAGAATCTAGCGATGCACATTCCGGAGTTGTTGTCATCACCTGTGATCAAATTAGTCGACAAAGATGACGAAAAGGTTAGAGCGATCAATTCACACTGTTCGATTTCTCTGTTACACTTTTATGTTACCTCTCATGTTTCCTATTATCAATTACACGTCATGTATACATACATTACGTAATCATCAAATATATGAGTATGAAAGTAGTGACGGAGCTAGGAGTTTTGATTAGGGGCCCAACTAACAAAATGATAAATTCAAGAATATTATGTATAATTTTTCAAAAATATAAATACAAATTAATGACAATTTTTATAAATTGTTTTTGTTAATTCAATTATATTTTGGCATTGAAAAATAATAGTTTAATATATTTATCTTGTAACATTTCAATTATATTCTTCATATTTTCATCGATGACACTCATAAATTTATCTTTCTCAATGTAGTTGTGTGATAAATTATGCAAAAAAATAGTAATCAAAGTTAATTATTAACAAATAT
Organism: Perilla frutescens; assembly: GCA_026008535.1. Lineage (NCBI taxonomy): Eukaryota > Viridiplantae > Streptophyta > Magnoliopsida > Lamiales > Lamiaceae > Perilla > Perilla frutescens. The sequence goes on from BRKX01000001.1 coordinate 71,908,172, forward strand.
GCTTTACTGTTTCGCATTTTTTTTAAATCTTAATTTATTTATCAATACTCAAGTAATTAATAAATTGATAATTTAATACAAATAATTAGAAAAAAATTAAAATTTGTATTGCTCCAAAATATAATTGTCAAAGAAACTTAAATAATTCTACATAAAAAAAACTAAACTATGCGTAAAAAATAAAAAATGATTTAAAAAAAATATTTTTGGTCTTAATTAGAGCTAGAATCAACTCTAAATCTAAAAACTAACAAATATATAAAAAATAGTCAAGGTTGGACCTAGAGACCAAAAAAAATTATTTAAAATTGCACAAGAATAACAATAACATTTATATTGAAAGAGAGTTCATTATAATTCAATATTAGTTTTGACATGGAAAAAACGACAATTAAATTTTGGAGATAAACAATAAAGATGACATATTTTTTATTTTTTAATAAAATGTGAAATTACTAAAATGCCTCTAACAATTTACAAAATGTAAGAGGGCCGAATGGCCCTTGGCCTCACCCTCTCTTCGTCCCTATATGAACATTATGAGATCTAGCATGCATTGATGATAGTGAAATATGAGATGTAATACGGAAATGTAAAGAAAATTTGACCCTGTTGATTCATCCCCATTGTGTGTGTGTGTGTGTGTATAAAGTATAAAGCGTGTATATATAGAAGAAGTGGAATATATATATGTACCTTTTCCACTAGAGTGGACTCTGGATGAAGACTGTGAGCTATGACTCTCATCACGATATCTTTTGAACTAGAAAAGAAAAAAGAAAAAAGAAAGGTGGGAAATAGGAAATGCATATTGTTTATAACACTTAATTATCCACAAAAAAAAAGTGTTGAATATCTAACGATCGAGCCAAAATATATTAGACGCAACTCATAATCGGATTCACTTTGCTTTTCACGTACAATTATCTCGCACTCTGGGTATGAAAATCGTCTGATAAATTTTGACCCGTTAGACATAATATTTTTGAACACGAGAGGAAGCTCACGTTAGTATTCCGCGTGGTTTGTTTTCGACTGTTACAACGGCACAACTCGTTCGTTGCTCTTGCATTCGTTTTGCGGCAACTAAAACGGTGTCGCTTGGATCAACTGTAGCAATCCTGATCAACCAAAGTAGCAAGAAGATATGGTGATTTTAGAGTTGTAATTTTGAAAAAATTTATATTCTAGTGATCACACAATTAATTAATAGTACAAGTGAAGATATTACCTACTTTGAATTCTCAGAAATTATGGTGGACAAGGAGGGTTTAAATCGCTCTCGAAGTGTCTCAACGAACGTGTTGGGGCCTACACATCACAGAAATATACAATTGACACGTACCAATATTGTTGGAAAAAGAATTAATTAAAATAAAACCATAGCGACGAACCAGACACTGAGGTTCCCCATTGCTTCTCAACACCTTCAACGGCGGCTGCAATGGCCTTCCCCTTCTCGGCAGCACGCTCCAAACGGGAGATGGCATCATACAAGCATTTTGTTATGTCGAGCAAAGCAATCACCTCTCCATTCTCGACCACGGGTAAATGTCTAAACTTTCCTGTTACGCGTATTATAATGCCATGTCATTGTATTAAATGACATCATAAATGTACACACGACGATACCTACCTTGAACCATCTTTTGTAAGGCTTCGACAGCTAGGGTGTCGGAAAGCACGAACACTGGGTTCCTAGTCATCACCTTGGAAGCAGGTGTTTCGTCCATATTCAACTCACGAGCAATAACTCTTGTGGTTATATCCTTCATTCAAATAAAAAGACCATCATTATAGAAAGGTTAATTAAGGAGATCGAAACAATATGCATTAGTTTGTAGGTGGGATAGTTTGTCAGATCGTCTAATTAGTCAAGATCCATCAGATGTATCCCACACTCAGCTCTTGATCGATCATGTCCATACATTCATACAAATGTGTGTGGAACGCAAATAAGAACTGAAAATGGGCACATCTGATGAATTTTGACCTGTTAGATGATCTGTTGATACCTTATCCGTGAGGATTCCACGCAATAACGCGTTAGAGTCAGTGAGCAATAAAGCAGAAACTCTTCGTGCAGCCATTCGTTGACAAGCTTCTTTGATGCTTGTAGTCTCAGGAACAGTCAAGGCTCTCGACAGACGCAATCTTTTCACAGTTCGCTCCCCTGACATGACCCTATTTTTACCAACAACATTCATTAGTACATCCAAAAGGGCTTCGTCGTATTCTAAATTATGTTTCATCTTCTATTTCCGTGTCATCCACACCACCATGTGAATTTGATGGCATCATGAATTTTTAGTTGACATTTACTAATTAATATTGTTGGAATAGAAGATGAAACGTGTTCTGGAACACAAGATTCCAACTGCCAAACTATATTTTGGAGCAAAAACTTGAAAAATTTGCTAAAAATTTATAGCTATTTCAAGTGTTTCTAATGTATGAATGTATGATGTTTTGGTTTTACTATCCACATATCTTATATGCATTCCAATTAAATTCTTTATTTCCATTGAAATTGTTCAAACTCTTAGTTTTATTCCTCATTTCAAATCTCATTTAGGCTCTACTTTTTGCAATAATAATATAATTAAAAGAAGATATGTATCTCTCAACTTTCCTTAATGCAAAGTATAAAATTCACATCCATGAAAGAAAAGGAAATTCAAATTCTTCATCTTAACAAATAACAAAAAATACAAATTAAGATCAAACACGACGACGAATTAATTCATTATCCACTATCAAAATCCAAGATTAATGCAGGTGCAATATCAAATGAATCATATAATTGAAACATAAATTTGTCCTATTTTCTACACACAAATATTCCAAGTCTTGCATTAGATTCCTCAAGATAAGTAAATCCAAATCAAATTAGACACAAAATTGCGAATTAAGGAATTAATTAATACGTACAATAAGCTAAATAATAATAATAATAAAATAGATAACATACATGGAGCGGGGAGTAGAGAGGGAAAGAGATTGAGATTTGCGGTGAGAGGGGGAACCCAAGAATGCGCCGCCGTGCTCGGAGGCGGCGGAGGATTTCTTCCGGCCCTGCGACGGCGAATGCATCATCAACGATGAGAGGCTTCTCTTCGACGATGATAATCCTCCTTGACTCGTCGACATTTATTCCGATTAACAATAACTCACCTCCTCCTATATAAATATTGAAATTAAATAAAATTTATTTAATTATATATATCTACGTAACATCAAATTGAAGAAATTTAAAATCGATATTGAAATATGGAAACCTGGGATTGAACGAATTTGCATGCATGCAAAATGGATCTAGCTAGTTAATTACCAGGTGTGAGCAAGGTGTATTAACCGTGAAAATGGCGATTGCTACGAGCCAAAGAGGCAATGGATTAATATTGCTTTCCTCTTTTTTTGTTTTCGAATTCTTTGTGTCTGGGCATTATTTTGGATTTGTTTTGTTTATGGGGTTGAAATTTTTTGAGAGAGGAGAGGGAGAGGAAGAGAGAGAATGCGAGACTTAGAATGATGATTCCTTTCTTTGGGAGGTTCATGGAATTAATTTGATGGAACGCACATTATTTTTTATTTGTTTTATGTTTTGTTATCGTACTTTTAAAACTTAATTAATACAACCGGCAGGAAAAAAAGTTTTTTTTCTTAACTTTTTTTTTTAAATTGGAAATGAGAAGATATAATACCAAATCAAAACTAGGGGAATTATAAACTTGATCATGGTCCATTCCTGCATTCCAACGGATGATATCTCTATTTCACATGTGACATTCCAACGATTACATGTTTCTAAAATCAAATTTATGATTTTAATAATAAATAATTTAAAAATAAAAAATTAATTATAATATAAGTGATCTAGTCTATATTTATGAACAAAAGATTGGAATATGAAAAAATACAAATCATAAATATTAACTGAATACTGATTAAAAATTATTAATAAATAAAAGAGGAGGTCTCCCATGTATAAGGTCTGATGGGTCTCCATCAGACGGGCCCAATAAGCAAATATGCCTAAAAATTTAAAAAATGGTCCAATTTACAGTGCTTGTACTGTACTCGCTTGTGCAATCCACTCGTCCGATGCTAAAACGTGAACTCCTGCATTGCGTTCGACAATTAGTTTTTGAAACAAATATGAACACAGATTGGAAGTAAGAAACTCTAATTTTGAAATAAATATATACACTAAAATGAAATTATAGAACTCTAAAATTAAAGTGAATTAATTTAATTCTTTTAAATCTAGTGACTCGCGCAATGCACTCACCCGACGTTAACACGTGGACCGAACATTGTGATAGACAATTAATTTTTTTTCAAAATATATATAAAAGATAATTGGAATAATAAACCTAATTGGAAATTAAGAAATCCTAATTTGAAACAAATATATACCATAAAATGTAATTAGTGAACCTTAAAATTAAAGTAAATTAATTTAAACCCTAATTGAGAATAATAAACCCCAATTTACATGTATTAAACCATAATTCAGATGTGATTAACTCATTAGACTAGCAATGTGATACTTTTAAAGTTATGACTGATACTTGTTTAGTGGAATGAGTGATATTTATTTTTTGGCGCATTTTCTTTTTCTAGCCCGTTCACAACCCACTCGTCTAACAGTTGTACGCGCCTGATTTTAGGTACCAAAGTTTGATAGGAGACTTTGCCTAAATTAAATATGTTTATGGAATGCAAATATTATAAAGAAGTATCTATTTTTGCAATTTAACATAGCAATATGACTAATGCCCTGAAAATATTGTGTAGAGTCAACCATAATTAATAATTATAAAATTAAACTAAAATATAATAAATTGAAATTGATGAAAAATGAAAGATAAACTAATAATTCAATTGTGAAACATAGATTGAAATATCAAATACGGAGAGGATCATATCCGACATTCCAATGGCGGATGGACGATTGCCATATCGTAGCTCAAAATTAAATGACGGGCACGTCATGCGGTTCGTAACCATGCCTCAAGTGTTCAATTCAGTGATGGGGAAATTATACTCTCCCACATGGGTATTACTTTCACATTACACAGATCGTGCCACATTAGTAATTTTTTAAATTATCACCGATGTTACACTATCTCTATAGTTATGCGGGCAATACCCGAAAGAGCAGGCACGAATCTTCCTAAATGAAATGATGCTCAATTGCGTCGATTTCCAAATTTCAATTATCTCGCAAAATTAAGCTCAATTTGATTTTTGTAAGTTTTTTTTTTTCAATTTCAATGTTCGAAACAATGTCGTTTTTTTTTCTTCTAGATTATCACCCGTTTGATTGAGCACGATACCTATTATTTCTACCTCTTATCATAGACAACCTTTATAATATTTTTGAACATTGTAATGTGGTTAATTAAAAGATTATACCGTATAAATTAACACACAGATAAATTTCTTTTTTTTTTTTTTGTGGGGGAAAAAAGGATAAACACAGATAAAATTGGATCCGAATATAAATAATGTCTTACCACATGCACAAACTAATTTAGTGTTAAACTAAAGTTTTCAAAGTGAATGTTTTAAACTAATAATAGCATCTTAGAACCCTGAATCCAAAGCAATCAAGATCCGTTCCCTCCATCAAAAGAAACAAAACCCTTTTCAAAATCTTTAAGCAGAAGCAAGCAAACTATAAAAAGCAATTGATCAAACCGTAGATAAACAGTAGACCATTTCTGAAAGCAGTGATTTATACGTAGTCAAGAACTTTGATCCAAATTTAAATAAATCACCAAAATATATATAGCAAAAATGTTGGATTGGGGCCCGATTCTAATCGGGTTGTTTCTGTTCGTGCTTCTGTCACCGGGCGTGCTGTTTCAGATGCCGGGTACGACCCGACCCGTCGAGTTCGGGAACTTCACCACCAATGGCAAAGCTATCATCATCCACACACTGCTCTTTTTTGGAATTTTTACCATTCTCATTATGGCCGTACGAATTCAAATTTACATGGGCTAGTAGTTAGCTATTCGGATGAGATCATCTATTCCATTTAATTTATTTTAATTTTTCGGATTATTTTGACGTATTTTGTGTTTGTGTAAATTTTATCTATTTAATCTTTAACTTTTGAAGTCTTGCTTTGCTGTTTAAATGGAGGAAACTGTTGACTTGTTTTCTGTTTGCGTTGATGATCAAGTATTCAAGGGTGTTTATCTTAATTGAATGCATTCTATTATACATGTATTTTTTTTATTTTAAATTCCACTTTGTATGTTGTTATTTGAGTTCATTACATTTTGCATGTATATGATGGATTCACGGTTAATTCAAACATAGATTTGTAGTATTATAAAATAGATCGATTGATGTTTATCGATGCGATTAATAATGAAATATGAAGAGTTTGAAACTTTAGATATATTTGAAGTCTTTATGTATCCGTCTTAGAGGAATTTTATGAGAGATCGTCCTATGAGTCAAAATCCGTAAAAAAGGTGATATGACCCGTAAGGAAATCTTGAATAAGTTTTTGAGGTATTTATTTTAATTAACAAAACCAAGTAAAACACAAGTTTTCTTTTCTTTTCTTTTTGAAAAATAACCCAACAAGAAGAGTTGTTTTAGAATCTAATGCAACCTTTAATTTGTTCCCTTCAAAATAAAATTTTATAACCTCGTTTGGTTTACAAGGAATCTGGTCATTGAAAGTAATCTGATTTCTTATTTTTAAATTTCTGTGTTTTCTTCAATTTTTGTGTATTTTGGAAGATAATCAGAATTCTCGAAACAAGAATATAACTTTTCTTGATTCTGAATACCTATTTGGAGTAAGTATTATAATTACTTACTTTACGAATCTTGTGTTAGACCATTGTTATTATTCGATCTTTTCACTCATTACTTTAATTATTTTTATAATTTATTATTTAAATTTCATTTATAATTTTTTAATAAAAAAATTGAAAATTTTGAAAATATATTTTAATCTTAATTTTTTGTAGATTATTATTTTTTTTTATTATAAAGTTTAGACTTTCAACAAAAATATTAAAAATTGAAAAAAATAAAATTCCTAGTAAACTTCGATTATCATATATATATATATATATAGGATTTGGTGGTAGAGAAATGAGAAACTCAAAACAATGAGCAAAACTCGACTTTAAAATAAACAACAAAATTTATCATAAATAATTATTGATTTATCATTTTTTTTTTCAATTGTTAATTTAGTATAATTATTTTTGAATGGGGGGAATGGCGATCAAGCTCCAATCTCTCACCATAAAATGGGTGAAGAATACCTCTAGACTACAATTCTACATATTATTAATTTATCTTAAATTCTTAATAAACATTCTTGATTACTTTGAATAAAAAATACTAAAATGAGAATCCTAACAATTTTCTTGTTATATTCCAAACATAAAATAAGTAATCTGCCACATTCATTTTTCTCAGAATCACATTCTTAGAAATCATATTCTCATACATCTTTACTTTCTTACCAACCAAAGTATCCCTAATGGTAAATTCTCTTGTAGTACATCAGATGTAAATAAGTTTTATTCCGTTGGCAGAAATTTATGATACTTTTTCAGTGTTGATATTTTTCAATATTAAAAGTGATATATTTTCAATCCAAAAAATATAATAATAATTATAAAAATATCTCTACCTTTGTTTTCTAAATTTTTAACAGTATTTTTCAATAAAATTAACATGATACATTTCAATATTATAAATGCTACTTTTTGTGTCTGATAATAAAGGCTTATGTATACCCGATAATGGGCCCTTAAAGAAAAATCTCATCTTAATTTCTTCCTTACATTGCAGTCCTGCAGAGTATAGCCCATAACACAGTTTTGAGGGATCTTAATTTGGGCTTTCATTACCTCATCACGATAAGAAAACAATGAAAATAATTAATGTAACACACAAAAATTGCCACATGCATAATTATTCCCATCTTTTTTCTACTGGATAAAAACCGAACATTCTAAATTAATTTGACTTCGTCAAATATCAAGTGATATCATTTATTTATATTTTATAGATTTAATTAAAGTTAATTCTTAAATTAAATAAATAGATATTGATATTTAAAAATGGAAATTCTCAGCTAATTAAAAGTCGACACTTGTCAAATATGTGTAGAAAAATCAAAGATTTGAAGATAAGAAGTTCAAATGTTGAGAAGTCAATTATATCTTGCCACCTCATTCCTAATTACCCGAAATTATCTCTCCTCACATGACCAAATATCATTTAAAGAGTTCAAGAATTTGAGAAAAATTCATATACACGAAATTCTCTTAAATATTCAAGGCGTCTTGACTCCCGCACCATACATACGTGTTTTCATCAAATTCAACTCAAAGTCAAGGTACTAAAAAACATACCAAGACGCCACCTCGAGGCACGCCTCATGAAAGGGATGTCGGAAATACCCTTGAGGCGCTGCCCCAGGCAGGGCAAGAAGGCGTACATCTCGTCTAAATTTGCTATGATTTTTAATTTTTAATTTTTGGCTTTTTTCTTAGTATGATTTAATTTATTTGGTGGGAGATTGCTTTATAGTTTACACACTAGTGATGTCTTTCATTAAAACTATCCTCTATACATATGTGAGTATCAATTGCAACTCCAGGAATTCATGAAGGCAAATTCTTATGTACAACGGCTGTACATGAACTTATATCAGATAGACACTTTTCAATGTTAGAAATGATATTTTTCGGTATTTAAAACATATATTTTTTCAATCTAAAAACAATTAGCCACAATTACATACATGTCACAGTTTTTATTTATTTCTTTTAACACTACCTTTCAGTAAAATAAACGTGATATTTTTCATTATTAAAAATGATAATTTTTCCAGTATTAAAGTGATATTTTTTATAAATCATTTTTTCCAGTCTTATATAATATTTTTATATAACTCGTGTACGCGGGATCAACCCATAAATAAACTTGATCACCTTCCTAACAATACCACAACCGCAAGGAGACAATCCTCATGCTCACGAATTAAATAAAATATCTATATATATATATATATATATATTTATATATATATATATAAAAGCACAAAGGTCCTATTTCTAGAAATCTTTAGTTTTTCCCGCCAAAATGTACCTACCCGATATAGTAAATTTAATAAATATATTAATTTCATTATATATCATATTTATAAGATAATATAATATTTTACATACACACACATAAACAAATATAATGTATCAAACTAAATATCTACATGTATAGTATATATAATATACAATAATTTAATAATTTATATATATATATTGATTTATATTATAAATATGTACAAATAATGTACTAATATGATGGTCGTTTTTAAAATCAATGTAACAATATACTATACTATACTATACTATAATATGCACAATATCTATATAATAAATAATTATCACATGAGAGATTATACTATATAGCGACATTACATAATTATAAACTCCTATAATAATATAACACAATGTAATATACATAATACATATATGGACATATATATATATATATATTAATATAATATAATATGATCATTATAGTATCATAATTTTTATTGGTAGTCAAATTTCTATCAAACAATTATAATTAATTGTTAGTTTTTGAATAAATTTTATTATATATTTAAATGTTCATCAATACACGTATATCACATTGCCTAAATAATTTTTCATTATTTATGTCTATTTTTATATATTACCACATAGTTTGCAAATTATAAATTAATATAAATTATTGTGATTAGAAATCAAATACCCTAATTTATATTAAATGTATCATTTTCTTTGAATACAATTGAATTGCACTTATTATTATTGATTACAATAAATTTTGATTAACAAATTTGTGCATATTTAATTAATTACCACACTTGTGTGCACATTCAATTCAAAACTGTGTGTATCTTTGATGCCTATAAATAGCAAATTGTTATATCACAATTTTTTAACTCCAATTTGTGTGTTCATGCATTTTTTATGATTTGCTTTATTTATTTCTTCCAATATTCTTATTTTGTAATTTAATTTTTCATTTTTTTTATTTAATACCATGTTGTAGAGAATAGCATATTACTTCAAAATATTGAGGAGATGTTCATCCTTGGTTGAGAGCTTTGAAGTTCATTTGATTAAGAGTTATCATCTATCCACACATCGATTGGAAGAGATAGAGACAATTTAATTTTGAGTTATTGTAAAAATAAAATAGCTCTGTATTCATCTAAACATTTTATAGCTAGAACGATTGTATCGTAATCATCTATTGTAGCTACTTTTAATTAGTAGTTTAGTAGTGGTTTATATTTGTCATTTGTTATTTGTAATTTGAATCATTTTCTTGCTTTGAAGTTGATCTTTGGGTGGGTGAATACCTCTCGAATAATTTGCTTAATTTACCAACTTGTATTTTCAAATTGTGTACATTGGATTAATTTTTTATTTAATTTACTAGATTTTTTTTAATTTTAAATATATTGTCTAAATACAATATTTTATTATTTGTAATTTTAATTTTAATGTAGAGATACATTATGATTTCATTATGTTGCCTCAATCACATATGTCAACACTTTGATTTTTTTATTGTAGATATTTTGTAATGTACCAATCTCTCTCTCTCTCTCTCTCTCTCTCTCTCTCTCTCTCTCTCTTGCAATGTCAGTAAAAAATAGGATTCTTAGCTTTTAATTAATTTTTTTTTGTAATTTTATTTTTTCAATCTTTCTTATTTGCATTAGAATGATAAGTGATTAGTTTTAATTTATCTATGTATATGTATTTTTATAGACATCTTATCAATTTCTTTTCGGATTATGAAAATATAAACCTTACTTCTTTAGGATGAATAAGTATGACCAAAATTAGTGTAGATGGGCATAGAAGATTGAAGACGGTGGAGATGGTGGAGGAAAGTGCATTTTTATATTTTTCTTCGTTTCTACCTTTTTAGCGGTGGATGACACTGGAAAAAAAAAATCAAGATTTGGCCGTTTTCCTAGCATTTAAATTTAGCATACAAAATTAGTTAAGTGTAGGCTATAATTTGGTATCAAACTTTGTTATTTATAATATCTTCTTGTGTCATGTATCAATATAATAATTGTAAGTTTTTCAAAAATTGTATAATCGGCATGTATTATGTTGTAATTTAATTAAACTATCATTGATATTTAAAAGAATTAGAGATTCTTATTTTTTGTTGTTCGAAGCAATTCAACATTTTGAATCTAATTGAAAAGGCGTTGCTATTATATTAGTCACATAAAATATATCAATGAAAAATTAAAATAATTAATTTAAAAAACCCAAAAAAATCTATCTATGTACATGGATGCGTGAAATCATAACTTCATCACCATTAGAATTATGATTTTTTTACATAGATCTGTCTTATTATACACGTGTGTGTAGAAATACTTTAAAATTTACAATTATATATTGTTTGAATTTTTTGTTTAAATTGTTACAATATTACTAATAAAATAAATTTAATATCATCTAAATTTATTTTATAGTCATTTCTATGAATTATTATTAAAATATTGCTATAAAATAATATTTTTATATTTATAATTTTTATCCGTGCATCGCAGGGCGGGTAATGCTAGTTTATTATATATATGTCAATCGAGTGCTTTTATTTTTTATCCTCATTTTTAACAATCGAATATTGCGAATTTAAAAAAAAAAAAAAACAACTTTAGATAAAGTGTGATAAGAGCGCATAGACGATTCCAACGACATTAATGGATGAGCCTGAGCAAAGCAGAGCACTATGTCTTTTCTCATGAACTAATTAAAGCAATCTATAATATATGTGGCTACAATTTTGATCATCAATAGCAATTCCCATGGATACAAATTATTTAAATTGGACCATGATTTTGTTTAATTTAAAGTTTCCTTCATTTTCCAAGGAAGGAATTTGAGAAAATTTATTTTAGTTATTTGTAATCTGAATAAAAAGAATTAAAGTTTTCTTTTAGCTAAATGGAATTTCATTTCCTTTTAGGTAAAAATAAAATAAAATATTTAATAGGCGCGTTTCCTCTTTATGTTCATACCATGAGTATAATTTTGTGTCATAGATAACAAAAAAAATTGTGTGAGATTGTCTCATGGGTCAAGAACAATAAAGACGAGTCTTTTTACTCGAATCATGGCTCGTAAGTCATACCTAGATCCAAACCCACAACGTAGAACACAGTGAAACTTTTGAAATATACCAAAAAATGAATTTGAGACAAATAAAAAATAGTATTAGTTTTAATTTATAAATATATTATCGGTATCATTAAAAATAGGGAATCGTCATTTGCGAAGGAATCGTTATTCCCAAAAGTAAGGGAATAAGTATTCTACCTACCTTGTGGATTTAGCCATTCTCATTTAACTAAAAAAAATAATATATTATATATTTACACATATTCATGTCTTATAATGCTATTTTATCATATTTAGAAAAATATAATTTGAAAATCAGTTTAAATACTTTTTTATTTCCACAGTTATTTTTATATTATTTTTTGTTTATTTAAAAATAAAAATATTTATTGAAGAAAAATGAAAATGAAACCAAAATAAACATAACATATAAATATATTCTAATAAAAAATAAAATAATTATATATTAGATATAATTTAATATATTCAAATGAAAAATTGAAATGATAAACTATTTTTCTATAAAGTAAAAATATTTTTATTAAGGTATACAAATGATTATATGTGCATTAATTATAAATGTATTAATTAAATACTTTAGAATAAATATTTTATTAATAAAATAAATAAGTTATAATTTGTTAGAACAAAATTAGAAAAATAAAATCACATACAAAAAAAGAAAATGGTCATTTAGAAATGTAAGAAAAAGATTACGGCATGTGTTGATAATATTAACTTCCACACTTTATTCAATTATAAAGAAATTTGAAAGTGCATAAAATATTCAGTTTATAAGGTAAAAAATAAAATAATATTTCATTTCGTTCTTCATTAATCCATAAGCATATAGATCATAAAAATTATTATTCCATTCAAACCATCATTCTATTCCTATGTTTATTTCATTCATATATACCAATTCCATTCTTTTATACTATACTAATTACCCCCTTAATCTCTCAAATATAATTAAATATTATCTTTTTTTTTTAATATAATGCAATAATATCTTAGTAATCACTCACAATTGAATTTCGGGTTTGAATCGAAAAGTATTAGTTCTTATTCTAAAATATATATATATATACTACTATATATATATATATATTTCTCGTATAAAAGGAATTAGCATTTCTGTTTTTGCAGAAAAAGACATAAATTTTTGTTATTATTCAATATTGAATTCCAGACTTGGATCGACAAAGTACTAGTTTATATACTTAAAATAAAATACTATTTAAATTCATACTGAAAACTATCAGTAATTCTTGTCGGATATGTAGCTTTGAACGATAGTGTGCATCTTCATGCAATAATACAATTTTGTACGACTATAATGTACATTTTCGTGCAACATTTCACTGCTGTTGAGGGGTATTTATGTCAGTTAAGGATAAAAAATATTTTAAAATTTTGTGGCTGTATTTTTCTTTATCCTAAATGACCCTTTTTTTTATCTCATAGTAGGAATGTACCACCATACCTTAATATGGACTATTAAAATCATTCATGTAATAATGTTGAAAAATAGTAATTTTGAGTAAAGAAATATTTCAAGTCATTAAATTAGAAAACATATTATCATGTCCCTCATGTTATACCCAATCGTGCAATAGTTAAAAAAATAAAATTTTGCATGATTGCACAATCGCGCCAAGTAGTGTAGCAATTCAAAATAAAATACTCCACAATTTAAAGAAAATAGTAATCCTAAAAACAACATTATACTAAGTGATTATTTATAAGATTGCTTTATCATTCATAATAGCCGGCTTATACCTATGTTTTAAGTCTATATATAATCATGATAATATATATGATCACACACATATTTCTAGTTTCATAAATAAACTAGAGAACATCTATAGTGGTGAAAGGTGGTGAAGAAGTTGATGATGTGTGGAATGGGCAAACACTATTAAGAAAGGGAAGAATGTGAAGAGAGGAGATGGGGGGACGTAAAAGTATTTCCTAAGGAAGTGGAGCCCGCCGTGAGTCGGGTAAAGGCAAAGGTGCATCGCGCTCGCCCGATCGAAGGCCACAATTGGCACATGCATGCACCTCACACGCTAGATGTCCGAGTTGGGGGAATGGGTCCAGTGTCGAGTTGCTGGCCCTCCAACTTTTTTTTTCTCTCTTACGGATATAATCATCTAGTACATTCATCCTCAAATTCATTAAGGAAGAACATTATTGATGGGGCAAGCACTCACAGAGACGACGGGATGGCATCTTCCTGAATGGCACATCTCTTTCTCCCCACATTGCCCTCGACAAGGCCTCGAGCACATTAATTCCATAAGCGATCTGTCCTCCGATGATGAAGTTAATTATGCGATACTTAACAAGATGGTGTATCTGGCACTAGAGTGTGAAATCATCGCACAATCTGAGCACGTGGACAATTAGTTAGACTCCATCATCTATGATATGATTGAGTTACAAAAGTTTCTTGATAGAAGGTTTTATGTTGTTAAAAGATTCGTTGAAATAAGTCGTTATGATTCAACCAGAAACTGTACAATTTATCGATTGTCGTTAATGTTGATTCAATAGTTGAAAATGATAATAAATTTAACTAAATGTGGGGAAGAATCCACAACATGTATAACAAAAAGTGTTCCATCAAGGAGAGCGATAATCGGTGGAAAATTCTATGCTACCCCCGGACATTACCCGAAGTGTCACAATAGGTGTTTTGTAGTATCACGATAGATCTAGTATGATACTTTCAAGTGTCACAATAGACCTATTGTGACACTTAAGATAATAACCGGGGTAGCATAGAATTTTTCATAATTACTAGAGAACGGAGATGGTGATGTAACAGTTACGCAACTCAAATTCTTGAGGTGGGGAGACACTATGGATGCTCTAATATGAAAAAAATGTAGTGAAGTAGGAGTGAGAATGGTAGAACTTTTACAGGTCAGCTTTATGCATCAGTTTTTGACTTTTTGGGTGGATTGATAATGGCCCTATCTTGTCTCTTTGAACATATATACCAAAGTAAATATACACGTGTCAACCTCCCAGCTCAATTATTTAAACTATAATTTCAATTCTAATTTCAATTCTTGTACGCGAGAGAGAGAGAGAGAGAGAGAGAGAGAGAGAGAGAGAGAGTACAATGAATAATTTGACGAATTAATGTAAATTTAATTTCAAGAAAGTAGCTTTTTTTTTGTATGAGAGATTTATCGTTGTATATTAATCATATATTTTTCTTAAAGATAGGCAATTATCGAAAAATAGAGTTCTCTGATACAAAAAGAATTAAAATCAAACTCCCCTTGCGAAGACTTGAATTCTTTCATAAGAAATAAAATCTTATTATGAACCGTGGAAGGTCGTGTTACGAATACGACAAAAAAATATATTGAAAAACCAAAAACATATCGTACATTATATGTTTATTCAGTTAATCGTGGAGTGATTATATTCCGAGGGGATAAAATCTTCTCGTCCATTTTTCATGTCCCATTATTGTGTTCCACTATGAAATTTAATATTTTAAAATTATTTACTACAAAAATAAATTTTATTATAGTATTACAAATCATAATCAACATTTATTACTAAAAATTAAATTTTTTAAAAATTATATACCCTACTTTTGGAATAATCAACCATATTAATCAATTATATTAACTAAAAAATAAGAAACAAATATTAAAAAATAAATATAAACCCTAATTGAATGGAATGAACCCTAAATAATAATTATAAAATTAAACTAAGTCATAACAAATTGAAACTGAAGAAAAAAATTGATGAAAATCGAATAAAAATAAAAATGGGACACCAAATGAGATAGAGGATTCCATTTCATATTCAGGGTGCTGTCAAGTTAGGTTATTTACTAGTTAGTGGTTTATAATAAGTTTATAATTATATTTATAGTAAGATAAGAAAAATCCTGAATATAATATCATGCTAAAATTGGGAAAGTTTTATGCTACTCCCGGGTAGACTATTGTGACACATAATAGTGTCACAATAGATCTATTGTGCCACTTTCTGCACTACCCGGGGGTGTAACATAGTATTTTCCCTAAAATTATCTGAAGTAACTTAACTAAAAGTTAAATAGTTGTTCTCGTAATTCAGTGTACAATACTCTGCAGGCTGCACTATCCGAACATGCTGGTCAATTTTTAAACTACTTGAGTGAGGCCTACCTTCAAATTATTGAAGAACATTAATTGTGTTTGAAGATCTGAAACGTTCCTAGCTCATGTAAACAAAATTAACAATTATTTCATGAGAATGGATGTAGAATATATATTTGGAAAATGTCCAAATATATATGATTTGAAACTATTTTGTTAGTCTCAAATGTGTACTTAAATCTTAATGAGTCCAAAATGAATTGTTGAACTTTTAAAATGGCCAAAATTAGACCCTGGTAACATATTTTATGTTCATCGCATGAGCGTATGTTGCCGACTGTCGAAAAGTTTATAATCTATTAGTAGTTAGAAAGGCTAATGGAATGATCTAGTTGAGCCGATTTTGAAAGTTTGAGAATGTATAGAACATTGAAATTGGGCCAACATTGGAAATATTTCTTTCAGTCTTGACTTGGGCCAATTTTAATTTAATCAACTTTAATTAATATTTATCACTAAAGAATTAAAATAGAAAAATATAATACTAATTAATTGTTAATAATCAATCATAATAATTATTTATTAAATTGAAAAAAATATGTTATTAATTCTAATTAGATGTAATAGATATAATCAACCTCAATTACATATTATTGTATAATTAAATTAGAGAACAAGCAATTTAATTTGATTAAAAAAACTAATAAACTTTGATTTGTGGCCCCAGGCGAGACACAATTTTTTGAACGGACTCTTTTCATTTTGTTTTATACACACTACTATATACAAAAACTTTCGTTATTGAAAAATGAACAAATTTTTAGAAAAATTCATTCAAGAGGCTCCTACTGTTTCGTTCCTAGAGTCTAGCAGTCGCAAATAAAGCACGACATGTACTTTAGTGATTAATGGGTGTCAAGAGTTTATTTATACGTATATATACTATGTCAATTATAAAAAATTCAATCAAAATTATTGGTAGCATGACTTTTTATAAAAAGTGAGAAATATATACGTACCACTAATAAAATATTAATATTATAATACGATTAATTATGTATGACTTTCGGACTGTAAAATTAATTAACTGTTTGATTTGCAAACCTTTTAAAAATGTGAGTACTGCTTGTTTATTTTGAGAAAGTTGGCCATTTTTTAAAAAATGCAAACAATGTAAGTATCAAAGAGTAATTTAGCGATGTAATTTTTGAAAAAAAGGATCTTTAAGCTTACATACATGATTTTGATTATATATTTAAATTTTCCTCATGAAAATATAGACAAAGATAAAACCAAGAGTGTGTAGAGCTTAGGACTATAGGCTAATCAGAGTGTTACTAGCTAGCTAGTGTAGTGTACATTTAAAATCACATGGTATTGGGATTATAGCTGTAATAAAAATTAAAAATGATATCAGAATATCTATTTTTATGAAATTAATTATAACTTGTGGTATGATTTTTAGGGATTATATTATTGAACAAAATTAATTTTGAGTATTGTCACATTTGATATACTATGGAATTTTAGACTTTTTTTGCAGTACGATTTCCCTTGTATAAAGGATATATGATGTGTGTATCATTCAATTTCCACCGATCTAAGCTTCTTAAATTAAAAAATAAAAAATCATGATTGAATCTCCATCGATATACGGATAATTTGACGCACAAGTTAAAGATTTGTTTGATGGTGAAAGTATTTTGTTTAGAATATATAGCTATCTATTTATGATTTTATGTATAAATAGTATATAATATATCTCAATTAAATCACCACATTTTGATCATCGAAATATTTAACTTTAATTTGTAATTGGTTTGGTGTACTTAAAACAATTAATAGATGAATCATCACATGCCTTGCCGTTTGCTTGGTGGTATATATTTCTCACTTATAATAAGGTTGAGTGACCGAGGTTCAAGTAGTTCTCCACCCTAAATTGAAAGAACAAAAAAAAAAAAAAAGAGTATATGAGCATACACATTAAAGTAAATTTGTGGATCATATAAATATTTGAAGGCAATACAAAATATAACTAGCACCCTTTGATCTTGCGTACACCAATTGTATATAAATTTTATATCATACGAAAAAAGTATCACTTTAATACTAAAATAATATCATGTTTATTAGTATTGTTAAAATAAAAGGCGGTGTCATTTTTGTAATTATTACTATATTTTTTGGATTGAAAAAATATCACTTTTAACAATGAAAAGCGTCCTTCTGATACAAGGTTTTATATACAACCGTTGTATAGAATAATTTGCCAATTAACAAACTTTGTTAGCCGTTATAAAATAGGTTGATTTTTCGTACACCATTGGGCTCGCGGGCTAGACTGTATGATATAAGGTTGGATGTGTTTGACATGGGATGTGTTTTACTATATAAAATATTAATATCATGTTTGTTTTGGTGTATTAAAATATATGTATTAATAATAAATTGTTTGCTTAGATGTATTATATTCTCTATAAAATTTCAATTCCTAAAATATCCTTTAATTAGTTACCATATATTGTGTGAATATTCTATAATAACATTTTTAATTAATATCTGCAAGACTGTTTTAGTCTGCAATTTTTAACAATTCAGTATGGTATTATATATCTCATATGCATGATATGTTATACCATATAAATGGTTAACACATGCCGGACCCTTGCATAATCATGAGCTTTAATATTGCTAGCAACGAAAGTATTATGGTGTCATAGATATTTATCCCACCTTTATACTATCTAGCAAATAAGCTCCAATTATATATAAATCTTATATCAGTTGGAAAAAGTATCACTCATAATGTTGAAAAGTATCACATTTATTTTACTGAAAAATATTTCTAAAAAAGAACAATGATATTTTTATAATTATTAAAAAATACCTCTTAACACCGAAAATTTGTTGTAATGAGATTTTGCCTCATAAAATAATTGTTCAAATGTATACTAATTACGTAAAATTTTGTAACAATTCATCATTATGATGCGAATCTAATTATATCTTATAATGGAAAAGAATATCTTAACCTTAGTCAACCCAAAAATTTCTCATAATTGTGACCAAATTGATCACTATAAACCACCATTTGAAGATAAGAGTTAAATTAGACATGATCACAAAAATTGATTTTTTTTTTCAAAATGCTCCAACCTGTTTCTCCAATAAAGCAGTAGACACAGATAATTTCAAATCCATTCAAAAAGCCATAATTTCACAATTTATTTCTGTCTAATAATAATAATTTTATTTTCCTTTTCGTTGTAATCCAAGTTTTGTTGGAACCCAATACGTCCAATTCCTACATATCCCATCAATCAATCAATCTGTAAGTAATGAAATCATGGATAGACAGGTGTCGAGATCCTAACGGGCCTCTTATTTTCTCTTTGTGCTACGTTTCGTTCTGTCATTGCTGTGTATATAATTATATTTTATCATACCCTAAATTCTAATTAATACCTCAATATTTGCATTTTTTCCACGATAAGATACTGCAATCTCGAATCAAATCATCAGCTACACTTAATGCTACATAATTAAATTTTTTATTTTTTATTTTTAATTTAATTTTAATTTATCGTGCTTCAGTTTACACTTAATTATTAATTAGAATTCACCCATACCTAATTAGGGTATAGAGTTATTTTTTACAAAACAATCAATTATTAATTAGAAAATGAAATTTAATGTTCAAAAATTAGTTATATATCCTAATTGGGCAGGATGAACCATAAATAATAAATATAAAATTAAACAAAGAATAATAAATTAAAATCGAATTAAAAAATTGAAAAATAGATTAATAAATTTAATTGTATAGCACCAAATGCAACATATATTTTCATCCGCTATAATCTACATTTAATTTAATAGTATTATGGCTCCATATTTCATTTTTCTCGTAAGTGTACTCTATGTTAACTTTGAGGAGGGATACATTAATGTTAGATGTCTATTAATGTTAACTATATATTTTTTGTTGACAAAAATAATGCGTAGTCACTACTTGCGAGTGCGTACTAGGTGAATTCTTTTAATGTGCAATAGCTTGTAAGTAACCATACGAAAGAGATAAACCACATTTTAAAAATTAGGTATGACAGACTGATTACATTTAACAGTGTTGGTATGATTTGAATTCAAGACTTTTGGTTCTAAGCTATCTTACTCTATCACTAGGTCATCTCGAAAGGACATGTTAAGTATATATTTGTAAAAAAAATGTGTGTTGCGTGAGACCGTCTTATGGGTTAGAATCTGTATGACAGGTCAAAATTCTAATGAAAACAATAAAATTATAAATGTACCACCGAATATGAAATTGGATCAGAATTTTACCCTGTAAGAGAGTCTCATACAATTTTTTATCATTTGCGCAATAAATAAATTTGCAAACTCCTTAAAAAGTCAGAAATCAAGGAATTACATTAATTTACTCAAAATATCAAATTAAAAGAACGATGCGTCGGTCGAATGCCTTCAAAAACTATCCCTAACTATTACCTTAAGTTTAGAGAGAGAACATGTGCAAATTAAGCCAATATTAGCTAGCTGAATTATTGTCAACTATTTTTCTAATTGAAATTACTAGCATACTTTCTCCAAGTTTTGGATATTCATCACATAATTAAGTTTAAATATAAACAAAATTACTATGGTTTTATTCATCAATGACATGTGATGTCTTGTGCTAGTTCTTAAGATTGTCGCAATGTGCAGAGCCCATTGTTGTGTCCGTGGTATTTATACCGTGGTTATGGACTCCACAATTCTAGCACCACATGTGCGCTCGCGTGCGCGTGTGTAGGTCTCTAGCATGTAAATTAGGAATCGATCTAAACTGTTTAAATTAATTAGATATAGAGATAAAATCTTTCCTTTTTTTTTTTCTAAGATATAACTAGCATCGTGTATGTTAATTTTAGCATCCCTATGTTTCAATCATAACATCTACATGATGAATTATAACAAATGTGTATTAAAAAATTATCACTGCCATTTTTCAATTTTCGAAACTTAAAAATATCGTGAGTGTTGATTTGAGTATATGCATGTATGTTGAATTTTAGCATGCATTGCGTATTCGAAAACAATTTACGAAATTACCACATCTTTTTCAATCCATCGGATCATCTCATTAGCGATAGTTGATATTTGTGCATAATTTACATCCCAGTTGTATGTTTACATGCTAACCGGCTCCTGGAAGAGATTCATCTAAAATTTGGAGTTAAGACATTGTAAACAAAATATGAAAATTCGAAGGATGTAGGAGAACACTATATATAATTCTACGAGGGCTTGATGAAATTAATAAACTCTAAGACTTCAGAATTAAAAAAAAAAATTCAAGCTTCACTCATAAATACACACATGATCCTACTTAAATAACATACATTAACAATATTAGAATGAGAGATACATAATCCATCGTTTTCAATAAATAAATCCTACTACATATATATGATCACTTCGAGTTAGGGAAGAAATCACTATATATTATTTTCTTTTCTAATGTGCAAGTGTCATGGAGTTTTAATTTCGATTTAGATCCACTTTATTTTGAATCATCAACTTATAACGTGACACGTGTTTGGTTGTTGGAAAATCAAAACTAGTGGACATCAATTACATTTTTGCATGAAAATTGATCAAATTCACTAAAAATTTGATGGCCACGAAAGCAAGCAAAGCCCCCAGCATCTTAATTTGGCTGTCACAATATCAACCTTCAAAAAGGGCACATTTACACATTCATGCACAGAACTAAAGGGACAAAGCTTTGACAACAAAATATATTCTATAATTAATTATTTGATAATCAGAAAAAAAAAGGAGGAGAAAAAGAAATAGAGCTGTCGAAAATTGATAAGCTTTAAAATGCAACGTCAGCATAAATGGAACAAAATTAGTTTTTTTACTTTTTTTGTTGCTTAAATAATTAACTTTGCAATATGAAAGCGATTCATCGGATTCCGAAAAAAATTAATAATAATAAGTCAGCTCCAACTCACTTTAATTACCATATAAAGTGTAATTATAGAGTGCTATTTTGATTTTTGAAGTGAATTTTTGACCAAATATTTTACTTGGCTTCTTTTTGGTGAATATATTATCTATCTAATTTTGAAGACTAAATCTATGAAATTAATTATGTCAACACCCACCACTACCAAGAAAATGATATGTAGTGATAATATTACTAGCGATGACATATGTCATCATTAATAATAGATTTAAGTAACAACATGTCGTCTTTAATAGTTACATGTCATTTCTAATGACATTTTTTTGTGACGATAATGTGGTCAATTAAAATAATTTTTAATTTATTTGGGACGAACTTTTAATGCCTCAGGGCCCACATAAGTGGGCCCCAGCAACGAAACGACGGCACAACGGGCACCACTAGCAACTACTTGGCATCCGTCCTCGTATTGCTAAAATGGTCCTCGTATTGCTAAAATGATTAATCCAAGTTGCTAGAGAGTTCATTAAGCCCACTTATATACTTATCAAACTTTCATTTTCCCACCGATGTGGGACATTACAGAACTTTTAGGGACGCTCTATTTGTGACGACATGATGTTGTCATAAAAAATATTTTTAAGTGACAACAATGTCATCACAAAAATTTTATTAGAGACGATATGTCATAATTAGAAACAACATGCCATTACTAAAAGTCTAGTATTAGTGCCGACATTTGTCGTCACTAATAATATTGTCTCTATATAAAGGCCATTTTTTTTTTGTAGTGCACACACACACACATTAATATATATATATATATATATATATATATATATATATATATATATATATATATATATATTCCACATGAGAACTTAGGAACCAATCAAATTCAAGCATTTTGATGATATGGAGGATAAAAAGACGGTGACATAGTTGTAAATATGAAAAATTCGAAATATAAGGGGTTTCCATATTTTTTTATTAAGTGATGTCATCATCTTTTAAAAAATTCTTAAAAACTTTAAATAGTCATAACTTGCCCTTTTTTATCCAATTTACGCAAAAAATATCAAATTAAAGAATTTTCCATACTCTTTCATTTAAGATCCATATTGCATATGTTTATTAATTTGAACAAAAATTGATGAGAAATACAAAAAATTATTTTTCACATATATACAACTCGTAACTGTCAGATATTGCTAATATGATATCACAATATTACTCATATCTTGTATTTATGTTGCTAATATGAAATTTTTTATGCACGACTTTGCACGTCAAATTAATTTCATGAGAAAAGAGTTAAAATATAAGCTATATATAGTTAAGTTCATTAAAAAATTATAACTTTATCAATGCTTAATATTGTTTTGAAAACTTATAATATTTGAAAATTTAAGTCATACTAGCAAATCATTATTCACATATTAGCAATATGTTACTAACATATTAGCAAATTATTAGTCATATATTAGAAGTCTGTATATTTTTAATATATTAGCAATATGTTGTATATATGAATGATGTTACACATGTTACACAATATTAATAGGTGTTAGTTTAGCATTATGATCTCGTCAAGTTAGTAATACAAGTCTAGCTCATGTTAGCAACAAAATCTTTTGATGTTTGCAATATATATCTCTCATGTTAATTAGCACATTAATACAACGCCAGAAAAGACAATGATTTTAAAGTGTTGTGTATTTAATTATGAAAATTAGGCCCAAAATCCGTAAAACATAATATAATTTCTAAATTACAAAAATAACTCTCCTTTATTAAGTTTTCAAATATTACAAGTTTGCCACCTTACTTTGACTAAAACATTAATTAAATTGTGGCTATTAGATCTAATCAAATCTAAAGTTAAGACACATAAATTGGAAATTAGAGGATCTCTAAATATCTATTGAGACATCTGAAAAGAGAGAGTAAGAATTAATAATATTCTAAGGAGTAGGACTCACCATTATTACATGAGTAGAGATCTTCTAGTCCCACTTGTGTGTGCCAACCATGTGCCACCATTAAAATTATATATTGTTAATAATATTTTTTATAAAAATAAAATTTGTTTTATCATAACTAATCATAATTAATATTTATTACAAAAAAATTAAAATTTTAAAAAAATATATACCCTATGTTTGGAATAATCAACCCCAAAAATCAATTATATTGACTAAAAAATGAAAATTAAATATTAAAAAATAATTATAAATCCTAATTAGGTGGAATAAACCCTAAATAATAATGTAAAATTATACTAAATAAAAAAAAATTAAAATTGAAGAAAAAAATAAAAGAAAAAGTAATAATTTTGAGGTGTGGCACACGGTTGTCACACACAAATTGGGACTAGAGGATCTCAAGTGTTATTACACCATTGCTCAAATTTTATGTTACATTTTTTTTTGTTTCGTTCCATATATTAAATATATGGTTTCATAATAGCTATATCAAAAATAATAGTAATTATTATAACATAATTAACCCTGATCAACATTTATAAAAAAATAAAATGAAAAATTATAATTTAAATTATAAAATAGCAGTCATATTAATGAAGTACCAATTAAAAAATAATAATTAAATACCCCTGATTGTGTAGAATAATTAACACTGTAAAATTAAATTAAAATATAAGTGGAAATTAAAGAAAAAATAAAGAAAATTTCAAAATTAAAAAACAAAACACGAAGTACGACACTAAAAGTTAATGTAACAGAAAATCATGTGATGTGATTACACCATAATCATATCTCCATACTCTATTAATGTAACAAATGACTATTTATCATCATACCCATCAAGAATTGCTATATACGTACGTTGATCGTGGTGTCGCTTTTCTAAAGGCAATTTAGATTCCCTATTGTATATATTGCTTTAACTCTTATTTTATTGCATCTCCAATGATGCACAAAATCATAATATTTGGTGTTTTTCTTATACCAAATCACTTCAATGGTGCACCAAATTTGGTGTGTTTGGGGTCACACACACATATGTATATATATTGTTTGATTTTATATTTTAGAGAATATTCTTTTCACCGTCATATGTGATATTTTATGTAATCGTTGAAGTTAAAAACATTTTTAGTACTCCTTAATTAACTAGATATTGCTAATCATTTTTAGTGGGCAGCTCCGAAATTTTAATTAAATACGTGCCAACATTAATTTGACAGTCAAAATAGAAGACGAGGAAATACCAAAACTTACCCTAACTCGACTCATTTCCACTCCTAATCAATCGTATACTATCACACTCATGTTGTGACAGAAGGATGAACCCATAGTGTTTCAAAAGAACACCGTGACCCACAAAAAGCATAACCCTACCTTCATTTCTCTCGTAAGAATCTGCGTCATGCTATGTTTGATTCCAAGCTCTCTCTCTCTCTCTCTCTCTCTCTCTCTCTCTCTCTCTCTCTCTCTCTCTCTCTCTCTCTCTCTCTCTCTCTCTCCTCTATATAAACTGCATGGATGGAACTACATCATGTGTGGCCTGCAAGGATAAGTAGATGTTTTGAACATGCTTTGTCTTTGCTTTCTCTTTTCTTTTGCCTTCCAAGTCAATCACTTTATATCGGACATTCTCATCACTTCTTCTGAAATTTTGGATAAAACATCAACTTCGCAGTTCAAAAACACAGTTTCTGTCCATAATTAATTGGCTGAGCTAGGCTAGCTAGCTTAGTTTTATTGAACATTTAAAAAAAGAAAAAAGAAAAGGAGGGAGAGGGAGAGAGAGAGAGAGAGAGAGAGAGAGAGAGAGAGAGAGAGAGAGAAATTATGGGGAGAGGGAAAGTAGAGTTGAAGAGGATTGAGAATCCCACAAATAGGCAAGTAACATTCTCAAAGAGGAGAAATGGTTTATTGAAGAAAGCTTTTGAACTTTCGGTTCTCTGTGATGCCGAGGTTGCTCTCATCATCTTCTCACCTTCTGGCAAGGCCTACCAGTTTTCCAGTCATGAGTCTCTCTCTCTCTCTCTCTCATGATCCCCCTTTCCCGGCTCAAAAAATAAAATAGAATGATACTATACATTTTGTTTGTGTTTTGTTGCTGCAGGATAGATAGGACAATTACAAGGTACAAGATTGAAGTAGGAATTGCCAAAACAGATGAACAAGGCATCACAGCCTTGGAGGTATAGTGTGTGTGTGTGTGTATATATCCGTTATCTGCTAGCATAGCCCCACGTTCAATATTTATTTTGTATATATGAATTAATTCTCATCGTGCATGTTCTAATTCATAACATTATTTTTTGCTTTTTTTTTTTTTTACTTTTTCCATTTTTTTTATCATCATCATCATTTTATTATTATTAATTAATTCTGCAGGTCTGGAGAAATGAAATTGAGGATTTGAGTAGAACAGTCGAGGCTTTGGAAGCAAGAGAGAAGTGTGTATACACGTATTTTTATCGTATCTATTATATTATAACCATTATATTACTATTAATGTATAGTAATGTCACATATATATTAATTAGCCGAATAATATAATTAAAAATTAGCATTACTTGCGTAAATAATTCGAGTTAACTATTTTTTTTTTTAAAGTGAGGATATATGTGAAGTAGTTAAATTCGACTTTATCTAGTGATCGTTTAGGTATGGGCCCCGCACCGTGGGCATGAAGTGTGACCATTTAATTTATTCTGCTATATTAATTAATTACAATTTAAATAATCAATTTCTATCTTGTTTCAGACATTTTGCTGGAGAAAATCTTTCTGGTTTAGGCATGAAAGAGTTGAAGCAATTAGAGCGCCAATTAAGAGTTGGGGTCGAAAGAATCCGATCTAAGAAGGTATAATTCTTAAAAAATTAATATATATATATATATATAACTTCAATTTTGTTATGATTGTAACGTTAATCATAAAATTAATTCTTAATAATCATCACATTTATATATCCTTCATTGAACATTTTCAACAGAGACGAATCATTATGGAACACATAAACTATCTAAAGAAAAAGGTAAGGTTCTAAAAACTATATTTCAAAATTTCATTTACTTTTTTTTTTTAATTTAGTTGAGATGTACAAACACACTTTGTTCTAACACGTGCAAGTATAGTAGAATACTAAACGAGAAAAAAAAAAATCAATATATATCTCATTCATATCCACATGCATGCAGCACAAAGACCTTCAAGAAGAAAACAATAATCTCCAAAAGAAGGTGACGATAATTAATTTTAGGACTGCAACTTCTGTAATTAAATATTTTTCTCAATTTATTTTTATAATTGATTATTTCTATCACTTTCATTATTACAAAGGGGTTTTGTTATTTTCTTTGAGGTTAAGCTTCACGAGCTTCAAGAAGCCAGCACAAGCTCCTTCATTTTAGGATCAGATGCCACCGGAGTATTCCATATTTAGGTACAAATATATATATATATATATATATATATATATATCTGTATATTATAATATTATATTTAATTGTTAATTTATGTGGCAGTAAGATTTTAGCTTAATCATTGACATCTTTAACTAAAAATAGTTTTTCTCTTTTCAGCAAAGAAAATCAAGGAAACAAAAATATACTATATAAGTAATATAACACATAAAATAACCGGTTATGTTGCTTAAAATTGAGCACATACTGTTCCATTTATTATTAACTGGTTTTTTTATTGTTTTTTTTATTGGTTTTTTTTTATATGTAGGAATGTCCTCACCAAGAATCTCACAAGCTGGTAATTATTAATTTAGCTTTGTTGTACTAAATTTGGGAAGATTGCTGATGCATGGCTGGGATGGGCAAACTATATATATCTTCCAAATCTGCTAATTTATATAATTTTATCCCTGCTTTATTATTATTTTTTGTTTTGAAATCATTTCCTTTTTCTACTTTTTGAAGATTATAATTAATTAGTGTACCTATCAGTGTAAATTATTGTAAAATGTTTTTATTGGTATTCAGTAATGTTAAGTGTCCGTCTTTGTGGTGACTGCCAAATCATATGAATTTAGTCTTTTCATTTTTTATTATAGAACGACATAGGTAATTTATAATAACCAACACATCAAAAAGACTAGCAATTTTTCCATTTTTTTTAGATTATTTATTTATTCATTTATTTTTATAGAGTGGAAGCTAGTGATGTATCATATACAATTGCTAGCTAGATTAGAGGCTTTTTTTTTGTAGCTAGGGTAGAGTTTGACCAACATATATATTTGATAATGATTAGGGGGCTCTTATTGAAAACGAAATTAAATCAAGGTATATTGACTAAACCTATAAACAATATAATGTTAAAAAAAATACCCATAAATAGAAGCCGAAATGTGGCTGTAGCTATTTTTAATTAATCCACCATCAAATATGTATTTTAGGTACCCTCGACATAAAAAAAAAATATGTATTTTAGGGAGTGACAATTTCTTTTTTAAAACAATCACGAGCTTAACATTTTTTGCAAGTACGACATCGATGAGTTTTAGATAAATTGAAAATGAAATACCGCACACGTCAATTACGTGTATGGATGAACGCTCATAAACGACAACGTTGTAATTGATATATAATGACATTTTCAATTGATTTTTAAAAACTCATTGATGTTGTGATTGTAAAAATTATTAAGTTCGTGATATTTTCGAAAAAAGTTCAAATGATGTGAAGAAATTAAAATTGGTACAAAGTTCATGATATAGATACAACTAATATGTATGCAATGCGATGCACGAATTTTACTTAAAATTGTTGTACGCATTTTAAAATAAAATTAATTTTCTATAGGCAACACAATTTGGTGCAAAAAATTATTGTCTAAAACATTGTATATGAAATTTGAAATGAAGGTTTATCTCGACAATGGTTAATTACCAAAACCCGTTGTCTATTGTTGCATAAATTATATTGTCTAATCTATATAGCTAATTCAACATGATAGACAACGGTTTATGCAATCATTGTCATTTTGCCATAAATAGATTATCTCCAACTTTAATTATATATGTAAAAGAATACAATATTAATAGCTAAGGGCAAAAAAGAATATTATTTCGGTAATTTATACCATTGAATTAATGAATCAATAAATTAACAAGGTTAAATTAAGAATAGATAATGCATTACAAAAACAAAGGACCCTTTTTTTAAATTGGCTCTATTTGGGCTAATAAATAAATTAAATAATCATTGGGCTCTAGAAACGCAGATTTGGGCTTAACAAAATATAATGTATAAACATTGGGCTAATTAAAATAGAAAGAAATGTTTAGCATTGCAAAATAATAAGCAAACAATAACTTTTACTTAAAACAATTAAAATGAAAGAATTAGTTAATGCAATAATATTATGTAATAAAATTCAATGCATACTAAATACATCATATTAGCAATTAGTGCGACTTATAGGAATAAAATTATTTTTAAGAAATAAAAATGTAGCATATTTTAAAAAGTTTTGGGTAGCTACATCTCGAGATCCCTTCATGTGTGAGAGAGATTTGTCACGTGAATTCGTGTGGGAAAAAAAATGGTGATTACAATTTTTTCTAATGATGTATTTCGTCTATTAATTTTCTGTGAGAGAAGAAAAGTTAATTAGCACTTCTTGGTCTAATATTTATATTGTCTCTTGGTTGAAGGCTAGAAAAAATGTGGATACAAGGGCAAAATAGAACATTCAAATATGATTTTTATTTCGTTTAAATATGGGGGTACGAAGAGTAAAATGAGAATTGTGTTTAGAATTATCCGAAAAATTTGACCAACATTGTGTTGGGCTGAATTTCCAAACCCGACCTCTTCAACTCATTTTTTAGCTGAAAAATCAAGCTAATCCAAAAACCCATCCCATAAAGGCGGCTAGGTGTGAGCAAAATTGAACCGGAACCCAAAAACCAAACTGAAAATTGAAAAAGTTTATCCCTCCGTCCCAATAAGTCTATAAGATAGATTTGTTCGTCTTTTTGAGATGTCCTGATATATAGGCGGATTTCTATATATATTTAATTAATTTACTAATATACACTCATATTTAATATGTTTACATTAAATATTAATTCATATTAGGAAGTTTTTTGATTAATTGTATTTTTCAATTTTTTTTTCTTAATCATTGTGAAAATTTCAATCAGCCTATATCTTATTGGGACGGAGGGAGTATTTGGTAGTAAACTGATCGAATGAATGAATGATATATATATATATATATATATAGGTTTTGGATCAAATGTTAACCATATTCTCCTGTAGAAATTGGCTGACTACCGGACACCAATCTTTGAAAATTCTATGACGCGTGAAGTCGTAGTGTGTCATGTACCACAATAGACCTAATATGACACTTTCATGTGTCACAACTTTTTGACACATAAAAGTGTCACATTAAATCTATTATGGCACATTAGTGATGCGGCGTAAAATTTTCCCTTCTATTAAAACAAACAAATGTTTGGTTTTGAAAACACCAACATTTTACTATTTATTTTTCGTTTTATTTATTTATTTTTATCTTTTAACAATCCACGATCGCGCAAAAAAAAAATTATTATTCCGTACAATATATTTCCCCCCCAACGTAGCTGGAATTATGAACAAATAAAACTGATGAAAACTAAGAACTCCATAATTTGAATATATAGACCATTACATTATATTTCAAATTCAATACTTTGTGGGAAGGAACCAAACTAATTTAAAGTAGTTTAACTCTTTGAGGTCGTTTGAAGACCAAAGATTACGGGTTCGAATCTCCCCCTCAATACCATCTGGCCGGATGTGTGATTAAAAAAAAGTAATTTAATTTTTGGATGTTAGCCACCATATCTTTGTTCCAATAATAAGCTTTTAATAATCTTATCGAAAATCGGAATATACTTTTCATCTCCAATATTTTATCTAAATATAATATATGTAGAGATTTTTTTTTATTACAAAATCATTAAAAGATTATAAACCAATTGGCGACAATCGCCTTTCCCAACGACCAAATAAGACACTTTAATTAACACTTTACAAATAAATGAGTATGCCCTCTTACATTTTTCTACAATATCTAATCAATCACAAATAAAAAATTATAATTTAAATTAATAGCTAGCAGTCGGCACGACCCTTGTGCTCGTGCAATTGACCCTTTCTCTAATTAACCATTTATGTTTCTCAAAGGTTAGGTATTTATTTTCCCAGTTAGACCTAAGTCTAAATTCAATAAATATATATATATATATATATATATATATATATATATATATATATATATATGCATAATAAATAAAATTGCAAGCGTGTGCATACTCATTTATTCGATTCCACTCAATAGGATATACTTTTCTAGTATATGGGACAACGAAATAATGCACAAATGGTTGTAATATATTTTGGAATCTTTGTTTTCTTCTTGTCTTAATGTCGATTGGCCAACCACTAAGGCATTTAGAAGGAACATTTCACCAGAAAAATAAATAAATACTAAATCTATTAGCCTCGTAGAATCTTGATTTGTACTGATTAAATAATATTTATGGCTATTATAGTTTATAGACTAGAAGTTATATATATCATGTAAAGTATTGTCATTTTTAATTTTTTTCGTTAAATGGGCATAATGATTGTCGAAACTTTTCAATAATTCTCCTAAAAGTAATGTATAATATTGTTGTCACCTCCTCTTCCAACTTGCTTACAGCTTTTTATTCTTAGATGATTGGTGCTATTTATTATTTATTAATTTTTATTATATATTTTTGGGCTCTAACTTACAATATTCTTATATATCACACCTCATTAATAATAATAATAATAATAATAATAATAATAATAATAATAATAATAATAATAATAATAATTGAAGTTTTATTAATTCAAAACACGGAAGAAGATAATCTATTAACCATGGACCTGAAAGATAAAAATTATCAATGCGGGACCTCAAAAATCATGTTATTTGATTCGTTTTTATATTAATTTTTAAATTTCATCTATATTCATTTATTCACTATCCATCAAATTTTATAAAGAATTTATTAAAAAAGTTAAAAGGAATCGAAGTACGTGATTTTAAGAGTTTTAGATTAAATTTTTCTCTTTCTTAAATTCTGAATTGATAGAATAACTATAGTTCGGTTCCTAAAATGATAAATATTCTCCATAATAATAATAATAATAATAATAATAATAATAATAATAATAATAATAATAATAATAATAATAATAAGTGTGCTTAATTATCAAATGTTTAATTACTCATCCAAATATAAACATTGTTGGAAGTGTCTTAATTAAACTATTTACCTTACACAAAAGCATAGCTCTTGTAGACTCATGTCTTAAATAATAAGCTACAAAAGTAAAATAAAAAAAATAAAAAAATAAGGCCTTGGATTATTCTTAGACAAGCATTTAGTCCAAATGTGTTTGTAATTCTTAGAAGAATCTATTAAGTCTATGACATAATGATGATGGCAATGATGATTATAGTGTGGTATCAAAATTTGGTTTTCCAAGCTGGCAAATCATGATTAAAGTAGTAATCGGATTTTATTTGGAAATTTCGGGAGAAAGTGACATTATTTTTGTCATTGCAAAAATGTCATCAACCACTATATATGTCTTCATTGGAAGACCTAATGAGAAAACTCTTCTTTCATCTCATAAAATCATTGAAATTTTTCTCCATTTTCCTCTCTTTCAATATGTTGTATTAGGGTTTCCTTCTTCAAAATTTATTCACCTTTTTTTTTTTTGGGTTGAGATGCAATGAATGGAAATCCAATATTCATTGAGATGCAGTGCAGCAGTGAAGGTAAAATTTATGTATTTGAAAATAAAATTTTGAATCTTCTTCTTCTTCTTCTTCCTTTTTTATGTGTGTGTGTGTGTGTTTATTAACGATGTGGTGCAGTCATGATGTTGGAACGGCTCAATCAAATCAAATCTCCCAAGAATTGGGTCCTTTAATTTGATTGAGCCGTGCCAATATCATATTCTATTCCGCCCATGTTAAATTACCTCCAATTAATGACTTAATTAATTTATGCAAATTTCATATGTTTATTAATGTTTTCTTGGTGGATTTATTTTTTCATGGAAATCTGAGAAAGATTCACTCAGTCGAAACTTGTAGTTTTTTTACGGATTTTTTTTTTTTTAAATCGCGATAAAAGAAAAAATCTAGCTATTTTTTTATATATTTGTTTATTCAAACAATATAGTCATATAGACATGTTTCATAGATTAATTTAATTTGGAAGCCGTAAGATTTCTTAGAAGCAGAAGTATTTCATATTCTTAATTGTCTCAATGTTCTGACCCTGACCTTTTTTATTTTAGATATATAGATATATATATATATATATATATATATATCGAATTTATTTCGACATAAATGTATATCTAATATTTATACAAATATAATCTTTTAATATATGTGTTTTCGTTTCTATTTATTAATGCTGTGACAAATTGTGAAGATCAATGATAAGAAGATGACAGTATATATGGTTTATAGTGTTTGTCATGATGATTAATCAGTTAGATCTGTGAAGAGCAAATTTCTCCAAAGTCAGATAAAATATTGAGTTTCCATTAATGTGCATTAAGATTCAAAAACTTTATTTAATCACATCTTATTATATATAAATAAACGCTTTTAAGTTTATCTGATTGAT
This sequence comes from Perilla frutescens, assembly GCA_026008535.1. Taxonomy (NCBI): domain Eukaryota; kingdom Viridiplantae; phylum Streptophyta; class Magnoliopsida; order Lamiales; family Lamiaceae; genus Perilla; species Perilla frutescens. Next base: position 71,942,136 of record BRKX01000001.1, read on the forward strand.
TGATATTCAAGTTTTAGTCAAGAAAATATTGAGAATCTGATATTGTATATATAATACTCTTATATTTTAGGTTTCTAGAACTACTAAAAACAAATTAACTTCAAGCTTATTAATGCGTTCAAATTTATTTGTGATATTCATCAAACTTAGTTGAAATGCCACTTTCATTCACTAATAATATTTGATATTTTCAAACCCTAGCTAATTGCATTAAGGTTTTTTTTTTTTAAAAAATATACTTTGTCATTAATATTCTGTCAAGTGTCGGTTTGATTTCTCCAAAATATTCATGTTACATATGCACAAATATTACACATTATGTGTATATTGATGATGTAATCAAATAGGCACAAAAGTACATATATACGGTATCAAATACTATACAAGATTTCTATATGCTTATCATCATCTCCTATATATTCTAACCATGATATTGATGTCACGTGTATTTTCAAATTGCACAATCATCTACTATAATTGACTACGAAAAAATTAAAAAAATAAAATAAAATGCGTGTTGTAACAATAGAGGACCTTGTTTGATTCAATACACTTGAAGTGCATTGATAATAGAGGATCTTTTAAGCCCTAATTGATGTATAGCATTATATAATATCCAATTGTTTTTTTTTTTCCTTCTGATTTATTTTCATTATGGAATTACTATTTTATATAATTAATTTGCTAATTTGGTAACAATACGTACAACACTATATTCGTTGCAAGATAATTTTAGCCTTTGACTTTTCTCTAAAAAAATAGGTATAGTGTTTGGTAAACCTACTCCAACTTCTACTTCGAAAAAGGAAAATAAAGGAAATAGACATTCAGAATTATCCAGAAAAATAAAAACTCGATTAGGTGGGAAGGTGCTTATATATGTGTGTACTCGATTAGGTGGGAAGGTGCTTATATATGTGTGTGTGTGTGTGTGTTTGGGCGTTTGAACAAAAATGATCCAACATTTTAATAATTACAAAATAATTCCTAACATTTTTCCTTTCAATAATTCGACCGATTATCCAACAATTTGATGACGATTGGACCATTGATCTCCTATGCAGAATTAATTTTCGTAAAAAAATTACTCATTATCCATGTTATCGAGACGACTTCATTAATTTGGTTCTAAAAATTAAAAACAAAATCCTAAAATAAAACACACACAAAAATAAGAAAAATATTATCGTAATTCTTCTCTCTTCTTTCTCCCCCGGGCTGGTGAACAACGTTCTGTGCTTGAAGACTGCGACAGAAAAGGAAATAGAAGGTGAGTAGGTGTCGTCTTCTTTGGTGATGTGGATAATGAATATTTCCTTTTATTTCATTTTATTCCACATAAATTATCGACCCCACCAATAAAATATTGCAGTCCTGGTGGAATGGTCTAGTGGTGGAGTGTGCTTACTTGGAGATCAAAGGTCACAAATTCGAATATACTCAATACCACATGTTGGGTGTGTGAGTAAAAAAGAAAAACCAATAAAATATTGCACCAACCCGGCCCAAGATTTTTCAAGCCTTTTATTTGGGAGCCTAGTCCCGCAAGCCAATGAGCTTTTTTAGGCTACTTGGGGACTCGAGCCTTAATTTTGCTAGTTGGCTTGGCCCCGAGCCAATGCATTATTTTGAGCCAAGGTGGCCAATTGTACGTGTTGGGTTTGAGTACGTATTGTGGCACAACTTGTCTTAAATTGGGATGGATCGGGTCACTTTTAGCACATCTAATTACGCGTCAGTGTCTAGGTGAGTTGGAGGAGTAGTGTCCGTGTCGGAGTCACATCGAGCTGGGATTTGATCTCTGATCACATCAACTTCAGTAGAGTTTGATTTTTGTACAGACAAAAGGTCAAAAAAACCGACGACTATGTTCGACGGTGCATGAGAAGGTGGTGACATCAGCAAGAGGGCTAAGTCGGCGTCATCATTCAATCGCCAGATAGTGGTTGACATTACGAATAAATGCCAAAATGGTCCTACAACTAACGTAACCCAATTGAAAAAGTTACATCTAGGACTGATTTTGGATGAAAATTAGTATAGGAAACAAAGTGTTCATCAATAAATAGTTACAAAACCAATTTGAACTTTATTCATCTCTCGAAAATAACCTTCCAACACCGGTTTATCAAGCTCGTTTATGAGACTCGATTAAGCTCTAATAATTTTCTAGGTCTTGAATATATTCAGTAAAGTAAATTCAAATTCGAATTGATGATAAAGACTCATATTTCAGTTTTTCAATACTCAACTAAGACCGTTTCGATTACACCCCTAGTTAGAAGGGTTGCGTTGGTAGCTTTATTATGAACATTTTGTATGATGTAGTTATCTATTAATTAGTTGGGTAGGGACATTTTCAAGAAAAAATGGGGGAAAAAGAGGCCGACATGACAAATCCAAGTAGTAGATGAAAAGTTGATGACAATATATCAAAAGTAAAGAAGAATCTAATTTGATGAGTTCGATTTCTAGTGCTATGTCGAATCACGTGGAATAAATGGTTAGTAATGCAACAAAAAAACGTTAATTTAATGTGACGTGCTAACCTCCAATTTCAGATCTTCACCATGTGATGGATTTTCTCCACTCGAATAAATCATTAAACGAGTTGGATTATTACAAACTACATTTGAGGTGGGAGACAAATAGATCAGATTTCTCGTACCCTCTCATGTTACATCTTTCGTGTTATAATTATTTTTAATTTTATTTTTATATATATCTTAATTGGAGAATGATGAACACAAAATAAATATTTTAAATTATAATAAATTAAGATTTAAAAAATATATCTATATAGACTTGGCGCATGAGAGATGTCATGGAGAATGATGACATAGAGGATTTGAAGTGAGTGGGACAAGGCAAGATACATTATACTTTTTTCTCTATTTGCTAATGAGCAAAATGGTCTTTTCAGAGACATTTAAGATTTCAAGTCCTTATATGAAAGAAAGAGATCTCGAGTTCGATTATTTAAACATTATAGCAATTTATTTTGAAAATATGTCAAGCTATCCGGCAAGACTCTACGATCTGGTCTATTTATTGAAAATATCACATTAAGGATGTTTTTAAAGAAATTTATTTTTATTTTTCAGAATACAAACACACAAAAATTTATAACCATCGCGTTAAATTTAAAAGGCTAGCGACTTTATACAAGCTTGATATGAAATGACGAATTACTTTCTTGTAGGCCCTAGTTTTATCACGGCATTTAGTATAAGTCTAGGAGTTTAATATATATAAGCTGCACCTCTAAAAATTAAAAAAAAAATTAAAAAAAAATTGAAGTTTTCAAATTAAATTTGGGCTTTCATTTTTTAACTCTCACCATCGGGCCTTTAATTAATTAAACAATGGACTGGGCTTTAATTTAGCAATTTTTTACATAGCGGTTCTGTGCATACATTTTTTTTTCTCACAAGAGACTTATATATATTTACTACAATTATATTTCTTATTTAATTATATTTAAGTGCTAATTATTTATTTTGATTTTTATTGTTTATATTTTTATATTTTAAAGGTATTATCAGTAAATATACACTAAGATAAATAATAAAACTATAGTAAAAATAAGCACAGTGCACCTTTTACACATGAAGTACAATGCACATTATAACTCCCAACTCATAAAAAATTGTAAAATAAACAAAAAAAAGCTAGATATCCTCTTCTTTTTTTAGTTGGGGAAGAGGGAGCGCGGTGAGTCTGAGGCATCTCCTTTTTACACAAATGGCTCTATCGTTAGGATAACTCTGGGGAACAAGATATGTTTTTCGAACCACACCACCGGTGCTTTCTCTTGTAAAAAAATAGAGGTCTTCGGTTCAAAATTCATCGCGGCCCTCTCCAACTTTGAAAATTATATGCTATCACATGGAGTATTACTATCCACAAACATACAGATCACGACATGTGACAATTGTATTTATTATGTCAATTTTGAATTCACTTATTTAAAAATAAAAATATTCATAATTTTCATGTATCGAGATCATATCCCAATACATGGGTAGAAACATATTCCCCGGGCCCAACTAAAAATTTAAAATAAAAGTCTATTGAGATGCAAACGTGGCCAACCACTATACATCGGGCATTAAACATAACTTTGGAAAGATGATAATCTTTTATTTTTTTTAGTGGAGCCGATTTTTTATTTTATTTTTAGGTAATGATTAGGTTGAAGCAAGCAGATGGGATGACTTGTAATAGTTATTGTGAATTCTAATCATTTATATGAATGCGTGTGTCGAAGTTGGAAAGAATGTGGGTAATGAGTTTATTAGTTGGGCCGTTTCTTTACTTTAATTAGTTGGGTTATGTTTCAATTAAATTAAGGACTATAGTACATTTTAGCTAGGGTTCTTGTATCCTATAATGTGGTCCCATCTACTTGTACACGGGTATAAATATTATGTTGTCCTAGTTGAGAAGTAATGAAAAAGTACTCTAATTTTCTCCCTACATTTCTTCTCTATATTTCCCCCATTTCTCCTTGACTTTTCCTCCATTTTTGTCACACTAAATATATCAAGATTACAACTTTGGTAAACACTTCCATGCACCTGTTGTAAATAGTGCTATTTAAGACGGGTCGGGTCAACCCGCGCTTTGACCTGGTCAACGCGGTCAAACCCGCCCTTTGACCAAGTTTTTTTATGGTATTTTTGGTGTTTTTTAAAGTTTTTTGGGGGGGATTTTTTAGGGGTTTATTTTGTGTTTTTTAGGATTTTTTGGGAGGTATTTTTAGGGGTTTATTTTGTGTTTTTTAGAGTTATTTTGGGGTGAAATCGGATAAGAAAACGAAAAAAAAGTAAAAAAAACTGCCAAAAAAAGAAAGAAAGACGGGCACGTGGCCCCACGCACCGTCTGAAATAACACTATTTGCGACAGTGCCGCATGGAATACCAACTCTACAACTTTAATACAAATCTCTCAAGAATTTCTTGAGTCCAACAAAGATCGACACAATAGGGAGAAGAAAAACTAAAACTTCAAGAGAAGCAGCTGAGATCATCACAATGTGTAATTAAAAACACAAGAAATTATTAATAATCTTTGAACTGTACTATTTTTTTTCTCAAGGAGAGTAATTGAACTAACTTAGAAGTACAAAAAAAAGAGAGGAGGAAAAATAAACACGTAGAAGGTTTGGAAATGGAGAAAGATTTTTAATTGTTGGGAGCTTAGGGATACAAAATCTTATCATAATAATTATATTTAATAAAATAGGAGATCGAGACCATATATAAATAATAAAATAGGAGAGACCATATTTAATAAAAGGTTTCATGAATGTGTGTGTGTGTGTGTGTATTAATTCGAAGTCCAATTATCTTATCATATGACATTTTCTTAAAATATGCAAAACAAATGATTAATGTTTAATAGGCACAAAATCTATGTGACTCAATGTTTCACCTTAGCACTCTAGATCGGTATGGAAAATTATTTCCTACCATCTTGCATATATATGTTTTGATTATTAATTAAAAATATAAACTCCATTTTTTATAATCCTAATCTTTTTTCGGCAATTAGTTGTGGGATGTGCTTGCACATCAATGAAATGAGATACATGTTACAATTCCTGTTGTATTTCATACCCTGACTCTTTAATTTTTAATTTATTATGATTTATTTTTATTTTAATTTTCTATTTAGAGTTTATCCTTCCCCAATTATGGCATATTAAAAAAAATTAATACTTAATTAATTTATTTACAGTTTCTTAGTCATAATTTAGTTACATACTTAATTAACTAAAGGGATAGCAGTATTAGAAACCCTAATTTCAATTTTTTTTTTAGTTGGGGGATGGAGGATCGAAATTCATACTCGGATCTCTCATCCTTACACAAATGAATAATTTTAACTAAGCTACATACTAGTGATAATTTCACATATTTAATTAGTCCTAAAACTTTAAAAACCATGTTATGTCAGTCTTTTTTCATAACCCTAATTTCACATTTCTTAAACCAGAAACCCCAGGATTATTGGCCCCTTTAATTTAGCGGTGGCGATTTTCATGAATAGAAAAAACGTATATTTTCCATAAAAATTTACAAAAAAAAAAAATTGTTTGAATTGGAAACACAAGAATATGTTGCCGCAAATTCACAAATTTTTAGATGGAAGTTGAAATTCTTAAAATCAGATCTTTAGATGGGCGGGCTGCATGAAAAAGAAAATACGGCCGAGAATGTATCACTAATTGTACTAACATTAAAAAGTGTCACCCGTAACACTAAAAATATTATCCATGCTACTTTGATACACGAGTTTATTTCGTTTCAATTATGGGTCAAAAAAAATCACAAGCCGCTTCTAACATGCAAGTTTTCTACTTCTCTAAGGCCCTGGTTGAAGTTAACTGCAAAAACTTCCATTTTAACCTTAGGCATCGACATCCCAATCTCAACTCCTCCATCTCTCGATTTACTAATGAAAACTGATTGCGTGGCAATAAATTTAAACATTTTTGGCTTTCCCCATCCAAAATCCACACCATAAATATCAAATTTTGGTGATCCACCAACTACAGTTGTTCGTTCTCCACCCATATTATGTATTTTGTTTAAGACGTTTTCCGAACCTTCTAAATTTCCCCAGTCACCGTCGACAACTTTGCCGACGGCCTCCTTGATGGTCTTTGCAGCCGCGACGAAACCCCCGTTCCCTTTCAGTGTTCCATGAGTCGACTGTGTGAGGACGAGTGTCAAGCAGTTGCCAAAATAGGTGTCGGGCAAGGGCGGACTCAGCTTTGCCCGACAATCAGCAGAGAAAGCGAAGTACTCCGGCTCATCATCAGCCACCGTCTCCCCCGCACCAGCCGCGGACATGGCTACGCTACTCCACACATACGCAGAGACCGCCACAAATGAGGAGATTTCGGTAGCGACCGCAGATTTTTCTCTCAGAGCAAAGCTCTTCAGTTTCCTGAGGACTGCCTCAGTCAGCACAAACTTGGCTTGAACGGTTGTCGGAATCGGAGAAGTGGGCGGAGGAGATGCTGGCCAACCCCCCATCTTCATTTGTTTCCAACATTTCGCGGCGAGCCTGTCGCTATCTTGAACAAGGCTTCTATCGTAGAAAGGCAAGAATTTATCGCCTAATGCCACCAGATGCCCGTCGCCGCCGTGGAATTTGTTGATCGAAGCCCACGCGTGGTGAAAACGGAAGCGCATAGTGCCGTCGCAGATGGCGTGGTGGATGTTGAAGCCGACGCTGATTCCCTTGTCGGGAAACAGCGTTATTTGAATAGTAGTTACGGGTATCTGGATGAGGCGGGGCGAATAAGCGGGCGGGGGCATCTGAGGGACCAAGTCATGGATGTCGTTGACATCCACGAAATGGTCATCGCCTGTCAGGCGCGAGAAATCAGCACCTGACAAGGCGATAGTTAGGGCAACACTATCGCCCGCTATATAACGAGAAACGGGTGTACCGGAGTTGAGAGGGACGGCGATCTTCCCCGCCAGCGGGGGAAAATACTTGAGAGTGAGGGTGAGGGAATGTTTGAGATTGGGAACAATGTCGTTGGAAAAACGATTTCGAACACGAGTGTTCGAAATCGTAGAAAAATAGGGTTTTTGTGAGATGTGAGGGAAGCCATATCATGTCGGAATGCAAAAGTGGGAGAAGTAGTTGGGAAGGGGCACCTTGTGAGGGTGAGACATGGGAGATATCAAGAATGTTATTGATCGCCATTGGAACTACTCAATCATTTGTTTCATATATAATATAGATAATCATTTGATTATATATATATATATATATATATTTGTTATCTATCTATCTATCTATTTTATTTTCAGAAGGACACACAAGTGGCATTATTTAAAATTTTCATACATGTGCAGACACAGACTTTGACAACCATTTTAGTTTAAACTATAAATTAAATACACACACAAATTTGCATGTGTTATTCCTTATGTTTTGACCGTGTCGTTTTTTCCTATTGCATTTCTTTTAATTTTTATACGGTTGTTACATGTGAACGTATACGGTATCCATTGTAATTGGGTTATATGCTATGAAAATCATAAATTTTAAATGTTATTTGATTTTACGTGAGCTTAAAATTGTGCTACAAAAAATATTAACCTAGCAAGATTTTGCTGAAATGCTTGTGGATCGATCGGTTGTCGAACAATTAAAAATCAAATTGTTTTAGCTTAAATGCTTTAAAATTTGTCCGTGTGTTTCTTTTACATCCACGCCAGTTTCAGTTTCGTAGAATATATAGAATTGATGACAAATTTCCAAAAATTATTAAACTAGTGTTTTGTGGCACAATTATAAGTTCAAGTTAAAAACCCATAAAGTGTAAATTTCTTTATTTTAAAAGCATTTAATTAACCCTACATTTATTTAAAAATCCAAATAGTCCATTCACATAGCAGAGGCAGGCGAAATCCTCTTTTACAATTTGGTGTTGATAATTGCCCAATTTTTTAATAATGGCCGTCACATGACTAGTTAAACTTGAGTTTACTAAAATATACAATTTAAAATATATCCCTAAAAAATAAAAACATTACAGGAAAGCCATGTCCAAACAAATAGTGATCATAACCTAGCTTCTCCTACATACAACTGCAAAAATGGAGGAAATTCAAATAAATTATTTGATATTTCCATCTCTCATAATTTTCTTTCTATGGTCCATCACAAAATACTTGTGCAAACTATCTGCAAACAAGAATCTACCACCATCACCACCAAAATTGCCAATACTCGGAAATCTCCATCAACTCGGCGCTTTCCCCCGCCACAATCTCCAGCGGCTGGCCGGAAAATACGGGCCGGTGACGCTCCTCCACCTCGGCCGCGTCCCGGTCTTGATCGTCTCCTCCGCGGGCGCAGCCCGAGAGGTCATGAAGACTCACGATCTCAACTTCGCAAGCAGGCCTCAATACCGGAAAATCAACTTCGAAAACACGGGCGTCGCGTTCGCCCCCTACGGCGAGTACTGGCGGCGGGCGAAGCGGATTTTCGTGCTCCGGCTGCTGAACAACAAACGGGTTCAGTCATTCCGCTCCATCAGAGAAGAAGGGACTGCATTTTTCGTGAGAAAGATCGCAGATTTCCAAGGGGCTGTAAATTTGAGCCAGATGTTTTCGGAGTTCACTAATGATGGGATTTGTAGAGCAGCTTTCGGCACCACGTACAGCCGGTCGGAAAACGGGAAGAAATTCCTGCTTCTGGTGCACCAACTGTCGGAGCTGTTGGGGTCTGTTCGTGTCGGAGAGTTCATACCGTGGCTCGGTTGGGTCGATCGTGTCATTGGTTATGATGAGAAAGCTAACACGATCGCAAAAGGGCTCGACGATTTTCTGGAGAGTGTGATTCAAGAGCGCCTCAAAGCTCAGAAGATTAATAATGCAGGTCTCGTGGGGGAAAATGGAGAGAATTTTCTTGACATAATGCTTGAAATCTACAGTAATGGTGGTAGTAATGCAGAGTACTCCATTGATAGAAGTAGCATCAAAGCAATATTATTGGTAAGTTAATTCACATGCTCTTTATTGAGGTTTTTTTTTTAATTCGATTTTTTTTAGCCCCTAACATGTGGAGAAGCGAAACCTTCCTTGCACTAGTTGTATATAGTTTTGTATTAGATGGTCAATGCGCGTTGACCCGATCAATCGGCCGTAAAAAAAATGGTGACAGAGGTGATATTTTTTAAAGTTATATATGACATTTTTTAATTAATTTGAATTATATTTTTTAGTGTTACGGTTAGTATTGATTTTGATCAGGAGTTCTGTCGGATACTTTTTAACAATACGTGTGATACTTTTGGACTTTTAAGTGATAGTTTTTAATACTACGTACGGTTGATACTGATTTTAAACGTTGACTGATTAGCGTGCGCTTTTAGCATTGACCCATCAACGCATCTAAATGGTACATGATCTAGTACAAATAAGTTGAGCTCTTTGGAGAAAATTGACGAGATTTTAGAATTTTATTGTCTTTCGTAATTTAAATGAAAATTGTTTTTTTTTTTCTATTGTATGGGAATATGGCATGGGATGCTTATTCAATTCGAATTTATTATCCATATATGTATAACCCAGCAAATGAAGTCCTCTATCCCACTTTTCTCTATCCCATTCGGTGTCTCATTTTGATTTTTATTCAATTTTCATCAATTTTTTCTTCAATTTCAATTTGTTTATGGTTTAGTTTAATTTTATAATTATTATTTAGAGTTTATTCCACCCAATTAGGGTTTTTATTTATTTATTAATGTTTATTTCTTATTTTTTAGTTAATATAATTGATTAATATGGTTGATTATTCCAAAAATAGGGTATATAATTTTTTAAATTTTTTATTTTTAGCAATAAATGTTGATTACGATTTGTAATACTGTAATAAAATTTATTTTTGTAATAAATATTTTTAAAATATTAAATTTCATAGTGGTACACAATAGTAGGACATGAAAAGTGGACTAGAAGATTTTATCCCATAACCCAGTGACGGAGATGCCCCTGAAATTTTGGGAAAATGTAAGGGTATTATGTATTTTAATTTCCTAGAATTTCTTAAAAACTTGGAAGAAACATATTCATTTTATACATTGGTCTTGGTCATTTTATTTAGTTATCTTGATTACATTTTACGGCTATCACTTTGTTTTTAGAGAATTGAATTAAGTTATATATGATTATTCATATTATTTTTTCATTATTACATTAATTATTAAGACATATTGATGATTGATTGCAAAATATTTATATATAGCTCTTTCACAATTACAGCTAAAGTTTATTCATTATTTAATTTTTTCATAATTTATCTTAGTTTAACGGAACACGTGACATATCAAAAATTTAATCGCTCTATTTTTTTCCAAGCTTAAATTTATAATAAACTCACGTTAAATTAACTTCGATGTTAATTTTTTCGGGTAATGATTTCAAAGTATAAAGAATATAAGTGAAATGTAACAGGCAGATTATTTTAGGATTGATATTTGAATGCTAAAATATAACATAAAACGACTTTAAACTTTAAAGTCTTTAACAAAGTTGGAATTTATAACATATAATTTTATTTTTAAAATAATATACAATATTTTCAAGTTGCCCATGAATTAAAAGACGGCCTCCGTCAGTCGAGTAGAGATCCTCTAGTCTCAAGTTTGTATGTCAATCATGTGCCAACATTAAGATTATATATTATTAATAATATTTTTTATAAAAATAAAATTTATTATATAATAACTAATAATAATTAATATTTATTGCTAAAAAATGAAATTTTAAAAAATTATATACTCTAAGTTTGGAATCATTAACCCCAAAAATCAATTATATTAACCAAAAAGTGAAAATTAAATATTAAAAAATAATTATAAACCCTAATTGGGTGGGATAAACCCTAAATAATAATGTAAAATTATAATAAATCAAAAGAAATAAAATAAAAGAAAAGGTAATATTTTTTAGGCTTGGTACACGATTGGCACACACAAGTTGAGATTAGATGATCTCAAGTGCCGTCACTGCGTATATCAATAGAATTTGCGTAAGTAAAGAATGGTTAACTATCGCAAGCAACACAACATCTACCATAATTTCCGGTATCAACGCGACTTTTAAAACGTTGCAACGAAAGCAACATTTTACGTTTTTGGAAGTTCAATAACTGTATTTTTCTGTTCAACAGGATACATTCGCTGCTGGAACAGATACCACGGCCATAGTGCTGGAGTGGGCGATGACACAACTGCTACGACATCCTACAGTGATGAGAAAATTGCAAAGGGAAGTGAGAGAAATCGTTATGGACAAACATTTGATATCAGATGGTGACATAGAAAAAATGCATTATCTGAAAGCCGTGATTAAGGAGACATTTCGTTATCACCCTCCAATTCCCTTACTTCTACCACGAATAGCAAAAAGAGATGTGAAAATAAATGGCTACGACGTTCCGGCTGGAACAGTTGCAATAGCTAATGTGTGGGCGATTGGCAGAGATCCCGCGAGTTGGGACGAACCAGAAAAGTTTAAACCGGAGAGATTCTTCAGGTCTTCGATAGACTTTAAGGGTGTCGATTTTGAGTTAATCCCGTTCGGGGCCGGGAGAAGAGGGTGTCCAGGGGTTGCATTTGCCATTGCTAGCATTGAGCTTGTGTTAGCAAATCTCATGCAGAAATTTGACTGGAAATTGCCTGATGGAGTTGAAGCAAAAGATTTAGACATGAGTGAAAGCTTTGGGGTTACAGCTCATAGAGTTGTTCCTCTTCTTGCAGTTGCCACTCTTGTTAAATAATTTGACATATCTTGTAGAAATTCTACAACGCATTTAGGGGTACTGTCACGACACATCAACAGATTGTTCGTTTTTATTTAAAAATAATTGATGATTTGTCGATCTCTGCGGGGGAAGATAGTACACCTACATGCGTTATAGATTTTATCATGTTTTGGGGAAAAGTCAAAGAAGCCTCGATCTTTTATTTACTTCTTTTAGAGGGTAATACAAGTGGAATTATTAAAAATTGTCTTATAAGTGTAGACACAACACTTTGAATAACCAATTTAATTTAAAGAGTAAGTAACCAACACAAATGTGTGACGTTTTGTACATGAGAAATGAGAATATATTATACATAATTTGTGATTAATCTAAAGGGTGACACGATTGCCGGCATTATTTAAAATTGAATTACATGTGTAGACACAACACTTTGAATTAGAATAACCAACGCAAATTTGTTAATTTGGGTGGGTGGGTGTGTTTTTCGTGATTATAGTTTTTATATATTACGCATTCGTTTCTTAAAAAGTGTCATTTTAAATATATACACACATATTATTAAAGAAATTAAATTACCTTATGCATCATTTTTTGAATACATTAAATGAGGGAAAATGTGAAAAAAAATATAAATTTGCTATCTCAATCGTATAGAGTGACATTCTTTATAAAATGAAATTAAAATATTAAAATAACACTTCTTCATAATCGGAGCGAATAATTTATTGATAAATCATCACGCTGTAACTACTTAGTAGACAGAGACATCTAATTTACTCAATTTAAATAAACTATAATACGATAGCGTCATAAAAGTTGTACTATACGTTCATATATCAATTGACTTTTATTTACATTTATTATATTGGGATGTAAATTGGCTTCAACTTGTTCATTTCTATTTAATGTAAAATCCATCCAAAATAATTCAAAATAATGTAAAATCCACCTAGGCCCATCCCCAATTTAAGCCCAGGCCCAGTAGCCAGCAGCCTAGGCCCACTTGCTGCTACAGTTCCCACGACCCCTTTTCAGTTTTTTCTTTTTTTTTTCTAGTTTTTTTTTTTCAAATATCATCTAATTCACCCTAGTTAATTATCGAGCGTAGTGCACGAGTCCATGTGTTAGCGTCGGACTAGTGCACTATGCGAGACGCCGGACAAAAAAATTAATTTAATTCAAAAAATAAATTAATTCAGTTCAATTCAATTTTACGGTTCACTACTTCAATTTTAAGGTATATATTTATTGCAAAAAAAATAATTATCGAGCACAGTGCACAAGCTCATTGTGCGAGATGTCGAATAAAATAAATAAATTAATTCAATTTAATTTTAGAGTTCACTAATTTCATTTTAGAGTATATATTTATTTCAAAAAAAATTAATTATCAAGCGCAGTGCACTAACCCATATGTTAGCGTCAGGTGTGTGCAAGATGCCGGATAAAAAAAATTAAAACTTTTTCAACGATTAATAATTTTTTTAATTTCTTTTTTTTTTGTTAACAAGTAGGATTGAGTAGTTTTCTAACCATAAAATGACTCACCATTTAATTATTTACTAACAAAATTAGTTTTGCGTGCAAAGTTAGGTGTTGTATATGCAATGACAATGTTGCTTCGTTAGCATATGATTCAATTATGCATTCGCTAGTAAATGATTGTATGTTTGTTAATATGTGCTTTGGAGGTCTTTTATTATTATTATTATTATTTAATTTTGACATTAATTGATTGTAGTGCCCTGGTCCCGAAAGACCGTGGAAATGAATGTCATGGAGGTTGGAATTAAGAAACGGGAAAGAAAGGGGTAACTTGATTAACAAAACCTCAACAGAAAACTCAGAACAACCAAGCATGCTTTATAATTACTTATACTTATCCGTAACACCAGACCGAAGTTCTTAGTGTTTAACAAAATAATATCATAAGTGCGGAAGCTCGATAATATTATCAAAAGAGACAATAAGAAAATACGTAAATAACAAAAATCAATTTCTCAGCATCATCACGTCCACGCTCCAGCCTACCGACCTGAAATTGTTTGAAAAGATTTACGTTGAGTACTAATGCACTTAGTGGGCTAGTTTTCACAATGTAAATTATGCAAATCATTTTCTAAAAGTGATCTATTTGTATCCATCCAGATAGTGAAGCTTAGAAGGTTTTAAAGTTGGAAGCAACATAAATTCACCAAAACATTTTAATGTAAAGCGCTAAGAGTATAACTAGTCACTGCTCGCAATCCTTACTACATCTCTAATGCGTAAAGTTTTATGAGTGTCACCAATGAGTATAACCATTCATTTTAGTATTTCAACAAGGAATAGGGCATGACGAATAAATCATGCAATATTGCAGTTACTCACATTGACACGTCACTAGTTTATGAGACTCTGAAAACATACAGCATCACGCAAATACTTAACACATATAGTCACATATGTAATCTTAACAAAGTAGGGTTTAATAACTCGAAATATATAATTTTACAAAGATAGAATAGCCTACATGGTTAGCTAAAAATAGCTAAAGCTTTAGCAATTCTTCGATTTGTCCTCTACGTTTGAAGCTCCGGGTTTCGTCCTACAGATAAAGACTAGGACTTAGAAGCTTATTAAGGCCATTAACATATTCTATAACGTAAATAAGGGTATAAGGTATGATGATAAATCTATAGAATAAGGTCGCAAAAAGACGACGCTTGAATATCAAACGGGTAATCCTAGCTTTAAACTATACCCGAGTTCTTGATCGAGTAAAATATATCTTAATCACATAGATTAAAATCGTATCACTAACTGAATGGTTTAAAAGATAACAGTATCCCAATAAAGTGTCACTTATCATATAATATGCTTAATTTTGAATTAAATTTCAAAATTAAACAAAAAAGAAAAAGAAATAAAATAAATAAATACATAAATAAAATTGTAGGAAAAAGGATTGGAACCATGAGTTAACTATAAAGAAATGAGACCTTAGCCACTATACTAAATGGTTTTATGCCACATAAAAGAAAATGCTTTAATTAAATGGTTTCATAAATGCTTTGGATTAAATACATACAACAAGAATTAAAGCTGGATCAAATGAGTTTTGAACCCTGACCCTTAATCACAATTAGAATACTAAACATTGGGCCAGGTCTCATTTTCGAAAACTATCAACCAACATTAGTTATATGTATAGCCTAGAAAGATCTTATGATAAAAAAATTTAAAAATAATAAGCATAAGTGTCATTTTCGAAGATTATTAGATGTCATTAATTATATAAGATCCAAAATAATCTTAGATAAAAATGTAATGAAGGAATTTCGAACCCTTGGCCTCTTATTTAATAAATCTGAAACATATTCATTAGGCTAGATGTTATTTTTGAAATTATCATTATGATTTTAATCAAATAAGGCATAAGCTTTAAATGAAATAAAATACGTCATCTAAAACATATCTATTAGGCTATATGCTATTTTTGAAATTATCATTATGATTTTATTCAAATAAGGCATAAGTTTGAAATGAAATAAAATATATCATAAAATGCATATAGTAGGATTTGAACCTTAAACCTATTTAATATAAATTAACAATACATAAACATTAAGCCACATAAGCTTACACGAAAATTACGCTTTGATTTAATAAAACAGAGTTATAAATTAAAATTTTAATTAAAAATAAAATTATTACATCCAAGGATTGAACCATAAACCTTAATATATTATTATAGTAACTTGTTCATTACGCTAGGATTTAAACTTGAAAATTTAATTCATTATTAAACTACATAAACTCAACTCATTTTCGTGGATCTTTACACATCAATACACATATATGCATGAATTTTCAACCAATACAAATTCATAACATAACCATAACAACCCCTAAAATATAAAATAAATAGTTTAAAAACTCCATAAATTGAAGAGAAAAAGACTAGAGAATTTTTCAAAAAGGTTAGGAATTTCTCCATTTTTAGATTCGAAAATCGGAAGCCTTATCATTAATAAGCCATAAAAATAGTTAAAGAATCAAGTAGAGGAGGGAGAGAGCATTTGAAAAATATGATTGCATGTGAAAAATTTCGCCAGAAAAATTTTCCGGTTGTAGAGGAGAGCCGACGGCGGTGGCTCCAGCGGAGGAGGCATGGGGACTGACCAAGAAACGATCCCCAACTAATAACCTAAAAATGGAATATGGGAAGTATTTATATCCCTCCCTAACTTAACTCGAAATCTAATTAAATCAAGAATTTAAATCATAACTTGGTCAAATGAAGTCCATCAAAGGTGAAATCAAGTTCTATGATTTCGTATTGACGATAACTATCATATACCATAGTTAATCGTCTCGTTTCGATAATTATAGGTAACGGAAATAATTAAAATGCGAATGGGCTAAAAAGCCCATAAATTGGGACTCAACCTTGAAATGCTTATATTTGGGCATTTGGACCATATGCAAAATAAATAAAATAGAATAGTGTTGGGGTATTATATTTATATTCTTAATTAAATTTAGAAAGTAAAATTTTGGGGTATTACATTGACATTAATAAAATTATAAAAATGCCACAGTATTTTTTTAAGTTTCTTTTATTTACAATAATATTACTGTCTTTTTTATTTTTATTTTTTTATCAAATTTGGGCCATTCAATCATGTTGATTGATTTCTACTTCTCACACCATACCCGATTCCCTATAGAATAGTCTTGTAAATCCATGAAAATTCCATTGAGACCATCACCATTTCTCATCATGCATATAATTTATTATATTATAATATTCCTTAATTATATTAAGTGTAAAATAATAGGAATATGATCAACAATCCAATTTTATAAGAATTAAACAACGCTTATATTGTACTAGTGTTTCTCTAGTGTACGTGTTGCACGAATTTTTATTTTATTTTTTCAAATAGTAATGGTGAAAATAATATACTTATTTAAATAGCAAATAGGAAAATAAATTGTACAGACGACAAACTAAGACAAATAAATTTGAGAAAATAAATGAACATCTACACATTAGAAAGACAAGTACTGCTTCAGATGAATGATCACTTGCTACATTTTCCACATCCCCTAAGATAATTATTTATAAAAGAAAAACTAATGTCCCCTCTGTTTCGATTTAAATGTCATTTAGGATGAATGCACACAAATTAATAAATTAATTGAATTAGTTAATACACCATTATGTGAATGTATTAAATGAGTTAAATATAGATGTTTGAATGCATTAAATGATGACAATGTCAGAAAAATGTGAATTTTCTATCTCGAATTTGTAGAATGACACATTTTTTGAAACAAAATTAAAATGCTAGAATGACATTTACTCAGAAACGGGGAAGTAAGAAATAGAACATATAAAAATAAAAATAAAATTTAAAAGCTAGATATTAGCTGTATCAATGCAAGTACATAAAACCACTAGTGAAATTGTAATTTATAATTAATTTATTTCAAATGAAATTATAATTAGCATATAACAAATGTTTTGTTAGCATAAATTATTATAATGATGATGAACCATTCTAAAAAGCTAACGGAAGTATTTTCACGTTGAACACTAGTAAAAATGTATCTTTTATATTTTTGCTTTAGTATATGAAGTCAGTTTCTTCATTTAAATTAAATATATCCTTACCATTTGTTGTGTAGTTTAATCATGACATTGTTGCACTATCACGTACTTACTTTATTCTTTTGCAATCGTTGCGAGGTTTGTTCTTAAATCATATAGATCTGCAGCAATTCAGCAAATTGTGTGTTGCTGTTAAAAAGTTTATAAGTAAAATTATATTTCCTTAAAATGTTTGAATATTTGTGTGATTCTTAATTGCTTACTTTCTCATTGTTTAGGACCTTACTGAGGCTGGCAAGCTGTTGGAAATTCAGAGAGTTGGAAGAAATAAAAATTAATCTTGTTAGTATCATGACCAACTTTTTCTAGAACTTTCTCCATAAATTAATCTTCAAGGATTTGCATCTTTGGAATTGTGTTCATGTTGGCCTTGTTTAATTTGGTGTGAAATTATAGTTAGAGATGCAAACTTACTCCATACACTTGTGCAGATCATTAAGAACTTTGGATCCCAAGTTAAAGCATTTTTTTTGTTATATTGATTGTGATCTAGTCACATTAATTATATTCTATTATTGGTGATGTTCAATGTAAGTTTGACTGTTTAACATTGTTTTGCTTTAATATTTTAATGTCTTAGGATTTGCTTATGATGAATTTATTTTGTGAAAAATGCAGCATTTGGTGAAGTCTTGATGGAAATTGAGTCGTTGATTTTCGCTAGAAGGGCGATGGTTAAACTAGTGAGCCAATTGAAGAATCATCCAATAAAGAATAAAGATGGACTTTATGCAATTTGGAGCAGTTTGTAATTCTTAATCTACTGCATATTTGTTACTTAGACCAATTAATTCTATAGAATATTTGTATATTATACTTGTTACTTGGAAATATTTATGGATTATATATATACATTGAATTAGTTGTATGTGAATTATTAATTTATTAGAGATGTACGTACATATTTATATTTTTCTTATTATTTGAAATATAAGGAGGTTGATAATATATGAATCTGGAATATAAAAAAATAAAAATAGTTCAAAAAAGACACAACAGTAATATAATGTGGTCTATTACAACATGACCGTTGTCTATGATGTTATAGACAACGCATTTTTCACGTCGCTCGACCGTTGTCTATGAGGAATAGACAACATGTCGTACCGTGTTGTCTTTAACCATATGATCATCATCTAGATTTTAATAGACAACGTGTTTTCCACACCGTCTTAATCGCTTGACCGTTGTCTATGTTTGAATAAACAACGTGTTTTCCCCATTTTCTTTTACCACACCCTTATAGACAACATTATTATAGACAATGCTCAATTTTCAGATAGACAAAGCGTTTTCTGTGTCGTCTATTAACATTTTTCTTGTAGTGTATTAAAAAAATTAAATAAAAAATTATAATACACGAAATGTAATACGGGAAGACATGTGGGATATCTTATCTGAAAAATCTATCGCCAAATTAATTGAGCTATGGATGTATATTAACATGGCCTACGAGCGAGTGAGCATTATACAAGATAAATATATTCAAGTCATAAACTCACCAATAACTTGGAATTAACAAAGTGAAAAAAATTGTATATTTAGCTGATAAAGTGCAACAAAAAAATTAAAATAAAAAAAAAACATCATAGAGAAAAACCTTAAATATGCACTCATACTTCGACATTTGCAAAATGTAATTGTTCCTTTAATTGAATGTATACCTCAAAGTGTGGACAATATTTTTTTTACGTACCCTAAAGAACCTTACATGATATATATATATATATATATATATATATATATATATATATATATATATTCACAAACACTCATGTACATAAGATGTACATCAAACGGCCAACTCGTTGATCGGGTCAACGCGCGTTGACTCGGTCAAAGCGTTGACCAAAAAAATTATGAAAACGGGTGATACTTTTTAGGAATACGATTGATACTTTTTTTAATTTTGAATGATACTTTTTAGTGTGTCAATTGATACTGATCTTAACAGTTTTTTGCTTTATTTTTTATTCTAGCCAATATTTTTTATCGATACAAATGATACTTTTGAGCCTTTGAAATGATACTTTTCAGTATTATGAATGGTACTAATTTTGACGGATTTTTTGGTCAAAGTATTGACCGGGTCAACACGCGTTGACCCGGTCAACGCGTTGGCCGTCTGATGTACATCTTATGTACAGGAGACTTGCCCATATATATTATATATATAATTATGTGTCATTTTTTTGGTATCGTAACTAATATTAATCTTCTAATGAAATATATAATTGTAGATTTTACAGTAAGATTGGAGATACTAATTAAATTACGTACAAATAATTGAGAAACAAATTAGCCAAAATTTAAATTCCTAGGGCTAATTTCTGATTCTATACCCACCACATGGTATGCCATCGATCGTAGAAACGCCTATATATGTGTGTGTGCTTAATCATGTGAAAAAGTAATTAAAATAATCTCATGTTTCCATATATATACAAAAACTTGTCACATGAAAGCCACTTAAATCATCATGTAAAATTAAACTTATATAGTTCCAATTCAAAACAAGTCATCTCAAACTTCAACAAGACGTACGCGATATAATGCATTATATATTTTTTTTCTACTACTCGTATATCTATATCCGCAAAATTGATTCTTCTATAGTTCGAGTACCAATAATAGATCAAGAATATATAATAGTCGCAGGATTGATTATTTGATATGTAATTTGGCTTTGATATATATTATTTATCTTTCGGTCACTTCATATTATGATTTTGAGGAAAAAGATCTAAATCATGGGATCAAATCTTGTCACAAGAAATTGACACTGATAAAAGCATCGTCCAACTTGTAAGTTCAATTTCTCTCGGGCTATAATTTGTCTGGTCCCAGCAAAATTTTAACTGTATGTTTGTCCAGGAGAAATTCTATTGCATTGTTGTACACAGTGTGTCATTTGTCATAAGAGACATATTGTGACAGATGAGAGTGTCACATTAGCTCTATTGTGACAGAGAACTGACTACATCTGGGTGTGACGTAGAATTTCCCGTTTGTTTAGTTACTGTGAATCCTTTAGCTGCCAAGGGTGAGCAGGGTCGATCCTAATGTTTTGGTGGCCTGAGTCGAGGTGAAAAATGAGGTCCCATTTTTTCTTATAATTTAATAAATAGATTAAACAACACATCATATACAAACATTTATATTATGGAGTTTAAATACAACTTGCCTAATAATTTTAGTACCAAAATTTTTTAATTAACTTTTTATAGTCAAGTTTTTCCTAATGTTTCTTTCTATTTTGTTTTGGGATGTTATTTTTATTATTATAACATATATTTAGATTTATGTTTATAAATTGAAAAAAAATTGGATTGTTCTGTTTCAATATTTTTTTCTATTTTATTTTTGAGATTTTAACATTATAATATATATTTAGATTTAGAATTAGAAAAAAAAAGGTGGGCATTGGAACTGGCAGTGGTTAGCTGCGGCTCATTTAATAGGAATAAATTTTTTTAAAAAAAGGCTCATTTAATAGGAATAAATTTAAAAAAAAAACAAAGAAGTGAAAAATAATTAAAAGTACACCTTTGGAACTTGAGCTGGTTTCAATCTTGGGCCTACCTAATGCGCTATTTCAAATGATCTAACCACAATGCTAAGTTCAGATTTAATAAAATTTTGTAACTATATATATATATATATATCATAGAAAATCTGGGACCCTTAATTTTTTCGTATTTTTCGGGGCCTGAGGCGATCGGCTCATTTGCCTCATGCAAGGAGCGGCCATGAGAGTGAGATATGTGTGTAGTTTTTATACGAACTTATATAAATAGGATTCTCATTTTATGTGCAAGTCATTTGTCTGATTTATTTTATAATTAGGTTTTATAAGATTTCAATTCATGCATTGTGATTATAATTCGCTTTGTATTGGTTTGTAATTTCTCGGATAAAAAAAAAAGAAAAAATATGTTTATCTATATATAATTTGTATGGTGTTAATTATAGTAATAATATATATGTATTTTTGGCATGTTTATTTATACTTATATTCAAAATTAAAGATAATCTCAAATACTCAAAAGTCATATGATTGACTAATTGATTTTTTATTTTTATTTTATTTTATTTTTTTAAAACAAGGACGTTCTGCATGTTGTAGTGTCACGTTTTTTTGTTTGTTTGTTTTTTTTTTTTTTTTCTTGTGGTATTGTTTGCATTGTCAGCCATAAATAATTAAATATCAAATGTACGATCTTTTCATGTGTTGCATGGGAATAAAGCATGTATATATACAATGTTCGCTATATTGCGTAGTGGGTCTTTTTATTTTTATTTGGCTCCACAAAGGTACAATCATAAAAATAATTGTACCATGGTATGTCGGCCTCTAGTCCTACAATTATAACAATCAATTATATATTTTCAAGTTATGATGTGGAAAACTAAAAAATATGGATGATATATTATAATATTATTTTATGTCTATACTGGAAAAAATGTATATATATATATATATTGTTTAGTTGATATATAAGCAGATTTTGATTTGTAGTTACTATAACGGCAACACGAAAATAATATTTTCATACGCATTTTTGATATTGTCATATTGATTATACATGAAATATCATATTATCAGATTTTATGTATTTTAAAAAACTAATTAAAGTAGTAGTACATTGTACACATTTGAACGACATCGACACTACCGCATGTGGCAATGGGCAGGGATGAAGCCAGGGGTTGCCCCCCACCAAATTTTTTGATATGCCTACTGTGTATATATATATATATATGGGTTCAAATTGGAACCAGTCTCCCGTGAGAACTTAAGAACCAATTAAATTCAAGAATTTTGATGACATGACAGATAAAAATGCGGTGGCATAGTTGTAAATATGTAAAATTTGAAATATAAGGGGTAATTCCAGATTTATTTTATAAAGTGATGTCATCATCTTTTAAAAAATTCTTAAAAACTTTAAATAATCATAACTTACTCATTTTTTATGCACTTTACGCAAAAAAATATATCAAATTAAAGATTTTTTTTCATACTCTTTCATTTAAGATCTATAGTGCATATGTTTATTTGAGCAAAAATTAATGAAAAATACAAAAAACTTTTTTTCACGTATATTCAACTCATAACTGTCAGATATTGCTAATATGATATCACAATATTGCTCATATTTTGTGTTTATGTTGCTAACATGAAATTTTTTATGCACTACTCTGAATCTTAAGTTGCTTTCGTGAGAAAATAATTAAAGTATGAGCTATATATAGTTAAGTTCATAAACAATTATAACTTTATCAATACTTAATATTATTTTGAAAACTTGTAATATTTGAGAATTTAAGTAATACTAGCACATATTAGCAACATGTTACTAACATATTAGAAAATTATTAGTCACATATTAGCGGTGTGTATATTTCTAACATATTAGCAATATGTTGTATGTATGAATGATGTTACACATGTTACGTACACAATATTATTTTAAATGTGGTCCAATATTATATGTGTGGTGTTTAATACGTGTCAATTTAATATTATGATCTCGTCAAGTTAGCAATATGAGTCTACCTCATGTTATCAACAGAATCTCTTGATGTTAGCAATATAAATCTCTCATGTTAGCATATTAATTCAACGCCAGAAAAGACAACGGTTTTAAAGTGCTGTCTATTTAATTCCGGGAATTGGGTCCAAAATCCGAAAAACATAACCTAATTTATAAAATACGAAAATAACCCCGCCTTCATTAAGTTCTCAAATATTACAAGTTTGCCACCTTACTTTGACTAAAACTTTGACTAAATTATGGTCATTAGATCCAATCAAATCTAAGGTTAGGATTGGTTCCTAGGTTCTCACGGGGGGATTGGGTTCCTATTTGAACCATTCCCTATATATATATATATATATATATATATATATATATATATATGAATATGTTCAAATGAGTACTAGTTATTCATATGAGAACTAGAAACCGTGCTTATTTAGTACAATTTTATAGCTTATTTTATTCTATTTTAGTGCTAATTTTTTTTATAAAAAAAATTATGGATTATCTTATTGTATTTTAGTGCTAGTGTTAAAACTACTAAAATACAACAAGATAAACTATAAAGTCATATTAAATAAGCATGATTTCTAGTTCTCACACGAATAACTAGTACCCATTATAACCAACTCTTATATATATATATATATATATATATGATATAAATTTTTTAATAAGTTTTATATAATTTGCCCCCATCAAAATTAACTAGTGAAGTAGTGTAAGTTGGGCTAAAGATCAAAATAAAAATAAATAGATGAATTCTCCATTTATCACCTAGATAATTAATTAAATAAATAAAATTAGATTTTTTTATCTCATTTATGATTGATGATTTTTTAGCTAACTCAAATAAGTTACTAATTATTTTTCTTATGTTGAATCAATCGTTGATGAGTTTGATAGCATGAAGAAGTGACGTGAATAACTTAAAATGCATAAACATAATAAGATTAGTGAACATTGTTTTTTTATACTGCTTTAGTTATTTAATATTTATGATTTTTTTGTTATTTTATGATAAACATATGATATGATATAATAATGTGTTCTTTTTTATTTTGCAAAGTTAATTCTACTAGAACAACATTCTACTATATATGAGAGACTTTGATAATTGACCGGTCTTATTATAAGATAATTTATATTCGTATATGTTTGTCGTCTGTAAAATATTTCTGAATAAAATATTCATATATTTTAGAACAAAATATTATTTATGCTTTAACATTATTATATATATATATTCAGTTTATAATTTGAAATTCGAAAAAATTCGCCGCCCTACTTAAAATCATGGCTCCAGCAGGGATTGATGTGGGGGAGGGGGCATATTTCCAAAAAAATAATTAATTTATTCACTATAGCAACTTCATACGATTTCTATCACTTTTCTATAAGTCTAACTCCTCTTATTATGCGCCACACAAACATTACTTTTTAATAATAATTATACCCTTTTCTATGAACAAACTATTTTGTTCAATTAAATCAAAAGAATTGTATGGTTTAAGAGAATCCAATTGTAGTTGCATGGTCCAAACATGGAAAAGAACTCATTATAGTTTCCACATTAACCGACCCACCATTAACAAATTTAATCATGTTCCTTTATATATAGTGGTTTATGCATGCCACATGGAAAATTCATGCAATTATTTATTGATCAATATCTCTTTATAAAAACAAGAAAGCAAATGGTGTAATAAAGAAGCAAGTAGTACCTCATTTACTAAGAATTTGCCTCAAGTGTTGGGAATGATCTAAACATATTAAAGTTGAAGATTTTAATCACAAAACCAGATTCGTTACGCCATGTGTGCAGTTTCCATGCATAAATTCGTTTTGATTTAACATTACATTCTAAAGCTATATATATTTATATATATACACACAAATATATGCACATATATATATATAACTTACACGTGCCAAAATGTTTCAAAAGTTAAAGACTACCCACAAACTTAGAAAACCCAACAAATTAGGCAATAGATGAGTCAGATCCGTCTTAAATATTTAAGGGTCCTGTGCTAATTATAAAAATTGGGCTTTTAATATTAAAAAAATTGTTTTAAGTTATTAATAAAAGGGTAATTTTATTGATAACCCCCATTTTACTCTTTATAACTCCTTAAATTAATTAAAATATAAATATATATATTGTTTAGACCTTTATGCCCATACAACTCCCAACAAATTTAAAAATATAGCAAAATAGAATACAATCTCCAATTAATTTAAAGTATAGCAAAATAAAATACAATCCCCAATATGTAATCCGCACTATTTAAAATCTATAATAAAATAAAATAAAATATCACCTCTATTTTATAGCCACCACTACTTTAAAAAATCTACCAACTTAAAATACAACCTCCAATTCATAGCCTACATGACAAAAGAGTATAGAAATTTTAAGAAATAGAATCGCAAAGGCAAAATCAGAAAAAAATAAAGAAGACATGAAATTCGAAGAATAGAGAAACAGAGAAAATCTAAAATGTTTCTAACTATATGATATTATCTGAAAAACACAATAAAAAACTTGCAGGAGACCTGCAATTGATCCAGAGAAATTGACACCAATCAAAACTGAGACATCACCATGAAGTATACTTCGATAATCAACTTATTCACCCTGTATCAGAACACTTGATTATCACTGACTTCTTCTTTACAATCTTTATATTTATTACTTTCGCTTTCTCCATCAAATTCTCCATCCTTTTTGTACTCTATCATACTCATGACTCGATCATGTATGATGAAAGAGGCTCTATAATTTGATTTTTTTCTTTAAAGGAATACAACTATCATTCTTTTTTTTCTCTTTTTTTTGTTCTCTATTTTCTCTTTCGTTTTCTTCCGTTTGTTTTTCTTTTTTCTCGTCTATGGATTGTTTGAGTTTTTTTTCTTTCCTTTTGTGTTTGATGTTCTTTTTTTTCCTCGTATGGATTGTTTGAATTTTTTATTTTATTTTTTGTTTCCTTTTGTATTATTTAAAGTGGTGGTTTTATATTTGAGGGTTGTATTTTAATTAGTCTGTTAAGGTTTTAAGATACTGAGGGTTGTGAGGATAAAAAAGTCTAAAAATTATATATTTATATTTTAATTAATTTAAGGGGTCGTGAAGAGAAAATTGGGGGTTGTGAATAGAATCACCCTTAATAAAAATTGAACTTTAATATTAAAAAAAATTGAGCCCACTAGTATTAAAAAATTGAACTCTAATATTAAAAAAATATATATGGACATTGAGGCGCCCTGTGCTAAAGTGCATCTCACGCCCCTCATTAGCTGGCCTTGAGATGAGTACATGACCGCTCATCTATCATGCACTATGAGCACGAAATAATGCGTCGGTCATTGATATGAAGATGTCATGTGGGTAAGGAGTCAATTCTCGCCAAGATTATTAAATTACATTTTAGAAAATAAATGACAACTATACATACACTGTTATTTTAGGAGTTATGAATAGTAGGGGATTAATAATTTGTTAAGCAATAAGAATGTCATTTGAGACAATTTGCAGGTCTTTTTAATGTGGATTTTCATTTATTTTCTTATATTTAATTTTTTTCGTGTGACCTAAATTATACACAGTTCATCTTTTTTTGTCTAATATATTTAAATGTCTATATTATTTTCACAATTAAAAAAAAGTAATTAATAGAGCATACTTCAAACTAATTAAAACTATAATAAAACACATGTTATTGAAATTTTGTACTAAATTATTTTGTGTTTTTTTTTAAAATTGCACCGAACCCTTCGTCACGTTTTCAAAAAATATGCATAACTTTTTTTTTAAAGAAAGTTGGTGTAAAATACCATTAATTTCTAACAAAATTTAAGTGCTTAAGTAAATAATAGTATTTTGGTCAAAAAATTAAAAATGCTTTAAATTGCACCAAACCCTTTAATTTGTCAATTGTCATGTTGTTACTTTTACTTTTAAATTGCACCAAACCCTTTCGCATGTTTTTAAAAAATATGCGTACTTTGGATTGTTATTTCGATAACAATTCAAGAAAATTTAATGCATTTCAACAAAAAAAAAACCGACTAAAATTTATGCATGCAAATGTATATATTTCTCTAAAAATAACAATTTTTAATTTTTTAGGATTTGGTAAATTTTAGGTTTGGAGAGACAAAAAGACATGGATAGAGGAAGAGATGATATTTGTAGGTGTGTAGAGGCAATGTCCCAACTTGATTATGTATGTCTCTTCTGTCCTAATTTCTGAAATCTACAGAGGCATGGGAGTTGATGCTATCATCAAAATTACACTATTCTCCTGCATTTCCCATACTATTAATTTACTCACCGAATCTTAATCCTATCCATGCACTCATCTATATATATATATATAGTTGGTTTCAGGTGAGAAAATAATGTTGATGTTAGAAACCCTAAAAGTCTAGTAAGAAGAGATAGACACTATAAAAAAAGCGATTCAACAACCGATTTAGCGACGGATTATATTCTGTTGCTAAAATACCCACTAATTATTTCGTCTCTAATTTAGCGATGTAATAATCTGTTGTCAAACGTCGTATTTTAATATTTTAATTTTATTTTTTTTGTTAACGACGGATTTTCCTGTCGCTAAGTTATAGACGAAAATAATCGTCGTTAGACTTTTTTTTTTTTTAGCGATTGATTAGCTACGAAAATATTTCAGAGCTAAAATTAATTGTGATTTTTTTAAATTTTTAAATTTTTTCTGTATTTTCCGACTATTACTTAATTATGAATTTGAAATTAAATTTTTAATATAGTTTTATTTTATTATTTTGAATTTATTTGATATTTTTATTTTTTAATATTTTTTATTTTGTTAAATTTTTTAATTTTTTATTTTCTAATTACTAATTAATGACCAATTTATAATAAAATATATTTTTATTTTTAATTCTTTTTGGATTTTATTAGTTTTTTTATTTTTTTTAATATTTTTAAAAATATAATTATATTAAATTATTTATTTAATATTTTTTTTATTTTTATAATTTTATTAATTATAAATATTTGAGAAAATTAGATAAAATAATCTAATATTAAATAATGGTTAATGAAAAAATAAATAATAGATAGAAAATAATATTTATAGTCATTTAATTATTATTAAAATATATAATTATTAATTTTATTTTCATTTATAATATGAATATATTTAGAAAAGAAAAAATACAAAAAAAGACATGTATTGCTATAAATATATAATATGCAGTATATCTACATGTAATGACTTTGGCCCAGCGATTTAATGTTTTGTTGACCATTTGGGGGCGTCTGTGTTCGATTTTTTAATCCATTGCTAATCTTTCTCGTCGTTAATTATGTCGTTAAAATGACTAATGGCGAGATTTTCAACAACGGACTGAGTCCATCATTAATCGTCGTAAAACTATTTTAACGAGGAATTTTACGTTGCTAAAACGTGATTTTTTTGTAATGAGAGATATTGGTAATATAGGAAAATGTGACTGTTAAGGAAGAGTGATATTGTGCGGCTTAAGGCGCGTTAAAGAATGCCCAAATATATGGACAAAGCTTTTGGATACACGCTAATGATCGACTATTCTTGAAGGATCCTACAACAATATGGGCATCTCCGACATACGATGATTTTATAGCCATTTCTCCACTGGTCTATTTACGAGCTCATCCCCGGACACACTTTTATTGTACATGAAAAACACCTGATACCATTCCGACCTCGATCGATTAGTGGAATCAGTCTCTTGTTCTATAGAAGAAACTACAAAAAAGACGTGTATTGCTATAAATATATAATATGCAGTATATTTTACATGTAATGACTTTGGCCCGGCGATCTAATACTTTGCTGACCATTTGGGAGCGTCTCTGTTCGATTTAATCCATCGCTAAGCTTTCCTGTCATTAATTATGTCATTAATATGACTAATGATGAAATTGCCCAAATATACGGACATAGCTTTTGGATCCACGCTAACAACCGACTATTCTTGAGGGATCCTATAACAATATACGCATCTCCGACCTACGACAATTCTATAGCCATTTCCCCACTGTTCCATTTGTGAGCTCACCTCCGAACACACTCCGATTGTACGTGAAAAATACCTGATACCATTCCAACCTTGATCGAGTAGTGGAATCGATCTCTTATTCTTCAATAGAAATAAAGGAGATATTCGTCGTTGAATCGACTCCGAAATTTACAACCCAAGTCATGCATAAAAACCCACACCTTCCATATTTCTTAATTACTATGTTCATCCTGTTGTCTAACATTCAATTAATTGACGAATTGAGAGTACATAAAAAATCTCATGATGTGAGTTTTCCAATCACACTCACATTGCAATTTGGTTTGATTAGTTGTGCACCTTAATTCACATTAATTACAATGGAAAAAATTCATAAATTTGCCACAGATATTATTTATTCTCATCATTTATAATAGTTGTGGAGTCCAAATAAGCCCGACAATATATATTTCAGGTGTTTATATGAGAGACCTGCAATATACCTTATAATAATAATAATAATAATAATAATAATAATAATAATAATAATAATAATAATATACCACCAATTATTAGAGATGATCCAGTAACTATATATGTTTTACTCTAAAAATTATTGTGATTAGACATTAGCACCATTATAAGATTATGGAAAATAAAATCAAGCCCTCTCATTTCATTGAATTCTCCAACCAAACAACGAAATCCTTATCTTGGCCTATAAGAAATCAATTATATTGCGATTAGCCAATGATGTTGACATAAATAAAAGATGGTTTCCATGGCCAACCGCACTTTTGCCTCCAAATTATAAATAAAATATAACGTCGACGAACGTAGAATTAGACTACATAAAAGATTGCGTGAGACTATCTTATAAATTATGATTCGTAAAATGAGTCAAGTTTCTGACTTTAAATTATTTTTTTATGCATTGCTAGATAGTTTTACATATCATATTCTCTAACCTCTTAAAGATTAATTATTAATTTATGATATCAAATGGATCATATATATATATATATATGGATCTTCTGAAAATATAGTCTTATCATCTTATTGATCTCTGTGATTTTTCTAACTGACCCAAATAGAGACGAGAGAAAAATATTATCTTAGAGAAATAATATATTATTATTTTATTAATTGTGAACCATAATTTATTAATTTATTGCAAGTCTAGTTAATTGTAATAGTGCGTAAAAGTATGCGGAAAGAATGTATTATGTAAAAAAATGTGTATTAATGTGTGTGTTGATAAAGGTGTTAAATTTTTAATCTACAAAAGAGATAATGTGAACCATTTTAGTAAGTCGGGGAAGTCAGTTGAGTCAAATAATCAAAGAAAAGTCAATGGGAGCACTGAGGAACAATAGAGAGGGTCAATTTGGACCCTTATCCCATTAAAAATAATAAACCTTATTAATTCATTATTAACTACAAATAATTGAAAATTAAAAACTAAAAATAGTTATAAATTAAACCAAATTGGATAGAGTAAATCCTAATTAATAATTATTAACTTAAATTTAAGCACAATAAATTAAAATTAAAGAAAAAAATATACAAAAAACTAATAAGTTTGATGAAATATAGGCTTTATATATTATCGTCGAGTTTATAACTAATATAATTCCTCGAGAAACACTAAAGTTTTATAACTTGTGTTTATGGAGCAAAGTATTGAAAATTTAATAACTTGACATTCTCAAGTTTTTCCGTGAAAAAAAAAACTCATCATCCACATTATCCAATAATGATCATTATAATTAATTTTAACTATTTTTTTTAATAAAAAATGTCACTTAATATATTAAATTAGATGTTTATAACAATAACGACAATAAAGGATGCTCATTATTAAGAGTCACGTCTTCTCTTGTTGATATTTTATTTTTCTAAAAGAAATGAGAATTCAATGTTGTCTTCTAACCATGGGTGATTGCAAGATTAAATCCTATAAAAAGAGAGTTACAAATTGCCTAAAAGTCCAAAGGTATCACAAACTTATAACACAGCAAGTTAGAACCTCATTATAAAACATTTTAACGTAAACACAACGTAAAAAACCCTCAAAAGAGGGAAAATGCAACCCTTCTAATACAAATAACCTTAAAAAAAGTTCCATGAGTATCCTTATTAACCAAATCCTTAATATTATATAAAGCAAATGTCACCGACTAGAGGTAGTTTCGGAATTAGCCCAAGCATCTGCCACATGATTACCTTCTCGAAAAATATATATGTATAATCTGAATCATCTCTAGAAGTCTTCATGCGTCAACAAATTAAACTGTACGAGATAAGATGAACACACCTGTAAAAATGCAAAAGCACATTTTATATTCAAGATACTTCTGGAGAGTCAAGATAATCTAAAACGAATATCGACACTATCCAAAACGCTTGTATAACTACAATTGCATGCAATGTAAACCTATGTAGAAAATTAAATGAAAAATCATTCACTAAAGTTGATATGAGAAAAGTAGCCAAAAAAAAAATTATAACCCACGAGACCCGTTAGATTAGATGAGGCATGTTGCTTTCGTACTTGTTATAAACTAATCAGATTCCAATAAAAAAAAAGTTGATAATATTGATGGAAATGCTATATCCATGATTGGCTTTATCTACAAAGTTGTGTACATCTATTTCATGTATTTTCACCAAAAAGTCATTATGTCATTTCACTTATCTTGCTTCAATCACAGCCAATCATGTCTCTTCTACAAGACCCCACTAATGTTATGTATCTCCTTGTGCATATACACTGGTCAATATTTTTGCCAACTTTCTTCAAATTGCACATACATACATACATACATATATATATATGTATGTATATGTCGACAAACTATAGACCCACAAATTTATTCAGGTACAAAAATTATTGATTATTATCAAGGATGAAAATATCGCTATCGCAACATATATCGCAACTTCAATTTTACGGATATATCGACGGATATATCGATATCGCATATCGATATCGCAGAAAATTGAAAAAAATGACGGAAATCATATTAAAATCTTGGAAATTTAGCATTAAATTTTAGGAACTATTATGACATATTATTATGCACATACTCCACTAATTTTTTTGATAGAATTGTATTTTGAAAGCAAATATATTAATAATACATTATATAAATACCGCCTGAGACAATACATTTGACAAAATAATACATAATACAATATAAAATGACTAAATAAACATTATAAAGTACAATTAATACCAAAATGAGGATCTATGAGGTTCAAATATAGTAGATGGAATGCCATCTTGTTCTAAACAATATTGGTACCAACTTATCACGTTCGAGTAATTATGGATATAATTATGCACATGCGCTTGATATGTTTCTTGATTTATTCCAACAGCTTCACCATGAATTGGATAATGTCCATTGACCCAATTATTTTGTTGATACACATTTTGAGTAGTCCAATCAATTTGTGAACTCCCATATGTGTAAGAAGCATATGAATCTTGGGACATATCACTATGATCAGTGCTACCCATATTCGTAGAATCAAGATTGGCAGAAAGTTCTTCAATATCAGTCCGTGGACTTTCTTCTTGAGTCCATGCATGTCTCCTTATGTATTCCTTTCCTATTGCACCTATTCCAGAACCTCTACCTCTACTTCCGTGGTCCATATCTTGTGTTGCATGAGTGAAGTTGGCCTCACAACTGAATGGACTCAATAACGTATGACTTAAACCATAATCATCTTGATTTTTCCCACCATTTCCACTACCATCATCATTTCTACCACTTCCATCATTTCCTCCATCACTATTTCTCCCATCCTCTGTTGAGCTATCTGTTTTTGAATCACGAAAAGTATTACCCACTTCTTTTTGTAATACTTGATTCACATTAATGCCATAATCACGAGTCATAGCAGCTATTTTTGGATCAGGATTTCCCACATTATCATCTAAGTGTGCAGGGCGAATCCATTGAAAAGGTGGATTTCCTTTTTCATCATTTTCTGTTATATCTACCAGATCTAGATATTCTTGCTCTACAACCTTATAATTTGTTGCAAAACGTGTAGCTCCTGGGCGTACAATATCTCCTCGACACATCTCCCGCATGAGTGCAAGTAGCCAACCATGATTATAAATGTAATTGGTTAATTGTCTAGCCTTTGCAATTACCTCTGCAACAGTCTCTTTTTTTCCAATATTTTCAAATATTAAGTCGATACAGTGAGCAACACATGGTGTCCAATACAGATCATACTTACTCATGAGTTTTTTTCATGCTTTCAAAAAAGCAGAACCATTATCAGTAACAATCTGTACAACATTCTTAGAACCAACCTCCAGCACCACATCTTTTAGCAAACCATATATATACTTATGATCCTTGATTATATTGGATGAATCTCATTATTCTTTCTAAGACATGCGTTGATTTCCCGATCTTCTTTCTCTTATATTTTTTTTGCAAAGTGAAATGTCTTTATAAAGCAAATAATATTGGAACTCAAATAATTACATTGAAGACCTAAAAAAGATCACAAAAATATATAGTATTAAATAAAAATCAAAATATATTATAGAAATAGTAAAAAAATCGCGATATATTGCGATATCTTGCGATATTTTGCGATATCTTGCGATATCTTGCGATTTCTCGTCGATACTCGGGAAAAAAGATATTCCCCTCAATATCCGTATCGCAATGTCAATATCCGCGATATATCTGCGATATATCCGCGATATTTCGCGATATTTTCATCCTTGATTATTATATCTTAAGCGAATCCAAATAGATCCGAACATTCCACGTATTGGGTTCATGAGGCTAAATTGCATTGGTGGGCGGTGGCCCATATATAGATAAATTTATAGATCAAAATATTAATCCACACCAATATCTTGTGAGATTTTATAATTCTATTGATATTTGATTATCTATGAATTTAGATATTGACCACTCTAACGGGTTCTCTTGTGTGAGATAAGACGGGTCGGAATCTGAATTCAAATATAATTAAACATCAATAAAATTATAAGATATGTTATTAGATATATGTCGGTCTTCGATGAAACATGTATAACTTTCTTAAAGGTTACTATTTTTCTGAAATTATTTTTTCATTGAAACATAAATTCGATTAGCTTTTCAATTATATATAGCACACGCTTTAATTATTTTTCCATGAGAGCACTTTTTTGTTAAAAATTAGGTATTTTGTAACATTAACATGCATGTTTCGTATTAACAACATAAAGACATGATATTATCAATGTTGTGGCATGTATTAACAATGTCGGACATCTATATTTTGTATATATGCAGTTTTTTATATATTTTTCATCGATGTTTATTTAGATAAACATATGCAATTGATATATTAAATGAAAGGACATAAAATAAGTACTTTTCCAAATAGATGGAGGTCCATGGAATGATCCCTATAATAGCCAAATTCTCATTTTATTTTAGGGGCACACTTGTGTGAGACCGTTTAATGGGTCTCTTACGTTAGACGGATCTGTATCCGATCCGGATTCATTAAACTATAAAAAGCAAAAAAAAAAAAAAAAAAACCTAACACAGTCGCTCTTCTCTCGCAGAACTTCTATTCTCCCGATCAATCTTCTTCCCGCTCCAAGCAAGGGACCAGATTGGCACTTATTTCTACTTCCCGTCGCTTGGACTCCATGAGGCTGTTGGAGGTTATGGAAGCATCAAAGTCTACAGTCGTCCTCAAATTCCTGTTCCTTTCCCGCCTTCTGCTGGGGATCACGTTGTTCTTGCTGGGGACTGGTTCAAGAGAAGCCACAGAGTAAGCCGATTATTTGACCCTCAAGTAAGAAAATTGATAAAATCACTGCATATTTTCTCACAAATGAAAAGGATGATCTGCTCTTCTGTTCTTGCAGCAACTTAGATATTTCTTCGATGGTGGTCAAAATCTTCCCTGGCCTAATGGTCTTATTATCAATGGGTGTGGTTGGAACGGATATACATTCACTGTTGAACAAGGTCACTCAACTTCTTAATCAACTAATGGAAGTAAACCACTTAGAGTGCGTTTATAGCTTGTCATTTCATTTTTATGAATCCAAAGTTCAATTGCAGGTAAAACATACAGGTTCAGGATATCCAATGTTGGGATTGCTACTTTCCTTAACTTTAGAATTTAGGGACACTTGATGAAACTAGTGGAAGTAGAAGGATCTCAACACATATAATGCTTGATTTGTTGGATCCTTAATTATTAATTTATAGAATTTGAGATTTTCAGTGATACTTTTATTTGTAATTAGTGTTACTTTATTTTGTAATTAGTGATACTTTATTTTGTAGTTAATAAGATTTTTCTCTATAATATTGAAATAAATTTTTTACTCAAGAATGAGTTTTTATTGTATTCATAGATCTGATTCTCAATTTGAGATTATGTTTTAAACTGACATTTTTCTTTTGTAATTAGTGATACTTTCTTTTGTAATTATAGTGATACTTTTTTCCATAATAATGAGACTCCACTCCATAGGTGATGATACTTCACCCATAAATAATGATACTCACATGTGAGTTAATGATACTCCACCCATAAATAATGACACTTGAGTTAATGATACTCAACTCATTGTTAATGATATTTATCTATTCTGGATTTGATAATTAATGTTTAATCATCAATAATATCATATTATATTCCACTTCCGAAATAATGATACTTCATCCATAATTAATGATACTTAACAGACAGTTAATGATACTCACCAGATATATATCTAATGATATTTCACTTAATAATAAATCATATTTTGCCAAATTTATATCTAATATCTAATGATACTTCACTTAATAGTTAATGATATTTCGCCCAATTTATATCTAATGATACTTCGCTTCATAGTTAATGACGTTTCACTTCACAGTTAGTGATACTTCACACATAGTGATACTTTACTTTATACTTAATGATACTTTACTTTATACCTAGTGATATTTCAGTGGCGGCGCATGGGGGCGCAGATAAGACACTCACCTGCGCGCGAAAATAGGATTTTGGGCGGGTTTTGAACAGGTTTGGGTTTTATTTGATCCGTCTAACGTAAACAACTCGATAGACGGAACCATACAAACTTTTGTCAATATTTTAATGACACACTTTGACTCCCACCAATTAAAAAAAATGGCGCCTAATAGGAAACTCTCATTTTTTTTATAAGGTGAAACTTTGAACCAAAAATTGAGAATTAAAAATCAATTTTGTCTTATTATATATGTACATATAGATAAATGGTATATCCCATAATTAATTCTACAGAGAGCACCACACAAAAGGTTACATCAAGAAAGTATAGTATAATTTGTAATAGGTTATATCCAATGTGATTTCAGTATAATTTATAAAAAAGTATAGTATAATTTGTAATAATTTATTAATTTTATATTAAATTTTATCTTATATGGTGAATAGATATTGTTTTTATACTTATTATTTATTTAAAGAAATCTAGCATTCTTAATTATGGAATGGTGGGAAACAAATTGTGAATGTTCTTTGCTCGATGAAATTCCTCGATTGGTACATGAGTTTGTATTCATTTGTGCAACAGTTCATTCCCGAACTCATGTATTAATCTCATTTTTTAATTAATACACAAGTACATGAAGAAGTATATTTGTGCATTATGTATATCAGTATAATTTTCAATTATTGAACGAGTTCACGAATGAATCTAATCGTGTATTTGTTTATTTTTAAACTGCTATATGAGTCCACAAGTGGACATATTCGTGTACTCATGTATCATATTATTATTGAACTAATGTATGAGTACATAAATTAGATTGTTCGTGACCCGTACATTTTCATCACAAAAGGCTAATAACACTTTTAAAAAAATGACAAATATGTTTATTAAGTGAGAGTGACTACTTATCTATATTAACACTTCATTTATTTACATTTTTTTTTGTCTTTGTTTGTCCTAGGTACAAATTATTTTTTATTGTTTATTTAAATGTGTATATTATTTTCACAATTAAAAAAGATGAACACAACATGATTTAGACAAATTAATTGGAGCTGGCAAATTTTGGCAAGACACAATAACACGACACGAACAAGCACAGAATCAATAGGTTATTGTCTAGTCTTATCGCGTCAATATGATAAGGATAAGAAAATTTTATGTCGTGTTCGTGTCGGGTTTGTGTCGGATTCATGTAACCCATTAATATTATATAAATATATAAATAAATATATTAATGATATATAATAACTTAACTTATTTATTTAATCTAAAATTTTAGTTAAAACTCAATTATTTAATTTAAAATTTATTTATTTAAATTATAATTTAAATTTAATATGTATTTATTTAAATTATAATTTTAATTTAATATGTATTGGTTGTTATTTTATACTGTGTTGTTATTGTGTTCTGACAAACGGGATTTTCGTCCGTATTTCCGAACATATACCGCGTGTTTTTAGTATCTTTCTCTCTTATTTTGTTATCTTGGTGCCGTGTTTTTGTTTTATTGTGTAATAAGTGTTTTTAAACACTGTTGTGCACTTTCAAGGCAAAAATCGATCGGGTCGAGGCTGAAAAGTGTGAAGACGGCGCGACCCGGGTACAGAAGAGGCGCGAGTGTGCTTGTACACAGAGGGTGCAAAACCACGTTGCCAGGCGCAACGCGACGCAGAGTGATCAGGCGCGACCAGTTCGGTCGCGCCACCCGGCGCAACCCGAGATAGGCGCGACGCGGGCACAGAGTCGGCGCGACCGCGCTTCCAACCAGAGGGCCCGAAAGGCGGCCAGCGGCGCGGCGCGAGAACAGAGCTACTCGGCGCGACCACCTTAGTCGCGCCACCCCGCGCGGCCCGACCGGGCGTGACCAAGCTCGTGTCGCGCCCCCTGTTCCCACGCGATTTTTGCACTTTTTATTTTCTTTTTCATTTTTTTAATAGGCGGAATTATGGGAGTATATATATCTACCTTGGTTAAATTTTAGGGTAACATTGAATCCCTAGCCCCCATTTTTAGAGGCATGATTTGAGAGAGAATTTTGGAATGGAAGATTGAAGGTTGTGAAGAATTTTGAAGAAAAAGTGAAGTTTGAAGATTGTCTATTTCCCTTTCGGGTTTACTCTAATCCATGTTCTTAGTTTCTTTCTTTTTATTTGTTTATTGTTTTTTTTCTTCAATTTTGAGCATGTGTAGCTAAATTTTATAAATCATAGGGTGATATGAATCAACATTGAATGATTGGATGGATGGATGAAAAAGCATGTTAATCTCCTCTTTTTCTTTTCTTCATGGATTATTGGTTTGAATGCATCTAATTAGGATTGGCCATCTTAAGTTAGATATTATGTTGATTAAGTTTTGAGAAGGACTAATTAACATTAGAAATTAATTCATGAGCCTCTTTAGGTATTAAATGAGAATTTATGCCTAGTTGGAGTTTTGGTAGATTAATTGTGCTAAATTTGAGGGATTTGGAATTTAATCCTAGAGATAGGAGAGTTCCCTTTTTCTTAATTAAATCTTAGAAGCTCGAGAGAGCCTTTGATTAATGTTGGAATTAATCTTGATTGTAATTAATTTGCGTTTTGATCTTGAAATCCATTGTTTGTGTTGATGAGTATTACCCTATGATTCCCCTCTTTACTTGTTGCCCCTCTACTAGTGCATTTTTGATTGTTTTGAATTTATTTTAATTTGCTTCTACAACTCGTTAAATTCCACGCCTAGAGTAAAAAACCATATTCAACCCAAGATTTTGTATGATGCTTGACTTGTAAAATTACATGAATGTGATGCTTGTGTACCTTGAATCATCCTAAATTCCCTGTGGATTCGACCCCGTTTTACCTTGTATTACAACCTACTTTTACACTTGCAAGTTTAAATTCGGGTTTTAAAACTCTGTGTAGAAAATCTCCATCATGTTCTTATCGTGTCGTGTCGGCACGATAACAAATCATGTTTTTGTGACTGTGTCGTATTCGTGTTGTGTCCCATATTCATACATAACAGATTGTATTCGTATTCGTGTCAAGCAAATTCTTAACGGATTGTGTTCACGACTTTATCATGTCAACCCATTAACAACTCGACACACACAAATTGCCATCCCTAAAATTAATATTACAATTTGAAAAAAAAAATCATGTAACGCACGGGAGAAATATTAGTACTAAGATTAAAATAATGAATTTGAAAGTTGAAATTCAAATTCTTGATCGAATCATAGAGATCTTAATCATAAAACTCTGAAGAGTATGTATCATTAAATATTGGGTTAAGGGCCGCATATCCCCCTTGACTATTCTACAAGGGTCACATTGCTCACTCCTTGACTATTTGGTTCATTTAGCCCACTCGACTCTCTAAAATGACTCACATTGCCCTTCTATGCATGGAAGAGTTAACACCATTAACAAACACACACTAACACACATTTTTCTCACACACTACGATTTTTCACATACTTTTACGCATAATTTTACAATTAACCAAAATTGCTACAAATTAATAAATTATGGTTAGTAGTTAATAAAATAATAAATACTATGAAATTTATTATTAAATTAATTAACACTTAATAATAATAGTAGTAGTAGTAATAATAATGTATGAAAATTTCATTATTTATAATATGTATATATGTATGTATGTATGTATGTATGTATGTATGTATGTATGTATGTATGTATATATTGAGATAATTCATAAAATTATTTTAATTTAAAAATCATCATCTGTGTATTTCAAATTTCTAATTAAGTGTTCGCCTTTATTTTCAAAGGTAAAACGAACCCACAAATCAATTAATTTCACTACATAATAACTATGGAAGATGAAAAATCTAAGCAAATCTGAAATTCATAAATCATACTCCCTTTCCAAAACATTAAATCATCATAAATGAAGACTCAATATATCTATGGTAGAATTCATCATTGAATCATCGAATTTTAAAATTCAAAATAATTTTGTAAATGAACTCGACATATATATATATATTGAAATTTTCATATTATATTACTATTATTATGTTTTAGTTAATTTATTAATCAATTTATTAGTATTTATTATTGTAGTTATTTTTTTCATAATTTATTAATTTGTAATAATTTTGGTTAATTGTAAAATTATATGTAAAAATATGTGAAAATTTTTAGTGTATGAGTAAAATGTGTGTTAGTGTGTGTTTGTTAATGGTGTTAACTTTTCCATCCATAGAAGAGGCGGTGAGAAATATTTTAGAAAGTCGAGGGAGCTAAATGGACCAACTAGTCAAAAAGGGATAATGTGAACCTTATAAAATAGACGAGAGGGCTACATGGTCCTTAACCCTTAAATAATTACACATAACAAGATATTAATTATTTAAGTCACTACGCAAAACATAGGTCGAAGTTAAGGTAAGAAGTTCTATAAACTTTTTGTCTTTTTTTTTTTTTTTTTTCAAATTAAAGCTCAAAACCAAAATTTTAAAATATTAGTGTATCCATTAAAAGAGAGATCTCTGAGTTATGCCATTGGTCGTGACTGAATTTTGGAATTTTCAGAGCATTTACATATAGATACTATTGGATGCTCCTTTCTTGGATGCCCTTTTCTTTAATTCTAATTTATTGACTCACAAAGTTCAACAATTAAATAATATATGGATTAGTGGTGCAGGTACCGGATATTACTTTATGTTAATTTGTTGGTAGGATCTAGTGTTATATAATATATATATATATATTGCTTAGAGCAATAATATTGTATGATTTATTTGCAAGTGAAGCTTAGATATTTAATATATAGCTAGTAAATAAATTTGAAGCTGATTCATTGGCAGTGTTGGCAGGAATATTGATTGCGTTTGTTGAACAATTACACATGCATTTTATTCTTTTATGTTACCCTACACATTCCTCACTTATTAACTCTCTATCACACATAAAGTGTTCAAGATTTTATGGTAAAACAATAGCCTTAATCATTATGCCTCTTTTTTATGGTTGGTGTCATTTTGTTTTTTTAGAAGCTTTTTATGGTTGGTGTTATTTTACCTAACTCCCAAATCCTAATGTTTATCAAAAACACAAATTGATCTACGCATCTATCG
Source organism: Perilla frutescens (assembly GCA_026008535.1). Classification (NCBI taxonomy): domain Eukaryota; kingdom Viridiplantae; phylum Streptophyta; class Magnoliopsida; order Lamiales; family Lamiaceae; genus Perilla; species Perilla frutescens. The sequence continues at coordinate 71,983,787 of BRKX01000001.1, forward strand.
ATATGCAATTATTTAAAAGTTTGTGGATTATATTGGGCAATGTCAACATGCTCCCTCTAATACACATTATATTTGCATGAATTTCTAATAAAAATTGGCAATGTAAATAAATGTACGTATGATGTAGTTACATGCAATGAGGTTAGTACATGGATTTATTAAAAAAAAAAACTCATACAGATTGGGTTTAGTAACATATAAACGATAAAATATAATTATGTCTACATGTAATAAGATCCGACCTACATTATACCTACATTGACGGGATTTGTATTCCCCCTTTTTATTTATGTGCTAGAGGGAACATTTAAGGCGCCCTTTAATTTTCCTGTAAAAATGTTAGAAAATATTAGCTAAAATGCAATTTGTCTCAAATTCTATGTTTTTTTTACTATTAATCATATAAAAAATGATGTACTTTATCAGATAAGTTTGAGGAATTGTTTTCAAGCAAAAAAAGATTTATTTTGTAGTGTTTTTCTTCACATAATTATAGATATTTGTACTTTAAAAAAAACCATCATGCTTGTCATTTTATCATATATTTTATGATTATCAGAAAAATACAAATTGAGTCTTGTGAATTAATATTTTAGTTTTAAAATTGTAAATTGGCTATTTTTATTTTGTTTTTTACAATTAATCATATTATATTATTCACTTCGGTCTAGCTGATATATCGATATTTAACTTATTTTACAAATTTGAGATGAAATTATCTAATATGTAAATACATCATATTATATTATTCACTTCGATCAAGCATATGCATCATGAACGCATATGCTTTGTTCTGTCAAACGTACCAGACTGTTACTAACATATACATTCATCATTCATGATACATATCCATTTTCTGTTGTTTAATAATTTTTTCCAAATAAAAAGTTATATTATTTAGAATCATTTCTAAATAAATTTAATTTTTTGAAAAATATAATCATGAGTTCTCTACTTTTAATAAACATAGTACTTGCTAGGTAAATACAATCCGCATTCAGTACTCATGCAACTTCATCACGTATTCTTAGGGACACGGGCGGGGCTAACCTATCGAAGGCCCTGTGTAAAATTTAAAATTGGGCTCTTTATTAATGGAAGAATATGGGCGGGCCCTACTTATTAAAAGGGAATTATATCAAAGGGTCACAAGTGCAAGCAATAAAAAAATGTTACACTGAAGAATCAAACCCACGCACTAAGAAACTTGAAGAAAGCAATTTTCCACTGAGCTAAATGATTAATTGATAATATTTTCAACTGTTTATCTATATATACATATATGGACCTATATATATTCGGGGGCCCTCAATTTTTCGGGACCCTGTGCGGTCGCCCACCTCGCACACCCTCAAAAGCACCCCTACTTAAGGATGGAAATAGATCGGGCATGCCAGACTGCTTTGGAAGGTCTGGGCTTATCTTAGCAAAAATAGGCCCGAGGCTCACCTATTATCTATTTAATATTTTTACGTAAGTCTAGACTTGGCCTATTTAACTATGTGTGCTGGACTTAACCCTTTTTAAAGTTTATTTACACCTATTAATTTTTAAATATTAAAATACTTTTTACTTTGATTAAATGTTATAGTGAGTAGAATTATAGTATACATCATTTTAAAAATTTATAATATTAATTTATCATGGATACAATGTCAACCCTAAATCCCTATACCCTTGACCATATATAAACCATGAAAAAATACCATGATTTTCTGTTTCATGTGTGACATAGTATAATATTAATTTATTATATTTTTAGTTGACAGATTGTGTGTGGAATGAAATAAGAACATTCGCTCAATACATCACACTCGTAAAAAAATACATCACGATCATATATATTATATGAAATATTCATAAATGACATAAAAGTGTAATTATCATATATACATATGGACTAATTGTCAACAACAATTTTTGTCAAAGAGAAATAAAAAAAGAAAAATTACACTTTGATATCTCAACTTTAAATTTTGAAATAAAAACGTCCGGATTTATAAAATTTACTGTTTACTTGATAAGAGATTTTGTAAATTTTTATTAAATCTATCATATGGTCAATTATCATGTACCCTATAATCTATGTGGACCGCTAGAAATCTTATGTGGATTTTTATAAAATCAATCCTGATAAAAAAATAAATTAGTTAAGAACTTAAATTTTCATGTGCATTTTTATTTAATTTTTATTTTCCCGACTGTCAAGGCAATATTTCCTACTGAATCCAATATATAAAAAAAAACTAAAAATATTAATAATTATTGATTTAAAAATTAAATAAAAAAATATTTCATACTTATGTTTTTAATATGTGATTCATACCAAGAGGAACAAAATAATATTGACAATAAGATGAAAATATACGATAAATTTAACAGTCATAAACTAAAATCACAAATTACTTTGTTGAAATACCCAACATCATAATACATCAAAATGATTTTTGTTCAACTAAAATATAAACTTGACCGCAACTCCAATCCCAATTCCAACTTCAAAAATATTGCGATTCCAACTTCAAAGAAATAAGTTTTTTTGTTTGTTTGTTTGTTTGGGTCTGATGTGGAATTAAAAAAATCCGCATAAAATTTCCCAATGTCCACATAATTAAGCTATATGCTACCGAATAATTAACATGGGACGATAGATTTAATTAATAAAAATTTATAAGATTATGCATGTATGCAAGTGTAAATATTCAAACGTGGATACATTTTTGTTAAATAAATTCAATTATAAACCAAACGAATAAAATTTGCAACTAATCTTCAAACATACTTTAAAATTAAAACTATCTAAAACTTCTCCAAATTAACTCAATCCCAGTCAATTGCGAGGAAGTGAGATATGATTTATAAATTATAACCATTTCGTTTATATATTGAATGAATTAACTTAATTAGGTTTTATGTCACGATATCTTTGTCGTAATTAATAGTTTCAAAATAAAAGCGCGAACACTTTAAAATAAAAAGACCCAGCTGCAATAATTAATACATCGATGTCCAGATATAGGGAAATTAAGTTAGAAAGGAAGAAATATAATAAATGAGGCTATTAAATTTTTACCAAAATATTGTAACTGCAAATATAATTATTTCTAGGGTCGTCTTGTCGAATCCATCAATTGGTGGAATTGGGAGGTGGTCCTTTTTTTTTTTTTTTATACAAAATCAGCACCATCAATTATTGAATTAACTTTTTTGCCTATAATTTCTGTATTTTTCTGCACAAATATTTATGAATTATGATGGTCCACCACATATATTGTATACCTGCAATATTCAATACTTGCATTTAATATTTCCTAACCTGACATATGTCGGTAAATTCGATCCTAGTCACGCGGTTAGTGTCCGAGGCCTTTCCAAATATACATAATTATTCAGCATTTTTAAAGTGTTTTTTTTAATGTACAACTAATGACGTGGAAAATTAAAAAAAAATGTGTGTCCCATTATTATTATTTTGTCTGTAAATATGTTCCCAATATTCTTATTTTTTCAGACGATGTTGTAAGAGTTGTAAAATCATATAACCCACTTCGGAAATAAATATTGGAACACACATTTTTTATAACCATATCGATTACATATAAAAAATTACTTAAAATTATTACATTATGTCTATTTTGAAAAACTCGGACACTACCTGTAAGGAATAAGGATAGATTGAATTTAGTGACACATTTTAGCAAGATTTTATAAGTTATACTCCATGACTGAAAATTTAGAGAATGAATACATTAAAAAAATGAGATAATTAATTACCTTAAAATAAATAAATTTCTCTTTTTTACGATTTGAAAAAGGTAAATACCATAAACTTAACATTAACAGCCTTATGCATATTTTCAGCCAATTAAAACCGAGGTCAATCACACTGTAATTGCGTAATTTTCAACTGTACGAAAACAATATCGATTCAATTGTTTTCAACTAGTTGAAAAATGATAGTAATATTGTAATTGCAAAAAAAAAAAAAGTTATATTATTATGAGTGTATTATTAAAATCACGTGAAAAATAAAATACATGCAAAGTTCGTATTTTAAAACAATCGTCCCTTAAAAATTCTAGACTAAATGTTGGGTTCAGTTCCTTTTACAACACCACAAATTTAATCTGCTTGAAAAATGCGATCACATGAGATGGGGTAGTAATTAATCACCCCTTTTCTATGACTAAATATTGCCGTATGTATCATCGTTAGTTTAATTAATTATAAGCAAACGAATTCAAGAACACATCTATGAGTTATTATATTTATAAATATTTTTATAAACAATTTAATTATATTTTGGCAAATTAATGAAAACTTTTAATTCACATGGGCTCAAAAGAGTTGTCCGAATCACATTCTATTATATTGTTCAAGCTGCTAATAAACTTTATGGTCATATTTGGTATTATCTTCATTTTTGGTTTCTATGTCATTTTCAGAAAATAATTTCAGAAAGTGGAAGTATAATATATATATATATATATATATATATATATATATATCTGTGCGTGTGTGTGTGTGAAGATGAAAAATTTATATAATTGAAAAGTATTTCTGAATTGGATTTAAAAAGTTAGGTAGCTAAAATTACAATAAAATATAATTTTTTTATGAATGCTTAACAAGGTGTACAGTGCAATATCAAGGAAATAAATTTGCCACTTTACTTAAATACCTAAAAAATCCTAATTGAGATTAAATAAACTCACAGAACCAACTATTATATGAATAATTTACGGTTTTAGAAGTGAATTTTTCTTTATTAGTAATAATACTTTAGTTTTCTTCAATAGATCATGTGATACTTTTACTAAGATTTTTTCTCTTGAGAATGTGCACGGTTTAAGGCCGATTAAAGAAGGGTCATCCCGCGATCTAGCCCGTTTGATAGAAGAGCTTGAGTACAACTGATGTATCCATTTTGCGTTATCTTAAAGGTCATCGAATGAACAATTCAATATTTATAGTATGTTTTTCACACTCATCTCCTTTGGAAATCACAACAATTTATTTCAGATTTTTTCGAACTTTGCTAATTAAAGAGATAACATAACGGCGCAATCTGCCCAGATAAATTTATGAGCTCCATTCACATACAATTTATTTCTCACCCTCAATGATCAATAAATTTCAACCAATCATTAATGATATATATACATATATATATATATATATTCCATATTTTATTTAAACTCATTTATATATGATACGTATATTGATAAGATGATATTATTAGCATCAGATCGAGTGACATAAGGATATAAAATACCATACTCGATACATGATGCATACATAAAAAATCACAAAGAATTAATTGAGCCAGAGTCCTTCATATGATTCACTTTTATCTTCAATTATTGCCACATAAAACTGAAAGTGCGAACAATTATTTTAAAGTTTCAAATTCTTTCTATATTAAATAATCTATATTTCTGAAATAATGAAATAAAAATGAAAAACACAGAGATAAGAAATGAGTGTGTGCCAAGACAACAATGCCAAAATTGGATGCCTTAAAATAGGCAGAAAACCCGTTGCCCATAACGAGATGCAACGACGTTGGATTTGTCTCCCAACTCTAGATAAGCCCTCTCCCTACACTCTCCACGTGCCACGTATTACATAACCGACACGTCACTCACACCATCCCGTTATGTTTACTGATGTGGTAGATTCTACACCCAACGTAAAGTTTTGGGATTAGCGTAAAGAATTGTTTCATAACCGACACGTCACTCACACCATCCCGTTATGTTTACTGATGTGGTAGATTCTACACCCAACGTAAAGTTTTGGGATTAGCGTAAAGAATTGTTTCGTTCGTAAATGTTTTTAAAATAAATGTTGGTCTCATCAAAATTATAGATACTGTAGTACCAAATTACCGTTAATGGCGTATCTTTGACCAAGAAAAGTTGATTATTTTCGGTAATCGATATGATCCTCATGAATAGTATATACTTTATCATTTATTGCTATGGTACGGTTCGAAAAAAACCTTTAGTCGTTATGATATTGTTGATAAACGGCTTAACTCATCATAAAGTTTAGATTCAGGCAAATTTGTCTTTTTGACAGGTTTTGAAAATAATTAAACTTTGGTCTCGTCAAAACTGTAGAAATTAAAACACCAAATTACCTTTATCACTTATCTTTAAGTAAGAAAAGTTGATTATTTTCGATACTCAAGATGATCTCATAAATAGAATAGACTTTCTCATTTAATGTTATGGTACCATTTTCAAAAAATGCAAATCATTATGATATTGTTGCGGAACGTCTTTATTTCGTAAAGTTTTAAATTTAGGCAAAATTTTCTTTTTGGTACAAGTTTTGAAAAAAAATTTTGGTCTCCTAGGTCAAAATTGTAGATAACATCAAACTACAATCATGACTTATCTTTCCCATGAAAAGTTGATTATTTTCAGTAATCGATATGATCTCATGTATAATATAGATTTTATCATTTATTGTTATGGTACAATTTCGAAAAAATGCAAGTCGTTATGCAATTATTGAGGAATGACTTTACTCGTCATAAAGTTTAGATTCTGGCAAAATTGTCTTTTTAGTGCAGGTCATGAAAAATAAACTTTGGTCTCGTCAAAACTGTAGAAATTAAACATTTATCACTTATCTTTGATTATGAAAAGTTGATTACAATATTTTTAATAATCAATTGATCCCATAGGTAGCATAGACTTTCTCATTTATTGTTATGATACCATCTCAGAAAACGCAAATCATTATGATATTGTTAAGGATCATCTTTACTCATCGTAGATTTAGGCAAAATTATCCTTTTGGTACAAGTTTTGAAAAAAAAAAATGGTATCGTCAAAATTGTAGATAACACCAAATTATATTTATGACTTATCTTTCACCGTGAAAAGTTGATTGTTTTCAGTAATCGATATGATCCCATAAATAACATAAACTTTATCATTTATTTAATTATATAATTTAAAAAAAATGCAAGTCGTTATGATATTGTTGAGGAACGACTTTTGTCGTTGTAAAGTAATTTAAATTCAAGTAAAATTGTCTGTTGAATACAAGTCTTGAAATTGGTCTCGTCAAAATTGTAAAAATTAATTTGCCAAATAACCTTTATCATTTATCTTTGACCAAAAAAAGTTGATTATTTTCGGTAATCAGGATGATCCCACGAATAGCATAGTCTCTCATAAAAATATTCTCGTAAAAATTTTATTTTGTCTTAGAATTTAAATATCAATGTGCTTAATAATTTAATATTTTTTACAATGGTAATTAGTAAAAATAATTAATTATTAATTATATACTTTCAATATATATATATATGTATAATATTAAAAAAATATTTATTTTGAAATGGATATAGTATATAAGGGATAATTACAATTTAATTCTCAACGTTTGAAGATTTTAACAAAAATAACATTACCTTTTAATAATTACAATTTAATTCTCAACGTTTGGATATTGTAATATAAATAACCAGACATTTAATATTAACAATTTAATTCTTAATATTTGAACATTTTAACATAAATGACCCAACATTTTCAATAAAAATACTATCTTGGTCGATTTTGATCACATTTACTCTCAAGTGAACTAGATAACTCGATCGTATGACATATTGACATTTTTGACAAAAAAATAATCAAAATTGTTTTTTTCGCCTATAATATCGGGACATTTATGTTAAAATATTCAACCGTTTTAAATTTAATTGTTAATATTAAACGTTGGATTATTCCCGTTGTAATATCTAAACATTGAAAATTAAATTATAATTATTAAAATGTTCAATTATTTTTATTAAAACCTAATTCAAATGTTGAAAATTAAATTGTAACTAGTCTTTTTATCAATTATGTTTATCTAACGTAATTAAGGGTGCAAAACCAATATAGTGCACTAAAGATGAAACTTTGTCAATAAATGCACTTACAGATAACATTTAATTTCGTAAAGTGATATTATGCCGAAATTTTTAATTAGAGAATGTAATGTGGCGAAGTTGGTTTTTTTTTCCTTCCCAGATGCAGGTTTTTTTTTTTTTTTTTTCAAATGTGAAATCAATCATGTAAACGTAAGAAGGTAATATATATTAAATTTGCATAATTTCAGGAAATATTACACCAAAATTTAGAAAATTTGCCAGAAAGTACAAGTGAGGGTGTCATTCATCGGTCAATTTATGAATTATAAATCAGGAGCGATAGTTCCTTATTTGGGGTTTTGTTTTTTTATTATTTAAACTTGATGTTGATTTGGAGATTTACTAAATATTTGCGTTATTTTATTTTTTGAATTTGTTAATTACGAAATGAGTTCTTAATATTGAAAATAAATATTAAAATTAAATAAAAATCGCACACAAATATTTAAGTAAATTGCGATTTTACCCAAGAAATATTATAATATTAACAAATTAATCTTAGAAAACATCTTAATAAATTAAAAAAAAAAACACATTAAAATGCTGCTTTAAAAAAAAACATATTTTCTATTTGATCATTGTCATTGTGTATTTCATTATTATTTTTTTACCCATTCCATAAATTTCAATAATCTGCCTTGTCGAGGTAGCGTTGTGAGGAATGAATTTTGAGAATAAAAATCAATAAATAAATTTTAAAGTGAGATTAAACAAATTTTTATATGATTGGGTCGGCCAAATGATGTATTAAGCAGTTTGTGGTGAAAATTTCTAACATTCGAATTTCACTGATACGAGTTTATAGGTTGAGTATGTCGTACATTTTTAATACAATTTACTTTTATATATGACTTGCATATTATTATACAAGAACGCGCGAGATTTACTATAGCACTTTTGAGTACCATTACTGCTGTCGCCAGATGATATCCTCCAATATTTCAACTTTGTAGTTCATCATGTATTCTAATCATTGAATTTTGCAATGTGTTATTTTAAAAAAAAATTAATAATTGTCAACTAACAAAAATTAAATGCATATCACTCCTTGTGTCCCACTTGATATTCACATTTTGAATTTTATTAATTTTTCTTCTATTTTTTTCAATTTTAATTTTTCTTTTTTACTTTAATATATTTATTAATTAGAATTCAATCCACCAAGTATTGTTTATAAATATTTTTAGTATTTAATCATCATTTTTCTTATTAATAATTAATTATTTGAATCAATTATTCAACAATTAAGATATATAAATTTTTAATAATTTCATATTTTTATCAATAAATATAAATTATGATGGATTTGAGCATAATGATTTTTATTTTTATAATAAATATGATTTATTAGTAAATTTGATATGGGACAGAAGAACAAAGCCATAAAAATTGGATCAGATGATCTCATATTCCAATTATGAAATATAACCCTGTCCCATAATTCCATTCCATTAGTACTCCTTTTTCGAATGCCCCAAAATCATATTTCTTAATTTGAGATTGTATCATAACATTCTTTTAAAAATATAACTCCCTGTAATATTATTAGAAATATACTATGAAGGAAAATAATATTATTACAAATAAGAGCAATGCAGAACAATTGTGTATATAAATTGTGTCTTTCCAATACACATTAAGGCCTCCTTTGTATTTATACAATTTTTACTTATATGTGTATGTATACATATATATAATTATTAATTTATCTTTATAATTATAATGATGATCGAATTTCGTTCTCTCACCATAAAATAGGTGAAGAATACCCTTAAATCACAATATTGTTAATTTATCTTAATAAATCTATATGATTAATTTGAATAAAAAAAAGTAAAACGAGAATGCTGACAATTTTCTTGTTATGTTCCAGACACTGAATAAATAATATGTAGCATTGATTTTCCTTAAAATCACATTCCTATAAATCATATTCGCAGATAATTTTATTTTTCTGTTAACCAGATGAGCCCTAAATATATTTTTCTTAATTTGTGTACGAAAATAAGAAGTGAACTACAGTATAATTATGAGAGAGTGAGTAATACAAATTTGGAATGGACGATCTCATCTAGGTAGACTTCTTCGGTAATAAAAATTTAAAATAAAAATAAAAATTGCCCACCTCACCCCACCCCACCCCCCCTCCCCCCACCCACCCTGGGCAGAACTCTTTTCTATTAACTGAGTGTTCACTTCCGTGATTACCCCAAGAAAAACCCACGCACCAAAGGTGTTTCTCTGCATTTCCGCTATCAATCTCCATCCCCATTTTCCAATAGAGAGAGAGAGAGAGAGCTAAGGAATACCAAAGCCAATGGGAGAGGTCTCTTTCTCTCTCCTCCCACGCTTTCTCTTTCCTCGTTCAATGTGTGAATGCTGCCTCATTTATGTGTTTTCCTTTTCTTAAGCAGGAAGAGAAGAAACCGGAGGAATCCAAGCCGGCGGCACCGGCGGCCGAAACCCCCAAGTCCGACAAGCCGGCTGAAGACGCCAAGAAGCCCGAAGAACCCAAGGCCGCCGAGCAGCCGCCTCCGCCGCCGCAAGAAATCGTTCTCAAAGTTTACATGCATTGTGAGGGCTGTGCTAGGAAAGTCCGCCGCTGTCTCAAGGGATTTGATGGTAATTTAATTAGATCCTCATCTTTTCTCATTTCTCGTCTCAAAATTAAATAAATGATATATATATTTTTTTGATAAATCAATAGTGCATGTCAGTGAATTATTATTATTAATATTAATTTGATGAGAAATCGCAGGAGTTGAAGATGTGACAACGGACTGCAAAACGAGCAAAGTGGTGGTGAAAGGTGAAAAAGCGGATCCACTCAAGGTTTTGGAGAGGGTTCAGAGGAAGAGCCACCGTCAAGTCGAGCTTATCTCACCAATCCCGCCACCGCGGCCGCCGGAGGAGCCCAAGAAGCCTGAGGAAAAAGAGGCTCCCAAAGTTGAAGAGAAAAAAGAGGAGGTTTGATAATTAATCACCTCTCTCTCTCTTGTTGGTGGTGTTAGTTAATAAATGAGTTTTTTGTTGATTGTTAAAAATCATGAGATTTGTGTTGCTTTTTTTGTTAAATTTTGTGTGCAGCCACCAGTGATTACAGTGGTGTTGGGAGTGTACATGCATTGTGAAGCTTGTGCTCAAGAACTCAAAAAGAGAATCCAGAAAATGAAAGGTAAGTTTTATTATTGTATATTTTGAAATAATATATATATATATATATATATATATATATATTTCATTTTCTAAATTTCTACTTTTATCATTGTATACTTTGAAATAATTTGTGTTCTCTTTTATACTTTTGTCACACTTTTCAGCTGTATTTGCAGAGATGATTGCTTTCTCATCTTTGTCTCTTTTTGCATCTCTATGCTATTAAAGATCACTTGACGGATTTTAAAATTATGAATTGAATCTTAATTTGACAATCTACACATTAATGGATTTAAGTCATTGTACACAAACAATTATAAAAAAATCTGTCTGAATTCATTCAAACCATGGAGTACTTCTTAATGAATCTAATGCCAATCAATTTAAATCTTGGGACGTTGTAATTAAATCATGTAGATTGAATTGCAATAAAAACTCCATTAAATTGTTGATATTGTGATATATATATATATTTACAGAGTTTTAGAGACTTAGTAGTTCTTGAACCATGTTGCAGGAGTTGAGAGTGTGGAGCCAGACCTCAAGAGCTCACAAGTTGCAGTGAAGGGCGTGTTCGAGGCCGAAAAGCTGACCGATTACATTCACAAGAGAACCGGCAAACAAGCCACGATCATCAAAGTCGAGGCCGAGAAGAAGGAGGAGGAGAAAGCTAAGGAAGGGAAGGAGGAGAAGAAGCCGGAGGAAGCCGAAAAGGAAGCAGCAGCTGCTAAGAAAGATGAAGAAGGTGGGAAGGCTAAGGAGGGCGGAGAAGCGGAGGCGAAAGCGGAGGCGGAGGCGGAGGCGGAGGCGGCAGACGAGACAAAGGTGGAGTTCAAGAAGAATGAGTTTCAAAACCACTACTACCCTGATCACTACCACCAGCAACAGGTTTATCCACAGAGGTATGTGCAAGAATACCAGCATGAATATCCATCTCCACAGATGTTCAGTGATGAGAATCCTAATGCATGTTCAGTGATGTAAATGTGGGTAAAGATGGAGGGTAAAATGGGGAATTCAGCTGGCCACATGGGTAAACTGTCCCATGAGGCCACCCTTTCAATCTTGACATGTTGTTGTGGTCTACATGTGGCCATGTCTGGGCTCTCACAGTATAAATCTACAGAGGAAGGCTGTAGAATTTTGTACCTTTTTTTTTAGTTTCTCTCCCCCTTTATTTAATATGTCACATACCATGAATAATACTATATAATATATATACTAACATAAGGTGTATATTTTTTATGTTTTGCTTATGGTGTTTTATCTTTTCCCCTTGGGTTTGGTGGATTGATGGTTGTTACCTAGTCTTTACACTGTGTACTATACCTTCTCTTTGCGATGATGGTAAACATGCAGTCGTTACTTGTGGGTGTGGTGTGGGTTTGCAAGCTACACGAGAGATAAAAATCGTCTACTAGACGAGTTTTCACTACCAAAAAAACGGTCTTTAGCGATAATATTATATGCGACGAAATGTTGTCACTAATAATAGACTTAAGTAACAATATGTCGTCTCTAATAATTACATGTCATTTCTAATGATATTTTTTGTGACGACAATGTCGTCATTTAAAATAATTTTTAACTTATTTGGGACGAACTTTTAGGGACGCTCTATTTGCGACGACATATTGTCGTCGTAAAAAATATTTTTAAGCGACAACAATGTCATCACAAAATTTTTATTAGAGATGATATGTGATCACAAAATTTTTTTAAGCTACAATAATGTCATCACAAAAATTTTATTAGAGATGACATGTGATGATTAGAAACATGTCGTTACTAAAAATCTAGTATTAGTGATGACATTTGTCGTCGCTAATAATCTTGTCTCTAAAGACCATTTTTTTGTAGTGTTTGAGCAACAACTTATGGATGTGATTTGGGATTGCAAATTACATAGTAGAGGTGAAATTGTATTCTAGGCAAGTTTGACAAAGATAAACTCAACCTACAACATATTGGTGAGAAATCCTCAATATGAAAAACTTAACCTAAAAGATATTGGTGCGAAGTGAAAGTTTGATCGAGTGAACTCAACCTACACGATATTGGTGAGAAACTCTTATGCTAGTTCTGAGCGATACAACAAACTCAACCTATAAGATATTAATGGGAAGTGAAAGTTTGATCGAGCGAACTCAACCTTCACGATATGGTCAGAAAACTTTATGCTAGTTCCGAGCGATACAAACAAACTCAATTTAAAAGATATTGGTGGGAATTGAATGTTTGATCGAGTGATAGCTAGATAGCGACAAAAGATCCATCCGTAAGATATTGGTGAGAATCGAAGGGTTGCTTATGAATTATAGCATCTCAAAGAGGGTTGGCTATGGATTTTAGCCATGCTAGCTTAAGGGTAGGTTGATTGTAAGTATCTTTCGTTTGAAAGCAAAGAAGAAATAAGGCCAAAAAGAAGATGAAATGTCTGTCAAATTTAGTACTAGAACTAGAATGGTAGATATATTAGGTGGCTATGTGAGGGATGAATTAATGATGGTAATCCGTAGGAATTGAATGCCCCATAATTGAAAAATAGAATTGGACGATGATGTTGAAGGGATTCAATTTCACTGGCGCAAGTCACGTATCTATTTCATAAAAGTTAGTCTTGTTGAAACAGTCTTATAGGTCGGATACGTATCTATTTCATAAAAGATAGTCTTATTGAAACAGTCTTATAGGTCAATATCCGTAAAATCAGTCAAAATTCTCTAACTCGATAGAATGCCAATAAACTTATAAATAGGCTACTGAATATGGAATTGATCGAGTTCGAATTTTGACCCGTCTTACAGATTTTAACTTATAAGATGGTGTTACAATTTTTTTTTTATTTCTTTTTTTCATAGAGGCACGCCACAACTATATGGTCGTATAGTTACAAATTTACAATAAAGTTGTAGTGTGTGTTGTTTTGGATGGTGGGAAAGTCGAAATTGAATCTTTTGTTTTATGGGGTGCCGTGTTGAAGTTTTACATTTGTTAGATGTAAATAATGTAATATGTCTCATTTACTTTTTCATTATGTGAAGTTGCGGAAGTGGAGAAGCAATCATGATCTTTGGACGATTATATAATTATTTAGATAGAATTATATAATTCTCATCATACACAAATAATATCGATTTTTAAATAAACCTCAAATTGGCAGGAACGAAATTTAGAAGCAACACATATATTAAACTCCTTTTTTTAAGGAACATATTATAATCCTTCAAAACCAAGATATTCTAGTCAAGTGTCATGTCAAAGTAGGTGTTAGAAAATCCTTTTTAATCACAAATTAAAAAAAGAAAAAAGAAAAAAGAACTAGCTGCAGAATCTATAGGGCGACGGTTAGTAGGTAAAATTTTACTGGAATAATCTAGAATATGTTCTGCCTCACATTGAATCATGGGAAAAGTTGTACCAACAGCCTTCCTTAAATTTAGGGAAAATTTCATATAAATCCTTGTATTTTTTTTTTTCAAAAAATAAAAAATATTTTATATTAAAAATATAGTCTAAAAATCTCATTAGTTTATATAGTAAACTTCATTAACTATAAAATGTACTACAAAAATTTAGGGAATATTCACATGCAATAGCGAGATGGTGTAGCATGAAGTGCGATTCACACATACTTGCATTTAATGAAATTTTTTTTTTTTAAGAAATACACAAGAGGGTTATATGTACACTTTCCTTAAAATTATCATGTGACACATGTTTATTTTGATGTAATTTATGAATCAGAAGGAGAAAGTGTCCAAATAAGATCAGGATTGACACATTCTAATTTTCAGGCATTGAATTAATAATTATTCTAGTTTAAGTTTTCACTTGAAACTGACCAAATAGTTTGGAATTCCTATTTAGACATTTTCTCTTAAAATTATACTTTAATTGAGTACTGAAAAACTAAAATAAAAAAAGACCAAAGTACACCAGCAATGTATATCAATAGATTTATTTCAATACTAGTGTTTAGATCTCTGATAAGAATAATATATAATAGATTGGATCTTCATATCTGATTAACTTTAATTTGTGTAGTCTATTAGTATTAAATGGTGAGATGCTTCTGGAATTTACTTCAATAAATGTTCAATTTCCACAATCTAGACCATTCTCATTTGAATTTATGAACCAATATCAATCACTCAAGTTTTTAATCATCTCAATGGTTCAGATTAGTTAGACACATTGGTGACAATCCCGTAATTAATTGCAAATTTTGGATCCCATCCAAAATGTTCAAATCAGTTAGGGAATATTCAGAAGAAAAAAATGACGCAAGTATTTACAAAAATATAGGAGAGAGAAAGAGAGAGTGGCAGTGGTCAAATGAAAATCCTTCACCCATATATGAACTAGTAAGCCATTCAATTTATTAATTACTTTGATCTAGATGATCACAATTTAGTCAAAATTTAATTAAAGAGGTGATGATAATTTTGTAATATATTATAACTTTAACTAAGAGGATCATATAAATTCATATATGTGTTCGTCACGAAGATTGTAAGACATTAAACCCTCTATTTTCTCTTTATCTCTCACACAAACCCAACATCCCGTAGATATATCAAATCATAATCGGACCGGCGATTTGTGCCGGTTGACCGATTTTCGACGGTTTACAAACTACCGGGACGGTTAACTGTCACCAGAAAATACCTGGTCTGGTTACGATTTGGGGGAAGTGGCGATCACAAACCGGCGATTGTGTAATATATATATATATATATATATTGTTGTGTTGTATTACACCTCACTGGAATTACAACTGAAGTACAAGAAGGTAGAAGAGTAGAAGAAAAACAATTACAATATTTAACTGAATTAAAGAAAGCAAATAGACTGGAACCGATGTGCAGATTCCGGCAAGCCGAGTCGAGGGGACCTCTCTCCGCAAGACAAATACGCCCAGGCTAGTGCTCACGGTTTGGCGGTTGTCTTTCAAAGATGGACGAAAAGGTTCCGGCGAACTAGACAACGTCGAGAAGAACTGGAAGCTTTGACTTGAAGGGATTCGTATACAACAATATGAAGGTATGTTCGTTTATGCAGAATGTAGCATTTGGATCCATGCAGGATGTCCTATTTATAGGCACATCTCCACTGCAGTGGATAGCTAGGGATTTAGGGCATTCAAACCTGGTGTTGTAACCCCCCCTGGAGTTATAGCTCTGCCATTAAGCCCTCCAGGAGTTACCTTCTGCAGATCCCGACAGGTGTCCCTTGTCTGCTCGGATCCCAACACGTGTCCAAGGGCAGCTGCAGACTTTGACTCCCGACAGGAGTTACCGGATAGCCGATCCGCTCCTTGCCCAACCGTTCCAATTGTCAAGATCCAAATCCGAGGACGAGTCGAGCACGGGCACTGGGCACCGTGCACGGGCACGAGCGGGCGCGCGCGTGTGTGCGCGTGTGGGCTTATGGCCCACATCCTTGTGCACTTAATTACTTCACTTAAGTGTTAATACACTTAAATACACTTCTTAATTTGATTAAGAAATCAATGTAGGATTTATTTAATGTGTCTTAAACACATTATTCCACACACCATAAATGCCCAATCGTGTGACCAATTTTAACCATTTATTTCTCACTCACCGAAAATCGGATTTGAGCAAATAAAAATACTATGATTATCTACTCACGACATAGAACAATCGTACGGTATTTAATTCCTCTAAAATTAAATATATCCCGGTCATGAAAAATCGGATAAAATGAGTCAAACTCACTTTATTAAATCCTATTTTCCAACATATATATATATATATATATATATATTCAATGGTTGAGATCACGATCCAAGTGATCTCGATCAAGGGTTAGCAACACTCGGAGACAGATCACTGACGTGGAACCAGCACTTAGGAAGCACAAGTGCCCAATACCGACGGTTTGTGCTCCAAACCGCCGGTTCGGGCGGTTTTGATTTTTTTAAATTTTAAATTCAAATTTCAAAATTTTTCCTCTCCACTCCGCAATTTTCACCTATAAATACCCCATCTCCTTCAAGGTAAAAGATACGCAGGCAACTTCATTTGAAGTGTAAGCCCAAATTTAAATTATTTCTTTTTCCCCCTCAATCAGTCTAATTGTTAATTGTAAAATTGTAATTTAATGTTCAGTTGTAATTTGAAAGTTTGTAATTTCATACGTTTGATCTGTAATTTGTAATTTTACAATGTCATATTATTTATCAAATAAAATTCTATTCTTGTAAGATGTATTATAATGCTATCATATAATAATATCAAATAAACTTGTCATTGTCATCCTTTTTAGTTTTTAAATTGTAAATTTTTAATTTAGTAAAATTATACAAATCATAATGTGACAATATTTAATGGTTCATAAGTTCGAAATTAAAAAAAATTGAAAAATCGACGATTAACCGTGTAAACGCTGGTTAACCGACACAAACCGATAGGTACACAAACTGTAACTGGGAATAGTGGCATGGCAATGCAGTTTCAATTTGTGCCATCTGAAACCAACTAACCACCGATTTATATCCGGAACTAGCACAAACCCAACCGTGGGCATCACTACTCCTCTATAATTTCAAATAAATTTTTTAGAATTCCTAATATTTTCTTACTATGAGAGTAGTTTATACTAAAACGTCATAAATGAAATACCGGTATTAGCTATAATTCATTCTAAAATGGCATATATACATCACACTAATATGAGAGTAGTTTCATGTTTAATGTCATAAACGAAAAATATGTTTTACTTTTAATATATCAAATTAAATCTTTTTCATAATTTTTCATTTAAGATCTCGCATGTCCCTGTTTATATGAAAAAATATGAACGAAAAATACAAAATATTTATTCTTAAGGTTTATTCTGTCATAATGCAATTTTTTCATATAATATATCAAATTAAAAGTTTTAGTGAAAATTTATCACACCCACACACACACACACACACACACATATAATGCAATGTTGATATGAGTTGCAAACCATGCTAAAATATCATATATAGTATGCTGATATGTGAATAGTTTCATACTAAAACGTCTGAAACACAATATTAATATGAGTTATAACTTAATTACAAGTCATGTTAAAATGATATATACATCATGCTAATATGTGTGTGTTAAAATATTATAAATATAATATTGATATGAGTTGCATGACATGCAAAAATGTCATATCTTGAGACTGCCTACACCTTCATTTTCTTTGTTTAATGCTTCGATAAAAGCTAGGGAACATACGCGCGTCTCTATATATATTATGAATTCATCAATAACTCATAATTAATAAATGAATTTTGATAATCATCACACTCGTACTGCCAAAATTATGGGGGTAATGAATGTGGGCTGCTTTGCATGAACAAATATGCATGAAAATTAGTTTTTGTAATTTTTATCCATTTATAAACATTTGCAATCAATTGCTTGAACGAAAGATAATGAAAATAGCTCTAATTTGATGTATAATTTGCGTAAAATAAAGTAAAAATGTAGAAGGTATGATTATTTAAAATCTTTAAAAATTTGTAAAATATAATGATGTCACTCCAAAAAAAAAACACATTCTCTCTCAAGAAACTATATATTAAAGCAAAGTAAGAGAACCCGTTTGATTGATTTTCTCCACATTTCTTCCGATTTTGCTCTTAATAGGTTGAGATGTGGAGCTAAATGTTACAATATTTACATCAATACTATCGTGTCTTTCAGTTAACTCCCGACTCTCCAAATTGAACTATTCAATGAATGAGATGAGTTATTAGTTTCTACATTGCGCATGATTCTCATCAGACCGCCTCTCTCGATCTATATATATATTTCGATATGATATAATTATAATATAATATGAGGAAGTCGGGATATTGTAGAAGATCATGAACCGCACATTTTCATGGCCAACTTCATTGATTACCTCTCATTCATAATCCATTCAATATTATTTTAGAATTATTATGACATTATAGAGTCATCCATGCATTTATATAAGTGGGATATATATTATGGATGGCACTGATTTTGTACCACAGCATGTGCTCTCATTCATCCAAGTTGCTAGGGAATCTTACTGTTGCACTTTTGCTCTAAGCATACAGATTTGAGATTAGAAAAATATATATGTATGTCTAATTTTTATGTTTTATTGGTCTTACAATTTGATCTATTGTTATAGGATCTTGAAATTTTGTTCCTATAAGTTCTATTAGGAAATGATTATTTTATTAGATTATTTTGTCACGCAATAATTTAATTTTTTCCCTGTATAAAGAATTTCATTGACCACCATAACTTAATTTTAATTATATTTAACCATTATTTCATAAACAAAAACCCGTGCGAGATTATCATACGAGCTAAAATTATGATTTAATCACATATTTAGTAAATTTGTGATTTTATTAGTATTATTTGATTGTATTTGCACACGAATCTTGATTTGCCTTATGAAATTTTGACCCGTAAAATGATTCATTCAAGACACCGTACCCTTATGAAAATACTTTTCGATCATGACAAATAAGATTGTTCTGCTTACCTACAACATGACATTGTTTTTTCCATTTTGTAATAAATTAGATTAGACTCGATTCAATGGTATCCGAAATTAATAATTTAATTAAAGTAAAATGCTATCGAAAAAAATTGAAATACTGAGCATAGATAAGTAGGAAAAAATGGTGAACCGAACATAAAAAACTTAAGAACATAAAAATATTAATTAAATTATAAATATTGAAACAATCTCAATGCAAAAGTTATATATTAACATAGGTAAAAATAATTACAAAATAAAATTTTGACTAATTAAATTTATTAAGTTCATACTTTCAAGACAATGTATTAATCAATGTATTAGAAATAAATTCGAATTAATAATTATAAAATTAAATTAAACCATAATAAATAATCAAAATAAAATTACTGTCTGCCACATAAGCCATGTCAAGGGCTACTCGTATAAGTTGTGAAACTACATACATTCATTTCAGAATATATACTAAAATTTATTTAAATTAAACTGTAACACATTGGCACTGATAGTTAATTAATTAAAAAATTATGACTGCAGTTTTTACCCCCTCACATGCACTTAAATTATATAGAATAAAGATGGAATGAGCCCCAATTATGGGGCCCAGAGTGGGACTAAAGATTAAAAGAAGCTCAATCATTTTACTACACACTTTTTTGCTATTAATTATACATAAAATATTTATATTTGGACCACATTTTTGTCTTGTGGTACTATAATATATAGTTGGGAATGATTTATTCTGACATTTAATTAATACATAATTATAAATAATAGAGGAATATATATATAGATCATAGATCATAGGTAGCCGTTGCATCTCACGCCAAGTTTAGCAAGCACTCCACTTTAATTATTTGGATCTTTGTAATTTGCGTTCACGTTCTCCGCAGTCACACACAAATATATTTAATTTAGATTAATTGTCAATAAAATTCCCTACGATTTTTACACATTTATTTTTATATATTTTAGACACGATTTTTCTGCCGACGCACAAACTTAATTTAGTTATTTGAAAATTGTGTTGGGACAATAGTACACTTAAGGGTTGGAATTAACATAGTGTTTGTCATGTTTTGTAATTTTTGCATTACTTTTAAAATGTAACAATTAAATCATAAATTTTTAACTTTTGCAATTATAACACCTTGTAATTTTTCCAAAAATTGAATTTTCTATAGTTAAATTCTTTTTCATCGGTGGCCTTTAACCCTCGATTCTTAAACCAAAATGCTCATGGATTCCGAAATTTAATTATCCTTAGTCAATTGAGGAAAACGGAAATTTAGCATATGAAAATATAATTAACTAAGAATTTTACACCCATTAATATTAGTACCATTTTTTATGGTGAGAGTAACCCGCAAAAGTTACTGAGGAGCGCACTTGAAAAATCTCGCCTCTGTGTAATAGCCTGCAAATCACACGAGGGAGGTAAAGTAAACCACACTTGGCAGACCAGGTGTGACAGATTCACACAAAATCTCGCCTCTGTGTAATAGCCTGCAAATCACACGAGGGAGGTAAAGTAAACCACACTTGGCAGACCAGGTGTAACAGATTCACACATAATGATGTTGGGGATGAGATTTGAACTTGAGATCATTGACCTCAAGATAACACCACTCCACCATTAGACCATCAATAAAAGGACAATATAATATTAGTACTTCCTTTTCAAACACAATGCATAGCGCATCAATTTATGTGCAATTTATTTTATATTTGATCGTATATTTTCAAATGAGATTTCCTTACGCATTTTATGTGTTTCACTCCGTATTGTGTTTTAAAATTATGAGTTCTTCTTGTAATATTTTCTTCAACTTTATTTTTTCATGATTTAGTTTAATTCTACAATTGTTTATTATGGTTCATCTCACCCAATCAGAATTTATAATTATTTTTTAGTATCTAGATTTCAGTTTCGAATTAATAATTCATTATTTACATAATTAAATTTTATAATTTTATAATTTTTTTTTTGTAAATATTGACTAGTATAATTTATATTATAATTAATTTTTATTTTATAATAAACATTATCAAAATTATAAAGTTAATAGTAAAACACAAAGAATCGGAACATGAAATTGGAACCAATTTATTTCTGCACATATTTCTGCAAATCTATGATCAACACATGTCGTTCGATGTTTGTGCAATCCACCTTTTTTTTTCTCTTTTTTTTTAGAAAATGCAACCTACCTATTCGATCGAGTAAACTATATATGCTGAATGTTTACGTTCATTCAATTTGCATTACATATCATATTGCACATTTTTTTGCAGTGTGTTTAATGAAAAATAGATCTATATTGATCACATATCATAGCCTACCATTTTGAAATGGTCTTGCGTCGTACAATGACTGCGACATAAACGTAAGATTAAAAAAAAATGAAATACAAAAACACTATATTATATTACTAGGATTGTTTTACAATCAACGACAAACACATTTTTGGCGACATACATATTTAATATTTCAAATTTCCCAATATGCCTCAAATTGTAAACGTGTTTCACAAATACGCAAGAAATCTAGAAGGCATTTTGATATGATGTTTTAGTAATTATAAATAATTTTTATATTCTGGGGATTATATTTTATATAAAAAGAAAAACAATTGCATTTCTCACATGCCTATTAAACATAGGGATCATAATTTTTTAGTATAATTAACATCACTTTTACAACTCTCGTTCTTTTTGTAAGTTAATGATTCCTTTCGTTGGAGAAAATAACTTCACTAAAAAAATGATGTAAGAACTGAATGAAAGTTCAGAAAAAAAAAGACATTAAGTTACTGATTATGTCGTAGTCAAAAAAAATTATTGAAAAATAGTGACGAGAAGGGAAATGATGCAAGAGCTAAATGAAAGTTTAGAAAAAAAAAAAAAGACATTAAGTTACAGATTATGTCATATACGTACGTAGTCAAAAATTTTATTGGAAAACAGTGTTGAGAAGGGAAAATTGAGTTCCATTGTTGTTCCTTTAATTTAATGCGAGCGCTAAATTTTTTTTATCAAGTTTTCATTTAGTATTGCTATTGTTTGGATTACATTAATTATTGATTTGAATTTATCATGTTATGTACAAATAAGCAATTTTTTTAACCTTTTTTTTATCTTTAGGTAGAATCTATCATTGATATGCTTTTAGTTTGTTGTTTAATTAATTGTTGTGACAATAATGTTTTTGAGTTCATCGAAAACTTGCGCCCGATTGGGAAAAATCCCAAAAAAATTAAGGGCTACAATGAGAAAAAAAACGATGTACGTGTATAGAATCGCCCTTGTTGAATTAATTGATCTCTATTTACTCCGTCTAATGTAATGCCATGGGCCCCACGAAAGTGGGTGAAATATCAGTACCTCAGTAAAACAAGACAATATCGAGAAAAATATCTGACCCGACTGATAAATAATAACTAATTGACTATATAAGTGAAAACACTAATTTAGCCTTGATTACAATTAGGAAATTCTATGACACCAATTTGGCACATATATTTACATAAATGTGTGTACTTTCTATATGGGATGAATATAATGATAGATATTGTCTCCGTCTCATTTTGATAGACTTATTTTCCTTTTTTGTATGTCTCGATATATAGCCATGTTTTTATATATAATTAACTAATTTACTAATATATATATATACCCGTATTTAATATTTTCACATTAGGATGTTTCTTGATTAATTGTCTTTCTCAATACTTTTCTTAATTCCCGTGAAAAACTCCAATCAGCCTATCAAAATGGGACGGAGAGAGTATTATAGTATAGTGTTAGATAAAACCGATGATTACAAATTATGTCCGAATGAAGATTATGTGGTTGGTAGTAGGTGACAAGTTGTTCAATCAGAAATCCAGTCATTTTACACTAAACAAATACCATATTAATCATGTCCACGCTTTAATTTAGAATGACTTGAAACCTTAGTTGAAAATAATGAAAGCTTAATTGATTTCTTTTACCTCCATTCAATTTTGTCTGATTTTGAGCATACACACATCCGATTTATGTGCTTCTTTCTCTGCTCCGATCCTATTCTTTTCCCTTTAGTAAAGAAAGCTACACTTTTTCAAATTCACCACAAAGATTAGATACTTTTGAAGACTAATTATTTTGAGACGACTCTTGATTAGAGACATTTGTTTTATCGACGAGGGTAACTATTGTTATCTGTGGGTGCATACAGAGTAATTAAATCACGTTCATGTGTAATAATTTACAAACTATATTTAAAAAATCATATGTAATAAACAAGCCACCCACTGGTCCGACACTTTGATTTTATTAATATTGGAGTGAGATCCCATTTTATCTCGAATTTTGGTGTACTTTTATCAAATTTATTATTCAATCAATAGTTGTTAGACAATAAAATTAGCAACAATCATCTATTAATTAATGAAGAATTGAAACTAAAAAATATGTAGATTCTAATTATCAAATGATCACATAGTAATCAATTATTAACTTAACATAAAAATTAAAAACCCTAGATATAGTCAATCAAAATTAAATGGTGGTGCAGAAATGGTACACAAAAAAAAAGTTGGATGGATGATCTCATGTGTATACTACGTGATGCGATCATATAATTCATTTTCTCAATATGGCTCTCACCATTGCATTCATTATTTTAAAAATGCGTAATATAAAAATAAAATTATTACAATATAATACATCATAATTAACATTATATGGTGAAAATTTAAAAATCATATACCATAATTATGGAATAATCAACCACATTAATTAATAGTTATCAACTAAAAATGAAAATCAGACACTAAAAAATAATTATAAATTCTAATTGGTATGAATAAATACGTAATTAATAATTATATTGATAATCTAAAACACAAAATCATCATGGTAGGAGCTGATTTTGATTACTGTTTTTATTTTTACGATAAGTAAATTCACATACATTATTTAAGTGTACATTGTGGTGTAATAAATTTGTAAACCATACATAAATATAAGAATGCAATATGTATAATAATTTACAAATCACGCTTTAATTAAAGATAAACGACCGTTTGAAAAAATGTGAGATCCGTATCTACGTACATGTGATCTCACTCGACCAATAGGCCACGGCATTGCATGCTGCATTTTAGGGAGAGGAGAGGGGTGGTGTATTTACTGTCCCTCTCTCCATCAACGGCAAAAATTTATATTTTTTTTATCATTTTCTTTTTACTTTATTTTTTGTTTAGTATTTTATTTTTATTTTGTGCATGTTATTTGTTATTTATTTTTTATTTTAAATAATGTGTTGTAATTAATATTAAAATTCATTATATATGATAAATTTTATTAAATATAAATTTTAAAACATAAAATTAAATTAGAAAAAAATTAGACCAACAATATAAAATAGATAAAAGTACATGAAATAAAAACATAAAAATACGCATAAAATTAAATAAAAAGATACAAATATTTTTCTAATAATCCGAAAGGCCACTTCCGCCCCCTCCAAGATCGGGAAAATTTTTCAAAATATTAATGAATCGTATTTTTATTTTATATTAATTCAAATATATTTATTCTAATAAAATATTTTAACAATTATTATGAAATGTTGAATCTAAGTATAGATATCCATTAAATGAAATTTCATAAATCATTATATGTTATCAATTATAAAATAATAATTGTAAATGAATTAAAAGGAATATTATGAAATATTCTCTTTAGGTGTAGAATTATAATGTAAATTGTTGGAGATAAAATTGAAAATTTACTGCATTTTAATGATATTAATGTTGTATTATAGTGCAAACGGTTGGAGATAGTCTTATAAAATTATTTTATTTCTTATTAATAAAACTAAAATTAAGAGAAAATGATATTTTAATCTTTGAAAGGGTATTCCTTTGGGAAGCGTGGCTATTGTCAGTTTATGCCCATAATTTCGCCTTCGAAATTTGAATCCCATAACTTTCCGTACGCCTTTAAGCTTTCCGACATATAACTATATATTTTATTTTATTAATAAAATACAAATAGATTAGTATTTTTTTTATTTTTATATAGAGAGAAAGTACAAATGGATTAGTATTATATTAGCAGTATTTAACTACAGTCAGTTATGAGTTCCTCACTTAGATTAAGGCTTTAGATTCAAAAATCATTAACAATAATTAATCTTATTTAGATTTATAACTTTCCTTGGAATGTGTAAATGATGTTTCCGATGGACATAATTATAGTACATCCCTCCAATCTCGAGCATAATAGACTTTGATCTCGTTATTAATTCGATTTCTATAAATTACTCCTCCCGTTTCACGATAAGTGTCATTCTAGTAATTTAATTTTATTTTATAAAAAGTGTCATTCTACATGATTGATGTAAAAAAATCACATTGATTTCATATTTGCCCTTATTTAATATATTCAAACATCTATATTTAATTCATTTAATGTATTCACATAAGGGCATATAAGGTAATTTTTGAAAAATCAATTAATATCTTTATTAATATGTATTTATTCATTCAAAATGACATTTATTCAGAAATGGATGGATTTTTTTTAATTCATCATTTGTAGTTAAGTCCTCAAATTATAAAAATACCAAAATAATATTCATGTTTTGATGATGACTGAATTTGCAAAGTTCCTCAAATCTTCACCATTTACTAGTGTGTTTTGCAAAAATAACTCAACCTTCATATTATGCTAAAAATTAAAATACCCAATATTTCCATATTTTTACAAACAAGGCACAACGGAGTCCAGTCTAGAAAATCGTATTCCATGTTAGGATTAATAAATAGTCCATACGGTTCTATTTAATTGTCGTTTTAAAGTTTTTAGCTTGTTTCGAAATATTTATCTCTTACTATATTTTTCACACATCTTCTCTTAAATTTAACCTTGCATTTATCAGAGAGAAAGATAAATATGTATTTATTTGAAAAATATACATTAATATGATTTCATATGAGGTGGATATTGGGATGATATATTTGCCATAGTATAAATTTAAATATTAATTATGTGGAAAATTTAAAACAACAATTAAACTAAAACAGAGAGAATATACTTCTCTGCATCATTTTACTCCAACTTACCTTGTGAGCAATCCAGTAAAAAAAATTGGATTTACAAAAATGTGGTAACGTTATGTTTTTTTTTTTTTTACATATATTTTCACCTTGGCTCTCTCTATAAGAGCAAATAGTTATGGCGCTAGGTTTGAGATCAAAAGGGAAATAAATATATATATATATATATATATATTTATGAGAAAATTTTGAATATCAAAATAAAATTGTTATCTCATGAAAATAAAAAAAAATTAATAAATTTACTAAAAAGGATTATTTTTGGCGCAATGCGATGCATGCATATGGACCACCAAAAGTTTTATAGACTTTTGGTTGCGATTGGTGGGCCTAGTCTAGTATGATTTTGGGGTGTCCTTGGTTTAATAAATACTACTATATCTTTGACAATTTAAATACATTTTTTTCCCTAAAAAAAAATACATTTTTTTAATTATTATTGTGTGTAATAAATGAATTAAAATGAATCATTCTGTGTAAACCAACGTAGGAATTGCGCGCATAAGCATAATTAATGTGTGTATGTATTAGTAAATGTTATTGCAATCTGAAATTTCACTTTCATGTAAGAAAAAAAAATATATGGATTAAATAAAAAATAAACAATTTTTATTTGAAATGTTCAAGCGGATATTTTTAATAGAAAAAATTGCATTTTGAACTCCATGTCATTTTGACCATTTCTAAAAATCGAATCAAATACAAAACATTGATCAAATAATACCTACTTTTCAAAAAAATTGTAAATATATTCGATCTTATTTTCAGATGCCGAAAAACTGAGATGGTATGTTGGATGCTTGCGTCAGGATCGTCTAATAGGGCGTTCAAACTGAGCAAATAGCACAAGGCCTCTCAATTGATATAGGTGCTCTTTTTTTAATTTTTTTAAGCCCGTGTATATATTATAAAAAAAATGCATAATCTCTCCTTCTCTCTCGTTCACAAGACAATCGGCATAACACTATTTTTATTTATATTAATTTGAGATTGTATTGGGATATTATAAATAATATACACTAATAAGGCATTTTGAATTCTTTTATCAAGACATAATTACAATATAATAATATTTTTTACTAAAATTAAAATTAAATATTTTTTCAATAATAAGACCCTAATTTTTATAATTAACTAGGACAAGCGCCCGTAAATATTTAAGACGCCATGCTTGCGATCATATTTCAATACGCATACAGTAAATGATGTTGAAAACACCAATTAATTACTAAGTGAGAGGAAACAATTCAGATTTGGAAACCCTCTCTCTCTCTCTCTCTCCCCCCCCCCCCCCCCCCCTCTCCCTCTCTCTCTCTCTCTCTCTCTCTCTCTCTCTCTCTCTCTCTCTCTCTCTCTCTCTCTCTCGATTGCTTCTATACATAGACACGAAAAAATGTGGAGAGAAAACCATCTTCCATATTGCCAATTGACTTTAATAATATTATTATTAATTTAAACTTCTCGAAAATTGAAAATAAAATATCTGAAAGATGAATAATTTATTGATTCGAGATTCGAACTACGAAAACTATTAATATACCGATTTATTTGATTTATTTTTCAGCTAAACTAAGTTAAATATACTGAAATTCAATCCAATAATGGTAGTATGAATCACAATCCGCAACTGAGTTAATTTGTATTTTTCATACACACACGTACATCACCTAGTTTAATTACGTGGAGCTGTGTGACAAACAGCTTTAAATTTTGTTCTCGAATTTTTATGTAACGACGCAAGGAAAAGTAGTAGCTACAAGTTACGATGAACATTGGATTTCTCCCTTTGTCCATATCGTAATAAATAATCATTATACATACATACATATTGTACTTTTTTTTTTAATTTTACAAATCTAGCATTTGGTTAATTTTATAGTTCGAAAATCACACGGAAGTGGTGATTCTTTAAGATTTTCTACTTGAAATCTTTTTACGCGGTTGGAGAAATAGAAATATTAAAATACAATCAATTACATTGAATTTTCAGGCCGAAAAATTGATCATATGTTAGATTTGTAATTTTTTTCGAAAAAGTGGAGATTGTTTTATTATCTTTGAAAAAATAGACTATTTTTTAAAAGAATCCAAAATTTAGATTTTTTAGCTGACAAAATTTAGATATTTAAGTGTAATTAAAATTTTGATTCTTAGCTGATCAGGAAGAAGATGAATTCATATAAGAATTTTCACTTGCATTGAATGGTATATATGTTTTCGGCTGCTTTACCTTTCACTATAGTCTATATATATACAGTAATACTTCAGTAGATATATTATATACGACCCTCAAAAAATAAATTTATAACTTACATATATGACGAATGATGAATTTAATTTGTTAGTTATATTATATATTTAGAAGGCTCTTTTAGGTCCAATTAAGTTGTTGCGTTGATATGTTTGATAAATTAAATTCAAGTTTTCGGCTCGAGAATAAATGAATCGAATTCAAACTTTGTAATTTTTTTATCGTTAGTAAATAATTTTTAACTAAAAAACATATAAAGGCTTGTATATGTGTTTGTGGTAACTATATATACACATATATACATATTTATATGTTATGTTTGATATCATAATCATATCACTTCAAAATAAAAAAAACGCACACTAGGTGTGTAAACTAGCACTGCATTATTCTCTCTTTATATATACACACACACTTATAAACGTGGCTATGTTTGTAATAATGCTCCATGCAAAATCCCCAGAAGAATAAATGTAAGAATAAGTGTGTGTTCTTCACCAAACTGAGAGAGAGAGAGAGAGAGAGAGAATCACAAAGTGTGATGATGTTGCTTGAATTGCCAGAGTGATCTTGCTCTCACGATCTCAGCACGACTGCCTTCCATCCGAAGCAGAGACGTGCATTCTAAATCTTGATCTTGATCTTCAACTTCGTCAGTTATAATAATAGGTTTCATGCTTGTTAAGGACTCCAGCACATTACTCTGGCGGCATTCACGTCTGTATTCTAGAGTTATGTTTTTCATCTTATAATCTTCTAGAACATTCGTCGGCATACTCTGCATGCATCCACACATGCATTATAAATTCAATTTCTAAACTATGAACAAGAGCTATATGGCTACTTTTTCTATATATATAATTTCATTTAATGTACATAATTCAAGGTTGGATAAACTAAATCTTTTGCAATGATTGGATGATGATAATGTGAAACAAAATAAAAGAAATTATACTCGGGAGTAATAATACCTAACTCCGTAGAGATCGTGTCACATCAATATATTTTTTTTAAAAAAAACTGTTGGTCTGACACGATTTCTACGGCGTTTGGTTACTAACCTAGTGTAGTATATAATTTTCCGAATTCATTCTCCTTTTCCTATTGAATGAACAGCTTAATTTTGTGTATTTTTATATAGATTTCTGTGATTTATTTTATTATTTTAGAGCAAATTCAATATTTGGTAGTTAATTACTCATCATGGGCTCAAACTCTTACCTACAAATTAAATCACTTATTTTCTTTTAATTTGTGAAGGGCATGAGCAAGAGTTGGGATGGGCCAAAGCCCAGTGAGGCCGCCACTGATAAAAATACTACTATTATGCAATCTATTTAATTCCATTATTAACCATTACAAATTCCACACACTACATATATATATATATATATATATATATATATATATATATAAATTAAATGGAAAGGAAGAATTTATGAGATTAATGCATTACCTCCAAAATCCATCCTATGTATTTAACATTGTTCACGTGCTGATTGGCATCCATGTCGCTCCATCGGGGCTATATCGTCATAAATAAATTCATTTGTGCGTGTGTTTCTACTAAAAAAAATTTGAAACGTGACGATAATAATGCTAAAAAAAAACTTACTGCCAAGCCCGTTCGAATTCAACTCGCAGTTTCATCACTAAGCTTCTCGATATTTTCTCTGTCGATATTTTCTGTCGCAATTGCTTCCCTATTTAGGTAAAATGGCAGCAGCTCGTTTCTCACTTCATCTGGGATTTTACTCAATCTTCTTGTTTCCCTGTTCATTATCGCCCATGTACTGCAAAAATTGAAATTCATAATTAATGTTATCGCAGTAAATTGCTTAATTAAGTTTGGATAATTATTATTTGAGATGAATTAATATTTTAATTAATTAATTAATTAATTTATATAATTACCTGGTTGCTCTTGTTATGATTTTCTGGGATTTGTAGTCTCTGATAATCCAGTCACGTCGCATTCCGTTCTTGCCTGCTGCATTTACCCAAGTGTCTATCTCCACAACATCTCCCCTATCAATGTGTTTAATAGTGAAATACGCAGTGTATCACAGAGTGTTACGGGCTTTCACTTACATTTTTTATTAGAAAGTGATAAGACACGCAACAATAATATATATGGTTCAAATTTTTATCCGAGTTTAATTACCTATTTTGTTATAGTCGAGCAAGACCACGAACGGTCTTGCCTCCTAATTAACTTGGGTCTCAATTTTTTTTAGTTAATGTGTTGATTGAACACTATTTTATTAAATCTATATTGAAGCTTAAATATACTACATACAATTAAGGTCTCTCTCTCTCTCTCTCTCTCTCATAACATGTTAATTGTTGAGTACATATGCAATGTTTTATGCCATATGATATAAGAAATTCTATCATATGTGTAGACATAGTCGACATATCCATACATATGTTAATGTCTACACTCTACATATGTCATAGAATTTCCCGCCATATAAGTGCTCTTACTATATTGTCGATTCCTTTATTACTTAATTAAGGTGTTTTAATTTCTCTCGACTAATCACGAGATAAGACATGCTTCCAATTTCTTCCCCCTAATACATATATATATACTGCAAAAGTATTTTAAAAAAATATATATACCAGGAACTATATTTGTCGATTTGAACGTGTATCCGGGTCACGACCCAAATAAGTTTCCTGAGGCTCATCTCCCGGGTTGCCCCGAACCCGCTTCCAGCCACTCCAGAGTTCGCCACATGATTCAATGCTGTTTCCTGCAGCACCACAATATTTACATTTCTTAAAACCATGACTCAACTCTTAATTTAACCTCTCTTTTTTTTTATCCGATCGAATTTCCTGTTACACCTATCTTTTGTGTTTTATTATTAAATTTATAGTTTTGATAATAGTTCTTACATAAAAAAATCAGCCAACAAAAAATTAACTTTAAAAAAATTATAAATTCTAATTATGAAATAATCAGACATAATAATAAATTATTAATTAAAAATTAAAGATTAAATACTAAAAAATATCTATTGGGTAGAATGAATCGCAAAACTAAACTAAAGTAAAAAAAATGAAATTGAAGAAAAAAACATTATGTTTTAATAGTGAAACTCGAAAACACATGCAACGAACTTATTTTACTTCAAAATTACTAATAAACCTTAGTAAAATTGAAGAATTTATTACGTGACGAAATAAAGAATGATCGGTCGAGAACTTATTAAGTATATGTGTGTGTGAGGAAAGTCATTGCAAATTTGGATCATATATGAAACAAGATAAAAGTAAATATAAATAAAAACGTACTGACACTTAATCTGTAACACGATTGAAGCTCTAAAACGACACTTTATTTAAAAACAGGGAGTGTAAAGTTTTCTAACTTTAACCCGCGCGTTAAAAATTCTGGCTCCGTCACTGACCAAACAAAAAAACCTAACAAAAGAGGGAAAACGAAAAACCTAAATCACCTGAAGAAGATTCATTAGGGTTTCCATTGTTGCAGTTTTATCAGGACCAATCTCATAAGACCTAATCACAAATGCTTGTCTGAACACGAAACGTTCCTCCACAAATCTACCAAACAGAAATTCATGATTCATCAAATTCGTATTCCGTTGCTCCGGAAACGGGATCTCATCACCACACACCCCATTCACTTTCTTCTTCCCGTTTATCGTTTCGATGTTCGTTTTCGTGCTGGATTTCAGCTGCAGGTTTCTCCTCGTCACCCTCGAACCACCGCGTCGACGAATCTCAACACCTCTCGAATCATCATCTCTTTCTAAGCTGAACAAATCTTGATTGAAGCGCAGAACAACGTTTTGTATCAATGCCATGGCTAATTAAACTGATGTCGCTAGCTGATTTAGTAATTTGCAGAAGATATATATTAAAGAATTAATGATATTATATTGCTGTAAAATCTAGCTCGAGTTGAAGATGGAAAATTTTGGCTATTAATTTGTTTTAGTTGATGACAAGTAATTGATTAGAATTTAGTAGGTAATCTAATTATTGGAAATTAGAGCTGAAAAGAAGGAGATTGGCAGCTAAAGATTGACTTGAAAATTTCAAAGGAGAGAATAAATAAATATGCAGCTCAACCACTTGTTTTAGGGTGGGGGAGAAAATGTTGGCCGATCCATGGAATTGTATAGAATCACTTGCGTGGCTTACTTGCTACATTTTGCAAACTTGCATACATATATATACAGCATCACTAGAGAGAGAGAGAGGAGAGAGAGAGAGAGAGAGAGAGAGAGAGAGAGAGAGAGAGAGAGAGAGAGAGAGAGAGAGAGAGAGAGAGAGAGAGGAATGTTATCATTTACACTTCCATTATGGTCACTTCTGCATAAGCACTTAATGTACATGTTCTCGTTTTTTGATTCGTGTGATGATTAATACGTACACTAGATTAATACGTACACTAGTTACTCGGGATAAAATCATCAAATCCATATTCCATATTTTATTATTATCTCCCACTATTAAATTTAATATTTTAAAAATATTTATTATAAAAATAAAACTTATTATAGTTTAACCAATCATAATTAACATATATTGCTAAAAATTGAAATTTTAAAAAATATTTATATACTCTAATTTTGAAATAATCAACCATATTAATCAATTATATTAACTAAAAAATATAAAATAATTATTAAAAAAATAAATATAAAACCTAATTTTGGGTGGAATAAACCCTATATAATAATTATAAAATTGGTTAATTGCCTTAAAAATCATGAACTTTGAGCTTAATTGCAAATTTAACATGAACTTTAAATGTATACAATTCAAACATCAACTTTGAATTTGTGTGTTATTCAACATCTCTAAACTTTTATAAAATATATTGACCTTTAATCCAACATAAAATTGGGGCCACTTTGAAGTCATTTTTAAAAATTGATGGTCGAATCGTGACGGGCTCGAAGAGACGAGCAAATTGCATGTTGAATTGGAGGTCAAATTGTTTATAAAATTTGGGGATGTTGAATAACACATAAATTCAAAGTTGGTGTTTTAATTGCATACTTTTAAAGTTCATGTTAAATTTGCAACTAAAGTTCAAAGTTCATGATTTTTGAAGCAATTAACCCTTATAAAATTAAACTAATTAAACCAAAATAAATTGAAATTGAAGAAAATGAATGGATGAAAATCTAATAAAAATTAAAATGGAATGCCAAGTGGGATACGTGATTCCATTTGTAGTTGCTCTCGGAAGTGTCGAAACATTACCCTATATATATAGTGTTTAATTATTGTAAAAATAAAAATTACTATAATACAATCCATTTTAATTAACATTTCTTGTTAACAATTTAAATTTTTCAAAAAATTGTATACCTTAATTATGAATAATCGATTGTTAATTAAAAATGAAAAATTTAATTCTAAAAATAATTATAAATTCTAATCAGGTGTGATAAATCAAAATTAACGAGTATAAAATTAAACTAAATAAAAATAATATTAAATTGAAGAAAAATCAATTAAATTAGTAGCGAGACACCAAATGTGACACATAAAATTAAGTGAGCTAGAGGATTGGTAAAAGGATAGCAATTGAAGTTTCGTAATATGACGTGCGGTGGCCAAGTTTCAATTACAATTACGATTACAATTATATATATATATATATATAATATTTTTTATATTTTTTGAGATTGAAATTTTTCAAAAATGATTCAAGACAATACACATGAGCTAGAGAGTAGTGATGACAATAATTAATTAATGAGGATCACTACAATAATGTGTGATTATCTAATTTGTTGATCTTCTATATAAAAAGAGAAGTGTTTGAGAAATTTTGAAATATAACAAAATAAACTCAAATTATCAATCAAGAAATTTTGAAATATAACAAAATAAACTCAAATTATCAAAAGCTCTCTCTCTCTCTCTCTCTCCGTGAGAAGAGAGTTGTTAGCATTGGGGTAGAAAACCACGAGCACGAAGATTGTTTGTACAAAAATAACCCGAAGTGTCACAAATATGGTCGGTTTGTCATGCGCAAAATAATTGCTACTCAAAAAAGCAACCAAATCATAAACAAGCAAATTAAGTATGTTGGAGAAGAACAAAATCAACGATGTACATTCTATCATTTACGAAATATAAGTGAGTCAAGAGGTGATGTATGATACATAGATAATGGTTGTAATAACCACATGGCAGGTGTTAAATCAATTTTGTGAGCATTATATTGGCATTACTATAAATTCACAAGTCATTAAGATAGATAATGGAGCACTTGTGAAAGTTCGTATAAAAGGAACAATAACAGTGTTGGACAAGTTTTCTACCCCAATAACTTGTGAAAGTTCGTATAAAAGGAAC
The DNA here is from genome assembly GCA_026008535.1 of Perilla frutescens. Lineage (NCBI taxonomy): Eukaryota > Viridiplantae > Streptophyta > Magnoliopsida > Lamiales > Lamiaceae > Perilla > Perilla frutescens. Next base: position 72,019,125 of record BRKX01000001.1, read on the forward strand.
AAGGGCATTGATAAACATGGCTTTTACATGCATTTGATTAGTTGTATGGCTCATATTTGAAGAGTAATGCATGCATTTGTTGAGGTTTTATACTAGTTTTGAGTTTCCGTGTGCTATTTGATGTTTTGGTGTTTCTTGTGCAAGTTTGAGCTGAATTTGAGATTTATTCAAGATCCAATTCAAGGAGGAAAGTTTCTAGAAAGATAGAGGATCAAGTGAGGAGCGCGCGGCAACTTGAATCGAGTCAATCGGATAAGAAACGAGTGAGAACAGAGCAAAACGGTGAAGAGTGTCGGCGGTAGAAGTTGACGCACGGCCCGTGCGCCAAGAATCCTTCACGCACGGCCCGTGCGGGTCTAGGAAATTTTGGAACAGCGAGTTATGCACGGCCCGTGCGCTAGAATCACCTTGTTGCACGGCCCGTGCACTGTGAGGCGGTTTGTGGCGGATTTTCCTCTCTTTCCTTGTTCGACTCCAACACCTATCCAAATTTGGCCCAACTATTTAAGGCTTCTTTGAGCACGAAAATAAAAGAACTTTTCACCCTATATTGAAGGGGAGAAGTGCTGTGAAGATAGAGGAAGACGGAGATTGAAGATTTAAACATCCGGCATAAGTGTTTCATGTTTTTAATTTAATTTTGTCATGACTTTTGTAATGCATATTTTATTGGATTTCTCTTTTGCCATGAGCGGCTAAACGCATATTAATTCTAGGGTTTGCAAAGTATGATTGAAGCTATGTATTTAATTTAATCTTGTTATTTTTCCCTTCCGATTAATATGTTCAAATGTTCAAGTGATTTTGATTTCATGCTTAATTACTGATCATAATTGATGCATGCTAGCTAGTTAATTTGAGTCCTGGCGAAGATAATTAATTAGTGAGATTAATTAAATAATTTGATACACGTTCTGAGGAATCTGTAGGGGAATTTAAATCTGTGGTTCTATCAGGAGTTAGTAAATTAACCTAGAGACGAAAGTAAAGGGTTGTTTGTTAATCTGCTTCTACCTTGAGACCTGGCGGAGATAGGTAGATATATTTCTGATTCCTCACCTTTAATTGGATTAAAATTGGGAAAGTTTAGGATTAAATTGAATCATAGTGGATACATGTGTGCTGCATTCCTTAGGATTAGTATTTCATTAATTGTTTGAGTTTGATTATTTGCTTAGTTTATTTACTTGTGTTTATTTGGTTCTAGTTCTGTTCTTTTATTTTATTTAGATTCGTGCCTAGTTTTAGTAAACTCATATACTGGTAGCCTGGATAATAAAGAGTTGTTAGCTTAGTACTCAGTATTATCAAATATTCAGTCCCTGTGGATACAATACTCGATTCGCTTGCTATATTGCATTGTCCTGTGTTAGTTGCAGTTTAGTGCATAATAATTAGTGCATCAGGCATCAATCACATAAATGATGTGCTAATTGTGTTGGATTTGGAGTATACTTTGTTAAGTGTTGGACAAGTTATATATAGATTGTGGTTTATCTGTCCATTCTGAAGGCAAAACAAGTGTCATGATTGGTACAAATTAAAGAGCCAAAACAAATTGTAACACAAATTTTTGTATTTAATTTAATAAAACACAAAACAGTGTACAAATAAATTGATTTCGGATCAAGTTTGTATTTTTCGGATCCAATCTCTATTTCTCCTCTGATTAATCACTCTATGAACGATCTTCAAATGGTCTTCGAAGTTTTCGGGGAAGATTTATTTCCTCGATCTTCTTTGACTTGGTCTTTGATTTTTGACAACGTTAATTCGGAGGGTCGATGCCTTGTTTCCGGATCAAACGCCGATTTTTTAGGTTGAATTTGGTGTGGAACACTTCACTGTCTTGCTTGTGGATCAAACGCCGTCTTCGAGATGATTTTGGTGAAGAACGCCGTTGAATACCGCTTGAATTTGGGGCAGAACGTTTTAAACCGTCTGGCTTGTGGATCAAACGCCGTCTTCGGGATGGCTTTGGTGAAGAACGCCTTTGAATGCCGCAAGAACGCCTTGAATATCTGAGAGAACTTCAGTTGTGGAACTTCTTCTCAAATTCTTGAACTCTTCAAATGAATTCTGGTGTCTTTTTGAACTGATATGGAGGCCCCTATTTATAGTTGCAGGGAGAGAGAAATAGGGCAGACGTGGCGCGATTTGATTGGTTCCTCAATATTTTGGACTTATCTCTATCAAATCCTTGATTTCTGCACAGATTTGACACGTGTCGACTCCTAATTGGTCGAGATTATCCACATATTTAAATATCAACATTTATTTATTTAATGTAGGAATTAATTCATGTAAATCCCCAAAATATAAATAAATGATATATTTTGATGTTTAAATATTTATCTCCAAATATTAAATATCAATATCTATTTATTTCATTTAGGAATTAATCTAATTAAATTCCTAAAATATAAATAAATGATATAATTTGATATTTAATTATTTATATGGCATAATTTAATTTAGCCATTAAAATTTATCCGTCTACACAAATGATGACAAAAATTCAAATGGAGAAGAATAAACTTCCCACTCATGTTCAAACATCTTGAATATGTGGCAATAATAGCTCACATGCATGAATTATGGTTATGGAATTGAAGGCTTGATCATTTAAATTTACAAAGTCTCAAGCAACTCTTCAACAAAAAATGGTCCATGATCATTCAAGAATTGAAGAAATACTGCAGCACGTGTGCTAGATTTTTTTTTTATATTTTGTATTAAATATAAAAAGAAAATGATCCCATATCATTAATGGCCTGCTTGGCCACCCCTTAGCTAAGGTCAGCTCTGTACGCAGTATGTAGGTGAGGCTACGATTTAAGACAATCTTTGCCGACGAGCTACATATGTTATGATTCTAGTCTACAAGCTACATGTTGAGCGATTTTATGGCTTCTACTATTATTTGTTTAATATATATATAATCTTGTTAGTCTACACACTATAGCATATACATCCTTGTACTGCCTATGTGGTGGTCACTTCACCACTTTTTATTATATAAATAAAATTTATTATTACATGACTAACATTTATTTCTAAAAATTAAAATTTTAAAAAATGATATACCATAATTATGGAATAATTAACCCATAAAATCAATTAATAAAAATATGAAAATTAAATTCTAAAAAATAATTATAAATCTTAATTGGGTTTAATGAATCCTAATTAATAATTATATAATCTATATTATATCTAAAAGTAAGATAGTCACCATAAATAGTAATAATAAGCTTTCCCACCTAAATGCACTTTCTACAAATAAAAGTATAATATTTATTAATTAATTAATATTTGTATTATATTGTCATTGAATACTAGAATTTCAATATTATAATTTTTTTTAATTTTGCAAAAATACTATTTTTTATCAAAAATTATTTTGTTCATTCAATGAAAAAATTATTGGCCTTTAAATTGTTGATTTATATGTGAATTTTCTAAACACCTATTTTTTTCTTTGCGATGAATCATAAGTTTATATTAATTATCATTCTTTTAAGTGTTATGAGTGAATGTTCTAATATATTAATTTAAAATATTTTAAAATATTTTAGTCGACTATGGATAACTTTCCTTTGGCAACCGATTAGCTAATAAAAATATCATCCCTATCCAATAGCTTTGTATCTTCATGCGGAAAGGATTTGAGCAGCTCCCTTTGCCACTAAAACACTTCACAAAATCCTATATATAGCTGGCTCCATTAATAATTTGCTGCACTCCAACCGTAAGCAGCTCTCGGAAGATACACAGATTAGTTTCACATATATTCTTCCTGCGCCGACTCCAAATTTTGAACGACAGGTACCACAGTTTTTTTTTAATTATCCAGTTACACATGGCATGCATCGGCGACTTGCTAGGAGATTATGCGCGTAAACATCTGTTTATCCATGTATTTGATACTTTTATGCCATCTTCTTCAACTTGCTGAAAATAAATCCGTATAATTGATCCCGTAGCATGCTTCTGACACTTTTGCATGTGTGTCTAAATTCAAGAGTTTGGATTTATTTTATCATGCTTATGATGATCATTTAGCCATCATATGGTATTTCCTTTATTTTTAGAATATGTGGCATATTACTTATTGAGTGCGAATATTTAACTTTATCGCCCCACTATCTGTTTTGTTTGTTTACTAACATACGAAAACTTATAATCCAATTTCATCCAACAGTCGAGCTATAGAATCCGCTTTTTTTCCCAGCATCCCTGCTATATGATTCGGCCTTTTTTTTATAGCTTCAAGACCTATCCTTGCATGCGTAACACATATCTGTACGTCTCATTTTTTGGCAAGAATTTGTAAGATTCTTCTAGACCCCAATCCGCAGATTCAAACTTCAGTCAAGAGGTTTTAAATCAAGAGGTGAGTTCTCTAGAGAATGATCCATTTTGATTTTGATCAAAAGGTGATTTCTCTAGAAAATGATCCATCTGTGATTCCGATCAAGACATCGACTTTACTCAAAAAGCTTCAAATCAAGAGGTGAGTTCTCTAGAAAATGATCCATTTTGATTTCGATCGAAAGATGATTTCTCTAGAAAATGATCCATCTGTGATTCCGATCAAGACATCGACTTTACTCAAAAAGCTTCAAATCAAGAGGTGAGTTCTCTAGAAAATGATCCATTTTGATTTCGATCGAAAGGTGATTTTTCTAGAGAACAATCCATCTTTGATTTTGACCAAACTTCAATTCTAATCAAGCTGCTATAAATCAAGAGGTGCGTCTTCTAAGAGAATGATCCATTTTTGATTTCGATCAAAAGGTAATTTCTCTAGAGAACAATCCATCTTGGATTTTGACAAGACTTCAACTTTGACCAGGGGACTGCAAGCCAAGAGATATAATTTTCTTGGTGTTATGGATGCATGTGTTTTGAAAGAAGCTTGTTTTCATGTTGGCTCCTTTTATCTCTATGTATATGTGTATATTTGTTTCATGTCCCTTTTCTTTTTTTATTGCAGTTCCAACATGGTTTTCTTCAAAGATATCACTTTCTCCGGAAGAAGACATTTGGTGATTTTGGATCATGAAGATCAGCGGACTCAGGATGGGTCACTTCGAAGGGTTCATGAACCTCTTACCGGCAAGTTCGCAAACGCTTGGCCTAAGCTTACCAATCATGTTCATCAGAAGGGGTGGTCACGCCAGATTGAAGTGTCCAAGACACCTACAGTGTGGACTTTGCAATCTACTCACCATCGTTTGATAAATGACACCAACATATTGCCGACTCTGAGATATCGTCTTGCTACTGAGAATATCAAGTGGGGGAATGATGTAGAATTTGTCAGAGAATGCCGCTATTTCAGTGGATACTGGGAATGGAGTGAAGATATCCTTAGTCGATGTGCCGATGATCTTCGGAAGGCTGGGATTTATGATGCTGTCTTTGCCTCTCTTTTTACGTACGATCGAAACACCGAGATTGTCAAAGCATTTTCTGAAGCTTGGTGTCCAAAAACAAACACTTTGTTAACCTCAGTAGGCGAGATGTCCATCTCCTTATGGGATGTGCATGTGCTATCCGGACTCCCGATGAATGGAGGACTTTATGATGAAGTGATACCTTCTACGAAGGAACTTACCGGTGCCGACCAAGATAACAGACTATATGTTCCTGCTAGCTGCAAACATCTTTTCCATGCTTATCACCTTCTTCGGGGCCAGTCTTCTTCAGTTTCTATTGAGGAATGGATAAAATTTTGGTCGAAGAACAAAAAGAAGTATCAAAGGCCTCCTCCACGTAAAGAAAAGAAGACGGTGCGTTCTAAGTCAACTCATAATCCTACTGGCAAGATCGAAGTTCATCAGCCGTGGACTGCTGCGGAAAAGGTCTCATTTGAGAAACTTGAAGTGAAGGACAAGCATATGCACCAAACGTATTTAGCTGCTTATCTTGCTTGTTGGCTATGCAACTTTGTTCTTCCAGAAGGTGATGCTCGTTCAATTCATCCGGAGACATTTAAAATGGCGAGCATGATGGCGTTTCGAAAAGAAATAGCCCTTACTGTACCAGTTTTGGCGAGTATTTATAGAGGTTTAAACGACCTTTCATCTTCTCCAGAGCCTATTTGCGTCCAGGAAGCATTCCCGATCCACTTTGTTTATAGCTGGTTGGGACATTACTTCAAAACTCATTTTCCTCTTAGCCTACAAGTGCAAACTCCCCAAATGATCAACTATTCAGGCGAGGGAGGGGCGATATATTATGATCCTGCTCAGGCTCGTGCTCGACTCTGAAATTGGGATCAGATTTCTTGGAATTGTATGATGCTTCCCGAGACTAAGGCTCAGAATATCTGGTATACTGATGACGGTAAAGCGCCAGAATCCCATCAGTGCTTCTTTATGGCTATCCGCTCTAATTACCTAACGAAGAGGCTTGGTGACAGTTTTATCATCGAACCTTACAGCCCGCATCGATTCAGCCGCCAGTTTGGGTATTACCAGGTTTTACCTGGAATTCTTAATCCAGATATTCAAGATGCTTCCTTAGACGTGGGTCTTAAATATTGGCGACTTTGCTTGTTAGATGATTCTACATCATGTGCTTGTTTTCCAAGTCGAACTTTAAGTGCAAAGAATCTTTCATCCAAGGATTATAAAGATTGGTGGGATTTAGTATACAAAAACTCTTCCCAAGAGGATGTCACTACCCTGATTCGTCCCCAAATGGAGGTTGTTATGATTCAGCCCCAAACGGATGTTGTTGAAGGCCAAACACAAGCTGACAAGGTTGATTCTCTTTCTGAAAAGAGAAAAACACATTTGAACACTGGTGATGACTCTGTCAGCAGCAATGCCGAGCGTCATTGGAAGAGACAGAAAAGGCATGAACAACCTATTGAACAACATGCTGAGAGCGGTCCTGCTGCTGTAGCTGGAGATGAGGTTTTCTTTCTTCTTTATCATTTGGTATATTTTGGCATTTCCATATTGCCTCGATTTTTTACCCATCCCTTTTTCAGGTGACCAAAGAGTGTGTTGGAGGTCATGATTTGGAAGACAATCAGGATTCAGCTAAGCGTAGACCATCTCCAGATAAGCCGACTAAGATCAGACCGACACCTCATCTTAGCGATGTTTCTGAGTTTAATGGCCAGGCTCTTTATGATTCCCATCGTAAGATATTTCTCACAGGTTTCTGGGGTGATCTTAAAAGAAAGATACTGAAGACTCCGGCTGAGTTCATATCATCCATTAAAGAAGATGTTTTTGGTGGGGTTTCAAGTATACAAAATCTTTCCTCTGATTTTGACTTGTCTTATTTGAAGAATAGCTTAACTACTCTTTTCTCCCAAGCTGCTGCTTATGATGAGGCAAGATCGGCATCCTTTGAATCCGCAGCGGTCTCTTTGCAACGTTTGAAAGAAGTCAAGCAAAGTATTCATGACGCCAAGGCCAAAAAGAAGGACGATGCTAATCAAATTAAATCCTTGAAAGATGAGTTGGCCGAGTTGGAGAAACAGAAAGAGCACCTATCCAATTCTTTAAAAGAGCATCAGGCTTCGCAAAAGGCTCTCCGGAACAAGATTAAAGAACTTGAGGGTGAGCTTGCTGAGCAGAAAAACAACTTTGGAGTGGAAGCGGCTAAAAATGTGGATAATTTGAGATCTCTCTTGGAGTCTGCTAGAGCGGCTTTAGAAGACCAGAACCCTTTTGCTTAGTTCTTGTCTAGTTTCGTGCATTTTTGTCGCACTTTCATCCTTTTTTTTTTTGAATGACACTGTTATGCAATTCATTTAAATCAATGCATTGATTATTTTCCGCTTTTGAGAATTTATGATCTTCCAACTGAAATGGCAAAACACAAATCATGACTGAACTTAGAAATTATCTAAGCTGCCTACGTACCCTTTTGAAAGGGATCAAGTCAATACGTAGTTCAAACGATCAATTTGTATTTTGTTTTGGGGGGGTGCCGTACACAGTTTATACTCATGCGGGCCAGGAGTGAATATTCTTTAACCACTATAGACAAAGTGGGTGTTTTATATTTTAACCACATAGAACACATTTGGTGGGATAAATAATAGTTTAACCACATAAATTTAACTTTTGGTGGGATAAATAATAGTTTAACCACATAAATTTAACTTTTGGTGGGAACGTTAGCAGTTTAGCCACGTGCACATTCTTTGGTGGTTACCGTACGCAGTTTATACTCATGCGGGCCAGGAGTTCCCTTCATATCTTCTTCTTTCAAGGATAATAACGCTTCAAGAACTTCCCATTTATCGGGCCAATTCTTACGTTATCTTCAGAGATCAATTTGTAGGCACCATTTGTGTAGACTTCTTTAACGACATATGGACCATCCCATCTTGACATAAATTTATTTCCGACACGATGAGTGGTGATTGGTCTTCTCACAGCAATGACCAGATCTCCAACTTGGAAAGAACGTGATCGTACTTTTTTATTGAAAGCTTTTGAGAGCCGAGCTTGATAGCATTCCAACCTTTGTTGTGCCTCCAATCGCTTTTCATCCAAAGATTCCAACTCTTGAAGACGTAAGTGTGCATTTTCTTCTTCAGTTAATCCTTCTTGGATAGCAATTCTGAGAGATGGAATTTGTTGCTCAAGCAGGATGACAGCTTCCACTCTATATACCAATGAATAGGGAGTTGCTTGTATAGGCGTCCCGTGAGTTGTTCTGTACGCCCATAATGCTTCACCAATTCGCTCATGCCAATCACGCTTTGATTTTGCAACTACCTTCTTCAACAAGTTGCACAACGTCTTGTTAAAAGCTTCAGCTAGTCCATTTGCAGCTGCATTATACATGGATTTTTTTTATTGCTTGAAATTGAATTTCTCGCAGAGTTTATCTATCAAAGCATTACTAAAGGGCTTCCCATTATCAGTGATGATGTATCGAGGGACCCCGTAGCGATAGATAATATTGGATTTGATGAAGTCGGCCACATTCTCCTTCTTCACTTCTTTTAAAGGTACCGCTTCAGCCCACTTTGAGAAATAATCTGTTGCAGCCAAGATGTATAAGTGCCCTCCAGAAGATTTTGTCATTGGCCCCACAACATCCATGCCCCAAGCATCAAAAGGCCAAGAAGCAACTGTTGGATGTAATGGCTCGGGTGGTTGATGGATAAGGTTTGTATGGAATTGACAAGGTTGACATCTCTGTGCATAATCCAAGCAATCTTTTACCATGGTCGGCCAGTAGTAGCCCATTCTCTTAATTCGAAAGTGCAGTTTTGGGCCGGATTGGTGAGCACCACAAACACCAGAATGTGCTTCTTCAATAGCTTTTGCAGCTTCTTCATCACTTAAACATCTCAAAAATATACCATCAAAAGATCGTCTATACAGTGTGCCTTTGAAGTATATGAAGCGAGCGGCACGACGGCGAACATCAATTCTTCGACGTGGATCATCTGGTAACCTTTCATACTTCAAGTAATCAACAAACACTTGTCTCCAGTCTTCTTGTTCAATTTCAAACACTTCCACGACATCATTCTCATCTTCTTCACAATCTTCGTCTTCGAAGATAGGTGGTATAACCCAACTCTTACAAATGGGTATGTGAATCTTACTGTCAGGCATGGCTATCGTAGATGCAAGCTTAGCCAATGCATCTGCTTGTTTATTTTCTTTTCTTGGCACATGTTCAATTTCCACATTTCCAAGCCATCCAATCATTCGTTGGGCATACTTGACGTATGGTAGTAACTCGAGCTTCTTTACTTCATATTCTCCGTTGATTTGATTGATCACCAACTTAGAATCTCCATACACTTTCATGTGGAACCTTTTCGTATCTACTGCCATTTCCAATCCGAGGATGAGCGCTTGATACTCAGCTACATTATTAGAGCAATTCTTTGTCAAGGTGAAGGAATAAGGCAGTACTTCTCCATCAGGTGTTACGAACACAACTCCGGCACCAGCTCCTTCTCTATGGGATGCACCATCAAAATACATAAGCCAAGGAGGAGAGATTTCAACTGCAAGTGCATCTTCATCTGGGAGATCGTCGGTGAGTTCCCATTCAGCGGGGATTGGATGATCAGCCAGAAAATCCGCCAGAACTTGTCCCTTCACAGCCTTTTGGGGAATGTATATGATCTCAAACTGTTGCAGTTGGAGATACCACCGTGCAAGCCTATCTGACAGAACAGGTCTTGACATTACATACTTCAAGGGATTTGCTTTAGAGATGAGGCGGACAATATGAGCTTGGAAGTAATGTTTCAATTTCTGGATGGAGAATATCAAAGCTAAACATAACTTCTCAATTGGAGAGTACTTCAATTCATTTGGTGTCATCATTCTACTGAGATAGTATAGAGCACTCTCTTTGTCGTTCTCATTTTCTTGGGCTAGTAATGCCCCCATGGATCTCTCTTGAGCAGCGATGTATAAAATCAACGGGCGACCTGTCACTGGTGCCACCAACACAGGAGATTTTATAAGATAGTCTTTAATGCTTTTAAAAGCATTACTGCATGACTCATCCCATTCGAATGGCACACCCTTTTTCATGATCCGGCTGAATGGTTGACACCGACCAGCTAGATTTGAGATAAACCTTCGGAGATATGCCAACTTTCCTTGTAGACTCTTTAACTCATGAAGGTTACGAGGCTCAGACATCTTCATTATTGCATCAATCTTGGCTTGTTCAATTTCTATTCCTTGGTGACGAACAATGAAGCCAAGGAATTTTCCAGACTTTACACCAAATGCGCACTTTAGGGGATTCATCTTTAGTTGATACTTTCTGAGCCGCTCAAAGATCATCTTTAAGTCTCCCAAATGATCACTTCGTCGTCTTGACTTTACCACCACATCATCTACATAACATTCAATGTTTTTGTGGAGTATATCATCGAATATCTTCTGCATAGCCCTTTGATAAGTAGCACCAGCATTCTTCAATCCAAATGGCATGACTGTGTAGCAGTATATCCCTTTAGGGGTACGAAATGTTGTGAGCTCTTCATCTTCTGGAGACATACGAATTTGGTTATAACCAGAAGATCCATCCATGAAAAACAGTGCTTCATGTCCAATGGTAGCATTAATCATCAGTTCGGCGATCGGCAATGGAAAGTCGTCTTTTGGGCATGCTTCATTTAAATCTCTGAAATCAACACAAACTCGAATTTGCCCATTTTTCTTTCTCACAGGGACGATGCTGGATATCCAAGTCGGATATTTAACTTCTCTGATGAATCCAACTTCAATGAGTTTGTTTACTTCAGCTTCAATGAGTGGGATCAAGTCTGGACGAAACCGCCGTTGGGCTTGCTTGACAGGCCGTATCTCCTTCTTCACTGCTAGATGATGTACAACTATCTTTGGATTTAATCCAGGCATCTCTTTGTATGACCAAGTGAATACATCTTTGAACTCTTTTAGCAGTTCAATATATGAGCGTTCTTCATCAGCAGTCAAAAGTGCACTTATGTAGGTGGGCCTTGGGTCATTTTCATTGCCCAAATTGATTTCTTTCAATTTATCGATAGTGGACTTGACACCTTCTTCGAACTGAGGAGGGGCTATCTCTGCATCTTCCTCTTCGACAGTCACTTCTTCACTTGAGGTAATATGATGTGATGAGGTAATCTCTTCATTAATTTCTTCGGGACTTTTGAACTCTATGCATTTTCTCATTGTTCTGTCCCTTCGTCTCACCCAAATTATGTGTGCCACATTATTTGTCTTGATCACACCCCTTCTAACCAGGCGGGAGATGTCTCGATGCAACTGGTTTTGAACATCACGAGAGATCGCGTTTTGAACACCACTGGCAGCATAGTAAGATGAAGCTACACTTTCTCTGTCGTCTTCCTCTTCAATGTGTTGTGTAAAGATGACAGTCTTCATCTTGGCTTTCAGTTCTCTTCTACATGACACAGTTAATGTAGTGCATCTCTTCATACGGGAAGGGATCAAACTCCTCACCTTTTGAGTTACCCGAGGCTTATAAAATCCATCTGCTCTTTCAACTTTTGTGATCTTGCCACCACATTTTCTACCAAGCCTTTTAAAGACAGACACCCTCGGAGACTTACCAAGTCTCTTGAAAACAGATGTTCTTGGAGTTTTCTTTTCGTATTTGCCAACTGCATCTTCTGTTGACGAAAATTCTCCTTCAAAGACATGGTTTGTTGTAGCCCTTTTGATGGTGATGCGAACGGGATTTTGTGGAACGAATCCCAAACCTGCTTTAGTGCTTGGAACATCATGGCCGTTCTTCTTCAACATTCTTTGTGTGGCATTAAGTCCATAATTCTATTGATCTACAACTTTTGGATGAGACTTCATCACAGGGCTTTCTTGCGGACTATATCCAGCTTTAACAAGAAGTTTAAATGCTTTTGGGCCGAAATGCTGAGTGGCATCACCATTAATACTTTCTCCATGTTCAATAGCACCGCCTTGTGTTGGTCGAACGAATCCTTTGAGTGGTGGTGGGATAGGCATCTTTGCATCAATTTTGGTGAGAGGCATGGTAAGTCTTTCCAGCAATTCTGTTCCAGATGCTTCTTTCTTAATCTTTTGGCCACTTCCAAGTTTTTTCTGATGAACTTCTGCCCCCTTTGTTACCTTTGTGTTAGATAAATAGTATTTTGAGTCAGCAAAGTATGATTCAGCTTCCGTAAAAGGCTTGTGGTCACCAACTACTGTCTTTACAACATCATCTTGACAATACTTGAAGCATTGATGCCATGTTGAGGGGATAACTCCATTCTCATATAGCCATGGTCGTCCAAGGAGCATGTTATATGAAGTTTTGGCATCAATCACATGGAACATTGCGGTTGATTGCATATCATCCATTAGTAAATCCAACCTTATGGCACCAAGAGCTCTTTGTCCTTCATGGTTGAATCCTTGAATCATCAACCGGCTACCTGAAAGATCCTCCGTAGAAATTTCCAATTCTTTCAATGTTCTCAAAGGCAAGATATTTACTGCAGATCCTCCATCAATAAGTATTCTATTGACTCGTTTTTCACATGCATAGCCGTTCATGAACAAAGGCCTATTGTGAGGATCAGATCCAAGCTGAAAATCTTCATCGGTGAATGTTATTGCAGATATGCAGTCATTATCAGCCACATGAGTCTCTTGCTTATCATCTTCTTCATCATTCACAACATTACTAGACTCAGTGATGATAATATTTGCAGTGGCGTCATCTTCTTCAAGTGATATTTTCCCTTGACGAGCTAGTTGCATGATCTTATCTTTGAATATGAAGCAGTCATGAATGGCATGTCCAACCAATCGATGATATTTGTAGTACTTCGGGTCATCAGTTCTCCCTGCTTCGTTGGGACGCTTCATTTCTGGCAATTCAATGAGTCCTTCTTTGAGTAAGTCATCGAAAATCCCCGAGACATCTGAATCCAGGAATGGATATTGTTTTTGTTGCATCTCTTTCAGAGTCATCCTCTTTTCTTGCTGATCATTCTGCTTTGTATCTTTGTCAGCATCCTTTCTGATGAACTTGACGGATGTCGCTTTTGTTGCCATAGACTCTTTCTTTGGTGCTTTGTCGAAGGACTTGGCACTCCTCTTGAAATCTTGCCTTTCTTTGAACTTGCGAGGTTCTTGCATTGGTGGTCCATCAATTCCGCTTGCTGCCATACTTAGCTCCATGTCGTGAGCTCTGGTAGCTAGTTCTTCAAAAGTTCTTGATTGAATTCCTCGCAGGATGTATTGGAGGCCCCAATGCATTCCTTGAATACACATTTCTATGGCAGATGCTTCAGACAAACGATCTTTGCAGTTGAGACAAAGATTTCTCCACCGATTGATATAATCAATCACAGGCTCTTCTTTCCATTGGCGAGAACTTGTGAGTTCCACCATACTGACTGTTCTTCTGGTACTGTAAAAGCGATTGAGAAACTCATGCTCGAGCTGCTCCCAATTGTCAATTGAGTTAGGCTCCAAGTCTGTATACCAGTCGAATGCATTTCCTTTCAGCGAGCGAACAAACTGTTTGACCAAATAATCTCCATAGGTTCCGGCATTATTGCATGTTTCAACAAAATGGGCTACATGCTGTCTTGGATTGCCCTTTCCATCGAACTGTTGAAACTTTGGGGGTTGATAACCTACAGACATCTTCAAGCTATCGATCCTTCGAGTGTAAGGCTTAGAATAGACCGCCATTGACTTAGAACTTTCACCGAACCTATCTTTTATGGTTCCTTCAATGAACTCCTTGAGTTGGTTGATTGGAATAGAACCATCAATTGAAACATTCAACTCTTTAGCTGATGATTTTGCATCATCATTCATTTCCGGCTTCTCAGGTATTTCGTCGCCATTATTTTCACCATTTTCTTCATGATTCTCTTGACTTATGACTTCTTTTCCTTTCAAGAGCCTCGCAATTTGGTCGTCTTGCCTTCTTATATGGGCACACATTTGCTCCATCATCTTTGTCAAATTTGCAATTTGTTCATCAGTAGTCGATCCATCTGCCATCATGACAGACTCCTCAAGTGGGTAACTTGCAGATGAATGAGTGTTCGATGGTGCAGCACCAGTCTCTGCTTCATCACTTTTCTTATTCTTGTCAACAAGCTGTAGTTCCTTTTCTGCAGGATTAATTGACTGAGCAGTCTCTCTCGCTTGTTTAGCCATTTTCCGTGTAATGACACCGACACTTTTTAAAGAGCTATCTGGAACAGCCGTGGATGAAATTTTTATTTTCATCGCACTCTTTTCAGTAGTTGAGGTTTTTGAAGTAGGTGCAGTTGAAGATTTTGTTTTCATTGCACTACTTTGAGCAGACTTCGTTCACGAATTTGGTAGAGTGAAAAGATGAGAGGTAGAGATGGTCCACCGGGCGTGCCAAAATTTGTAACACAAATTTTTGTATTTAATTTAATAAAACACAAAACAGTGTACAAATAAATTGATTTCGGATCAAGTTTGTATTTTTCGGATCCAATCTCTATTTCTCCTCTGATTAATCACTCTATGAACGATCTTCAAATGGTCTTCGAAGTTTTCGGGGAAGATTTATTTCCTCGATCTTCTTTGACTTGGTCTTTGATTTTTGACAACGTTAATTCGGAGGGTCGATGCCTTGTTTCCGGATCAAACGCCGATTTTTTAGGTTGAATTTGGTGTGGAACACTTCACTGTCTTGCTTGTGGATCAAACGCCGTCTTCGAGATGATTTTGGTGAAGAACGCCGTTGAATACCGCTTGAATTTGGGGCAGAACGTTTTAAACCGTCTGGCTTGTGGATCAAACGCCGTCTTCGGGATGGCTTTGGTGAAAAACGCCTTTGAATGCCGCAAGAACGCCTTGAATATCTGAGAGAACTTCAGTTGTGGAACTTCTTCTCAAATTCTTGAACTCTTCAAATGAATTCTGGTGTCTTTTTGAACTGATATGGAGGCCCCTATTTATAGTTGCAGGGAGAGAGAAATAGGGCAGACGTGGCGCGATTTGATTGGTTCCTCAATATTTTGGACTTATCTCTATCAAATCCTTGATTTCTGCACAGATTTGACACGTGTCGACTCCTGATTGGTCGAGATTATCCACATATTTAAATATCAATATTTATTTATTTAATTTAGGAATTAATTCATGTAAATCCCCAAAATATAAATAAATGATATATTTTGATGTTTAAATATTTATCTCCAAATATTAAATATCAATATCTATTTATTTCATTTAGGAATTAATCTAGTTAAATTCCTAAAATATAAATAAATGATATAATTTGATATTTAATTATTTATATGGCATAATTTAATTTAGCCATTAAAATTTATCCGTCTACACAAATGATGACAAAAATTCAAATGGAGAAGAATAAACTTCCCACTCATGTTCAAACATCTTGAATATGTGGCAATAATAGCTCACATGCATGAATTATGGTTATGGAATTGAAGGCTTGATCATTTTAAATTTACAAAGTCTCAAGCAACTCTTCAACAAAAAATGGTCCATGATCATTCAAGAATTGAAGAAATACTGCAGCACGTGTGCTAGATTTTTTTTTTATATTTTGTATTAAATATAAAAAGAAAATGGTCCCATATCATTAATGGCCTGCTTGGCCACCCCTTAGCTAAGGTCAGCTCTGTACGCAGTATGTAGGTGAGGCTACGATTTAAGACAATCTTTGCCGACGAGCTACATATGTTATGATTCTAGTCTACAAGCTACATGTTGAGCGATTTTATGGCTTCTACTATTATTTGTTTAATATATATATAATCTTGTTAGTCTACACACTATAGCATGTACATCCTTGTACTGCCTATGTGGTGGTCACTTCACCACTTTTTATTATATAAATAAAATTTATTATTACATGACTAACATTTATTTCTAAAAATTAAAATTTTAAAAAATGATATACCATAATTATGGAATAATTAACCCATAAAATCAATTAATAAAAATATGAAAATTAAATTCTAAAAAATAATTATAAATCTTAATTGGGTTTAATGAATCCTAATTAATAATTATATAATCTATATTATATCTAAAAGTAAGATAGTCACCATAAATAGTAATAATAAGCTTTCCCACCTAAATGCACTTTCTACAAATAAAAGTATAATATTAATTAATTAATTAATATTTGTATTATATTGTCATTGAATACTAGAATTTCAATATTATAATTTTTTTTAATTTTGCAAAAATACTATTTTTTATCAAAAATTATTTTGTTCATTCAATGAAAAAATTATTGGCCTTTAAATTGTTGATTTATATGTGAATTTTCTAAACACCTATTTTTTTCTTTGCGATGGACCATAAGTTTATATTAATTATCATTCTTTTAAGTGTTATGAGTGAATGTTCTAATATATTAATTTAAAATATTTTAAAATTTTAAGTTGATTAAATATACTAAAATAAATCTAGATCCACATCAAAATTTTAATTAAATATATTTAAATTTTCAAATTAAATGTATTAATCAAGATACACATCGAGAATTTTAAATTAAATCTACTTAAATTTTTGAATTAAATGTATTAATAGACTTGACTATTAATTGTTAAATATATTTATGTCATGAATTATATATATATATATATATATATATGAATTAAATAGTTAAAGATTATAGTTTTAGTTTTTCAAACAAAAATCATCACACATAAAAAAACTTATAAATATTGTTATGCATGAACAAATTATAAATTGTGAGTCCTAGTAATGATATTTCCACATTTGTTGATCTCTAAGTTGAGATCAAGTGTAATATTTAGATATTTGATATTATCATTTTAATATTAAATATTAAATATATTTTAAATTTATAGATTTGAATTCAATTATATATATTAAATAGTTCAAATGAAATATTTTAAAAATATTGATTTAAATATTCTACTCTTTAATTGATTAAGGGTGTTTCTAAATACACCACCATTTTTTTCTTTATACACCACATTTATTGTATACACCACACATCTTTTTTACATTTTCACATTTTTTCTTTACACACCACAATAAAAGTAATTTCTATCCTTTCACTATGAAAATAAATTAAAAAAAATCAAAAGAAATTAAAAAAAAAATTATTCTCCAACCTCACTCTCTCCCTTCCATACTACATACCCGCCGCCCTCCGTCGTCGTCACCTTTCTTCCTGACCTGCTGCATTCGTTTTTCTTCCCCAGTAATTTTTTTTCCAAAATAAAATAGAGAAGGATGTAGTTGTCGTCACGACTGTATTCCAACTCTGACAAAATCCATTTTCAGATTGATAAAATATTCCGACAAATCCTTCAATGTTACCAGATTTTAAAGTAATATCATCAACACCATGTTTCAAATTTCAACCCCTCAATCAGATATATGTATTTCTCCAAACATTTATGCGACAAATCCTATAATCAGAGAAGTTAACGAAATCATTTTTTTAGCCCAAAAAATATACGACATCAATACACGCATTTGATTCCATAGACAATTCTTACAAAGAAAATAAATAGAGGAAGAGGAGAGAAATGGAGATTAGCATAAATGGAGGGAAATGAGAGAGCAATTGTGGGGGCAATGTGGCTGGCGTGGTCACTAGGGTGGGAAGGAGGGAATTTTTTATTTTTAATTTAATTCTTTTTTAAGTATTTTTTAAATTAAAAATGATATTTATGTAAATTAATAATTATTTATTTTTTAATAAAATTTAATAGTGGTATATTAAAAAACTTAGTGGCGTATTTAGACATTCCCATTGATTAAATATATTTTAAAAAATCAAGATCTCCGTGTAAAATTTTAAATTAAATATATTTAAATTTTTAATGGTCGAAACTCGAAATGTATTAATTGATCTTATCATTTTAATGTTAGATAATTTTAAGATTTTCAAGTTATCATATTTAAGTATTCAACTTTAAAGATGTTTTAAATAGTTAAAACTTATATATTTTAATTTTAAACCAAAATTTATCCCAAATTCAAGAACAATTAAATAATATTGCATATGAATAAACTATGAATTGTGAGGCCCAATAATGATCTCTGCAAATTGAGATCAAGTATAATATTTGATATTTGATTTTATCAATTTAATACATTACATTTTAAATTTTTAGAAATTAAATGTTTTGAATTAAAATTGAATTAAATACATTAAACAAATATAATAAAATATTTTAACTATATTAATTTAAAATATTTTTAATTTTTAAGTTAATTAAATTTATTAAAAAATTCAACATCCACATCCAAAATCTTTTAATGAGTTAAAATCTTTGATTTTTTCAATAAAAAATATATTTTTTCTATCATTCCTCATTCGTTCGTGTGTGTGCACGTGTGTGTAGATTTGTGAAGTTCTAAAGTTACATATCAATCATTGGGACTATGATGTTTTATTTCTCGATAAGTGGGTTCATAAAGTTACATATAATAACATATGAAATCCATTTAAATTGTCTTCGCCTAATTTTTTTTTATAATATATGATTACATATTGCTATTTACATATTAAATTTCACTTACCATACATCTCACATTGGTTGTATATTGAAATTAAATATTTGGATGTAGGTTCTATAAAAGAGTGGATAATCTTAAATCAAAACATCAAATTAGTTCCATAATTTTTTCTAATTTTCCTACACCCCACATTGATTTAGATTGAAATATTGGGATGTAAGTTGTTGTATAAAAGGGTGGGAAACCTCAAAATTTTTATTTAATCATATTTTGAATAAAAATATTTAAAAAAATTGAAAAAAATTATTCGTGCCTAATTGGCCGATTAATCATTGTCGAGACCAACTGGGCAGCCAGAACTCTGCTTTCTCGATTTTACAACCAACTTGGGTATTTCTAGCACGGCTAGAGCCGCCAAGGCTGATTTCTTCAATGATGAAAAATACATAAATAATTTATAATTCAAACGATATAATTCCTATATTTTTATGCGAAATTCATGATTGAATATGATTTTATTATTATACATAAATAATTTTTTAATAACATCTCATGTGCATCGCACAAGTGGTACACTAGTTAAACTAAATCAAGAAAAAAATAAAAACTAATTATGTGACTTCAATATAGGCAATGCCCATTGTAGGCTAACATGTGTAGGATAACAAAACTCTCTCTCTCTCTCCCTCTCTCTCTCTCTCTCTCTCTCTCTCTCTCTCTATATATATATATATATATATATATATATATATATATTAGGGCCATGAGATCTATTGCATATAGTAGAAAATCTTGACGTAGTTTAGTGGTGAGAACACATATCTTAGCATCCCTTCGCCGAGACAGCAAAACATAATTGAACTCTTACACCTGGAAAGGACTGTCTGCACCTGTTCTTCTCTAATTTGCAAACCTTAAATGTTTGATGCCTACTACAATATATATTAAAAAAAAACTACATGCTTTAATTTTACACCCAGCTTCCATTTTTAAGTGTACTATTTAAATCTTGGTTTTTAAGGAAAATTATTTATGGTGGTTTGCAAAACCTTAAAAAGTTTGATGCCTACTACAATATAAAAAAGAGTAGTGATTTTCAGCCAGCCAGAATCTTTTATTATTTTTAGTAATTAATTAATTTAATTAATAAAACACTAATTATTCAATAAATTTACATTGATGTCCTCCATAATAATTAGGGCAACTCTATATGCACTTCAATTCAGAAGAAATCGGAGATGGAAAAAAAATAAAGAAGTGAAGAAAAGAAAGAAGATGAAGCTGCGCCCCTTTCTTCCGATCCGCTTCTGGAATGATTTTAATAATTAATTACAAATCACTAATTTCATGACAGAAGGATAATATAGTAAAAACATAACATTTAATAATTAACATAATTAATTTATTAATAATACAGTTTTATTAAGTATCAAAAAATTAGATTCTGACTAGCCAGAATCTGGCTGGCTAGCATTATTCTATAAAAAAAACTACCTACATGCTTTTACACCCAACTTCCATTTTTAAGTGTAACCAAATCTTGATTTATAAGGAAATTTGTTTATCGTGGGATGAGGGGATTGGATATTATATATCCAATCAAATACAAGATCACTAGCGGAGTGGAATCACTATCAGAATACGTACGGTGAGATCAATTACAAATTCTATAAATAAATTAAATAGTGATCAATTGTTTAATAATATTTTATATATATTGTCCCCTGATGCTGTTTTTTTTATAAAGGATATGATGATCTAATGGATCGTGATGGAAAAAATTAATTTCAAAAAATAGCTAAAGGAAAATTCTAAACACATTCCCGTTTTATTCTTTATAGTCTTCATTATTTTAAAAAATATAAATATGTTAAGACATTTTTATTCCCTAACCTCCAACACCTAAAAATCTATCATAACTCCCTCCCCTTTTTCAATATATTCTTCTCGTTTTTATTCAAAATCGGTAGAAATTAAAAAATTTCATATTCTCTCACCAAGAATAGGAACCATCATCACAGCTCTCCCAATACGTAATTAATGTTGAAGCTATATATTTTGTTGAACTAGATTCCTTAAGCTTGTATTTAAAAGCATAGCACTGAAATTCACAACAGAAGTTGAAAATTAGACGGCCACACAATTTTCTTTCGACCATCCAATATCACAAGATTGATGTCTGAAATCTCTAAAATGTTGCCTTGAATAATTAGGACTTGAGAGGTTTATTTATATTTGATATAACCACATATGCTGACGGCTCTTTGGTGGGTAAAAGATAAATTTTAATTTGAATATATTTCCATTGGAAATCAAAGTAGCATAGTTTTTTGAGAGATTCATTAGCCACTACGGTGTCAATGGTTATAGCTAGGGCTGTAAATGAACAGAACTGTTTGCGAGCTATTCAGAGTTCAGCTCGAAAAAAGGTCATTCGAAGTTCATTCGTTTTCTAAAAGAACCGAGCTTGAGCCTCGAGTCGAGCTCGAACAGAGTAATATTCGGATCGGCCAGCTCGCAAACATGTTCGAGCTCGAGCTTAATCGAACATGTTCATGAATATTATAAATATTTTAAACGGGCAAATAAAATAACCTAATTTTTTCAAGCTTGACGAGCTTGAATATGTAAATTAAACGAGCTTTTTTTCGAGCATTTGAGCTCAGACTCGTTTAGTATATTTTCGAGTCTTTCACGAACCGAGTTCGAACATGACAAGTATTTATCGAGTCGAGCTTGAATAAGAGGAAAAAAGCTCGAGTCGAGCTCGAGTTTGAATATTCCTTAACGAGCCGAGCCGAGCTCGAGCATCAGGGTGTTCGACTCGATTCGGTTCGTTTACAGCCCTAGTTACAACAAAAGATGTGGAAGCACATACTATTTCAAGTTTATATGTTGGTTGAACCCCATGAATTAGTTTTCTTTTTCTATGTAATTAGACTAACACTCTTATGAATCTGTAATACTGAGTCATAGATTAATAAGTCAAATAAATTACCATTTTCTTTTTCAGTATCATTATACTTTTTTCTATACATGTGATATGCGTATTTTTATCAATTAATTAACGGGTGGGGACTATAGTATTGGCAACTATGATAGGATATTGAGAGTTGGGGGTTAAGAGGCAAAAAAATCTTATCATATATATATTTATATACATATATATATATTCATATTTTATAAAATTACGGGGCTATAAAGAGTAAAACGGGGGCTGTGTTTAGAATTTCACATGGCTAAATTGCTAGTACTATCTAAGTAAAAGAAGCCAATCAAGACATTTATATATATACATATACATATATAATATATTGGACTCAATTTCGACACATATAATATCTATGTATAGCAAGTAGCACTGGTTTATGTTATTTTTCATATATTGAGTAGGTAGTGAACAAGAGCACATCAACAACAGTTGCTCTAAACTCTTTATTTAGAGCAAAAAAGTGGAAAAAAACCTCTCCAACAGAGGCGCTATTTGTTGCTCT
This sequence comes from Perilla frutescens, assembly GCA_026008535.1. NCBI lineage: Eukaryota > Viridiplantae > Streptophyta > Magnoliopsida > Lamiales > Lamiaceae > Perilla > Perilla frutescens. Next base: position 72,041,587 of record BRKX01000001.1, read on the forward strand.
ATTACCCATCCTGCTACAGTATTGTTGCTTCATTTTTGAGGAAGCAGCTCTATCACTATTTTTTTTTTTTTGCTATTTATTTCTTATTTACCCTTTTCTTCTTTAATCATTTATTCTTTTTTCTTTGAATATTGAAATAAAAAATTGTACATCAATTAAAAATTATTATGTAATTTTTTTTCGCTTTGCAATATTGTTACCTTTTTCTTTGTTGCAATATTATTACGTTTTATAAATTTTAATGTTATTTTTACAAAATTAACATTAAATAAATACATAAATATGAACGTTATGGAATATTCTTTTTTAGTGCATAATTTAGAGGAGACTATTAGTGATGAAATGTTGATTCTGTTGTATAAGAGTTGAAGCTGCTATAAAATGAAGCAAATTGTTAGAGATGGTCTTATTGAATGAATTAGGCATGTAGTGACGGAGCCAGAAAAATTGTCTATGGGCCAAATAATAAATATACAAACACGTAAAATATTTAAAATAAAATAAAAGGTTAATAAAATATTTGATAAAGTCATAATATTATTTTAATTACATCACATAGTCAAAAATCAATAATTAAAATGATTGAAACCGTTTCATTTATATAGGGAAAAATTAAATAAGTTTAAACAACAAATATGGAATAGCCTAAGTAGCAACATTTGGAAAAATTTATAATTAATTAATTTACGGCCCCAATATGATCCCTAACATAAATTTAACAAAATAAATAAATATTCGTTGATAATTTAATACAACGAGAGGCTTGCCGAAACAAAGGACATGAGTGTATATCCAGCTAAAATATACACCAATCTTCTAATCAAAATATACGTTGGTTACTAAACGTTTAATCGAATAATTAACAAATATATTCTTATAATTAGTTGTATAATTAAAACCATGCCATAGTTGCTAATACAACTAAGAAAAAAATAAAATAAAACATGCAATCAATAATAGTCAAGTAAACTAACACAGTTAAATGCACGAATTGAAAAACTAAGTTGCAAGGGTAATTAAGGAATCTTAAAAAAAACTCAAATCTTAATTTTTATGTGAAATGACTATTATACCCTTCAAAATTTCCCGAATTTTTTTTTGGGGGGGGGGGGGGGGCTGGTGGCCCTCCTGCCCCCTAGCACTTGAGATCCTTTAGTCTCAATTTGTATGTATTAACCGTGTACCAAATCTCAAAATTATTATTTTTTCTTTTATTTTTTTCTTCAATTTTAATTTCTTTAGGTTTAGTATAATTTTACAATTTTATTTAGGGTTTATTCCACCTAATTAATTTTTATTTTTAATTTTTATTTTAAATTATTTAATTTTTAATCCCAAAACTAAAAACTGTAGAAAAATATCTTATTCTGTCTTACGCATTTTCAAATTTATTACTTTTTATTTTTCTAAGAAATTTTAAAACATTACGAAAATTACCTTAATTTTTATAATTAATTTTTAATATTGAATTTTTATTTTTAATTAATATAATTGAGTTTTAGGTTTGGAATAAAGGTATATAAATTTTTTAAAATTTTAATTTTTAGAAATAAATATTAATTATGATTAGTTATAATATAATGAATTTTATTTTTATAAAAAATATTAACAATATATAATTTTAATATTAATACACAACTCGCACACAAAGTTAGGACTAGAAGATCTCTACTCGGCCCCTAGCTAGCTTTGTCCCTGAATTAGGGATTGATATATCAATCATATAAAGTTGAAAAATAAAACTACTAAACTTTCTTTTAGATCATTAATTAGGGGCAAAATGCATCAATTCTCTGTGTCAAAATTTTGCACTAAAGCTGTTTGTATTTTTTGAATTGCGTCAAAATTCCCTAGTTGTTTTTAAAAAAATATTCACAACTTTTATTTTTAAAATTTTTGGCCCAAAATATCCTTATTGAAGTTTTTTGGCCTGTCGCTGGACCCATCGCTGCCGGCGACCGGAAAGCCTCCCGTGCTAGATCGATTTTTTTTTTTGTAGTGAACTATTTTGATCCAAAAATTTAGAAAATAGTTAGAAAAGTTGTGCATACTTTTCAGAACACAATAATTTTTTTTATGCAATTAAAAATACAAGAGAATTTCGTGCAATGTTTCGATGGGAAATTATCTAACAGGAGATTTCATCCGTATCTTAAAAGAGCGATTGTTTACACGTTTGAAGCATAAAAAATAGATTCATTATTATTAATATCAATCATTGTAAAAAACCACACACACACACGCTATATTTTTAATATATAACATGACGGCTAACAATGTGTGGTGCATAAAACCTCAAACTCGATTGGTGTATTTGCACCACTTAGATTTCGAATAATGCAACATTAAAAAGATATATGCACCAAACTTTTGCATATATGACTCATCACTTTTTTCATGACTTTCCACCCTCTATATATACCCGACTTATATTAGTGTATATTTCATCAAGAAAACATCTGCCCCCACCAACCCAAAAATTAAAAGTTCCTATATCTCTACCTATTTATATATGAAAGATATGGCTTTCAAAAATAATATTTTGATTGTTGTGGCAATAGTGATTGGTGTTTTAGTTTTGTTTGCTCCCAAAAATGTGGAGTGTGCAATTGGCATAGATCTCAATCCTTGTACACTGCCAGAATGTATTGCTGCATGCAAGAAAGTGTTGCAGGGAAAGTATGTTAGCGCAACCTGCGCAACTGGTCCTAAAGGGAAGTACTGCATTTGTTTAGGCTAGCATTGGACGTATGCATGTCTCGGGATGATATATATTTATACACGTGGTATGCATGATGATCGTATGAATGTAGTCGATGAAATAATATGCGGAGTAGAGGATTTCGCGTGCCCTCGTATCAATAATGTACTTTTTTTGTGTGTTTTTGGCTCTCCATGAAGGGAGAGGGTTGGTTTAGCTAATGGTGTGTAGTGTGTGTTTGTGTCGTGTGTGTGTGTGTGTGTGTGGAGTGTTATTTAATATAATGTATGAGTCTCATTAAGAGGCAGTACTTGAAATAATGTCTACTATAATTAGTGTTGTTTCAAGTAAATTAAGTGTTAACTAATGTACTCCGATTCAAATTTTATGATGCGTTTTTCGTGTTTTATTCTGTGTTTTGCACTATACAATTATTATAAAAATATAAATTAATTATAACATAATAGATCATATTCAATATTTACCAACAAAAAAAATTAAATTAAAAAAATGAATCCTAATTATGAATTATTAATAATAATAGTTATTATTATTATTGTTAACTAAAAATTAAAAAATTAAGTACTAAAAGAAATTATATACCCTAATTTGGTAAAAAGAACTCTAATTAGTGATTGTAAAATTAAATTAAAGCAGGATAAATTGAAATTGAAAACAAATGAAAGAAAATTAATAAATTCAATAGTGAAACAATGTTACTTGTATAATAATAAATAAATATCTACGAGTTTCCTCCATGTAATCCTTCACATGAGATTCACCTAATTAATTATCAATAGCTTTTTTATCCATGTATTAATATTTTGTGTTTTGAGATATTGGATGTATGTATGCATATCATATATTAGCATTAGTTTAGAGAATTTAAGCCAATAATAAACATCTAGCTCTACATTGTTTTTTTAATTCACTACATATTTAGTGAAGTTCTTCACCAATTAATTAATGCTGCAAATACATGTTGTGTTTATAGCATTGAAATTATGTGTTTTTATTTAAGTTTCGTCGTGTGTTTATAAAAAAATAAAATATATGCACATCCAACTTAACTCACATTTTAATTTGTTTTGACTAAAATACCCCCATATTCCAAGTAAAGGTGAAGTTCTCGGTCCAAGTAAACTAGAGTATTTTGACCTAAATTTAGAAAAGAGAAAAGTTATGCATATTTTTATGCAGTTTAAATTTCATGTTGCACTTTTTCGTGTTTCATTATCAAATTTATGATTTTAATAATATTTATTATAAAATATTAATTATAACATAAATAATCATAATCAACATTTATCAACAAAAAATGCATTAAAAAATTATAAATTTGAATTTGAAATAATTAATCATAATAATAAATTATTAATTGAAAATTAAAAATTAAACACTAAAAAATAATTATAATCCCTAATTGGGTGGGATGAACCCTGCAAAATAATATTAAAATTAAACTAAATAAGAAAGAAGAAAAAAAGCAAGAAAAACTCGTAATTTGAAAATGGAACACGGAGTGTAATACATAGTATGCAACATGAAATCTCATGTACTTTTTATGACTCATGGAATTTTCTCTTACACTCTCTGTCATACACTGCAGGGTGTTACACTTTCAAATTACTAGTTTTTCTTTTTTTTTTTTCCCTTTTTTTACGATTTAGTTTAATTTTATGATTGTTTTTAGGTTTCACCCCGCCCAATTAGGGTTTATATTTATTTTCTTAATATTTAATTTTTATTTTTTAATTAATAATTCATTATTTTGGTTGATTTTTTCAAAATTATATTATATTTTATAATTTTTTAATTCATTTTATATGTTGAGAAATGTTGACTATAATATATAATTATTTATATTATAATTAATTTTAATTTTATAATAAATATTATTAAAATCGTTAATTTGATAATGAAACACGAAATTCCTTTTTATGAACACAAGTGAATTATATTTTGTGCTATTAAAAACCATAAGTTTAGAGAAATTCCTACAATATTAGGTAAGTGTAGGAGTACATATGTTATGACTTAAGAGTGACCGTTCACACATTTGAAGCATAAAAAATAGTTTTTTTTTATTATTTTTTCAAAAGATAACATGATTATTTTAATATATAATATGATTGCTGACAATCATGTGATAGAGAAATCCTCGAACTGGATTGGTAATTTTTGCACCAATTAGATTCCGAATAATGTAAGATATATGAAAAAGTTGCACCAAACTTTGCATGACTCATCATTTTTTTAAAAAAAAATTTACGACTAAATATCCACCTAGCTCTATATATATTCGACTTAAGAGTGTATTTCTTCAAGAAAACATCTGCCCCACCAACACAAAAAATAATATCGTATTTCTCTAGATATATTGATGAGAGAGATGGGTTTCAAAAATAATATTTTGATTGTGGTAGCAATAGTAATTGGTGTTCTAGTTTTGGCTCCCAAAAATGTGGAGTGTGCAATTGGTATAGATCTTAATCCTTGTACACTGCCAGTATGTATTGCTGCATGTAAGAAATTATTGCAGGGAAAGTATGCCAGTGCAACCTGCGCAACCAGTCCTAAAGGAAAGTACTGCATTTGTTTAGGCTAGTATTGCGAACGCGTATGCGTGTATCGATCGAGATTATATGTATTTATACACGTGATGTGTGTTGGTGATCATCATATGAGTGTATTAAATGATCTCGAATTAATAATGTATTTTCTTTTTTTTTTTTTGTGTGTGAGTTTTGCCTCTCTAGGAAGGGGGAGGGTTGTTTTAGCTAATTGTGTGTTTAATTTGAGCGTGGCATGTCACGTGTATGTGTTATTCAATGTATGAGTCTTGTTAATTAAGAAACCCCTTGAAATAATTTTTGCGTTCATTAATGTGCATGGATGAATTTGTGATCAAGTTTATATATACATATCAAAAATCCTTTTAAATTGTATTTTTTACCTATTAATAGCAGCTTTTACATAATTAATGTAATTATTAAGAAAAACTCTACAACATTTATTACTCCCTCCGTCCCACTTTGATAGGCTTGTTTTCCTTTTTGGTATGTCCTGATATATAGGCATATTTCTATATATATTTAGCTAATTTACTAATATATACCCCTATTTAATATGTTTACATTAGGCATTAATTTAATATCAAAAAATTAAATAGGGACATATTAGGAAACTTCTTGATTAATTGTCTTTCCCAATACCTTTCTTGATCCCCGCGAAAAATTTCAATCGGCCTATCAAAATGGACGGAGGGAGTATTTGTTTCATCTAATAAATTAGTGGATGACTTGTGCGATGCACGGAGAATAATTTATAATTTCTATACTACTTTTTATATATATAAAAAAATATTAATTCAATAATGATTATACTTTAAGGCATATTGTACGTAATAGAAAAGGAGGCAAATTAACAACAAAGAATTGAATAACACAAATGTGGAATTTCATTAACCGATTTTCTTATATGTACACAATATAGTAAAACGGTTATTATAATATATATTTACTTAAACTCCAAAATATCTATTTTAGGGTTTTGGCATGTGAAACGGATCAAATGGATTAAAAATATAAATAGAGCGAAAAATTCTAAATTTATTTTGCATACATAAATAATAAGTATTATAAATTTCAATATAAACTATTTTTCAATATAATATATATAAGTAGAAATGATCTTGAATACACCGGTTGTATATAAAAGTATATCAGACTATTTTCACTTCTAATATTGAAAAGTATCACGTTTATTTTATTGAAAAGTAACGTAGTTTTTTTTTCAAAAAAAGGCGGTGTGGCATTTTTGTAATGGTTAATAAGTTTTTTTTATTAAAAAAATATCAATTCTAATACGGAAATATTTCTAACAATGAAAGGTATCACAAATTTCCATCTAATAAGGGCTTATATGTACAATAGCTGTGCGCAATACATTCTACGAATTCAATTTAATGTTTCAGAATTATAAGAAAAAAAACTAAAAACATTGTTTAAACTAATTAATAACGTGATAGAATTTTTGAGTGAATATTTATTTAACAAACAATATGAAATAAAAATTAAAAAAGAAAAGTGGATTACCTACCCTGTGTAAGTTTGTAAGTTATTATACATGAGCGGGATTTACTCAGTGCGCACCACGATAGCAGCTGCGGGTTACCCTCGACATCCAAAAAAAATACTAATTATAAATATAATCATAAAAATTGATTTAATTGTATTTGGGCCTAACACCTCAAAGACATGTCCACCAAATAGTTCATGAAATGAATAATCAATACAAATAGAAAATTATATTAGAACAAACAAAACAAATAAAAAGACAAAACGACGAAAATCCTTCACAAAATCTTTTATACCCAATGAAGAACCAACAGTTTTCATTAATAACATCAAATACAATATAGACATTTGAGTTTAAATTTTTGTCTTTATTATATATATAGGATAGATTTTATTTCGATCATGTGTTAATGAAATCATCAATAACCACCAATCATGCATATTTAATTTTTCTTTCTTCTTAATATATCCCTATACTTAATATTTTTTCACAAATTCTCATTTTGTATAAGTAATTAATATATTCCCTCTGTCCCATAATTGTAGTCTCTTATTTCTTTTTGAGTCATCCTAAAATTATAGCTCACTTTCTTTATTTGATATGTATTAAATTTTCATTTTCCATGTATACTTATTTAACATTATTTGAAATTAACATTAATCATTTTTTGAATCAGTAAGTGAGGATATAATATAAATATTTTATATAATTTTATGTTTCCAAGTACATTAAATACATTTTTCTTAAGAGTAGTGATTTTCAGTCAGATTCTGGCTAACCAGAATCTTTTATTATTTTTAATAATTAATTAATTTAAGTAATAAAACACTAATTATTCAATAAATTTATATTGATGCCCTCCATAATAATTAGGGCAACTCTATATGCTCTTCAATTCAGAAGAAATCGAAGATGGAAAAAAAATAAAGAAGTGAATAAAAGAAAGAAGATGAAGTTGCGTCCCTTTTTTCTGATCCACTTCCGGAGTGATTTTAATAATTAATTACAAATCACTAATTTCATGACAGAAGGATAATATAGTAAAAACATAACATTTAATAATTAACATAATTAATTTATTAATAACACATTTTTATTAATCATCAAAAAATTAGATTCTGGCTAGCCAGAATCTGGCTGGCTAGCATTATTCTTTTCTTAATTTGTATAAAAATTGAAAGAGGACTACAATTGTGGAACGGATGGAGTAATAGCTAGGAAAATTGTAGTCTTTTACCTTTTCGAATACATTAAAATATATTTTCTCAATATTAGTGAAAGGATAAAAATAGTCATATTTTAATTTGTAAAATTTTTTTTTAAAATCTTTAATTTTGAAAAAGTTAATGTATCTTTCACATTCTGGCGCACAAATTAATATCATATTTTTGTGGTATGATTGTGGTGGGCATCCAATATTCAAATTTGGTAGTCGCTAGCTGGGACCCACCCCTCCATTATTTCATTTCAATTGAGATTTTTTTTTCTTAAATATATATTAAATTTTAAAATTTTAAATTCATTAATCGTCAATCATGTATGCTCTACACCTGCTTTATTTTTAAGGTTCTTCAGAATAATATAAAAATGTCGTATGAGATTAGCACGTGAATATATATGGGGGAGAAGGTGGCAGTTTTTGAAGTGTTAAATTAAGATGAGTGAGTGCTATATATATATACACACACATATGTATATGCGTGTGTGTGGATCCAATCTCTTTTCTTCCTCTAATTAATCCTTTCAAGAACGATTTTCAAACGGTCTATTAAGTTTTCAGGGAAAATTTGTATCCTTGATATTTTTTGACTTGGTCTTTGGGTCTTGATAAGGTTAATTTAGAGGACGGTCGCCTTATTTCTGAATCAAACGTCAACTTCAGGATGGATTTGATGAAGAACGTCTCTGACTGTTTGCTTATTAATCAAACGCTGACTTCAGGATGAATTTGGTGAATAATGTCTTGGATTATTTTAGAGAATTTCACTTATCAAATCATATCATTGGCTACTCAATATTTGGACTTATCATTATCAAATCTTTGATTTTCTGCACATATTTGATGTTTGTGGACTCCTGGTTGGTCGAGACTATCCACATATTTAAATATCAATATTTATTTATTTAATTTAGGAATTAATTTATGTAAATTCCTAAAATATAAATAAATGATATACTTTGATATTTAAATCTTTATCTCCATCTATTAAATATCAATATCTATTTATTTAATTTAGGAATTAATTTAATTAAATTCCTAAAATACAAATAAATGATATAATTTGATATTTAATTATTTCACATGTCACAATTTATTAGCCATTAAAATTCATTCGTCTACAATATATACATAATTAAATTTAAAATTAATAATACTTCTACTTCCCAAGACACAATTGAATTGAAAATTAATATCACTCCACTTCCCAAGATGTATATTTCCGTTGAATGTGTTCATATGTTTAAATTATACTTCATGAAAACAACCCATCTACACTTTATGAGACTTGCTTATCTAAATAAAATTAAAATAGAATTAAGTGCCGCATAAGATCGAAATCTAGGTTAATGAAAGGAAGTTATTAAGGTTGATTAATTTTTATTTTTATTTTTTTGACACATTAAATGAGAAAAATATCTTTAATTTTCCATGGGACATAGAAGTGCTTTCATATTAAATTACAATTTAAGTATGTATATTGTGCAATGTTAAAAATGTGCCCCTAAATTTCAAATGCTTTATTTTCAAAATTTTGAAAATCGAAATGTAGGCATGCAGCGCCCCGAACCTGGAGGGATCGAGTGCTAACGAAAACACGCACAGAAAAAGTACATCACAATAAAATTTCCCAATATATTTGAACATGTTAGTGCATGCTATTAAAATGCATTTCTAAGTTTAATGCGTTTTAGTTAATAAAAACACTAAATTATGAAATCCTTTCAAATTAAAAAAAAATAAAAAAAATCATGGGTATATGGGTAACATTAAAATGGTGGGTATGATAGTCCGGTGGGGATGGTCTAGTGGTGGAGTGAGATTGTTTGTAGACTAAAAGTCACGGGTTTGAATTTCCTCAATACCATAGGTCGGGTGCAGTGTGTGAGTTAAAAAAAATGGTGGGTATGATGTAAATTAATGGTGGGTAACATTCATGACATTTCGCCATTTCGGATAACAATTATGTCAACTTTCCCTCAAAATAACAAAAAAAAAATCCAATTATGTCAACTCTCATGTAAATTGGAATAGCCCCTCTCTCAAAATTGAATAATAAAGCACCACTTGATTTCAGACAATTTCTACAATTCGTCGATCTAACAATTTAATATAATCTCAATTTTTTTTTAAAAAGAGAGCGTAGGTAAGAATTTGGTATTATCTTAACCACGTATAACTATCAAGAATCAGTTACAAAGATTTTCTTGAATTTCATATTAACTAACCATGGTAGGCGACAGGGTATTAGGTGTAACGTTACGCCATACAAACTTAAACTAACAATTCAATATTAATCAACCCATTCAACTATAAATCCATCATAACTTTGCAATAAATTCCTGCATGATCACTGTTAATTTGCTCATAATAATTCCATTAATATTGTTGCAATGGCAAATGTGATAGAAACCGAAGTCGTCAGCACCGTAATAAAAAGCTCGGCCGAAAAATTCTACAATTTCTTCAAGTTCAACATCACCGACATCGTCAAAATATTGCCGGCGGTCTTCACCGGAGCTCAGGTAGTCGAAGGAGTACAAGGCGCCGCCGGCTGCGTCATTCTCTGGAGTTATAATCTTGGTGAGACGAACAAACACGTTTTTTTTTTTGGGAGGACGTTTGCACCATCTTACCGATTCATATCACGACCTTTAATATTTTTGCAATTGTAACATCTTCAATATTAATATGATATAAAACAACGTTTTATGAAAATGAAACCAATGGAGAATCTTGCTATATAGAGTGAATCAGTATAACGACGTCATTTAGAGAGTCGGAAATAGCAGTAAATTAAACTTGGATTACAAATCGAACACGTATGATAGATTTTCCGGATTAATATTGGGAATGTTACAATTGCAAAAATATTAAAGGGTGTGATATGAATTGCAAATTTTTAAACGTCGTGCGAGAATTATAAAATGGTGCAAACATTGTGTTAAATTCTACAATTAACCCTTTTCAGGAGGGAGTTCATTGAGCGTAAAGATGAAGGCAGAGGTGGTAGACGATGGCGAAAAATCGATAAAATATGTGGCTGTGGAAGGAGATGTTCTAGAAATATACAAGAGTTTTGGGGCGAAACTAGATGTTAATGAGGGTTTGGCAAAATTGAGCATTGAATATGAGAAAGCAACTCCGATTGCGCCATCGCCGGACCTCTACGCTTCTGTTGCAGCTACCGTGTTTACTCTTCTAGATGATTACCTTCTGGTCAATTAACAAATTCCGACGGATTTTGGTCGAATTTTGGACTTATATATCCATCGTAATCGCATGTTTTTCTTGTAGTGATATCTCACATTTGATCAATATATTATGGAATATTGATGCATATGTAGATAAATAAAATATTATGTCTTTTTGTCTAGCTTGACTTGATAATTAACATATATATATGTTTTAAAGTTATATGTTTATTGATGTGAGAAATTAAATTTTCCGTGTCAAAGTGTAAATGTACGTATATGTAATCTAGCGATGAAACAGGTCAAATCCACAAGAAAAAAAGTGAATTTAAACACATGCACATACCATGACATCAATTCCCATTTTGTTATCGAGACTACGGAATGAAGATTTGTTTGATTGAAAACTAACTAAACAATAAAGTAAAGTAAATAATTGCAATTAACAAATAAGTTGGGCAATTAAGGAAATGAACACTCTAGGGGTTGGTTTTATGGGATTATTTAACACAAAATCTAATTATTATGGATGTTTAATTCTCAATTCAAGATTATCAAAACGATCACTAACCTATCCCAAATCTCCTCTCAAAACATTTAGAACGTAGGGCACACACCTAGGATTATTGTGCCAATTAATGCCTAAAGTGTGCTTACCAAAAGCACCAATGATCTATACCTTAACAATTATCTCAAACCTCTCGATTTTGTTGATAACTTTCCTTTGAATTTTAGGTTCCTATGTTGAAGCTCACCTCTCGAATTTTGAATCAATATACATAATTATGCTATTTAAATCAATTAGTTCTCACCAATCAACAATAAATAACATCCATACATAGCAAAAAATCAAAGTATAATCAAGAACCATTAAACATCCAAAATAAATTTTATTTATGTCTCATAATCTAAATAAAACCAACACTCAAGGATATCAAACATTTAACACAAATCTCTACAAGAATGAACACGATTTTAACAAAATTAAATAACCAATGAACTCAGATGGATATTTTGGCCTTCAAATCTTACTTCAACTTTGTTCTTCATGCCCAATCTTCAATTCTATTTCTCTTCTCTTTTTCTCCAAGTATCTCTTTCTAAAAGTGCTAAAGGTGGAATGTAATGATCTAATTTTAAATTGAGGGGGTTGTATATAGCAGATGAATAAAAAGATTAAAAGAAAATCAAAAATAGGTGAAAATGACTAAAAATCATAAATCAGTGTTCGGGGAGCGACTAGGATGAGATCGCGCTTTGGGGTCGCGTTCTAGGTGAAGAAAATCAAGGTTAAGAAGGCTATGTAATGCGGGATTAGGCTCGCGCTTTGGGGTCGCATTTGTGGTGCTCTGGGACATGACCTATAGGAGATCGCGTTTCCGGGTCGTCGCCCCTGGAAGAACCCGAAAATGCAACCCCCCAAGGAGGTCGCATTTATAGGTCGCGCTTTGAGCGCGTCTCCGGTAGCTTCCACGGTTTTACTTCATTCTCGCTCATTTCTCAGTCGATCGACCCGATTCAATTTGCAGCGCGCTCCTTATTTGATTTCCTATCATTCCATGGTCTTGAATGCCTTAAATTTTCATTAGTTCATCCTTCTTTTCTTTTACAACTCAAACAAGAAATATAACTTCTAAACCGGGAGGTTAAAAGCTCAAATTGTGTTAAATCATGCAAAACTCTTCAAATCACTTCATTTAATATAAATCTCAAAATGTTGTGCAAAAACACTACTCATCATTTGTATATATATATATATAACATAAATTATTTTTTTGAATTATAAAAATTCGAACAACACTTTATAAGGACCTTATATTTAAATATAGTTGTAGCGTTAATCAATAGCTATTCACGCCTATTGTCTCGAATTAATTAGGACCTATGCATAAAGGTTATGTCTTAACAATAAATTTAGGTCATAAACCTATGATATAACGTAAGGATATAGGAACCTAGTCCCTAAAATGAGAGTGTAATCTTACCTTGTTTGAAAGTCAAACGGGTAATCCCTTAAATATGTTGTGGAGTAAGTACACAGAGTGTTGTAATATGGCAAGTTAAACAAAAAAAATCAAGACAGTCGAAGTAAACATAAATTGGACAAGATTTTGCACAAGAAAACTTCAATATCTCATCATCTCAAGTTGGTTACAAACTGATATGAGCCCAATATAAGTGGTTCGGTCAAGATGTGCAAGCTAATCTAGGTGTTAAAGTCCACATGCTTCATCGCTCGGGGAGAACATCTCATGCGCCAAGTTGGCATAGAGGTTACATGAAGCATGAGAAACGTAGTGGCTAAGGAAACTTTTATTCTTAATTGATACTTCTTTAATTGTTACTTTTATTACTATTTGTTAGTTTCCTTTTTCTTGATACGACCCTAATTTGGAATCGTATCGGATAGGGTATTCTTCGAATGAATACCGGACTCCACAAATAACAAACTTGAATTAATATTGTTGATGATGAATTTGATTAATCAAAATATGTGAATCATAAAACAACTTATAGGCAAACCCTATTAATCTAAACAAGGTAAAGAATTGTAATAATGCAAACTACCTAAAGTAAATAAATCAAACCATAAATAAATACTAGTAAATACTATAACTAAGGGACGTATCATTCCAACCCCCTTTAAACAACCTTGTCCTCAAGGTGGAGCTGTTAAACTTGATAATGTACTCCCAAAAGATCTCCTTATATGTGTAGAATTGACGAGGTGACAACTAGTTTGAAGAAAGAATTTAAAGACCTCATACGCAAAGTGAGAGCCCATCATCCTCACAGTCATACCTTAACAAAAGGTATTTTTTTTTCAAAACCCCTCCAATGCAACTGTTGCCTAATTTTTCAGTTGAGCTTTACGAGAATTTGATGCGATGCATGCTTGTTCACTGTCATCAGCTGAATAAGTGGCAACGAATATCAGAAGATGACTATTTTATGAATTTAAATTTTTTTGCAGATCAGATCAGGACTAAATGGAATAATATGATAGGTCGTAAAAATTGCCTAGCTTGAGATTCTTCTGTGGTTCAAACGAAGTCACTACCTTGATTAATGACTACATATTAACCATTAAACTTGTTGCTCAAAATAATTTGAATGGTACAATGCATGCTTACATAGCTAGACATTCTAGGAATCAACTCGCTTAAAATTTATTGGATTGTGTGATAGATTATCAAAATAGAGTAAATCATGCAGTTATCATCGGCAAAGCCGAGTATGATAGTTTATAAGGGGCATATACGGCAAACCTTGCCCGTTTGAATCAACTTCTGGCCAATGACATGTATGTTGCGCCAGTTATCATGATGACGGTCGTGCATGCCGTTAATCTTAGGGCTCAGGATTATCAAACCAGTTCTACAGAGCATACTATAGCATATATGAGAGTCTGAACAAATGCAACAAACGAGTGCATCATTTAGAAGCAGCATTAAATAGAGGAGTGGTCGACGCACGAATGAAGCACACCATGCCATCAATCCTAACGTTCCCGATCGCATACATACACTACTAAAAAATTGGTGTTTAATGACGTTCACAAGCGTCATTAGTTATATGTTATTACTACATTTAAGCTGTGATGACACTTTTAATAAGTGTAGTGTATCTTAATGTAATAATAGATAAATGTAATGAAAGTTGTGTTATGGATACATTTTAAAATGTAAGGATAGAATTGTAGCGACACTACGAAATGCCTCGTTGGAGAAGTTATTGTGACAATTCAAGGTGCCAGCTTATTTTATTTGAGTTAATCTCGTCGACTTTTGAACTCGACAGAATTAACCCCTCCCATTAGTGTCGCTAGTAAAACTATTTACTCAACGTTATGTTAATTGTTTATGTTTAAACAAGGTAAGAAGTTTTGTTTTCAACTTTTTTAAAAAATTGAAAAAAAAACCATTTTTTACTTAGTATTAAACACTTCAATTCCGCTTGGAAATAATGGAGAAAATGGAAAGTTTGTGCACATTTTTAAAACAAAACAATTTGAGTGAATGTAATTTAAAGAAAACGGAGAGGTCTCGATGCAAAATTTCAATAATATAAGAGAGTTTGACACATTTTACCAATAAAGATATCAAAATTGGATACGAAGATGAAACGCGATACATACCACGATTTCTTTATAATACTGATAAAATGATATTTCTTAATAACCAAAATGGTAATGTGAGTATCATATTCTTTAATTAACATCATTTGACAGTAATGATGTAGTTGATCTTACGTAATTCATTTAATATACGTGAAAGTCATACTATGACTTTAGGGTGCGTGTGATGTGTAAATTTATCACTATGATATTCGAAAGGATTTGAGTTGTTATGTACTTACATTATTGATATGTTTAAATAATAATAAAATAGACGAATTAAAAATTTGTTAAATAATATTAATGAAAATGTTCAAGTATAATTAAACTCATCTGAGATTATCTAACATATAAACTATCTTAAAAATGCTATTAAACATATATTAAAAATTAATATATATCTTCTATGTGATTACTTAATTTTAAACTTAATTAACTGGGTGTGCAATATTATTCATCATCATATGCGATACGTCACAATCCTCACAGTCTATTATTGACTTGATAATTACTGTATCAAAAATTCAATTACATATCTATATATAATTTCATGGAATAATATTATTTCGAATACCTGATATTACACTAGCTTAAGTTGGAAATTTTTTCTTCAAATAGAGAACTAAAAAGTTCGATTGTTATTTTATTTTATTTTTAGAGCTCAAATTTTATATATTGCATGAACTAAGAAAATTCAAACAAATTTCATTATAAGTATTTGCTTATTTTGTATATTAGTTTTTGTTAGTTATTAATTTTAGACAAAATTTATAATACTAATTCATTGTATACACATTCAAGATGAATATTATTTCCTTAAACAACACATCAAATGATATAATATAGTGTCTACTACAACTCTATAATAATAATTGATGAATTTGCCGCTTTACAATAAAAGCTGACAAAAAATAAAATAAAATTAGTCCATTTTAATTCATGTGAAAAAACAAAATCAGTAAAGAGTTCGTATATTTTAAGGTAATTTGGTGTCTACATAGATGTACACGTGTTTGTCTCTGGTTGCCATGTCAGATTCAATTATCCGAAATTTGAAAATCATATGGAAAAAAACAAGGGTTAAGTTCATGTTATTAAAACTACATTTTTTTAAAACGTGTGAAAACCAAAAACACCCCAAAGTTTGTGTATTTTAAGACAATTAACCCAAGATTTTGCACCGGAAAACTTCAATATCTCATCATCTCAAGTTGGTTACAAACAAAATACTTTATGCTAAAGGGGATATACAAGAGCAATAGTTGTAAACTCTGTGTTGTAGATATGTGTTGATGCCGGCATCCAATAAGCATAGATTGGAGAAGCACCGGTTGCCATTAACATAGGGTGCTCGTGTTCACCATCCATGCGAGTTCTACTGCGGCAGCTGCGAACAACAAATAATTCTCAAGAGTTGGATGTATGACTGGTAAGGCTTTGATCAGTCCTTGCATCCCCGTTGCTTTGCCACCAAATCGAGTTTCTATAGAAACGTCAACTTTGGAGACATCAATGTGTAGTACCCATTGTCTTCCACAGTTGCAGCTACTCAAAATCACCAAAATAAAATAAAAAGGGTGCTCTAGCAAAACCTTACCAAGAGAACAGCAGGCATTCAACGAGCTTACGTGCTTAATTTAAACAGAAACGATGCTCCTGAATCGACTAAAAGTCAAGGGGGCCTGTCTTAGAAGTCCCAGAACAACTGCCAGAAGAAGCATAAGAACTTCCACTTGAACCATCGACAGGAGCTTGGTTCAGACATTCCAAAATTAAGGATCTTCGTTTCTGCAGTTTCATCGAGAATGTGGTAGCCTCCAGAATTGCAGGGACCTAACATTGTTTTAGATAAGTTCAGATGCTTAGTTATGATAGAAAACAATAAGTGAGCTAGACGAATAGAGCATAATTCATAAAAGCAAATATACAACTCTAAGTATCACTTTTAATTTTTGATAGATGATCAATATATGACGCAGCTTTCATTTCTTTTCCTTTTCTTATTGGGGTGTTGAGGGGTGGGGGTGGCATGGAATTTTCACAATGGAGAATTCACATATGTAAATTCTAGTTTCAAATAGTAGTGTGTCTGTATAAATAAAAAAAATAAGAAACAGCATCAAGCTATAGCTACCAAACCATAAATACCTGGGTGTTGATACGTGCAACTTTGTGCACGCTAAGAAGTCCAACCATATCCTGATATCCTGTAAGAAGTTTAGCCAGTTCTTTGTCTTCGTCTGATTGAAGCATAAATTGTAAGTTCCGTGTCTTAATACGCAACTGCGCATAAGTATATATGATGCATGAAAAACAGGAAACGAACAATAAACACCTGGAATCGCTTTGACAGAAACTAAGGTGTCAGCCAAATGTTGCAGCCTTATCGAGAAGGTTGTTGAAACGAGAGAAGGTGGAAATGTTACGACAGCTACTGCATTTGACAATCTCACAACACTTTTCAAGGATCTAACAAAAGAAAGCATTTCCCATTCCTATGAAAAAAGTGTATGATCCTTTAGCAGAAGATATTTGCATTTGTTTTGTTGCTTGAACAAATATCAAAATAGAAGATTCAAAACAATGTAGACAGTTACTCTGTTGGAATATTCACACTGCGGCGAACACAGTGACTGAATAGCAATACGGCCACCTGTTATGTTTCCACTCCTCCTGAAAATAGATAAAACCAATATGATAATAAAAATAAGATCCAGGAACCAACAAAATGATCGGTTTATTTATGTAGTCGATTTGTTAACTTCGATTTGATCATTGCCATCCCTTTTGCATATGTCCTCCATGGCACAATGCAGCAAAAGCATGGTCTTTATGCTTAATAATCTATCATGTCGTAGAAGAGTGTATAGAAGTGCAAATACTATGTGAAACTTTTGAGTTGTACTTTATTAACCTTTACAGACAAGTATTAAACAGCCGCCCAACACAATTGCATAGTCGGAATACAGTTATTTTATATTGATATAATTTGAACACAAAACCTAATGTCCTTTATACATCCCAAATTCTTCCTCAAAAAGTAAAATATACTAATTTCATACTCACACATTAAATACTTTGAATTATTAAATTAAATTAATTTTATAAGAAACTAATGTGTGAAGGCTTTTCAAGTATATGTGATGAGCAAAGGAATTGATACTTGACCTACTCATACAGTCATACATAAGGACTTTTATGGGTAGCTTTAGTTGAAGGCATGAATGCCAAATGAATTACCGATCAGCTTGAGATAAGAAGCTCGAACATCGTTCATGAAATGCTCCAAGATCAGCAGATTCTTTAAGGCTAACACAATCAATCTGCTGTCCAGTAAAGAAGTACCTCTCTAAGGGCTTCCGCAAATCAAAATCATTACAGTACTCTGACTTTCCATCTGTTTATCAAGCATATTAAACCATTTTTAGACAGGAAATATTAATATTTCATTGCTAGCAAGAAATCGGTCAAAGAAGCCAGGCTAAAGGGTCTATTGGGAGAACAAATGTGAGAGAGAGAGAGAAAATTTAGTACACATATAAGTCACATTCATCGAATCAGGAAATATTGAGTAGTAACAATCTTCTACAGGATCTCACAGAAAATGACAACATGAGAGCAGCTCAACTTAAAGAAAATACTTAATCATCTTTAACAACTAACAAACATCATTGTAAATACCAAATAATGGAGGACAAAAATGGCTAAGAAGGAAATTA
This sequence comes from Perilla frutescens, assembly GCA_026008535.1. Lineage (NCBI taxonomy): Eukaryota > Viridiplantae > Streptophyta > Magnoliopsida > Lamiales > Lamiaceae > Perilla > Perilla frutescens. Next base: position 72,060,617 of record BRKX01000001.1, read on the forward strand.
TGGAATAACTAATAAATGAATATCACCACAACAGCAGTGGCAAACAAGAAGAAAAGGCAATATCAAAGACATAAAACTGTTAAGTATGAGAACTTTACCTCTCTGAGAATCTGAACTTTGCTCCCCAAAATATTTCTTGTATTGCCAAGCAATTCTCAGCCCCTTCTCCTGTAATTCAAAATGTGCTTTCTTTCAACACCCACAAGACCACAACTCTAAGTGAAAAACTACAAAGGCACTCACGTTCAACAACTAGAAAAGACGGGGATAGGTACCTGCTCCGTCTCATGGACACGAGATTTCTCGTCCTTTGACACCATCGGATTAGGCAAGGTGCCAAGAAACCCTCTTGGATCATTCGCAGGACTTGCATAGATAAGAGCCTGATGGTGAACCAACCCCTGAGACATAAAATTTCTCAACAACAACATATGATGGGGTGCCTCCGGGTCTTCCATAACCATCACTAGACTTCCCAATGCAAACCCACCTCCAAGAATCTCTGTCAAGATTAAAAAAAAAAAAATCTCACATAGTTCATATAAAAATCTACACGAGCTCATAAAAACAAAATCAGAGCATGAAGAAACGTTTATTTGAAATTACTATCGAGGTCAGAAATGCCAGATGAAATGAACATGGTCCCATTTGGACCATGCTTAAGCCCAGGAATGCTTGAAACTGGACTTGATGCTGCAGCAGTATTCCTCGAGAAGCTGGCGGTCCGAGGTTTATTAGCAGTCATTGCCATCACTGAACCTAGCACTACTAAAACCACAACTGCACAAATATGAAACAAATTAAATGTGAAGTGATTACAAGTCTATTCCTGATACAGAAAAACAATCAAATGAATATAAACTTAGAGAAACCATCATAGCGAGGCATTTCATCGAACACGTGGTGTGTATCTAGAAATTGCGAAAATAATTTGAGAATCGAACCAAACCTTTCAATCAGTAGAACGGTCCCGCAATTTCCCAATTCAGACAATTTTGAGAATCTGGGCTCCTGCGTATGGATGGCCGGAGATGTTTTCCGGTGAATTATTTCCCAATTCAGTCAATTATTTATTCCCTCGTAATCAATTAATCATATTGCTTTAATTCAGTCAATTTTTTTTCTTTAGTTTATTTAATTCCTCTCACTTAATGGATCCGTTAAGTATCACATATTTTTTCAACTTATTTATTTATTTTGATTCATTTCCTTTTCACGTTTATTATTTACTCAATTTTTGTGTGTGAAAAAATAGTATAAATTACACTTTAATATCTATATTTTGAATTATTTTTTAAAAATAATTTATTTTTTTAAAATTAATAAATAAGTATTTATTTTATCAAAAATTTTATAAATTTAGCATTTGATCGATATTACGGTCCGAAAATCCTACGCAATTTAGTGTATTTTAAGATTTCTTGATTTGATTATTTTTTTATACGGCCATGTGTGTATATATATATCTGAAATATGCTATGATAGAAATATTATAATGCAATAAATTGATCAAATATTATAATCTGCTATGATTTTTGGACCGTAAAGTTGATTGAATGTTAAATTTGTATTTTTTTTTGAAAAAATGGGTACTATATTTGTTAATTTTGAAAAAGTGGGTTATAATTGAAAAATAATACAAAGTGTAGATATCAAAGTGTAATTTACCTGAAAAATATCCGTTCATGTGAAAAGTGTTCCTCCCTCCGTCCCATTCATATAAGTTTTTTTTCCATTTCCAATGTTCAATAGGCCAATATATAGTTGATTTCTATATATATTTAGCTAATTCACTAACGTATACTTTATTTAATATATTTACATACAACATTAATTTATTGTCAAAAAAACAGATATAATCATATTCAAAATTTTACTTTATAATTGTCTTTTCTAATAATTTTCTTAATTTTAGTGAAAAATCCAATCAACCTACCACAACCGCAGCATCTGTTAAAGTGTTAACAAATAGTTCAACCGACTCAGCCCATTTTTTGGGCCAATAAAACAATGGGCAAAAGCCCAGCCCAAAATAGGCTAAAAAATAAACTTGCAATAATCGCGATTCTTACACACGCTTTCACGTTTGATACCAAGGTTTTTTTTTGGCCTTTTTCAGCAACATTGGAGGGGAGTGAATGAACGAAGCGCCCGCTAAAATTTTACATTCGCCCAAAAATTTCAAAAATTCGGCTCCAAATGTACCCGCCTTTTCACCCAAAAATTTGCCCTAAATTTCTCCAATTTCAATTTCCAACTCATTTTGCACTCAAGATTCCGGATATCTACGCTGCGAACTCTCCCACTTTTTATTTTGCTTCAAGCTGCTCCCAGCTATTGAAGTTCAGTGTGTATATGCGCTCGGTTTTTTAGGGTTTTGTGAAATCTTGAGGACTTCCATGGCTACAGCAAAGGAAAAGGTTGATGGGAGCGAGAAGCAAGAGGAAGAGGCGAACCCTATTGAAGTTGAAGAGGAAGGCCTAAAAGAAGACGCAGAGGGAGCGGGAGAAGAGGAAGTGAAGGAGGATAGGGAAGATGAGGAATTGAGTGGGGAAAATGAAGAGGCCAAGATGGATGAGGACGAAGGAAAGAAAATTGAGGGGGAAGAGAGTGAGAAAAAAAGGGAGAGTGTGAAGAAGAGATCTAGAAAAGGTGAGACTGGGGAGTTAGAATCGCCCAGGACACCGGGAAGTGAGAGGCCGACGAGGGAGAGGAAAACAGTAGAAAGATTCGTGGTGGGGCCGACTCCGAGGGCTTCGGCTAGCAAGACTTTATCGATTGAGAAGGTACACTTTTTTTTTTTTTTTTTTTATTGTTGATAGGTAATTACAGCTTGTACAGTTCATACCTTATGATTGTTTGTTGGCTTTAGGGAATGGTGAGAAGAATGGACGGGAACCTTTTAATGGTTTTGATATAAATACATGTAAAATGTTTATTCAATATGATGCGGAGTGAAAAGACTTGGGGGTATGTAAATCAAGATTTTGTGAAGCAAAATGTAGAAGACTGAGAAGGTTCTGATTGTCTTAGTAAATACGTAGAAGACTGAGAAGGTTCTGATTGTCTTAGTAAATATTTTCTTTTGACTTTGTGGCCAGTTAATATGAATCTCATTGTTCTGTGTAGTGTAATATGTTTAATACGTTTTATGGGCAAATCGAGATTGAAATAGTACTAGTAAAAATATTTCTATTGTTCATTGGTTTATTGATCTCAACTTATTTTCTGAAAACAAATGAAGAGCTTGTGTGACCCAAAATTGCAGGTGAGAAGGTTTTGTTGAGTTTTCACATAGACTTGGTGGAAATATATACTTGGGGATAACATACATATGGGTTTTAGTTTGTGGTGGTATAAAATTAATAGTTGTGTGTAAATGGGAGGAATTTTGTGTTGGTGGAGATGGAAAGTTAAAGAATATTTGAATAGTTTCTTTTGTTTGTACTTGGGTGAACAGTCAGAAATTGCATTTTGGTTGCCTTTTTTGCATTGTAGAAGAACTTTACTCTGTTATTACATGAAATTTCATTGTTGAACCCTAAAATACCATCCACTTGTCAAAGAGAATTGGCTCCTTTAGTCTCACTAATGTAATATAAGACACAATGAATCAATAGTGCGTTGCATTTTTCGGGTTCTTTGGAAATTCTGACCATTGACTGTTGATTATGATGGCAGGGTCAAGGGACACAGCTTAAGGACATCCCAAATGGTATGATTTTTCTTTTTGGCTCCTGAATCTGCATTTTTGTCTATTAGGTCAAGTATGAAAGTTGGATAATCCAGTAGGAGAATCTGTTCATTTGGTTTTTGATTCAGCTGGTATCTTGAATTTGCTTGCTAGATCATGCTCTTCACTTCTGTTTCCATGGTTGCTTAATTTGTTGGTGCGTGTTTGTTGATTTTGACCGGTTTATACACTTAGACTTTCTGGAAGGAAGATTGAGATATTTCTATCAGTTATGCAAGTCTCACTTACCTACATAAATTTTACAGGTCAAAGAAGCTTGTAAGTATTGTTAATAGTTCACCCTATACAATGTTGGAAATCATTGTACTGGAAGGAATTTCTTTTCATTCATCATATGTTTCTACATGGTTTCGTCTTTCAGTTTTCATGTACGACATGTTCTATTAAATATTATCATAGCTTGAGAAAGCCACTAATACATGATATGTAAGATATCTACTGTAGTTCAAATGTAGTGCTTGCTTTGTTCATAGCTTAACATGAAAAGGTTTATCCTCCATGCCCTTTGTATTGCTGGTGTCTCTTGATACATCACTGGTGAGATTCCTCTGAGAAAATGAGCCCCTTTCATGTTTACATTTTGCAGTGGCTTTCAAGTTGTCCAAGAGAAAAGCTGATGAGAACCTGCAGCTTCTCCACGCTATTCTTTTTGGAAAGAAATCCAAGGTTTCTTTCTGTCTCTACTTTTCAAATGAACATTTTGCCTTTTTGGTTCTAAGCATTTCAGGAATTTTATTGTGATGCCTTTTTTAATTTTATATAATTTCCAGGTGCACTCACTGAAGAAAAATATAAGCCTCTTTTCTGGTTTTGTATGGGTTGAGAATGAGGTAACCTTCTTTTCGTCTTTTCTTCTAATGAGTTGGGTGAGTCAACACTCATGGTTCTTTTTCAATATTTTCTCTCTCCTTCTGAAGTGTTGAATTTTGGTAAAAAAAAATACAAACAAAAAAGTCTTAATACAAGCTGAGTGGTAGTTTGTAGTGTTTGCATTCAAGATTCGGAATTTCTTTCTGTCAACTGATACCAACTGTGTGGTTAGAAATTTTGTCAATAAATGTCCTATTGCTTATGTAATGCTGTTTTTGTGATTTCCAAATGACACAGCCATAGGGCATTTACTTACAAGTCGGAGTACACTTCTAAAAAGTAAAAATGCAACCTAAAACCATTAGTGATCACTATTTGGTTCCTGGAAACCTTGCTGTTCTACTAAGAAAATCAATTGCAGTAACTATTGAAAAGATAGGAGAGTACAAAAGAGGATATCGGAAACTGAAGAGAATATTGAGGAGAGTTTGATGTCTGGTCATTATATGTTATCACTTTGTGAATTACAATCATATGTCTGCGTAGAAAATGAGTGAAGTGATTCTCAACCTAATTAATAGAAATTCTATAATATACTTTACAAACAGAACTGTATTGCCTAATGGAGTAAAGGAAACTTAATAAATACATAACTTACAACTAAGAATGGCAAAATATATGGTGTAAAGTGTAAACACAGCAATATTCTCTAAGGTAACAGAAGCATGTGTACAGAATATTGGATGAAGGGGATGGCTGTTGGTTGTTGTGCCTGTCATCCAGTAAGTGCTCTGTAGTTTTTAAAGTGCTTCTGCTCCTGGACATATATAAAATAAATAGAAACATAACATGTTTGTTGTCTACAAGCTTATCAGTGAAGCCAGTCCATGTGAAGAAATGCTGCTTAAATTATTGTCTATTGGTTTATCTGAATTTATAATTGTCATTGATGTTTCCTTCAGGAAAAGCAAAGGGCAAAAGTCAAGGATAAACTTGAGAAATGTGTTAAAGAAAAATTATTGGATTTCTGTGACGTTCTTAATATCCCAGTGCACAAAGCTACTACGAAGAAGGTAATATCTTATGATATCCTGTTACAGAATTTCTAAAACATCCATTCATCTAATTGTTATCAATTCTATCATTTAGGAGGAACTTTCTACAAAGTTGTTGGAGTTCTTGGAATCTCCACATGCTACAACAGATAGCTTGCTTGCTGACAAGGAGAAGGTAACTCTGTCTCACTTTGTTCTTGTATGTTGTTGCATGTTATGCTTGGATTTCAATCCACATGATTAAGCATTTTAGCCGTTAACTAATTTTTTTCATGACAACACGTCATCTGAAGGGTAAGAAGCGGAAGAGTAAGGCCTCAACTAGCAAAAGTCTGAGTTCTTCTAATGCAACTGCAGGAAAATCTAAAAAGGTTTGACTCTCTCTCTTTCTACTTTGCAGGGATATCTTGATTCATAATTTTGGAATGAAAAGTTCAGGATAATTAGACTGATTGATTATGTACTACTCTACTAGTTTTGTAATCTTCCTGTTAGCACTTCTGATGATTTGATCATGAGTAAAAACATCTTTAAATTACTGTTGTGTCCAACCTAAGATGCAAATAATTTTACTGATTTAAGGTTATATACCAATGTTTTTCAACCCCCACAGCGTGTCTCACAGTATTTTTCTAGTGTGGTTTGCCTCTTCACACTTGTTTGCCGGCTATTTTACAAAAGTGGGGTTTATCCAGAGTGCACCCTCGGGTGGAGGTTGTGGGTTTCCCTTCACTAAAAAGATTGGAATAATTACATGATATGATGGGCTGAAATAACAACCTGCCTTAAATAATGTTGCTTGGCTTGCTTGCTTGGGGTGATGTATTTATTCATTTTGTTTCTGGGGGCTGTGGGTTGTTACGGGTGGTAAAAGATGGTTATGTGCTGTACTTCTGAGGTTTGGCTCTTGTGTTTTCAGTAATGTGCCTTACTGACAGCTTGCTAATCCAAGAAGTACATAATCAATAAATTCTCATTGTTGCTGCCATGGTATCCTTCTGCACATACTTTGTTTTGCTACTTTTCATTGCTCTGATCTGACATGTAGAAACAAAAGTTGGATGCTGAATCTGCGAAGAAGCCAAAGCATTCTACAGAAGAAGAGGAGGAAGACAACAAAAGTGAATCTTCACAAAGTGAAGAAGATCATGATGATGATAGCACAGTTCATGAAGCAGAAGGTGATCAGGAAGAACTTCACTCAGAAGAAGGGACAGATGAAGATGAACCTGAAAAGCATATGGTTATTGAGAAAAGTTCTAAGAAAAGCGGAAAAAAAGATACTGAGAAGGCTGAGTTGAAGTCCAAGTCTGCTGGTAAAGGAAGCCATGAAAAAACTTCAAATTCTGTTAAATCTACTAAAAAATCTTCCGGTTCAATATCAAAGAAAGAAGCTGAACCTAAGCGTAAAGCTAAGACACCCTTGAGTAAGAAGAAAAAGGATGATGAGGAAAGTGAGGAGGACAAGGAAGTCCCGACAAAGGCTACATCCTCAAGCAAGAAAAAGTCAAGCAAATCTTCAGAAAAGGAACAAGGTATATTTTCTAATAATAGACTTGAATTTTTGCTTGCCTCCCCTTAAAAATGACTACTATGAGTATGACAACTCATCTCCATGTTTTATAATTTTATAACCCTTCTAAGTTTACTTTGTTGGAAAACTCAAAAGGATTTGTCCTTGGATTTTTAGAATTTAAAACTACATACATTGTAACTTTGTTAATGAGTCATTGTACTTTTAGGTCATAGTAATGTTTACTATATGTTGTAAATGGTCTATTTGCAATATTTATTTGGTTAAGTCACGTCTTGCAATGCATCCATAGTAGAAGGACATCACCTTAATTCTTTATATAATTTTATATGCATGTTCCCTTGTTGCCTGATGGGGATCAGGATGGTCAATGTTTAGACATTTCAGCTATTGTTTATTTCTTGTTTTGTTTGCTTTTGGCATGTATGCACACTAAATCATTAGCTGCATACATTCAGTTGTAATCGCGTCGGCTGTAAGTCTTTCGTTTCTTCTTTTGAGCATGGTTAACTATAAAAAACTGGAGAATGTAGAGAATGGATAATTCAGTCTCATGTTTACTTAACTGAGCATTTCCAACATGGCAGGGAAAGGAAAAAGTGCGAAAGCAGCTGAAAAACAGCCCAGCAGAGAAGAAATGCATGCCGTAGTAGCAGATATGCTGAAGGAAGTAGATTTTAACACAGTAAGTATAATAATTCTAGTCATATCAGTGCAGGTTGCTAATATTTGATCACTTACAATTTCATCGTATTCTTAATATGCAGGCAACATTATCCGACATTCTAAAACAGCTTGGTATGCACACATATTTTTTCATTTGCTATAAAACCCCGTGACAATTTCTGGTTCGGGTTTTAACTGTTTCTAATGTTGGTAACAATCAGGGAAGCACTTTGGGGTAGATCTGATGCATAGGAAAGCAGAAGTTAAAGAAATAATTACTGAAGTAATAGAAAGCATGTCTGATGATGAAGATGCTGAGGAGGCTGACTCTGGAGACGAGTCAGGAAAAGATGGAGAAGAGTCGGGAAAAGATGGAGATGATGAATGATTAGTGTGAAGAACTACTGGAAGACGGGCTTTCCCCGATGGTTGGTGGTCCACAACATTAATGGGGTTTGATCACCTCTGTTGCATGAGCAAATGAGTAATCTACCATTGGATCTTGCGAATTGCAGTAGATGGGGTTAAAAGCTAAAACCATAACTTAGGGGGGCTAATGCTAAACTTGTTAACTTCTTGCTTATTTAGGTAGCGTTTGTTTATTTTAATTTTTTTGTCTCCTCTGTACCTGTATTTACTTATGTAAAATTAGATTGAAAATTTTTAGAGAAGTTATATTATATGCAGAAATTTGAAAGAAATTGATTGTAATAAATGTTGAAGTACTGTTAAAGACATTTTTGTGCCATCAGTAGTTGTTTTTCATGTAAATTATCTAGCATGATTTTTTTTTCTTATATATTCTTATATGTTGATGTTTTCATCCTTTGAATTTGTGTTTTTTTTTTTACAATCATATTCGTCATTTTTTTTTTTTTTGTCTATTATTTTTGTATGTTTATACAGTTTCTTTTTTTGGACCAAGTTTGTTTACGTGGAATATTATTTATATGCGAGTTAGTTAATTGATTTTTTTTTCTCTTATTTCATTTAGTAAAACATCATTGTTTTCTCTTATTTCATTTAGTAAAACATCATTGTTTTGACACTAAATTAAATAGAAAAGAACACCGCCATCTATTGACATAAATAATTGGATATAATAACACTAATAAAATAAAACTTAATAAGAAAATTTCTAAAGTTGATTAATTGATATTAAAATCGTTTGGTTATAGGGCCTTGCCGATCAATAATAAAGATAAATTAAATTAAAATAGATTTTTTTGAAATACTAATTGCATTAATGAGAAAAATAAAATAAAAACCATGCAATATTCAAATTTCAGAGTATTAAAATGGACAAAAGCCTTAGCCACAACATAAATAAATAAAATCCCAAACCTGGATTTTAACATGATAACTAATAAGTTCAAGGCCCAAAATGCAATTTTCTTATTCAATAACAATATTTCCTTTCTCTCTCCACCTTCACCCTCTCTCCCTCTTCCTCCATTCTCACTCTCTCTGCACTCCCCACCCCCACAGCGCCGCCGCCGATCGTCGCAGCAGTTGCCGTCGTCTGCATTTTTCTAAATTTCATAACCATACGGTAATCCTCACTCCAATTTCTTTGCATATTTTATAATTTCAATTCTTCGAAGATTAATTAGCGATGAAATGATAAACCCTTTGTATATTCACTGTAGTCGGAAGTGTTCGTTTTTTAAATGTTCAATTCCTCGACTGACGACGCTTCTTTCCCAGTCACAAGAGTAATATCTTAGTTTGAATGTTCGTTTTTGTTATGGTAATGCGATGCTAGCGATCGTAAATCAGGAAAATTGAATTTGAAATTAAATAAGGGAATCAAGACCTAGTTCTCGTTTGAAATTAAATTTCTGTTGATGATGAGGGGGAGGTCTATTCAGTGAACAAGAATACACAAACATTTTCTGTATATTTGTTTTTTGTAAAATTTTATATTTTTCTTGTTTCAGATTTCTGTATGCTTTCATTTTTCTGTATCCCTATATTAAATACATTTTTCCAAAGAATAATTGAGTCCTGAGACATTTTGTAATGTAAATTTAGTATGATGTGAAGTTAGCAGGTTGATATTGCCAGTGTTCATACATATAGTTTGGTAGACATCTCAATATACTACGTTTCGATTTGAATGCTGATTGAAGACGTCAATATGGAAAATGTGTAAACCTTGAAGCTACAGGGCAGAGCTTTATAGAGTATTGGATGAATTGTTTGGATTGTTTGCGCGTGACATGTTAATGATTCGCTTTCTGATATTTCATGTGTTTTTAGTAGAAATCCTCTGCATCGTGTGTCAATTCCCTGAGAAGAGTAACTCATTTCAACATAAATGAATATTTTTCCAGATTAGGGAGCTGAGATAGTTGGAAAGAAAAGATGCCTCTTTATGACTGCATGCTTCTATTGAAACCCACTGTATCGAGGGAGGCCCTTATGGATTTGGTTGTTCGGGTGGGAAAGCATGTTTACAGAAGAAATGGAGTAATGACTGATGTGAAGTCCTTGGGAACTGTTCAATTGGGCTATGGAATAAGGAAACTCGATGGACGGTATTATCAGGTTTGTTCTGTTCACCTTCAACATAGTTTCACTGACTAGACTTTCAGTCGAAAATTGTAGATGTGGCAACCGAAGCACGTGTGTGTTGTTTAACTTGTGTCATGTCATCAACCAGAACTGTCATTGGTGAACCGTATTGAAAAAGATTGGAAGTCTGCAAAAAACATTGATCATATCAAAAGTTCAATGTAAACTAATTGAAAGTTCATGATATTTATAGTATTTAACCCTAAGAATTTCATGCTATGCTATCATTTAGATATTTTACTTTACATATTAATCTGATATGTCAGATTAGCGTGCATAATTTGCTTGAATTATACACTAAGTTCTAAGTTGACTATACATCATTTGGCAATTCTGTCACTGGCTTGTGTTCTTCCTGCATCCCCTTTATTTATGTGGCATTGTAAAATTACTATGGTGATTCTGGACAGCACGAACGAATAATTCACATATACCATGTTGTTCGTGCCTAGTTTAATGATGCATGATAAACAGGTCTCTTTCAGTTGCTATTACTTTAAATCCTATCATATCTTAAGCTTTTTTTAATGTGCAAAGAAGCTGGCTTTTGAGCTTTTCTAATCCCTTCGTTATTGGCTTTCGATGGGCCCTGCACCTCTGCTAATCGAGCTGCTTCTTCCCAGTATAAGACATTTTATGATATTCAAATTATTTACTGCATACATACGTGCATTGAACCTGTCAGTGAAATATTCATCGGTGAGAGAAAGGGAGAATAATCGGTAAATCATGCAGGGCCAACTGATGCAGATGACGATGATGACACCGCCCAGCATCAACTCTGAGCTGTCCTACCTGAACAAGGAGGACCGGTTGCTTCGTTGGCTTTTGATTAAACATCGTGGCACAAAACCTGAAGATGAAATCGGGAGTGAGCTGAGGGATTTCAGGGCTGTTCTCCATGATGGTAGCAAGATTGAAGAGGAGGACGATGACTACGATGATGATGATGATGATGACGAGGTTGGAGGTGATGCTCAACAATCGGAACCAGACGTATGATATGTGGAAATGGCTCGTCATTGGAATTTTCCGTCTCTCTTTGGTGTGATTTTTATGTGTGGTACTGCAGAAATCTGTATTTCGAGCAAATGAAATATGCTGTCGTTTTTCAGTATATCGTTGTAGTCCAAATATTGGTGATCATGCTGCAATTTGTAGTTCTGTAGCTTGACTGCTGTGGATCACAGGGAGATGTGAAAAAAGTGATTCCTGGGATTTTGCTATTACCGAAATAATTTTGTTTTCGTTTATTCAATTTTCTTCACATGTTTTAGAGAGAGAAAAGGTGCTTTCATGCCTCTCAATGATCGCCTTAGGAGCAAGTTAGTTTGAGAATTAAAGTCCCATTTTGATTTACAATAATTTACATACTAACACACATTAGCTCACCCTCTCCCCTCACGGCATGACTAATTATTTAAAGACTTGTATGCTTTGATGATATACAATTAGATAGACACATATAATTTAATAGATATAAGAGTAAATAAATCATATCTTGTCTTTTTAGATGTAATACATATAACACACCCTTTGTATAAGCACTCAAATATTATTTATCAATCAAAATGTTTATATGATATAATTGAATAATTACCAATTAACCCTCACCCATCAAACTAAACAAAGCTCGTAAATTGTTGGATGATTGTGGAAAATATTAAAATAGCCCATTGTTTGATTTATGGATTTATTATTGTAGGGTCCACCAACAATTTATAAATTGACATACAACTCATCAAGCTGATGTGATGAGTAAATAACTCACTTGTCTCTTACTTCTCCCTACCAAATCTCTCTCTCTCTCTCTCTCTCACAACACACACTTGATCTAAGCAAAAGAATCAAGAGAAGTAAGAATATGATGGATGAGGATATGGAAAGCTTGAGAGATGTGCCAACAATCAATCTCTCTCTCCTACGCCAAAATTCTCACACCAGATTTCTACTTATCAAGAAAATCCGTCAAGCTTGCCACACACACGGATTTTTCCATGTAATTTCATTCATATTTTTCCCCCATTTCTTTCTTTTATGTTTTCTTGTATTAATATTTAATATAAGTATATATATATATAATATATATATATATATATAATTTCATCCTTTTTTTTTCTTCCATTGCAGGTAATTAATCATGGCATTCACGATTCAGTGATTGAAGATGCTTTAAATGTGAATGCAAAATTCTTTGAGATGCCAAAAGCAGAGAAAGAAGAGCTTATTTCAGATGATATATACAAAGTGGCAAGATTTGGGCATTTAAATGTTGGAGATTATTCAAGGGATTTGCTCAAGCTTTATGCCCATCCACTCGAAGAATTTGTCTCATATTGGCCAACTTCTCCTCTTGACTATAGGTATGATTTTATTTATTTTGACTCTCCAGAATTTGAATTATTTTGATATAAAAATTAGAGTATAGAAAATAATTAATTACATGAATTATTTGACTAAATTTTATGAATTATATATATCCCCTAAAAGATTAGCACAAAATTGACGCGCGAGATCATCTATCGAGTCAAAATCTAAATCTGTGTTACTGCTCAATATACGGATCCAAATATAATTGATATTCAGCTACAACTATAATTTTGTTAGTTGATTGTATTTGGATTTAAATATTGATCGTCTTATAAATTTACAGTCTCATACAAAATTCCCACAAGATACAAGATGCTTTGAAAAATAAAAAAGTGAGTAGATATGTTAATTACTTTGAATTGAACATTTGTCTAATGAATTAAATAATTGTAAAGAACAATTATCTTTTCTTGAATAAAGTGACATCAGTTGCCCAGATCATGATATCTCAACATATTAAGAAGACCAAATATATACTTATGTCCCGAACTTTGACCTTTTTTCTAAAAATGTCCCGAACTTCAAATAATACTAAAATATGTCCTGAACTTTGACATTTTTTTTAAAAATATCTTGAACTTCAAATAATAACAAAAATGTCCTGAACTTTCCACTTTTTTGTAAAAATGTCATAGGATTTAATTTTCAGTTTTGGATTAATGATGAAGCATACCAGAGTCCAGCGTGTCAAAGTGAAATAGATTTTTTTAAAATCTCATTCTGTTCAGATTGAGATTTTGGGAAGAATAAAAAGAAATCATTTAATTTTTTTTTTCCATCAGGATTGAGAATTTCGAAATGAATGAAAATAAATCATTTTTCCTCTTCAAATTGGATTGGTATAAGACATTTGTTGGAATGAACAAATTACAGTTTTGAAGATGAAAACGGAAAATAATGCCGTCATTATTTATTTATTTAAAAAAAAATTATGAATTCCATGTCACTTTGACATGTTAGATTTCGGTATGCCTCGTCACTAATCCACCGTCGAAAATTGAATCCCATGACATTTTTGGAAAAAAAAATGGAAAGTTCAGGACATTTTTTTTGAATTTTTTTAAGTTCGGGTCATTTTTAGACAAGGGTCAAAGTTCATGATATTTTTAGAAAAAAATTCAAAGCTCAGAACATATTTTGATATTATTTAAAGTTCGGGACATTTTTAAAAAAAGTGTCAAAGTTCAGGACATAAGTATACATTTGGCCTATTAAGAAATAAAATGTGTCACGAGGGTATTTGTCAAAGTGGCTAGAATTTTTTTATTTTTTTTTTAAATTAGTGATTACAAGTATTTTTTTTATTAAGTCAAAATAGCTATTTAGAAATTCGCTTCTAAACCACCCAAATGTTTACTTTGTTGAACTCTATAGATGTAGATATAGATATACATGACGGGATGAAATCCTCTATTCCAGATTTGGTGCTCCAACCCGTATTCCACGATCGATTTAACAAGTTTAATCATGGATATTATATAAATAAAATTAATTATAACATAATTGACCTAGTCACATCTATCAACAAAAGATTGAAATTTTAAAAATTATAAATCATATTTTTAAAACAATTAACCATAATAATCATTTCTTTGAAAATTAAATACTAAAAAACTGATTATAAATCCTAATTGGGAGGGGTGAACCCTAAAAACAATCATAAAATTAAACTAAAATATAATAAATTAAAATTGACGAAGAAGTCGAAGAAAACGTCATAAATTTGATCGTGAAACATGGGGTTGGAACACCAAATCTGGAATAGAGGATCTCATCCGATACGTGACCAGATAGATATTTCTATTTATCGTAAAATCAATACATAATAACTAATGATTCAAACTACAATAGTTGATAACATAATCGAGTAATTGATTTATTTTGATTAAATATGGATTATAAATTTCAATAAAAAGTATTATCATGTACAATCAAAGTCACAAAAACAATCAGAACCATCGCAATGTGGTTTGGGATTCTTGAAAGTGGGATTGAAAAATGCATAAGTATTGCAACTTGAGACGCATTCCTGCTGGTCATTGCACATACCCACACGTTTCGTGCATTTCAGCTCACCTATTTCTTTTCCAACAATATTATCTGCAGCTCCCACATTTGCTATATCCAAACCTATATATACACACGCATAGTTAGATAATAGAATGAAAAAAAAAAAAACCGTTGGAAGACGGGTTAAGATTCGGATCCAATGACACGCGCGCGCACATGTAATTTTTATTGTATTTTGACAAATCTAACGAATTTTGAACAAGACTAGCTTCCCCAAAATTGAAACGATTAGCCGAGGAACTTAACACAAAAAAGTTTGCATGAGAAGGTTTTACATATGAAAAATCATAAGACGGGTGTCAAGATTCAGGTCCAAATTAACTCATATTCAAAGACGTATAGGGTGTTAATTCGGATTCAGATTTTAGCTCGACCCGCCACGAAACTCGCTCATCACTTCAAATTAGTGAGAGTATGCCCATATTTTTCTATAATTTTTAGTCCAAATTCAATTTGAAAAGGAAAAATGAAAAACTCCAGTATCAAATTAAAGCCTTAATTTTGATTAGGATTAAGGAACTCTCACCGATAATCGAAAGAAGGGCAAAAAGAAGGAAGAAGGTGCGACAATCCATCTTTAATATAAAATATTAAAATATATAAAGTAGAACAATTGATTTCCTATATGATATTTTCAAACCTCTTTATATAGCACCTAGCTAGTTGGAGTTGCATGTTTATTATATTTGGCAAGTATATATTTAATTAGAACCAAGATTGTGGAAAATTTATTGCAAAATATTTGCTTGGTTACAAATTAATTAGGTAACTGTATTTATAGGCATATCCCGATAACTATTTTCATTCCTTAGCACACTATTTAATTAAATAAAAACATATGTGATTAATGTTTTATATTTGGCTCTTAAATAGGCATTATTACTACTTAAAACTCTAACAAAATAAAATAACAAAATAAAATACGTTTGTTTTACTAATTTTCAATTTTAATTTTCACATTTCCCAATCCTATGTAACATATTTAATCATACATATACAGTGTGACCACTTATTTAAATATTCATCAATTTATTCTGTTCATACAAATATTTACGTTTTAATCTCAACTACAAATTCAAATTGAATTTTTTTTTATCAAATAAACATATTTTCATTTTTCAAACCTATAACTCTAAACACTGTATCATTTAGCTCCGGTGGGATGACCTAGTGGTGGAGTGAGGTTGCTTGGAGACCAAAGGTCACGAGTTCGAATCTCCTCAATACCACATGTCGGGTGTGTGAGTTAAAAAAAACACTATATCATTTATCATAACACATAATCATTACTTTTTTAATATTGAAAGGAAAAAATACTTAGAAGATGAACCTATTCCCATAAAATAATATCATGCACATTTCATTAAATAATATATGAAATAATTCTATTATGAATTCACTAAAACGCCCTTGGAAATGGAGGGGGATGTGGGAGAACTTTGTTATTATATATGTATATAAATCTGAAATATATATACAATAAAAATCCATTTATTTTACATTTTTATGTGACAGCTATAGCCACTCTACAGTAAATTGGTGAACACATAATTATTTTATAAAAATTCCCTATCAGACTTAATTATTTTTCCTCAAACAATAATATTGCAAGAAAACCACAACCTCAAATTTACTTGAGATCATATGAAATTCCTAAAACACCTGAAAACACACCACATTCTATCCTATCAGGGGCAAAATGGGAATTTACTCCACAGAGGCCAGGAAACTATGCATTGAACTGTTTGGAGCCATAATGGAGAGCTTAAACATAGATCAAACACATCTCAAGCAAGATTTTGAACAAGGGATCCAAATTCTTGGCATGAATTTCTATTCTCCGTGCTCGGAATCCGGCACGAAGAAGATCGGTATACCTCCACACACTGATCACAGCATCATCACTCTCCTTCTGCAGAGCTCCCCGGGGCTCCACGTCGTCGACCGAGTCGACGGCCGGTGGAAGAGCCTTGCAGAGGTGAAAGGGTCGTTGCAAGTAATTGTTGGAGATCATTTGGAGGTAATAAGCAATGGCTTCTACAAGAGTGTGTTGCATAGAGCAATTCCTAGTTGTGATAGTGCTAGGTTGTCAATAGCCAATTTGCATAGCCTAGCAATGGATGAGATTGTTGAGCCTGCTGCAGAGCTAGAGAGAGAAGAGAAGCAAAGGAGATATAGAGGGAGTAGCTTGAGGGATTTTCTCAAGCATCTTGCATCTAGAGATGCTAGGAATTTCATTGAGACACTCAAAATAGATGGTGTGGATTCTTGAATTATTGTTTTTTTTGGTTGAATTTTATCTCATATTTGAGTGTTGGTTAACAGTCATAATCTAATAATAAAGCCTCTCTTTCCCTTATTTTTATAGTTAGTTTTGAATGGTGAATGAAATAGTACAATTTGCAATAGAATATATAGAAGATGTGTTAATGTATAAGACTAGTCAATTTACCCAATTTAAAAAAAAACATTCAAAAAATATTCACTTTAACTAAAATGCCAGCAAAAGGGATTACACGAAGATTTTTGCTCATAAATTAAATATATATATATAATATTTAATTTAAATATTTTATTTACTTTTGAATTTCATAAGATTCCAAAACTAAATAAATATATATAAAAATTAATAAAAATATCATATATACTATTTAATTTTTCTCCATCTACAAACCTATCAAAAATCAAATTGATTTTTTTTTTCTCAACTGAGATCATACTAATAAAAGTAAAATGTATCTAATAATAATAAAAAAAGAACATATATGAAGTCGTAATCAACACAAAACATAAATTAATATCATTTAAATTTTGAATAACAAATGAGATTTCTTAAGGTTAGATGTTTTCATTTTTATATTTTTAAACTTATATATATATATTATTAAAAAATTTAAATAATAATATATTCAGTAACTTTAATAAATAAAAATACTTTATTGTATAAGTAGGTCGGCTTGTTAGGTTTCATGGAGCTTTTTTAAAGCTAGCTAAAACATTGACTATTTGCCTATATAGACTTCTTGAGAGAAATGAGCCTAACCTTTTTATTAAATACGTTCGGTCAAACCAAATTCAATGTGAGTCACATCATAAGTTCCTGTTGGATGATCTAATTTATTTCCATCCCTATGCAAGACTCTCTGAAAAAACTATATTGATAAGACATCTGTAATTGAAAGTATCACCCAAAATTACACCGGCTAGATCATTTTTTCTAATAAAAATATACAGACACATTTTCATTTGCAACTATATTAATGAAGCAAACAATATAATCATAATAATGTGTAGTCCAGTCGAGGAAAAAAATATTGTCACATCATAATTTGTGATGTCATTTTTAAGTGAATGTGACCACAATTTTAACTCCTGTATCAGTTGATGGAACATTAATCATCACAGATCCTTCATCAGGCACTGAGTTGATCCAACACGAGGCATAAACAGGCTTGTTTCCTTCACCAAAACAAATGTTGTCCAATTCGAGTTCGTCCCATGTTTTTGCATAGTCCATTCCATTCATACTATAACATGATTTTGGACTGTCTAAGAGCCCTTGTTTGGTACAAATTTCCACCTTATCATCTTCGAAAGGCACATTGAGAAATAGGGACAAGTTCGAGGCCAGTTTCCGACCGACGTCGCGCTCGGCCTCGTCGATGCACAACGCGGCAAGATTCTTGTGGATGTTGCTGTCCAAATTGAGAACCTTTGTTGGGATGTTGAAGATGACACTCTCAGCAACATCTTTGGTTGTGTTGGATCCCATTAGTGGAGATGAAGATGAGGTAGGTTTCCCATGAATGGGGAGGAAAAATGTGGGGATTTTGAGTGATTCATTTCTTGAAATTATGTGGTGGATATTGGCCCATTTCTTAATGAATGTTGTTAGGAGAAAAGGATCAGCTTGAAGAAGGCTGCAGCTTATCCCAATTGAATATCCCCCACATGTGAAGTTTGTCACCTGAAAATAGACCAACCACCAATAGAGTTTGTCAATTGAAGCATTAATTACTCTAAATTAATTCAACCTTTTCAACTTAAAATTTGATTTCTAACTTATTTTGAGTCGAGTAAACAACAAAATAATAGAAAACATTCATCAAAGTTAAATATATTATATACTAACAAAAATATATGAAAAAAAACTATAGTGTATATATATGTGTGTGTGTGTGTGTGTCACAGATATCCATGATATCATCAATAGTATGTAACGTGTTATTTTTTAAGTTGATTCCAATGTGGTGTTTGAGGCAGTAAAATCTTCCTCAACGACCATCTCTGAATTTGGTTCGATTATTTCTAATTGTCAATATTTTTTTACGGATTCAAATAACTTTTCTCTTAACTTGGTTCGTTGAAATGCCAATTGTATGATACATGGTTTAGCTAGGACTGCTCGTGATTTTTCAAGCCCTTATTGTTGGATTGAGCTCCCGTCTTTTGTGGTAGGCCTTCCCTATAGTTCGTGTTCTTGTACTTCTTAATAAAAATACTAGTATTTGGTTGTAAAAAAAAAAGTTTATGTCCTTCATAAGTTAAAATTTCACTATTTTCCTATAATAATCTTTATAAAGCAAAACCCAATTTTGTACAATTTACTCGTCATTCTGAATGACATAATTATTCAAATTAAAATAAAAATACTTATATTTCTTTATCATAAAAAAAATACACGTGTCATCAAGATATATGGCAATAACATAATTTAATGGTGAAGTTTGGAGGGAATTTATGGAAAATATGATCTCGAGTGAAAAAAAAAGAGAAGACAAAAACTTGAATGCACTAGATTTATATAAGCTTATATCAGACGGTTAATGCATTTGACCGGGTCAAACGTGGGTCAACGCTCATTGACCCGGTCAACCCATAAAAAAGAAAAATGGTAAAATAGGTGATATTTTTTAAGAATACAAATGATACTTTTTGAATTTTGAGTGATACTTTTTAGTGTTACAGTTGATACTGATTTTGAGGGTTTTTTTATTTATTTATTTTGGCCAATATTTTTTAAGGATACATGCGATACTTTTGATCTTTTGAGTGATACTTTTGAGTATTATATTTGATACTGGTTTTGAAGCATTTCTTTTTTTTTAGAATTGATCGGGTCAACGCATTGACTCGGTCAATACGCTTGATAGTATTACACACAAGTACTTCCCCAGAGAGAAAATAACATAGTAAAAAAGGAGAGAAAAAAAAGTTAAGAGACATGATTATCGTTATTATAAATAACCTTGATATTTTTTATTTACACTTTTTATTCAAACTTCAACCTTGATTTTAAGGGGTGCAATTTGCCAATGAGGCGGTCTCAAACCCATGAGGCCGATTTTCAAAAATATATATACTCTAAAATAAAATTCTTGAAATCTTCAGCTATTCGCGTGGTGCACTTGTCCAACATTAATGAAAGGCTAGTGCACCACTCTCCTAGATAATTTTTTAAAAATAAATATATATCCTAAAATGAAATTAATGAATCATAAAATAAAATCGTCGACTTCGTGCCTACGCATTGCTCATAATTAATTTTTTCGAAATACGTATATAACGTAAATGAAAATAGTGATCCTAAAATTAAAATTAATTAATTTATTTTTTTAAGTACACGAGCCTGACAAATTGATAATTTCATCTTTGAACTTCTGAAAATTTCCGAATTGACATCTAACCTATCTTTCGAACCCCATGAATCCATACAAATCCTAAAATTTGTACATAATTGTATTTTGTAACTAATTTGGAGAGAAAAAAAAAAAAAGGAGAGAGAGAGAGAGAAAGAAACCTGAATATAAAAGAGTGGAGAAAACTGAGAGTTGTGATGAAGAATATCCTCCCAGAAAACCAACTCAGCTTCAGCTTTTCTCTTCTCCTTCATCTCAACAAAACCACCCAATCCCATCTCCGCCTTCGCCTCCACCAATCGAATGCCGGAATCATTCGAAACAATCTCCAAATCAGCATCAGTTTCTTGGCGCGGCCGTAGCCTTCCGGCGAGCAATGGCTGCTCCTGCAGCGCTCTTACGAGCGACTCCCTTATCCGGCCCCCGAAGAGCCACCCGGTTTCGTCGCCGGAGGGCTTGCTGTAGCAGAGGAGCACGTGGAAACGCCGCTGCAGAACGGCGGTGGAGCTAAGATCTTGGGAAACAATGATCCTTTTGGATTGTCTTGGATCAGTTGGCTTTGCTGGAGCCACGCTTTGAATTCCTTCTACGTACAGTTTGCCGCCGAAAGGCGTGGCGGCGGCGGCGGCGGCGTTGATGCTTGAATTTGCCATATATATATATATATATATATATATATTGTTGATGAATTGTTTGCTTGGGGAGCGCCTGCTGGTTATTAGGATGGGAACTGCCTTTTATATAACTCCATAAGACTTAATTGGTTGGTTCGACCATGTTTTACCGTCTGTCTCATGGGTTAAAATTCGATGGACTTTTTTTATATTCAAATTTGTATCTCGACTTCATCTATATAATTATTGTGAAATGAAAAGTGAATTTATCTCACGGAGTCACGGGTTAAAATTTTTTGGATTTTTTATATATTTAGATTTGTATCTTGACTCGATCTATATAGTTATTTGTGAACTACAAAGTGAATTTGAATATAATTTGTAGAATTATTTCTATATTCGAATTGATGATCATGGCTTTAACTTATCTAAGTACTTGTGAAATGCAAAGTGATTTAAATATATGAGTATGCATGGTTAATTAGTCTGACACAAATTTTTGCACATGTACCTATCTTCTAATATTCTATTGTTTGGTGCCGAGTTTATTAATTTATTTTTTGAGTTAGGGAAAAAGGAGCGGTGGGTTATGAAATCGAGGTCTACTTTTCACATTTGATCTTGGTATTTTGACTAGACATGCCGACTTTATTTTAATTTATATATTTTATTATTAGTTTGTTAATATATATGTATATGTATATGTATATGTATATATATTGTTTATTTTCTATCACGTGGAAACATACTTAATATTTTGATGTAAAAAATCATAATTAAATATGCATAATGTATATAAGTGATACATAAAAAATAAAGGATCCGACATAATTTTGAAAGCGTACGAGCTTTTTAATTTTCTGTTATATACATAATAACCCCTAAAGAAGTAAAACAAAACGCGATGCATTTCTTCATTAATGCTTCACTTTTTTTGTGTGTTGGTTATTAATCAATAAAATTTTGAAACAAATTACAAATTAAATAATGGAATCATTTACACACACACACACACGTTTACACAAGCATGTAAAATACATATGAATATGGGGGCATAATTTAATTTGAAGAGGTAATTTTTTTTTATTTAATTTTAGTTAAGGGATGGAGATGGAGTTGTGGTTTTCAAACTCGAAATCTTTCTGTTCTACACATGAATATTCGTATGTGTCTAAAGTGACTAATGTAAAAATTTGTTGGTACAACTATTTCACCAACTTGATGGAGGAACTGCATTAATTAAGGAATAAATTAAGTAGGCGTTAAAAACAAAAATAGGTGAAAATTCAAAGGACATTTTATTCTCCCATAAGATTTGTTGCATCTACTAGAGTACCAAAGTATTTAATTATTGTAACATTATTCTAATTAGGGCCTGCGTCCGTACCATATCGTCCAACTGCTTGCAATTATTATATTAATTATCTTGCACATTCAATTTTATAGGGACTTAGTTGGGAATAATCACTTTCAAATAATGACTAGTGCAGTAGTGCTTTGTGTAGGAAGGTGGGAACATTGCTTGTTTACTATAATTTTAGTATTTTCTTAGTGTATTTTGATGTTATTATTTTTAATGTTTTTCTTATTGTATTATAATGTTAAATGTTTTAGCACCAAAATACAAAAAGAAAAGCACAAAAATTACACTAAACAAGCTTGTTCTCACGTTTCCACACCAAGCGTAATCCCTATTATAACCAACTCCTATATATAATATTTTTAAATCATTAAAGGAAGTATGCTAGCTAACACAAGACCCTTATATATCAACATAAATTACTTTCTTAACCCTAAAATATTAGATTTTTAGTTACTCATAATATATGAGTATTAAAATAATCCAAAAGAAATTATAATTTAAATAACAAAATTTAACAATAAGATCTGAAGATTTTAGTATTGATCTTGCTCTTCAAATTGTGCTTCTCTTGCTCTTCATCTTCTCGAATCTGTTTTCTAATTTTTCTAAGTGTATGTAATGTGTAATGGTGTCATAAATTGAAGTCACATTAGTTGGGGAATAATCTAGATTGAAAAAAAGAAGCAAAATGAGACAAAAATATGTCAAAAACGTTTGGGATGAATCACAGCTCTATCGCGCCCAAAACCTTGTTGAGCCACCCTTGGATACGACCAAGCTAGTGGTGTCACCCGAGCCATAACGGACCCTCTCACTGACACGAGAGCAGTCTGGTTGCGCTTAGGGCTCACATATCTGGCCTCAATCATTAATTTTACTTCGTTCTCGCTCGTTTATTGTTTGATTGAATCGATCCTTTTTTAAAAAATACTTCTAACTCAATTTCCTATCACCACAGGCTCATTTCATGCTCATTTTCATCTAAAAATGTCCATTTGGAATTAACAACTCCTTCACAAAGAGAAAACATATAACATTATACTGCACAAAATTATGAAAATCTATATTCAGTGACGTACCCATAAATTTTGATCGGGTGGAGGGGGGGACATTTAATAATACTATAAAAATAAAATAATATATATAATCGTATATTACAAAAATTAATAACAATATAAATATACATAAAATTAATCACATCTAACGTCACAACGATATCGAAAGTTAAATATATATTGTTACTTTTAAACAAATTCATCCCCAACAATAATTCACCAAATGTAACTATTAATGTGTACCACTGTTAAATCTCTCGCTATATTTATCTTCTACATTTTATTTATCTACTCGATTGTTTTATGATTTGTAGGGAAATTGTTTATCTCTCTTTTCGGGAACGGGACAGAAATTAAGTTTAGTCGAGTCGAAAATTGAATTCTCTTTCCGTAAGACGAGATTGCCCCGTAATTGTACACACGGTCTTCGGCAATCGTCTTCAAGATAAAACGACTAATAAAATTAGAATTGTTGTACTCCAAATCTAATCTTCGGCAAACAACTCGATATTCGGAACAAGAGAACGACGTTCCTATGACGCACTATATGATAGGACATGTATAATGCTTGTGCATTCGAATCCATTCGAATGACTTGCTGTGTTCGTTTGTGTATATCGAATGTTTTTAATACCATTCTGGGGGGGCTTTATTTATAGTGGTTTGGTGGTTTTTGGTGAAGGGGTGCACCCTTTGGACAGTTGGCTCGAAATGGTGTGAGTCATGGTCCAAGGGTCGCAACCCTTCGTCTCTGAAGTGGTTTCCAGCGAGCGGGTGGCGTCCAATGGTCGCATTGATTCGCGTTCCAAGGGCTGCCACGTCATCGTGATGCATCCGCCGAATCATCGCTCGAAATGGTGTGAGTCATGGTCCAAGGGTCGCAACCCTTCGGCTCTGAAGTGGCCGGTTTCCAGCGAGCCTGCCACGTCACCGAGTCTAGTTAATCTGTTAGATTGTCCTATTAAAAGTCAAATTTTTAAATTACATGAGCGGTTGTCCTATTAAAATGGAATTTTTGAAATATTCATGCAATTTGATTGAAATTGTGTTGACTTTCCAATGAAATCGAACCTTTGAAATGTCTAAGTTAGAATTGAAAATATCATACGATTAAAAATGCCTCCTACTACCTAGTACCAACAACAAAACTATATCGATACGCATAAATATTCCGAATTGATAACACATCTACAATTGAAAATGTCTTGCAAAATCACACCTAGATTATTTTTTTATAATTTCATTCAATTCGCAATATAATGAAAGAAACATACATCATATATATTATAGTGGATAATCCAGTCACATACAATTAATTTGTGTGACCACATTAATTAAGTGAATGTGACCACAATCTTAACTCCAAGATCATCAGTTGATGGAACGATCATCACAGATCCTTCATCAACCACTGAGTTGATCCAACACGAGGCATAAACAGACTTATTTCCTTCGCCGAAACAAATCTCGTCCAATTCGAGTTCATCCCATGTTCTCGCACGGCTCATTCCATTCATACCTAAACATGACTTCGGACCGTCTAACAGCCCTTGTCTCGTACAAACTTCCACCTTATCATCCTCGGAAGGCACCTTGAGAAATAGGGACAAGTTCGAGGCCAATTTCCGACCCGCGTCGCGCTCGGCCTCGTCGACGCACAATGCAGCAAGATTCTTGTGGATTTTGTCCAAATCAAGAATCTTCGTTGGGATGTTGAAGATGACACTCTCACCAACATCTTTGGTTGTGTTAGATCCCATTAGTAGAGATGGAGATGAGGTAGGTTTCCCATGATTGGGGAGGAAAAATGTGGGGATTTTGGGTGATTCATTTCTGGAAATTATGTTGTTGTGGGCATTAGCCCATTTCTTAATGAAGGTTGTTAGGAGAAAAGGATCAACTAGAAGAAGGCTGCAGCTTATACCAATTGAATATCCCCCACATTTGAAATTTGTCACCTGAAATTAGACAAACCAAAATAAAGTTGGTCAATTGAAGCAATTAATTTATAGTCTAGATTTGTACATATACACGTGTGGATGTTTGTAGTTGATAGGTGCATTTACTTTATAGTATATTTAATTTGGTCTAGCATATATGAGATCACAAGTCCATTCATTAATGAAGGATAGCCAATTTTATAGCAAGATGTATAGTTAATTTTCAAATAATACGATCGAGATCTATTAATGATGTTGATTTAATCTCTTATTTTAGTTACTATAGTCTGTGTCTGCACATAGATTTTAATGCACATACGCACAAAATCGTCTATTGCACATTTAAGTTTATGTTGCATTAATTCATATTTCACACTCAATTTTTTTTTAGTTTTTTTTCTTTGATTTCAACTTATTATACTTTAGTTTAATTCTACACTTGTTATTTAGAGTTTATCATATCCGATTAGGGTTTATTATAATTTTTTAGTATTTAATTTTTTAAATAATCAATTAATAGCTAAAAACTAAAAATTAAATACTAAAAAATTATAATAAAATTAAATACTAAAAAATTATAATACACTTTTAATTTGGTAATTAAGATGAACCCTAAATAATATGGATAAAATTAAACTAAAACACAATAAATTAAAATCGAAAAAAATTAAAAAAATCAAATATGCAATCGAGAATGCAATACAAAAGGTACAATAGATGATCTCAACCCTGACATATAGTATGTATGTAACATGCGTTTATGATGTTGCATGTGTGGGAAATGAACACTATTTGCACAAGTTAGTTAGCTAGCCCCATTACTAAATGAAAATCCGTGTTAGTGGTGATAAAAATAAAATTTGTACATTAAATGCTTCCCCTAAAAAAGAATACATTAAGTGCATATTAAAATATATCTATACACCTAAATCATACTCTTAAAATGCAAATTAAAATGAGATGTATATTAATTAATTAAATAGTATGTGTATATATACATTAATAAATGCATATTAAATAACATCTATACACGCAATTAATTATACTCTTGAGATACAAAATAAGATGTATTATGTACCATCGATCTTAATTACGTTTTGAAGATCTAAATATGAGTTTTATATTTTCTCCTTTTTTTTTAAAGATTTAGGACTGGAAAGTTTGTAAACTATCAAATCTTGGACTTCAAACATATATGATTGAAAATATCAATCTAAAACATAATAATCCAACTTCTATATATATAAACTAATAGTTTTCATTTTTCATGTCTCAATTCCATAAAATTCCTATAAAAATTTTCATAATTGTAATCTGTGACTAACTTCAAAGGAGGGAGAGAGAGGGAGGGGGGAGAGAGAGAGAGAGAGAAAGAGAGAGAGAGAGAGAGAGAGACCTGAACATAGAAGAGTGGTGAAAACTGAGGGTTGAGATCAAGAACATCTTCCCAGAAAAGCAACTCAGCTTCAGCTTTTCTCTTCTCCTTCATCTCAACAAAACCACCCAATCCCATCTCCGCCTTCGCCTCCACCAATCGAACGCCGGAATCATTCGAAACAATCTCCAAATCATCACCACTCTCTTCGCGCCGCCGCAGCCTTCCGGCGAGCAATGGCTGCTCCTGCAGGGCTCTTCCGAGTGAATCCTTTATCCGGCCAGCGACGAGCCACCCTGAGTCATCGTCGGAGGCCTTGTTGTAGCAGAGGAGCACGTGGAAGCGCCGCTGCAGCACGGCGGTGGAGCTCAGGTTTTGAGAAACGATAATCCTGCTGGATTGCCTTGGATCAGTTGGCTTTGTTGGAACCACCGTTTGAATTCCTTCCACGCGCAGTTTGCCGCCGAAAGGCGTGCCGGCGCCGCCATTGCTGCCGGAATTCGCCATTTCTTTGGGAGCTGCTGTTGATGAATTGTTTGCTTAGAAGAGCAACTGATGGTAGCCTTTTATACGGGATAAAATCTTCTAGTTCACTTTTCATGTCTCACTATTGTGTCCACAATAAAATTTAATATTTTAAAAATATTTATTACAAAAATAAATTTTATTATAGTATTACAAATCACAATCAACATTTATTGTTAAAAATTAAAATTTTAAAAAATTATATACCATATTTTTAGAATAATCAATTATAATAATCAATTATATTAACTAAAAAATAAGAAATAAATATTAAAAAATAAATATAAATCATAATTGGGTGGAATAAACCCGAAATAATAATTATTAAATTAAACCAAACCATACAAATTGAAATTGAAGAAAAAAATTGATGAAAATCGAATAAAAATTAAAATGGGACACCAAATGGAATAGTGAAAAGTGGGATAAAGGATTTCATTTGCTTTTATATAAGGTGGGGTTTGTTGTTCTGTCTTATATTCTGTATGGTTGTTTGCTTTAAATATCGCAATCTTTTGACCATTTTTTGCAATTATAACACGATAGTTTGTGTTAGTATATTTTTTTTAAAATATGATTGCACATGTGGAATGTACACGTGTAAATTTAGTTAGACACGTTGGACTAAGTTAGTCTCAAAAATATTGAGCGTACGAAAAAAATTGAGCATGGTGTTATTACAAAAATAACTAAAGGTTGAGCATTTTAATTGTGAAATAGCATAAATGTTGTGATTTTTAATGCAAATATAACCCTATGTATGATCTAATATTATTAATGATGCTGAGTTTATTTATTTATTATTTTTTCTGGATACTGCACTTGTATTTATTATCGCATTGAATTTTTTGTTACACCCTCTCTGTTACATTTTAAAATTACGAGTTTTTCTTGTATTTTTTTCTTCAATTCTATTTTTTTTTGTAATTTAGTTTAATTTTATGATTGTTTTTAGGGTTTACCCCACCCAATTAGGGTTTATAATTATTTTTTAATTTTTAATTTTTAATTTTTAATTTTTAATTTTTAATTAATAATTCATTATTATTGTTGACTTTTTTAAAATTATGTTTTAAAAAAATTTAATTCATTTTTTTGTTGATAAATATTGACTATGATTGTTTATGTTATAATTAATTTTTATTTCATAATAAATATTATTAAAATCATATGTTTGATAATATAACATGGAGTGAAACATAAAAAAGTGTAATAGAAAATTTCAACCCATTTATTATTACATGGGTGTCTGTGGGTATTTTGATTTTAATCAATGGTTAATGTTTCTCTATAGAAAAATAATCTTATGGTGCATGAAATCAGTTATAAGATAAATTAAAACATTCTACAAGACCGATGTGATACTTTATCTAAATTATTTATTTATTTATTATTATTATTATTATTAGAATACACACCCAATTTATAAATGACACTTTCTCAAAAACAAAACAAAACAAAACTTATACTCAAAAGTTATTGCTATAGCAACCTTATGTTCGCAAATATTGGACTTTTACCCAATTTTTTTAGTATCGATCTCAATCATATCAAATGTGCATAATGTAATTGATCGATACAAACAAGATAAAGCTTTAATTGCACACACTTTCGAAATTGCATGTGCCTGTTATTTTCTTATAATATCTGTATCTATTTGAAGTATTGTTAGTCAATAGCTTTATTTAATAATGTTGCACTATTTTCATGTTTTGGTTGTTAATCAATAAAAAAATTGAATTGAAAAATATATATAGTCAAATTTATTAAGGCCTGATAATTATTTGTTTCATGGTGCTTATCATGTGTATATACAATTATTTTTTTTTGAAAGAAAATGAACTTTATATTAATGAATGAGCACCCTTAACCAGTGATGAAAATCTTTATTCCCATTTTTTAAATTAGGAGTACACTTGTGTGAGATCGTTTAACGGGTCTCTTATGGTAGACGGATTCCTACTTGATCCGATTCGGATCCGACCCAACCCAACAATATATATATTAAAAAAAACCTATTTCCTTCTTCAAGCTCGCGGCGTGTTTTTCTTCCAGATCGCGACTCACACATCGTGATTTACGCCCACACGCATTCAACCTCGCAATCCACGTCTGAACCCTAGCTGCTCGAGATTCAACCACCGATGATTCAACATCTGGCGACTCAATCTCGTGATTTGTGCATGATTTTATCGATAATTTGGGAAAAGCAAGTAACAATCTCTCCGGTGGAATTTCGGTCGATTCCGACAAAGAAATATTAGCAACAACAGGTATGTATTCTTAGTTTAGGAGATTTGTAATTTTGTTCCAATTGTGCGACAATAATTAGGTATATCAAATTATGCATTCTAATTGTTCGACAAAATGTTCCTAAAACTAATTCATTGAAATTTTGATTTACTAGATTAGTGTGATAATAATTCTAGAACTGGTCTAAATTTTGTAATTTTCAGATATTGTTATACTTGATCATGAATACAATGTGGAAGATATAGAAACAACATCTATCGACAAGGATGAATATGTTTTGTTTCTTATATTGTTTCACTTCAATGTTATTGTTTCAGTTAGTGATCTTCAGGTCACAGTTAGTGATACCTCTCTGCATCTAGTTGAATACTTCAATTCAATGTGATAGTTAGAACTGATTTTTTTAGTTTTCGAATCCCCTTCTGATCTGTTGTCACTGGTGCATTGGAGGATGTCATTGTTGGTCTTGCAAGGTGGAAGATCGAGATCTTATTGAAGATTTTTAATGATACTTTTATTTGTAATTAGTGTTACTTTCTTTTGTAATTAGTGATACTTTATGTTATAATCAATGATATTTTCTCTATGATAATGAAATAAATATTTTTATTCAAGAATGCGTTTTTATTGTATTCATAGACCCGATGATCAATTTGAGATTATGTTTAAACTGATACTTTTCTTTCTAATTAGTGATACTTTCTTCTGCAATTAGTGATACTCATATGTGAGTTAACGATACTCCACCTCATAAATAATGATACTTGAGTTAATGATACCTCACTCATAGTTAATGACATTTATCTATTCTTGATTCAATAATCAATGTTTCATTATCAATAATATCAAATTATACTTGTTCAGTATTTATTTTCACCTAAACTGCAAGTGTATAGTGAGGCTTTTAGTATAGCAGTGAATAAGGTCGTATCCACAGTGATTTAATGATTAATTTGCTAGTTATCTAATTTAATCGTTCGCAGTTATCTAGACTATAAAACATGGTTGAATTTAACTAATTAAAAACTAAAAATAATAAATAAACTAAATTACCACCGCAGAAATCAAAACACGGAAAATCAAACACTGAAGAAGAAGGCGCATTCTAGGATTGGATACTCATTATTTAATCCATTCTCTTAATCAATTCATTTAGTGTCTATATTGGGATTTAAATCATGCTAGAACAATCACTCATGCATTCTAAACCTTCTCTCGAAGCGCCTAGATTGTAGATCACACAACAAATATTAACGTCTCCGTTCAATACCTATTATGCAACTCCTAATGGTTCCAAAGATTTACTGTTCTCTAAATTAATCGCAACTCTCTCGAGTGATATTGACTAACCGGTTAATTATTCCAGATCTTGTGTTAAAACTCATCTCTCGAATTATAGATTAACACATCAGATTGCATCATTTAGTGATCAAGTAAATAATACAGAGAAAAGCAGGAATAATCAAAACATAATCAAATCATAAACACCAAATAAATAAATCAAAAGACTTCATAAATAAATCATAATCTAACCCTAGAATACTAGGGTTTTAGCTATCCATGGCAAAATAAATAACTAAAATAATCCACTAAGAAAACATTGAAATTCTAAGAATAAAGTAAATAAAACCCGGAAGGTTTAATTCTTCTCTAATCTTGAAAGCTCTTGAATCCTTTGGTCTTGAATTCTTTTCTCTGCAGCAAACCTCTGGTGGAAACTTTTGGGTAGGTGGAATTGTGTGTATTTTCATCCATCAAAACCCTTAAATACCAAGTAAAGAAAAACCCAAAAATAGATCAAAAATTGGACAGGCCCGCTCGCCTCGCGACCAGATGCCCGCGACTCGGGTCGCGAGTCCATGTGGCAATACATGGCATGACGTGGTGCTGACATGGCATAAAATTCATGACCAACCTCGAAATTCGTGACCAGGTCGCGAATAAAACAAAGGAGAATCATGCCTCTGTCGCGACTCGGGTCGCGAGTCCGGTCGAGGGTATTTTCAGCATCCGGTAGCCTCTCACTGTTTTGCTTCGTTCTCACTCATTTCTCGTCCGATTGACCCGATTCTTTTTTAAACGCGTTCCTAACTTGATTTCCTATCTTTCTAGGGTCTTTACAAGCTCATTTGAAGTCCACACAAAAAATGGCATTAATTCTCTTCACAATGAACAAACACGTGACATTGCGCAAAACATAGAAAACTATGCAAAACTCAACACTTCATGCATGCAATGCCAATCAAACACCACTCAAATATACCTCAAAATACATGTAAAATATGATGTTATCAATACTCCACTTCCGGGTTAATGATACTTCATCTCATATATAATTAATGATACTTCACATCACAGTTAATGATACTTCACAAAATATATATATATATATATATATATCTAATGATACTTCACTTAATAGTTAATGATATTTCATCAAATTTATATCTAATGATACTTCACTTCATAGTTAAATAGTGTTACTTCACTCACAGACAGTGATACTTTGTTATATTAGTATTGATACTGTATTTTATAAGTTATGATGGTAAATGATTACTAATAATCCAGGAAATTATTTGATATTTGAGAATATCATTACTGTTGCTGATACGTTTTTTACGTTTTGCGTGCATGTGTGTGTCTCTGTTTTTTATTACTGATAATACACAAAGTAAATAGTGTTACTTCACAGCACACATAGGGATACATGTATGTATTAATAGTGACACATATTATCTGCTACAATATTAAATTATTCACGAAATAAATAGTGATACTTTGTTAGAGAGAATCAACATCAAATATGAAAAAACATGAACAAAATGTTATGCGATTAATAAATAGTGTTACTTCACGTTATACATATTGATACTTTCTTTATTAGTATTGATACTGTAATATATAACTTATGATCGATGAAATTATTAGATATATTGAGAACATAATTACTGTTGCAGATCCTTTTTTATCGTGTATGTATGTCTCTCTATTTTTTAATACCGATAATAAACGAAATAAATTAGTGTTACTTCCCTGCACACATAATAGTACTTTTTTGTATAAATAGTGATACATATTATCTACAATATCAACAAAATATATACATTCAAAAAAGATTTCTAAAATATGTTCAGAAATACAAGAAAATATACAGTTCATTAGCAAGAACATATATAGCTTGCATATCCTAAAAATCTTTTGGAAACATTACAAAAACCCAATGCCTCCAAACCTAGTAAACTTTCAAATCATATCTCCACAAAAACTAATTGTTTGTAGCCATTGTTCCCAACCATGTTAAACTTCCTCAACATTTCAATGTTTTCCAACCAAATATTCATTACAAATACCACTCAACATCCAACCAAATAAGCCTTCCCCTATCATGTTACACTATGCACTACCAATCTCCAAAAAACCAAACACCTCACATTCTGCCATCAGCTACATTCGTACCCCCTTAACACTAGCAACTGTTAACCGTGTATATCATGTTAAAAACATAGAGAAAATTATAAAAAAAAAACATTTTTATAAAATGTGAAAAAATTGTTCATTAAATATTGTACCTGTTTATATTTCTTGGTATTCTTGATGAATTTAAAAGGTATCATCCTGTATCTTTGCTCTCAAAGCATTTAGTGGTGAAAGCATGATCTTTGCATAGTATTGGCCTCTTAATCTTTTTCTTCCATCAAGCTGTAATAAAGAATATTTTTTGATCAACTACTATGAACAATGAAATCATGTATCACTGATAATTCAGTTAAGAATCACTGTCAAAGCAATTAAGTAGCACTATTAATAAACAAAAATTACCTCTCATCAGCAACTTCATCCTCCTTAGCATCACACTCATCACCTTCCTTAGCATCATGATCGTTGCAATATAAAATTAAATAAAAATAGTAATTTAATGAAATATATTTTACTTAATTGAACATTATCAGTTATTTCATAATGATAACTTCCTTAATATCAGTAACAATGCAATAAAGTATCACTAATAATTCAGTGAAGCATCACTAACAAAGCAATGAAGTATCAGTAATACTGAACAAGACTTGCATGTCAAATTCTTAAATTTTAATCAACTTCCTTAACAATGCAATAAAGTATCACTAATAATTCATTTATGCATCATTATAAATCAATGAAGTATCACTAATAATAAATAAGACTTGCAAGAGGATATTTGCTAAACCAAATACAATAAAAAAGAAGCATGGCATAGATACAGCAAATTAACCAAATATCTAGTACCGCCTCTTTATCCTTGTTTTCCTTAGCAGATGGTTTTCTTCCATTATCTGTACGTTTAACATCATCATCTGTTTTTGTATGTTCACTTCAATAGCAATGACATAATTTAGTAAAATTAACATCGTGTCATGAAATAAAATACTAATAACATAATTTAGCAAAAATTCATACATGGTCTCATCATCTCTCATATCCCCAATAGGTCGCTGCAGCCTCTTTTTAATTCTTTCCATCATTTATAAATTTTTTTCAAAAATCCAACTGCAAAAATTATAATCAGAAATAGTATTTATTCAATCAATACTAATATCTAAAATATTATAAAATCTCATGGGACATAACTTATAAACAAAATATAAATTTCTTTAAAATGCAACAAAGTATCACTAATAATTAATGTAAGCAACATTACGAATACAATGAAATATCACTAATCATGAACAAAAATTGCTAGAGTATATTTGAATTTTAATAACAAACTGCAACATGTTTTAATGACACAAGTACACAACTCGTTTGTACTAGTAGTAGTTTTAATTTTTAATCAACTACTATAAACAATGATGTCATGCATCACTAAAATTCACGTAAGAATCACTACCAATGCAATGAAGTATCACTATCAATAAAACTTAAACAGAACCAACAAGAAATCATAGTCGCACTATAGTGTCTTCAAATATTTCAAAATTTACAAAACACATCAGACCAACAAAATATAAATTACTAGCACCTAAACAGAACTAACAAAATATAAAGTAATAACACATAAACAGAACCAACAGGACCACAATCAACTCAAATTAGGATGTTGTGTTATCCTAAGTTGAAATGCCCTAATTTAAAAACCCTAGAATAAACTTACAATAAGAAATTCAATGATGTGGCAAAAATGTTGACGACAGAGCGTCGGTTTCAGATAGGAGTCCGGCGCCGGTGGTCGCGATAGTTGGTGATGGTGGTGGCATAAATTCCTGCGGCGGTGGTCACGATAGTTGACGGTGCGCTAAGGGAGATGATATGTATAGTGAAGTAATGGTTCTAAGGAAGATCGTGGAGAGTGCGCTTGTGGGAGAATGAACAGTTATAGGCGCGGAAAATCGCTAGTGGTGAGAGATGGTGAGAGAATCGCGAGAGAGAGAGAGATGAGGGTTTCAATTTTTTTTTAATATATATAGTACCGGGTCGGTTCTGAGGTGGGTCGGGTCGGTGAGATCCATCTAACGTAAGAAACCCGTTAGACGGTCTCATACAGGTTTTTATCTTTAAACTATTGTCATTCTTCATGGTACTTAATTAATTATATGTATATCCGTTTCATTTTTTTTTCCAGTTCTATCCCGTTAATCTAATTTTCAGCCATATAGATTTGTGAAGTGGATCCAGGTGTGTGTGTGTGTGTAGGGGATGGATCAAATGAGACTATTTTCTTGGTATGAGAAATGAGACCTCATCTTACACCATCCAATTTAATGATCTAATGGTTGAGATTTAAGGTAGTAATTTCGTAAATAATAGGGCAAAAAATAAAGGAATGATGACTATTTTCGTCCAAATCCATTCAAAATGATGATGTCAGCAATTTAAAAAAATCTTAAAAACTTTAGACGACCATAACTTGCTCGTTTTTAATCCAATGCACACAAAAAATATATCAAATTAAAGCTCTCTTCGTGCTCTTTCATTTAAGATGTCGAAAGGCTATGTTTAGATGAAAAAATATGAACGAAAAATAAAAAAGATAATTTTTTACGCGTGTCCAGGTTGTAAATGCTTTCGTTAGCATATAATAATTCTTCGTCAGCATTATGAAAACATATGGTAATTAACGTATGCTAACAAAGCATTTGTCATATGCTAACATAATGTATTCGTTGTGCTAACAAAGAATTATCATAATACTAGCGTAGTACAAATTTATTAGGGTTTATTCAATCTCAATTATTGTTTATTTCATCTCAATTATAGTTTAGTCTATCCAATTATGATTATTTTTTTTTATTTTTTTTCGTTTATAGTTCCTAAGTGATTATTATGGTTTATCCCATCCCATTATAGTTTATAACGTATGTTGACAGAGTATTGCCATATGCTAACATAGTGTATTCACAATGCGGACGAAGCAAAACTATAATGTTAACATAACGTAGTACAAATATATTATTATTATTATGATTTGTTCCAACTCATTTAGGGTTTACCACATCCAATCAATGTTTATTTCATTTAATTAGGTTTATTTCATCTAATTATGATTTTTTTTCATTTAATTGGGGTTTATTAAGTCAAATTAAGTTTATAATTAATTTTTAGAATATATTTTTCGCTAACAATATTTAAAAACTTTAATTAGCATAACTATAATGCTTCGTTAGCATGATGATAATACTTCACTAGCATGACAATTTGTTATCAAATCCTTCATGATTTTTATAAGAATTACCAAATTACGTTAATACCCCGCGTGATTTTTTTTTTTCAAATATTAAATTATCTGTGACGATATCACATGGAAAGAAAAAAACTGAACATTATATGATGATGATGATCCTCATTTTTAAGCCAAATTTTCCATTCGGATCATTTAAAGCGAATATATTTCTATGCATCATTGATCATTGATAATGCATTGAAATTAAAGTTAAACATTGGGAATTAATGTAAAAAATGGGAGGTGAATTTCATTAATGTCCATTCAATTTGGAGTGAAAAATTGTACGAGGAGTAATAACAGTGGCGGATCCAAAATTTTAGTTGAGGGATGTCCAACAAATAATATTTTAAATTTTAGAAATAAAATCAAAATTTAACAATATTTTTATTAAGCAAGAAAAAATATTTTTCAACAACTTAATATGATTAAGAAAGATATTGAAATATTTACTGTAGAAAAACTTAAATAGATTAAGTTTATAATCCA
The DNA here is from genome assembly GCA_026008535.1 of Perilla frutescens. NCBI lineage: Eukaryota > Viridiplantae > Streptophyta > Magnoliopsida > Lamiales > Lamiaceae > Perilla > Perilla frutescens. The sequence goes on from BRKX01000001.1 coordinate 72,097,403, forward strand.
GAGAAATTTGACGAAAACTACGTATTTTTCATCCATTCATTTCCCTAACATTAAGTTCTAACCAAATATACCAAAAAGATTAATTTCTCATTAATTATAATTCAATATAGGTAGTAAGATTCTTCCATTAAGATTTTCTAAAAAGAACAAAATCAACAAGAAATATGCATAAATTTGAACTTGATATGAAAATTTTTGGTGAAATTTTTAAAAAGGAAAACACAATAATAAAAAATAAGTCAAAGAATAAAGAAAATATGGAAGGAGAAGTAGGGAAGAGAGAGGATTATGGTATTAAGTAGTTCTATTGCAATTTAATTAGCCAAATGTAAAGTATTTTTTTTATTAGGGTATAAATGTGAAATGACATTTATACCCCTATTTTTTTCAAAAAAAATTCTGGGGGCCAGTGCCGCCTTGACCCTAAGGTGCGTCCGCCTCTGGATAATAACGTCTTTTTAAATTTAAATTAATTATATGAAATATTGCTTTTGATGTGGATGAATTCAGAGCAGATCATCTATTGTATTTGGTGTTGTATAACTAATTTTTTTTAAAAAAATTATTTTTTTTAATATACCTTAATTGGGGATGGATAAACTCTAAATAAAAAATTAAAATTAAAATAAATCATAATAAATTAAAAAATAAAAAAAAATATATTATAGAATTGCATCAGAAAATGCAACAGAATTTGCAACAAGTGATCTCATTTCAGATGAATTGTATTATATCAATCTATCCATGCATGTAAATATTTGTTGGTGCAGCTATTTCACCTACTTGTTTGAGGGACTGCATTAATTTGGGAATAAATAAGCATTGAACACAAAATTTGGTGAAAATTTAATGGCCATTTCATTTCCCTATTAGATTGTACATCTACTAGAATGAATTAATTATTGTGTCATTATTATAAGGGCCTACCATCGTCCAACTGCTTGCAAATTAAATTGCAATAGTATATTTATATACACATTCAATTTTCTTCTACCTAGCTACATAATTAAGAATAATCAATAATGGGGAAAATATACCTAATGAGTTGTATATACCAAAAGAAAAGGAAAATCCAAATAATCAACCTAAAACTCCGGAAATCACAGTTGAAATCCTCTATGCAATGTACATTCTCTATTCTACATTTGATTTTTTTTCAATTTTTTTTCTCGATTTCAATTTCGTATGCTTTAGTTTAATTTTACACTTATTATTTAGAATTCATCCTAATCCAATTAGAATGTATTATATTTTTTTAGTATTTAATTTTTAATTTTTATTTATTAACTGATTATATGAAAAAAATTACATACTACAAAATTATATTAAACTCTAATTAGGTAGGGTGAACCCTAAATAACAAGTATAAAATTAAACTAAAGCATAATAAATTGAAATAAAAGGAAAAATAGAAAAAAAATTGAGTGTGCAATAAAAAATGCAACACCAAATATGCAAAAGAGGATTTCGTATGCGGAAATCACAAGGATGAAAACTCACGAGTCTGAGCCTCATCAAAACATTTTAGGTAAAACCCGTAGCAAGAAAAACCTAAAAGAAAGAGTACTTGTCTAAACCTAAAATCAGCCATCTTGTCTGCACCTTGATTTCCTTCACGAAAAATGTGAGAAATCATGAAATTTACGTATTTTTTTCAAATAATATACAGTCCATCTCGCCTTTAATCTCCCATACACCATATAACTCGAATCAACCTCAAGCCAAACATGCATCAAACCACGCATGCATGCAAATTAACTCTAAAGCCGAAATAATCCCATCAATTCGGCTTCAAATTAACGCAAAAATGAAATGATATAGAAAGTCGAAGATATGTATCTCCAAACCCTTACATACCATGAGTGATGAGTAATAGGAGCATATGCAAAATGTTCATAATAATATCCGAGAAAGAATTAAATCAATCATAATTTTTGAATCAGACTCTTTAAAACATTATATGAACTACACTACCTTATTAATTAACTTTGTACTCACTGTACCAGTGAAGGGTCACACCTCACAAGTCACAAGAAGTTAGATTTTCTATAGACATAATTCAGCAAGAGGTGATTGTCCTATTCAATTAGATGTGTATAAATCGATAAGAAATTTTCTATCACAAAAAATGCTCAATATCATATAATTGTATTCTTCACGGATACAACATGTACGTACGTTTGATGAATTGATCCTATATAAGAATTTGTAAGACCCTTAATTATTATTATTTTCTTTTTTTAAACATGACTCTTAAATATCACTACAAAAAAAATCAAGTTTTAGCGACGGATTTTTCCGTTGCTAAATCTCGAAAATCCGTCGCTAATCCGTTTTAACGACGGACTCGGATCAAGTCCGTCGTTAAACACATAGTCGTTAGACAAAATTAACGACGGAAAAATCCGTCGCCGGATTTTTCCGTCGTTAAATAATTTCCAAATTCAGTCGCCAGAAAAAAAAAACTTAAAAACGGATTAGCGACGGAAAAATTCCGTCGCTAAAAATAAAAAAAATTAGCGCATTGGCGCGTACTCCCCAACGCGCCACATATTATTCCAACATTTGCAACTCGCCAGATTCGAACCCTTGACCTCCCATAAAGACAGAGATCTATCTTCTGCATCTCAACCAAGTGGGCTATTATATATTTATGTTTATATTTAGATATAATAAATATATATTACTTCGAAACTGTTATCCTTCATTTATTGAAATATATATTATAATCTTTTAATGTTGTAAATTAAAATATATTATTATTAAATTATTTATTTAATATTATATTATTTTAATTAATTTTCTCAAATATTATATATTTATAATTAATAATATTTTAAAAAATAAAATTAAAGTGAGAAGAATTATAAAAATAAAAAAATATTAAATAAATATATTCATTTAATTATATTTTTAAAAATATCATAATATTATCTAAAATATTGAAAATATTAATTTTAAATTAGTTTTTCTTAATTGGGAAATAAAATAAATTAAAAAAAAATTAAAAATCAAAAAATAAAAATTAAATTTAGCGACAGAATTTTCCGTCGCTAAATCCGTCACTAAAATTAAAAAAAATTAAAAAAAATTTAAAAATTAATTTTTAACGACGGATTTTTCCGTCACTAACTTAGCGACAGAAAAATCCGTCGTTAGTCCGTCGCTAATGAAAAAAATTAAATTAAAAATATTAAATTTAATTTTTAACGACGGATTATATCCGTCGTTACAGATAACGACAAAGGTTCTGTCATAAATCCGTCGTTAAAATTAACGACGGACAGTGCGTCGTTATTCCGTCGCTAAATGACGACCCGAATTATGTCCGTCGGAAATTCCGTCGGTAAAATGCAAAATTCTTGTAGTGTATTGAGATGATGAAACATGTGTTTAGTTAAGTTTTGTAATAGGTAGCTAGGTAGGTAGGATGTTAAATATGGTAGGACAATTTATCTGAGTATAAAGTTTGGGGATCGGATAACCTAGTGGCGGAGTAGTGTAAGTTTGAGGTTAAAGGTCTCAAGTTCAAATCCCACCACCAACACCACTAGATGTGAGTCTGTCACAACCGATTTTTCAAGTATGGTTTTACCTCTTCTGTGTGATTTGCAGGCTATAATACAGGAGTAAGGTTTAGCTATTTTGTGTAGTTTTGCAGACTATTACACAATGTAGTTTGCAGACTATTACATGTGGTTTGCAGGCTATCATACTGGAGCTCTTTTGTGTGGTTTGTACGCTATTACACAGGAGTCGGGTTTACCTCTTCTATGTAGTTTGCTGACTATTACACAGTGTAGTTTGCATATTATTACACATTAGCGAGGTTTACCCAGGCTATTACATAGGAGCAGGGCTTACCCAGGGTAAACTAAGTATGGTTTACCTCTTCTGTGTAGCTTGCGAGCTATTACACAAGAGCGAGGTTTACCTTTTTTGTATAGTTTGCAGACTATTACACATGAGCGTTTTGTATGGTTTGCAAGCTATTACACAAGAGTTCTTCTGTATGGTTTGCAGGCTATTACACAGGAGCAACTCTTCTGTGTAGTTTGCAAACTGTTACACATGAGCACGGTTTATCCTACAAGCTATTACACAATACGTACCTTGGTAGCAGTTGCAAATTACTCTCGACATAAATTTTTTTTGTCATCATTTATACATACATACAACCTATATATAATTTATGGAAAAAAACTTAGGTACACTAGTTGTACCGAATTAACCCTTGCGTCAGACGTACCAAGTCGCAATTCGCTCTGCCCCACAAAAAAAAAAATCATAAAGAAACATTCATAACACTAAAAAGTGTATATCACTCATTGTCTAAAAGTATGGATCGATTTGCTACTTGACTCATATATATGAGTTTATTTTAATTCAATTAAAGTTTATTAATAACAATCATGATTTATTATATCTCATTTAAGATTTATTAATCTAAAAAGTATCAGTCTGCTATTTGACTCATATATGTGAGTTTATTTCAATTCGATTAGGATTTATTATATCTCAATTTGGATTTATTAATCTCAATTATGATTAATTCCAATTAGGGAACTACATCCCAATTATGACTTATTAATTTCAATTAACGTTTATCACATTCAATTATGATTTATTGCATCCCAATTAAATTTTGTATTTTCTTTTACAATTTAATTTTATTTAGAGTTTATATATGTATGAAAAATGAGTAAATGATATTTTCTTCCATATTTCTTCGTTCAAACATGTTCATTCGACATCATAAATGAAAGATTATGAAAAAAAAATTATTTTAAATATTTTTTGCGCTTAGCTGATTAAAACGAGAAAATTATGGCATTTGAAGTTCGGGAAAGATTTGATGATTAGACACCACGTCAGCGGTGACGTGGAATTTATTTATTTATTTATATATTTTAAAAGGCAGCCCGCGGTGTGGCCCTTGCATAGAAATGCATCCCACAATTTATAGATAAAAGTAGAAATTAAATAAATAGACAACTCGAAATTAATGTTCTATCTCAGCCTTTAATGATTTTATTGCCTGCAGACGTATTTTGTATCGAAACTCGCATATATAAATAATAATTTTTGTAGAGTATGTGGAATTTAAAATATTGATTGTGACCACATGAGATTTGAATGTGAAAATATATGAATATCTTTAATTATGAAATTAAGTAAGAAAATATTTTTTTTTTTCTAAATTAAAACTATGTAAGTAATATGATGCATGACTGAAAAAAAAGTGACACATTTTAATACTTAGTGTAAGCTAGCTAGTCCCGGAAAATAGACATTTAACAAAAGTGAGACAACATCCTACTAGATAGGTGACTTAGAATTGGAAATGCACGTGAAAATCAAATTTAATTTTCTTCAAAATATATTATCTAAATTATAAATCATATATATAATAGGATTATATGTAATAAATTAATAAAAATATTAAAACTCAAATGAGAATATTAAAAAATACAACAAAGGTCTCACATCGTCACATCGATGTGAGACTTTGTTGGAGGATTAATTACTATTATCTTTGAGCATTTTGAAAGAGTTAAGGATGTTAATTAAATAAAAGTGTAAAAATACTATAACTTTTTAAAAAAATATATAAAATAAAATCGAGTTTTATTACATTCATTGAATTTTAAAGTATTGAAGTACTTTGGATTTGACTATTTTATGTTTCACTCCGATTGAAGCATAAAGTGATCGTAGGTGCATAAGCACGGACTCCTGTAAGGCTTTTAAGCTGGTACATCAATGAAACGAATCCATCCGAAAAAAGAAAATTCTGAAACTATACAAGAATGTAACTATATAGTCATTGAGAGGTGCTATAAATACCATATATTAAGTACATATTCTTTTTTCATAGTCATTCAATCAGAAACTCGATCCAATCCAAGCACCACTGCTTCTGTAATTAATTCATGGATTTGAATGATTGAACTTACAGAAAGGTTTTTGAAGATGACCAATGGTGGTAACTATTCAGAAAATAAACATCACCTGAGTTCCAGAATCGTTGTCTATTTGAAGGGCTACACAGGAAATACTTCATAGACAACGGTTTTGGACAGTTGTCTATTTGACAACACGATTTTACCCCACGAAGACAAGCAACAGTTAATAGACCAAGGTTTTTGACTGTTGTCTGCATGACTGACGATTTTGATATACCACGAATTTTTATAGGGCATGTGTATGTGACGTATGTCATTGCTCATTAGCAACATCCGCTAATAATACATTCTAACATACCTTTTTCTCACATCGAATTTTCATACACCACCACATGCTTTCTACACATACAGTTTTTTCCCCTAGCCATTGGAAATTTTGTAAAAAATAAATACAATAAGTAACTAAACAGATGTGATCCTCTATTTCAAATTTGGTATTTCATTATCAAATTTTTTATTCCATTTTTTAGTTAATTTTAATTTTTTATGTTTTAGTTTAATTCTATGATTGTTTTTTGGGGTTCATCCCACCTAATTAGAATTTATAATTATGTTTTAATATTTAATTTTCAAAAAATTGATTATTATGGTTGATTATTTTAAAAATATGATTTATAATTTTTTTAAATTTCAAGTTTTTGTTGATAAATGTGACTAGCAAGGTTGATTATTTTATAATTAATTTTTACTTTTTATAATATCTATTATTAAACTTGTAAATTCTACCGCCGACTTAAAACACCAAACATAGAATCAATTAACGTACGATCCCATACTGTAATAACTAACCCCCCCCCCCTCCACCCTCCCTTCTTTTAAGGGTTAATTACTATAAAATACACAAGCTTTGGCAAGATTTGTAAATTAGACACAAACTTTAAAATTTTGCAATTAAAACACAAACTTACATTTTTTTGCAAAATAGACAAACTCAAAGCAAAATTTTAAAATCAATTGAATTTGAAAACCGCAAAGCCATAAAAATTGTTCACCTTTCGATTTAGATGACATTGCATTGGTTTTAATAAGTGAAAATGAATTATATGTCGCAAATTCTCATTTTTCCGTTAGTCTGAAAAATTTGAGTTTGTCTATTTTGTAAAAAAAAAAAATGTAAGTTTATGTTTTAATTGCAAAATTTTAAAGTTTGTGTCTAATTTACAAATCTTGTTAAAGTTTATGTATTTTATAGTAATTAACCCTTCTTTTAATTATTGGAAATTTCCGATGTTCTCTCGTAGTGCACAGATCAATTACTGTTATCGTAAATTGCTTTCCTCACAACATTATGAATATCATATATACTTGGTGGTGAAAACCTCTCTCTCTCTCTCTCTCAACATTATCAATATTATATATACTTGGTGGTGAAAACTTCTCTCTCTCTCTCTGTTTGAGGTAAATTCACCTTCATAAGAAGCTAATATTTCGTAATATACATTCAATCGCCGTCACACATGACTTAATAATATATATACATACATACATATATATATATATATATATCATTGTGTAGACGATTGAAAATCACTAGTAAAAAAATAATGTGCTCGTGAAATCTTATCTATTCAGCTCAGATTAACATGGATTGTAAATTAATGTAATTAAATTTATCTTTCGAGCCTGGTCAAGAATAACGACAATTGTTTCGTCTTTATTTTATAAAAAGCATTGCAAGAATAACGACAATTGTTTCGTCTTTATTTTATAAAAAGCATTGCAAGAATAACGACAACTGTTTCATATATGATCTTTATTTTACATAATTCTCTTTTTAATGGCAAATTAAGATGAGCTTAGGTAGCTATATATGACAACGACTATCTGCGCAAGAAATAGCCATAACTTATATGTTAATTATTAATTATCAATCTATAAGATGCCTAGTTTCTTCCTAGTTTAATTAGCTAGGTTTCATTCGTCGAAAAAATTAAGTGAAAATTAAATATTAATTGATGATGACACGATAACCTAAAGATGTAGAAAGAATACTTGAACATGCATGAACAATTCCTGCATTTTGAATATGATCGAGAGAGGTGTACGTACGTAGGAGAATTTGGTAAGAGAGGATCCAAACCGCAAAAATCGAAATTAAACATCTGAAAAATCGGTTGGGATTCTCGATCTATTCTATATGTGGTGTTTCAACCCGTATTCCATGATAGAATTTACAAGTTTTTTTTTTCATTTTTCATTTTTCATCAATTTTAATTTTATTATGTTTAAGTTTATTTTTATGATTTTTTTAAGGTTTATAATATTTTTTTAGTATTTATTTTTTAAAGAAATGATTATTATGGTTGATCATTTTAAAAATATGATTTATACTTTTTAAAATTTCAATCTATTGTTGATAGACGTGACTAGTCGATTATGTTATAATTAATTTTTATTTTTATAAATTCGATCATCGAATACGGGTTGGAACACTAAATGTGGAATAGAGAATCTCACCCCTTGAAAAATAAGCAATCAATTTATATATATGTACATTATGGCATCATTTTACTCATATAGCATATGGACATATTTACTCAAATCTACACATTTACTTACATAGAAAAAAAAAAGTGATTTCTATGATCCATAATGAGCAAGTAATTTGGTTCAACTTTTGTATACATAATATCAAAACAAAAACTCTTATCACATATTTATCAAAGCAGGTCAAAATCCATCAACCCGTCAGACGGTCTAGCTATCCAATCTTGAGCGAACGGAGCGGCGTGAGAAGGCCGTACGAGGGCCCTTTCGACATTTCACTCCCCCTTCCGAAAGGACGGCGCGCGGGGCTAAGACCACATGGGAAGTGATAATCAATCACGCCACCGCCACCGCCGCCGCCGCCATCATCATCATCACATTCCATCTCAGCCAAGACCTTGCAGAAGAGGTCGACGTGGCATGGGAGGAGCAAAGGGCCATCGCTGCTGAATCCATATTCCAGCTCAGCATCCTCGAGCAGCATCTTGAACAGCGGGTGGTTGGCGAATTCAGCCTTCATCACGAACCGCTGCTTCTCCGGTCCCACGTACACCGGGAAGCACCCCGTCGGAGCCGCCTTCCGCCGCCCCTCTCCGCCGCTCCATGACTTGCTTTTGCTCATCACCGATGATTTCTTCTTTCGCCTCTTGATTGATAGATACCTCTCCAGTTTCTTCAGTATGGAGCTTGATTTCTTTAGCTTCCCGCCTTCCACTTCCATCTCTCTCTCTCTCTCTCTCTCTCTCTCTCTCTCTCTCTCTCCCTCTTAGTATTGAAGTATATATATATATGTGTGTGTGTGGAAGAATTGCAAGAGTTATATATATCAACTAACCTCTATCATAAGCCAAATCGAACATGGATTGGATTCTTGGCTTTGTTGTGTTGCTCATGATGATTTTAAAATGGAATGATTTAATTGGAAATATAACGAATTAATCTGGGATTGTTGGTCAGAAATAAATTAATCTAACTAGATTTATGTGAGAAGAATCTGATCAATTTCGACACGAGAAATATATATTGAAGATTGGGCTAAAATTTGATAATCTTGGAAGAGTTGAAAGCATTTGTTTCAATCTGTGTAATATATGTGGGGAAGGTACGCTATATTGTTATATATATAGTCACGCATATATATATATATATAAATTAACACTAATAATGATGGAGTTATATTTTTCGTGATAATAATGAATATATATTTTTGTCAACCACCTGAAAAATTATATTTTTTTTAGAGCTCATTGAGGGTGGGTTTTTTGTTTTTTTGTAGGGAAATTCAACGCCTCAAATTTAAGTATAAGTCAATATATGTACTCCATTAATATTTTATGGTAGTTGGAATTAATATTTTTAGTATTTTTATTACTCTCTCAACTTTCTTCAATTGGTAAAGAACTGCTACCGGCCTTTTGTTGTGGAATTCATAATTAGATAGTCTTTCAAGGAAAGATTTGAGGGCTCTCCGGTGGTATGGATGCGATCCTTTATTTTAAATTTAGTATTTTAATTTATATTTCACAATTAAATTTATAATTTATTTTTATTTTTCATCAATTTCAATTTACTATATTTTAATTTAATTTTATGATTTTTTTTTATGATTCATCCCACCCAATCACAGTATGTTCCTAGGCATGTTTCTAAATATATTTAGCTAATTTACCAATATATACCCCTATTTAATAAGTTCACATTAGACATCAATTCAATGTCACAAAAATACATAAGGGCATATTAAGTAAGTTTCTTGATTAATTATCTTTCACAATCATTTTCTTAATCCCCGTGAAAACTCCCAATCAGCCTATCAAAATGGGACGGAGGGAGTATTATGGTTACTTATTTTAAAAATATGATTTATACTTTTTTTAAATTTTAATATTTTGTTGATAATTGTAACTAGATCGATTATTTTATAGTTAATTTTTATTTTTGTAACATCTATTATTAAATTTGTAAATTTGATCGTAGAATATGGGTTGGAACACTAAATGTGGAATAGCGGATGCCATCCACCTGTGGGACGGTCACGCCAATCGGATGCTGCATTTTGTGTTTGACGATCGAATTTATGATTTTTTTATTATTTTGATCAATTTTAATTTATTATATTTTAGTTTAAATTACACCATTAATTAGGGTGATTCTGCTCAATTGGGATTATAGGGAAATGAGATATAGGACCGGATCAAAGACCGACTGAATTTTTCGATCGGCCCAATCGATCCGACCGAATTAATTTTTTTTTCAAAATTTTTCATCTAATATAATATTATATTATATTATATTATATATATATTTGATTAGTGATTACTCCTAATCACTAATCAATAATATAATATTTGTATTCGGTCAGTCGGTCCGTCCATTTTCACTTTTTCTTAGGACTGGACCGACCTGACAACATTTTTGGTCCATTACATTTGGGACCGGACCGACCGAATAATATATTTGGACTGACCGAATGACCAAATTTTCGATGGGTCCGATTCGGTCTTCTTGGTCTAGTCGGTTCTTGCATATCCCTAGGGATTTATATTTATTTTTTACTATTTAATTTTCAATGAAATAATTATTATGGATGATTATTTTATAAATATGGTTTATAATTTTTAAAATTACAATCTTTTGTTAATTAATTTTTTCAAAATAAATATATATATCCTAAAATGAAATTAATAAATCATAAAACTAAAATGAATCAATATAATCTCACATCGAAGCAAATAGAATATTCTATGCTACTTAATTTATTGTGGCTTCACTACTAGAAAAACAGAGATAGACAACTCCACATAGACAACGGTTTTGCTTAAACGATTTCTATCACCACAAGAAAATTGCGGTATAGCCACGGAGCCTAATAACGATGAATTTTAATCTGTCGCACGGACTACCGACAGAATGTCCGCCGCTAATATTTTCAGGGATAAGTTATGGCGGGAGCGTTTCGTGCTTAAATATAACGATGGAACACTTGTCACTAGAGGCGTCATTAGTTATTTTATTTATTTATTTAATAACAGATCAAACTCCGTCGTTACATTTTTTTAATTTATTTTTTAATTAATTTAAATATTTAACACCGGAATTATTAATTATTATGTCGTTATTATTATTTTTTATTTACATATATATTTATATTATCATTACATATATTTTCAAACTCCAACTCAAATGTCACCCCCTCCCCCTTCTCTGAGTGTGTGACAAGCAAAATATTTAAGAAATATTCTAGCATATATGTGAGACAAGCTAACGATTGGTGTGATAAAACTTAATTTTAAATAGAGGACTGTGCTCGTTATTATGATATTTTATATTTGTTTGAAATATATAGAGAAAACAAAATTTGTGATTAATTTGGATATAGTAGCCAATATATGCATACGTTATCGATAAATATTGGATCAATTAATTATCAAAAAATCACCACACATCTAAACTAATTTTCAATGTAAACATAATTTTATAACATTGCAGTAATAACCTAATTAACTTTATCATGTAGCAAAAATAGAAACTCTAAATTTTTTGATGCATGATTGGAAAACTAACAAAGCCCTATAAAAAAACAAGAAAAAAAACAATATTTGATATCCCAAAATTGAATTATAAATTTGTACACGTTGGAAAATATTATCACATCACAATTGAGAATGTCGAATTCGCTACAAATAAAAAAATTAGGTTATTATTATAATATTTTAAAAGTCGTATTTAAATTGCAAAATCGTTAAAAAACGTTCGTAGATGTTTTGGCAATTAAACCAAAAATAATATTAGTCATGGGAGATAATAATTGGGTCCAAATCAATTTCATCAGCATAAATTCCTTCACATTTTCTAACTATAATACTTGAATTTTCTTAAATCCCAGTCCGGCTAAGACAGTTATATATAATATTTAAAGAAACAATAATTAATTTTTTGTTGACATTATTTTCTTGGACTAATATATATGATATGGAATCTAACATATATAGAAGCGTGATGGGCACATTCTGTGAATTCAACTTATAAATATTTGGTTACGGTGATAGGCCGATGGCATTATAAAAATTAGCAATAATTATCATAAAAATATTGAGACTTCCAATTAATCTATATATTAGTTAATTATTTGGACCTACTCTCATTAAAAAAAGATAAGAATTGAATCTTAACTTCTTCCCTTGTAACAAGTTCTTAAAAAATAAAATGAATTGTTAGCTAATATTAGGTCGTCTCCCCTGAATATTAAATTATACTTAATTTATTCTACTACCTAGTGGAGTGATGAAGTTGTAACTAATAATTTCTTTAGTGAAACTTTGCAATAATTAACAAATTAAATACCCATATATTTGTGATGACTAATGAAGTTCATATTGATGAGAGTTCACTTTGTTTGACCTCATCATTAGTATATTTTTATAACCCACATGCACAATTATTTCATGCCCTATTTTAAAATTAATTGTGCATAAACTCCGATTAAAACAAGCAATCACAATTGAATGTATGTGATTTTGAATTTTAGGTTAATTATATTTTAGTACCAAATATTTGCATAATGTAATAAATCCGATCCACACGGGACCAAATTTATGATATTCTTAATCTGGTCATTCTGATGTTGCTTGCTGAAATCAATGATATATATTGATGTATATTTTAGTAGCTGGTTCTATAATAATTTTTTTTTATTCTGGCAAGCCATATCAGATTTTGGGATGCCAGAAATTTTAAACTCGTACTATTTTTGTCATATTATGCAAACATTGAATATTAATATGTAATTTTTGAAGAAATATATTGAAAAAAAAAGTGTTAGCAATCTAAGGCATTGGGTACTGAAGTGTACGTAGTTAACCTTTTTTTAAGTAAACTAACATGAAGAAGCTCGTCAATTGCAAAATAAAAATAAAAATCTCATTTAATTTGCAATTTTCTCCATCGATCCCTAAGATGCAAAATCTTGAAGTCGGTCACCCTTCAAGGTTAGCACATCACTCGATTCATAGGCGCACATGCGTGAATTGAATTAGAGATGGACACACTCATATTGAATAGCATGGCAACCTTTATTGAGTAGCTAGTATATATTGAAATTACTACCCCAAACTCACCAAGAAAAGACAGATAAATGAATAGATAAGACTATTTTACCTAGTCTTGGAGACTTGGTCATGTAGAGAAGAATTAGGAAACTGAAACAAAAGAAACAACGCATAATTAAGACTAAGTCCAACTCCAATTAGAGCAAAAAAATAAAAAAAAATAAAAAAATCACAATTTTCTCCCCCGTTCCCAATTCCCATGCCAATCTCCATCATAAACCCTAATTTTGGGCAACTTCCAATTTAAGTTATTTATGGTTTCGTAATTGTTTGTGTTATGGTGATTTAACTACATGATAGAGTAATAAAGCTCACATGATTAATAATATCTTCTTCTTCTTCTTCTTCTTCTTCTTCTTCTTCTTCTTCTTCTTCTTCTTTTATTTTTATTTTTTTAAAAATATTTTTACTTTAAATCAATTCACTCAAATCACGTACATCTTCCCAAAAGCACTTAAACTAATCAAGTCTGCTTCCTTCAGTAGGGTTACATAACTTCATATTTTCCACTGTCAATATTTAAAAATTGCAAAAGGAGCAACAAATTACCGTGAATAGAGTTGTCAAAACAGCCGGCGGGGTGGAGCACGGCGGGCGGCGGGCTCAGAAAGCCCGCATTTTAGTGGGGTGGGGCGAGGAAGCCCGTTAGAAGGGTGAGTCCGAAAAAACAGGGCCCTATCCGCTCCCGTCTAAGCCCGTGGGTTGGCGGGCTGGCCCGCGAGATTTCCATTTTTGTTTTGTAATTGAAATTTTAATTTTAAATTTCAATAATGAGAATTAATGGCTTAAACTAATTAAAATTGTTAGTTTTTATTTGGAAAGATGCTTAAAAAATTATATGTTAAAATTCAAGAGACTGGTCACGAAATTATAGAAAAATGAATTTATATGATCATGATCACAAATTAATGTAGATATAATAATTAGTAGCTTTTAATTAAAATGTGTCCTCTTGAATTAATATATATATATATATATATATATATATATATATATATATATAGTTTGAGAACATATTGGAACATGAAAAAGTTTAAGTTTATATAAAAAACATTATTTAAAAATGCACACTAAAATTTACACCTTATAATTTCAAATAAAATAGTACGTACATGCCTTTTTTTTAAGCTTCCATTCTAATTAGGGATTTAGGGTAAAGTCATTTTTTATTATCCATTTTTTAAATAAAAATTTATAAATTATAATAATTAAAAATTCATAAAAAAATTAAAAAAAATGTTTGCGGGCCTGGCGGGCTACCCGTCCCGCTGCGGGGCTTTACCCGCCAAAGCCCGCCCCGCCGCGGGCTTACCCGCCTGAGTCCGCCAGAAAAATGGGTCTCAAAACTAAAGCCCTACTCGCCGAAAATATTGGCAGGGACGAGTATGCCCGGCGGGCCTAGTCCGTTTTGACAACTCTAACTGTGAAGAAGCATGAAAGTTAAAAAAAAAAAAAAAAGGAATTATACTAAACAAAATCATACTAAAAATGACATACAAAAAATTATGTTAGATAATTTAATTTATAATACTGAAAAATATTAATATATATTTTCGCTCAAAAATACTGTGATATTTTATATTATTTATGATATATAAATAATATTAATATTTATTTTTCATAAAAAATCAGCTATATTTTTGTAATTATTTGTATAAAAAATGTCATTCCTATTACTAAAAACCGAAAAATATCAAGGTACGATGACCATCTTATAAGTTACGACTATGATGACCATCTTACAATTTACGACTTGACTCCCTTTATATAATAGGGAGAGAGAAAGAGTCTTCTTAATCTACACACCTTACTCAGTTACTCTATACAATCTTGTGAGCATCATCTATGTATGTTGTGGTCACTTCACAATTTTTTATTATACAAATAAAATTTATTATAACATAATTAATCACAATTAACATTTATTACTAAGAATTGATTTTTTTTAAAAAAAAAAATTATATACCCTAATTATGAAATAATTAACCCTAAAAATGAATTATTAACTAAAATTCTGAAAACTAAATTCTAAAATCCTAATTCTTCATCATCCAACTAAATTTTTGCAAATCCATCTTAATATTATTTGAAATTTTAGATTAGAAGTTAACACACTGTTTAGTGCCCAAATTCAGAAAAAGAAGAAAAAAAAACACTAAAAAAAAGTAAGAAAGAGAGCGATGATGAAGAGAAAGAGAAGCGAAGCTGACGAAAACATGGAGATCGTCTGGCAAACTCCCGCCAATCCTCCTCACCGCCAAGATTACATTTTGCGGGACGGTAATTCGATTTTGGATATTGAAATCTTATCCCAACGCAATTAGGGCAAAAACCCCCAAATTTTTATTCAATTGATTTCAGTCAAGTGTAGTAGTGTACCCTTTTGCTGAGTGTTATTTTTGAATATCTCGCAGGAGTAAGATACGTCAAGCCGTACTATTTCGAGTTCATTTCGCATGTAAGTGTGCAAAAGTCAGTGTAATTGATTGCCATTGGTTAGTTGCTTAGTTGTCGAACTGCATTGCTGAATTGAAGTGTTTGATGTTTTGGGCTGTTTGGATTCATGGGTGCAGGTTAAGAATAGATGGACGGGGAAGACGATTGTTGATTTGTTTACGGATGAATTTAAAGGCCGGAATCGTGATTATTATGTATGTGATTCGTTTGTTCTACTTTGTTTATATTTCTGTTAGCTGCTTTGTGGCAATTGGCTTCTTATTAACAAATTTCTTGCCATTGGTTTGTAACTTAATTATGCTCCTTTTCAGTAATGAATATTTAAGGGTGTCATATTTTGAGCCTAGAACTCCCAAAATGCTATTTTTTTGACTCCACGTATGAAAAGTGTATTTTCTTTTGACTGCATTTGAGTTCTTGGTTTGTATCTCGTTATTGGTGCTACTGTTTCTTCTTTTGAAGAAGCTTGTAATTAGAAAGAAATAATGTCAATTAAATTTAGGTTGCCTTCAATTACCTTACTGTGACATTCCTATGGAGGAAAAGTTGAATATGAACCAAAGATTAATGCCTCTGGGAGTTTGTTTGCTGTGATTCTGGGATTTGAAGTTATCATGAGTAATGTTTCGACATATATTTGAAAAGTCAAGCTTCAGAAATTGTTTTCCTTTTTCTGCTGATTGAAATATGATTGATATACCTGCATTAGGCTTTTTTCCCCTTTCCCTTTTTTCTTCTATACCTGGACTATGCTGACCTCCATGGGATATTTTATGCATAAAGAGATGTGCATTTGATTTTTCCATTTGCCAGTGTCATACCTTGTCA
The DNA here is from genome assembly GCA_026008535.1 of Perilla frutescens. Taxonomy (NCBI): domain Eukaryota; kingdom Viridiplantae; phylum Streptophyta; class Magnoliopsida; order Lamiales; family Lamiaceae; genus Perilla; species Perilla frutescens. The sequence continues at coordinate 72,114,249 of BRKX01000001.1, forward strand.
AATAACTTAATTACTGTTTTGAATAACCCTGAATTAGCGAACTACTCTTTATTAATCCATGAACATGAGGTATCTGCATTGTGTAACATTAACTTGTTTGCATATGTATGTTGTTAATGCCTTATGTTAATGACAGGTGTCTGCAGTGAAAGCTGGACGTATACAAGTTGATGGCAAGGAAGTCGCTATATCATATGTAGTTCAGTCGTCACAACAAATAAGCCATTTCCTGCATAGGTTTTAATTTTGAACCTTCTTGTTCTTAGACATTTCGTTATATCTATTCATTTTTATAGACATTTAGACATTTTGGAATCATTAATTCTCTGTATTCTACTAACTTTAACTGTGGCCATTTGTCCTTCTTTCTCTATAACTGCTATGATGAAGTTGTAATTATAGTTATTGACATACTGAAGGTTGTAGGCACGAACCACCAGTTATGGCTATGGATGTCCAGATTCTCCATACTGATCCAGATGTTGTAACTGTTTATAAACCTGCGACAGTTCCTGTAAGTAATTTCTACTGAATAAGCTGGTTTCTGCTTATTAAATTAGTTTCAATTACTTCGTTTCTTCATCAATGAAGACCTGCATTCCTTAACTGAGTTGAGTAGTAATATGAGAAGTCGGTAGTATTTCAAATATCTAAGTGAATGTTAGTTGACAGCTGCAGGCTCTGATGATGTAATTTGAATGTAAATGATGAATTAAATGATTAACAAGTGTCTCTGGAGGGTTGAAAACTGCAAAGAAGATTGCCATGTGCGGTCCCTTTTGGCTTTTTTTCTTACTCCTTTAGCCTAATATTTTCATGTTCAAATCCTTGAGATTATTTTACTTTTCTTTGTTTTCAGAAGTCTGTAATATTTAAGTCCTGATAATTGAGCATGATTAGATCATTGATATTTTTGATCAAGTTGGTTGTCCTTTTTGTGACATTCTTGTAAGTGAAGATTAGGTGTTGGCTTTTTTCTTGCAAGTGTTCCTAATTACTGGATGTCATTGTCTCTGGCAATGCCAGTTGTGTCTGTGCAATGGTTAGTTGGAGTGGCTTTTTCATATTTTACAATCTGAATGATCCTTTGTCTAAAATGGATCCTATTCCTAATATTTAGGTGCATCCATGTGGGCAATATCGGAAGAACACAATTGTTGGTATACTTCAAGCAGAGCATGACTTGGCACCATTATTTCGTATCCTAATTTTCATTGGTTAATATAAAGAACTTGATTAGTTATCTACATCCATCATATACTTCCTAGAAATTGCTACACCATTTTTTTTATATTTATTTTCCAACTTAAATTCCAAATCTAGATTCTTCTTGGCATCCTTGACAATCAAATACCAGCAATTCATCGATTAGATCGCTTGGTCTCTGGACTTCTTATTATAGCCAGAAGTGCTTCCAAGGCTGATATTTTCAGGCAACAGGTTAGTAAATTTGGGCTTATTTGAAATCTATATCATGTGTATAATATATTGAGAATGAATTGACTGTCACATGTTGAATGATCACCTGATTTAAAATCTTAAACTATCAGAGGAAAATAATTCTACTACCTGAGACTTGCCTATTGTGGCCCTTATAAGATATTGAATAACCACATTATTCCTAACCTTTCAAAGAAGTGAATCATATATTATTTAATAATCCGAACAACACTGGCACATGCAAGTTGCATCAAAGGATTTGGATGATCATATGTTGATGTCTGGTGCTCTTGTGACTATTTTGTTTCAGATTGAAGGAGGAGAGGTTAAGAAACAGTATATTGCAAGGGTGACAGGAGTATTTCCTGAGGATGAGGTACTTAACTACATGTTCTAACTTCTGATTGACTTATATTCTTATAATTTTTCTAATCATAATAACCCAAATCTTTTCAAAGAGTATCATGAGTTTTAGTCTGACTTTAATGGAATATATTTCATGTGCAGCAAGTTGCTAATGTCAATGTTAACTATAATGCCCGAGAAGGAAGGAGCACAGTCGAGGTAATAATTCCTTATTCATCATCCTCTTTTGTGGTTTTGGGAATCGGTGATGAAGTTTTATATTAATCCTTTTATAAATAACTTCATCAAATAACTATTTTTCACTATAGATTAGTGGGAATATATCACATGCTTGTTTGCAAGTGTTAATTGAACTCGAGCTGTTCTACTTGCTAAAAAAGCTTGGTTTGGGCATTGAAAGAAGCTCAATAATGCATGTAAATGGTCTCTGGGAATCTTCTTTTGATCAGGTCTCATTATAATCGATCCAGCCATTAGTTTATTCACATACAAAGTTATGCAAACACTATAGATTTAAGTTGTTAGAATAGAATGGTATCTAAATTGCATAGTACTAGTATCCTTTTTTTCTTTGGTTTGCCTACCTGGCAGTATCATGATGTTGTGACTTGTGCAGGTAGAAAGTGGTCTGAACGGGAATAATTCTGTAAAAGGGAAGGCCGCTTGTACTAAATTCACTAGAATTAGTACCAATGGAACACAAAGCATTGTTTTGTGTGAGCCAATCACTGGCAGGACACATCAGGTAATAAAACTATTCTGTCAGCCGGAGTTACCTTGGTTTCTGTTTACGACATGCCTTCTCTGCAAATACTTCATTACTTTTCTCCTGCAATTTTTAATTAATTACAATTTCTCATTTTAATATTTAGGACCATTTAAGGATAAAAAAGTGCATATGCATGCTCAAGTAGTTTTATAATTGTCTTCATATTAAGTTTTTAGTACCAGAGATCTTTTATTCATCAATATAACGATGGACTTGAGCAGTAACTTTAATTTAGGCTCGAAAAACACGTTCACATTTCATTTTCTTATGATAGTATATGTACTATATTTTGTGATTTGACATCAACTTTCCTTTCTTTCAGATACGTGTTCATTTGCAGTATCTGGGGCATTCCATAGCTAATGACAATCTTTATCTATCAGAAAGTGTTCCTCATCGTTCTATTGAAGGATTAAGTGCTGATAGAGCTGCAGCAAATTCAGGGCTTTCCTCAAAGGCCAATCATTGTGAGATTACCGAGCCTGGTTCCGCAGATGAGCCTGCTGAAGATTTCAACATCGATCCTATGTGTACCAACTGTCCAAATCTGCCACCTAAAGGGTGAGAAACTCTTCTTGGCTGGTGCAATGATGTGTTGGTCTATATGCTCTGATATTTCACTGCGCTGAAGAATTAATTGCCTTTTTTAGTGATATTGTACATGATGAGCATAAGAAACAAGTATCCGACTTTAACAATGAATAGTCATGATGTTCTGAATGAAGTACATAAATTATATAGGCTATGAATCTCTTCAAGAACTTGAGCTAGGGCAACAATCTGAATGACGTTACGACTTTGAACTTATTGCCAATTAGATATTACAGGATCTGCTGTTGAAACATGTTGGTCAAAAACTGTTTCTTGTTCTGTTCATGGCCAAAATATTACAAGTATTGTTAATCTGGATTAGAAATATATGTTGAAATTGTTGAAATACCTGGATGCTATTAGTTGATGTTTCTTCTTTCGAGGCTATAATGTTGTAGCCAATATCTTTCTTATTATCCTTAATTGTTGAAAGTGCCAGCTCCCTTTACTAGGTTGAATCGTTAATTTATGGCTGCTCTTTCTGAATGAAGATATTATTTATAACCCCCGATTTTTTAATGCACCAGATCCCTTTACTTGGTCGGCCCATTAATTTATGACTGCTTTTTTTCCAAATGCAGATATGATGTGCATGAAGCAGGTCTATGGCTACACTGTATTAGATACTCGGGCCCTGATTGGACCTACGAGTGTCCATATCCTGAATGGGCATCTCTTAGTTAATTTTTTTCACTTTGTTTTTCGTTACCTATTTTCAGTTGTCTCTTTTAAAATTTTAGACTTGATGTTAGAATTATTCAGTAACTGTAGTAATGGTAACCTGTCAACTCAGTTATGATGTTGTGGTTTCAAATTTTTCCTTCTGCAACTGAAGAACTGCTGTAAACCAGCTCCTTAAATATCTAAAATATCATTATTCAGACGTCTATAACATTGTCATTCATTATGCATATGAAAAATCGATGCAGTGAAATGGGCTAGTAATTGTTAAACTCCTTAAAAAATGCTGCTCTTGCAAGTGATCTTTTGTCACCAATTATTTCTTATTGCATTTGACAGATTACAGTTTTGATTTACATGGTAAAACAAAAAAAAAAAGGTAATTGATGAAGCAGGTTTACTCTTCTCCCTCTCCAGCAAGTCTTCAGAACTCACTCACTGCTCATTTAAGTGTGTAATAAGCATATATTCACTTTATCTTTATCTATTTTTCATATTTATTAGTTGATTGATTTTGTTTACCTTTTACTTGCATGAACCTACTTCAAGAATCCTAGGCAGCAGGAAAGCCCTGTAAAAAGTAGAGGCTATGCTTCCCTTTATTCCCCTGCTCATTGGAAATAAGTATTTTACTTGATTGAAACACGTTTGTTGGTTTTTCTCATTTTATCCTGTCATGAATATTCATTTGCTTTTTATGTTTCCATTCTTTGATTCTTTGCTATGCAATTTGTGTATCATAGCCTGTTTCTTCGATCATGAAGGAATGACTAGGGAGGTTTTCTAATGTAACTTTATCAGCCCTCGTCACAGGTTTTGCTCATCATGAAGTAGTGGATTACAGTGGCTGATGAAGATGATGATCAATTTCGAAGGAAACATGGATGCGGAGTTCATCTAATAAAGCAAGGTATGACCCAAACCCAAAATATGTGTTAGGCTGTTAGCAACACTAAGGTTTCTCAGATGTAACCTAGAAAAAAGCATTCATTACGAATGCAAGTTGCTTCCTCACAAAAGAATATTCAACTCCAAAAGCATTTCCCTACTCATTTAACATGTTCTTGCAGAAATAGAAGGATCTTGATTTTATTTGGATACATTCTCTCTAGTTGAGCAAAATATATTCTCACTCTTTTAACTCCAGTTTCTAGAATTATCATCACCATGTCTAGTTGCTTATCTATGATCCTATTGATATGGTGGGCCAATCTTGAACTTCAATTATTCCTACTTTCTTGTCATTCAACACCCACGCAGAATCTCAATCTATTACATTTTTTTCTTTTTCTGGGTGCTATTGTTTTGGTCTATGTATAGACCCTTTATATGGTAAACCCTAAGACCACTTGCTTCTCTTAGATGTTATATTGGTGAAGTATATCGGAGCGTGGTATCTATCGTAGATTTGTTCATGATCGCGCCCGTATGTGTTTAATCATATATGTGTAGATGGTAGGAAAATCAGTAGTGTGCTCGTTGTAGTTTATCAGGTGTAGCATCTACAAAATTTGACCGTTGGGATGCATGGCTAATGGAAGGCAGTTGCTAATTTTTTCTTTTAATTTTTTTTATGTAGTTTGGTATTTATTTAAACGGATTTATTTGAAATACTAATCTCATACTCAATTTCAATTGGCTTATTAGTAATTCTCATATATACACGTGGGGATTGTCAACTAGAATGCTATTTGAATACTTTGTCAACAGATTGAATATTCTTTTTTTTCCTTGTAGGGGGGTGTTCACAAAATTCTCTCTATCTGACATAAATATCTCGGGATAAATTTACTTTTGGTCTCATAAGACTATAGTCCAAATACATGTAGCTCCGAATGTTAAATTTTTGGTCTGAAGTGTTATTTTTCTGAGTTTTTTGGTCTCAATTTTTTTTAAACTTTTTTGGTTCCGATCAAAATGACATTTTTGTTCTCAATACTTTTGGGGCTAAAACTGTTGTTTTTCTGAAAATTGAGACAAAATAAAGTAAAAAAAATAAAACTTGTTACAGAAAACCGTGACATCCTTTTCCCAAAGGCAGGAAAATCAGTTTTATAGTCATCAATTCCCAAAGCTCTAAATCAGAATATAATTTTTTTTCTCGGTAAAAGGTCTTTTTTTTTTTTTGAAGAAATTATGCTCGGGTTTCGATTATATGATACTCGCTCCGTTTCTAATTAAATGTCGTTTTGGATGAATGCACACAAATTAATAAATTAATCGAATTACCTAATACACCCTTGTGTGAATATATTAAATGAGCAAAATATAAATGTTTGAATGTATTAAATGAGGGTAAATGTGAGAAAAATATGAATTTTATCTCTCGAATTTGTTGAATGACACTTTTTTTGAAATAAAATTTAAAGGTTAGAATGACATTTATATAGAAATGGAGGGAGTATTAAATAGTTGGGATAATAATTTTCCATACATAAAACTATTTAAAGAAAAACTACTAAAAAAGAATTTTATTAATGATTGGAAACATATATATATGGACTAATTAGGTTATTCACGTGGGCGCATGCATATAAACTGATAACCTAAAAAAGAATCTCATTTATTAAAAACTTCTAGCCTACGCAGCCCTATAATTTTGGGTTAATTGCATAAATTAACACGACATTTAACTACTTTTGTAATTTTGGCACGATTTTAAATCTTCGTAATTTAATATACAATTTTCTGCAATTACAATATCTCCAATTTTTTCTCGGCGAGATCAATCGATCTGCTGATATTAAACTCACGTGTATAATATTTCCGGCATACTCAAACGATGCCGTTTAAGGTACCATATGAAATGTCGTTGAAGGAAATATTTACATGAAGATTTTAACGTTGTATGTATATGGATTTTCACGGTTTCAATAGCGTTAAATTTTAACTTTTCATATAGAAAGTATTAGTAATTTAGTATCAAACTCAAAACACAAAAAAGTGACATTTTTTTAATTTACTAAAAAAATAAATTTTAAGTTGGGATTCAGGTATGATCGTCAGATGTTTTATATATAATACTCACGTTGTCGCATTATTCAGTTTTCCTCCACACACTAATTAAGAATGGTTTGAGAAATAAATTTTATGAATGCAATTTTCATTTTATCATTTCTAATGATATTGAAAATTAAAATTACTTCAATAATGCATATAATATATATATATATATATATATATATATATATATATATATAAGGGCACACTAGTAAATGGCAAAATATTTTATGACAAAATACCATCTTTTTTTAACGACATTTTGAAAATATTTTAACCTAATTAATTACAATGCGTACCGTACCTCGTACCTCACGATCTTTTTAGAATCTAACAAAACTAACATTCGATTAATTTTTCGACCAATTATATATTATGCTGAGCTGGAATGCAGAAATCTGATGTTTTTTTAATTGTAAAATTAGTAAAACGAGTAATTAATTAATGGTTTTGGAGAAATTATGTATCTAAACCGAACTTTTAAAAAATATCTCAACCTTTAATATATTGGCACTAAACGAGCCGTGCTTGCTTAAGAGATCTTAAATTGTGGTGGGCAAATGTTAGAGATATGATCGCTGAACATAATTTAGAAATATATCATATCCACCACCTAATTAATTAACTAACTTAAAAATCATTGAATAGTTATGATTAATCTAAACTCATCATTCGCATTGTAAAATCATTGAATAGTAGTACTCTGCCAATATATATATACATGAGAGAGAGAGAGAGAGAGAGGTATATATATGCAAAAATTATAAGATAAGAAACAGTTTAATTAAAATTAAAGTAGGAGTTAATTAATTAATGCATATATTACACTTGACCTTAACAAATGGCAATACAAGCTTAATTAACAGCACAAACTAACATTAAATTCCAAACTGATTAACACATAAATAATCTAGAATCAAAAGCAACGGCATTATACATATATGCCACTACCAAATCAAACTAATTAATTCCAATAATTATATAATTAATCTTGCAAGTTAACATAATTCAGACCATTTTCTGCTCTCCAAGATTAATAATGGAGTCGCTAACAACCAGAGGAATTATCTCCAAATCAATTCCTCCCTGCAGCTTAACAACATCAATTATTTGCCCCTTCAATTCATTAGGAAGATTGCTCTCCTCTATCTTCATTTCTATATCTGCAGGAAGCTGCTGCTTTTCTTGCACACCGTTTTTCGCGTTTTTGTAGATCAAATAAAGCACCATTTGCAGCACTCCGAAGCTGAATCCCAGAACATTAGGTATCTGCATACATCAACCTCAACTCGATCAACAAACTTAACTAGCTAGCTAGGGTTTATATTTCTATCTATCACAAAATTTGAATAATTGAATTGAATGTGACTGCTTACAGCAATGTTATAATCTTTTCGCAATAAACCATAAAAGAACCACATAACCGCGCTTAGGGTTAGGAAAAACGAGAGAAGAAATGGCATATACTCCACACTTCTCGTTCTCACCACTTGTCTCTGCAAATCCAAACATAAAAATGAAACCCTAATTAGGCCATTTCTTTATACATACATAAACATACATACATATATATAATGTAAATGTGTGTATATATATATATATATATGTAAGTGCTTACCACAACACACAGAGGCGCGACAAACACACAGAGAGAGAAAACAAGGCAAATCCATCCCACAATATTGGCGCGGTTTGAGTCATTTGCAAAGAATTGTGTCACGAACATGATTAGACCAAATCCAACCACATTCAGCAAAAGAAGCAGCTTGACAGTTTGGAACTGATCAGAGGAAGTTCATTAAAACTTTAGAATTAATCACTATATATGATTTCATGAATAAATAATTAGAGAAAAAAATTTGGTTAATTTCTATATGTTCTTTCTTGAGTAGTACTAATAATACCCTAGTGTTTTTGTTGGCGAAGACGAGGTAGAAGCAAAGATAGGCAGACTGAATGAAGCAGCCAACTGAGTTGATGGTGATGAGAAGAGTGGTATCCGGCTTAAGAAACGCGTAGTAAATCCACATCATCGCGCTGAACAGTCCCACGACGTAAGGGATGGATTGGAACCCTTCGGTTGATCTTTTCTTGTAGATTTGATAAAATGTTGGACTGCAAAATTAAATCCAAGGAGTTTTTTTATTCAAAAAGATATCATACATATATGAGTTCATGTTCTTGGAAAGAAATAGTGATTGAATTGATCAAATGGGAGCTCACATTGGAGAAAGGAAAACCATGAATGAGACGATGTTGCCTGCGAAATAAAATAGCAAGAATAATGTAGTAGTTAGCCGTGTAACGATTATTGAATGAAATTGCTAATTAAATAGATATCTGCATGGATTTGCATGGTTGATTACGTGTAAAATTGTGCATAAGTGAAGCTCGATCTAATTTTGTTAAATATATTCATACTATTCCATATTTGAAAATAAAATGACGTTGAAGATGAGATGATAGAATATTGGTACCTAGTAGGCCAAAAACGAAAGCCAATTCCATTTTGATGAAGAGTTTTTCAACGAATGAACTCGAAACGAGTATCGATACAAAATACAATGAAGTGTATTATATTAGTAATGAGGTGAGTGAAAATGCTTGTGGAAGGATACATTTATATATAGGAGGGGTGACATTGAACTAAGCCAGAAATTAAAATTAATGAGTGGTAAGAGGGTGAATTTCCTACTGTGTTTCGATCTTTACAGTTGTTCAAGACTCAAAAAAACAAGATAGTGCTGGTTTTATCACTATATCTCTAATTCATTTTTTTTTAATCTTTCTTCCACCACAATGCTCTATAACCTAATTTGGGTAGTTCATACACAACAGCCTTTTCCCATAGCATTCCAATTCTTGCCTTTTCAAAATTATCATTTTGTCTTTTGTGATCCAGCAGCTAGAATGAATAAATACATAACTACCTAAGAGGCCTCATTAATTTGCCCTAGATTATTTACTTGTCGTGATATCACTACAACGACGTAAATTAATTAGGGTGTAATTGAACTAAGTATTAGCAAGTTCGAGCTCGAGCTCAATAAGAAAATTTGAAACTTAAGCTCAACTCGAGCCTTGAATTTTTGAGCTAGCTCGAGCTCGATCCGATCGCTAACTAATATTAATAAAACATATAAATAATATTTCTTAGTTATATTATTAAAAAACATAAAAAAATCTAATTATATAAGGTATTATATTTGTGTAAATAATCAAACTATTAATTAGGATAAAAAGATAAATATATTAAAGCTCGATTAGACACATTAGTCTGACAATGTTGAGATCGACTCGGTCAATCCAAAATCAACTTGAGAAGCTCACAAATTGACGGCTAAACTCACTTACACCCCCTAACGCAGTGGTGCATGGACTGAGATCACCGCTTCCAGTACCACCAGTTTCTTCTAGGTCACATATGTTGTACCATATATTCCTAGTACTACGATTTGTCTTGCCTATGTAGTTTACAAATTATCGCATACAAACAAACTGAAGTTTTACATAGCATCTCATGTTCCATTAATCTAGGAATACTCAAACCATTACACACACACACATATATATATATATATATCTATATATCAAATTATAACATAAGATTAGAGAAATGGGACCCAAATGATATCTCTTTGTGATGTGTTACCCACCGATCCAATTGGGCATAAGGCTTACAACTCATAGTTGGAGTTTATGGTAGTATTTCATGCTCCCATGCTTCATTACTTTACTTGCTCCTATTCAGCAATTACCAGATGTTGTACACCACCACAACCAATCACTAATTGCCACATCGTCACCACTGCATACATTTGACCGACGTTCCCTCGGTGGAGGGGTCGAAATTTCCTATTACATTTTTCCGTGTTATATTATCAAATTTATGATTTTAATAATATTTATTTTAAAATAAAATTTAATTATAACATAAATAATCATAGTTAATATTTATAAAAAAATTGAATTAAAAAATTATAAAACATAATTTTGAATATTAACCATAATAATGAATTATTAATTGAAAATTGAAAATTGAAAATTAAATATTAAAAATTAATTACAAACCCTAAGTTGGTGGGATGAACCCTAAAAACAATCATAAAATTAAACTAAATCACAAAAAAAATAAAATTAACGAAAAAAATATAAGTAAAACTCATAATTTGAAAGTGTAATACGGAGTATAACACACAGAGTGTAATGAAATTCCATGCATTGGTGGAGCAGTGACGAATTGAAGAATGTAATTTAATTTTCTTTTATTTTATTTTTCATGCTTTAATTATTCAAAATTTGGCTTCTTATAAAGTTGGCAATTTCAGTTATATATCACAATTTTTATTTAAATCGTTGATAATAAGTCATTATTATTAAATAAGTAAAGACTTTTTAATCTCTTGTTCAGGTTTGTGAGTGATCAATGTGGAGGCAGGTTCCCTCTTTTTATGTGACAATGGAGTCCCATATATATATACTTGCATATTTTGTGGGAAGGAAATACAATGCTTGATACCTAATTATATTATATTTTTCTCTCATACAAAGATTTTACTATGTTTAATTAAGGGGTTAATTACACTTTTGGTTCCATAACAAAAATATAGTCCAAATTAAACACACATGAGCGGAACTAGAAAATTTTAATTGAGGGACCGAATTGTTCTTCACTAATATTTCTATATATAATTTATTTTTTAAATTTTACATGTTTTTTTGGGGGCGGGGCGGCGGCAAGGCATGTCTGGCTCCCCCAATTCCGCCACTGCAAACACATATAATCTCGATTTTCATATTTTTGGTCCTAAGTTTTATTTTTTCTATTTTTTTAATCTCAAAACTAACAACTCACTTAACAGCCGTTTGTGGCTATTAGTTTCAAAATAAACAAAATGTCGAAAAATAAAACTTAGAACTAGAAAAGTTGAGAAAATAGAACTAGTCGAGACAAAAAATATAAAGATTGAGACCTATTCTTATGGACCAAAAGTAAGATTAACCCTTAAATTTGCAAAGGAAAAGGAACACGTGACGTGACCCTTCTTTACCATTGAGCAGCTGCATTTTTATGTTTGGTAAATATATCAATTGTAGGATCCAGAAAACGTGTAGAGGAACAAAATATAAATGATTGGATGTTCTGTTGGAAAAAATCTATATATTTTTATTAATCATACAAGGTGATTACAACGTACATGATACAATGCTTGATGAAAGTGCAACAATATAGGTAGGATATGCCCCCCGGCCCTACTGCCCTACATGAGTATATTTCATTAAAAGAAGGTAATTTGATATTATAAATAATTATTTCATTAACACTTATTACTTCAAATTTTTTAACGTGAATATATATGTATGGAGGATGCTTGTTTGTATTTTCAATTCTAGTCACGAAAATGTCTTTTGAAATTCAAAATTGTGCATGTATATATATCCGTATGCATGCATGTGTGTAAAAAAGTTTATGTTATCATGTGAATTGATCTGAAATGCTTGTGAAAATGTGTTATAGTGTGTGTTAACTTTAAAAAAGAAAAGAAAAGGTCAGCACCATTTCATTTAATTTATTCCTGCTGTTAATGGATTTATAAATAATTTTTAGTATTAATTTTTCATGTTTTAAGTTAATAATTGATTTTTTAGGTTAATTATTCCATTATTATGGTATATAATTTTTTAAAAATAAAAATTTTAGCAATAAATATTAATTATGATTAATTTGTTATAATAATTTTTATTTTATAATAACAATTAGCTAGTAAGGTGACCGTAACGTAACTCGGTGCCCACAACGTGGCATGTAGGCTAAGGTGTATAGCTAGGCTAATGAGACTATATATATATATATATATATCTCAGAAATTCTTCTGTACATAAGATATAAATCAGACGGTCAACGCGTTGATTAAAAAATATTAACTGGGTTAACGCGCATTGACCGTTTGATATGTACGCGCGCGGCGCGCCTGTATAATTAGGAATTACGATCCCAAAGTCCCATCTGCATGGTGTTTTTTCTTCACAAAAATTTCCCCTTGTGTTATTGTAGAGAAATATATAGTGCTTGGTCTTTTCTTTTCTTTTTTTTTTAATGGTCTTTTCTTTTCTTTGTATGCACGACACTAAATATTCTAAACACCTATTTAACTAACAAGTAACAACTGTGCAATATCAATAGCACAATGAGAGAGAGAGAGAGAGAGAGAGAGAGAGAGAGAGAGAGAGAGAGAGAGAGAGAGAGAGAGAGATGTTTAATTAAAGCAGCATATGAATATCATTAATTAACTGATGCATATATATATTACACTTGACCTTAACAAATGACATACACAACCTAGTTAAGCACACAACCAAATAACTAAATCAACCTAATTCAACATGTCAACAATCTAGATAAGCAACGACGACATAATTACGCCACTATCAAATTAAATTAATTCAACATATATATATATATATATATCTTCCAATTGATCATTAATTATTCTGGCATGTTTTCTTCTCCCCTCCAAAATTAATATTAATTCTGTCACCAACAGCCACAGGAATTATCTCCAAATTCACTCCTCCCTGCAGCTTAATTATCTGTTCCTTCAATTCATCAATGTTGTGCTCCTCTATTTTTATTTCTATCTCTTTAGGTAGCTGCTGTTTTTCTTGCACACCATTTTTCGAGTTTTTGTAGATCAAATAAAGCACCATTTGCAGCACTCCAAAGCTGAATCCCAGAACATTAGGAATCTGCATCCATGCATGCACATCAGCCACAACTCCACAAAATTAATTAGGGTTCATAAAATTTGAATAATTGAATTGAATGTGACTGCATGCTTACAGCAATGTTATAATCTTTTCGCAATAAACCATAGAAGAACCACATGACCGCGCTTAGGGTTAGGAAAAACGAGAGAAGAAATGGCATATACTCCACACTTTTCGTTCTCACCACTTGTCTCTGCAAAAACCAAAACCCTAATTAATTAGTACTCCATTTCTTTATATTTATATATATGTGTGTGTGTGTGTGTGTGTGTAAAATATATGTGCATATGTGCTTACCACAACACATAAAGGCGCGACAAACACACAGAGAGAGAAAACAAGGCAAATCCATCCCACAATATTGGCTCGGTTTGAGTCATTTACAAAGAATTGTGTCACAAACATGATTAGACCGAATCCAACCACATTCAGCAAAAGAAGCAGCTTCATAGTTTGAATCTGATTCATCAAACTTTTGAATTAATCACTATGCATGATTTAAATAGATAATTAGAGATTTTTTTGTTAATTTGTTTAATTTATATATTAGTACCCTAGTGTTTTTGTTGGCGAAGACGAGGTAGAAGCAAAGATAGGAAGACTGAATGAAGCAGCCAACTGAGTTGATGGTGATGAGAAGAGTGGTATCAGGCTTAAGAAACGCGTAGTAAATCCACATCATCGCGCTGAACAGTCCCACGACGTAAGGGATGGATTGGAACCCTTCGGTTGATCTTTTCTTGTAGATTTGATAAAATGTTGGACTGCAAAATTAAATCCAAGGAGTTTTTTTTTATTCAAAATCATATCATACATATATGAGTTCATGTTCTTGAAAAGAAATATTGATTGAATTGATCAAATGGGGAGCTCACATTGGAGCAAGGAAAACCATGAATGAGACGATGTTGCCTGCAAAAAATTGCAAAAATATATATAAGTTTAAGTTAGTTATTTATATATATAAAAAAATCTGCATGCTTTTGCATGGTTACTTGACTACGTGTAAAATTGTGCATGTGTAAATGAATATATACTAATATTACACGTGAATATAAGTAGGGTTACAAAACAATATCATGCCTAGTTGAAGATGAGATGATAAAAAATTGGTATACCTAGAAGGCCAAAAATGAAAGCCAATTCCATTAGAAGATATCCACTAAAAAATTGAGAGAAGATTTTTCTTTTAGCGAACGATCACGAGACGAGTTGCAGTATAGGAATATACTCAGAAGAACTAAACAAGTAATGAGGTGATGAGTGAAAATGCTTATAGAAGGATTCATTTATATAGAGGGGTGTGACATAGAACTAAGCCAAAATCGAGGAGTGGTGGAAGGGTGAATTTCCTCTTGTTTTCATCTTTACAGTTGTTAAAGACTCATAAACAAGGTATAGTGCTGATTTTATCACTATATCTCAAATTCTTTTTTCCCCTCTTCCACCCACAATGCTCCATTTAACCTAATTTGGGCAGTTCATACACAAAGAGCCCTCTTTTATTATTTTCCAATAGCATTCGATTTCTTGCCATTTCGAATTGTCTTTTTGTCTTTTGTTATCAAGTTAGAATGCATGTTTTCTTCACATGTGAAATAGGGATGTAGCTAGTATCATATATCAATCAAAAGACTATATAGTAGTACAATAGATTGACATATATATATGATGTGGTTCAAATGAGCACTCTTATTCGTGTGAGAACGTGAGCAGTATGCTTATTTACTATAATTTTATTGCTTATGCTATTGTGTTTTAGTGCAACTTTTTTATTTTTATTGCTTATCTTGTTGTATTTTACTGCTATATATCAACCCTCTAAAGAATTGTTTAGTGGTGTGTTAGTATATTAATTTGTAGATAAAGATCACGAGTAGACTCTCACCAACTGAGACTTCTAGGTTAATAAAAATAAGATTCAGATCAATTCATAATCTCTAGGCATGACCTTAATTTCGCCCAATTCTAGAATCGAAAATTGAGACCAAAACATTGTGTGGTTGGAATGAATATCTAACTAGTATACGTTTTCACATGATGAATGGTTCTCACCGATTCACTATATATATATATATATATATATATTATAGCATAAGATAAGACAAATGGGGCCCACATGATATCTTTGTGATGTGTAGCCCACCAATCCAATTGGGCATAAGGCTTACAACTCATACTTAGAGTTTATGGTAGTATTTCATGCTCCCATGCCTCATTCCTATATTTGCTCCTATTCAGCAATTACCAGATATGCTGCACCACTTCATACATTTGACCGAGGTAATTAGTTGGTGGAGAAGTGAATAATGTAATATTTTTTATTGTTATTATTCATTATTAATGTAACCACATTAATTTAATTAGAAGTCACTCCATATATTAGAAGTGATTTCTAATACTAAAGTGTAGAGTGTATTTGTGTGCTACAACTGCAAGTGCTACCTCCTAATGTTGTGGTTTCTCCCTTCACAACCTCTTATGGAGCGGGGATTTTCCACGAGCAGTTGAGAGTGAATATTCAAAACAATCTCTACTAATTTCGCCATCAAGTCTTTCATTCTCGGTCAAAATTGAATTATCAACCCATTCAACGCACAGAAAATTACCCTTTTATGCGGTACCGAACATCATCCATAACATCTTTGAGAACACCACATCATGAAACATCCAGCAACCTAGCTAGATCTGTATTCCAGTTTGAGAACAACAAACCTATACAATATTTCTTCGAATCAATAACAAGAACAAACAAATTGCCATAAAAATACGCCAAAACATGTGCATACGAAAATGCAATGGCAATATATACGTAGTGTTATCAATATCAATGTTATCCTACACACCTAATATTACTCGCGCATTTTGCTTAACATGCAATTAGCAGAATATGTGGCTATGATTAAGTATGAGAGGATCAACTAGTGGACAGGAAGAGGTTTGAGGGACCTACATGTAATTTTTTTTTTTTATATTACCTGAATAAGGAAAAGTGTGTAAAGTAATTTTAAGTTGACCCCTCCCACCTTACCCTATATATTCAAATATCTCCATTCCCACACTTAACTTCAACTTGTCTGGCTCCCCCACCCAAGCTAGCCGTAACTTTATAGAAAAAGAAAATTAAAATAAAAGTAAAGGAAACAATGAACCAATTTTTAATTTTTTTTTTATATTTTTATATCTTTGTATAAATTGAAGCAATTGGGCTCTCTAGGAATATTTCTGGATGAATTATATTTGGGTTTTGAGAAAGATGTTTTAGGAGGGGGAATCAAATTTCAATACATTGAAAAGCCTAATGTGTAAGTCAGTGATTATACGTGACTAAATCATTTGGTTCGAATCTTCTCAATATCCTCAGGTCGGGTGTATTAGTAAAAAAAAAATATTAATTTAAAAATATCATTTGGTTTTGTTAAAATAATTATCATAGTTCTGATGTTATTTTTTGTTTAACAAATTGTGAAATCTATTTTACCTATATATATATATCATTAATTATATACATATACGTTACAATAGGATTAGTGCTAAACTGTAGTAAATTTTTTTAGGAAATAAACTCTTGTAATTTAAAATCCAATCAAAATATTATCTTTGTGAACTCGAGAGTTAATTTCACTTTTGGTCCCATTAGAATGGTGTTAAAACACTTTTAGTCTCAATTGTTATTTTTTTGGTCCACAAGAGAATTTTTTGTGATATTTTTGGTCGCATGCAAATAATATGTTTCGATGTTTTTGGTCCCAAAACTAACTGGATACTTAACGACCATTAAATTTTGGGACCAAAACCATCGAAACATATTGGGATCAAAAACGTCAGAGAGATTTAAATTTGAGACAAAGAATGTACACATCAATTTTTTTAGTTTATTTTTCTTTTCTTTTTTTCGATTTCAATTTCTGTTACTTTAGTTTAATTTTACACTTGTTATCTATGATTCATCATATCCAATTAGAATTTATTATTATTATTTAGCATTTATTTTTTAAATAATCAATTAATTTTTTTTTGTTGTTTTCTTTATTTTTAATTTTTCAAAATATACTAAATAAAATATTTAAAAATAAAGACCGATGGATATTTTGGTAATGGTGGCTAAAATTATTTATTTGATGATAATAAAATGTGTGTAATTTGAATTTAATTACTTGAATTTGATAGTAATAAGTGTTAATTAATTGCTTTAAAATACACAAAATTTAGAGTATTTTTAGTTTTTCACACATCCTCTATCCCGATATTTTTAGTTGGATGAAATCTCCTAATACATTTCTCTATTGCGCTATATTTTTTTTAGTTTTTTCTTCATTTTTTTTCTTCAATTTCAATTTCTAGTGCTTTAGTTTAATTTTTCAGTTAATATATTACTGTTCATCCTACCAAATTAAGATTTGTAATATTTTTTTAGCATTTAATATTACTTTTTAATTATTAATTAATGATTTGAAAAATTAGTTTAGCCACTCTACTAAAATTCCCCTTAATTTTTATTTTTAAATATTATATTTGGTATATTTAAAAAAATTAAGTGATCATTTGAAAAAAATAAATAATAAAAATTTATCATGAAACATTAATTGGGTATGATGAATCCTAAATAACATGTATAAATTAAAATAAGAGAAATTGAAATCGAAGAAAAATAAAAAAAAATTGAAATATACATTTTTGCTTCCAATCATAAGTTTTTATGTCTCGAGTTTAATTTTGCAGTGTTTTTTTATCCCAAATGATATATGTTTTTGACATTTTTAGTCCTAAAATTCAACGGCCGTTAAGTGTGCGGTTAATTTTGGAACCAAAAACGTTGAAAGATATCATTTGGGATAAAAATATCGGGAAAAATTCACTTGGAACCAAACAAGTAATAATTAAGACTAAAAGTATTTTATTCTTCATATTCTAACGGACCAAAAATAAAATTTACTCGTGAACTCGATTACAATTGAAACAAGCTAGAAATGCGCTGGAGTCAACTAATTTTTCTTACACATACACACACTTTATACCTACACTTGCATTAGTAGTACTATATACTTTGTGAAATTAAGTGTGGATGATTTTTCATAGTCGTTGAATCCCATGTACTAGGTAGATATTTCACAATAATTAAAAATTAATTAATCAACCAAAGTGATTTGCATATATAAGGCGTAAAAATTATATATTTAATTGGTAATTTCCCTAAAAGAAAGCTCATATTTAAATAAGCCCCTAAAGTATGTTAAGAATTAAGATATAGATACCACATATCGAGTTTGTGAGTAAAAAAAAAAAGATATAGATACACCTTTTTGCATTGGCTTAAATTGATATTTTAAGGTATAAATACACACTCGCTTTTTTAGGGGTTTTTTTTTCAATTTTTTCTCTGATTTCATTTTCTTATGATTTACTTTAATTTTACACTTATATTATTTTGGATTCATCTTACCCAGTTATATTGTATTATAATTTTTTAATATTTAATTTTCAGTTATTAATTGATTATTTGAAATTTTAAATACTAAAAAAAATAATTAAACCCTAATTGGATATGATGAACCTTAAATAACAAATGTAAGGTTAAACTAAAGTATAAAAAAATCAAAGAAAAAAATTTAAAAGAACTTAAAAAAAAAAAAACAAATGTGCAATATGGAATGTAATAACAAATGTATATTCAATAGACGATTTATTTCATATGCTTTATAACTCTAATCTAATTTTCTATTAAGAATGCACTTAATATATTGACTAATTTTTTATATTTTCTTATTATTCATTATATATAACAATGGCCTAAAATTTTTGACAATTAACAAAAAGAAAATGACACACAGTCTCTCTCTCTCTCTCTCTCTCTCTCTCTCTCTCTCTCTCTCTCTCTCTCTCTCTCTCACACACACACACACACTTAGGGAAGAGTATCAACCACCGACCAACGAAATCTTGTAAAACCGAACTGATCGCACGCCGACTTGAACATCGGCACCGACCAAATCTAGTAAAATCGAATTGACCAAGCCCCAATTTTAGTCAAACAAAAGACATATATACCTAAGATATATATATATATATATATATAACATATATCAAGTCAAACAAAAAAGCTTAATTTACCATTCATCTAGACTTAATTTTCAGCCAAGCTATTTCAAGACCGATACTAGCGCAACACTATTTCGTAACATAACTAATCATCATGAGAAAAATTACCAAACTGAAAGAAAGAAAAAACAAAACCCTAAAGTGAAAAACTTCTACATAAAAATTCTTCAAAAGAGATATATATCTAGCTAGCTAGGTATGGCCAAAACCGTGCAATTTTCAGAAAGAAATGTGTTATAAAACAAAAACCCAATTTAAATGTATTGAAAGACAATGACAAAGTAAGTTAAATCATTTCTAAAACTCATGGTTCATGAACGCCGTGATCATGGTAGATCGGAGTTGAGGGAAGAATAAGGACTAGCATGATCAAGAAGAGGCCGTCAACTTAGCCAAAATGACTGCCCTAAACCCCACGTACACAAAACAAGGCGTCTCTTTTATACACAAGGTTAAATGTATGTCGTTTGGGGCAAGTCATTCTTGGCTACTAAACGAGCCCTCTTCTCTTCATGTAAGACCTCTCTTCCTCTAGCTCATACAACAATTGAATATTTACATTATTAATTTGATGACCGATCTCTCTCTATTTATAGCCAAAAATATTGATGGAGATATATATATATTCTTATTTTCTTCAATTATTTCGTGCCCCCCTATAAGCCCAGTTGCGTTGTCGATTTCTGCTTTGTTGCTCTTTTAATTTGACCCTTGATCAAAGCATAGCGTTAATGTAGCCCATGGAGATTTTGTAGGAATAAATTCTTTCAATCTCGTGTTTTTATGGAGAGGGAATGTCAAACTTGAGGCGTACGTGATGAAATGGATTTTTTCACAATAATTAAGTTTTTTGCTACGAGCTATATAGGAATTATATTCTTAATTTATCATTAACTTATTACAATTATATATATGTATGATGGAATATCTTTTGTATTTCATGATGTAAAGTTTTGATTGTCTTTTCTCTTTCCGTACCCTATCTTCCTTGAGCATAAAATATATTTCGTAATTTATGATATGATGCGAAAGTGAAGTTAGAATCTGCTCAAAGAAGCTTAATATCACAATTTGTTAATTATAATTGAAATATATATATATATTATAAGTATAAAATAATCAGCACTAATTAATCAATTATAATAACTAAGTATTGAATATTGAAAATTAAAAACTAAAAAATGATTATATATCCTACTTAAATATAATCAGTCATAATTAACTAGTTATTCCAAATGGGCCCAAACACGTTCTAACAGCCCATGCAAATAATTCAATGGCCTCGGCATATATTTCATTTAATATATTTGTTCTTGGCTAATTCTAAACACAATCCTCATTTTACTTTTTATAGTCTCCAAATTAAAAATATTAGTAAATATCATATTTTGCCCTTATAATCTATTTATTTTTAAGAATTATAGACCACTTATTTTCCTTCAATGCAGCAACACATAGCCCACAACATTTTTATTTCAAAAAAACTTGTACATTATTTTACTCTACATATTATTCCTTAAAAATCCAAACCCGAAGAATATCAAATATTCATTAGGTCCCAATCCATTATAAATTAAATCACCTAAAACTCCATTAATTTTTCAAATATTTCTTCTTCATGAATTCATTTAATTACAAAAGTAGATTACAGATCCCAATCGAAAATGTCAACTGATTTTAATTGCATTAATTTTAGGAGCGTTTTGAATATGGTTCGCTCCTTTTAGGATTAAATAAGATGAAAGAAACCCATAATAATTTGTTTTCATAATTTAGTTTCTTGACAGTTTTTGTTGATGAACTATTAAATTAAATGAGTAGAAATGATGACACGAGAAACTACATCATCTTAATTAATATAATTATCATAGCCATGGTTGCATATATTAAACTTTTCGAAGATATAGCAAAAATGGCATCTGCAATGAATTCATAATACTATGTTATTTAGAAAAAATTGTCAATATTGAACTCTGATGAGCATATTTATTTTTCATAAAAAGTCGGGGGCTATGTGATGTTTGTATTGCTGAAAAAATATGAGATCCAGAAAATAAAAAATGAATAAATTATAAGGGCAAAATAGGACATTTAATAATATTTTTATTTAGAGAGTTATAAAGAGTAAAATGGGGTTATGTTTAGAATTATTGTTTGTTCTTTTGTATTTAAATATTTAATGATCAAAACTCCACGAAAATTTTATCACTAAATCTAATTAATCAAACAAAATGCACGTAATTTATAGGGAATTAAGAATATAAAGGCTAGCATAATAAACAAGAGACAGCTGTCAACTTGCCCTAAAAGCCACGACCCACAAGAGGCCGGCCGCCGCTGCAGCAGCGGTGCTACGGCGGCGGCGATGATCTCTATTAAAGAACGACAATTTGAGTAATTTATTCTTCTCTTCATGCAAGGCCTCTATATATTCCTCTCTTATTGCATGAGATTTCTTGTTATGGACACTCTCTATGTTTAACCCCATGTTGTACTATTAAATTATGAATTTTTTTCTTCTTTCTTTTTTTCAATTTTTTTCTTCTGGGATTTAATTTAATTTTAAAATTATTTATTAGGGTTCACCTCTTTCGATGAAATTTGTTTAAGATCGATTCTTATTTTCGTCAATTTTCATGCTACGTATTGACCGTATCATAATTGCCTTATCCATATGTATACTTTGAAGTGTGTTTTGACTCGTGATTAAAGTTGCATGCCCATATATATTCATTTTATGGAGGAATATATTCTTTTAATCCTTGTGTATGCATGGAGCGGGAATGTCAAACTTCAGACATGAGAGAGAGAGTTTTGGGACCTATAATTATCATGCTACAAGTTACACGAATTACTTTCAAATTTGATGTACATGTCTTCTTCTTATCATATATAAGTATATAATCATATATACACACGTGCAATTCATTGGTTTTGTTCAACTTTTACTATAGAAGGGGAGGAGAGACACATAATATAATAGTCCCTTGAAAATGAGCTAAT
This sequence comes from Perilla frutescens, assembly GCA_026008535.1. Lineage (NCBI taxonomy): Eukaryota > Viridiplantae > Streptophyta > Magnoliopsida > Lamiales > Lamiaceae > Perilla > Perilla frutescens. Next base: position 72,136,966 of record BRKX01000001.1, read on the forward strand.
ATGGAGTGGTGTAAGCTCGAATTCCATTAAGATCACTAGCTACGAGCATGTACATTACACCTAATTTTTCAAGTATAATTTATCTATTTTGTATAATTTAAAAGCTATTGCATGGAATTAGGATTTACTCGGTAAGATTATGCACATTGTTGGTTCGGTGCAAAATCGAGCTAAACTAACAAAACTAAATAAAAAAAATTTTAAAAAAAATCAAACCAAACCAACCAAAATAATATATATACCCAAACAAAACCATAATTATTTGGTTAGTTTGGTTTGGTTTTTGGTTTAACCGAATTTTCAATTATTATTTTTGTTTTTTCGAAACAATTACATCTAAAGAAAATAACACGCACTCAACAGATAATAAACGATATATTTTAAAACTAAATATTAGAATTACTAATATTATTTAGGGATATAATACCTTTTAAATTTATTAATTTAGGCATAATTAATATTAGAATTATAAATCATAAATTATAATATAGTATATATATTATGGTTGGTTCGGTTCTAACCAAAATATTTTTCACTTAAAAACGGAACCAAACTATATTTTGATTTTAATATTCAAAATCCAACCAAAATTAAAAAAAAATGACCAAACCAACAAAACCAAATAGCTCGGTTTGGTTCGATTTTGCACACCCCTATTACTTGGTGCACACCTTTAGGTAGCGGTTGCGCCTTACTCTCATAATATAAAAAAAAGACATAAATTCAAAAATGGAATTAAATTCAAATTTAGATTTTTTTTGAATATATGACAGGTATAAAAAAATATAATTATTAAATTATTTTAAATTATTAAATTGAAATAGAAAAATAATAAATTATTACAAATTATGTTATACTTATATATTGTTGTTGTTGTTATTATTGTTGTTAGAGTGCAATATAAATGAAAATTATTTTTTTAATTAGGCGATAAATGTATTGTACTATAAATCTTCACCTATGCATAAAAAATAAAATAAAAATGTTACAAATCTCAAAATGTTACAAAAATTTATTAAAATACAAGGGTTGTACTTGTAATCTAAACTGTTGTGGAAAATACAAAAAGTAGAAGAAAACTTACAACAATATAAACATCATGACTGTTGTCTATTAACTCAAAACTGTTGTCCATTATACAAAAACTATTGACTAAAATACGATTGTTAAATCGTGTGATAGACAACGATTTATACCAAAACCATTGTCTATCACACGATTTTGCCTTAAATATATTTATAGATACTATAAATTGATAAAAATAAAAATAAAAAGTGAAGGAAATATGATGAGAAATCCCCAACCGCAACGTGTCCGTCGAAAAAGGAGTTGAAAAATACTTTGATATGATGGGTTCGTTATACTAGGGACTGTGCTTTTATTGAAAACTGACTTGTTTACTGTAATTTTAGTACTTTTCTTACTACATTTAGTACCAAGTTAGCATCAAAATACAATAAGAAAAGTATTAAGAAAATAGCACTAAACTACGCACCGTAAGAAAAATACAAAAAATACAGTAAGCAAACTAGTTTTTATATTTTCACACCAAACACTAATTTTCATTTAAATCAAATTATATATATATATATATATATATATATATAATTTTGTGGATTTATACATTCATGCATAAAAAAAATATTGTCCCTTCCCAGAGCAGTTGACTGAAAAGACAAGGAAAAGACCCATAAAAAAGAAATAGCTTTGCATAATCAACGCTTTTACTAGAGATTAGATGACATCACTGCACTCAAATTTGTAATACAATAAAAAAAAAAAAAAAAAAAAGTTCCTAAACTGTAGGCAAACGGTATGATTGACACATATGATTAATATAATAAATAAAAGTTGTTTTTCGAAAAAAATATCGACTAAAAGTTTGTTAAGTTGTTTGCATAATTGTGTTACAATGTGTTTTAGTTTCTAGAACTATACATATTTGGATTTATTTTTTGGAATAGATTTTATTGACTCAGGACCGAAAGATAAGTTAATTATCTAGCAATCATCATGACTTGAAATATTAAAATTATCAATCCATGATATGAAAGATGAAAGTGATCGACGATCTAGGATTCCAAAGATTATATATTTTATTCTTTATATCTTTTAGTTATTTTTATATTAATTTTCACCAGAAATTTATTTATTAATTATCGATTAACTCTAATAAATAATTTATAAAAAAAACAATTAAAAATACAAAAGGAATTGAAATAACTGATTCTTAAACTCCTAGATCGATAATTTTTCATCTTTTAGATTCTGAATTTATAATTATCATCTTTTTGGTACGGGATCAATAAAAAAACTTATTTTCAAGTCATAAATTGACAGTTTCCTTTTTTTTTAATAATTCATGATACGATTAATATAAATCCACAAATTAAATTCAGAGTTCTATATAGAAAATCCCATTTTCTGAAACATGTATTTATACATTTTTATGTCGAGAGTAACCCGCAACTGCTACCGAGGTGTCTGCTGAATATATAGTTGGCTTTGATGGTTGCATGCTAAATTATTTCTTGAATTAGTTTTATAGTTTCCTAATTAAGTTTGCAATCTTTTTTTCAGAAATAAAATATATTATTTATAAGCTTTCAAATCCTGGCGGCAGACATGAAATGAATACGTGGCTTAGCATGGGGTAGGGATAGGAATTTGCTGATGTCACTTTATCATATTGTCTTAATAAACACCAACTTTTTGAAGCAAAAGTTGAAATATCGATATAATCGAATCTTTGTTATCCTTCAATGGAAAGATCGAGTATTATTTGGTATATTATCTGTTGATTTATTTATTTGTTTATAACTTGGATCATCTATTACAAAATAAAATATCTAATTAATGTCACGCAATAAATACGAAATGTCAAATGAACGTTACGTTGGAGTGTTTTGATCATGAAATTGAAATATTAATTTCATGCATGTTAAACATGGTTGCTTTTATGTATATATATGATTGCATGAATATCAATGAAATTACTTAAATATTTTTCGATTATAGATATACACAAGGATTAATATTCACAACTATATATATGTATCTAACCCGGGCTTGATTAGCTATCTTTTTTCTTATTTCTTGGATGACGGCTCTACTTAATAGTGCGCCAATTTCAATCGTGTATAATAGTACGTAAACTAGACAGAAGAGATAAATCATTAAATTGTATTAGGAAAACTATATGCTACGGACTCAGCTTAACAAAATAAGGTGTTTATTAAAAAAAAGATTCGAGCACAGAAAAATAGGACCAAACCAACTAGAAATCCCGGACATAAGGGATCAGAGTCTCATTAAAATCTTCAACAAAAACTCATAGGAAAAACCTTGTAGAAAAAATAGTACTCCACTATACTAGAGCTAACTCTAGAGTAACCATTCCCATATAAATCAAAAGCAACTAGTTCATCAATACAAGAAATAGAATGTTGCCATAAATCAAAAGAAATTTAAAAATCAGCCAATTTATCTGTAACTTGATTTCCTTAACGAAAAATGTGTGAAACACGGAAGTCAAATATGAAATATACCTTTGAAAGGTATATTCCATGAGGTAGGTATTTCATTATTAGCACATGTCGTGAGGAAAAAAAATGAAAACCTAACCCATAAAAACAAAACTAGCTACAAACTTCACATACATACATACATATATATATATATGTATTATTGAAACAAATAAAAGGCCATCTTTTGTATGAAGTCGTTGAATTGAGAAGAAGAAGAAACATATATAGATATTGTTTGCCTTTTCTAGCTGCATTATATCAAATTAATTTTCCGTGATGTTTTTTTATAGAGGTAAAAACTATTTTAGCCATTTGAACTTTAAAACATACTTATTTTAGTCAGTAACTTTAAAACATACTTATTTTAGCCACTTTGGATGAAAATGCTCCTGCACGCGCTGGCAATGCGCGCAACACGCAGGGGCAAAATTGTCATTCTGACTAAAATAAATATATTTAAAATTTAGTGACTAAATTAAATTTTTTAAAAATTTGACTGACTAGTTTTATATATTTTCATTTTTTTATAATATGTAAAATTGGTGGGTTACGAAATGTATAGTAGTCTACCATTTTGAATTAGAATTGAACGTTGGCTTTAAGGATATTCCCAATAAGTTAGATTAATATTTTAATTTTGATCGACAAAGCAATGATATATATTAAACTTGCTAGTAGAGTATAGTCTATAAAAATGATACTCTTCATATATATAGAATATCACTATTCAAAACTTGCTAGTAGAGTATAGTCTATAAAAATGATACTCTTCATATATATAGAATATCACTATTCAAAATTATCGGATGGGATTCTCTAATTATATATAACCAATCCTAATTCATATTTATCGTTACATATATAAGAATTGAAAGTTTAAAAAATTATATATCCTAACTTTGGAATAATGAACCCTAATAATATATTATAGGTATTAAGTAAAAAATGAATTATTAAATATTACAGGAACAATTATAAACCTAATATATATATATAAGGTAGAATAAACCCTAAGTAATTAATAATGTAAAATTAACCTCAACAAAAAAGAAATAAAATGGAAGAAAAATTAATAATTTAAATGTGGGACATAAAAGGGACACACAACTTTGGACTAAAGATTTTTATGTGCAAATTAAATTATATTCCTAAATTTCAGTTTAAAGTACGATTACGAATGCTCTAAGAAAAATAAATGAAATATATAATTACTCCAGCCCTTCAGGCTTGGTAAATTTAATTAGTGCTTTTTAAAATTAATTAAATAGGAATTAAACAAGTTGTGATACGAAAGCAAAGAGCTTTTAGTAACACTAGCTTTGAATCTAGACATGCTTTTTTTTCAAATATATATCCTATTCCAGATAAATATAATGAATATCTCTACTAATGAATATCATGCCACATCACTTTGATAAATGATAATATCATTCAATATCGGATGACATCCTCGACTACACTTTGTGCAATACTACTTGCTGCTACTCACTTAAATTTATTTATTTTTATTCCGTTATTTTTCTTCAATTTTAATTTATTGTGTTTAAATTTAATTTAACGTACAATTATTTATTAGGGTTAATGATTGTACTCAATTAGGGTATATATTTATTTTTAAGTATTTGATCATGTAAAAAAAAACTTATTATCATATCCTAATTGGATATAATGAGCCATAATTAATAATTGTAAAATTATACTAAATTACAAGAAATTGAAATAACAAAAAAAACTAATAAATTTAATGCTTAATAATATTATTGAAAATTCCAAACTACGAGCATAACAAAAAGAAATTAATTTCAAATTTCAACACTGTTAAAAACAAGCAGATTAGAAAGTGAGATGACTATAAATTTAGATTTAGTATCAATAAAAAAACAAAAAGAATCATGTCAATATCACTAGTTTACGTAGCATAACGTTTCAATCATTTTGCAATTGAATTCGGGGTTTTATTTTTCTTTTTCTATTCCTATGTAAAATTAAGGGACTTAATTACGCATTTGAAAGTTATAAGTTTTCAACCAATCTTGAACAAGAATTTGTTATAAAATTTTATGACTTAATTTTTTAAAGCAAAAAATGCATGGTGATAACCTTCTCTCCCCTTATTACAATGAAATATATATACACACATATACATACATATATGAGTGAATGTCGATGAATTTGGAACTTAATTTATACAGACACTTCTATGTCACTTTAAAAAATTTTTCATCAATATCATAATATATATATATATATATATATATTACGTATATCCAATTAATCATGTTTTTTATACTATATACGTGCATAAATTCGAAAGAAATTAATATACAAGATAATTTAAGTTGAGAGAACGAAGACTTAAAAAAGAGGCATCCATTTTTCATTTCCAACAAATTGAAAAACAAAGAAATGGGACGAGTCTCCCACGTTACAGTGGTTTCACCACAAAAAAAAAAAAAAAAAAAAAAAAAAAAAAAAAAAAACCTTAATAATTAATACAGTACATATTAATACCCAAAGTTAATTACAAACGTTAACAACGATCACATGCATTTGGATGCCATGCAAATTAATTAGTTAATCCCCATCAAGCTTGAGTTCCCTTAGCCAAATTCTTCTGCAGAGATGCTTCAACTCCATTAATCTTGTCTGAATTCAGAAATGAACTCAATTTCACAATTTCAATTATTTGGTGATTAGGGTTCTTCTGCTCTTCCACAACACTAATTTTCTTAATCAGTATTTCAGGGAGCTTTTCCTCTACGGTTTTATCGACATTTTTGTACACCGCGTAGAGCGCCATTTGAAGAACTCCGAAGATGAAACCTAGTACATTCGGGATCTGCATAGACGAGCAGATATCATGAGGTGTTCACGTTAGGTGTGTAGGATATTTATATAACGTTCATATCATATATATATATATAATATTAATGTATGTGTGTGTGTGACTTACTGCAATGTTATAATCTTTGAGCAAAAGGCCATAGAAAAACCACATGACTGCACTAATAGTAAGAAATAATGATAGAAGAAACGGCATATGATCCACATTCTTGGTTCGTACAACTTGTCTCTGCAAATAAAAATTAAAAAACAAAACTTATAAACATTTAATTAACCCTAAGAAACTATTGAAATATATTGTACGTAGCTAATAAAATAAAATACGAGATTGAGACCAAGCAGATCGAACATTCGTATTCTGCATGGTCCGTAACGTACTCACCAAAATGCATAACGGGGCGACGAACACGCACAAAGAAAATACGAGACAAATCCATCCAACAACAATGGCTCGTTGAGAAGGTTTCATTAGGAATTGAGTGACACAAACTATTCCCACCCCACAAACAATAAGCAAACACAGTAGCTTCATTGTTTGTACCTGCATTTAATTAAAATCAAACTATATAATTAAATGACTAATCCCATGCATGAAAAAATTCAATTAATTTCAAGAAAAAAAATTATTGTACCTTGGCTTTCTTTGATGCATAGTAAAAAAAGAAGAGAATGTAAAAGGTCTCGATAAAACATCCAACTGAATTAATGGTGATTAGGAATGTGGTATTGGACTTGAGAAATGCGTAGTAAATCCACAATATTGCACTGAACAAAGCAACCACATATGGAATTGATTGAAATCCTTCACTCGATTTTTTCTTGTAGATTTGATAAAAAGTTGGTCTGCAATTAATAATTTAAATCGTGAGATATTGATCGATATGATATATAGAAGTTTAATCTCATTAAAAAATAATAGTATGTATTTACTTACATTGGAGCGAGAAACACCATGAACGAGACAATATTGCCTGCAAAATTAATAAATTAAGGAGTGTATTAGAAGTTAATAAATTTGGTATCTAATTTGGAAAACAAAATAAAAAAAAATATATTTTTACGTTGCATGCAATTTACGTCCACGCGTACACCTCAATCATGGGCTTAAAAATGGTTTAACTTTCTATTTTTGAAAAGTACAGTGTATTTAGATATCTATACCGTTATATATTATTGGGTTATATAATTATATAAAAATGAAATAACTTCAAAATAAATATGCATTAAAAATAAGCGATGATGGATGTATTAAAATATTATATATATCCTTTAAAAAGTGCTCTAGTTCTCGTTTAAGGCACGTTACTTTTTTATGCTTGATTGAAACTAATGATTGCCATGCAGATGAATAACATTTTATTTTAATTTGAAATTAATATATGGACGAAATATATAATAATACATACATATACATATATATATATATATATATAATTTGAAGTTATAGAAAAATGAAAATTTTACCAAGAAGTCCAAATGCAAGAGCCCAATGTCCAGAGAAATCTGCCATATCGCTCTAGAAAATTTAGGAATTTGATGAAATAAAACTCTATATTAGTTGTTATGGCTAAGAATGGACTGGTATGTGCTATTTATTTAGAAAGAAAGGGGCACTTTTGCAATAAGATAAATCTTACCCAAGAAATTGGCACTTGCATGATAAATCATACAAAAGAAATAAAGGCAGGCAAGCTTTTTTGTTTTTTTAAGATATAATATTTTGCAGATGAGGGGCACATCAGTCATTTGAGAGGTTGCAATTTGCAAATCGTGCAAGCTTTAATTTCCTTGCAAACAGTTTGAGGGGTTGTATTTTGAGGGATTTTCAAATCGCCCCCTCTACAATAACATGCAACAATTTTGCCCTTTGGTATTTCACAATTCGACTAAAAAAGTAATAGGGTTGAAGAGTGTGTTTTAATTATTTTGCTTTAATATTATTATGTTCGCGATAAAAATAAATGATGATATTGATATCGGAAAAAAGAGAGAAAAGAAAAACAATTATTTGGTAATGATTAGTTAATATAAGTGGGGTAATGTTCGAGTAGAGATCCTCTAGTCCAACTTGTGTCTCTCAATCGTTTGCCAACATTAAAATTATTTATTGTTAATAATATTTTTTTATAAAAATAAAATTTATTACATCATAACTAATCATAATCAATATTTATTGCAAAAAATTAATTATATACCCCAAATTTGGAATAAAATCAATTATATTAACTAAAAAATGAAAATTTAATATTAAATTATAATTATAAATCCTAATTGATTGGAATAAATCCTAAATAATAATATAAAATTATAACAAACCAAAAGAAATTAAAATTGAAGAAAAAGAAATAATTTTGAGGTGTGGCAGACGGTTAGCATACACAAATTGAGACTAGAAGATCTCAAGTGGTAATGTTTGGAGAATTGATCATATCTTAAAATTCAAAATGAGATTTTGAATTTTCTAAGATAGACTTGCATATTCATTGTCTATTTATATTAAGAAATATTATTTACTCAAAACCCGAAAAAATAAGTCATCTATTAATTTATGATCAGAAAAATAAAAACCACTAGTTTAAGACTAAAAAAATATTTTTTATTCTTTTTTATTTTTAAAATTATTTTTATATTAATTTTCAACGAAAAATCATTTAACAACTATCTATTAAAATCATTAAAACATTAAAAGGAATCAAAATACATGATTTTTAATTTGGAGTACTAGCTAGCATGATAGTTTTCATCTTTCAATCTTGAATTGATAATTCTCACCTTACAGATCATGTGTGGATAGATAACATATATTTCAGTTTATGAATCTATTAAAAAAAAGGATCATTATCTATTATTAATGAGTTAAAATAACTTTTTGGGGGGAAAAGATTCAACACTTTCTTGGAAATTGAAACCTTTACAAAGAGATATAATATAATATTAATTAATATCGGACACTATATAGGTAATGTTAACTAATTACTTGAGGAGGGCAAATCGGATACTTTCATTGTTTTAAAGGACAAAGTGCTATAATCACATATTTTAGGGAGGCAAAATGAAATTCAAATATTATAATTTTTTATTCACATATCTATCCCAATTGTACTCCAATTCAGCAATAATTCAATCTAAAATGAAATAAATGGCCAAATATTTTATGCCACTTGGAAGCAATTATAGAATGGGGCCAATTCGCCCTATTTTTGAAGATGTGTAGTGATGAAAAAAAAATAAAGATATGATTTAGTAGGCTTATCTTGTCTAGCTTAATGGTTTATGTCATGTTTGGATCAGCTTTCTTCCCTAGTGAAAATGCTGCGGCTAGATTTTTGTACAATCATCCCTTCCCTTTAAAAAAAAAAGAAAAATTGTGGTTATTTAAATTGTCATAACTTATTCATTATTCTACCTGAAAATAATAAATAAAATAATGCGTATGTATATATGTAACATTTTGAATTATTTAGAAAAGGGGATTGTATATCGACTTTAGATGATTTTTCTTTTCCTTTCCCGCTTTTTATGGGTTGTGAAAAGTTTCTTGATCAAATTCAATCCATCCAAATGTATGCTATTAAATGTGTGTGGTGCTTCAAAAAAGAATATTTGTACTATTACGTGTTGTTGGCCACAATTAATTGTAACAAATTGTGGTAACCATTGTTTTCATATAACTACGACGTGCCCGATGAGTTGATACGTGGCATATCGATCGATCGTAACACAAATCATAACTATAGAGATGGTTCCAAATGAAAGTGTTGCCTCGTTCGTTAACTAGGAACCCATTTTTCTTATTCGATTATTAGTTGAGGTCGTTGCTTGATTGTAAGAAGAAACTAGGAATTGGTTTTGATAATTCAATAGGAAAATTTAATAGTTGATTATGAATTGAAAAGGTGGTGATGGTAATTTTATAAATATATAGTCATATTATTTTTAAAACACGTTATCCTAAAATATAAAAGTTATAATGTATAAAAAAACACATGCAATGTTATATGTACATATTTAATCAAAATCGTAAAAGAAAATGGGAATATTATTGTAATAAAGTCAAATTAGTTTAGAAAATGAAATACTAAAATACTACATATATATAATGTTATTTATTAAAAATAATTAAATAGAAAATCTTACCCGTCCATTCTTGTAATAAATTTAAACGATCCAGATAGGTTCTGAATTAAAACATTGTTTAATTAGTTCACATTTGATCCATGCATTTCCTATAAATATACATATGTTAAATTATCTTCTAATGAATTTATGAACTCAAGCTACGTTCGAGCTAAAAAAACATGAAAATAAATATTAAGTGGAGGATATATATATCAAAAGTAAAGTTTAAATCATTGCAGCTTTTCTTGCAAAATACAATTCGATGCTCAAGTCAGTGAATGATTGTAGTAGAGAATCTTGAATATATAATAAATATTAAAATCAGTCGTGTTTGATAAAAATACATGAATCATGCACCTTCAAATGATTGGGAAATTGTGAGATTTTTATGGTGATTGTATCGATTAGGTTTAATTAGTTTGGACGGCATTGGGCTTTGTTGTAATAAGCTTAAGTTAGTCAATCTCAACGTGATAGGATTCTAATTTGGAGTCGTATGGAATAAGATATTCTTCTAGTGAATACAAACTTTAAAAGTATTCTTCAAGTGAATACCGAACTCCATAGATAATAAATTTGAATTAATATTTCTGATGATGAATTTTAATTAATGAAAATATGTAAATCCTAAAACAACTTATAGGCAAACCCTATTAATCTAAACAAGGTAAAGAATTGTAATAATGCAAACTACCTAAAGTAAATAAATCAAACCATAAAATAAATAATATAATACTATTAAATATTATAACTAAAGGACGTATCACAATGTTGTCTGCGTTAATAATAGGGAAAATAGTCAAATAAACCCTTAATGTTTACACTTAGGCAATGTTTGGTAGCCTGGATAAAGGCATATTAGTATAGGTATCTAGCAAGAACCATGTGTTTGGTAGCCATTATTCGTTCACGCGAGGCCCGGGGTGTAATTTACTGATTCGGCTGGATAATGTATCCGACGCCCCCCCTCGGATACAGTTTCTGGCATAGCAATCTTAGTATATATGTCTTTATCTAGGCTACCAAACATTGCCTTAACTAATTTACTCATTCCATAACTTAGTCTACTAAATAAAATAATGTACCAAACACATGTGTGAAACAATCTTAGTATATTTATCTTAATAACCAAACACACAATTAAAATAGTTAATACGCAATTATCTTTCAAAGCAATCTAGATTTTATTAATGTGGGTATATCCGTACCAGTATACCAAACATTGCCTTAGGATTAAATAAGCCCCTATAGTATTTTTAGGTACAAATAAACCATTAATGTTATAATTACTAACATTTATGCCCCTCTCAAGTATTGCCACTCCAAAATAAATTTATGCCAAAATTTATTCAAACTTTTGAAGCAACAACAAGAACAACTAACTATAATTTTATCATCTTATTTTTTTTTTAACTTATGATTTCTCCCATTTTTCTGTATTTTGTTTTATAAAATTTATCAAATATTATTATTTTTATTATTTGCTAATTAATTTAAATTTTTTTCTAAAAAATATCATTGGGTTAAAAATGTTAGTGTTGTCGCTCCGACGCCATATTAATTCATTTGGGGGGGGGGGGGGGGGGACGTTAAGCTGGGGAGGGGAAGAAGGTAGTTTTTTTTAAAACTAAGAATATATTCTTAGAAAAATATTAATTAATTAATTAATAATAATAATAAAATGCTTTTAATATTTTTAGAAAACAAAATAGAGAGAAATGGGAGAGAGCATAAATTAAAAAAAACGATGATAAAGTATACTAAGTAGTTGTTCTTATTAACTTTTCAAAAATTAAAATAAATAGAATAAAATTTGGCACAAAGTAATTTCGAAATGGCAATAGCAGGAAGAGGGCATAGATGTTAGTAAATTACAACATTAAGGGTTTATTGAACCTAAAAATACTTTAGGAGTTTATTTGATCCTAAGTAGAAACATTAAGGGTGTATTTGACCATTTTCCTTAATAATATCATGTATTGTAGCACTAATAGAGCAGTTCGCAAACAATTAATTGATCGTTCTCATTTTTATTTTATTTATTTATTTACGATGTACGTAACCTGCAATCGAAACTTAAAAGTGTAGTAGGTAAATTTTGTTTATATACAATAGTCTGCAAATATACAGATACAACTATACTTGGAAAACCAAATATGATAAACGATATCTATGAAATATTGATGAAATTTGAAATTGAGACATTTAGCCTCGTGTGCCATGTATCTCACTCGATTCACGACCTAAGATAAATTAAGTAATATAAAGTTATATATAGGAAGAGTAGAGTTTCAATTCCCACATATATAAGATAAATTAAGTAATTAATTATTTTAAAAAAATAAAATGGATTAATCATCAACGATATATAAATAAAAAGTCAGTTTTAGATCTAATTTAATGAAATAAATTAATAATCAATTTTAGACAAGTCACATGATTAGTAACCTCCCGTATTCACTCACTGTCCATCTTCATTTTATTTTATTTTTTTGTTTAAAAAATCAATAATTATTTTGAAACTACTACATTAAAACCATACTAATTAATTTTAAAACCTATTATTCCTCTAAAAAAACATTTAAAACATATGTTTCATTAAAAAAAATTATACCATGTAATATTAATTGTATTGTTTGATATATTTGGTTAGTATGTTCTATGTGCATGCAATATCCTTATATACAAAAGTTATTTTTTTCGAAAAGAAAACATGCTTACTTATATTACACTAATACACCAAAAAATTAATTAATTTGCAAAGCAAAAATTTAATAACATCGATACAAATTAAAATAATCATTTCACCTTATATCAAGATCACATAATGTATACAAATGCAAATACTATTTTTGAATGGGAATATAACACACACACACACACACACACAGATATAATACACACACACACAGATAAGATCATTTTGCTACTGTATGTAATTAATGAAATGAAAGGGTTATCTTCACTAAAAAAATTTCATTAAAAATCATTCATCTTTAATTAAGGAATAGTTGATTAGCTCATGCATGCAACCTTTTTTATTTTATTGTGCACTTTATAGGCATCTTTAATGTCTTTATTAAAAATCAGAGTTATCCGGTGATCATTTCAAAATTTGAAACAATATTAGACGACGTATATCATAATACAATGACTCATTTAAATTGTTCGTTCGAAAACAATTAATACAATGACTAATTAAATATTATTATTTTTTTGTAGTGATAATTTAATTACTTGTACGAGATAATAATAGTTACTTTTTCGTCCGACATATCATAATATTACCGATTTCGTTGAACCATCTACAGCCACGTAATTTAAATTAATCATTGAAAATGTGTTTTTTATGTCATTTTCTCTCGCCAAAATTGATTAAGATAGTCTACTATAGTTTGCAAAATAACGTGATTTTCAAGTCCCAAAATTTGTATATAGTTACTTTTTATTTTATACTCGCTTTTATAATATCATAAGAGAAATATTATTGAAGTTGGGCACAAAATCTATCATTATATATTAATTCATGCATCTTCTTTTCTGATTAGCTAAACCTATATATATTCTCGATTGATCACGTGGAGGATTAGCCCAATGGCTTATTCAGATGAAGATTATTGGAGTCGTCCTTTCATAAGACTAAATACGAACACAATCATTTAAGGATCTCCTTGACACGACTATGAATATTATCCGTTTTGTACAAACAGGGACACCACACGAACACGAAAATCATAATTTTTACCGTGCTGACACGGCACGATATAGACACAATAAAAACACAAAGACAACAGTGCACATTAACCAAAATGTTAGATTTTAGTAACAAAATAATTTGTCTCCATTTTCTTGTGTAAATTAAAAATATACAATTATTATACATTTTAAATAATAACACTATATATATGTTTACCATGGAATCAAGGATTGGATGAAATTTCGTTTTATTATTGTCCACGCAACACACGGGCGAAGTACTAGCTAGTTCTATATTATATAACTTGTGAAGTCCGAATTAATTTATTACACTTAAACAATACTGAAGTTTTATAAGGAGATTGAACGTTGTAAGTGACGATTTTGATAGTTGGGATAATACAAAAGCCTTATTTGATTAAATTCAAACACATTTTACAAAACATCAAAACAAAAATAAACTGCAGGAAATATTTTACAACACTTGAAAATTTCCAGAGTTTCGAGTGCATTAAGGGCCCCATTTTCACAGCAGTTGATGATCATTACTTGTTAATTAAAAAGGCCACCACCTTTAATCACACAAGATTAGTAATTTAATTAGCTTGATTAATTAGGCTAATGACCATCCATTGTTCCCTGTTTGGGCACCACGACGCTTTCACCACCATTTTGCACTGCAACGGTAATAGTTTCCAAAATTTGACCATCTTCAATAGGCAGAGAGCAAACAGGGTGTATCTGATCACAATACGTCGTCGTTTCGGGCTTGATCGCAGTTGGAATTTTTTGTTCTTCATCATAATCTATCTTTATATTCTTGTAAATAAGATAGAGTATGATTTGGAGTAGTCCAAATATGAATCCCACCGTGTTAGGAACCTGTAAAATTAAGTTAACCAAATTGTTTAAGGAGACAATTAATTGTGGGAGGGAAAGTTATAAGTGAGATATTTAAATAAATTTAAGTAGTAGAAGAGGAGAAGTTATGTGGTACCCAAGGAGTAGTATACCCGAATACCACATAAACCTTGTCATGTCAGCAGTTTCTTAATTATATAAAAAAAATTACTGATGTGGCACGATCTATACAGTAAGAAACTACTGATGTGAAATTAATTATCTATGTGGCGGACAGAGTTAGCCCAACCCAGTTCTGACTTTGGGACGACTCAGGCACAACTCATGAAAAACACGGGCTAAGTGGACTTGGTCTACCTTGATGAAATGATCTCATATTTTTTTGGGCTTTTTAAGAAACTCGGGCCCTTACCCACCAAAGACCTAGTGAACTAAGGCCCGCCTCGTACCCGTCTTAATCTAACTCGTTAATTTCTTTCAACATATATAAAAATTATTTCTGTGTCCTATAATTTTGAATTTAATATCATAAAATCATATTACTAATTGTATTTTGTGATAAAAAAAATGTAAATAAAATTCATTGAGTAAAGCTGTATAAGCTAATGTCATCATAAGATCATGATTATTTTTTTTTTGCTAATTTAATGGTTTCACTAGGATTATATTTTATCATGCATAGATGAAATATAAATGTACATATATTTACTTCATAAGTAAAGTTACATAAGTATTAAAATAAAGTAATAAATAAATTATGAAAACCCAATTAAAACCCACTTCAGTCCCGAAGCAAAACCCAGCCCATGGGCTCATATATTTTAAGAAACTCGAGCCCATTGACAACTCTAGACTACTAACGAAAAGGAGTAGCATATAATTTTTTGGCCAAACTTATAATTAACAAAGCTTATTAAAACAATTCATTTAATTTTTAAATATATAATAACAAGCATAATTTATGTATATAAATCAAGAAATTACCGCAATGTAGAAGTCCTTGAGCAGTAAACCATAGAAAAACCACATCACAGCATTCAATAGCAGAGCAAAGGATAGTGATATTGGCATGAACTCTACACTTCTTGTGCGAATAACTAGCTTCTGCATGGCCAATTAAAATATCAATAAATTAATATGCATGGATTTCTATTAATTTACTTAATTTGAATTAGAAAGAGTGATATTAATATATATATATATATATATATATATATATGATGAGGGAATTTACTGTGAGATTATTTTACGAATTTTGATACGTAAAACGATTTCACATAAATTTTTGTTACATATATATAATAGTGGGGTCGTTACGTACCATGATGGTTAAAGGGGCGATATACACACTTGCGGACAACACTACAGATATCCATCCGAGGACCTCGACTCGTTGAGGCCCTCTAAGGAAGAAGAGAGTGAGAAACAGAATCGAACCGAACCCAATAAAGTTAAGAAGGAGAGTTAGTTTCAGAGCCGTCATCTGCTCGCAAAATTAACATGAAAATTATTAGAAAATTCCCAAAAAGGAAAAATTGATGTAAATTAATATGTAATTAATGATTAAAATTGCGTACCCTAGATTTTTTGGATGCGTAAATAATGTAAATGGAAATGTAAATAGTCTCGACGAAACAGCCAATGGAGTTTATAGTGATGAGAAGAGTCTCATTTGATTTAAGTGTTGCATAATAAATCCATAGCATACTGCTTAGTAATGCAACCACATATGGCACACATTCAAATTCCTCAGTTGATTTCTTCTTCACAATTCTGTAGAATGTTGGCCTGTCACATCATTAATTCAATAAATTAAACCCACACATTTTTTTTCTATATATATAATGAGAGAGAGAGAGAGAGAGAGAGAGAGAGAGAGAGAGAGAGAGAGAGAGAGAGAGAGAGCTTACGCTGGGGCAAGATACACCACAAAAGAAACTATGTTACCTACAAAATTAATCAAGAAAATCTTAATCATCATCAACATGAGATTGAATATGAGTTACTACAGTAGTTAATTAATTGAGTGGCTATAGAAATAATTTGCATTTGTAAGTTACCTAAAATACCAAAGATGAATATAATTGGATGTTGCATGGTGAAAAGTACTGCCACCTCTCTCTCTCTCTCTCTCTCTCTCTCTCTCTCTCTCTCTCTCTCTCTCTCTCGCTCGCTAGCTAGCTTACAATTTTGAGGAGAAAGAAAGCAGTAGAAAAACTAAAAACAAAAGAAGACCATGTTCTTCTTGAATTCCAAAAATTTAATGAAGATTTAGAGGGTGGGAAATGGCTATATATAGAAGAAATAGTTGCATGAGTTGTCACTATTGAAATGTATATAATTTTAGGCCAATCTCTTAACTATCGACACATTTTCGGATCAAGAAAATAATCATAACATATAAAACCGCTTGACTACTTTGCCACCTCAACAAATTTTAATTAAACTTGCATACGAAAAGTACTTTATGATTGAAATAATTTGCATTTAAGATTCATTCTCTGACTATTGAGTGTGTTGTGGTGTCTCTGGTTTAGAATTTTAATCCCACCGTTAATTATATTTCCTCTCAAATATATATAATAATATAATATTGTACGGTGATTAATTGAGGCGGCTAGAAAATTACCACTAACTTGATTGGGAGCTATGATTATGAACCTTGTTCAAGGGCTCCAACTAACCAATACTATAAAAACGATCGAGAATATTATGCATAAATTTAACAAAAATTTTAAATAACAACAATTTCGAAAAAGTTGTTGTTGTGTTAAACGCAATTATATCATAGCATTAAAACGTTAATAATGTACACAATTCACATGTAACATTCCAATTAGGAGTGTTAACAAATATGCTCTGATATATGTCTAACAATTTCGTTGTAAACTTTGATTCATTATTTATCATAATTTACGAAATAATATAGTCCTAGATTGATTTTTTAGAAAATTTTGGGGTGAGGTAGAGATGCTCAATGGTTAATAACCGACGGTTGTCGGTTAGGGAAATCAGAGATCCCTAACCGATACCGAACCGTGGTAGCTACGGTTTGTAAACGGCAACCATGGTTCCGGTTCCATTCCGTTGTTGGTTAATTTACATCGATTTTCATATTCATTTTTTAAAATTTATATTTTTTAATTTCATTATATATTTTTAGTTTTATTATACTCGATTAAAATTTATTTTAATACATTTTACAATGTCATTCGTGTGTGTGTGTGTGTATATGAGCAACGTAACTAAATTAAAATTTATTTGAAATAAATATATGACGAGAAATAGATAATTAAAAATTAACAATGATATAAACAAATTAATAAACAATTTAATGAATTGACAATGTTTGATTAACTACCATATTGAAATTAAAATTTAGTTACAAATAGCACTAAACCATGATCGCTGATTCAAAATCTAGTTTATTTTTTAAAAAGAATAAAATAAAAATAGAACGGGTGTAAATGCCAATTTTGTACTGATTTTTGTACGGTGGGGAGGGGAATTCTATCACATCCCAACACACGCTACCCATTATATATATTTAAAAATTATAATAATACATATGTAATTAGAGTTGTAAACGAACCGAATCGAGTTGAACATCATGATACTTGAGCTCGACTCGTTAAAGAATATTTAAGCTCGAGTTCGACTCGAGCTCTATTCGAGCTTTTTTCCTCTTGTTCAAGCACGACTCGATAAATATTTGTCATGTTCGAATTCGGTTCGTGCTCGACTCGTGATATGCTCAAAAATTTACTAAACGAGTCTGAGCTCAAATACTAAAAAAAAGCTCGTTTAATTTATATATTCGAGCTCGAGCTCGAAAAAAATAGCTTATTTAATTTATCTATTTGAAATATTTATAATATTCATGAGCATGTTCACGAACATGTTCGACTAAGCTCGAGCTCAAACATATTCGCGAGCTGATCGAGCCGAATACTACTCTGTACGAGCTCGACTCGATAATTTTACCGAGCTCGATTTGAGACTCAAGCTTGACTCGTTTAGAAAATGAACGAATTTCGAATGAATTTCGGTATTGGAGAATGTACCCTTGGCCCCACCTCATTTCTCTCAGCCTTAAATTTGAAGATACATTTTAAATTATAAATGTCAAATTATAATACTCCCTTCATCCATAATTGTAGTTAATTATTTCCTTTTTGGAATGTCCTAAAATTATAGTCTTATTCTATTTAAATTGGGATTATATTAAAACATTCTTTTATAAATATTATAACTCTATTTAATGTAGTATGAATGAAATTAGTATAGTAAAAAATAAAGACAATATAGGATAATTATTGTAAATTGTATATTTTCAATACATGTTAAATATATATGATTTCTTAATTTATGTGAAAATTGAAAATGGACTATAATTATGGGACGGAGGCCAGTAAAAACCAAACAATCATTTTTTCAATTTTGGAAGTTAGTAGAAGTTTCTATGGTTTAAAAATGGCAATATGCGACTAGCTATATTAGGAATAAGAAATGAAAAGTCAATGAGTCTTCAAAGAAAAAATCATGGTTTTAATTATGTTATATAATTTGCTTATTTAACTAAATTAGTTTATTACGATCATTAGTTAAGTTCTAATTATAGTAAAATATGAATATTAAATTAAAAAATAAAGAAATAATAAAAGAAAAGGGAATTTGAGGGATATTTTAGACATTAACTCTCAAAAGCGGCTAAAAATATATTTTTATGCAAGTGACTTTAAAAATTGTTCTATTTTTATATATTTTGATGTATGTGCACTTAATTATATATACTTGATGTATAATCAGTGAACTAGAATGTAAAATAGACACGTACATATTGTAAATTTAAATCATTATTTGGAGTCGCTTGTATAATCAGCAAACTAGAATGATAATAAATGTATTATATCTCACTGCAGAAATCACTGATACATAGTAAATTTAAAAAAAAAAATATTAATGTGTACGGTGGAATATAATACTCATACAACGGTTATAAATTTTCCGAAATCACCGATCGATCAATTAAGACCGTTCTTTTTCATTCAAACCATACTAAGTGGAGTAAGCACCCGCTATCTTCCAAATAGTTTATATAGGTTTTGTAAACAAAAATTTATTACTAATTAAACATTCTAAAAGTGATCATTTTAATCTAATTATTTACAATTATATCCCCAACATCCACATTTGTCAGTACAGTACTGAATGATGTACATAAAACTACTGCCAAATCATAATTAATTAAACCTTAACTAATCATGCGATAATCGTAGATAACATTTCGAATTTTTTTGTGGTTTAATTTCCTATATATATATATATATATATATAAATGTAAGGATGAGATGTCATCAGCAAATGCTATTAATGCGTTCTATCAACCAACTTTTTTGACTATTATCTCTCACTAATTAAATTGTGGCACAAATATCTACCTATATTTAGTGACATGTGGCGCCGTCAATCTATATGCTTTTGTACCAGAAAAAATTCGACATTTTAGAAGAAAAAAAAAATTACTATGCTCGAAGGGTATTAACCGTAAATTATTTACTGTCGGATATATGATGGTGGATTCATATATGTTTTCGGATATATGATAATGGATTCATATATATTTTTTTAATATTTACTAAAATTCGCAGGTATCGAGTTTTCTTTGTGGGCGGTATCCTTATGAGGAAGGGTACAACTTCTCCCATTTTATATTTTGCTAGATTAAGTCTATATTAATGATATATATTTATTTTGAATGAACGTTTAAGGTGACATTTACTTTTCTCATATAGTAAAAAATTAAATGGCGACATCTGCGTTAGTAGGTGAGTATCAAAAGCTTGCATGTACACTATGTCAATTACGATAATTTCAATCTATATACTGTTGTCAGCAGAACTTGAGTATCTCACTTTTAATTTGTCATCACACCAATTGAGATATGCACCGTGAGACTCGTGATATACAATTATTTTAGTAGGGTATTTGGAGTAATTCATCTCCAAAAACAACTGATGGGGTAATTAACTACTAGATACCTAGCTAGTTTAGAATTGTTTTCTTCTTTAGCTATGATACCTAGTAAAAACAACTACATATATACTATTTCATTTCATCATTTTAGAAGAGTTTTAATAGCTACTTTATTTCCCCTCACTTCATGGGCCTGTCCAAAGACTGGTAGTAACCTAGGACACACTGTAATTTTTTTTTGTTACTTTATTATAATACATTTTTACTCATAAAAAGAAAATATATGATTGCTTTCTTCTTTTTTACTATAGTTTGTTTTTTAGGTAAAGTCTAACTATCATAAGCTTGGAAAAATATTAAAAATTATTTCAAACAAAGATTATATTTACTTGGCAAGAGGGCCACTGCATTTGAACCCTAAATCTACCTTACCTTAATTAGACCTCACTTTTTACCGCTTTAGATTTCCTATTACACTTTTAAATTATCTGTTTTTTTATATATTTTTTCTTCAATTATGTTTTTTTGTGATTAAATTAATTTTAAGATTTTTTTTTAGGTTTCATCTCACCCAATTATTGTTTATAATTATTTTTTTAGTATTTAATTTTTAATTTTCAATTAATAATTCATTATTATGGTTGATTAATTCAAAATTAAATTTTATAATTTTTTTAATTCATTTTTTGTTGATAAATGTTGACAATAATTATTTATGTTAGAATTGAATTTTATTTTATAATAAATATTATTAAAATCATAAATTTATAGTGAACCACGGACACGGAGTGAAACATATAGAAAATTTGAACTCATTTTTTACTCTAGATAGGTTACATCTCTTAAAACTCCACCAAAAATTAAAAAAAATTAAAAAAAAAATCGATGAAGATGTCGAATCTTTTTTAAAATAGCACAAAATTATAAAATAGCTAAAGTAACCAAAGATCGATCCTATAACTAAATCTGCAATTCGTCTAATAATTTATTGTGCATGATTTAACTTAAACACCAATAAAACATAAATAATAAAGCATTCGCATATTTATATAATTCGAGAATCAATGTTACCGTGCCTTCTGTCGTTCAACAAAGCTGTGCCCAAGAAGTAGGCAAAAAGTTGAATGTATTATTCTTAATTACGAGGATAAGATTTCCTTTATTGGTGAAATCTTTATTTATTAAAATTAATCTCCAATCATTAATTCTAATAATGCGCCGTCAATACTTATTTATTGAGGGGCCACTACTGTTAAATGATTTGACCGATCTTGACTCGTGTCGGGAAAAATTCTATGACGCGTGATGATGTAGTGTGTCATGCGACACTTTCATATGTCACAATAGATTTATTATGACACATGTAAGTGTCACATTAGGTCTATTGTGGCACATGATACACTACATGTGATGCGTCGTAGAATTTCCCCATAATCGGATCCAATTCAAAATTTATTCGAATTAAAATAAAAAAAACATCCGAATTAATATTTTTTATAAGATAAACTAATATTTTCCAATACAATTCTAATGATTTTCATTGTAAAAAAAAGTGTAGGCATTATGATTATTAATATTAACACTTTCATACAAAATATTGATAATTGTTTACTATGAAAACTAATATGTTTCAATATAATAACTAATATTTCTATATATTTTTAATGCAAATAACCCTATTTATTATAGGGACTGATTAAATATTCCCTCCGTCCCATTTATATAATCTACTTTATCATCGCACGTAGATTAAAAATATTTATGAAAACAAGATATTAAAGCTTAACTTCCATTATTACCCTTACTTAAAATTAATGACTCTAAAAAATTTAAGTGGTTGAGTTTTAATTTCCAATACATAGTAAGGGTATATTTGTATATTACCATGATAGTTAATACTATTTATAGTTATGGGACTATATAATTGGGACACCTCAAAATAGTAATAGGGACTATATAAATGGGAGGGAGGGAGTAATACTTTTCAATATAATATTTGCATTTTTTTTTCTTGCTTGGATACTTATATACGTATCGTATTAGGGGTCCATCTGATATAATGATTACCGATATAATGATTAATTAATGTATAGTAATTGTTTAAAATCGGCATACACATCTTATGTAAAAAAAAGTGTCATGTCATTATAGATCATTGTTTGAATAAATTTGAGATGGTGCATGGTAGATTTGATCTTCAATATATTTTATTATTATTTTTTTATTGATTGTTGGTTTCAGATATTTTCTAGTGGCCCCCTTTAATGATAGAAAAAGTTTTCTTTTCTTCTTTTTTCATGGCAGGAATTATTAAATTTTTTTTCTCATGTCCTGATAATTAGGTTTACCCTCGAGGTAAATTATTCCAATCTGGCCTTTCGAAAATTTAATTAAGGTCCGAATATATGTGTTACGTTTCGTAATTTATATAATTTAGTAAATATTTTGTAAAAGTAAGTTATTTGTCGATCTAATGGTGGAGCACTCTACTTTTTATATCCATTATATTCCTCCCAACAATATAGTTATTTTTTTCTTTCCATTACATAGATATATATGTATATATATATATATATATATATATATTAAAAAAAGTATTTATACCTCGTACACTGTGTGTGATAAGGATATAATTTGTCCCGGTGGGAATGGTCTAGTGATGGAATGAGGTTGTTTAAAGACGGTCACGAGTTAGAATCTCTTCAATATCACAAGGTTGGGTGTGTAAGTAAAAAAAAGGATATAATTAATATGTACGCCAACCTAACATGTTATTAATTTTCTTAAAATATGAAGCCTTTAATTTAAAAAATCAGCGGCATGTCACCTCGTCTATGATTGATTACATATCACCTCTAAAATGGGATATGTAAGTGAAAAAATAAATTAACTTATATTAATTTATTATTGTTCTAAAGTATATCATTTCAATATAAATTATGACCCATATAATATTTAAAACTTAATTAATTAAGGACTTTTTCATAATTGTAATTTTATTGAGAATATTAATTTACTTAACCAAACAATGGTTTAATTTTAGTATCTATATTTGTGTAGATATTAAACCAAATATTGTATTGGTGGCTTATCTCTAGGGGGGAACTTGTTTAGTGCAAATTTAATCCAAAAAGTATACAATAATTTTGGAACAAACAAAAAATAAATAATGAACTATATTTTTAGGACGGATGAAAGATGAAAGAGACAATTATAGTTGCACCTACGAAGTATATGATGAATTGATATTATTCGTATTTAATATTTCAATTTTTAACCAACTAAAAAAATGTGATTACTAAGACAATACATTAAATTTGCAAATTTGATTGAAGGGTGTAATTTAAAAACCCACATGGTAAATTATAATAAACTCTGACAACATTAAACAAATAGGGTTCTATGGTGTAGTGGTTAGCACTCTGGACTTTGAATCCAGCGACCTGGGTTCGACTCCCGGTAGGACCTTTTCATTTTTTATTTATCTATTTTATTTTTATTTTTATTATTTATCTATTTTATTTTTATTTTTATTATTTATCTATTTTATTTTTATTTTTTTTATTTATCTATTTTATTTTTATTTATCTATTTTATTTTTTATTTATCTATTTTATTTTTATTTATGAAGTTTTAATATGTTGGACTAAATCTAAATTTTTGGCCCTTTAATGGCCCATTAGAATATGAGGTAGCTACTCATATGGTCATATAGTTACATTGTTGTCATAAAATATTTAAAATAATCGGTGATTGATAATTTAACTGATTTACTTCAAAAAAAAAAAAACAAAAAAAAAACTAAGGTCCCGTTTGGTTGGTACGGAATCTGACTTGAAAAAGTAATCTAGTTCCTTATTTTAATATTACTGTGTTTGGTTCATTTTTTATATAATATGGAAAAGAATCAGATTCCTCGAAACTAGGAAAATTGGGCAACTTTCCTCGAATGTGAATACCTACTCCAAGTACGTATTTTTATTCCTTATTTTTGGGAATCTGGTGTTAAATGGTTCGATTTCTTCATTTATTATTATTTATTTATTATAAATTATTATTAAGTTTGGGTTCATATTTTTTTAACTAAAAAATAAAAAAAATATTTTTTATTGATACTAAGTTTGGATTAAAACATTTCAATAAAAAATAAGTATAATAAATAAAATAGAAAATTTTATAGATGAAATAATAAATTCAAAAAATGTGATACTTTTTTATTGACAAAATTCCAACCAAAATTCAACTATTATGTCCATTATTTTTTTGTCATTTCTATCAAAATTGCAATAATATCATTTTCGAAGCAACGTTGCAGATTAAACGACGACAATACTATTATTAATATAGATAATTTTGACTTCCAATTTAATAAAAAAAATATTTATATCAATGATTTTTAATTTCCAATTCAATAAAAGATATTTAGATCAACAATACAATATTTGCCATAATTGATTATTTTTATTTTTTAGTCATATCATTTTATTTAAATTGAAATAATATGTTTCATTCAATATATATAGTATTGTTGCAAATTGAAGAATTATACATTATATTGTTCGTAATTAAAATTATAAACTATTGGTAGTATGAAATAAGATATATATATATATATATATATTAGATATTTAATTCTCTACACTTATTTAAATTTAATCCAATATAATAATAAAATTAGAATCCTGAAAATTTCCTTATTATGTTCCAAACACGGAATAAAGATTCTGTTATTAATCATTTTCCTCAGAATCACATTCTTAGGCATCATATTCCCAAAAAACTTTATTTTCTTGCCAACCAAATGAATGCTAAATGATTTAATAGTTCATTTTGTCAAAAAGAAGATGATTTATTTCCCTTAATGTATGCCTTTTAAACAAAAAAAAAATACAAAAGATTAATTAGGAACACAATAATCTTAGGTAAATTCAGCTCAAGCCACAGCAACCCTCCAATTGACTGCACGGTCAGCACGGAGAAGGAGAAGACAAGAGCACAAAGCTCACAAGCATACAGCTTGTTTCTAGGCAAAAGCAGATGGAGTAGAGAGAGATCGAGAGTAGTGCGACATATAGCGGATAATGTGTGTGTTACTGTTGCAATGGAGAGAAGCCCTCTTTTGTGATGCAAACTGGGTGTCTGATAATGATGAAGTGAGTTCTACTAGTGGTTTTGTATTTACTTTGGGTGGTGGAGCTATATCTTGGAAATCTGCTAAACAAACTTGTATTGCTAACTCTACTATGGAATCTGAGTTTATTTCTCTAGAGTTGGCAGGTAGAGAAGCTGAATGGCTCAGAGAACTTTTATCTGAGGTGCCTCTATGGGGGGATCTTCAGCTCCAGTGTCTCTCCATTGTGATTCTCAAGCAGCCATTGGCATTGCCAAAAACAGCGTTTACAATGGGAAAAGGAGACACATTCGAGTAAGGCATGGGATTGTGAAGCAAATGTTGAAAAATGGAGTCATTTCACTAAACTTTGTGAAGTCTCAAAGGAATCTGGCGGATCCTCTTACCAAAGGACTTACCAGAAGACAAGTATTTGAAACTTCAAAAGAAATGGGTGTAAGACCGTCGACATGAAAGGAATGCAGTGGATACCTCTCTCAGGTCAAACTAAGCTGTGTTACTTTTATTTCTATTTAAGTTGATTTACTGTCTGTGAACAGTCATATTGATATTGATTGAGATACCATAGCCCTTTATTTTGGGTGGTCCTTTTATGAGACGGACTTGATGGTTTTATACTCATTGTATGAGGTTGAGCACATGGCTCTTAATGATTATGTGATATGCTATTGAGAAGCATTGTTTGGAATCACCTGCGTGAATGTGGAGAATTGGTCATCTCCTATGAAAGACTTTTTATTATCTTTCTAGAGCGTTCATAAGGTCCCAAGGTGTATATTTGACCATGTTGATTTATGATAATATCGCGGAGACTCTTTGATTCTTAGGATTGTTGCGTGATGTGGGGGTTATTATCTGAATTCACTAAGTTAAAGAACTTGGTTCACTTTGTGGATTCATTTGATACTTCACTTCACCACTTGTTAATTCAAATCGAAAGATACTTAACATTTAAGCAATATATATCCTACAGTTGCTCAGATCTTTCTTCCTTATGCTAGCCATTTGTGGGGGATTGTTGGAAATGGCTTGCATATCTCTTCATGTTTGCTCGTTCTTTGCTCTTCCTTTTTTATCTATCTTCTGTTGGGCTTAATGATTTATTTTGGAATTGGGCTGATGTGGAGAAGTTTGGGCTTCAAGGAACAGATTGGTCACAAGTTTGTGTTTTGTTTTGCCCATTTAAACTTCTTCCACAGCTGTTGATTTTGCCCTAGCGGAATAATCGTTAAGAGTTCGTTCAAGGAATGTGCTGTTTCCTTTTACTCTTTTGACTTCTTCTTCTTCCAGATTTTTTGGGATGTTAGGTAGAACGGTAATCTTTAATCCCCTATTTAATAGCCTTCTTGGTTGATGTTGAGGTATGAAAAATACTCAATCTCTGCTTCCTATTCTCTTGATCTGAGCATCTGTTCAAGGAGTCTCCAACTCACCTGCTGTGGGTGCACACAATAGGTGATTGCTGTGTAAACCTTGGGGAGCAGTCGGCATTAAGACTTGCACTCGATTGTCCGCCGAACTTGCTTTCAAGGCAGTGGTATTGCCACGACACAGTTGTCTCTCTGCCTTAATTCTTGAATTCCAGTTTTGTCAACTAACAACGAGTGCAGGTTTCCGGTCGGAGATTGAGGAGAAGATAGAGAAATGGCGAGAGCGACCGCCGGCTAGGCGGCAGAAGCTGCTTCCGGTTCTGATTTTGGGGTGTATGAAGAAAAGAAGGGGCGATCGGCGATGAAGGAAGATAGATGAAAGAGAAACATATTGATGTTGTAGAGAAGGTCAAGTTATCAAATAGGGTTAAGTTTGGAGTGGTGAGAGAGAGTTGGTTCGGCGATAGATATGGATTGAAAATTGGTGGTGGTGATGGTGGTGCTGGTGAAGTAGACAAGAGATTGAAGGTGAGAGACAACGGCAGCGTAATTTCGAGCTTGGCTACACTGGTGGAGGGAATTGAGCTTCAAAATCTGTAATCATAAGGACAATGAAACATTGATAGAATTCAAACTCGTTATTTTTCAGCGGAAGATTTTTTATTGAGGGGAGAAAGAGATAATTAATATGAGGTGGCTACATTGTATATGAATTATTGAATTATGTCATTTACAATTCCAAGTGCAATTAGTATTGAGGATATAGATGGTATATTTTTAATTTGAATAAATTACGGCCACACTAGCTAGTCAGTAGTTGCTCTAGGCAGCATAGCATTGTTTTCTTAACAGTATGAATTAATTAGAATGCATGTATATACGGTTTGAAATTGGGATCTCCCGTTCCGCTCATGTTACGTTCTCAAATTATGAATTTAAAAATAATTATTATAAAAATAAAAATTAATTATAATATAATTAATCTTAATTAACATTTATCATAAAAAATATAAAATTTAATTATGCAATATAAAAACCAATTATTGATGAAAAATTTAAAATTAAATATTAAAAATTAACTATATACCCTAATTGGTAGATAATTATTATACGATTAAACTATAACCCAATAAATTGAAATTAAAGAAAATGTATAAGAAAAATTTATATTTGATATTGCAATAGGGAGAGTGTAATACAGAATGTGTAAGGTCGGTTGGATTTCTGGGATGTATATATTCGTTATCGGATCGGATCAGACCCCCTACTACGAATAGTGTGACATCTCACGTGCCATAACTAGTTTTTTTTTTTTAATATATTCTAATTGGGAAAAGATGGACCCTAAATAAACATTTTAAATTAAATTAAATCATAATAAACTGAGAATAAAGAAAAATAAAAAAAGGATAGATTTGACACATAAAATGTAATATAGAATGGCACAGGGAATCTCATGTGATATATATAATATGTATATGCTTAGTTATAAAATTAAATATAAGAAAAAAAGATGGGCACATATGAACGGAAAAAAAGATTATGGGCCACAATATAATTGTACAAATTGGGCCAATGGCTTGGTGACTACAAGCAATAACATTTTATTATTGTCAAAAAAAATATATATTTTTTTTGATATAGACTTATCAAATTGTACTTGTGAATATTTTTGGGTGGCATATTCGCATTCTATAAAAATAAGCTTTTAAGAAAATTGTCTTATTCTAAAAATTTAGTGAAATATATAACTTCCATAACCTTATTTTACGTCCAAAAATCCATTTGAGACGAGTTACGAGATAAATTGTTATTTTTGTATATTACTATTTACCTACCATTATATTTAAATGAAAACTCGCAACTACTATCCTATAATTGAAAAAGAAAAATATTATCATCTAATAGGCACTGGTTATTTTACTAACAATATATGCAATAACGCGGTTGAGAAATTTAGGTGTAACTTAATGTTTGGTCAAGTTTCATTTTTAACTAGAAATTAATTAAATAAGAAATGGTTCATTTTCATCACACATAAAATATGTAAATATACATCGGTCAAACCATCTTCAATTTGGGGCCACCTAATTATTTATTTTGCATTTCCTTACAGCTCAAGATTGCTGTTGACACTTGTTGTATTAGGTGGTTGAGAATTAACATTTTCTTTAATAAATAAACAAAATTGTATTGTTTAATTAATTATTGTATCTACCTATACTCAATCTCGGGTAAGAATGGAAATTTTGAGACCTTTTCCAAAAATGTAAGAAAAACAAATTTTCAATTGTAAAATTATTTGTTCAATTAAATGGGACAAGACACTGCCAAAAAAAAAATGTCTTCTAGTGACAAAATTATTATGACGACATAATAACTTAAACTTTTAGAAACGCTCTATCTATGTCGTCGTAAAAAATATTTGTAAGCGATAAATAATGTCATCATAAATTTTTTATTAGAGATAACATGTGATAATTAGAAATGACATGCCGTTACTAAAAATTTAGTATTAGTTATGATATTTGTCGTCACTAATTATCTTGTTCTAAAGATTTTTTTTATTTTTTTTTGTAGTGAGGATCCTCTACGGGAAATCCGAAATTTATACTTTGATACTTATATTTTAGATATTTTTTTCAAAAATGACCCACTTTATTACTATTAGTAAAAAAATAGTACCTACTTTTTCAAAAAAATTACAAATATAACCTCGATCAAATTTTCAGCCTAAAATATCTGCGTGGTATGCCGGAATTCTTGTGTGGCTTTTTTGCCCCAGTAAAAAATATTACGTGGATATTTCATGTCAATTATGAATTAAAAATAAAATAAAATTATTAGGCATGCCATGTAGATATTTTAGGCTGAAAATTTGATCGAGGTCAGATTTGCAAAAAATTTGAAAAAATGGGTATTGTTTTACTAATAGTAATAAAGTGGGTTATTTTTTTAAAAATATCCAAAATATAGGTATCAATATGTTAATTTTCCGATCCTTTGTTGTGCACTTTGGCATAGCAGGCATTCCAACGCTCGTTTTATTATTTTTTTTCCACTTTTTTTGTTGTTTATTTCATATAAATTTCCTTTTTTTAGGTAATCTTGTTTAAAATGATTTTAATTATTTCATGCTATAAATATATATATTTTTTAATTTTTTATTAATCCTTGTTAGTAGTG
This sequence comes from Perilla frutescens, assembly GCA_026008535.1. Lineage (NCBI taxonomy): Eukaryota > Viridiplantae > Streptophyta > Magnoliopsida > Lamiales > Lamiaceae > Perilla > Perilla frutescens. The sequence goes on from BRKX01000001.1 coordinate 72,167,676, forward strand.
ATAATTTTTACATGATTAGTTTATTATTATATTTTATTTATCGTGTACTTTTTTTATCTAATATTTTTATTTACAAAATGAGATCGTATGTCAAATTGATGTCCCATTTTCTATTTTATTAATTTTTCTTTCTAATTTCTTCAATTTCAATTTATTATGATTTACTATAATTTTACAATTATAAATTAGAGTTTATTAATTCCACCCAAATTATGATTTATAATTATATTTTATTATCTATTATTTATTATTTATTTTTCTAGTTTATAATTGATTATTTATGGTTCATTATCCCATAATTAGGGTATATAATTTTTAAATTTTTAATTTTTATTGATAAATGTTAATTATGATTATTATATTTTAATAATATTTATTTTATCATACATTATTAAAATAAAGAATTTGATTGTGGGACATAAAAATTAGACTAGTTGATTATATCATTATTATAATTTATAATAAATTTTAATTTTTGGATAGAGTTATAATTTTTGAATTGTATATATTATTATTTCTTGTGTTTTTATTTTAGAAAAAAAAATGAAAAGATGTGGCGAAAGGCCCAAAACTATTATTTATGGAAATAATTGCATACAGATCCAATTAGATGTGAGTGTTCATACTGCATGCAGAAGAGTTTCATATACTCCATGAGGTATATTCCCCAAAAAAATGCAGAAATTGTGCCACATTAATTAATAACTTAAAAGAAATCAACTAAACAATCAGAATGTTCTTTCCAACTCATAAATCATAACGACAGGGTTTTTTTTTTAATATTAAATTACGTATTTAAATTTTCAACGTGCATTTATACTAGTTGGAAAAGTTCCAAAATGTATCACACTCATACCCGTTGAAATTTAGGAACTTTTACAGAGAAAGCTCATGATAATACAAAGTGAACCAATTACATTTATTTCGGCTTCGGTTTGGGTCCGAAAAGATCGAATCGAACCAAATAATGACAAATTTTGAGATGAAGGGGATCTGAATCCGCAATCTTTAAATTTTAAAGAGACACTAATTAATAATATTTGTGCTACGAGTTGCTTTGTTAAAAGTGGGTTTATTTATCACATTAATTATTATATATACACATTAAGTAAAATTTATAATTAATAATAATTGAAATTACCACTCAAAAAAAAATTGAAATTTAAAATTAGAGAGATGGAAAAATTATGTCACTAATTTAGAGAAGAAAAAAAATCCATCTCATACCCCTCATTAAAACATACGCTCTAATTAAAATTAAATATTAAATAAAAATTAAAAACTCCGTCTTTAATTAAAATTTAAAATTAAATTCTGTCACTAATAAAAAAATAAAAAAATTAAAAATAAAAACAGCATTTGGAGATGGAAAAATTCGTTACTAATCCATCTCGAAATTTAATCTGCCGTCAATCCGTCTCGAACTTTAATTCGTCGTCAATCAGTCATTAATCTGCATTTTCTTGTAGTGTAGAATCACTACTTTGTGTAACACATAAATCATTCCGAAAATTTTAGACATGTTCAAATTAATTTAATCTTTTAAATAATATATATATATATAGATATATATATATATATATATATATTAAGTGTTCAAGTTCATTCTCATTAATCCATCCATCCATCTGAAATGAGCTACCTAAAGTTAAAGAAATCTACCTCCAACGCCTTATCACAAATAGTTTCACTCATTAATTATCCATTTTTTTCATCCTATTTTTCTATCTAATTATATTTTCATTTTATTGACATATGTAATTAACATACTACTAAATATTGAATTGTAATGTCACTAGGATACAAGCTAAGATCGTTATAGAAAAAAGAAGAATGTAATGTGCTGAATAAATTAATAAAAACGTAAGGGAAACCATACAATATTCTCTTATTTTTAACTTTTCATTTCACGTGCCACGTGCAGCTAGATTGATACCTTGCAAAACATTACATTCCAAAGCAATAATTAAAATAATTTAAACCCTGTGTCAAGGGAAACCAAAAAAAAAAAAAAAACATCATTGAAGCATTGTTTTTAAGGTTTCTTACATTAATTTGGGCATATATCCTCATTTTCAAGTTTGGTTTTGTGCATGCTAGTTGTAACACAATTTACACGTTGAAAGTGTCTATATACTAATTATGTTTATTGTTCTTTAATATGTTCAAATAAATAACGAGAATATAATATATATATATATATATATATATATATATATAAAACAGTATATGACACATGCATGGATTGGTAAGCCAGTTTGGTACAACCGCGGCCTTCTTGCCCAATTAAAAAATAATCCATTATTCGATGCGAACTGTATTCGTGATATTCTGATGTTACCGTTTAATTTCTTATCTTGAAATTTTAGTTGTGAATTAAACTGTGAGATCCCTCATGCGTGAGAGTCTCCTCAATAATTTCCACTTATGAACTCCCTCAAGATCACATTATAATATATATAAAACACAAATCTTATAAATATATATGGTGACTTATAGTTGTGTGTGAAATGTGAAATGAATTTGAATTATGTACATTATATGATGAATTTTGACCAATCAAACGATCTGATACAAGTTTTTGTCATTCTTATAATATGTTGTTGAAAACCTCAAAAACTAGATTAGTATAAAATCAATTTTATCAAAATTTTGAAAGAGTTATAAAGCAAAGAAACATGAAGGATATTCAAAATACGAATAGGTACACTTATAGTTATAGTTACACTTGCAAATGCTAATATAATAGATAATTACTTTATTTAATAAAACAACTATTAAATTAAAATTTAATATTTTTTAATAAACTATTAAAATATATGCAATTAATACAAAATCTAAATATTATACTACTTAGAGCTAGACAGTTAATTAGAAACGATAACGTTAACTGATTTAACTTATTTGATGGTATATATATGCATAATTAAACAAATATAGATATTGTACAATGATCCAAAAAATTCACAAATTGAGTCACTCCTATTATATTAATTATAGATCATTGTTATAAACTTGCATATGAAATATTATTCATTATTATTATCTACTGCACCTACCAATAATCATATACTAATTTGTAAACCGCCGTCATAATGAAGAAATAGTCACAGCCCACCTGCCTATTTAAAATTATCATTTTTTAAAAGAGCTAATTTAAAATTATCCTCGATCCTCTTGTATTCATCCAATTTACAAAAAAATATATATACAAAGAGAGAGATCTAGAGAGAGAACAACAACATATATACAACCATAATTCTTCACATAAATTACGATTTATAAATTTTAAATCGTAAATATAACCTTACAAACTAATATTCATTAATAAACGAACTGTAATTTTGAACAAAACCAAAATTATGTATATTTCAACTTTCAAGGGAATAGTGAGAGTAGTATTCGTGCGACAATAAACATGAATGTCACCTTTCGTTTTTCAATTAAATTAAATACCAATGACAACATATATTTCATGTCCAAAACTAGAAATAGAATTTAAGCAAATAAATAATCAAGTTCAAACACATCGGAATATTACTTTAATCCATTCAAATTCAGATAATTCGAGCAAACTCGAAAAATGAGATCATAGACGACGGCCTAAAGGGTGCACATGAGATCACTTATTGCATTTCCTGTTTCAAACTTTTATTTTTATTTTTAATTTATTATGATTTTATTTAATTTAAATTTTTTTATTTAGAATTCATCCATCCCCAATTAAAATATATTAATATTTTTTTAAAAAATAAATAAAATCTAATTATGCAACACCAAATGAAATAGAAATTGTAACAGAGGATCTGATCCGTTAAAGGATGGCACGAGAAATGGGAGGGAAACCGGAAGAGGTGCCGTGTGGCGGTGGGGCGAGACAACGGAGATCATATTTTTAAATTTGTGACCAAAATTTTTTTTAGTTTTTTAAACTCAGAATTAATCTTTTTAAATTAAGAAAATTCTATCCATTCACACCAAAATTGAGTAAAAGATCATATTTTTAATTTGTGACTAAAAAAAAGTTTGTTACCATCCAAAATAGTTGTTTCCATAATAATAAATAATAATAATAATAATAATAATAATAATAATAATAATAATAATAATAATAATAATAATAATAATAATAATAATAATAATATGCTATGGTGAGAAGATATAAATAGTCTTTTAAGTTAGGACTCAAGTCATAATCGCAGACTGTCATTTTCTCCGACACCGGCGGCGGTGGCGGCTGATCATAAGCCGGAATCTGACGTCATAAACCGGGCGATCGACGTCATCGGTGAAGGTCAAAGCCCATAGGCAGTGGAACTCCAACTAGGTGTACATGGAAGACTTTCTACGCCGTGTTCAACTATTCAATTCTTAAATTTTCGGTTCCATTCATTCCTCCCTGCTGACTTTTCGCAGCACAATTCATTATTTGCAACCATCATTTGCACTTCGTTTTCCTCTTCTTTTTTTTTTAGAGAGAGAAGTATTGTCTGGAGAGAGAGAGAGGGGTGTAATTTATTAGAACTGAAAAAATTAGATTTTTAAGCGGAGAGAGATGAATTCAGTGGCGCCCCGTGGTGGCGCCGCCGAGGGCGCGGCGGAGCTTGTCCGGAAATACCAGGCGTGGGAGGGCAGTAATGTATGTTAGATTGCTTGATCCCTTTTTATCTGTCTTTTCAATTGAATCTGGGTTTTATCTACTTTTTGGTCCTTTTTTGGTAGAGCGTTACGCCAGAGTTATAATCTTGGAAATTTTATCTTGAATTATGATTAAATTTGAGTTTTTTTTTTTTTGTGGGATTTGTGATTTGATATGCCTGTTTTTCCATACTGTTTGGATCATCTCTCAATCATGTTTTAGGAGGAAAAGCATGGTAGAAAGGAATGTTGGGTTATGATTATTGTTCCTTTTCCATTAATTATGCTTTTCTTTAGCTATTGGAGTAAAGATATTGCCTTCTTGCTTGAAGGTTGTGATGGCTAGAATTTCTTCTTTTGATTATTGGAGTGAGATACTGGTGCCTTTTGATGCATTTGAGTGCCAGTTTAAAATGATATTTTTAACTAAGTTTGTGGTTGGTTTAATGGATTTCCCTTGAAATGTATGATTATGGATACTGCCTATAAATATTGGAGAACAGTTGCTGATTCTGTTCCTTGTGAACAAGTCTTAGCTTTCTTTTTGTATCGATAAGAATGTTGTTGGGCATTGTTATTAATCTTTCTGAAGCTGGTTGTTTATTTATATATCTTGCAGAAATTCTGCCTTGGGGGAAGGTTCATTTTTGGGCCTGATGTAAGATCAGTATTTCTGACGATATTTCTTATAGTTGCTCCTGCTGCGGTGTTCTGTGTATTTGTTGCTAGAAAGCTGATGGATGATTTTTCTGGCGATTGGGGGATTTCAGTTATGGTTGTATTTGTCGTTGCCACAGTATATGTAAGTTTTATTTCCTACGTTAAAATCTTGTATTTGTCTGGAATGGTTCTTCTGTTAGGTTGAATTTTGTCGTTATTGTCTAGCATTACTCCGATGGTAAATTTGGAAACTCTCTCTGACTTGTCATTTGGTAGTGCTCTAAAAATGACATGCATTGTCTTGTTGTTCTCAAATCTACTCCTCCCACTTCCCTTGACCCATGATCTCTGTTGCAACACCGGCCTCCATCCAATTCTATATTAAGAGCAAGTTTCAACGCCATTTTATATACGGGTTCTAAAACTGCCTATGCAAGGAGGTTCATAAGTTGCATTCCTGGGGACATGGGTATTATTGGTGAAAATTGAAAATTCGTTGAAACACACTCTTTCAGTCTTTTCTTATGCTGAAATGTGTTGCAGTTGAAGGGTGTTTAAGTATCAATTGATTGAAGGAGCTTCCCAATTTCCTAAAGAATTTGGTGAACTAGGATCGAAATTGTGACCTTTAGAGGCTTTCAGTGTTCATGAATGGGACAAGTTTAGAGAAGTACAGAGGAGTGATGGATTTACTGAATGTTCCATACGTCATGAAAATCTAGATACTTGGCTCTAAAACTATTGTTGTTATGACTGCAAAGTAAGGTGTAGGGAAAAACAGACAGAAGATTCAGACTTGAGACGAGGTGTGTCATATATAACAAATACGGTGTTGGATTTTATGTGTCATGTAGAAAGTAGAATAGCATTTTGTTGGTGAAGATGGAAAATATTGGGAAGCTTTTCGATTACTGAACAGATGCATCCTTAAAAAAATTAGTTCCCCAAAGAAAGTGAGCCTGATTGCAATACTTAATTGTGTTTAGTAAGATAACTAAAGTAGGGTTATTTTCTGCATTCTGTAGACTTAGGGAATAGCGAAGCTAATTTATATTTGGCAATGTTATGTGCTATGCCAGGTTTTGGTGCTGCTTCTGTTGACTTCTGGGAGAGATCCTGGTATTGTTCCTCGCAACGCTCAACCTCCTGAACCAGAAGCTTATGATAATAGTATGGAATTGGGCTCTGGCCAAACGCCTCGTTTGCCTCGTACAAAAGATGTTATAATCAATGGAGCGACTGTGAAAGTCAAATATTGTGACACGTGTATGCTGTACAGGCCTCCACGCTGCTCGCATTGTTCAATCTGTGACAACTGTGTGGAACACTTTGATCATCATTGTCCCTGGGTTGGACAATGTATAGGACTGGTAAGTAATGTTTTTGAATTTCCGGGCACTTGAATTATTTAATGAATCTAACGGCATGTTAACAAAGCATGATTTCATATGGCTTCTTTTGTGATCATCTTGAAGTATATTTATATGTCAATTTCTGCACTAGACTATCAGAACTTGATTGAACTTTCACCATACTCTCAGTTAAATTAATAAGTGTCGTGTTGACTAAGAAATTTTGTACAGCAACATTGAAGTACTTCCTCAGTGTATTAACATTCCATTGTTAAATGATTTCTTGCTAGAAGTTCAACTATTGCTATTTTCTACGCATAATCTATTTGAAACATATCTACACAGTGCATCAAGAAAGATCTATTTCACGATGTGCTTAAACTGTTCTTGATTTTGGGTGCAGAGAAACTATCGGTTCTTCTACATGTTTGTCTTTTCAACGACACTTCTTTGTTTGTACGTTCATGCCTTTTGCTGGGTCTACATTATAAAGATAATGACCAGTGAGAAATGCTCCGTATGGAAAGCTATGGTGAAAACACCCGCTTCCATTGTGCTCGTTGTTTATACTTTCTTGGCACTCTGGTTCGTAGGCGGGCTCTCAATCTTCCATCTCTACCTCATCAGTACAAACCAGGTATAACTTATTTATGTGTATTGCGTGTTTGCTTAGCATCCCAACGTTCTTGTTCTACTGTCTCGTTGTATTGTTTTTGGCATCGTTGTTTAGGGGCGATCATTGTGTCACTTCAAGGGCCAGTTCTTGTAAAGATATCTCATATTTCTAATCTATCTTCTGCTTTTGATAATCACACACAAATCTTGTGCTACTTGATAATTTGGTTATGTATTTTCAATTTGCATTTCCCAACATGGTCTGTTTCTTCACTGCAGACGACGTACGAGAACTTCAGATACCAATATAGCAGACGTGCCAACCCCTACAACAAAGGAATAGTTCGAAACTTCTTGGAAATATTCTGCAGCAGCATTCCTAAATCGAAGAATGATTTCCGGGAGAAGGTGCAGAAGAAGCCTATGATGCCGTCTCACTCAGTGGGTGGTAGTTTCGACAGTACAACCTTTGCAGTTTCGAAGAGGGAGCAAGGAAAGGCAACGTGGGCTGAGCCCAACGACAGAGTCCTCTCAATGGGGTCCGACCGGCTCACTGTTTCTACTAATGGTGATTATATAACAGAATATCAGCAATAGCTGTAGTGTCAGTGTGTGATCAAACTGGGAAAAGCAACAACAGTCGGCCGATAAAACTGGCTGCCAGATTTGTGTGTGTGCATATGTAGTTTGTTTCAATAGAATTCGGTTTTTGCTATTCTTCAAAGTGCAACTCTCTGTCTCTCTCTCTCTCTCTCTCTCTCTCTCTCTCATACCCATACACCACAGAGCAGATTCACAGAACCTCTAAAGAAACTGGTTTGAATAATATAAGAGCATAAAATATACTACTTCCATTTCACAATAAAATTTATTTCACAGACAGTGTTATTCTTCACAATATCGAAGTAAAAATTTCACATTTTTTCATATTTGCCCCCATTTAATACATTCAAACAATCATATTTAACTCATTTAATGTATGTATAAGGTAATTTAATTATCTAATAAATATCTTTATTAATATGCGAACATTCATCCAGAATGACACTTAGTTCAAAATGAGAGGGAGTAATATACTAAACAATGAATTCAACTAGATAAGACAGGAGTAAACATTTTTAGGTCATAAGCCATATGAGAACAGTTTCAATCATAAACTCTCCATAGCAAGAACGGGTCATTCATTTGAAATCATAACCATTTATCAGAATCCAAATGAAGATTGGCTCCACACCTCATTGCTGGAGACGTCTCATGACGAGCATTGACAAATCCATGTAGCGTTGAGCACAGTGTGTGAGACAAGTAGTTTCGCTAGAACTGAACTTGCTTCCAGGAGTTCCAGTGACGCATTTGTCCCAGCAAGCGGATGTGAGCTTTCCAACCATCTCGTTAAGCATAGCCTTCTGCTTTTCTTGCTGTGAAACGAGGAATGCAAATCAGTTGTTAGTAGAGCACTTAAGCAAGCACATAATCATCTAAAAGCTTTGAGCTTCTTCTGTAAGCACTTGCTCAAATACCATGATCTATACGAATTGAGAGTTATGTTGAGCAGCAACACCATTAACATCCTAGAGGATGTTTTTATATATCAATCAAAGTACTACACCATCAATTCTAGCAAGATTTTTTAAGAGTAAATCGATGACAATCTATTCACTAAGAGAAGATCCATACTGAGTTTATGAAAATCTTGAATTGGTTGGAATTTCTAAGTCTTCAGTGATTCTTTTTGTTCGCAAATTTTATACGCTTTTCCTCTTAGCAGCCGTCCTAAAGACAGCACAATCAAGTAGTTTTTAAAGGCAAACATGAATTGAACATTCTGTAGTCATGGCATATATTATCTTGATTCAAAAGTTACAAGGTTCCTTCACTGTATCATTATTGGAATGGAGCAATTTTCATTTAAGAAACTTTACCACCTACTCATTAGAGAATCAACACAAACAACATAGAATGTTTTTCTTAGTAATAACACCAGCACTGCATATACATCTATTTATAAGCTGAGCATGGTAAATGATTCAATTGCATTACAAATTAATCCTAGATGCACGACATTCTAGTCTCAAAGGGCAATACACAGAAGTCCCAAAACCTTAGTGCCCAGCACATGCACACAGACCAGCACACCTAGCTCCAAAGGGGTGATTTCGGACCTCCAAGTTTCAATTACAGTGCACAGGCAGCACAAGTATTACAAAGGGTATAATAATCATGCCTAGATCTGAAGCGAATGTTCTTATTCAATCAAAAGTTTCAGTCACTCAGTGCTGGTTGAACAGCATTAAGCCAACTATACGCCAACATTATTACATCTATTTTCTCGATGCAACAAAGACCCATCTTCTTCACCTTTGCAATTCATACGCCAACCTAAGACGATAAACTGCTTGTCTAGCACCAATCCCTAACTTATAATCCAAAACCTCACATAAGAAACTTCATTCTCTCCACCAATCCAATCAACCAGAGTTGCAGCCCAAGGAAAGAAACAGTTAAAGAGCTAAAGCAAATTACAACCCCAGCTCCCAAAACAACCAAATTACAAATATCGCATTGCTTCTACAAATTTTGCCTACTCAAACCTTCCCAGTGCACCAATTTGATCAGTAAGAAAAAATAAATATTCCTAGCTCTAAAACATACCCTCATCAATTTTGATCAACTTATTTCCCCATCACTTCATAATTTCTTCAATGCATACAACCAAAAAAAAAACCCAAATAATAATAACAAAATGAAAACCCTATCTCGAACTTGCATCCCAAATTCAAATCGTGAAATTGAAGAACATCAAATTCGAGAGAAAAATACACACACATGTACGCACCAAAAAAAAAAAAAATCGAGCAAATACACCGAAAATAGCATGAAGTACTTACATTAAGAAGCTGCTGCAATTGATAGTTGTCAAGGGATGAAGAATCCATTGCTCGATCGGATAATTTCTTGTGCTTCAAGAATCTCACAAAATTAATTAAGATTGAAAAACCCTAGCAACTCGCGTTATAAAGGGGCAGAGAAATGGGAAAATTTAACCGATTGCGGGCTTCGGCCCGAAAAGTTATGTAAATATCTTTTTTAATAAATACTATTTCATTTAAATTCTTACATTTATATTTGGCAAAATTATTGTGTTTCATTAGATTCTTCATCTTTTAATTTTTATTTTATTTTTTAATATTAATATTTTTTTGAAGGGCTAAGTACGAAGAAAAATAAGTCCAAGAACTAAAAAATAAAAACTCTCATGTTTAATAAATGATTTTTAAATTTCCACATTTATCGTAAAATTCATAAAAAAATCCATCAAATGTAATTATGTGTGAATAAATCACTCGTCGGAAAAGTGATTAAAGATATTTTATTGACCATTTATATACTATACAAAAGATCATTTTTATTATTTCATTAAATATAAATATATATTATGATAGAGTTTGGTCAAACTATCAGTTCTGCTATTGGGAGGCTTGGGCTTCCCTAAATTTTTGTAGTATTTTTTAAAAATATTTATTTCTTTAAATCTGAAAATGGATAATTTTAAATGGTATGTATAATGTGAAAGTCATGTTAAATTCAATGGGGTTAGAAAACCAGGTCATTTGGGGAGGGCGTGATGCATTTTACCATAATTGAGGGAGTAAGTTTTAGAGTATTTATTATTATTATTATTATTATTATTATTATTATTATTATTATTATTATTATTATTATTTTTAGAGTATTTATTAACTGCAAATCTCATGTACATTAGGATGTATGGATCGGCCCATCAGACGATCCTTTTTGACCCGCCTAAAAAAAACTCGGTAAAATGCAGTATCAATCTTTACACTAAAACGTACAATTTAAAGTGCAAAAAGTACCAATTATATCATTAAATAGGAACTGGTCTGTTACTTATCTTTTATGAGTTTATGTAGTTTAAATTGTAATTTTTTCATTCCAATTAATGTTTAGACTTTAGGGGGGGGGTGGTTTAGGTTTTTTAGAGTTCATAGTTTTTTGGGGGTTTTTTTTAGGGTTTAGTATTTTTAGGGGGTTTATTTTGTGTTTTTTAGGCTCTTTTTGGGGTGTTTTTAGGGGTTTATTTCAATTTTCAGGGTTCACTAATTGTATTTTAGGGTATACAATTTGGGGGAGAAAAACACAAAAAACAAACTGAAAAATCGGAAAAAAAAATCAGAAAAAAATAAAAAAAATAAAAAAAAATAGTACAGGCGCGTGTGGTGCACGCACCTGCTGATTTTTTATTTTTTTTTTATATATATTGAGCCGGGTCAGATCAGCCTGATAGGCCGGCCCATCAGACTAGTGTACAGGAGACCTCCTCATTTATTAAACATCCATTTTTCTTTTTTCGAGAAAACACAAGGAGCTCATATGCAATTTCCCTAAAATGTGCAAATTATTAACTTAAAATCCATTTTAATTACCTATAGTTTTAATCGACATATGTAATACCGTCGGTGACACACACACACATACATATATACATATACATATATATATATATATGTATGTATATTTCTCTCAAGCAGACTCAAAGTCAGTCATGGGCATAAAGAGAAGCACAATGCTCAATTATGATCGGACTATAAAGATGATTAAAGCTTTTGAATTCCGTAATTTTTTTAACTCATATAGTAAATAAATATTATTAGTTTATCACCAAAAGAAAATAAAATTTGGTAACTTCATACGAAGATACTGGGAAATCTGCTGTCACTGCATAATTCGACTAGATGGTGACCCCCAATTTCACCTCCATATGTAGATTCAAATATATTATTGTTAAAGTCCCATTTTATTATGGCCCATGAAATCTAGTTCAGGATCTTAGGGATTCAAATATATATATATATATATATATATATATATATATATATATATATATATATATGAATAATGCTAGCCAGCCAGGTAATTTTTTGATGATTAATAAAACTGTATTATTAATAAATTAATTATGTTAATTATTAAATGTTATGTTTTTACTATATTATCCTTCTGTCATGAAATTAGTGATTTGTAATTAATTATTAAAATCATTCCAAAAGCGGATCGGAAGAAAGGGGCGCAGCTTCATCTTCTTTCTTTTCTTCACTTCTTTATTTTTTTTCCATCTTCGATTTCTTCTGAATTGAAGCGCATATAGGCTAGCCAGAATCTGGTTGAAAATCACTACTCTATATATATATATATATATATATATATATATATATATATAGAGAGAGAGAGAGAGAGAGTTTTAGTTTAATTTTCACTTTCTTGTGTTTGAATTTATTTATTAAAACTACCCGTTTCCACTATTTATATATATGTTCTTGCGGATCAGATCCTCTGTTGCAATTCCTATTCCATTTGGTGTTGCATAACTAGAATTTATTTTTAAATTTTTTTAAAAAAATATTAATATACCTTAATGGGAGGTGGATGAACCCTAAAGGGAAAATTTTAATTAAATAAAATCATAATAAATTAAAAATTAAAAAAATAATTTTTTTTTTAAATGAAGGCTTGAAACAGGAAATGTAACAGGTGATCTGGTGTGATGTTCTTGATACCTCAACTTAAAGGCGTAGACAGAATTTAAACTCGTCACCTTTTACATACACATATAATTTAAACTCGTCATTTAATTGGGGCACACGTCTTTTAGTTCCCAGTATTAATTATACATGAAGTATCACTTGGAAAATATTGGATTATACATATTTTGTTATAAAATTATGACAAAAAAGGTAGCAAATACGAAGAAACAAAACAACACAAAGATTTACATAAAAAAACCAAAAATGAGAAAAATCATGGGCAAAGGGGGATTTCACTATAAGTCAAAAAACGTGTACAAAGATAGTTCAAAAATAACCAATCAAAAATCCCAGACAAAACGGAATATATATATATATATATATATATAGAAATCTAAACTTGTCGCACCACGAGCCTACGAGCCTCTCAAGCTCGACTTAAATAAATTCAGGTCACCAAACCATTAACATTATATATATTTTAAAAACATGCTAGCATCGAATTTAACTCAATTATATGGAAACTTAGCTTGCATGTGGTGGTTGTGAGGCGACTTTATGACTTTATTTTCACATAATTTCAAATAAATTAATATATATATATATATATATATATATATATATATATATAGAGCAAGAAAAGCAACTTCTTCTACATGAAGGAAAGAACATATGCAACCCTCTTTCAAGTCAATTTCCCCCTCCAACTCTATCACCTTTTGAGGGATTTTTACTTTTCCAAAAAGCATCAAACTTTTTTCATTCTTCGTTTTATTTTGCCTTCATTATTCCAATTAAGAAATGCCCCGCCCGCGGCCCCTTAATTAGACTTAACTCGTCATGGAGTGAGTGAGTTTGTAGTCAAATGTTACGATTCAAATTCCACAAACACCTTCTCAAATAGTTGCACTGAAGTAACGCACTCACACGTAGCGATTGCGAGCTTCTCCCGATCCTTAATAAATTATAAACCTACTAGGAAAAAGAAGGTATCAGATTTCAATCTTTATATGATGAATCTTGAATTATATTGGAGAAGTGAACTTTAGATGTCAGATATCCATAATTTAAAGTGACTGAATATAAGAAAAGCTAATGCATGTAATCAAAATAGTAACAATATATAATACTAATCAAACTGGAAATCAGAAGCACACTTTGAATTAATTGTTGCTTAAAGAAAAAGAAACAGTCATAAAAAAAAGAGAGAGAGAATATATTAGTATAGATCATCAATCATATATCCCATCTCTCTATATATAATGCTTCAGAAGAGCATATATCTTCCATGCAAGCTTAGCTCTCTCTCTCTCTCTCTCTCTCTCTCTCTCTCTAGCTCTCTCTCTCTCTCTCTCTCGCTCTCATGGAGAAGTTGAATGTTGTGAGAGATGGAGGGAGAAAACTGCCTCCTGGATTTAGGTTCCAGCCCACAGATGAAGAGATTGTCTTCCAATATTTGTCGCGTAAAACATTCTCACATCCTTTGCCAGCTCTTCTCATTCAAGAATTCGACGTTTTCAGTTTTGATCCATGGGAGCTTCCAGGTATATATTCACCATTCTCGTGTGTCAGTCCATCTAACGGGTCAAGATCCGTCAAATGGTACCCATATTCAGATCCAAACAGTTTGGATCCGAATATGAGTACTTCAATTCATCAGACTGACACTGATGCTTACGTACACATATATTCAATATTCACAGTCATTACTTATAAGTATATATATTCGTCTGCACAGGTGATCCCGAGCAGGATAGGTATTTTTTCTGTAACAAGGAAGATAATAACATCGGATATGGTCGGAAAATGGACAGATCATCTGATTATTCTGGATTTTGGAAGGCAACCGGTTCGATTAAACCAATAATTTGTTCGAAAAAAATGCCCATTGTTGGAATTAGAAAATCCTTCGTATTTCACAGAGGTGTTAGAACTGATTGGATCATGCATGAATATTACATTGCCCTTTCAGGAAATCCACAGACACATAATTCTCAGGTAATAATATATATATATATATATATATTTCTATTTCTCAGACAACCTCAAAATAAAATTGTATGGTATAAACAAACTATATAGCTTTTTTTTTTTTTACTCATACACCCGACCTGGTGGTATTGAGGAAACGTTACTAGCTTGTTGACATATATATTTTGGGATTTTGTTTGCAGGGTTCGTTGATTCGAATAGGAAATTGGACGTTGTGTCGTATATTTTTGAAGAAAAGAAATAGAGAAAGAGAAGTTGATGATGATGAGGATGCATATTCTTCTTCTGCTTCATCATCTGATGATTGTGATTCTGGTTGTTTTACGGAGGTCTCTTCGAGTTAGACCATTTAGTGATTAAATATATTTGGTATTTTGTGTTGTTTAATTATATATATATATATATATATATTTCTACATATGAAATTAATTGGAGTAATTAATTTTATAAAAAATTGCAGAAGGAAAAAATGTTGTTTCCTTAGCTGTGTGTAAAAGTGTAAGCTTTGCATGGTTGCGACTCATTAAGTCAAATTCGTGAGAGTAATTTAACTTTTGTATATATTTATTTATTGATTCCTCAAACTAAAGTGGTCAATCACAATTTGACATCCTCAATTTTAATTTGTATTTCATTAATCTTAGTTAGTATATACACTATATGTACTTGATAATGTAATATATAATTAGATATATACATACATTTTACATAAAATGATAGTGTTGGGATATGTTAGAATGAAGTTATTTGTAAACTGCGACAAACAAAGTAGGAATTATTAATTTATTTAAAAAGAAGAAGCGTCACTTTTTAACATTGAGTTCCTCCTTCTGAAATCGCGCTTTTGCTCTGGGATTTCCCTTTCTCAGTCTTGGAGCAAAATCGCAATTTCAAATGGATTAATTTAACTAAAGAGTTATGTTTTCTTTTTAAGAATTATATATCCCAAACAACATCATTTGAATTTACATGCGTGTTGATGTGGCATGACATCATAACTTATGTAACCCAACAAGTCATGATCAATTGATAACTTGATAAATTGAGGAAGTTTAATATCATCTAAATTGAAATCTTGTGGTGTTATAATCGATTACATTTAAACGTAGTGTTTGATTTATAAAAGGGTGAAAATTGTAATGATTAATTAATGGACAATTAACCAAAAATCAAAACTTGTCCCGGTGGGGATGGTCTAGTGGTGGAGTGAGGTTGCTTGGAGACCAAAGGTCATGGGTTCGAATCTCCTCAATACCACAGGTCGAGTGTGTGAGAAAAAACAAAACTTATATATATATAGGGAAAGGATCAAATGAGAACCATTCCCCTAGGTGGGAACTAGGAACCAATCCTAGCCCTTGTTTGACTCAATCTGGACAGTCCAGATTAAATCAGATTTAAGTGGATGGGCGGTGGCATTCCTATAATTTTCGCCAACTTTGTGGACGGAGGAGTAATATAGTAATTTAATAATTCAATAATTCTTCCCTTTTGTTCTGAGGCTAAAATGAGAATCGCGTGAGGCTAAAATGAGAATCGCATGATGCTAAAATGATCGAATTAGGAGGCTAAAATTGATGTGACATTTTCCACTAGGGTTCACCGTTCCCAATTAGGGTTTATTACGTTCCGATTAGGGCTCTGATCCCAACTAGTAATTATGAGATTCTCATTAGGGTTCACTGTCCCCAAATAGAGTGTATTGCATTTCATTCCAATGAAATATTCGTTCCATTTTTGTTTATCAACACATGCTAAAATGAGAAATGCATGAGGCTAAAATGAGCGAAGTCGGAGGCTGAAATTGAATCTGAGCAATTTCTGAGTTCAGTTCTAATTTTGCCCTTAATGAGACGCGCGAATTGAAGACTTTCGTTTTAATTACACAATTGTCACCGCAAAATCTGGATTGATCTGGACCGTCCAGATTGTGGAATGGAGGGATGGGATTGGTTTCTAATTGGGAACGGTGAACCCTAGTGGAAAATGTCACATCAATTTTAGCCTCCTAATTCGATCATTTTAGCCTTATGCGATTCTTATTTTAGCCTCAGAACAAAAGGGAAGAATTATTGAATTACTATATTACCCCTCCTCCCACAAAGTTGCCGAAAATTACAGGAATGCCACCGTCCATCCACTTAAATCTGATTTAATCTGGACCGTCCAGATTGAGTCAAACAAGGGCTAGGATTAGTTACTAGTTCCCACCTGAGAGAAGGATTCTCATTTGATCCTTTCCTTATATATATATATATATATATATATATATATATATATATTTATTTTTAGAACGTTATGAACACAAACATGATTGAAAAAAAACCCTTTATTTTTCATCTATATATATATATATAGGGGTTGGTTATTCTAAGGATAAGTGGTGGTGTGAAAATTAGGGACAAATCTAGTCCCTACAATTTTAATAGATCAACGGGTGAGATATTAAGGATTTTTTAAATTATTAACTAAACATGAAGGGTATTTATGTAAAATGAACCTATAATCTCATATGGTATCGTGATCTCAGAATGCCATAAAATCGGGAACAAACCCCAGATTATGAAAATCCTCAATAGAGTTGACGATTCCGGCAGAAATTGCAGGCTCCAGATACAGCGCGGATGTCCGAGTATTTTGTTCAGTTTGAAACCACCGCAAAAGAATAAAGCCAGAGACGGTGAAAATCCTCAATACAGTCGACAATTCCGGCTGAAATTGCATGCTCCAGCGACGGCGTGGACGTCCGAGTAGGCGAAAGTAAAATGGGGTGAAAGAAATCGGGTACGTATTATTTGGGTGAAATTGAATTTTATAATGAATTTGGTGGAAATTTTTGAAAAATGACAGAAAGTATGAATGGTATCTCCTTTTTAAGTAAATCAATTTAAAGAATTTGGGGATTGTGGTTTGAATCGGTCGATTGATGCTGCTGATTAATTATCTACTATTTGGGTTAAATCGATTTTAAACCCGACAAAAGAAGAGGTATAGATGCTATCTATCATAAAATAAGTAGCATATTATCATAAGTAGCATATAAGATGTTGATGTTACCTGTCTTAATATAAGTAGCATTGCATTAAGTTTTAAGTAGCATTACAGTAAGTCATAAGAAGAATTGCAGTCAGTGCTAATCACCAAAAATTTCATCACTACAAAAAAAAAAAGTTACGGAAGCTATTTATCATAAAATAAGTAGCTTTTCAGTAAGTTATAAGAAGTATTGCAGTAAGTTATAAGTAGCATATTATTATTAACATTTAATGTTTACATTGAATTTATTACAGTTGAATCGCATGTGGAAGACGAGTCACTGGTTCCATCAAAGAAGAATAACGTTTACATTGAATTTATGCGATATTAGGTGTAGGTTGATGCTATTGATAAACGTTTAAGCTATCCATGCGTTATTTGGTAAAGTTGATGAATATGCTGAATATGGTTCAGATTGATACAAGAAATGTTGAATTCCATTGCATATGAATTACTGCATAGTCTAGTTACAAATTGCGTTGAAAAGTTGATGCTTCTGAAAGTTGTGTTTGGTACTTTACATTGTCAAGATTGTTTGCTACTCGTATCCTATCTGCCTCATTTTGATGCTACTCATGTATAAATTTGGTGCTTTATAGGGCAATGGTTGGATCCTTATTAACGTGTTAAACTTTTTTATTCCAAAAATCCATGCACAGGCAATGTATGTAGATCAAGTGATATCGCACGGTAAGAGACTTGTTGACAGGTCGTTCCCAACAGTGAAAGGTTGGACCTTCCACTTAATTCGAAAACGTGAGAAGCAAGAAATGGCAGCAAGTGGGTTTGGAGGTGGACGATTGTGTCCACAATTCCAAAAGACTGGTGAGGAGAATGCACCGTTCTCCCATGATGAAGGTAGAAGAGGACAGGCTTCAAGCAATGACGTTGAAGCGGATGAAATGCGGCAGTTTGCTACACAATTCTTAGCAAACTCAAAGCTAATGGCAGACACAATGATGCAACTTATTCTTCTCATTGAGAAGGCTCCAAAGCATCTTTGGGAGAACCCCCGCTTCAAGAAAAATGTTTAGGTCTTTTTTAGTGATGTTTTGAAGGACAATGTTTAGGTCTTATTATGCAAGTACAGATTGCAATTTATTTATGATTAATGTTGGTAGTTTTTTATTTTGGATCCGATCAATTTTGGATAGTATCATATTTTGAATTGCTCGGATGCAAGTTTTTTTTTTTTACTTTTATGATAATGATTTATATGGTTTAATGTCTATGTTAAAATAAGAATGATATAAAGACAGTGCTTCAAACATTACCTTTTAATGCTTCATAAATTAAATTAAGAGTTTCATATTTGATGGTTGGTGCTTCGTAAGCATACTCATTTGCATTGTATTATGTGAATGCTTCAGTTAATGCTA
The DNA here is from genome assembly GCA_026008535.1 of Perilla frutescens. Classification (NCBI taxonomy): domain Eukaryota; kingdom Viridiplantae; phylum Streptophyta; class Magnoliopsida; order Lamiales; family Lamiaceae; genus Perilla; species Perilla frutescens. The sequence continues at coordinate 72,186,891 of BRKX01000001.1, forward strand.
TATATTCATAAATTAAATGTTTCATACTACGAATCCTACCTTGTAAAAAATTTCTACTATAACATAAATAATGTGACGAAAAAAATTAAGATACCCCAATTGTACCATACAAAACAGCACGGATATAAGTAAACTAAAAACAAAACTAAGCAAAAAATGGAACAATTGAAAAAAACGCCTTGACTGGATTGAATCAGCTCTGGAAAAAAAAAATGCCAAATAATCAATGCTATGTAAATGTACTGTTAATGCTTCCTACAATAGACAAACATGCTATACAAACAATAACATTGAATCCTCCAACATACAATATTTTAAAGCAAAAACTTGTGATGCTTCATAAAGAACATATATATGCTAAATAACAACAACAACATAAAGTGTATACGTAAAAGTACATAATCATGAACATTCTAACCAACACATGCCTTCCCTACGCGCCTATTGTAGGCGACGCTGTTGTGGATGTCACGTCAGCAATTTTTACTTTTTTTTAAAAAAAAAGGTCGTCTTCTTCCGCTATGCACTCGTCTCTAACTCTATTTCCTCTCTACCCCTGCTCTTTCTCCTATCCAGAATTAGTGTATCAGTATAGTTTAATTTTCTGCTGACAGGTTAATCTAATCTACTGTAAAAAAATCTTTCAAAAATTCACTTGTTTATCATAAAATCACAATTTTTGGAATTCTTAAGCCTCATTTCTTTTCTTCTTTAAGAATGATTGAAATAAGAAATGGGAACCTCAGATCCGTAAACCAGAGAAATTAAGAAATGATGTCTGCAAATACCTAGTTACCCCATCACTACATGGGTTGGGTCATTCTTTAATTACTGTTTTCTTTATTCGGTGGGAATTAGAGCAGGGGTGTGAGACGTAAAATTTGTTCTTCACTGCAAGAAAGACGAGAGTTCTTGTCTACAAGAAAGGCCAGGCAGAAAACAAATAACGAGAACGATAAAGAAAAAAATATCGATCTGAGAGAGGAAAATCAGCTAATAAAAATATGACGTGGACTGGTGCTCACCAAATCGCTCAAATAAGTTGCTTAGCATATCATTTCTCTCTCTCTCTATATATATATATCCCAACATCAGCAACATGTAAATGCCACGTGTATAAACGGATATTATCAAAATACACATGCGGATAACGAAATAGTTGGAATTAAGAGATGAAACATTAATATTATTTGATAATTAACCTTATGCGTTTTTAAGTGTAGGGAACCAAATATTTTTATAAAACTCGTTACTAAAAGGTTTCATTTTAGCGTGTTATTTTAATTGTTAGGTTGCTAAAAGTCACGCCTACAATAGTACATGTTTATGTGAAGTATGTGCATCCAAGTTAATGAACTGAATTTGCTATTTAACTTGAAGCCCAAGTGTGAAGTTTTATTTTGTTCAGCCCAATTGAGGTCCAAAATATTTTATTTATCCAAGCCCAAATTGAATTTCTATTTTCATCCCAATTAAATATTCTAAGCCCATGAGTTTTCTCTCGATGTGAATCATCACATATCAATCACACGAAAATTTGGATGATAAATTAATTATTGGAGAAGCTTCTTTGAGTTCGGACGAAGTAATTGTTGATGATGCAGACGAAAATATTTTGGGTATGGTTGGTATAATGGAATGGAATGGGAATGGAATCACATTCCCACGTTCATTCTCATTCCTATGGCTGGTATGATTTTTTCAATTGAGAATAGTCATTTCTGAAGGAATCACATTACCATGAATATAGGATTAGCCGTTACTCTCACTCCCATGGTATTTTATGCATTTCCGATTATCAAAATAAATTTTATTTTTATTTTGCAAAACTATACTTTATTTTTTTGTATTGACAAATGAAATCTCATATTTTTATAAAATATTTTATTAAAAAATAAATTTATGAATTTTTTTTAAAAAAACTCATTAATAATTTATTAATAATTCATAAAATTTTGTAATATTTCACAAAAGTACTAATGATGTTATAGGATTACATAAAATATACAAACCCACTAATCATTAGTGAAATACTTATTAAAAGTATACTCAATTTTTTCACAAATGTAAATAGAGTAAAAAAAAATCACATAATATTCAACAATATATTATTAAAATATAATATTATCTTTGAAAGAAGAGTGATTTGTTATTTAGAACTAACATGTATTTTATTTATTAACTATATATTGTTATAATAAAATCAATTCAAAAATCTAAGTTTCATTCCTATCTTATTACTTATGATACCAGCCAAATGAATGGCAATAGTCATTCCATTCCATTCCCATCATCATTCCATTCCCACTTGATTCCATTACAACATACCAGCCATCCCCTTAGGGTGTTTCACTGTACTGTCTGTTAAAAAAAAGAAAAAAAAAATCTACGTCAGTTAGCCAAAATGATTGACCGTCGAAAAATCTTAAGAAAAAAGAATGAGGGTGTCTCAACACTTGAGATTTTTTATTATACTATCTGTGTTACACTCCGTATTGCACTTTTAAATTATGATTTTTTTATATTTTTTCTTTAATTTTGTTTTTTTGTGATTCAGTTTAATTTTATGATTGTTTATTAGGTTCACCCATTCAAATAGGGTCTATTATTATTTTTTAGTATTTGATTTTCAATTTTCAATTGTAATTAATTATTACGGTTGATTTTTTTTTATTTTTTTTTTTGTATTCTAGTGTAAAAGTATTTAGTAGTGTTGTTTTTTACTTGAAATAATATTAAATATATTAAGTACGGGGATTATGAGGTAAACTTATTTTAAAATTTTCCACAAAATCTTAATATATGCTGTACATTTTGTGTGAGTTATTTGTCAAACTTATTTAAAAAAAATGACTTCATTATATTTTAATCAAATTATTGTTAGTTGTAACTAGAGGAAAAAAATTAGACCCTCCTTGTTCAAAATTATGGCTCTGTCACTGCATTAAAGAGATAAAACATGTCTTCTCTGAGGCAAATCATAAGATATGCATTTCATTAAGGACTGGCTGAGCGAGATGACGAATGCCGGCGGCGCAGGCGGCACATCGGCGGCGTGGGTTGTTCTCGTTGTAGTTGTTGGGGGATATTATGTTTGGGCTCACTAGGGGTATAATGGGCCTAGGTTTTGAAGAAGTTGGATTTAATTTCAAAAGGAGAGATGGGCTTGGGGCTATTAATTCATGCATCCATTTAGATTTTTTATTTTATTATTATTATTGTTGTTGTGTGTGCACATTAATATTGAATTGATCGCTATTATGTTACAAGACTTTGAAAAAATAGGGGGAAACGATGATGTGAAAAGAAAAAAAAATATCAAGGCGAGGATAATTAAAATCTCCCTTCTCATAAGTTAATTAGCATTTTCCGAACAATTCAACTACGGCTACCACATAAATAAATATATATATATATATATTATACGAGAAGAATTTACATCACACACCATTAATTCAAATTTCTTGTATTAATAATACCGCGTGAAGCTCCCCCCCCCGCCCAATTCCCCCACCCTTCAACACACACAACCACGCATGAGAGAGAGAGAGAGAGAGAGAGAGAGAGAGAGAGAGAGAGAGAGAGAGAGAGAGAGAGATTTGGGTAAAATGTGCATGGGTTCTAAACGCCAATGTATACCGCCAACTTAATTTGACATTTGCTACAAATTTCTATCTCCACATTCATACGAATCATGCAGCGTTAATTATTTTCCATTTAATTTACATTTGTAAGATCTAGCTTCATCTTCAAGCATCTCAATTAATTACCAAATTTATTTTATTTTTAGGGGCTTAAATTAAATTAAATAAAAAATATTAAAACCGACCTACACCATGCTCTATTATAAATAGGCCTCACCAACACAACTTTCTTTCATCAACAAATTTACATATCCATTCACATACACAACATTTTCTCTAGCTACACACATATACAACACTTTCTTTCATCAACACATCAATTAAATTATCATGTCTTCCGCTGCAGAAAAACTTTTGGTTAAATCGTATTCTCAATCAAAGCCTAGTAACCCTAATTCCTCCAATAAAAAAACCCAAACCACTGCAATTTTAGCTCATTCTACACATTATGAACATGGAAATAGTAGTAGCAATACCACTTCCAATACTCGTGCAGCTGCGGATTATGCTTTCGCCAACAATCAAGCTCTACCCTACTCCAAGCCGCCACCATCTACAAAGAAGGGAGCTCGAATTTTTGGTAGTAGCTAATGAACCATATTGCCCCTTCAGAAGCATTCAAGCGGTTGTGACTTATGTGTAAAAGGGAAACATATAGGGCTCTACTCCCCTTTCCCCCTATTCATTTTTTTTTTAAAAAAAGAATGAACCATACCTATATCTTTGTTTATTTAATTTGTATCGTACGATGTTGGAATGTGTTTATTTATAAATGTGTAGTTCATTTTGTACATCTTGTTTTGTAAATTATCTTTCATTAATAGATGTGACTTTTATTTTCTTGTTACGTCTCTAGCTCTCTCTCTCTCTCTCTATTATCTCTATAGATATATACTTTATTTCAAAATCATATTAAATTATAAAATAATTCGCAGCGGGAATTCCACAAGATGAAAATACAACTCAAAATATATAATCAGGTCGGGAAAAAGTGATTTATATGAGATATTTAATATCTTTTAGTGAAACTTATTGATTTTTTATATATATAGATAGCGGAAATCCAATAGTTAAAATACGAGATATAATACGAGGTTGAAATAGAGGACCTCATCCCCAAATATAGCATATATTAGTCATTGAAAATATAGAGGAAAAGATTAAAAAAAAAAATGGTTGTTACTAAAATTAGAATATCGGCCCCGGTGATTAATTAAATTTTTGGAAGTCAATCAATATATTGGTGAAAAATATATAGGCTCCCATAATTTGTGATTTCGTTGGTTTGCAAGTAATAAATTAAACTAATGTTGTTATATATAATTTTAATTTGAGAAAAAATAAAATTGTTTTGATAAGATAACAAATTAACTCGTTACTGTTATAATTCAATTGGTTAACTAAGCATTCCAAAAGAATTCACGATTTTTAGCTATCTAGTTATATTTTTTTAACTTTAACAATGTTAATTATAACAAATTAACTTTCACTTGATGGTATATAATAATAACACAACACAAAGTTTAATGACCAAAATGGACCAAATATTTTCTGAAAACCTCAATTACAACATATTATACAAAATTTAAGGATCAATTTCATGAAACAAAAATTCAAGTACCCATCTACATACATTCCCCCCCCCCCCTCTCTCTCTCTATATATATATATATATAGAGGATGGATCATTTGTAAATGAGCTCCTAGTGTATAAATTAGGGATTGATCCTATCCATTCATTTTCTTAGATGGATGGTTTGGATCTTTTTAATTTAATTGCTTTTTTACATTAATTTTATTTAGAAAAGGTTATAATTGTCATCATAAATTCATTGATATCTTTTAATATCTTCCAATTCCTAAATTACAGCTTTTTCCATTATGTTGTACACGGTTATATTTATGAATTGTTCAACATCTTATAATTTTGTATTTATTTTATTTAATAATGCAAAACATTTTTTTTATTTTAATATAATAATATTATTATTGTCCCATTACATAATTTATTTATTTTTCTACATATTAACTGTATGATTATTATAACTAATATTGTTATGTTGAGACTTGAAACACGGACTTCCATATCTTCTTGCTCTTACTCACAAAATATTGTTAATTAAATAAATGTCAACAAATGTTCTTGATTGATTTTAAAATATGCCCCTCCCCACATCGAAAGATACATGTATTATCCAAGAAAAACCACCTCCATAGCAAAGAATTCATAACTCTACTAACAAGTTATAAAAAAAACATTACAAACAACAATTAAAGCATTTAAACTCACAAAAAAAAAACATTAACCAATAAATACATTGTTAAACTTAAAGGAAAACAACCCTATTTTCCATTAAAAAAATTGCACTTTTTTTTCAGTTCTTTGCAAATGAATAACTATTTTATTCGTAAAAAAAACTCTTTTATAATTTGTGGGTACACTAAAGGTATAATGAAAAAAATATAACAATTTCAAATGATTAGTTGTGTACATGTTGTCAATAATAGATACGATTAATAAACTCGTCAGTAACGATGATTAAAATTGTGTAATTAAGTTTAAAACTAAAAATATTAATTGAATTGAATTATTTGTTGTACCAACATATGATAAATACAAAGAATTAAATAATAAACATTAGGCTGCTGAATTACAAGCAAGTTGCATAACGTAAAACTTAATAAGACACCAATCATATATTAAAGTATTACAAAATAACAAAATAAACATTTTAAAACCTAAAAATAACATGACGATTTAAATAGATAGCATTTTTTTTATAATTATTTAAACATGGATCATTAAACAAATTAAATCATCACACCATGCATAATTAATTAAAATAACTATCAAATGAATTATAAGTTTTATTAACATATGATAACAAATAATTTAGTATTAAATATTATACTATTGAATTTCATGCATCTTGTATAGTAAAAAAAGCATCAACATATAATTTAGTAAGACACTAATCATGCATTTAAGCATCATAAAATAACAAAATAAGCATTCTAAAGACTAAAAATAATCATCCTCACTCGATACTTGTAATGCATCACAACATATAAAATAAAGCATTATAAAAAATTAATATAGCACACCACTAAATATACAATGAATGTGATGAATGTATACATTTAGACAATTTCTAATACAACCTAAGAGCCTAATATGTGATGTTCAGAAGCCAAGGAATGGCGTATTGATCTAATTGTGATTGAGTGATGATTTATTATATGGCAATCCCTACAATCCTGTTTTCTATAATCTTATGGATAGTTACACAAAACAAATTAAACTATGGTGGTTGCATCGAATTTTAAAGACTCTTCATTCCAATACTGAATTGCTCAATTCCATGGCATCTACAATAAATCAAAACGAGAATGATGGTTTTCATTACGATTTTGAGTACTTGGTCAGGAATGGAAAAAATGTGGTTTACCTCTTTTTTCTTATGTGTACGACTATGGAGAAGTTCCCATTAATTTGTATTTTTTTGTTTCATTTTATGATGGTAGGTTAATTTTGTTAATCATCTTAATTATCAATTTTAGTGTTCTTATCAATTAAGAAACAAATATTAAATGATTCAAGGATTAACACAATATTACTTGGTACGATTTATTTCACATAGGATTCATTACAGAACAAACTCACATACCGTTAACAGTTAAACAAAACAAAAAAATAATAACAGATTAAATTATTAAAAAAAGCATCTAAAACACCAATTTAGGTACTCTATTACACTCAAATTATTCTTTTAAAGAATCCCTGCCTGTTTAGATATAAACAATGAAAATCATAATTTTACAAAGGATTTGTTGCAGAACAAACTCGCATATGTTAACAGTTAACAAAAAAAAAATCAATACAAGATTAAATTATTAAAAAAAAGCATCTAAAACATCAATTTAAGCACTCTAATATATAAAAAAATACACTCAAATTATTCTTTTAAAGAATTCATGTTTGCTAAAATATAAATAATGAAAACCACAATTTTATAAAGGATTCGTTGCAGGACAAACTCACGTACCATGAATAGAGAACCAAAAAAAATCAATAACATATTAAATTATTAAAAAAAAGCATCTAAAACAGCAATTTAAGCACTCGAATACACAAAAAAATACACTCAAATTATTCTTTTAAAGAATCCCTACCTGCTAAAATATAAACAATGAAAATCACAATTTTATAAAGGATTCGTTGCAGAACAAACTCACATACCTTGAAAAATTAACCCAAAAAAAATAATAACAAATTAAATTATTAAAAAAGCATCTAAAATAACAATTTAAGCACTCTAATACACAAAAAAAAAAATCACTCAAATTATTCTTCTAAAGAATCCTTGCCTGCTAAAATATAAACAATGAAAACTACAATTTTATAAAGGATTCATTGCGGGACAAACTAACATACCGTTAATAGATAATCAAAAAAGAAATTAATAACAGATTAAAATATTTCAGATTCTATGTAAAAGACACGAAAGTGAATCCTCTCAAATCTTTTTCGAAATTGAAAATAGTGATTTTCTATTTTTTGTTTAGGTGACTACCATTTATTGTCCCCATTTAATTTTCCTTGTAACACGTCATTTCCAAAAGAGTAAATAAAAAAAAAATTACAAAAAAACCCTTAAGTGCACTTAAACGTTTAAAAAAAGTATCATGTTTAATAACTTTCAGAATTAATACAATCCATCCATCTTAGAGATTAATGGTCAGGATTAATCCATAATTTATACGCTAGGCCCCTATATGCATGGTAATCATCCCCTATATAGATATATATATATATATATAGACACACACACACACACAAACACACACTTTATTAATTACGCTCCCACACTATTAGGCATTTATTAATTTAATTATAATTAATTAAGTTCCTCTTTAATTTATTTATCTTGCATTTAATTTATCGAAGTGTTTAATTCCTTTTAATTTATAGATCATCATTTATTGAAGTATTTGCACATATATAGTAATATTGATATCTCTATTATATACTGGAAAACTAAAAAGGCCTATTATGCATAAATTTAAAGCATAACTATGGATCACATGCGAGGATAAAATTTCCATTCTTGTAAGCTAATTAGAAGTAATTAACATCCATCTACTAATTACATAATACTTTTTTTTAATATTCCTATATTTTGGTCTCTTTTTGAAAAATAATCAGAATAAAACTATTAACAACACCTTGTATTAAAAATTTTCGGATTAAAATTCGACGTGTGATTATTTAATTCCAGCTAACCTCGTTTATTTGATTGAAAAGTCAATGCACGCCATATGTGATTTTGGTGTCGGATAATTGATCACATGGTAGATTTACAGCAAGTTTCAAAATCGGATAATTTTTGTCAATTGTTTTGCTTTTGTCATTTTTTAAAAATTTGGCCAAAATGCAGGGTTTGAAATACAGTTTTCCCTTTTAAAATTTTTATTATTTTTGCATTTCACGACGCGACACGGCTACTTGATCGATCTTCCGAAGTCCGAATTATTCAACTGCTTCATTAAATTCTTGTATTATACATATATATATTTTTGTGTGTGTGTGTAATACCGTGTGTAGCACCCCCCCCCCCCCCCCAACGCACGTCCCATGCGAATTCCAACCCACATAACATGTCTGTGTTTGTGTGTGTGTGTGTGTGTGTGTGAGAGAGAGAGAGAGAGAGAGAGAGAGAGGGTATGGATAAGATCATAAGAATTACTCGTGGAGATTTATATTGATAGATATAGAGGTAACGCGGTAACGACGCAAATTTGAATGGCATCGACAATTTGTAGCAGATTAGATTTTGCAGATTTCTAAAACTATCTTTGACATTTGCTACAACGACCGCCATTTTTTTTCATGTATATCTCCATATTACACACACCCACACCTAATTTCCATTTAATTTACTCTGTAAATATATATATATACTTCCCCGTTAAGTATCATTATTTACCAATTATTTATTTAAGGGGATAAAATAAACCTATGTGTATATATATATATATATATATACCATGCCTTGCCTAGCTAGCACTCTATCAAAATTTTCTCTACACAACTTTCTTTTCATCAACATACATACATAAATCAATTATGGCAGAAAAACTAGGTTGGGGGAAATCTTACTCCTATTCTTCCTCAAACCCTAGCAACTCCAATAATAAACCTCAAACTGATTCACTTCTTGCTCAATATTCTACACATTATGGAAGTACTAATACCTCTTCCAATGCTCGTGCAGCTGCAGATTATGCTTTCGCCAACAATCAAGCTCCGACCTACTCCAACTCCAACCAACGCCGATCTAAACACGACGAAGCTCGAGTTTTTGGTAGAAGCTAGAAATAATGAACTATATACATATTTATTTATCTTTTATTGCTATATTGTGTTCGTTTGTATTTATGTAGTTCGTTTCACATCTTCTTCTCTAAATTATCTTTGAATTAATGTGATTTTTAGTTTCTTGTTAATCCTCTCTCTCTCTCTCTCTCTCTCTCTCTCTCTCCATATAAATAAGATATCATGTTATCCCGACACATAGTTCAATTGGCGAGAGAATAAGAGTGTGATAGTTCTCTGACTTATTGAAGGTCACCATATGGATCGAAGTTCAAGTCCTGTTGTTTGGACTGAATTTCTTGTGGTTGACATGCATAGCATACAAACAAGCTCTTGACACTCATCAACTTAGGCACGTGCATCTATTAATGAATTGAGGCACTAAAGACCCTCTTTTATGGGTTCATACAAATTTAAATAAGATCCATTATTACAAAATAATTTATTCAATTTAAGATAATCGGTGGCGGAAATTCCACAAGATGATATACAATCTAATTAAAATTAATAATCAAATCCGGAACAAATGTAGCCAGTACGTCCTTCAAAATATAGAGAAAAAAAAGGCCATTCATAATAGAGACTAGTCAAATTAAATATTAGGAAGCGTAACGCGACACATATTGGTGGACTTTTTTTTTAAACATATTGATGGACAAAAATAATATATATATATATATATATATATATCCTAATTAATCATTTAAGTTTTTTTTAGTATGTGATCAAGGGTCTAGATGAAGATCCATATTGTAATATTTCGAGATCGGATCATTTTCGGTAAATCGCTTTCTATATATTGTATATGTAAAACTTACTTTATTTAATTAATTTTTGTGGTATATATCCACAAAAGATTTATTTCACACGCCAACGGTTCGATCAAGAGCCACGTTGAGCTGAGCTATTTAGAAAGGTTTCTTCTCTACATTTAATTACTCCCTCCGTCTCATTTATATACAGTAGTCTCTATTATTATTTTAAGTTGTGCCAATTATATAGTCCCATAACTCTAAATAGTATTAATTATAATGGTAATATACATATATACCCTTGCTATGTATTGGAAATTAAAACTCAACCACTTAAATTTTTTAGAGTCATTAATTTTAAGTAAGGGTAATAATGGAAGTTAAGCTTTAATATCTTGTTTTCATAAATATTTTTAATCTACGTACAAGGATAAAGTGGACTATATAAATGCGGCGGAGAGAGTAATATTTTTGTTTTTTTTAATAGTTTTTCGTTTTATTATTACATTATAAAATAACAGCAATAAAAAAAATGTCTGCCAACTCAAAGAAGAAAAGTCAAGAAAAATGGCGACAATTTATGTAATAATACTAATTAAGACAGCCTAAAGCAACAGGTCACATTAATTAATTGACAGGTGCTGTCATATTTAAGGAAACAACATACCTGATTTAATGGCTGTTTTAAAATAAATGATGTCTCACCTAAATTTATGATTTTTTTTTTTGGCTTATTATGCATTAGATTTGGATAATTATAGTACGTTTATACCCTATCGTTTAGGCATGACTATCACATGTCTCGATATTTAATTAATTATAAATTAATTAATATTAATTGAAAAAAAATAATAATTATCGAGCGCAATGTACGAGCCCACACATTTGCGTTGGGCGAGTGAATTGAGTGAATTTCCGGATTTCAAAAAAATTTAAATTAATTCACTTTTAATTTAAGGTTCACAAATTCCATTTTAGGGTATACTGTGTATTTATTTCAAATTAAGTTTTTCATTCACAATTACCGTTTATATTTTTTTCACAAAATTTAATTATTGAGTGCAGTACACGAATTTACTCATTAATGTTGCGAATCGCGGATTTTAAAAAAACTTAAATTAATTTACTTTAATTTTAGGAATATATGCATATTTTGGTGAAAAAATTTAAAAAAAATGAAAAATCACCCGGAAAAAAATAAATAAAATAAAATAATTAATCGGCGCGTGAAACCCATACAACATCTGAAATAGGGTGTAAATAAGGTGTTGATTGGTCTAATGTTCTTATTATTCATTTTTTTAGGAAAAAAAAAAGAAAAGAGAGAAGATTTAATTTAGCTGACGCAAATTTTGACATTGTCAATGAATTAATCATGTATTTGTGTGGTTGCGTAAATATGGAGCAGACGCGTGTCTCGAATTTAATATAATTTCAGAGACACTTCAAATTAATTCAATTTGACTATGTACATGAAGAATTAATTGAAAATATCTAAGAGTACGTAGATTTAGGAAGAAACAATAGGTACATGATATTATACAAAAAATTTCATTCAATTAAGAAAAGCTATATATTTAGTAGACGTACTTGAAATTAAAATTAAAGAATAGAATTGGAGCATTCAATGTTTCAACTGCTATATTAAAATAATTATTCTATGTATATGGTACCATATGTAGTTCATTCATATATGCTATAATGCTATATATAATTAGTCACATTGATTGTTGAGCTTCCAAATTTATTCATTTAATTAATTAATCCTACAATTGAAATATAATTATAATCAAACTCCTATAGAGAAAAAAGATTATGTACCATTTAAAAAGTAAAGTCTAGCCATATTGAAAGTGCTTGATTATTCATTTATGTAATTCTATTAAATTATTTTTTAAAAAATCATGCATAAAAGAATATTAACCGGTTTTGAAAAGTCCAAGGTTATTCTTAGTTACGTTCATTTTTAATAAATTTATTTATGTCATTTTTTACAAGCCTAGCTTCTTAATTGCACAACAATTTTCACTCTTTTTCATTATTCACATGCGCAATAACATTACTCATTTAACTCCAAATAAATCTAATTAATCAACGCTTCAATTCTCAATTTTCACTCTTAATTGATTTTTCAAAAATCAAATTCACACTGGTAAATTAGTCGGAGTCTGCCTATTTATAAAACAAAGGTTTTTTTAAATCCCAAATATTAAAAAATATTAAGATTCATTTAAAAAATTTCGTCAATACGTTGTCATCAAATAGGTAGGCATCGATCATGGTATATTTTACCTTAATTTATAATCCAACTTCCTAACAGTTGGCACTCTATATTAAATTATTTCAGAAATCTTCCATGTTTTTTCTTAAATGATTTGTGATATAGCTTCAATATTTATTTTATAGAATATATGTAAAATATAAAAAGTACTTAATTTTTTTAAATATTTCAAAGGGTGGATGCTCGAGTTGAGGTTAAACCCATATCAATTTACATCTTATAAATAAATGAATCTTATCTTAAACCATATATCAAACAATATTCATATTTCATACCATGATTCGGGTACTAGTAAAATTATAAATATATCATCGGATTTTGATGTGTTGATACCGTTGACGGATTTTGATTTGTTTAATATAATTTAATAATTTTTTTAATATAAAAATTAATTGATAAAACAAAAGGCGTGGTAGCGTAAAAGTAAAGCTAGCAAAAGCCGCAATATTCAAATCAGACAAGATTTGACGGTCTTAATCATATTGTCGGTTCAATTTATGACTTTTACGTATGATGTTAAAACAAAAATAAAAAAAATTGACAAATTAATTTAATCCAGACTTTGCCATTTTAGTATGATGATTAAGATAGCATAATATTAATTTAATCAAGACTTTTGTCATTTTAGTATCAATTTGTATTTGTATTTTTATTTTATGATTTGGCTAATATACGGTAGTAGGGTGCACATTCAGTAATTTCTGCTCATGTGTTAAAGCATGCATTCAACAAAAAATAAGTAAATTATGCAGAAAACTTACACCTAGATCGAAGTGATTGTGTGAATAATTTAATTAATTGATTGTTGTAAGAAATTTGACTGTAGATTTTGATCATAAAAATATATTAAAAAAATGAGTAACATTTATTTCTCATATGAAGATTCACATAATTTTTTTTTTGTGTAGCTCAAACAAATTGTGTAAATATAACCAGTAAAATTTGACGATGAATATCATAAATCATCCAGAAATTGAATATGGTAAGGCTACATTTAATTTTCCACACGTTTTTACACTGTGCAATCCTCAATCTCTCTCTCTCTCTCTCTCTCTCTCTCTCTCTCTCTCTCTCTCTCTCTCTCTCTCTCTCACACACACACACACACACACACACACACACACACACACACACTCTAATCACTATCTTACACACATATTAATCACTATCTTGGGAAAATCTTATGTACATTAAGATATTCATAAATTTTATTTGTATCGGGACACATGCCATATACTTTTCAGTGTTAAAAAGAACGAAAAAAATTATGATTACACACAGCACGAACCTCGATATACATAAAATTTATTTATATATTGATGTGGTTGGGACATTCTTAAGGATTGCCATTAAAATAGTACATCTTTTTTTAGGGGAAAATAGTAGATATATAGTATTTAGAACGATGAATAAAAAAATGGAAATATATATATTTAAAAAATGGATCTTGTCGGTTTGCTTTGTCGTAGGCAGTCGTCTTGATCTCACCTCATCTTTTCTTCCGTAATTCAGTCGTCTTTATTTATTTATTTACAAAATTTGGGACTATGCAAATGGAATTGCAATAAATTTTAATTCATTTACAAATACTTCTAAGATTAATCAATGAAATTAAATATGAATGAATTGCAAAAATAAATATAGAATGTAATTTTCAATTGAATTATATGTAAATTACTTGGATGGTGATCAGAAATTGTCCAGAACTTATAGACGAGGCCAAAATTATCTTGAAGTATACATATATATTGTCAAACAATTAGCAATTAATGTGTCCATTTTCATATCGATAACTATTTTACAATTTCGATCGTCTATATGACTATATATGATTTCATATTTTCATTATAATTGTTAAACTTCCAAGTTATTTACAATTAATTACGTGTCACTTCGATTTCCTTAGATTACATTATATATAATTTTATTATCCATTAAAATTCACCATTAATTAATATTCTCAAAGTCAGCGTAAGAGAAACTATTTTAATTCCATGGGATAGCCTCAATTCGATTTTGAACTCAATACTATTAATTTTTGTCCCAATATAGAGTAAATATTAATTTTAATCCCGCTTTTGGCCTTATTATCGTAGGATCAAAATTGAAATTCTTAAACTTTTAACACTAAATTTGAGTGATATTTTTTGAAAAGAGCCAAAATAATTATATTTGAATTAATATTATGTTCCGTGGGACGAAAATCAATATATTTTCTCATAACACATAAACAACACCTGATCTTTATCTTTACACCTAAATTGTCAAAGTCAAACTCAAAAGCAAATAAAATATTCAAAGTGAAATAAAAAATAAATTTACAAAAAAAGAACAAAAAAAAAGTCAATCTGAATGCTAAAGCATAATAATTAATTAAATGATAACTGACAAGTGGACCCCGCAGATATCTCTACCTTGTTTTATTTTTTCATGTGAAAGCGAAAGCCAACAAATAATAATAATAATAATAATAATAATAATAATAATAATAATAATAATAATAATAATAATAATAATAATAATAATAATAATTTGTAACTATTGTAAACAGCTTAATTGTCAAAGGATTTATTGAATTTTATCATTCGACATCTTAAAATATATTTTACCTTATTGCATCAGAAGAATAAAACAACGTCGTTACATAATATATATTTTGTTTTTATTGTTATTTAATGTTATTCTTCCAAACATACTATATAATATATATATATTGATGTATTGTTTACTATACGAAACAATATATTTACTTATTTAATTTATATATATGTATATATATAATCAGTAAAATTCGAGGGTAAAAATCCGGAAATTAATTGAGTACTACGTACTATAAAATAGAATTAAGACTAGATTTTCCATACGAGATTTGTCTCGTGTGCCAGCTGTGGCAAGATATATTTCACAACCCAATATTTTTAATTAATAATTAATTAATTATTACTTGAAAATGTTGCTTAGCTTATTTAATGTAGATAACGACGATGACTAAAATACGAGAAATCAAATCTAAAGTGTCCCAGTCAAATCCATATCAATTCGAATAATTTATTGCGACAATATACTTTCAATTAAACAGTATATTATTATTATTATTATTATTATTATTATTATTTTTATTATTATTATCGCTTTTAAGTAGCTCATCAACATAGATATTAGTGTATATATATATATGATTAGTGTCCAATTATAATTTCTTATTTAAAGCTTATTTGTTAGAATTAGTCTTGGTGAATTTTCGGTCTGGACATGAGATCTCTGTATATAAGTACATGTAATAACATATTAGAAGGGAAAATATTAAAAATTATTGATTAAAAAAAGGGAATTTAAATAGAAAGCCAAAAAAGTCAAAATGGATATTCACTTGTGTCGATCGTTTTTCTTTGTCGTGGGCAGTCATCTCGCCTAATATTTTCCACGTAATTAATCAAGCATATAATATTTTTTATATAACATATTTTATTTTATTCCAAGTAATATAATGCACAAGATCTCGTATCTCAACTACCTTAATACGACACGCATTTTAATTTTTTAATAGAGGAAATTAAATTTGGCAATAGTTTACACGCATGCCACATTTTACATACAATTTTTTGAAAAAAAAAATACTGGGAAAAGGTCAAATTAATTAAGACATGGAACATTCAACACTCATACAAACAAGAAAAATTAATACACTGCTCCACACTTCCATTGTAGCTGTGTATGAATGAGCAGAGACTTAATGTACAAGAAAAATCTAGTAATTATCTATCAATTTTTTTAATTAATTGTTTTACCAATATTGGTGATATATCCTCGCTTATAAATATGTGCACCTCATTTCAAAATTTTCACACAATTCTCATCTCTTCTCAAATATTATTATATCATCCATTGATAATAATATATTCTTCATTTCGATCAAAAAATGTCGTCTGCTGCACAAAAGATGGGTTTGGGAATGGGGAATTACAATGCTGCCCCTCCCCCAAACCCTAGTTCCAACTCTCACACTAATAGACACAATTCCCATTCACTTTTCTCCCAGCCTTCACCTAATCCAGAGCCTTCTGCTGCTACGAAGAAGAAGAAGAAGGCTGCTGCTGATCACCTCTTCGGCAACAATGAAGGCGGACCAGCAACCTCGACCAAACTGAAGAATGGACGGGGCATGTTTAACCCTTTTGGGTCGTCGAGCTAGCTAGAGTGCACCTACGTACGTAGACACCCCTTCTGCTTCACATGTATGAGAGGTTATCATCTGTCAAATATTTAATTTCAGTATTTGAGTTTGTTGTTGTGTTATCACAATAAAAATGTACATCTCTTAATTAAGCTTAATTTCCATGTATTTATAATTAATTAGCAATAAAGTTCTTATTTCTGTTTCTGTATTATCATAAGTTTGAATCTCTCTCTCTCTCTCTCTCTCTCTCTAGCTATCTCCCAATACAATCATCAAGATTCAAACAGATACCTCAAACACTGGATATGATTTTAGATTCTTCCTTGTAATTTATAAACTCGATCGTATCATTTCCGAATTGCTTTCAAATGGAAAATCTATTCCAACAATGAATTTAATTTAAGGGGGGTTAGTCGTCTTGTTTTTGTGATAATCTGGTAATTTGCTTGTATGATAATATATATAGATATATAGATAGATACACACACACACACACACACACACACACATACATACATACATACATAGAGATATATATAGTAGGGCTTCGAAGCCGAAGCCGCCGGCCGGCGTCAAGGTCGGCTACCATCATCTGACCACCGAAATTAATTACCTAAAACCTAAAATTCCAAAACGCCCGGCACGCACCAAGCAGCAAGCTTCTGGCGCCGCCGCAACCTTCAGCGTCGATCGACCACCGCCATCTAAGCACTGAGATTAATTGCGTAAGACATAAAATTCAACCCACCCCAGCGCCGCAGCAAAGAGCAATCATCTAGCCCCGCCGCCACCTCCGGTGTCGGCCACCACGACCTGACCACCGTGATTAATGACCTAAAACGTAAAATAACACCCGGGCCGGCGCCGCCGCTGGCCACCGAGCACAATCTGATTAACATGTAAGAGTAGTCATCTATAAAATTATGTTAACATATATGTTATTTTTTGTGTTTAAGTTTGATGAAGAATTCAACACAGTAGCAATATAATTAATTAATTTTAAAACAATAGAAATCTTATAATTAATTAATTTGTTTATAAAAAACCGATATATAAACATTCCATGAAGCAAGCACTTAAATAATTTAGTTTTAAAATAAGGACCCCTAACTCGATCCCAAATATATTTTTTCAGTGTCAATTAAGTATATCACTTTTCTCCCAAATAAATATATATATATAGTCAAAATTCACAATCTAAATTATCTGTGGTGAATAATTTTGCAAACGTTGTAGATTAAGTAATAATATGTAACTTTATATGTACTCGAGTATTGATTAAATATGACACGAGACGAAGTGATGAACACTCCAATTAAATGGAAGTAATAGTCAAACTACAGAACTAATGTAAATAGATGAAATTGAATTCAGAATATCGTTTTAATCAAATATATAAATGTAGAAAGATGCTTTGAAAATATCATCATTGGAAAAGGGAAGTCGCTTTGAAGTTTGAAGTTTGAAGAAATTAAATGAAATCAAATCAAAAGTTCTTTCAGCCACACGTGTGGTAGGGGTTGTAGTTTTCAAGAAAGCGGCAGTCAATTAGTTTAAATTTCAAATTAATTAAATTGACTGGTGACTACTATAGGAGTTATATATATAAAAAAATTATAATTTCAAGGAAGTTATCATGAACGTAAGCAAATATAAAAGTCAGTTTCTCAAACAAAATATAAAAGTATAGAGATGTAAAAAAAGATATTGTCAAAATTAAAGTAGAATGTCTTGCTTGTATAACAATATTAATTATACTGTTTTTTTTTGAAGAAAAATACTAGTTTAAAATTAATAAAGTTCAATTCGTTAATTCAAACATCAGAATGGCTAACAAAATAACATTCTGAATATCACGAGAATAAGAATAAAAGTAGAATTACTAACAGCTAATTGTGTCAAAGTGTGCGCCAGTTTATTGGCACGTGTCGACAAGTCCAGCTATAAACCTAACACCTCTTTCCCTTTAATCTCTAATAATTATTCCAACACACGCGATTAATTCAAATTTCTCTTATTAATAATACCGCGTGAATTAAGCTCCCCAACTCCCCCACCCTTCAAACACACAACCACACATGAGAGAGAGAGAGAGAGAGAGAGAGAGAGGGGGGGGGGGGGGGATTTGGGTAAAATGTGCATTTGTTCTAAACCCCAATGTATACCGCCAACTTTGACATTTGCTACAAATTTGTATCACCACATTCACACATTATTTTCCATTTAGTTTTCGTTTGTAAGACGTAGCTTCATCTTCAAGCATCTCAATTAATTAACAAATTTGTTTTATTTTTAGGGGATTAGATTAAATTTAAAAAAAATATATTAAAACCGACCTCGATACACGTACCATGCTCTAGCTATATAAATAGCCTTCAACACACTCTTTCTTTCATCAACAAATTAATTCACATATCATCCATTTATACACAACATTTTCTCTACACATACATACAGCTTTCTTTCATCAACACATCAATTAAATTATCATGTCTTCCCCAGCAGAAAAACTAGGTTGGGGGAAATCATATTCTTCAAACCCTAGTAACCCTAATTCCTCCAATAACAAACCCCAAACCACTTCAATGTTAGCTCATTCGACACAATATGGAAATAGTTATAGCAATACCGATTCCAATACTCGTGCAGCTGCAGATTATGCTTTCACCAACAATCAAGCTCCATCCTACTCCATGCCGACACCATCTAACGACAAGGAAGCTCGAATTTTTGGTAGTAGCAAATGAACCATATTGCCCCGTCAGAAGCATTCAAGCGGTTGTGACTTATGTGTAAAAGGGAAATATATCGGGCTCTACTCCCCTTCCCCCCTATTCAATATTCTTTTAAAAAGAGTGAACCATACCTATATCTTTGTTTATTTAATTTGTATCGTCGTATGTTGGAATGTGTTTATGTGTAAATGTGTAGTTCGTTTTGTACATCTTGTTCTGTAAATTATCTTTCATTGATAGATGTGACTTTTATTTTCTTGTTACGTCTCTAGCTCTCTCTCTCTCTCTCTCTCTCTCTTGATCGAGATTATCTCTATAGATACTTTATTTCAAAATCATATTAAATCCCTAATCCAAATTATAAAATAATTCGCAGCGGGAATTCCACGAGATGAAAATACAATTCAAAATATATATCTATAATCAGTTGGTCGGGAAAAAGTGATTTAGATGATCAGATATTTAATATCTTTTAGTGACACTTATTGATTTTTTATATATATAAATAGCGGAAATTCAATAGTTAAAATACAAGATAGAATACAAGGTTGAAATAGAGGACCTCATCCCCAAATCTATCATACATTAGTCATTGAAAATTAGAATATCGGCCCCGGTGATGAATTAAATTTTTGGAAATTGATCAATATATTGGGGAAAAATAGGCTCCATAATTTGTGATTTCGTTGGTTTAATTTGCAAGTAATAAATTAAACTAATGTTATTATAATTTTAGTTTGAGAAAAAATAAAATTGTTTTGTTCGTTACTGTTATATCAATTGGTTGATTAAGCATTCCAATAGAATTCGCGACTTTTAGCTATCTAGTCATATATATATTTTTAACTTTAACAGTGTTAATTTAACAAACTTTCACTTGACTCAAACATTAAAAAAAACTTTCACTTGATGGTATATAATAATAACATATATAACACAAAAGTTTAATGACCAAACTGGACCAAATATCTTCTGAAAAACTCAATTACAACATATTATACAAAATTTAAGGATAAATTTCATGAAACAAAAATTCAAGTACCCATTCGATATTAATTACTCATCCACACTATTAGGCCTTTATTAATTTATAATTAGTTCAGTTCCTATTAATTAATTTATTTTGCATTTAATTTATTGAAGTGCTTAATCCCTTTTAATTTATAGATCGTCATTTATCGAAGTATTTGCACATACTGTAGTAATATTGATATCTCTATTATATACTGGAAAACTAAAAAGGCCTATTATTCACAAAGCATAATTATTGGATCACATGCGAGGATAAAATCTCCATGCTTGTAAGCCAATTAGAAGTAATTAACATCCATCTACCAATTACATAATACTACTTTTTTTTAATAGCCCTATATTTTGGTCTCTTTTTTAAAATTAATCAGAATAAAAACTATTGACAACATCTTGTATTAAAGTTTTTTTTTTTTTTTTGTAAATTCGGATTAAAACTCGACGTGTAATTGTTTAATTCCACCTAACCTCGTTTATTTGATTGAAAAGTCAACACATGCGATATGTGATTTTGGTGTCGGATAATTAATCACATAGTAGATTTACAACAAGTTTCAAAATCGGATAATTTTTGTCAATTGTTTTGCTCTTGGTCATTTTTTAAAAATTTGGCCAAAATGCAGGGTTTGAAATACAATTTTCCCTTTCAAATTTTTTATTATTTTTGCATTTCACGACGCGACACGGCTACTTGATCGATCTTCCGAAGTCCGAATTATTCAACTTCCTCATTAATTTCTTGTATTATATGTATATGTGTGTGTGTGTGTGCAATACCGTGTGTAGCTCCCCCCCCCCCCCCCCACAACCCACCCTTGCGAAAACCATAACATGTGTGATGTGTGTGTGTGTGTGTGTGTGAGAGAGAGAGAGAGAGAGAGAGAGACTATAGATAAGATCATAAGAATTAATCGTGGAGATTATATTAATAGATATAGAGGTAACACAGTAACAACGCAGATTTTCGACAACCAGTTTTTTTTCATGTATATCTCAATATTACACACACCCACACCTAATTTCCATTTAATTTACTTTGTAAATATGTGTACTTCCCCGTTACGTATCATTATTTACCAATTATTTATTTAAGGGGATAAAATAAACCTATGTGTATATATATACCATGCCTTGCAAGCTAGCTAGCACCCTATCAAAATTTTCTCTACACAACTTTCTTTTCATCAACATACATACATAAATCAATCATGGCAGAAAAACTAGGTTGGGGGAAATCCTACTCCAATTCTTACTCAAACCCTAGCTACTCCAATAATAAACCTCAAACTGATTCACTTCTTGCTCAATATTCTACACATTATAGAAGTAGTAATACCACTTCCAATGCTCGTGCAGCTGCGGATTATGCTTTCGCCAACAATCAAGCTCCGACCTACTCCAACTCCAACCAACGTCGATCTAAACACGACGAAGCTCGAGTTTTTGGTAGAAGCTAGAATTAATGAACCATATATACATATTTATTTATCTCTTATTGCTATATTGTGTTCGTTTGTATTTATGTAGTTCGTTTTATATCTTCTTCTCTAAATTATCTTTGAATTAATGTGATTTTTAGTTTCTTCTTAATCCTCTCTCTCTCTCTCTCTCTCTCTCTCTCTCTCTCTCTCTCCATATAAATAAGATATCATGTTATCCCGATACATAGCTCAATTGGCATGAGAATAAGAGTGTGATAGTTCTCTGACTTATTGAAGGTCACCATATGGATCGAAGTTCAAGTCCTGCTGTTTGGACTGAATTTCTTGTGGTTGACATGCATAGCATATAGACAAGCTTTTGACATCCATCCATTTAGGCACATGCATCTATTAATGAATTGAAGCAGTAAAGATCCTCTTTTATGGGTTCATACAAAATTAAATAAGATCCATTATTACAAAATAATTTATTCAATTTAAGATAATCGGTGGCAAAAATTCCACAAGATGATATACAATCTAATTAAAATTAATAATCAAATCTGGAACAAATGTAGCCAGTACGTCCTTCAAAACATAGAGAAAAAAATGCCATTCATAATAGAGACTGGTCAAATTAAATATTAGGAAGCGTATCACGACACATATTGGTGGACTTTTTTTTAAAACATGTTGGTGGACAAAAATAATATATATATATATATATATATACATATATCCTAATTAATCATTTAAGTTTTTTTTAGTATATATGTGATCAAGGGTCTAGATGAAGATCCATATAGTAATATTTCGAGATCGGATCATTGTCGGCGCTTTCTATATATTCTATGTATAAAATTTACTGTATTTAATTAATTTTTGTGGTATATATCCACAAAATATTTATTTCACACGCAACGGTTCGATCAAGAGCCACGATAAGCTGAGCTATTTAGAAAGGTTTCTTCTCTAGATTTAACTAATATTTTTGTTTCTTTAATAGTTTTTCGTTTTATTATTACATTATAAAATAAGAGCAATAAAAAAAATGTCTGCCAACTCAGAGAAGAAAAGTCAAGAAAAATGGCGACAATGTACGTAATAATACTAATTAAGACAGCCTAAAGCAACCGGTCACATTAATTAATTGACAGGTGCTGTCATATTAATTTAAGGAAACAACATTCCTGATTTAATTAATGGCAGTATAGCTAGGCATGACCATCACATGCATGTCTCGTTATTTAATTAATTACAGTATATATTAATATTAATTGAAAAAATTAAATTAATTATCGAGCGCAATGTACGGGCCCACACGTTTGCGTTGGGCAAGTGAATTGAGCGAATTTCCGGATTTTAAAAAAAATTAAATTAATTCACTTTTATTTTAAGGTTCACACAATACATTTTAGGGTATACTGTATATTTATTTCAAAATTAAGTTTTTTTTTATTTTCAATTACCGTTTATATTTTTTTCAAAAAAAAATAATTATCAAGTGCAGTGCATGAATCCACTCGTTAGCATCGGGTGAATGCATTGCGCAGGTCTATGAATTTCAAAAAAAAAAATCACCTTAATTTTATAAGGGATATATACATATTTTGGTGAAAAATAAAAAAAATGAAAAAAAAATGAAAAATCACCAGGAAAAAATAAATTAATTAAAAAATTAATCGGCGCGTGAAATCCATACACCATCTGAAATAAGGGTGTAAATATGGTGTTGGGGATGTTGCAGGGAAGACCTCAAATGCATTATATTCGGACTAAAAAATTTATGCAAGTTGGACCAATAAACTGTCAAAAAAATAAAATTTGATATAAAAAAATATATAAAAATTGAATCCACGTATTTTAGGGTCCTATTCGCATGGAAATAAAAGTGAATTAACTCGTGATTATACTTTTTGAAGAACGAAAAAACTGCAAATCAAACACGGTTATTACAGTGCAGATTTTCAGATGGGGCTGTAAATGATCAAGATTTTCGTTAATTAGGTACACTATCAAATATAATGACATCTATAATTCAAATCAATCCAAATTGATTGGTCTAATATTCTGATTATTCATTTTTTAGAAAAGAAAAGTAAAAGAGAAGATTTAATTTAGCTGACGCAAATTTTGACTTTGTCAATGAATTAATTGTGTGGTTTTGTAATATAATTATTCTATGTATATGGTACCATATGTAGTTCATTCATATTTGCTATAATACTATATATATACACACACATGCCATGCCATGCACATATCATCATCGTATATACAAAAAAATTATTGAGAAAAAAGATATACGTACGAACTTTGACAATTGCTACACATGGCTCATAATTTTTTCATTTATCTCTCCATATTATCCACTACGCCACACCACACCGACATTTTCCATTTTGATTTACTTTGTAAGATACTTCATTTTAAGTATCACACTTAACCATTTTTTATTAATTACATAGAGGATTTAATTAATAAATAATGGCAAAGTTTTCAGTGCATGTGGTGCACATAAGCCTTAATTATATGAGATGAGTGAGTCAAATTCGCGAGTCGATCCGCGTTGACCGGGTCAACCCGTAAAATAAATCTGGCAAAATTAGTATCAATAGTAACATTAAAACACATCACTTAAAATTCGAAAAGTATCACATGTATAATTAAAAAGTAAGACATCTCCTACTTATTTTGGGGTATTTTTAGGGGTTTATTTTGTGTGTTTTAGGCTTTTTTGGTTGCTTTTAGGGGTTTATTTTGTGTTTTTAGGGGTCTTTTTAGGGTTTTATTTTGTGTTTTTTAGGATTTTTTTGGGGGTGTTTTTAAGGTTTTATTTTGTGTTTTTTTAGTATTTATTAATTTCATTTTAGAGTATAAATTTATATTTATTACAAATAAATTATATCAATTCATTTTAATTTTAGAGTTCACTAATTTATTTTATGGTATAAATTTTGTTGGGAAAAATAAAATAAAAAAACAAAGAAAATTGAAAAAAAAATCGCCAGAAAAGAAAAGAAAAAAAAACTGACAGGCGCGTGGCGCGCTGCCGCATGGTTGGGCTCATGCACCAAAAAGCAACCCATAAATAATAGGAGTAGTTCATAATTTCTTTCGTTAAGTTCATTTTTACGATGATTGTTTAAGAGTTATTCCACCCAATTAAAGAATATAATTATTTTCAGTATTCAATTAATATAATTAATAAATACTTAACGATAAATGTTAGTTATGATTGGTTATATATATAGTAATAAATTTTATTTGTATTAAAAATATTATTAAAATATTAAATTAAATAGTGAGACACATATGTAATATATATATAGTGGATTAGGGGAACTCGTCTCCTTTATTTTTATTTTTATTTCTTTACAAATACTTATAAGATTAATCAATGAAGTTAAATAGGAATGATTTGCAAAAATAAATAAAGAAGGTATTTTTCAATTAAATTATATGTAAATTACGGGGACGGTGATCAGAAATTGTCCAGAACTTATAGACGAGGCCAAATTTATCTTGAAGTATACATATATATTGTCAAACAATTAGCAATTAATGTGTCCATTTTATATTTCGATCGTCTATATATATCATTTCATATTTTCATTATAATTTTTGAATTTCCACGTTATTTACAATCAATTATGTGTCACTTTGATGCGTTTTACATTATAATTTTATTATCCATTAAAATTCACCGTTAATTAATATTCTCAAAGTCACAAGTAAATATTATTTTTTTATCTCAAATAGAGTAAATATCGATTTTGATCTCCTTTTTATCTTATTATCGTAGGATCAAAATTGATATTCTTAAATATTTGGAACTAAAACTGAGCGATATTTTTAAAAAATAATTAAAATAATAGTATTGAAATCAAAATTAAATTAAAATATCCCCCGTAACACCAGAATCGATATTTTCTTATACACGTAAACAACACCTGATCTTTACACCTAATTTGTCAAAGTCAAATTCAAAAGCAAATAAAATATTCAAAGTGAAATAAAAAATAAATTTTACAGAAAAAAAAATGAAACATAAAAAAAAAGTCAATCTGAATTCTAAAGGATAATAATAAAATGATAACTGACAAGTGCTGCGCCACGCAGACATCCTAGCTACCTTGTTTTATTTTTTTCATGCGAAAGCCAAATTAGCCAACAAATAATAATAATAATAATAATAATAATAATAATAATAATAATAATAATAATAATAATAATGAATTGTAACTATTATAATTAAACAGCTTAATTGTCAAAGGATCTATTGAACTTTATCATTTGACATCTTAAAATATATTTTACCTTATAGCATTAGAGGAATAAAACAAGTTGTTACATAATACTCCAGTATATATTTTACAGCCCAATATTTCTAATTAATAATTAATTAACTATTACTTGAAAATGTTGCTTAGCTTATTTAATGTAGATAACGACGATGACTAAAATACGAGAAATCAAATCTAAAGTGTCCCAGTCAAATCCATATCAGTTCGAATAATTTATTGCGAGAATATACTTTGAATTAAACAGTATATTATTATTATTATTATTATTATTAGTGATAATGACTCTTAATTAAAAGCAAATAAAACTCATTTTCTGGACACGAGAATTCTCACTTTACCAGAAAATCATCATGCTTTTTTTCTCTCTATTTTTTCTAGAAGAAAAATCTATTTACTTTTGGCTACTTAAAAGTTGTAGTATTATTATTACTTCAATGTGTTGTATGTAATTATATATATCAACTATGAATTACGTATGATACTACTGCATAAATTTCAAATGGCATATATGTCTGTATATGTATGATTTTTTTTTACTGATCACACATCCAACCTGTAGAATTGAGGAGATTCGAACATGTGATTTCTGATCCTCAGGCAACCTCATTCCACCACTAGATCATCCCCACCGGAACTTGTTTGTGTATGTATGTTAATTTTATGATTTTTAGTTAACATAGTATTATAACTAAATAATGAATATCTTTTAAACGCCACATCCTCTTGGTAACTAAATTTATCATTAATTTTGTGCGATTGAAAATTTGAAATTCAGCATTCATATACCCAGTCCCATTTCCCGGAAATTTGTGAATGAATTAATTCGTTGAAAATATTAGAAAATTTCAATATAGCTTAATTAGTAGATTGGTTAATAATAATAATAATAATAATAATAATAATAATAATAATAATAATAATAATAATAATAATAATAATAATAATAATAATAATAATAATTTTCTACTCCTCGTAATTAATTGTTACTCATATAGCTAGGTGCACTTCAAGGAGCTCATCGATCAACATAGATATTGGTATGATTCGTATAATCGTGTCCAATTATAATTTATTATTTAAAGCTTATTTGTTAGAATGAGTCTTGGTGAATTTTCAATCTGGACATGAGATCTCTGTATATATGTGTATGTAATAATATATTAAAGGGGTGCCCTCAAAAAATTATATATATATATATATATAAGGGGGGAATATTAAAAAAATATATATACTGATTAAAAAAAGGGAAATCGATCGAAAGACAAAATGGATCTTCAGCTGTGTCGATTGCTTAATTTGCTTTCCTCATAAATTAAATAAGTATATAATATTTTGTATATAACATATTATATTTTATTCCAAGTAATATAGTGCACAAAACATCACGTATCTCAACTACCTTAACACGACACGCATACAATTCTTTATGACGTATTTAAATTTTTAATATACTAGCAAATTAAATTTGGTAATAGTTTACATGCATGCAACATTTTATATACAATTTATTCTTTCTTTTTTCAATTATTGGGAAAAGGTCAACAAATTAAGACATCGATCATTCAACATTAACACTCATACAAACAGAGAATGGACGGGACATGTTTAACCCTTTTGGGTCGCCGAGCTAATTAACTGTAATATTTACTTATTTAATTTATATATATATATGTATGTATGTACGTATATATAATCAGTAAAATTCGAAGGTGAAGATCAGAAATCGACTGGAAATTTATTTAGAATAAAATATAGGACTAAATTTTCCACACGAGATTTGTACCGTGTGCCAGCCGTAGTGCTATGAATGCATAATTAATCATTAATAATTAATTGTTACCTCGAAAAGCTAGGTTGCCTTATTTGTAGATCGCTGACTAAAATACGAGAAATCAAATCTAAAGTGCCGCATCCCAAGTCAAATCCATATCAATTTGAATAATTGATTTATTGCGACAACATATCATCATCATCATTATTATTATTATTAGTGATAATAGCTCTTAATTAATAGCCAAAAGCAAAGAGAAACTCATTTTCTAGACACGAGAATCCTCGCTTTGACAAAATTAAAACGAGTTTTTTTTTAATAGAAAAAAAAATATTATTTGCTTTCGGCTACTTAAAAATCGTAATATTACTATTACATCAATGAGTTGTATGTACTTATTTCGACTATGAAGTACTCTATGAATTACGTATACAGTCGTCTCACCAGATCTTTTCCTCGTAAATAAATATATAATATTTTGTATGTAACACATTATATTTTATTCCAAGCAATGCGCAATATAGTTTACATGCATGCATGCATGCAACATTTCATATACAATTTCTTCTTCTTTTTTATTTGATTATATATATATATATATATATATATATTGGGAAAAAGACAGTTATTAATTATGACACACATCATTCAACGCTCATACATACAAGTTAAATCTCGTATTTATCTATTAATTTTTTTACCATTGATCCTCGCCTATAAATAATGGGCATCTCATATCATATTTTTCACACAATTCTCTTCTCTTCTCTTCTCTAATATTATTATATCATCCATTGATATAATTATAGTCTTCATTTCAATACTCGATCATAAATTGTCGTCAGTGGCACAAAAGATGGGTTTGGGTATGGGGAATTACAATGCTACCCCTGCCTCAAACCCCAGTTCCAATTCTAGACAGAAACACAATTCCCAATCGCTTTTATCCCAGCCTGTAACTAAACCACAGCCTGCTGCTGCTGCTGCTGCTGCTGCTGCTGCTGCGAAGAAGGGTGCTGCTGATCGGCTTCTCAGCAAGAATGAAGGTGGACCGGAAACCTCGACCAACCGGAGGACTGGAGGGGGCTCGTTTATCCTTTTTGGTGGTCGAGCTACCTAAAGTGCACCTACAACCATCAGCTAATTCACATGTATGAGTTGTTATCATCTGTAAAATATTTAATTATGTATGTTTTAATTTCAGTATTTGAGTTTGTGGTTGTGTTATCACGTATAAAAATATAAGGATCTGTTTAGGTTCCATGTATTTAATTATTAGCAATAAAGTTCTTATTTCTGTTTCTCTATTATCATAAGTTTGAATATAATCTCTCTCTCTCTCTCTCTCTCTCACACACACACACACACAGATAACACATAAAATCATCAAGATTCAAACAGATTCTTCCTTGTAATTTTATAATCTCGTATATTTATATATATATATGTGTGTGTGTGTGTGTGTGTGTGTGTGGTTAGTGGGGCTTCTAAGCCGCAGCCGCCGGCGTCAGCGTCGGCCACCATGACTTGAAACCTAAAACCTAAAATTCCAAAAGCCCGGAAACTCGGAACCCACCCATCCGAGTCAACTCAAGAGCACCGACCGAGTTCTACTGACTCAGTACGGCAATACCCCCAGACTCGTCCGAGTCGCTGCGAGACTCGGCCGAAAGACGCTCCCCAGCCCTTTGGGCACATTAGAGTCGCACACATAACAGGGTGGAACTTACAGGAAACGGGACGATCAACGCCCCACGGCCAAAAGCCACTGCCGCCGCCGCCGACGACGACGACGACGACGTCGGGTTCGAGGAGGTAGAAGAAGCAGAGGAGCCTTTGAAAATGGTGACGTTATCCTCTCCTTCACCTTCACCTTCGAGATTGAAGTTCAGGAGGTCTTCGTCTACGGCGAAAAAGCAAGCTTCTAGCGCCGCTGCGACGCCCAGCGTCGGCCACCGCCACCTAAGCACCGAGATTAATTGCCAAACACATAAAATTCAACCCCACCTTCTAGCGCCGCAGCAAACAGCAATCTTCTAGCGCCGCCGCAGCCTGATCCGCCGCCTCCGGCATCGGCCACCACCACCTGACCACCGTGATTAATGACCTAAAACGTAAAAAACCACTCGCCCGGCTCCGCGCCAAAGGCAAGCTTCTAGCGCCGCCCGCCGCCGCCGAGCACATTATCTCCGATTTTGAAGAAACTGATTGTTAGGTTGTTTACAGTTTGTTAGAGGAAGTTTAGTAGGTGAGAATTTACCGCTAAGCTGTATTAGTAAGGCATGAGCTAATTCCATGTAATTCATTCTTCAATTAATGACAAAATATCTTTTTAGTTTTCTTCTCCAGAATCTTCTTTAGCTTAATTCAAGTATTCAACAGTCAAACTATAAAATTATGTTTACATATATGTTAATTAAGTGTTTGAAGAATTCAACACATGCAGTAGCAATTAATTATTTTAAAACAATGGAAATGTTACATTAATTAATTAATCTGTTTATAAAAGAAATTAAATCTACGTATAAACATTCCATGAAGTATGTATATATATATGTGTGTGTGTGTGTGTGTGTGTGTGTGTGTATAATCCGTTTGTGTCAAAATCACAATCGAAATGATCTATGGGGAATAATTTTCCAAACGTTGTTGATTAAGTTTTAATTAATATGTAACTTTATATATGCTATTGATTAAATATGACATGTGACCAAGTCATAATGAGTTCTCCAGTTAAATGAAAAAGTAATAAAGTCGAACTACAGACCACTAATGTAAATAAATGAAATTGAATTTAGAATATCGGTTTAATCAAAGCCTTAATAAGCCTTAATCAAGGGTATATATAAATTATTAAATTTAGAAAGATGCTTTGAAAAAAATCATCACTGGGAAAAGGAAGTCGGTTTGATGAAATCAAATCAAAAGCTATATCAGTCACACGTGTGGTGGGATTTGTAGTTTTCAAGAAAGCGACAGTCAATTAGTTTAAACAAAAAATTGTTTATTGGTCATATATAGAACAAATTAATTAAATTGACTGGTGATGAATATATGACTATATGAGTACACTATAAAAAAAATTACATTATTTGAAGGAAGTTATCATGAATGTAAGCAAATATGAAAATTGGAGAACCTATTATAAAAAAAATTAAAAAAATTGTACCTGATTTATCAAACGAAATATAAAAATATAAAAATCTAAAAACTTGTATAAAAGAAAATTGATGTTTTTTTTTTTTGAGGAAAAAACCAGCTACTAAAATTAATGAAGGTCAATGTGTTAAGACATCAAAATGCCTAACAAATAACACTCGGGAATATCTCCAGAGTAAAAAAAAAAAAAAAAACTGAATTACTAATAGCTAATTGTGCCAAAATGTGCGCCAATTTATTAGTAGTAGAACGAGTTCAATTGTAGATCATAGTATCAAGCACAAAAACTTCACACCAATTCGACTGGTACACACTTTACCATATATGAGACGTCTTCTCTATCAGCACAAATGTTTCATTGAATCCATTGACAATCAAGACGAGAGAGAGAGAGAGAGAGAGAGAGAGAGAGAGAGAGAGGGATTAATTTAGTCAAAATTTGAATCTTATATGGAAATGCAATAAAATAAAGTTCGATCCGTTACAAATATTTCTATAATTTAAAAAATATGAATAAATTGTAAAAATAAATAGATATCGTGTTTTTCAATTGAACCTAATTAAATTATCTGTAAAACTCGTGGGTGATGATCTGAAACTATCAAGAAACAATTAAAGCAAAATTTAAGAATCTGTAGAATAAGTGCATGAAAGTCCTCCCATTCTAATTTCAAGCAATAAAAATAATAACTAATTTTTAGATAATTATATTAAAAAATACAGTAAGCCGCCGATAAAGACATATTCAGACAAAAATTACAAGATCTCACCAAAGCTTAAACCAGCCTAAGTTCAAGCAGCAAATGAGACTTCCAAATTTGGGCAAAACATTCGAAATTCATGTCAAAACCGTCATATAGAGAAGAGAGCAACAAAGATATATGTGAAAACATAAGACAGCGGTAGCTAAACTACTTCAACCATCTGGAGGGTAGGTATCTCTAAGCGGTTGCGGCTTGGGCGCTAATCCTCTTCTTGGCCTCCTCGATGATGGTCAACTTAATACCCTTGCCCTTGGGCAGAGATACCCAAGGCTTGGTTCCCTTTCCGATGGTGTACACATTGCCGAGTCTGGTAGCAAACTCGTGTCCAGTGGCATCCTGAATGTGGACCGTCTCAAAGCTTCCCTTGTGCTTCTCCCTGTTCTTGAGGACTCCAACACGCCCTCTGTTCCTGCCGCCAGTCACCATAACAACGTTACCCACGTCAAACTTGATGAAATCAGCAATCTTGTTGCTCTCTAGGTCAAGCTTGATTGTGTCGTTGGCCCTGATGAGCGGGTCAGGATAGCGAATGGTCCTCCCATCATAAGTGTTCAGGTAAGGAATGCCTTTCTTGCCAAACTGAACAGAGCGGACTTTGCACAGCTTAAACTGCAAATCCATGATAAACGATGGTTAAAGATATTGACATTATAAAAGTTGCGAAAGAACGCCAACAGCTCAGAGTGTTCTTTCAAGCTCAAAACTCCATAATTAAATAACCTTGATAGCTGATTGGGTAATAGATATCATTACAAATGGAAGGATAAGACTTCAAAGACAATTATATAATTCATCCATCACCAGAACATTATACCATAGATTTGGGTTAAGGGTAAGGTGAAAAAAATATAAAATATCTTCTCCAATGTTCAATAACCACACCAAAAGCGCATGATGAAAAAAAACAGACCTTGGCTTCCTCATCCCTGATCGAGTGCAGCCTGAATCGACCCTTTGTGTCGTACAACAGACGGAAGTTTTCATTGGTCTTTGGGATAGAGACCACATCTACCAAAAAAGAAATGCACCATTTCAGCCAAGCAGAAAATGATAAAAACTTCCCCTCATATCAGGCAAGAAACCATACTTTCACTGTTTCACAGGCATGAGAGGAAATTTTTATTTTCTGGATATGCAAAGAAAATAGAGCAGAGAAATCCTAGGCAAAGCCTCGCTAAGTCAAGATTTCAGCACACAAACAAGTCCATGCATTATAACTTCACAAAAAAAGGATAATAACTGAAAGAAGAACATCCAAAAGTGCATAGAATTAAGCAAATACTGCATACCCATAAATCCAGCAGGGTAAGTCTTATCTGTCCTGACTTTCCCATCAACGAGGATATGGCGTTGCATCAGAATGGCAATAACTTCACGGTATGTTAAAGCATATTTCAGCCTGTTTCGCAAAATAAGAATCAAGGGCAAGCACTCCCTTGATTTATGGGGACCAGATGATGGCTTGGGGGCCTGTGAACATGTTTTTACAGAACATCAAATAAAATCTATATATGCAAGACATGGTTAATGGAGATACCCGACACCATAAAAGTGTGGGTTAAGACAACCACATGCAAGCCAGATACAGGTAAGAAAATTACATATGTAAACAAAAAAAAAAAAAAAAAAAAAAAACAGAACAACGACGGATATACTTACGAAGGCACCACCCAGCTTATCGAGCATCCAGTGACTCGGGGCATTGAGCCTCTTCAAATGTTTCTTCAAACCTCTAGCCTGTTTTCCAGAGCAAAAAAGATAAATGATCAATACAAAAATAAGTTGAGAAAAAAGTTGTACGTTAAAGATTTCCCAAATGCCACCCTTTAATTACAAAATTCACTATACCAGCTGCCAACAAATCCCAAAAAAAAAAAAAAAAAGAAACAGCTTTCAAATAACTAATTGAAATAAATGATTTTATTCTCATTAAAATAAAAGTATCCAAATCATTACTCTCTACAACCAAATGCGCGGTGAAGACGCCTTACATCTGAAATATATTACCATTATCTATAAATTTGTAGAAAATTAAATAGTATTACTAAAAAAATGAGAGATTTCATGTAGACTTCAACATTGCATATGAAACGGAGCGACCAGAACCTCAACTGAACATAAACACAATCAACCGATGACGAAAAAAATAGCATTGCTCGTTAAATAGAATCACAATTAAAACGATGTCCCAAACAGAACAAGGAACAAAATCAAACACGCACGAAAATGTTATGATAGATTTATGAGACCAAAATCAACGAAAGACTAGATCCAAAGCCAAATATATACCTTGGAAATTCCTCAATTAATTAAAAAAATGAATTAACATTGTCTAAATCAAATCAGCTGAGAAAATGGTTTAGACATCAACTGACCATTTTGTTGGTGACGGTTTATGCAGAACACGGCGGCGCAAAACACGGCGGCAGAACACGGCGGCGCAGAACACGGCCTCTCTCGCTCTCCTACAGAAGTGAAGGAAAAGCTTAAAACCCTAGTAGCCCAATTATTTAGTAACAAGGATAGTTTCTGGATTTTGATTAATTAATTGGGCTTTAATAATGATCTGGCCCAATTTGTAAAAATACGAATACACATATATACAATTCATAAAAATAGATAAATCAAGTTATAAAAAAATACTACGCGTCAAAGTTGTCAATGCTCTCAGATAAGTTACATAGTCCTCATTTCTATTTTAAAGTATCCCGATTATATAATCTCATTACTATAAATAGTACTGTTTTTAATAGAAATGTATAAGTATATCTTTGTTAAGTTTTGGAAATTTAAAAAATTAAATATTTAAGTTTTTAAAAGTTATAAATATTAAATATTATTTTTTCAAAAAAAAAAAAGAGAAATATTAATTAAAATTGACTAACTTAATTTGCATGTAAATTGAATTTGATCGGTTCTGTTGAAATTCATTGTATTTGCACTTCATGGAAATAAAAATAAAAATAAAAATAAAAACATTTTTTTGTCTTCCATGCATGTATGGTTTTTGACACATAGTTTTTCTTTTAAAGAAAAAGAATGAAATTTCGGCACAAAGTTTATAAAAATTTAAAATTGAATTTCATAAAAATTTTGTAGGATATGAGTGACCGTGTGATTTTTTGAGTTTTTTTTTTTTTGAGTTTCAATAGTATAAAATATTTTAGACTTTTAGATATTGTTAGTTTTGATTTATATCATTAATTGTGTATTTTGTTTGTTTCAAAAAAAATACATTAAAGTTGAGTTAAAATGTAATTTTTATTAATTTTCATTAAATAAGGGTAAAATTGGAAGTTTAGCTTTTCTTTCTTGTTTTCATAAATATTTTTAATCTATGTGCAAGTAGAAAATGTATATTGTTTCTTTTAATTAAAATTTTATGAAATCTTATTTTTGATCCGTATCAATTTGAGCTATTTATAAGCATCACTTAGGTGATTGGTATGATATAAATTCTAAACATAGCCCCCGTTTTACTCTTCACAGCCCCCACTATTTTAAAAATTATAAAATAAATACGATAAGTCTTTTTTACCCCTTAGCCCCCAAAACCTCAAACTCTATCATAGCCTCTACACTATAGCTCCATCATTTTACAATGTTAAATGTTGCTTATCGACATCATCTAAAAGTTAGCTTATGGAATTTGAATTACTAAATTAAATAAAACTCAACTTTGGACAGGAGCAAGGAAATATAAAATGAATATGAGCAGGGAAAAACTAGAGTTCTGTGAAAGTAGTGCTCTTCTTGAAGGAATTGCTCTTAAATTTGCACTACATAATCTTCAGTAGAATTCTTGGCCTCCAATCTTTGTTGGATGCGATAGCAAGGGATTAATTGATGGCATTAACAGCAAGGCCGATGTTGTACTTTATGGCGAAATAGTCATTAGTGACATAAAAAATATGGCTTGTTTGATGGAGGTGGTGGATTTCAAACATATCTCAAGATCATGCAATACAGCCGCGCATAATATTGCTGACGGACCAGATAATCAATCTTTTAGTTTACTTCCAGATCGTGCTTTGAAGGCAATTAGCTTTGATGTAATTGACTAATTTTCAGTTGATTTATATATTCGATTCTTGGGCTCAAAAATAAAGATGGATATATTATTGAATTAACTTTGTCGCTGAGTTCATCAATGGAATCAACTAATCTCCTAAAAATTTATTGAAAATCTGACGAATTCACATTAGTAGGTTCGAGGTTTTCCCACTGCCGACGAGATAACAATCACAATTGCAATGAGATTTGGGATCTTCGATTGTGGGGATAAAGAATTTTCAATTTCAATGAGATGTGGATCTGGATCATTTATTCATCTTGGGTAAACACATCAATACCGGGAGCCACTTTCAATTTAAAAAAAAATACAAATCAAATAGGATATGATTTTATGATTTTTCGTATGTTCCTTTTTCTTTTTAGTTATATAAAAATGAATGGAGGCTATATTATAGGAGGCTTTAATATAGTTTTAGGTTTTGGGGCTAAGGGGTAAAAATGACTTATCATATTTATTTTTATATTTTTTAAAATAGTGGGGGCCTATAAAGAGTAAAACGGGAGTTGTATTTAGAATTCCCCTATAATTAGTTAAGAATGAAATTAACTTAGGAATGGAATGAGGGTCTGCATGGAATGACAATTTTTATGATTAATATGTGTACGGAATGAAGAACGGAATGAAATATCAGTTTTTTTATTTTATATAATGAATATTTTATGTAATTTTAAATTTTCTATAATTGAATAAAGTGTACGTAGTAGCTAATAAATACCAACACATCCCTTAATTTATTTATTTGTACTTTTAGCAAATTATAATTTATTTATTTTTATTCTAAAATATTTAATTAATCAATATATAATAATTTGTATAGGTTAATAAAAATAGTTTTACTTCATAGAAAAATACTTTAACATTTCAATTTTTAATTTGAATGTATTGAATTATATCAAATACATAAATATTTTATATTGTATTATAACATATTTTTATGTTATATTTATTTCGGCATCACTTTCATTTTTCTTTAACAGAATTATAAAAGCTATCAAAACTTGATTTTAACACGTATTTTTAATTTATATTTCGAAAATAAATAAATAATATAAAAATAATTAAGAAATAATAATAATAATAATAATAATAATAAATTATTTAATTTGATTTTTTATTTATTTTTCTAAATATGATAAAACAATATTATAAGACATGATTATGTATAAATATATCATATATTAATTTTTCGATCATTAGGAATAGTTAAACCCATAGGGTGGGTGGAATGACTATTCCCCTTCATCTGGGAATAGGATTCCATTGGGAATGGTAATTCTCAATTTTGAACCATACCAATCGCCAGAATGTGAATGGACCTAAGAATGATCATTCTATTCCATTCCATTCCATTGCACCGTATCAATAACGACATTATGTTTTATATAAATAATGAATTTCTCGTAATCGTCACTTGCTTGCTGAGGAACTTTATAAATTTTTTAGCGTTTTCCCTGAAATTTGTGTTTGAATTACTTATTGATGATCAGACTATAAAATTTCAATAAAGCTTAATTAATTAGTAGATATGTATAATGTTTAAATCGGATTATTCACATATTGTTTCACTAGCAAATATTTGCAAATGTAAAACACTACGTACAGCAAGGTTAATTATGTGAGTCCCAAATTAATTTTCAAATTCATACGGTTATGCTCGATTTTTTTTTAACATGGTTACACATTGGATGCGTGTAAATTTTGTAGTACACATTGAACATAATCAGTCGATAAAAATTTGTCCATATTATAATTACAAAAATCGTTAAAAATTGTGATTTGCGACATTAATTAAAAAATATGTTAAAATTGTAAAATGAAAAATGATTCAAAAATGGTGATTTTTAATACGGATAACCCTATTTATGTCTTCATCATTTTGTATGCTAAAAAAAATTGATAAAAAATTTCATCGGTCAAATATATATGGACATGAGTCATCGACCAATACGACATTCTCCATTTCAAAACAATTTTCTATCTAATATTTTAATCGTTTACTTTTACTGTACGTGCGTGCATGTATTATAAAAATTTATACAAATTTTAATAATTTTTGCAATTATAATAAGACTTTTTTATATATTTTTTTTTGGCAATTAAATACTCAAATTCAAATTTATATTTGGTATGTAGTATGTTTATATACATATATATTTATATTGTTGCATACATGGAGTGTACACGTGTAAATTTTGTTAGACATATTGGACTAAATGGCTCGGAAAAAAACTGAGTCTGTTATAATTACAAAAATAACTAATTAAAGGTGGTGTTTTATGTCACGCCCTAATTTTCATAAAATAAAATAATAACAATAATAAAAAAGTGATGTCACTTTTTATTAAAATATAAAATATTTGACATTAGCAAAGCGGAAGCTAGATAATAAAAGTTTTTTAATGACCATCATCATAAGTCACCACACACATTGCCCGAGTAAATCATCAACATAAAAAAAATGTAATAGTTTCGGGGCAAGTGCTATTAACTCGGTGGGATCCTCGCATATATCCAAATTATAAGAAATAAACATTTAACACAAGTCATAATATCGTTTAACGTAACACCAAATATGTAGGTAAGGATCATTCCATAGCATCCAACCCGTGGGTAATAATCATTCCATAATACTAAACCCGTAGGTTAAGATCATTTAGCCTGTAAACTCGCTTGCATAATGAATATAACATGTAATAAGGATAAATAAAATTTTAATAAATTAAATATATAAACATTAACATAAAAAGTAATAAAATAAATAAACAAATAATTAAATAAATATGCATGAGTGTGGCCCAAAACCCCACCAACTCTTGGCCCGTTTAACTACTATAGCTCAATTTTAACTAAAATCCTAACTTGGCCCATTAACTAAATAAACAATTAGAAACAAATATATTCTAGAGTAATTTTAAATACAGCCCCAAATTACTCTTTATAACCCCATATTTATTTATAATTTAAAAAATTAATGAAATCTCCAATTTGACCCTAATATAATATCCATAACTTCCTTTGCTTTTCTTCATTGCTTTGGCAGCCTTTCCAAATTCCAATCCTCTGATAGTAACATGAATAAAAAATGTAATTTATTTTCCTTCTGGATTATGGAGAGGGCTGCAACGAAGGGAGAGAGACGTTGGGATAGAGGAGAGTTGTGATATATTTTGATTTGTGGGAAAGACTCTATGGCTTCGTGAATATAGAGATTGCATTAATTCTTAATTGTTAGGATTAAGGATTTCAATTACTTAAAAAGAAGAGGATTAAGAATTTCAGAAGTTTTTTTTCTGTGTTTTATAAACAAAAATATTGGATTCAATCAAGAATTTTTATATGGTTCATGAAGTTAGATATTTTTGAACCCTCTATGAGAATATGTTTCCATTCTTTCTGTGGGTAGATGATTTGAGGGTATGAATCAAGTGTTAGAACATCAAATGTTGGATGTGAAATTCGGATAAAGAAATATGTTTTTAAGTTTATGTATATAAAAGGCGTTGATCGAGTAAATTGAGTTCAAGATAAATTATAACAGAATTCTAATGAGCAGATATCTTTTCTTTTGAAGTTTGTTTGCTTTTCTTCAATAAAAAAAATGTAAGATGGTTAGGGCTACAAATAAGGGATCTTATTAGGATTTTTATATATAGTAGGAACTATAAGGACAAAAAAGTCTCATAAATAATATTTATATTTTAATTATGTTTAGAGGCTACGAAAGAGAAAATTAGGGGTTGTATATAGAATTGCCCTATATTCTATTACCCCAATATACAAACAAAAGAAAACCAACTCTCCCAAATCTCTCTCTCTCTCTCTCTGCCAACTCACCCTCAAAGAAATGAAATGAACAAGAATACTCTCTTTCTCTCTCTAACCAACATTCAACGACAGCAGAAATTGGAAATTCCTCTCTATCCCTACTTCCATTCCTCTCCATCTCCCTCTCTCACTCTTGCACTATCGCCGACACCACCAAAAACAACACCCGCCGCGGCTGTCAGTTGTATCACCTCCTGCACCGTCTCAACCCTCTCAATTAAATACAAATGTAAGAACACAAATATATATATATATATATATATATATATATATATCTCAGAAGGAAAACTCTATTTCTATTGAAAACGAGTTGCTTTTAGAATAGATAATATATTACTTGGCTAAATGTTTTTTTAGACTACGAAAAAACGTTATAAAAATAAATAATGTGACTTAACTCTAACAAATTTAAATTTTGATAAACCACTAATAATAATAATAATCAAATCATATAATAAAATCAATAATGATTATAACAATAATAACATATAGGAACGTAACCAAAAATAATATAACATGTATTATAAAAATCATTTTGGAAAATAAAATATAGTAAATGTTATATGGGTCGCTACATTTTATTTGCAATAATTATAAAGTCATGTCATGATTATAAAATGACCTAAGAAAAAGGAAACTATCACCTCCTATTTCTTGGAGAAGTGGAGATTTATTATATAATAGCAATATTATTCATAGCTAGTGTTGAAATTATAAACGAGGCCACAGTTGTTTTAATTTCCTCGATAACTCTTGAAGCATGCATATTGTCAAATAATTAAAACATGAACTAGAATTAATGTTCCATTTTTAATATCTCTAACTATTTTATATTTCGTTCGTCAATACCGGTTCCATACATTTACTATCTTTTTTCATTATATTTTTAAATTATTTTCCATGTTACTTCCTTAGGGTTTACAGTTGTTTAACCTTGTAATTGTGTGACGTGTCACTTTGAATGCCCTTAGATTGAATTATAATTTTATTTGCCATTGAAATTCATCGTTGGTTTGGTAATCGCATGTGATCTTCTGATAATATTCACTTTTACTTATAATTAGAGAATATTCTTTTCAAATTTAATTAGATATTTTGGTTGTCTATAAAAAATCAAGATTGCAGAACTTGTTAGTCATTAGTCAGGCGACCAGAGACATCTAGACCGAGGTCATTTTTATTTTTATATAATATATTATTAAATTGGTGGCTAAGTTAAAATTGGTGTATTGGCTAAGTTACTCCAAACGCATGGAGGTTATTGAATCAATTTT
Organism: Perilla frutescens; assembly: GCA_026008535.1. Classification (NCBI taxonomy): domain Eukaryota; kingdom Viridiplantae; phylum Streptophyta; class Magnoliopsida; order Lamiales; family Lamiaceae; genus Perilla; species Perilla frutescens. The sequence goes on from BRKX01000001.1 coordinate 72,228,481, forward strand.
TGGGATTTCACAAATACCTTTATTTATTTATTGTTGGAATGTTAGGTCCATTTGTGGGTTTTATTAATTTGTCCAGCAAAGGCCCAAGCTACCTGACCCATCTCTGAAGGCCCACCTGCCTAGTCCTATCCACCGACTTTTAAATATCTAAGTTGCGGTTCCTATACACACATTACTCATTATACTGTGTGTGCGGCTAGGGTTTGTGAGAGAGAAAAGAGCAGTTATTGATCTCGATCTTCTTCTTCCTTCTCCCTCTTCTTCCTTCTGTGTGAGATAGAGCATCTTGCTCTTGGTGAGTGACTGCGGGCGTGGTGGTGCAACTGAGGTTGTGCTGTCGGCGGCGAGGCTTTATCTACCGGATCACTAAGTGTTGATTCACAGCGTTCTGAGGGTTTAAGCTTGTAGATGGTTCCTGAGCCGTCAGTCCAATCGGTTTCTTGATTAGGAGATCTTTTGTATTATTTCCTTTACTTGTAAAAAATCTAGTGTAGATAGATCTCACCATGTAATCTCCGATTGTTGGTTGTATCTAACCCTAACATTTATTTATTTTAAAATCCAATTAGGTAGGGTGTTTTCGGCTCGGCCATGGACCGCCTAGCGCCTAGGCGGCCGAGTTCTGCAACATAGATATTTATTAAAATAGAACAATCAAAATCTTGTTATCATTCTTTTTTTTTATTTAGTTCCACAATAATTTCATTACTACATGCATTTACGTTCTCTTGCTAGGCTTATTGTTCAAAAGGTTTGGATGACAATTCTCCGCCAATCTATAATAATAATAATAATAATAATAATAATAATAATAATAATAATAATAATAATAATAATAATAATAATAATAATAATGGAGAACAAATAAAACATATAATTGGCGGATGATGTATATATTGATATTCTATCTTAATTATAGGTAAGTATTGATTAATTATGTTTAGGAAAGAAAAATGAAAATTGTTAGCAGCGCTGTGTAATTATATATTATTTTCTTTATATTTAAAATTAAATAATTAATATATTTTTTTTAAACAAGAAATTACGCCATGCATTAAATTTCCCAAAGTCAACAGTCGGCTGGGCACTCAGTCACTACACAATACACATGAACACTACATATTGTCAAAAACTCAAAGTCAAATTTAAAAGCAATGAAAATTATTACCAAAAAAAAAAAAGAATAAAAAAGAAGTCAATATGAAAGCGAAAGCGAAAGCCAAAGCATAAAAATAAATGATAAATAGTTATCTATCTTTTTTTTTCATCCGAAAGAGAAACCCAACTTATTCATAATTATTAAAAAAAAATATTATTTCGCAGTTATTGTCATGTCCCATCTAAATGTATGAAATATTTTTTTAGCTTAAGTACATATTTAAACTATTTAAAAAAAAATCGAGCCCCTCAACTACTCAAAATATATAAAATTCAATTATGTTTAACACAATTAGTTTTTTTCATTAATTAAAATATGCACAAATTCTTCGGTCTAATTATGATTGATTCGAGTTACGATACCATATGCAAAAGAAGTATATATGGTTAACAAACACTCATCATAAGCTTTTTAATTGTACTCTCAATTTATCAATTAGGGTGTCGAACTATGAAATAATTATATGGAGAAATATCGACGATAAGAGTAATTGTATGTACGTATTAGATTCAAATCTCGACACCGATTCGATATCGAATTTTGATGAAACTTTAACGTGTGGGGTGTACAATAAGTATGAGGATGAGTGGATGACATAGTACGTGGTGTAGTACTAGTATAGTTTCATATCGAATGTTTTGAGTTCAAATTCTACCAAAATCATTATACATGAGTCGTCATATACCTGATTTCTAATTAATCATGATTTATCTCTTCTATATGATTTGTAGATTGTTGCACACGATAGTGATTTATTCGATATATTTAAATTTCATAGAATCTGTAAACTATTACGCAATAATTTATCTAATTCATTTTACATGCTATTACACAAGAATGAGATTTACCGAACGGGCACCCCCCGTAATAGTCAGACAGCAGTAAAGGCAGGCCGCAATTTCAAATTCTAGATTATTTAGTGCATAATAATTGATATATAAGAAACAATATTCCTTTTATTATCAGGTGGCAGCACTAAATGCATGTGTAGCATGTGTAGTTCTCTAATTATGTGTTAACAACTATCGTGTGAGTTGATGTTTGTTTGACTTGTTTTTGTTAATTAAATTATTACGATATTTAGGGAGAGTATGACGAATATTGTCGTACTAGATAAAATTTTTAGATTATTTATTAAATATTTTATTTATATATTGGGGAAATATAAAGAGATCGAGTAATTTGAAATTTACTCAAATTATTATACCAAGTTTTCAATTAGGATATGATAAGGAATTTAATTAAATTATTAATATCAGGTGACATGTTATTTAACTATAGGGAAAATTTGACGAATCCATTAAATAGGGACCTTGAGTGTTGTAGAGCTCGGTCGCCTAGATCGAGTCCAGTCGTGGATTCAAAATTTTAAAATTGAGGGTACAACACATGATTATAAGAATGTATAAATGAATATTATTCAAAGTTTAAAATATCTAATTCAAATTATCATTCTTAATTTTAATTTTCTAAGTCCAAACCCCAATTGAACATCAAATCTCGTTCATGCATGCTTATAAAATTCAAATCATATGTACATAAACTCAAATTTTAAATTCAAATACAAACCCCTAGTTTAATTGAAATTTTAATTAGGCAAAAAAAAAATGTAAGCAACACTAAACATAAATAAGAAATCTAATTAATAATGCATATGAACGAAAGAAAAAAAACATCAACCATGAGAGTATTGTTTGTGCATTTCTCAATTTAGAATCTTGATGTAATTTTGAAATGGTTATGAGTTGTTGTACATGTCTTGTTCTTATATTTTTTATATATGTATGAGATTTAATTTAAAGAGAATGAGATGGAAAGTCACGAATTAATGGTTGATTAATTATTGTTGATATTATTAAGAGTATGATTCACATTCACCGCCTCTTTTTTGAGATAACATTATTCACCATGTGTCAACTAAAATATTCAATCACTACTTTTTTTATCCTTTTGACCTTAGTTAATATTATCTAATAACAAAATAGATAATTATAGTCTCCCCTAATGGTGGAGTGGTGTTTCTTGAAGTCAAAGGTCTCAAGTTCGACTGGCTTGCCAAGTGTGGTTTACCTCCTCTGTATAGTTTGCAGGTTATTACACAGGGACAAGGTTTACCCAGTGCGCCCCACGATAACGGCTGCGGGTTACCCTCGATCGATATCCAAAAAAAAAAAATTATATATATATATATACACATACACACTAAAAAATTTAAAAATTTTGGGAGTACAATCCCTTTGCTCCTATGTGGCTCTGCTGAACTAAATCTCTCTCGTTTTTTTCATTTTTAAGAACATTCGAGTATTTACCATAAAGAAAAAAAAAAGGCATTAATCTAGTATTTATTGAAAGAGTAATTAAATATCGCGGAAAAGTATTACACGAAAACAAAATGAAAAATGAGGAGAGCTATCACAAATTTTGACTTTGAATTTTGAGGTTGCCATGCCTACCAACCACACTATTTGGACGTGTCTGTAATTATTTATTTAAAATATGATGAAATTTATGAGAAATTTAAATTTTCAAACTCATTAACTCAATCGAACCACGTGCATGATGAAAATTTAAAAAGTCTATACCTCGATTTATACATAAATCTTATGTGACAAAATGAATGAAATCGTCTATTTCATTTTTGTGTTACATTCCTTTTTTTTTCTACAATCAAAAAATTCAATTTTTTTTATTTTTTTCTTTCATTTTAATTTTTAGTACTTTAATTTAATATTATACTTATTATTTAGCTAGGATTCATCCTACCCAATTAAGATTTATTATAATTTTTAATATTTAATTTTCAGTTAATCAACTAGTGACTAAATAGACGATTTTTTTCTTTAATTTCATGTGTTTTAGTTTATTTTACAATAATTAATTAAGATTTATTCTACCCAATTAGTGTATATACCTTTTTTAGTATTTAATTTTGATTTTTAATTATAAATTGGTTATTATATTGCATAATTATAATTTATAATTTTTTTGTGATAAATGTTGACTAGGGTTAATTATATTATAACTAATTTTTATTTTTATAATATTACTTCCTACCTTTCATCGGATCAGACTCTCTGTGCGCTCCCATGTGATGCCATAACTTTTTTTTCCAATTTTAGTTAATGTACCGTAAATAAATATTTTAAATTAAACTAAATCCTAATAAATTGAAAAGAAATATACATATAGGCTTGACATAGGAGATATAATAGAGAATGACATATGGGATTTGAGGTGTCCTTTATTAAGTATCGATTTGAATAAATACACATATATTAATAAATATAATCAAAGTAATAATACACCCATATTTAAGTTTATTTCTCTCAATGATTAGTGGAACAAGGAGGTGTTTGAACACATAAATAAGAACAAATCGGATAACAATATGGTTTTTTTACATCGAATGTGTAGACTGTAGAACATCATTCTTTTGGAAGAAAACTTAAAGAGTGATAAAATGACACATGATATGATATCAATCATAATTAACATTTATCAATAAATATTAAATTTTAAGAAAATTATAGACCTTAATATCATAATAATTAAAATTAACTAAAAAATGTAAAATTACACATATATATATATATCATAATTTAATGGAATAAACCCTAATTAATAATTGTAAAATAAAACTAAAACACAAAAAAAATGAAATTGAAGAAAAAATGAAAGAAAAAGTAAAATATTTTAAGTGTTAATTACGATTAAATACATAAACTTTAACACGATTTGCAATGTAGACATAAATTTTACAAGTTTGCAATTAAAACATAAATTTACATTTTATTGCAAAAAGACTCCTCAAAAAAGTAAGGTTGTGTTATCTGTTATGCTTAGGTGTTAAATAAATTTACCTCTATCACAACATCATTATTTTGTTCCTAAAAAAACTCAAAAATATATATATTCTTCCTTTAATTGTTTATCTAGACACATAGCCGTTTTGCAGCGTGTAATAGAGAACCGAACCGCATGCACACCAAAAAAAACATATACTAACCTAATCGCAAATTAAAACCATAAAATGTAACCCCAACCAAGCCAACCTCTCTCTCTCTCTCTCTCTCTCTCTCATGACGAGGATCGACGCTTTTTTTTTCTTCTAAATATATATACAGTATTTTCAACATCACACACATGCATCCGCATTTTCAATTTTAATTTACTTTGCAAGATACTTCCTCGAAACCTAGTAACCCTAGTTGCTCAAATAAGAAACCCCAAACTGATTCACTTCTTGCTCATTCTATACATAATCATAATCATAATCATAATAATCCTTCTTCTTCCCATGATCGTGCAGCTGCAGATTATGTTTTCGCCAACAATCAATTAGCTCCAACCAATTCTAACCAGCCACGATCTAAATTTGATGGAGCTCGAGTTTTTGGTAGTAGCTAATTGCCATCATTTATCTGTATTATTCACGTGTAATTGTGTAGTTAATTCGATCGTTTCATAAATATCTTGTTCTGCAAATTAATTATCTTTGAATCACTGTGATTTTTGCTCTCTCTCTCTCTCTCTCTCTCTCCCCGGTTGGCAACTGGAATCCTCTATTATCTATATATATATATATATATATATATATATATATATATATTAAGGCAAAATCGTGTGATAGACAACGGTTCTGGTGTAAATCGTTGTCTATTACACATTTTTGCCTTATACAACAGTTTTTAAATAATAGACAACAGTTTTGCTGTAAATCGTTGTCTATTACACATTTTGCCTTAGATAACATTTCTAATCAATAGACAACAGTATTAACATTTATTGTTGTAAATTTTTATTTTTTTTCAATTTCCACGATAATTTAGATTATAACCGTTGTATTTTAACAAATTTTTACCATTTTCTTTATTATTTTTTTTATTTGGAAATTTGAGATTTGTAGAATTTTAAATTTTATTTTTTTATGCATAGATGGATGATTTGTAATACTCTACATTTGTCGCCTAAAAAAATATCTTTCATTTATATTGACTATAATAATAATAATAATAATAATTTGTTATTTTTTCTATTTCAATTTCATCATTTAAAATAGATAAATAATTAATTTTTTTATAGATGTCATATAATCAAAGAAACCAAATGTTCTATAATCGTGGACAATTATACATTCTTATTTATAAAATCGTTACGTTGGAAATATTTTAATTCAAATCTTTCTAACATGGATTTTCATTTAGTTTCTAAAATTTAATTTTCTTTTTGTTTGTTATAACTATACAAAATTGATCTTCTTGTCTAATTAATTAACACATGTGCATATCATTTTATTAATTTTTAAAAATTGAATACAACATATAAAAATAAAAAATAATCATAATAACAAATATAAAAAAATAATAATTATTTGTGCATCGCACAGGAGAAATACTAGTACATTTGATGTTACATTCCATATTGCACACTTGATATTTTTTTTTCCAATTTTTTCTTCGATTTCAATTTCTTATACTTTAATTTAGTTTTACACTTATTATTTAGGATTCATCCTACCCAATTAGAATGCATTGTAATGTTTTATTATTTAGTTTTACACTTATTATTTAGGATTCATATTTCCATTTTTTTTTTTGGTCACACTTCTCTATTCTCAAAAATCATCCATTGATAATATTCTTGATCTCGATCATAATTAAATGCCAGAAAAATTGTTTATGGGGAATTATAATGGCCCATATATCTTCACATATATAACTTTCAATTTTAGTATTTCATATTGAGCTTCTTGATGGATTTAATTAAGACTACTAAATACATAGTAGATTTGTTTAAGCTTTCCATGAATTAGCAATAAATATCTTAATTCAACATGTATGTTAATTACTTCTGTTTCTTCCTCAAAACTCTCTCTCTCTCTCTCTCTCTCTCTCTCTCTCTCTCTATATATATATATATATATATATATATATATATATATATATAACTAACTAACTAACTAACTACGAGAGAGTCATCAAGATTGAAACAAACACATGCATTTTATTAGATGTCATTTAATTTCGAATTGCGTTCAAATGGAAAACATGTATTACAACAATTCTCGATCTTCCCTGTGATAATCTTTTTTTTTGTTTGAATGATAAAACGGGGGGGGGGGGGAACTTGTATTGATCAATACCAACAATTCTAGCGCCGCCGCCGGCCACCACCATCTAACCACCTAGATCAATCACATAAAACATAAAGATACAACCCCACAGCCCGGCGCCGCACCAAACAACAAGCTTCAGCGGCCGCCGCCGGCCACCACCACCACGTAATCATCGAGAATCGAGATTAATTACATAAAACATAACATATATACCATCGTGCAGCAAGCAACAAGCTTCTAGCGCCTCCGCCGCCGGCCACCACCTCCACCTGACCACCGAGATCTATCTGCTTCACATGTAGGAGTGGTCATCTATCAAATTATGTATGTATGGATGGATGGATGGATGCATGCATGTATGTGTGAGCGCAGACTTCGTGATACACTCATACACCAGAGCTAGAGGGGAATGGGCCGACTCCAAATACGGCCCAAATGAATTTGGATAAAAGGGCCCATTACGTGGAAGGCCCAAACGTTGCATAAAATTACCAATTTATATAGTAGAAATAGTTGATATCGACTTGATGCAATAAATTGCTTGTGTGATTTTGTTGGCAAATATGGATATGTTGCATTTTTGGGGGAAAGTTTTATAGTTATATTACTAACAACTAAAGATATAGTGAAAAAACAAAACAATATTATCCACTGTAAAAAAATAAATCATTCTACATAAATATATATGGAGAAGTATGTAATTAAATTATGAAAAATTAAAATAGTATTAATTGGTGTAATATGTCTAAATTGTTTTAAAGTGAATCTACATTCACATTAATTTTTTTCTTGATTGTAACGTTTTAAAAGTTATGTTGTAATTGCGAATAAGATTATTTTAATTTCTATGAATTCAACTTTTTAGCAGTAGCAAATTTAACACCCCAAGTTTTTCGATCGATGATCGGAATTATGAGGCCGTAATATTTTTTTTGCGTGTACAAATTCAACAAAGAACTACAATTTAATTCCACATGAGTGAGGGGCTGGAGAAGCTAAAATTACACTAATTTCTTCTTTTCAAACTTCGTTCTGAATAAGTTTAGGGATGGGAAGTGAGATTTAATTTTAGCTTATTTGGTTGGATTTTGTGGGTATGTACTCTATTTTTGGGATATTTCTGTTTTTATTTTTCTGCTTTTTATTTTTGGGTATGTACTTTAAACCGAGAATTGGAAGACTTCTTTATGGTTCTTCATTTGCTTTGATGAATGATTTGGAATTGAATCTGGTGAATTTGATGATTTTAATTGGCTTTATTTTGAATTCGGAATTTATGTGTAAATTTTTCGAATTTGTATATATATATTAAAAACTGAGCTTGACATTTAAGATGCATATTTTTTATGATATTAGTTGGATATTATATGAATGATTTTGAGTCATCGAATGCTTTACTTTTAAAGCATGATTTATTCTTTCTCTGGGATTTTATTAGTCTTAGTTCTTACACAATTTTCGTAGTACCCTTCTCATTCTTAGCTTTTTATTTTTTATTTTGCATTACAAAGATTTATTATTGCTGGTGATATATTTGTTCTTATTTTATTTTCCGCGGGTTTTACAGGAACAAAAATAAATTTGTGGATCCATTTTCCAGCTAGGATAACACAAACTATATTTTTCTACCCATGGATCTTTAAATAAACCCGATTTGAATTCACATGTAGCTAATAAAATCTTCACTAATTGTTGTCTAGAAACAGAGAATGGTAAGCAAGCTTAATCTTACCACGTTTGGATTCAAATGTGATAAGATGTCCTGTTTTTTGTGATAGCATTTTCATGTATTTCACTTTTTATCCAACTCTAAATGAATAAAATGTTGCTACTTTTTATTGATTTGATTTTAATATTTGATCGATCAATTGCTTATTTATTTATAGATCCACGTATGTATATCAATTGTACGAGCATAGACATTCAACAAATGAGATATGTATTATTGGAATTTGGAAACATGAAAAATAGAAAATGAGATCACAACACTAAAATTAATATTATTTGAGACTCTAAAAAAGCTTCGTATGTATAGAAATGCGGGAATTATTTTATATCAAAATATTATTGTTATGTATTATAAAAAAATATAGCTATAATATTTATAGCGAAAGTATAACAAATTTTTATTAAATAAAAAACATAAACTATTATTAAAACATCAAAATATCATAACTAACTATGTCACTAAATTTGTAGTATGTTATGATATAGTGTGCGATAAAATTCGCACTATGGTACATTAATTACAAAATCATTATGAGCTAGCTCTAGAATCTTGATTAATAAACTTAACGCACCATTCTTCTTTGTATTTTAAAGAGATTTTCACTGTGAGTAACAATTTTGAAAAAATGTATTATTTTTATATCATCCACTTAACATACTGCATTCCAAATACATATATTGATTGAATAATCAATTATAGCGAGACTTGTTAATTTTTGGCCATTCTTTCAAAACATTTATATATTTTTATTTTATTAGCCATACTATTATGTTATAATATTATTCATCTTGATTTTATATTTAATAAATTTACTCAACACTGACCCCAAGCATGATCGCACCGGAAAAAAAAGGCTAAAAAAGCTATTAAGAGATATGACAGATAATGACATGTCATGTGAAAAAAAACAAAAACAAAATGGTATTTTCATGTAGATTTGTGGACATATATAGCTTGTCACAAAAAAAAAAAAAAAACAAAAAAAAAACAAAAAAAACACATGCACACACACCATATTCCTAATTGACACAGACAGACCCACCATCTCACACGCCTCCTCGCCAACAAGAATAAAAGATCCCTCTCGCATTTTCAAATTGGTTAAATATTTCGTGTGAGAATTAAAAACGATGCTTATTTATCAGTTATGTATTCCCATTATTAAAATTGTCATCCCTATATTCCTACGGATGGGATCCTTTATTCCAATTTTGGTGTTTCAATTTGTGTTCCACCATCAAATTTATAAATCTTTCTTTCATTTTTTTCCGTCAGTTTTAATTTATTATGTTTTAGTTTAATTTCGTGATTATTTTTAGGGTTTATAATTATTTTTTAGTATTTAATTTTTGAAAAATGATAATTATGGTCGATTATTTTAAAAATATGATTTATAATTTTTAAAAACCCAATCTTTTATGTTAATAAACGTGACTAAATTGATCAACTTATTCCTGCTGCTACCAACAACAACAACAAGAACAACGACAATGTCGCTGCAAACTATCTCCTCCGCAACGAAGCTGCAACGTCGACCAACCGCCAACCACCACCAGACAGGGGGCCAGGGCCGAGATGCTAGGATGTTTTAACTGAGCTAGATCGATCGATCGATCTATTTTCGTCACGCTCGACTGATTTTTTCAACCACATAAATTTTTTAATCATAAAATTTTCGAAACTTAGAGGAATCGATAATTGATTTTTTAGTTCTAGCTAGCCAAAAATAATAAATTCAATTACAAATGTACGTAATTTTTAAATTTTGAATGTTAAAGATTGATGCCATCCTTTATTTTCAAACAATACATTTTCCTTATTAATAGTTGAGATATTTTAATATTTCGTATTTGAGGGATCAATTCCTTAATTATATATAGATCCACATGTGTACGTCAATTGTATGGGCATAGACATTCAACAAATTAAATGAGATGTGTATTATTGGAAACATGAAAAATAAAAAATGAGATCACAAAACACTGACCTAAAAATTAATATCATGCGAATTTTTTAAAACAAAATATTATTGTTATGTATTCTAAAAAGTATAGCTATAATATTTACAGCAAAAGTATAACAACTTTTTATTAAATAAAAAAAACATAACTATTATTAAAACATCAAAATATCAAAACTAACTAGTCACCCGATTTGTAGTATGCTATGATATAGTGTGCGATAAAATTCGCACCATGGTACATATGTTATACATTAATAACAAAATCATTATGAACTAGTTCTAGAATCTTGATTAATAAGCGCATGATTCTTTTTTTTTTTTACTTCCTACATCCCATTTTGATAGGCTGATTGAGAATTTTTATGGAAATTAAGAAATGATTGGAAAAGACAATTAATCAAGAAACTTCATAATATGACCTCTATTTATTTATTTGACATTGAATTAATGTCTAATGTGAACATATTAAATAGGGGTATATATTAATACTTTTATTGACACCTGATGAGTTAATTCACTGCGTAGTGGTTTTGTGAAAACTTTGAATGTGTATGATGGATGCAACGAGGTTCAAGGTAATAATGTTTACTGCCCTTTTTGATTAACTTTTTCTTAAGTTCTAGTTTTAGTATCATTCTTGAAAACAAGCTTGTCACTCGAAGAATGTGCATTATTTTTAAACATATACTCCCTCCGTCCCGATTATATAGTCCCTTTTCTACTCGCACGTAGATTAAAAATATTTATGAAAACAATAAATAAAAGCTAAACTTCCAACTTTAACCTTATTTAATGAAAATTAATAAAACTTAAATTTTAGCTCAACTTTAATATATTAATTTTTCGAAACAAAAAAATATATACAATTAATGAAGTGTAAATACAATGAATATCAATAGAATTGATCAAATTCAAGTACATGCAAATTAATTAAGTTGGTAAATTTTAATTAATGTTTCTCTTTTTTTGAAAAAACAACATTTAAGATTTATAATTGTGACAAACTTAAATGTTTAATTTTTTTAATTTCCAAAACCTAATAAGGGTATAATTGTAAATTCATATTAAAATATAACACTACTTATAGTAATGAGACTATATAATCGGGACACCTCAAAATAGAAATGTGGACTATATAATGGGGACGGAGGGAGTATATTATTTTTGAGAAAAGAGTTGGGGCCATTCGTTAGTGAAATGGATGGCACATTTCCATGTTTTATTTAAATGCGAATTTCTGGTTATTTCAATGCACTGTCCCAACTTGGATGAATTTGCTATTTTATAGACAGCGTTTTAGACCACTTGAGATTCTCTAGTTCCAATTTGTGTGTGCCAACCGTGTGCCACATCTCAAAATTATTAATTTTTCTTTTATTTTTTTCTTCAATTTTAATTTCTTTTGATTTAGTATAATTTTACATTATTATTTAGGATTTATTCCATCCAATTAGAGTTTATAATTATTTTTTAATATTTAATTTTAATTTTTTAGTTAATATAATTGATTTTTGGGGTTGATTATTCCAAACTTAGGGTATATAATTTTTTAAAATTTTATTTTTTTTACAATAAATATTAATTATTATTAGTTATGATAAAACAAATTTTATTTTTATAAAAAACATTATTAACAATATATAATTTTAATGATGGCACACGGTTGGCCCCCAAAAGAGACGAACATAATATTTTGAGCACACATCTAATCAAATTTTCCAAGCAGTCTGCATTTAATCTCAAATTTGAAAATCAAATTGAAATCCAACAATTTCCAAAATAGCTGCTACAAAGTGCAATACCAAGTCCTTAAATGGTCCATTCCGCCTTGCGGACACCTTCGAGTATGTCATGCTTTACCTGTTGGCAATCACAACCCGTATCAACGATCAAGAATAGCTCTGGGAATCCTGCGAAATCAAATCAGTCAAAGATTAGATCTAATTTAGATTAGTTACCTTAAATAATGTATTCATCTCTTTATTTACCTATATATTGTAATTATTTGGATATACAAGAATACAGCAATAACAAAACAATCTCTTCAGATTCATTGCTCTCTATAAACTGCATGCGTGAATCAATACTCAATTAGCCATGACTAAACCTCAAACCATCGTTACCTGAAGAAGGTGAAGAAGACCGTGAGTAACAATTTTGAAAAAATATATTATTTTTATATCATCCACTTAATTAACATCCTGCATTCCTAATACATATCTTGATTGAATAACCAATTATAGTGAGACTTGTTAGTTTTTGGCCATCCTTTTAAAACATTTATATATTTTTATTTTATTAACCATACTCTTATGTTATAATATTATTCATCTTCATTTTATACTTAATAAATTTACTCAACACTCTAAAATGTCGACCCCATGCATGATCGCACGGGAAAAAAGCTAAAAAGCTATTAAGAGATATGACTGTCATGTGAAAAAAAACCAAAACAATGCAATTTTCACGTAGATTTGTGGTCTTATACAGCTTGTCACAAAAAAAAATAAAAATAAAAAATTCCTAATTGACAAAGTCACAAAGACACCATCTCACACGCCTCCTCCCGGCCCAAACCCGCCATTCCGCCAACGACAATAAAAGATCCGTCTCACGGTTTCAAATAGGTACAGTGTTTTCTTTTTTCTGTTTTTCTTTCTTTTTTTCTTAAAAAAACACAAATAAACTCCTAAATATCCCCAAAAAACTCTACAAGATACAAAATAAACCCCTAAAAACACCCCAAAGAATCCAAAATAAATCTCTAAAAACATCCAAAGAAACACAAAATAAACCCAAAAAAAAACACGAAATGGTAATATTTAGTGATCAAAACGGTACTATGGGTGGTGAAATTTTTATTTTATTTTTTGGGCATGGGTCGGAAGCAGGTCGGAGCGAGTTGTCTGATGGGCCGACCTATACACCATGATGTACAGGAGACTTGGCGAATTAAAAATGGTGCTTATTTATAAGTCCTATATTTCCATTACTGAAATTGCCAGCCCTATATTCACAGCATGTAATTGAACGCAAGAGAATGTTCGGGAACATTTTACAAAACCTAGTTTCACACTTTCACTCTATAAAATAGGGCCGTCTACTCCCATTTTCCGCCACCCTTCTCTCTTCTCAAATATCATCGATAGATTCATTCATAATAATCTTGATCTCGATCATAAAATGTCAGGAAATAATAATGCCGACCCAAATCCCAATTCTAGTGCCCCCACCACTAGAAGTACTAGACCCGATCAAACTTCAGTCTGCTCCCAAACTGTTCATGCTGCTACCAACAACAAGAACAAGACAGGGAGCCAGGGCCGAGATCTTAATTAGGATGTTTTAATTGAGCTAGATCGATCGATCGATCGATTTATGAGTACGCGGTGCATGGTTGTTTATCTCTCAAATTAATCCACATCTCTATGTATGTTTTAATTTGAGTATTTGAGGTTCTTGTTGGATTTAAGAATAGCTACTACAGATGATCACAATAAAGTAGCTAGCTAGATCTGTATGTTTAAGCATATATTCCATGAATTAGCAATAAATATCTATTGAATATGTTATCTCTCTCTCTCTCTACAAAGATTCATCAACATTCAAACAAATTTTATTAAATGCATTAAATAACACCTCGCTCGTCGCCGCCGCCGCCGCCGGCCACCACCACGGCACCACCTGACCACCGACATTATAATTAAATTGCATATGCATCACCAATACCCCGGCGCCGCACCAAACAACAATTGAGCTTCTATCGCCGCCGCCAGCCACCACCACCGTGGCGGTGGCGGAGCCGGCGAGAGGCAGAGGAGCGACGGGCTTCGCAGCGGTGGCGGAGTCGGCGATGGGAGGAGAGTCGGCCGAGCCGCGGAGAGGCGAGCGACGGGGTCGGTGTTCAATTCTTCGTTTCTTCTCTGCTTCAAAACATCATTCTTCATTTCTTCTCTGTTCTTCGACGGGGGATGAATTAGGAATTAGGATGAATAATTATTTTTGTTATTTTCTATAATGCATATATTGGCCGGGTCGGCCACACCGGCGGTGACTGATCCCGCCGCCGACCCCCGACCGAATTGAGCTCGATTTTTCTCCACCGCGCGCCACCGAAACCCGACCCGCACCAATTCTGCACCGAATCGATCCGACCGAACCACGTCCATTTTCGTTTCTGCCCTGTAATTCATAATCTCATGATGATATATCATTATCGATCGAATTGCTTTAATTTCACATGAAAAATCGAGTTTTGAGGTGGGTTTTCCACTTTTCCTACAACATTAAATACCACCTCGCTTGCCGCCGCCGACCACCACTACGGCACCACCTGACCACCAAGATTATAATCAAATTACATAAATCATCAATACCCCGGCGTCGTACCAAACAGCTAGTAAGCTTCTAACGCCGCCGCCAGCCACCACCACCACCTGACCATCGAGATTAATAAATTAAATAAAAGGTACGTAAAAAAACCACCCCGCCAAACAGGAAGCTTTTAGCGGCGGCGGCGCCGCCGACCACCCAGATTATACACACACACACACACGCACACGCACACACACTACGAGAATTTTATTTCATTAATTTAATGGCTATATATGTATTTTTAATTGCTTTTAACACAACAGAGATCTTAATTAATACTTTGTTTATTAATCAATAGACTAAAAAATAACAATAAGAAAATGATTAAAAAAATAATAAGAAAAACTGATCGCCGACTAGGTAAAAAAAACGGATCGAATGCCCTAATATGAACAGTGTGACATCTCTTATGTCTTATTTTTTTAATTTTTCTCAATATTTTTAATATTCTTTAATTGGGAAAAGTATAAACTCTAAATAAATATTTTAAACTAAATTAAATCATAATAAATTAAAAATAAAAAAAATAAAATATAAACTTAACGTCTATCTAATATATTAAAACTGAATTGTTACGACATATATATTCCCAGCCCAAATTAGCTAACAAAAGAAAACCAATAAATGCAGGCAGCCGAATACTTTGACTGAAATAGTAAAAAAAAGTTGTCCCGACCGATTTTCTCCACCACATAAATTTTTTAATCATAAAATTTTCGAAACTTAGAGGAATCGATAATTGATTACAAATGTAATTTTTAAATTTTGAATGTTAAAGATTGAAGCCATCCTTTATTTTTCAAACAATATTTACATTTTTCTTATAAATAGTTGAGAGATTTTATTTAGTGTCAATGGGGGCAAATTAGCCAGTTAAAATTTTTAAAAAAAAAATATTTTAGCCACTATTTTTTAAAATTATTTTTTTGTTCGTGATTTATTTTTTTGTTTTCTTATTTCTGTTTTTCAATTTCTTTTTTTTATTTTCTTATTTTTTTATAGCTATAATATTTACAGCAAAAGTATAACAATTTTTTATTAAATAAAAAAAAATAACTATTATATATTAAAACATCAAAATATCATAACTAACTATGTCACCAGATTTGTAGTATGCTATGATACGTACAGTGTGCGATAAAATTCGCACTATATGGTATATATGTTCTACATTAATAACAAAATCATTAACAAGGGCATAATTCTTTTTTCTACTTCCTCTGTCTCATTTTGATAAACTGATTGAGAGTTTTCACGGGAATTAAGAAAATGATTGAAAAAAAATAATTAATCAAGAAACTTCATAATATGCTCCTATTTATTTATTTAACATTGAATTAATGTCTAATGTAAATATATTAAATAGGGGTATATATTAATAAATTAGCTAAATATATTTAGAAACATACATATATATTGGGAGATACAAAAAAGAAAAACAAACCTATTAAAAATGGAACGAAAGAAGTATCTTAAAGAGATTTAAATGTGATTAGCAATTTTGAAAAAAAATATATTATTTTTATATCAAACAGTCTAAAATGACCCCGTGCACGGTGCACGGTCGCACCGGAAAAAAACTAGAAAGTTATTGATATGATAGAGAATGAGATGTCACGTGAAAGGAAAAAAAAACAAAAAAAAAAGGTCTTGTCATATATATATATATATATATATATAGAGAGAGAGAGAGAGAGAGAGAGAGAGAGAGAGAGAGAGAGATTCTTTAGGCCACTAGGCCACATGATCATTAATTCATGGTGAAATTAAGGGGACGAATGATATATATATATATATATACATAATATACATAATCATTTAAATGGCATATTCAATTAATTAATGTTTGCAACGGAAATCGCCACTCGATCTCAAATTTTAATATCATCAACCCACTGACAATATAATCTTCATCTCTATCATAAAATGGCAGAAAATTTGTTTACTGGGAATTCTAATGTCCCAAATTACCCTAATCCCGATTCCCCCACTACTAATCATCTCATAAAAAAAACATAAAACAAAAATAAATTGAGAAGAAGCGGCAAGAAAATCAAGAAGTAAAACATCTAAATGCTAAAATGCGCTTATTATGTATACTTCCCAATTAAGCATCCGTAAATATCTCACCGCCAGCTCCTGTTTTTACATATTTCGTCAACTGAGCTACATTCGATTTCAATTCAATTATATTATAATCTCATAAATGTATATATATGTGTGTGTGTGTGTGTTTAGTTGGAAACTCAAAATTATAACTGTAAATTTACCCTATTCGATTTCAATTCAATTATTTTATTATAATCTCATAAATGTATATGTGTGTGTGTGTGTGTGTGTTTAGTTGGAAACTCAAAATTATAACTGTAAATTTACCCTATTCGATTTCAATTCAATTATTTTATTACAATTTCATACAAAACACACACACACACACAGATATATATATATATATATCAAATTGTAATAACATATTTATAATATTATTTGTAGTTTAGTATCACCAATTTAATTCGTCTACTGTGTACAAGGCGGTTTACGCCCAATCTTTTGACTGTTGATTTAATTAGCTTTGTGTATATATATCGGATTAATTATTTTTTCTTAAATGAAATCTAGCTGTCTAAAAGAGTGGAAATAAATTAAAAATTATTTTTACTGGATAATATATTTGACCAGGTTTTCAAAGGTCGGCGGAGGACCACATATTTAAAATCTTTTTAAAGTTACATTTTCATTCATTTGCTTTTTAATTAGTAATATTCCAGTAGGTTCCAAATTGACGATCGGAATCTTTTATTTAACATTTAAGAAAAGGCAAAAACTCCTTTGCATAAGGTGTATGCATCGGCCCATCAGACGGATCCGCTCCGACCCGGGTCGACACGTATCTAATCCGTGCAAAAAAAAAAATCAACCACCCATAGTACCAATTCGAACACTAAATAGTACCAATTCATGTTTTTTTGTGTTTTTTAGGTTTTCTTTTTTGTTTTTTTTTTTTTTTTTTGGAGATGTTTTTTGGGGTTTATTTTGTATTTCTTAGGGTTTTTTGGGCGGTGTTTTTAGAGGTTTATTTTTGGGGGTGTTTTTAGGGTTTATTTTGTGTTTTTTATAATTTATTTGGGGGGATTTTTATGTGTTTTTTTTTTTAAGAAAAAATAAAAAGAAAAAAAAGAAAAAAGAAAAAAAAAACAGAAAAAAGGCAAAAGAAAACGAAACAAAAAAAGAAAAAAAAAAGACGGGCGCGTGGGCGCCACGCGCCCATCGCATATGCGACGGCCCCCCCTTCTGCACAGGAGTCATGCTCTTAAGAAAATATAGCATTAGAAAAAAAAAACCGGTTATATAATGATATCATTTTATTTGATTCTTGCAAAATAACTATTAAAATTGAACTTGCATATAATGCAAGTAATAACTCATTGTTACACTGAAATTTGATAGATAGATTCAAACCCTTGAAGAACTAAAAATGGAAAAATGAAAGTGAGTAGGACTTTAGTCTACAAGTCCAAAAAAAATAAGAAGAAGAAGAAAATTAAGGTGGGAAGTCCAAAAAAGACAAGTAAAAAAAAATGGGACCCTTGTGGTGTAATAGATTCCGACAGCCGTTACATTCATTTTCACCTAGATTTGGTTGGGCCTAGCTTATCATAGGAATATTCAATATTATTGATTAATGATTATTGACTGCAGATTTGCAGGTAATATCTTCTATATTCGAGTTAATTAATTTTACTCAATTCATCCCGCTTGCGAGACTTGATAGGATAAATCATGATATCTATGACTAGAATGATTTTACAAGATAACGTATCAATATTATGTTTGTTAGAAAATATTTTAAGATGTATAGATTGGTAATTCATTGTTTGGTTTCATTGACTAATTTACATATAAATTACAAATCTCTAAATTACCCTTAATTTTAATATGCGTATTAGGGCTCTAATTTATAGGTAAGGATAATTAAGTTCAAAAATAAATAAATTAACATCGGTATATCAAATTTTGTGATTACACATCCCACCTTGGAGGTGTGATACCTGATCAAACCTTATCAAGCAAAGGCCTAATAAGGATGACGGGCCATTCACTTATCATGGGCTTTACGATTCTAACCAAACAACATATTAGAGTATCATATAAATCTATCATATTAGGGTCTCACTTTGCAAGTGATCGATCGAACTGTTGTTTGACTTATTTTGTTAATTGAGTTAAAATATGTTTATTGTAATTTGGCATGTATAATAACTTCTTTAAAAATGAGAAAAAAAAACCGGCAAATTTAGTCGTTGGACATCATAGATCTCATTTCAATTTTTGCAATTTGATATCAAATATAAATATGAAGAAAGAAAGAAAATTTAGCCTACGATGAATTTAAAAATCTAGCTGCTTCTTTTTCAGGGAAAAAAAAAAGAAAAAAAAAGAGGACCACTCACTCAAATTTTGACTTTTGATTTTGAGGTTAATTTCGTAACCACACCACCCTCCCATGCCTGTAATTTATTTACAAATATGTATAATTTATGAAATATTTCAATCATTCAATTTGACAATGATTACATAATGAATTCATTGTATTGTAATCACGGTTTTTTTTAGAAAATAAAAAAAAATTATTAATCCACCAACGTACTCAGTCAAATGAAAAAACTCAGCGCTCCCAGAACACAAATCAACACATGTTGCACCAAATCGTGCAATCTTGTGAATAACAGAGTTAGTCTCTCTAAACATATGATGAAAATCAAAGGCCGACCCCTCTTTAATGACCTTATAGCCAGCGAAGGTAATTCTTCCTCTAATAGAATTCACTGTCATATCCACTCGTTAGCAAGCGAACTGCCAAAAGAAAATCTGAATGCACCACGAATGGAATTAGGTCAGCGAATTGGCTAGCTTAGGCAAGGCCGGCCCCTCGCAACCTCAGCTCCCTAGATTGATTGATATTGATGGCTTTAATAATTTGGCATATGCTCTTTTTAATTAATTACCATTAAAATTCAACATCTGCACCATGTTTTCGGAATCAATTCTCAAAAGGTTAATAAACTACAGTATTTGAATCAAAAGGGTTTAATATAAATTACAACTTTTTGCGAAATGCATGGGTTACTAAATTCAATTTTCTTTCTAATAGGTCAATTATTTCATGAATAAGTAGCGACTAATAATATTTGTCTACTTTTATATTTTTATTTTTCGAAAATTATTTCAATTACACACACACACACACACACATATATATATAAATATTATAAGCAAATGACAATTAATAAGTATCAGTTTTGAAATATATTAACCGCATATTTGATGCAAGTCCATTTTGTTGCGTGTTTTATATATATAAAAATTTAAATTAGAAGATTTAATCATCAATCACACACGTGGGGTTGCGACCAGTTGTAGTTTTCGGTCATGCGTCAGCGTGAATGTATGACTTATGAGTCGTGTTGAATTAATTAATTTGTTGTGCACATGGAAATTAATTATATACATGAATCAGAATATTAATTAAAATGGGAATATATGGAACTAGCCGGTTAAACTTTTGAAAGATTTATTTTAGTTAGTAACTTTTAAACACATTTTATTTGGTCATAATTACTATATTATCCCTATATTTATTTTTAACCTATTTCATTTCCCCCCACCGTTCAACCGGCGCGATTTATTTTAGTTAGTAACTTTTAAACATATTTTATTTGGTCAAAATTACTATATTATCCCTATATTTATTTTTAACCTATTTCATTTCCCCCCCACCGTTCAACCGCGCCGATTCACATTTCACATTTTGAAATGTCATTTTGGAAAAATCTCTCTCTCTCTCTCTCTCTCTCTCTCTCTCTCTCTCTTCTACATCTCATCTTCTTCAACACTAATGGAATCTGCAACACTGAAAATTCAAGCGAAGATTTCTCCAGATTCAAGCCATCGACCTCCGAAAATTCATGTGAAGATCTCTCTCTCCAGATTTCTCCACCAACGAGCCGTCGACTTTGAAAATTCAAGCGAAGAAATAGAAAATTATTCCCCAACATGTGTATGTTTCAAATCTAATTATTAATAATATTGTTAGACTGTTAGGTGTTGTTTTTTTTTTTTAAGTTTGATTTGGGGAAAAATTTGATTCGAAGAATATTGTTAAATTGTTAGATGTTTATTTTTTAAGTTTGAAGTTTATTTTCTACACATAATAGACATGCTTTGACAATAAAAGTACCACTAATATAGTTGATGTTTGAAAATCTGGAAAAAATGAAGTATTTCTGCAACTTTCGAAAAATCTGGAAAAATGATGTTCTTAACTGTGTGCGAGCCCTGCGCGCATGCTCGTGAGCGCAGTTAAGAAGAAAATCGTGCGCACCCGAGGGAGGCCAAATCCCGATGCACATAAATTATCAATCGATGTCATGCCGATAGTCTGCCGATGTGTTCTGCCAATATCTGCGCGCGTGTGCTTACTTTGTGCGCACATGCCTTATGCACGCATGCTTGTGGGCGCCCACAAAAAGAAATCACGCGCACCTGAGGCCAAATTATCAACAGTTGTTCTGTCGATGCGCAGAAATTATCAACCGATGTCATGCTGATAGTCCGTCGATGTCTGCGCGCTCACTTACTTTGTGCGCGCATGCCTTGTGCGCATGCTTGTGGGTGTAGTTAAGAAGAAAATCACGCACACTTAAGGCTAAATTATCAACAGTTGTTCTGCCAATGTATAAAAATTATCAACCGATGTCATGCCGATAGTTTGCCGATGCGCTCTGCCGATGTCTGCGTGCGCGCACTTAAGAACAATCCAGGCGCAGTTAAGAACAAAATCATTTTTTTTGTAAAAGTCGAACTTAAGTGCTCACTGCACTAGCTCGACATGGACGAAGTATGACGAGAACTATGGTCCAAGAAATGAAGATCAACGATGAAGATGAAGATTGACAATGAAGATGAAGATGAAGATGAAAAGCACATCTGAAGATAAAGATCGACGATGAAGATGAAAAGCAAATCTGAAAATGAAGATGAAGATCAACGATATTTTAATTCTCTTTCTGAAGATGAAAAACAGATCTAAAGATGAAGATAAAAGCATATTTGATATTTTTTTATTTTTTTTATATCTAAAGGGCATTTTGGTCCAAAGTGACTAAAAAAATATATTTAAAATTTACTGGCTAAAATAATTTTTTTAAAAGTTAAAATGACTAAAATAGTTTATGCCTCTTAATTAAAACATCTAAATGCGCATGCGCATATGTGTATCCCTCTCAATTAAGCATTTTTGTCAAATCACATTATTAGATTAGATCCCTTTTTTTTTTTATCAGGTTCTTCAAATTTTTCATTTTAATAAATCCTTATACTTTGACAAAACACATTCTTATCCTATTATTAAAACATATTTTAATAGATTCTTATACTATTTTTATGTGTTATTAAGTCCTTATACTTCTATATTTCATCTCAACACGTCATTCTTTTTAAACGAATTTACCTAAATCATTAATATTTCAGTTAAAATATAATAACTTGAAGAATAAAAATTAAATGTAAAAAACTTATTGAATAAAGATATAATTATTTAATTTAAGAGGAACTTGAGATGATTCTTTTACCAATAAAATAATAAACTAAAATACAATATTTCTAGCTAAAAAGAACTTATAGTTCAAATCCTTACAATAAGCAATTCATACTATATTTAATAGGAAGCATCCCACTTCACTGTGACCATAACGAACTAATTCGTAGCACTTTTTTTCTTCCTCGTCTTCTTATTTTTGAGGTGATATATTTTAATTGAATATTTAATTATGTATTAGCATGTCTGTCCCCAAATTTTATTTTATTTTTGACAAAATATTTTTAAAATGTGATTTTTCGATGAATTAAATTGAATGTTCCAAAATAAAGCCAATGACAAAAATTTATAGAGAAGCCCGCTAGAAAGCCCACGAATCCAGCCCAACCCAACCCACTATTTTGGGCCCAACCCGTTCCATTGGTAGTCTTCTTCTCTCAAAGAAAAATGGAACTAACATAGAAAAGCATATGTGACTAACAATAAAATTTAATTATAACATTATTAAATAAAATTCAACGTTTATCAACAAAGTAAATAAATTAAAAAACTTTAAATTATAATTATGAACTAATCAATTATAATAATAAATTATTATTTGAGATTGAAAATTAGATACTAAAATATATTTATAAATACTAATTGTGTGGAATTAACATATAATTAATGGGTGTAAAATTAAACTAATCCAAAACAAATTAAAATTAATTGGAGATGTTTGTGAACTGAAGCCTCGAAGGATTGGATCAGAGGGTCGGTTCGGGCCGGGTTTGAGTGGGAAATTACCAAGGCAAACGCACTAATAGCTTGGGCTTGTTGGTCAATTTCTTTTTATGATGCATGGGCTATTTATTTTATCTTGTTTCTTTACAATTATGTATTTCATTTTAAATTTGGCTCCAGACTTTTTATATATAGGTTTAAAATCTTATTTTATCCTGCTTCTATTGGGACGGAGATTAAGAAAAAGTAGATTAGTTGTTAGGTGGGATCCATTTCTTTTAGGAGTATTATAATAAAAAGTAATATATATATATATATAAAGTAAGTGGGGTCCACTTTGATGTTGACATTAATTATTTCTATATATGGAAGTGGACTTTGCTATTGGGACAGCCAAATAAAGCATTGTGGACATTGCTATTGAGACGGAGGGAGTATTTCATTTCAAATGTAGCCCCAAACTCTTTATATATATGTTAAAAATACTTGCTTGCTTTAGGTGAGAAGAAAATTGCCTCAACTTATCTCATTCCACTTCTTCCCTCACAATTATCCAAGATTCAAACTTTATTTATTAATTGTCTAGAAATATGCATGATAGGTATTTTTCTATATTTTAATGTACAAGGAGTCACCACAAATGCACTTTAATTAGTTTGTGTTATTTCATGTAAAAATATGTACTCCCTCCGTCCCGATTATATAGTCCCTTTTACTATTTTGAGATGTCTCAATTATATAGTCCCATTACTATAAATATTATTAATTTTCATAGTAATGTACAAATAAACCCTTGTTGAATCTTGGAAATTAAAAAAAATAATAACTTAAAAGTTGAAAGTCATAAATATTCAATGAGGGTGTTATTGGAAGTTTAGCTTTAATATCTTGTTTTCATAAATATTTTTAATCTATGTGCGAGGAGAAATAAGACTATATAATTGGGACCGATGGAGTATTACATATGGGTATTTTTTTCAAAAAATTAATATACTTTATCATCAATTTCGTAAATACTACTCCAAACATTTAATTATGTATATTATATTATTGGAATGGATCACATAATCTTGTTGAGCTGTGTGAGTAGTGTTTGGAGACGAACCTAGCCACATGAAAAGAAGTAATTTAATGTATAGATAATGAAGTCAATAAGAGTTGAGATCACTACAAAAACAAAATATATGACTAAATAATTAATATAGTAGTAAAAAATATAGTTAAATGGTGTGCATGTGGTTGGTTTGCATCTTTTTATTTTGTGACCGGACTTTATGACTTTAGCAGCATTTTATTGCGAAAAAAATGAAATCATGATGAAAAGCTACTTCTTCTCCATGAAGTAAACAACAACACATTCAATTTCATTTTAAGTCAAATTCCCTTCATTTCTTGACTGATTTACTTTTCCAAAAAAAGCACTGCACTTTTTTCATTTAATTTATATGTCTTTGCTTCCCCCCCTAACTCGTATATACATTACAAATTGCAATCACGAAGACCGAGAAAAATTAGAGGGATGGTCTCGAACCCGAAACATCTCTTTATTATACTGATAGATAATCCACCGTTTGGATGTTCCTGAAGTGAAGTCACAGGAAATCATATGTTCACACATTGTGTTGCATCATATGTTAGCTATTAAATTTATTAGTTTTTATTCCTTTTTTTTACACTGATTTTAATTTCTTATGTTTTAATTTAATTTTACATTTGTTAATCATGACTGATTATACCAAATTACGGTTTACGGTTATTTTTTATTATTTAATAATTAATTATTCTGATTGATTATTGTAGAAATATGATTTATAATCTTAAAATTTTAATTTATTAATAAATTGAAAATAAAAATTAGAAGAAAAATTAATAAATTTAATAAGGAAAGAGAGGATGTAAGAGGGTTTTAATTAGAACATATCCGCAATTAGGCGAAAACTCACATTTAATATAAAATTGAAATTGAAAATAAAACTGCACATTTAATTTAGGTTTGGCAATTAATTAATTAATTAATTAATTATCCATTGAGATTGTTTACTAATTGAATCGCACCTAAATAAGAGAGGTGTTGGAGCAGTCAACTTTATATGTCAGAAATCCATAATTTAAAGTGATTTGATAGGAAAAGCCAACACATGTATAAAACATTGTATAGTATATATAGTATATACTAATCAAAACCCAAAACTGCAGTAAAGGCAATTGAAATATTGTTGGAAATCAATAATTTTTTACTATAAATTAAAGTTCATTAATCTTTAGCATGCTTTCAATATCACAAACAAGTTGCTTAGTGTAAAAGAAACTGTTTGTTTGGAAAACAAATTAAAAAGAGAATTTATGTCACCAGTCTTTCCATCTCTATAAAGATCGAGCTAGCTCCAGTAGACTCTATCCTCCATGCAAAGCTCTCTCTCTCTTCAATGGAGAAGTTGAATTTTGTTAGAGATGGAGGGAGAAAATTGCCTCCTGGATTTAGGTTTCAGCCCACAGATGAAGAGATTGTCTTCCAATATTTGTCTCGTAAAACATTTTCACATCCTCTGCCAGCTCTTGTTATTCCAGAAATCGACATTTTCAGCTTCGATCCATGGCAACTTCCAGGTATTTTTTTGGCATTTTTTCAACATAAACTAATATATGTGTGTGTGGGCGCGTGCATGTAATTTGCATGCATATTGTTGTGATATAGATTGTGTATGATTTTTATTTTATTTTTGTGAGTGAAGGTGATTCAGAGCAAGACATGTATTTCTTTAGCAATTATCGATGTGGGGACAAGAGTGAGAGAGTCACGCCTTCGGGTTTCTGGAAGGCAACCGCCTCTTCCAAACAGATTAATTCTTCAAAAAGAATGCCTATAGTTGGGATCCGAAAATCCCTCGTTTTCTACAAATCGGGCGCGAAGAAGAATCTTCGCCCCGTTAGAACTGATTGGGTCATGCATGAATACTGCATTGCCCTCTCAGAAAATTCTCACTCACACAATTCTCAGGTAACCTTAATGATCATGAATTAAAATAGGATTTAATTTTATTTCAATACTAGTTATATATGAAGTGACGCGTGTTCAGGAATTTTATTTAGGGAGTCCAATTAAACATAATAAAAAAAATTAAATTATTATGTATAAATTAAAATTAAATTTGATGGTTGTCATGTTAATCAACTCAGTTACAATATTTGTATGTACCAAACTATGAAAAATAAAAATGAATCTAAGATTATAAGCAAATATTCCCTTATTATTCACGTGACAATATTTGTTGGGACCATAGCTCAACGTATCCCCGAAATTTTAAAACAAAAACAATATTCAATGTTTTAGAGAAAGAAGAAAAATATATAAAATTACAAGAAAATAAATACAAATTAAATTTAAGTGTAGATTCTGTCTATCATACAGTTTATTTTTAAAAAAAAATCAACAAGAAAAGAGAGAGCATGGGGTTTTATTAAATTGTTTCAGTTAAATGTTGTTCAATTACTAAAAACACCCTTGGAAGTTTTTGAAATTTCAAGGAAGCCCAATTCCTCCCTTGGACCTAATGTAGATCCGTCCCTGTATATATTGCTCGATTATCACGTACATTGTACATACATATATGATGCAGAAATTCCATCATTGCATATTGTGATGAATTTGTTTGATGTTAACAAATTTACAAATCATTGAACTCTTTTTGTAGGGTAACTCTTTGATTCGAATTGGAGATTGGACATTATGCCGTATGTTTTTGAAGAAACGAAGCACGATTGGTGGGACCGGAACGTATGATTCTTCGAATGTACACACGAGTGATGCAGATTCTTGCTCAGCTTCATCGTCGTCTCCGAATTCTGATTCTACTATTTTTAATGAGGTCTCTTCATCAAGATAGATATCATTTGATTTAGTAGATATATTATAATAGTTTAAATTCCTCAAAAGTTGATGATTTTGTGGTGTTGTATAATTTGTGATGCAACTTTAAACAAAAGCAGGAGGGAAAAAGGTCATTTAATTTCATTGGGCTGAGTAAAGCTTATATAGCATGGCTCTATCTATATACAAGTCAACTTTAATTTGTACCAAAATAATTGTATCATCATGTCCCTCCAATGTGTGTGGTCTTCATGGCCTATTTTATTACATTTAATTTAAGAATTGGGATTGTGGTTTGTATTTATAATGTTTATTAATATGCAATATATACCAAGCTATTTGTGGAATTGAGATAATGTTGATTATGGTGATAAGATGTGGTGTGAGTGATGTTGAAAATTGCATATTTGTGGTGATCTATAACCTACAAAATACAAAAAAAAAAACTTGTAATTATTTGTATAAGTAGGTTCTTTTTAATATAATTAACATTTTTTAAATAAAAAAACAAGTTATAATTTTGGGACAGACCGAAAAGAGAAAAACTTTTTTAAGACTAGGGTGTGTAGTTTGTAGTCATTATTCGATGGTCTGCATTGTCTGAATCCCACTCTTATACAATAGTATGTAAACCACATAAAAGAAATAAATCACATTTAAAAAAATTAGGCACGAGACATATCTAGTGATGCTGATGAGATTTGAATTCGAGATTTTCGATCCCAAACCACTCCACCATCTTCAAGGAACTAAAAAAAATTCATTTTTGAGATGGGAGGAGTACAATGCAATGTAATTGTAGTTTTCTCTGGGTGTTATCATGTAATACAAAAATTCTCATTTTTTATTTTTTTAGAAGGCCAAATATATAGTTATGTCCCTCACTTCCATAAATTTTGTAAAAATATCATGAACCTAAAAAATATTATCAAAATTACCTAAACTTTCCATATTTTTCAAAAGTCATAAAATTCAATTTAGGGTGTAGGATTGTTAACAAATATCGCCAAACTTTCCATATTTTTCAAAAGTCATAAAATTCAATTTAGGGTGTAGGATTGTTAACAAATATCGCCAAAGTCTAGTGTTTAAATAACGCGAAAAATTATATTTCACATTGAAATTAAATATAATTTTCAACATTAGATTCCGACATATTTTATCAACAATCCGATATATTTGACCTCCTTTTCGAGAAAATAAATATTCATTTTAAATAAGGTATGTATGTATATAATATTTCTACCAACCTAGTTGTACTTCCAAGTAATTATCCAAGGTACAACACTTCAAAGCATCCTCGGATCGGCAAACGAAAAACACGAAGTTTTCTGTTCTAACAGTCAGCATCACCAAGAAATGTATACAAGCGCGGAATAAACGAAAATATTTGCCTTGCATCCAAATCTCTCTTTTCAATACGGAAAAGAAAAAGAAAAAATATTGAAACAGGTTCGTTTTCAGACACCCATTTTCCCGCATTTAATTGGGTCTTTTTGCTTTCTACTGGAATTCATTCGCGTCATTAGCGGTGGGTGGTTGTGTTTCTGTGTTTTCACAGTGTATTGGAGATGGGTTTCGTGGCGCAAGATTCGATTTTGATAATGGAGATCTAATTTTTATTAATATGTGATGTATTTCTGTTTTGATATAATCAGGTATTTGTGGTGAAGAGGTGGAAAAATGTTGGGAATTATAAGACAAAGGGCGGCCGGGAAACTCCATCATGCTTTGGTAATAGTGGTTCTTAATTTTGTTATGGCATCTAGTGGAATCATTAACCCTTTCTTGATTTTTGGCTTGATTTAGAATTATTCATTTTTTTTTTAAATTTGTTTTCTCTTGAAAGAGTTTGGAGCAAGGAGTTGGAGCAGTTGGGGTGAGAGCCTTTTCTTCATCTGCCAAGCAGGTAATGAGAGTCTCTACTTATTTTGAATTTTGAAATAGCATGTTTGATGAAGGATTGATGTATAGCTGGTAAAAGAACTTTTGATTACGTAGGTAATGGTGAATTTAGAACTTTGTGCATCTGAAATCCTTACCCTTGGCACTGCATTTGGTGATTTACTGCAATATAGCTAGGATTTTTGTGTCAATGTTCTTTCAATTACCTTCTATGAGGAGTATCAAAAAGTTGAATTGTATATCAATAGGATCAGTAGTGATAGTGTATATTTTCGTTTGAGGCGCCTAAAGTGTGCGATTCAGGTGTTTCCTGTTTATATATGATTTAACTCACAGGTACGTGTAGTACGTGCTGGTCATGGTGAATAATATTTATTTGCCATTTGTTGCAGATGACAGTGCGTGATGCTTTAAATTCTGCACTCGATGAAGAAATGTCTGCTGATCCCAAAGTGTTTATGATGGGTGAAGAGGTATCATTGAAGTTTTAATTGGGTTTACGAGAGGAAAAAGGATTTTTTTTGTTGTTGTTTCTTCCTTTTGGGTTTCATTATACTTGTTGACTTCCTTGATACGGTTTACAGGTTGGTGAGTATCAGGGTGCATATAAGGTGAGTATCTTCAATTATTACCTCAATGTTCATTGAAAAATCTACATGTTACAAACTAGTTCTGATTTACTGCATTTTGTATCAGATCACCAAAGGCCTTCTGGATAAATACGGTCCTGAGAGGGTTCTTGATACACCTATCACCGAGGTTGGATTTTGTCCTGTATTCATGAATTGTTTGTTTTAATTGAGTGGTCTCCATGTAATGCTCAACTATGTACTCTGTCTTAGGCTGGATTTACTGGAATTGGAGTCGGCGCAGCATATCATGGTCTAAGGCCTGTGATAGAGTTCATGACTTTCAACTTTTCAATGCAGGTTAGACTACTTTGCCCGGATACAATGTTTGGCGTCATGGGGTTTAAAATTTATTAATATTTCCTTCTATTGATGAAATTTTCACGCATTCTCTCTGACACTCCATTTACTTGCTGCTCGTAGCAGCATGCATGCTTGCTCTGCTGTTATGTTACTCTTTTCATAATGAAATCGATTCCCGTGATATCTGACTCTGGCAAATGTGCATTTAGTTCAACTTGTCAATGACAAGCTTATATCACGGTAATATAATAGGCCATGAAAATAAACTTTATATCGTATCTTTGGCTAATGTGACTTCTTGATATCCTGCCCAAATCCACTAATTGTTAACTGTATTTATTGTGATGGAACTTGTTTTTCCTTAGTCTGCTTCCTATATCAATGTGACTAGAGGAGTCCATCTACCAACTTGTCTTGCTTTACAGTTTGTTAAATTGAGTCACATTTGTCAATTTAATTGTGGAGGTGGACTTGGGGCAGTGTAGTTTTCTTCCTGAATTCCCTTTAATACACCATAGTTTTCTGTAAAAGCGAAGTTGATCTATAAAATCAGCTGACAGTAAATTAATCAACAAGAATAGAACTGAAGATTTTTTTATTTTTTTTATCTTCTCTTGATACATGTTTAAATATATTATAGCATTTGACTTGTGATTTTCTTATTTATAAAGTTTTCTTCCCACCCCAACCACCCACCGCCTAAACCGGGTTAACTGGGGAGGAGGAATTTGGGGATTATTTCCTAGATGCATTTTAATCTATGGCAATAAGCCTAAACATTGAGAGTTTTTTCTAAGCATGTTTTAATTGAAGGACATTGGGCATAGGTGAAACTGAGAATGTAACCTAAGATGTTTATTTCAGGCCATCGATCACATCATTAATTCTGCTGCAAAATCGAATTACATGTCTTCCGGTCAGATATCGGTGCCGATTGTTTTCAGGGGCCCGAATGGTGCTGCATCTGGCGTGGGTGCTCAACATTCACAGGTATCAATTTGACTACTGTCCACTGAGGTTATGCTGAAATGTGTACATTTTAGGTTCCTCAACTCAATGCACATGTAAATTTTTAAGTGGTTATATACTGATGGCTTAAATTTAATTTACGTCTTAAGCAAGAATGTAACTCTAGAGTTTAGATAAGTGGCTATTTCTACTGCTGTGAGAAAGAATATTCATTTTACTGACTGCTGTTTCCTATCTACCATCTAGTGGAGGACTAGATATGGTGGATGATACAATACCAGAAAAGGCCAATGATTAACAATCCATGCTGACAGGAATTAGCATTCTCTGATGCCTATGACCTCAAATTCAAGAAATAATGTTTAAGAAATGTCCAAAGCAGGGATGTGATGCTTTCCCTTCCTTTAAGAAAACAAGAAAGGGTCCAAAATTTGGATAACACTAAAAGCTAAAGAATATATAAAAAAGAAAAGGGGAAAAATGGGAAATGGAAATATCATCTTCTCATTTTACTGTTCATTATGTTGTGTGCTGCTAAGCTGTAAGGACCTAGGTTCTGTTATAATGCATCTCTCAAACCTTAAGCAGTATTTCATGAATTGTTACTCGTAGATATATTCTTCAATGTGCTAGAAGTTTGTGTTGGAAGGCCTTATTTTTTGGTTCAAGGTTTGGATACTCTTTGGTTGTGATGAGACATAGACAGAGAGACTGAGGAATTGGTTGTTGCGTAGTCATCTTTCCACTTTCCCTGTCACACATATTACTCCGTCATGGTACTATCAGTAATTCAGTATTTCTCAAATCACAAGCTGAGTTACCCCCCCCCCCCTTCCAGTGTTATGCAGCATGGTTTGGCGCGTGCCCAGGACTAAAAGTACTGGCTCCATATTCTTCAGAAGATGCACGAGGCCTGCTTAAAGCTGCTATAAGGGATCCAGATCCTGTTGTATTCCTTGAAAATGAACTGCTGTAAGTTGTATCGCGTAGATAATGTTCATGTCAATCCTGATACGTGTACATAATACTGCATCATCATATGTTTTTTTTTTTTAATTTCATTAATGTCGAGTTTTCCTTGCGGATTAACTTTCCAGATATGGAGAGTCATTTCCCGTTTCAGCTGAAGTTCTTGATTCTAGTTTCTGTCTGCCTATCGGGAAAGCTAAGGTATACCGTTGAAATACATTCTGCTCTTGTGAGTTGTGACTTAAATATTAAATACTTCTTGCTCGTGAAACTTTGGCAGATTGAACGTGAAGGGAAGGATGTAACAATCACTGCTTACTCAAAGATGGTTGGCTATTCTCTTCAGGTCTGTCGTATATCTGTCATTGGGTTCATATTAATTAATCGTGTGGCACCTTAAAAACCATCCATCAATTGTCTATTTCTTTCTCTATATATACTTATTTATCTTCTTTATCTTACATTCCATTTTCAAAAAAAAAAAAGCAAGATTGTGGAAATTTGGCGTAATATTTCATCTACATTACGTTACAGATGGAAAAGTGAATAAAATTTGCAAAGTTCAGTTGGTCAAGTATGATAATTATATAATCTGGATGGTTAAATGTCACAAGAAAAGCTTAGATGGTAAAATGTAAAAGCACTCGTAGTATGAATGGCAAAGTGTTTTTCCTCTCTAATTAATATTGTCCATTAGATGAAGGATTCACTTATGGTAGCTCATAAGTGTTTTAGCTTTACTTGCTACTTGTAATCTGGTAGTTCATCATGAGACCCATATCGTCTTCCATTGGATGCGAACTCCCACTTCTTAATATCAAGAATCTTTGTAGCAGTATTTGTTGGCTGATGTGCTAATGGATATTTGGATCCATATGCATGGCATTATGACATTTGACTCAATTGAATGAATTCCGTACTTGCATGGAATCAACTTAATGTTTTACTTGAATAATGCAAATTCATATATATTTTTTTTGTCTCTTGGAGTGACTTTTCCTTTATATATTAGGCTGCTGATATTCTTGCAAAAGAAGGGATTAATGCTGAGGTAAATTCAGCTATGCCTTTACATGTTCATATACAGAGTTAAATATAGAAGTTCTATGATCCTTAGTCCTATTGGGTCGCTGTTTGTTTCTGCAGGTGATAAATCTTCGCTCCATCCGACCTCTTGACCGATCTACCATAAATGCTTCTGTTAGGAAAACAAACAGGCTTGTGACTGTCGAAGAAGGATTCCCTCAACACGGTGTCGGTGCTGAGATCTGGTCATTTTCTTTATACAGATGCATCCCTCTTTTATCCATCTTTAGCTATAAGCAATAGCTATAAGCATCCCCCCGTTCCGTCGCTTGCATATTTAATCATCATCTTTATTTCTTCAGCGCTACTGTTGTCGAAGATAGCTTTGAGTATCTTGATGCACCTGTTGAGAGGATTGCCGGGGCTGATGTTCCCACACCCTATGCTGCAAATCTCGAGAGATCAGCTTTTCCACAGGTTTGTGCTTTCTTGATTATTTTTCTTCTTGCCATCGAATGAATTTAGAGCATTGCCTGAGTAGAAACCCATAGTCGAACTTAGCTCACGTTCGGGATCTATATTGTCAGGTCGATGACATTGTTCGTGCAGCAAAGAGAGCCTGCTACCGGTCAAGATAAGTCAGCTAACCAAGGAACATGAGGCTTCTGCTGTTTCCATATATTCTTCTGTCAAGATCATTCCTTTTTTGTACGCATGGTGGTGTTTGCCTCGCCTTGTCTCGTATCTTTCACAGGGAAATATTGGATGATTCCCACATCTGGGTTTGACAGACTTGCTCTAGATAGAGACACAAACAGCACCCCCCCCCCCCCAGAGGAAATAAGGTTCTGAAATCGAACTTTCAGCAATTTTGGGGAATGCTAACTTGTAAAACAATTTGATTCAAGAAAGAGGCAGATATATGAATATATCTGCTTCTGAACGTTTTTCTGGAGAACTTATTAAATTTTGAGATTTTTTTTTCTGTGTTATATATTTGTAATTGCGTTGGTGTTTCGATTTGGATGACATAATAGTGGACCCAAATTAAATGGGAAATGAAAACTGAAAATGAAAAAAAAAAACAGGCCATAATGGGGGACTGTTAAAAGTAAAATGAAATTTAGTGATAATATACCAATAACTCACCTACCCTCAATTGAAATAAATGTAGATGTTCATTAAAGAGTTTGGACAGATTTCAAAGGCATAAACCCTAAACCCAAGGGATCAATCTCATATGAGTCACCTCCATATTCGAATCCATCGTTAATGTATGTCATATTCAAAATTGGATCAATCACCAATGTAAAAAATAAATAAAAAATCAATCTATCCATACATATATTAGCAAAATCGTCTTGTTAAACAGTTGTTGTAATCTGTTGTCTATAAATAGTTGACAGAAATTTCATCTGTTTAAAAGATAACGGTTAAAATCCGTATTCTGTCTATAAACTGTTGTATGTTTTGTTTGTCTATTGGACAATCCACTGTTGTGAAATAACGGTCTGTTTATTTTATTTTATTTTTACAAAAAATCTTTTTTTTTTTTTAATTTTCTCACTTTTCAAAACTATTATTACATATATTTTTTATTTTCCTACTTTTCAAAATGGTTATTAAATATATGTAAGTCCAAACTATACATACTTATTTAACTTTATTTCTTATTGTAAGTCCATTAAATCAACACATTCAATATCGTTATTAATTAATAATTATTTTAAAATATTTGTTAGATTATTGTCATGATCAAATATTGTTATTTATTTGTCTAGGAGTCTGCTATGATGACTAAGTATTATCATAAACACTTATATGCATTAGGTGTAAATAAAACTTATTTCAGTCGGGGAGGGTCAAAACGCGGGTCAACCTGCAAAAAAAATCCGGCAAAATCAATATCAACTGCAACATTAAAAAGTATTACTCAAAATTCGAAAAGTATCACCTGCATCATTAAAAAGTAAGGCGTTTGGTAGTTATCTTATACTAGTTTATTTAGTTCAAATTGTGAATTTTTCCATTCCAATTAATATTTAGAATTTAAAAGTTCAAAGCTTGTTTAGGGTTCATGGTTTTTTTAGTTTATTATGTGTTTTTTAAGGGTTTATTTTGTGTTTTTTTTTATGGTTTTTTTAGATTTTTTTGAAGGTTTATTTTATGTGTTTTTAGGGATTTATTTTGTATTTTTTAAAGGATTTTTAGGAATTTATTTTGTATTTTTTGAAATAGTGATGTAAATAAGGGGGGAGCGGTTGATGTATGGAAGTCAAGCTCATGTATTACATTTTGTATTGATAACTTTAATTTAAATGCATCATTCAGTACGGAACTATAATTAACAAATTATTTTTACAATATGATAATGTACAACTTAAATTAATATCATGATTTAATAAATTAAATTAAATTTATATTATCGCACTTGAGAAATACTAGTTAATTTTTAAAATTCCCTCACCTCCGCTTCCTCTCCCCAAATCCTAGTGAAGAAGTCGCTATTAGCAGAAAGAAATAAAATAACTTAATTTCTAAAATCGCACGTGGTCTCAATTTTTTGAACCGAAAATCGCATTTCTGGGCGGGCGTACAAAGGTGCAGGCTTGCATCCCAGTTAAGGGGAAAAACCGAAAATGGCAGTCTCCAATTTCTCTCTCTTATCTTCTTCTTGCTCAGTATGCAGCAAACTCAATCCACTCCTCTTCTCCTCGCAACCGCGTCGCCGCATCTCTCTTTCTCGCTCTTACTACATTCGTTTCAGAACTCGCCGCTTCGCCACTGGTAATATGCATTCACTCACTGAAATATCTGTTCGTTTAATTTTTCCTTTTTTTTTTGTTCGTCTGTTGTTTGTTCAAGTGTCAATGTTGCCATATTTTTCGTTTGATATGCTGGAAGTTTGTATTGGTTTTATTTGAATCATTGAAATTTTAGGAATGCTATTGTTTCTCAGTTCTAGTAGAGGTTGTAGAACTCATGTTTAGAGAGGATTGGATGCTTGTTTGAAGCTATTTTAGTTTATTGCAAATTTTTTTTCTTTGCTAGCGTTAATGTTATTTCCATTTTTGATTTGTGTTTTCTGGATTGATTAATTGCCTTTTATTACCCCTACGGTAAATTACAGTTGCTGGGATGGGGGATAGCGGTGTATTTACGTCGCCGGAAGTAGCAAAAGTTTTTGATTTTACAGCAGAAGAGAGGATATATAAATGGTAATACATATGTTTGCTTTTGTTGCTGGATTAGTTCTGAGTTTAATTCCTAGTTGCATTCCAAAGGGATGAGGAAATAATGATTGGTTCTGCCATTCTGATATGCAAGAACAATAATGAAAAGAAGAGGAAGGATTTTCTTGTTGTTAAATTCTTGAGAAAGGGCATTTTTGAATAACAAAATACAATGTGCCAATGCTTTGGTTTAGTGGTATTGATTATCGGATTGTGATGCTGAATTTTTTTTGTCTTTATTCTTGAAAAAAGGGGATAGTACAAGATAAAATTCGGACAGAAGGTTAACAGAATCATAAGACATGGTGTCGTAAGTTTGATAAGGACTCCTAAAGTTAATTTCCTTACCAAGTGATGAAAATCTCATCTCCATCTAGCCTTATAAGCAACACACAGAGGTGGTTTTCTTGTGAATCTACCACTTTGCTCTATGTGAATATTAAGTCTTGACTCTGGATTATGGATCTTAGGTGGGAGTCTCAAGGATATTTCAAGCCAAATTTCGAGAGGGGAAGTGATCCGTTTGTAGTTTCAATGCCACCGCCTAATGTTACCGGTTCATTGCACATGGGACATGCTATGTTTGTCACTCTTGAGGTTGGAAGATGCTGAGGCTTTTGACCTATATTTTTCTTGTTGCACTTTCATTCTGTATATTTTTATTTGTAATGTTGGACCCTTTTTTGGGCAATTTCGTCCGGATTAACTCTGTTACAAATGTAGGATATAATGGTAAGATACAACAGAATGAAGGGGAGACCTACACTTTGGCTTCCTGGAACTGATCATGCCGGAATCGCAACCCAGGTTGATGCTATATCTGAGATCTCTGCTTTTTTTGTGTATACTGGATCAATGTAGCTTATAGAATTTCTTCTTTTAACAACACTTTTTCCCTTTTTTAAATAAATAAATAAATAAAACAATTACAGTTTGCTTTTTTTTTTTTTATCTGGGCCAAAATTGACCCTTTTCTGTTCTCTTAAACAATCCTTTGTGATCCTAGAGTTATTCTTTCCTGTTGATCTGTGCGTTACGAAGTAAAATCTTTTTTTGTGAACTCTTTGTTTGGATATGGACTTACTTATCTTTATTTTCAGTTGGTTGTAGAAAGAATGCTGGCTGAGGAAGGAATAAAAAGAGCTGACTTGGGTAGAGAAGAATTTACAAAAAGAGTATGGGAATGGAAAGAAAAGTAATCTACTCATCCTGCTTCCTTTTGACTAGTTTCACCTTATTTTTTCCTGTGTACCCTAAATTTTAATATTTTTGCAATTAGTCAAAGCCCTTGCCCCTTTTTTTATAAAAGTGAATGCAATTTTTTTAATGTCTTGTGCTGTTGATTTGCTAATCTTGTACAGCTGTTTTCCTTGTGATCTTTCTAAAATTTGTGAGATGCAGAATGTTCGATTTTTTTCTTAATTTTTGAAAATTAACTTGATCCCAATATTGCAATGTTATTTATCAGCTTTGAATCACTTTGACATGTGGGTCAGAGATATGATAAGTATTTTAGGGGAGTACTCTTCATTGACCTTCTATCCTTTTCTTTTTCCTTTCTTTTTTCTGGTCATTGTGGTCATCAGTTTCATTTATCTTTTCTGTATGCTGGCGAGTTTAAGAATTAAGATTGTTTGTTGGTTTTCAGTTCTTGCCCTTGGAATTGGTTATGTTGTAATGAGGTGGTTATAATATTCGAACAACCTTTTTCTCATCCATAAATACGCTTGTATTGAAATTAAGGAAGGGCTGCCAAGAGTATTTGCATATGCTTCTTTTTTTTTTTCTTTTTTTTTTTTTTGAAAAAAATCATTTGGGAGCAATTAGTTCTATGTAGAACCATGAAAAGGAGAACTACTTCAACTGCTCCCCCTTTCTCTCGCTCACTCATTGACTGTTCCAATTTATGTGTGGCGATGTAGGACTAGAGTTAAAATAATCCAAATGTTTGAGTTTATTAAAATAGTATGCATGCGCATTAGATAAGTGTCTTGTTTCCTTGGGGCTGCTGAAATGAGTGGCTGTGCTTAACTTTCATCACTAGTTATGATTGTGCCTCAGAGTTTTTTTCTCAAGTTCCAAACCTAAGCCTAGCTTAGTGAGACATTGAGGTAGGTCTGCCAATTTTTTTGTTCAATAATGGATGATCTCGTGCTTCCCCTTTTTGTGATGCATAGTTTTATGTTACTTCAAAGTTCAAAGGAACATTCTTGCATTTCAAAGTTGGTGATCCACTCTTCAGTCTCTGATTTGATATTTCTACTTTATTGAAATGCTAATTATCATACTTGTAGGTATGGTGGGACAATTACAAATCAGATCAAGAGACTTGGTGCTTCTTGTGATTGGACTAGGCAACGCTTTACCCTTGATGCTCAGCTGAGTCGTAAGGCCGTTTTTCACCCAGTAAATCCCATCAACCATGCATTATTGATAATATATCTGGATTGTATGTCATTGCCATATAACACAGTCAAGAGTTTGGTCCAAAGGTATCATGCATTGGTGTGTTGTTGGTTATCTACACAGTATCTCTCTCTGCTGCTTGGAATTTCAGCACTACCTCCTCATCAACTGCATTTAAAATTTCATGGAGATACATTTTTGGAGCATATGCTATTTTGTACTGAACTTTGCTCTTTCAACTTTTACAGGAGCAGTTGTTGAGGCCTTTGTTAGGCTTCACGACAAAGGTCTAATCTATCAAGGTAGGAACAATTTACTTGAACCTACACAGGTTTTGAATTAAAGCTTGCTTCTAGAATGACTGGTATAGTGGTATAACAAAAGAAAATCAACATCTTATTTCTATTATTTTCTGTGGGAACGGGGAATCATCAATGATATTGATATCCTTTCATTTTGGTCATGAGGAGAATAGAAGCTTTAGAAGCTATCACATCCTGACAGAACTTTATAAAAGGGACAAAGATGCTCCTGACAGAATTAGTACACCTGCAAAAAGTCTCAATCTCCTTTTCTTTACTTTGTAGAGGACAAGTCAGTCCAGAATGGAGAACTTATAACTGTTTCAATTTAGAAAACCTTCTGTCTAAGTGTATGGCATCTTTAGAGTATTAGTCAATAATTAAGAGGTCATTAGTTTTTCTTCTTTTATACTCTAGCACTAGCAAATATCCGTTTGAATTGGTGTCTTGCCTTTTGCTTCTGCATTCATTTCATGCTATTTGACCTTCTGAATTTATGTCAATGAAAGCCTATAACCAATAGATTCTTACAGGATCTTACATGGTAAACTGGTCCCCTAAATTACAGACTGCAGTTTCTGACTTGGTATGCAAATTATGATTATTTTCAAGAAATTACCTCCTATTAGCATCTCTATTGTTTTTTTCATGTATGATCAATCTTTCTCTTAGGAAGTGGAGTACTCGGAAGAACCAGGCGCTTTATACCACATTAAGTACCGTGTTGCTGGTGGTTCAAGGTATCTTCATTATCAAAAATAGGTGCTGACTGGTGAAATTTAATCTTGCTTGCAGCCTTATGATTCATGAGGTTCCCCAGATAAAGGCCTGTCTTAGGCTTCATTTTGATACTGTTAGGCATATAAGATAGGGAGCCCTAACTTAACCCAAAACTATGGTCAAAGGTGAAGGGTTACCCCCCCCCCCAACTCATATACCCTTCCACACTTTCATGTGGAATCAATGTGGGATATTGTGAAAATCCATCTCCCTTTCGAACCAGACATCCATGGATGTCACACTCCGGGTGGCAACCCCTGGGCCCACCATCGGGTAGCCTCTTTCCGCAGCCCGTCCAAATCCGGCAGGTCGAACCAAATTATTAGGCATATAAGATAGGGAGCCCTAACTTAACCCAAAACCATGGAGGTGAAGGGTTGACCCCCCCACTTATATACCCTTCCACACTTTCATGTGGAATCAATGTGGGATATCGTAACAATCCATTTCCCTTTCGAACCAAACGTCCACAGATGGCACACTCCGGGTGACAACCCACACCAAGGCCCACATCTGGGTGGCAACCTCTGGGCCCATTGTCGGGTAGCCCCTTTCCGCAGCCCGCCTAAATCCAACAAGTTGGACCAAATTGTTAGGCATATAAGATAGGGAGCCCTAACTTAACCCAAAACCATGGTCAAAGGTAAAGGGTTGAACCCCACTTGTATACCCTTCCACACTTTCATGTGGAATCGATGTGGGACTTGATTTGTCTTTTGCTCAACATAATTTAGTCTCTCCAGAATAAAGTGTTCAGAGGTTATTTTGGCGCCTATTACCTAGCACTGAGTCACCTCCCTTTCCCTCTCTTTCTTACATTCTGCTCGGTTTTTAAACTGCCCTCTAAATCTATATGATTCAAAGCTGAATTGATTAGGTGTCTTTATTCATCTCAAGTGTCAGAATTGAAAAAACATGCAAAAGAATATATTGTTATAGATAGTGAGAATATTAAGGCAAACACAATGCTCAGTGAATGGCAACTAGAATAGTTTACTTATTACTGCATAAATACATGCCAGCTGCATATTCTGACTATGTTGCCAATAGTCATGTATTGTAATTTTTCTGTTTGATAATCTATTTATACTTGTGTTGGATCTGCATGTCGGTTAAAAATATCATACTCAAAATTGGTATAATTCTTAAACACACAATGGTCAGATGAAGGATGTGCAGAAAGAAGAGAGCAAGTAAAATTGC
Organism: Perilla frutescens; assembly: GCA_026008535.1. NCBI lineage: Eukaryota > Viridiplantae > Streptophyta > Magnoliopsida > Lamiales > Lamiaceae > Perilla > Perilla frutescens. Next base: position 72,269,734 of record BRKX01000001.1, read on the forward strand.
CGAGCAGGAAACCTGACTTCACATGTCATCATTGAAGTTGGGCATTTAATCTACTAATTGATCACCAGATTCTGAGAAAAGAAAAATAAATTAGGAAAAGAGAATTCTGACATGAACCAAGCATATCTGGAGCTTATTGTATTCCTATGAGATTATAATGCAGCAGCAACCCCATATGTTCATTTTCGCTTAGAGCCAAGATTTTTTCATTCATGTCACAGGGATGATTTTCTGACAATTGCAACCACAAGACCAGAGACTTTATTTGGAGATACAGCGGTAGCAGTGAATCCTGAGGTAGATTTAATACGTTTTGATATATATCATCAAAGAGTTCTATGAATCAATTTTTTCGTTTCCCACATAGAATGATCGGAAGTGGATTATTTTTTATACACTAAGTGAAAACTCTTCTTCTTCTTGGATTCAACAATTGGAGATCCATTTTGGTCCATGGAAAAGGATTTACATGTATGCTTTTCAAGTAATATCTTACAACAGAAGGTTAGTGGTAGGGTGAATCTTGACAATGGATGTTGTTTCTGGAAACAAGTCCATCTAGTCATAATATTCCATATTTCTTTTTTCTAACTCTTGTTCTAGCTGGTACATGGACAGAGCCTTCCTTCCTTCCATCCTCAATAACGATGCCTCTTCACAAAAATCGATTAATATATAGAAATCAAGACAAACAAATGGTAGCATCTTAAGACTATAAATGTTTGAGTGGCTTGTTGCTTAACACCTATCACCATTAATGCTGAAACCAACTGCCTTCATTTCTTCTAGCAGAATCAAATGCAAATCTTTATATTTTATAGTTGATATGAGAGGCACTTGGCATTATAAACATCATATAAGAAGAGGCAATGTGAACGTCTAATGAAATCAGGAAAATTCAGTATGGAGTATGATCAAATCTAAGGTTGCTTTGTGGGTCTGAATGCTTATAAATTATAAAATTGTCTCACTATCGGATTTAGCTAGACATTGGACCATTGTATTGTAGATAGTCTTTATTAATCCACATGGGGACATTTTATCATTATCGATAAAATTTTATGTTTCTTATCCCTAAACAGAAAGTTCTTCTCTAATCAAAATCCATAGGTGATCTCGTAAAGTGCTTGGTCATTCGCTGTTGATTCCGCATGGTTGACTTTAATTATATACATCGTTGTTTCCACCCTAAGAAATAAAGTGGTTGAAGCAGTTCTTCAATCCGCGTTTAATTGTTTTTGTTGAGTTTGTGGTCGCATGTCATAAGACTTTTCCTTTATTGTCTCTCAGGATGAACGATATTCCAAGTACATAGGAAAGATGGCTATTGTGCCAATGACTTTTGGTCGGCATGTCCCCATTATTTCTGATAAGGTAAAAAGCCTTTCTCATGCTTGCAGTAGCTGCTGCTGTTATGAACATTAACGTACCTCCTTCTGTATATCAGGGGGAAAAATAGGATAAAAATAGCTTGATTGGAATTATCTTCTTATTAAGTGCAAAATATATACTGATAGCTTCATTTGCTTTCTCTTCACAGCCCAAAATCTTGTTTATCCTTTTTTGGGCTTTAAGCATATTGAGTAAAATAAATAAATAAAATGCTTGTATGATCCAGTTAATTTTGCTCATTCTTTCTTTTCTGAGTGGATGTCCTATATCTGGATATAATTGTTTGTGGTCTGTGGATGATGCAGTATGTCGATAAAGACTTTGGAACTGGTGTCTTGAAGATAAGCCCGGGACATGATCACAATGACTACCTACTTGCTCGGAAGCTTGGTCTTCCCATTCTTAATGTCATGAATAAAGATGGAACACTAAATGAAGTTGCTGGGTTATACAGGTATTTGTTGAGATTATGGTGTGATTATCGTGCATGACTTACTATTTATCCTACTTGTTTCTGTAATTTTACTATAACGATAGCGGTCTTGATCGATTTGAGGCACGAAAGAAGCTCTGGTCAGAACTTGAGGAGACAGGGCTAGCAGTAAAAAAGGAAGCTTATACTATGCGAGTTCCTAGATCACAACGTGGTGGAGAGGTGTGCAAAATATTAGATACGGCCATACAGGTTTGCTTGGAGATGCACCTTTTATCTTTTTTCTTCTAATGCAAAGTTGCTTCTATCAGATAATAGAGCCTCTAGTAAGCAAGCAGTGGTTTGTGACAATGGAGCCCTTGGCAGAGAAGGCTCTCCAAGCAGTGAAAAAGGGAGACTTAACCATCATGCCTGAAAGATTTGAGAAGGTATGTAACCTCGGTTACATTTTCCTGTGCTCGTCATTTGTATGTTAGACCTTATCTTGTCATTCTCAATTCCATGTATATATTAACTAATCCTTGTACTAGCTTTTGAAGCTATTGATTTTCTTGATGCTGCCTCATTGAGCTTTAAGCCTTCTGCATTTCTGAGCAGATCATATCATAGAGGCAACTGAAGCCTGATTTTTCTAAGACATTGCTCTCTAATTTATTTCAGTTGGGCTGTTTAAAATATAATTATTTGTTTGAAGTTGGAGTTGTATTCTTACTTGTGTATGTGGTGATTATAGATATATAACCACTGGCTATCGAATATCAAGGACTGGTGTATAAGCAGACAGCTATGGTGGGGGCATCGTATTCCAGTTTGGTACATTGTTGGTAAAAAATGTGAAGAGGACTACATAGTTGCTAGGAACGGTGAAGAAGCTCTTGAAAAAGCTCATGCGAAATATGGAAAGAACGTTGAAATATATCAGGACCCAGATGTTCTTGACACCTGGTTTTCAAGGTCTGTTGTCAAGCAAATGAATTGAATGTAATTGTCCATCTTATACCTTCTTTTCTCTGTGCAGTGCTGTTTCTTTTTCTCAAATTAAAGTTTACCTTGAACGAACTTAGATATTTACTTATAAATTACAATGGGTATGTCAATAAAGAATGATATAGTTTGAACAATTCCTACCACAATCTGGTGCCAAAGCAGCTGGCTATTGTTTTAAGCAAATGTATGCAGATTTTTTTATTGGTAGCATAATTTTTCTGTTGACCTTTTTTTTATCATGTACCACTACTTATTTTCTTAGGTACAATGAATTGTGTTTTGCTCGGGAGATTTTATTTTCTTAAATGCTTTATCAATTTAGATGCTAGATCACAAGTCAATTTGTGCTACAGAAGAAAATCTTTTTATAACTAGTTGCTTCTATGGCCTATATATATACGCTATATCTCTAGTTCATGGATTCAACTTAGACACTGAAAATTCTCTCTTTGTTGCCTCGTATTCTTGATCTCCCCCCTTAAATAAAAGGAGGGGCTCAAGTTTTCCTTGACATGTTTCTTGATTCTTCAATCTTTGGTTGTCCTGACTGTTGTTGATATGCCAATTAGCTAAATGGTCAAACTAAGCCTGTATGTTCTCTCTTAGTGCACTGTGGCCTTTCAGCACTCTTGGTTGGCCAGACGTATCAGCAGAGGATTTTAAGAAATTTTATCCCACATCAGTTCTTGAGACCGGGTACTTACCTCTCTGCTTGTGCTTTACTTCTTTTTCTTTTCTTTTCTTTCTTTTTTTTTTTTGTCAAGGGAATGCCTGTGCTTTACTTTTACTTTTTTTGCAGTTTTTACATAATAGAGTTGCTTCATTTGAACAGGCACGACATATTGTTCTTTTGGGTGGCAAGAATGGTAATGATGGGAATTGAATTCACGGGAACAGTTCCATTTTCAAATGTTTACCTTCACGGACTTATACGAGATTCTCAAGTGAGTAGAACGGGAGACACAAAATACTGCCTCAAGAGATGACGTGTCACTGATTTTGATTCTAATGTCTCTTTAATAATTGTAATCATCTGCTTTTAACATACCCTCTTAACTTTACTGTGGGTTCAGATATCCTTTTTGTGCTAAAAAAAAGCTTTTGCATTTATCTCTACTGCAAATCTGATGGAATTAATTTAGCACTTAACCAGTATTTATGTTGCAAACTTTTATCATTGTGCAATAACTCATGGAATTTTTTAACTACATAAGTTTAGTCTTAAGACATCTCTAACCATGCTGTCTATGAGAAGAACCTGTGTGAAGTCGGGTACTCATTTCATAATAATGAACTTATCAAAGATTAGGCCAAATCTGGACTACTTTCTATTCTTTACGTTCCTTCAGGAAGTATGTGAGATGATGTCTAGGTTTAGATAAGAAAGGCTGTACAGCCTGGACATGCTTTTTTTAATTGCTTCAATTGTGCATTGTTTAACTTTGTTCAACATTCATGTTCACATAATCCTGTCAAATTTGGTATCATTTCTGATGGTATTCATATTTTTTTAGGGTCGCAAAATGTCTAAAACACTCGGAAATGTTGTAGATCCACTTGATACGATTAAAGATTATGGCACTGATGCTCTAAGGTTCACTCTTTCTCTAGGAACTGCTGGCCAGGTTGGTTTTCTCAAGATATTCCCATCATATTAGCTAATGTCCGATTATAAATTATAAAAATGCTATGTTATGGTTGGAAGTTGGAACACCTGCACATCACTGCAGAATATGTTTAAAGTCCCAAAAATTGTTGTATGCTGTCTTATTAATTTTTATGTTTTTCATGTTGCAGGATCTCAATTTATCAACTGAAAGGTTGACTTCTAACAAAGCATTCACCAACAAACTGTGGAATGCTGGCAAGTTTCTGTTGCAGAATTTGCCTCCTCAAAGTGATTTATCATCTTGGAAAGCTATTCAGGACTATAAGGTTCTTTGATCTCTTAATTTCTGAACAGCAAACATTGCTCATTGATCTCGGCACATACTTCTACTTTGAGCAATAAATATATGAACAGCTCTGATATTTTAGGTTATAATTTGGTGCATCTCCATAAATAATGACTGTCTTCTACACATGCTCCAAGGGTGGGATGGGAATCCATTTTTACTAGAGATCCTTGTGATTTTATTCCTTAATGTGCTTCAGTGTTTATACTGAAAATGAAGTGTTCATCTTATTTGATGATCAAATTTGGATGCTAAATCTTTTCCTCTCATTTTGACTTGTGGATTTAGGTTATATATGTTTACCAGCTTATATTCTATGTTGGGTCTCTGCTCAATAACAACATTCTCTCTAGCATAGTCTTTATGATGAGTTCATTCACTTGATACTGCACCTAGTTGTATTATAACATATAAAACTCACTCACAGTATATGATGTCCTTCCTGAGTTACATCTGCTGTGGTAATTTTTCAGTTTGATGTGGAAGAGTCACTGGTCAAGCTACCTCTACCAGAATGCTGGGTGGTAAGATATAACCATATGCTAGCATTGTTATGATGTACCAGCATTCTTCACTTTTCTAATGAAATGAATTTTATGCAGGTGACAAAACTTCATATGCTAATAGATGCTGTCACCATGAGTTATGACAAATTTTTCTTTGGAGATGTTGCCAGGGAAATTTATGATTTTTTCTGGGCTGATTTTGCTGATTGGTATGTTAAACTGTTCTGGCTTGTACTTATTTTTGTTTTTAATTGCTCTTCTCAAGTAAATGGAACTGTTAATAGGCAATCATTGGGATTGGCTGCCTGAATCCATTTCTAACACCACTATATAAGGGGCCAACATTGAAAATCGGGTTCAGAACCTCATGTGATGTAATTGTTGAGCTCCTTTTCTCTATAAAGATCATAAATAGGACAAATAAAAGTGTGAATTCAGATAGATGCAGACCCATGTGTTCTAAAAGAAATAACTGACCCATTTAGATGGAACCGGCTCTGCGAGCAAAAATGCTTTGAGGCTCGGAAGTCTTGAGATGACATTTTCGTATTTCTGAACGGAGCTTGGCACTTAGTCAAGGTTTAGCAACAGTTGGAACATGCTTTCTTTCTGTAATAATTTGGTTTTCTTTGCTTGTGCTACTATTTCTTATGTTTCTATTTCATGCTTGTACTTCTGCACAGCAATTTTTTTCTCAGGACTCAAAATATGCACTACTTTTCTGTTGTTGCATGACAGGTTATAAACGATTAGAATAATCGGCCTCCTGGACAATGCTTTTGTCATTATTTCTGGTTTCATTCTATTCGCCAAAATCATCTTTACTCTTTTCTGGTTAGGTATATTGAAGCGAGTAAAGCCCGGCTCTATAATGGAGGTGACTCGGTTGCTTCTGTGGCACAAGCAGTTCTCTTGCATGTCTTTGAATGTATACTGAAATTACTTCACCCGTTTATGCCATTTGTAACTGAGGAGCTCTGGCAGGTAAAGTCTCCGGTTTCTATTAGCATGTCTCAATTTGCTTTCAGAGTTGTCCACAAAAATATATGGAGCTATTAGACAAAAAAATGCATGACCTCATCATAACATTAACTTTTGTTCCTGAGTTATCCCAAATAGTTTTTGTTTGTCAGAATTATAGATACATATGTCTCTTTTTCCAACCTCAGCCTTATGCTACAGTTATGCTAAAGGAAATGCATCTTCCCTATTTCATAAAGAGACCCAGTATCACAGGCCCTTAATTGAAGCTGTATTGCCAAAATATAACTACAAGGCTTTTCTGACAGCAGCTAGCTGTTACGTGAAAGCTGATAATAGTTCTGCTATTGTTCAACTAAATAACAGTGGATGTGCAAAGGCAAAACAACTCTCCTTTTTTTGCAACACCTGCATCATACTTAATGCCAGGGGCATTGATGTTACTATTTTAGCATCAAAGTTCTGAAGATGTATTGGTATTACATTTTCGTTTGTTGTGTGTGTATATATATATTTCAAGTACTATTATATCCTACCTTATGTGGATGTGATATAGTTAAGGGCGGATTAAGACAGAAAATAGTAGAATTCTTATAAACAGAGTGGTGGAAACTAAAACAGGAAAACAACTCAGAAGCTCTGAACTTCTGCCTACAGGCATCGCCTGCCCAAAGCCAAACGGATTCCTTAATTTCTATGATCTTTCAATGCCCTCTTTGACTCCTAACCCTACTCCTTAAATAACGATAAGAACTAGGGCTTTAGAAACAAAAGCCCAGCTCAGATATATTCTATGAATTTTTTCGGCTGTACACTGGCATCAATTCATAGCTTAATTGCTCTGTGTAGCATCTGGGGTGCACTGAGATAAGGAACATCAATAGTTTCAAATTGAAGTACTTAGGGAATACACTGCTGGTATATGGTTGGCTTCTTAATATCTCTATCCTCAATCAATTCTATTCACTTAGTCACCAGTTTGGTGATAACACTATAGATCATAGACTAGAGCTTCTTTGATTTCTGAATTGGCTAAGTGTCTCTTCCCATTAAAAGAAGTATTGATATTAAAAAGCTGTTTGATATATGCCAATGGACAAGTATCACCATCAAATAACTTTTTGGGCTGGACATCTGGATGGTCAACCCTATTCTCGCTGTTTCTCATTTAAAAATTGTATATATTTTGGATCGGAACCCTTCTATTTGCAATAGGACCCCTCTTTATATATATTTTCCAAACAGTCGTTACCCAACAGAAAAGAAGCTCTTATAGTGTCAGCTTGGCCATCAACTTCTCTTCCAAGGCAAGCTGAATCTGTGAAGAAATTTGAGAATTTACAGGCTTTGGTAAGTTTTGATCTTTCTTATTTGACTGGTCATTGCAACTGTTAAAATATTCTGAGGATCTAGATGATTGTTTTGCATTTGCTGTACAATCTCAGACGAGAGCAATTCGAAACGCACGGGCTGAGTACTCCGTTGAACCAGCAAAGCGTATATCTGCATCAATTGTTGCAAACTCAGATGTTATCCAGTATATCTCTGTAAGTTGGCCAATTCCTGAATTCTTTCTTCAGTCTATAGCACTGAATCAGTCGGATGGACAGCTTTCGTCTTTTGTCTTGCAATATTTTTATATTCTCACATTTTGTCATTTTGCGGTGTCACCCAAGTTATAAATTATTCCACTGCTAAACTGGTTGTTATTTTATCACTGAGTATCAAGTAGGAAAGATGAAGGGAATGTCCATCAAATGTTTGGTATCACACTGAATTTGTTATCATTAAATTATTGGCTTGTGCATAAGGAGCTAAAATGATGCTAAATTGCATTTCCACGCTTGCAACAAAACTGAAAAAGTTCCACGAAAACTGTAGCAGCTATATGCTCATTATGTTCTGTCTATATCGATATATGAATATTCTTCTTCAATTATTGATAGTAAAATGTCATCACTTCAATTGATTCGTGATGCAGAAAGAAAAGGAAGTTTTGGCTCTTCTCTCAAGACTAGATTTGCAGAATGTAAGCTTTACAGAATCTGCCCCAGGTAATGCTCTTTGCAATGAATAGAATCACTTCACCATCTTGTCTTACTTCTCCTTGTTTTCGCTTCTTAGAAATTCTTCAGTGTTACTTACTTTCGGCAATGTTTTATTATGAAATGATTTCCAGGAGATGCCAGTCAATCAGTCCATCTTGTTGCCAGTGAAGGTTTAGAAGCTTACCTTCCACTTGCTGACATGGTAGATATCTCTGCTGAGATGCTGCGTCTGGAAAAGCGGGTAGCTAAAATGCAAACCGAATATGATGGACTCATTGCTCGCCTAAGTTCTCCAAGTGTAAGTTGTAGAAGATAATCACGTCGGTTTTTTCTCTCAAATCAACAACAGAATCAATTAACAAAAAATGAGATTATCACTCTAGACACCAACATAAAAGTCATCAAGAATCACATTTTGAGGACTTTGTGGTGAATTTTTACTCCATCCTTTTCTACTTCGCCAAAAGCATACCTATTTACTCGAACATTTTACCTATAATTAACTCCCATTTCTTTCTTATTAGTTGTTTTAGTTTGAAAATGGTAATAGTTATCTGTCTATTGAATGCTGTGAGATACTTGCATTTGGTCACTCCACAATCCAATGATTTCTGCTTTTGTACAGTTCGTTGAGAAAGCTCCTGAGGATATTGTTCGTGGGGTTCGAGAAAAAGCAGCAGAAGCAGAAGAGAAACTAACTCTAACTAGAAATCGACTGGCCTTTCTCCAGTCCACAGTTCTCGTGTCAAATCAAGCTCAATGAAGTCATTGACATCTAAGAGAGAAAACAGGTACAGCTCTGCAGATATCTCTGTCCGATAGTTTCAATCCGTAGTTAACTCGTCTTGTGCCATCAAAGTGAGTTACTCTTCTGATAAAAGATGAGATGATCTAATTTTCGGGCAAAAGATCAACCTTATTGTCGTCGGGTCAAAAAATTGATCGATTCCTAGTGCAGGGATCTCTCAAACACCACCAAAATTGTTGGTGATCGACCAAGGCCTTGCCTTGAGATAGATATATGAAATGGGAACATTGATGTACAGCGTTTTTGGTGATTCACAATCTGAAAAATATTCATTTTGTTGAGTAGATTTTGTTTGCAAAGCATGAAATGTGTAGGAAATGTGAATGCGAAGTGAAGAAATAGCTTGCATGCCCCTCCTGAATACTAGGTTGCTTTATCCTTCAATTGTTGGGAAAAACATGTTTCTGTTGTGTCATTTATGTGATATTTTAGTAATGTAATATTTTAGTGGAGTTATTTGAGAAAGAAAAATGTAAAGTAGTTGCATTTACAAAGTTGAAAAATTAAATTTGAAAGATATGTTATGTATCAATTCGGTATCTGAAAAATGAAAACTGTCTAGGTATCCAAAATCATATAATTTGACTCTTTATTATTTTTATATTAATTTTCAATGAAATTCATTTATTAAAAATTTTAAAATAAAATAAATAAGAATGAAAATTAATGCACTTTGAGGTTTTGAATGGATAGTTTTCATCTTTTAAGACTTGGATTAATTGATAATTTATTTTCTGGTCAAATTCTCTAATCTTTTAAGAGATGGAAAACAGGGGAAAGACATTACTCGTACTAACGACTCTTTCTATTTTTTTTCTTTCTAAATTATTGTTTGCAAAGAACATCGTACGTAGTAAGTTTCATTTCATATTTCAACTTTGGAGATGTGTGCAAAGGACTGTGAATTATTGAGTGTATTTTAATTTATCCAGATACAGACCACTTAATCGTCTGTAATTTTTTTGTTTTTGTTTTTTAAGGGGTTGGTTCTAAATGAGATATATAAGTATATAACCTCTCGTTAGGTTGTTTGTGGACCATAACTTAGAAACGAGATTTACTCAAAACGCACTATCGACTTGTCGAGTAATAACTGTTAGTTCCCTCATTATCCTAAAAAAAATAGTTTAGCTGAAATTATAGAGTAACTAATTTAGAGATTTTACAATGGTCCAACGTGACCATCTGCAGAAACAACAAAATATATTTCCAAATCTTTATCTATTTAATAATAAAATTATTGCTAAAAATAAATTTTCGGCCTAAATTTATCTCTAATTTTAAAAAGTAATTTTTTGTTATTAAATTCAATCCGGTGAATAATATTTTATCATTAATTATGAATCACTTTATCAAAAGCGTCTCGAGATTTCTTTAAAAATTGCATATTGTAGCAATCGGTGTATTTCTTCATAACTACAATCAAATTTGAATTTTAAAATTAGATTTAAATCATTATTTTTATTTTACATTTTTTTTGTTGAGTTTAATCTCAATAACCACTAATGGCAAATGTATGTTATAAGTACCCAAAAAATAAATAATACGAAAAATTTTATAGAATTCACAATCAATTTTGTTTTGTTATAAAAATATTGTTTTTTTATAATTATATAAAATTATAATTATTCCCAAAGGAAGGAAAATTCTATGTTACATGCACACATAGAGTGTCTCTCTCACGTATAATAAAAAAAATAAGTGAATCCATTATTTAAAAATTATTATTTTCTGTAAGAGGAGTACGCATAATAGAATTTTCCTGGGAGACGCTCTAGTTATTTTATCAAGCACAAGTTTCCAGTAATTTTTCCAAAAATAAACAGAGATAGATATACATTTCGCAACTATCTTTCCCATTTAAAAAGTAAACCACTTACAAATGCATTGCTGCAGTAACAATCAATTCTCACTGTACAAAAATGATGTGGGTGTGCTATGTTACTCTTGAATATACACAAATTGATGAATTACAACACATGACCTTGAATGAACTTGATGATTCTGACTACAGAAAAATACACACAACATTCAAAATTTGTGTACAATCTGACCTCTCTAGTCTCTCTACCTTCGATCCCTGCCATTCTCCAAAACCGCTCGTCTGCGGCTGAACCCGAAATCCCAACCAATGGACGACGGGTACAACGCGTTCATGAAGCTCCGAGCAGGAGCCCGCTGGGGCTCCTCCTTGTCATTCCTACTCCTCAAAGTCGCACTTTTTGATGCGGTGCTTCGTAGAGATCGTGAAGACCTCCGATCAAAGATTGAGGCAAACGAAGTATCAGCTGCACTGAACGATACGGGGCCATTTCGAGATGCATCAAGAGGATGGCCTACTGCTGCATCCTGATGAGGTGGTGGGAATTTGTCACTCTTGCTTTTGGCTTTAGCATCCGACATCATTCTCAGCCTCTGCAGAAATATGTCAATGAATTGAATTTACAGCTATCGTCGGAGCAAATATGTAAATCTGTAATGAGATCGACTGAGTCAGCATTAAGAAAGAAAGAAAATTGTTTTGACATACATCTAAGTTCGGTTGCAGCTCTGCATTGGCTTCTGGAACTGGAACTGCACGGCTGACTTTGTCCCGTGCTCTAGTTCGTTTATTGCCATCTATGACATTAGGTTTTGCCACTAAACCTCGTTGCCTACACATGTATAATGCAGGTGTACGATTAGAACTTCGTAAACAGTGGCTTTAGAAAGTGAAGAAAGCAAAAGGTACCTTCTAGCTTCTTCATCTCTCAACTTTATATCCATTTCCTTGCTTGGAGGAAATGTGGGCAGGCTCGACGGCTCACATGCATATGGTTCGGTGGTGAAAAACTGGTAACAGACGAAATATCAATTATGACTAAAGCTCACAAAATCACACTGAACAGGCAAATTTTCAAATGATAAGAAAACACAAACTAGTGCAAAAACTTCCTCCAACATTACTGCATAGAGAAATAAGGAGAGGAGCAAAGATATTTGAAGCAAATATAATAAGTGATTTTGTTCAGATTCTAAGATATTATTAATATTGGTATCATTGGGCTAGAAGCATGTGATTCTGATGCCAATTTCATATTTCCTTAAGTTGATTGAAAGGAGTACCTTAATTAACATTTAAGAAGTTAAAGTTTGCTTTTAAAAAACAAAACAAATTAAAAATACGCTGTTTCTCAAGCTTCGAGTTACAGATCTGTTTTGCCTTAGCAGGTAACTCATGAGAAGAAAATGTGTTGTGCCGATTCTCAGTTGGCATTAAATTTTCAAGCGTGGAAAGCATGCTATGAATATAGCAGATGCTGAAAGATATGCAACGTGAAACGTCACATTTCATCTTTGGGCTTCACAGTGCTCGTCAGATAATGTAATCATGTGCTCAAGCATTGCATTATTTAACACAAACATGTAGACTCAAAGAAAACCATTTACCATACTGGGGGGGACGGGGTGGGAGGTGAAAGTTACTTACTTCACTATTTAATGCTTCAGTAGCAGTGCCTCGTGCATCAGGATCAATTGCAAGAAGAGTTTCTATCAGAGCGAGAGCAGATGGTGGATAATCCTTACAGGACTCTGCTACGCAACGCCTATAAGGTTGTTGAGGTTTATAAAGAGTTGCATTCGGTAATCTAGATTTCTTCCAGTATTCCTCAGGTGGAGAACCACATAGTTTAAATATCTTGTGCAGTTGTTCAACCTAATGAACAAACAAAATTGCCAAACTCAGTGTCATAAAATAGAAACATCTATGTAACAGCTCAACTGAAAAAAAATCACACTACTGAAGAAGTGAACAGACACACTACAAATGCATGGATTTAGAGGTTTAGTCTGGAACTTCTTGTAGCATATAAAAGTCAATTGAAGCAAACAGCAATAGCCTTACTATGTCTAAAAGTTCATGTGTGCAAAGTTTAGTTTCACAAAAGAATGAATGATGGTTTTATGTAGCAAGCCTAACATATTTCCGTTGAGCTGATTGGAACAACTCAGTTAAATTAAAGATAGTATCTGACATAAATTTTGTTAATATGATTTGACATTTAACTATAGGAATTTTGGTAAGACTAGGATATTTTTGGATAAGATGTTGGAGGTTTATTTGAGATGCAGATCAGATTGACAAAAGGAATAAGTATAGCATCGAAAGACACTTAGCCATGAGCAACTAAAACCCAAGCAAAAGTACCTCTGTACGTCCCCGCAATATAGGCTTCCCAGCAAATAATTCAGCTAGAATACATCCAGCGCTCCACAGATCAACACCAACACCATAATGAGTGGCCCCGAGCAGAAGTTCAGGAGGACGATACCAAAGGGTCACAACACGACTTGTCATTGGTCTTTTGGATTCTGGATTGAAGAAAGAAGCTAGTCCAAAATCAGCTATTCTTAAGATTCCGTTATTGTCAATAAGCAAATTAGAGCACTTAATATCACGATGTAGGACACCATTCTTGTGGCAGTGCTCTAGACCAGAAAGTAATTGTTTCATATAGCATTTCACCTGCACTGGAAACGTAAGTGATCAGTAATCATTTATCTGTGTGGTCAATGCAAGATAAGGTGGTTGAGAAATTGAGGCAAAGAAGAAAAAGGATAACAAGACCAGACGATGATACTGTTTGTCTATAATTTAGCCAGCTGTCTGCAAGAAGGAAATTGATATTGATTCTGCCACATTTAAGATGTTGAGAAAACAGCATAACATAAAGAATGTGGAACAGCAGACCTGGGCTTTCAAAATCCCACTTCATATATTGTAAATTTAGAATTATAGTTTGGACTCAAGCAAGTAAAAAAATATAGCAGTATGAAGGGTCAACTACTATTTTGATGAGTGTTCTTCTTTGAATGAACTAGGTGTCACATATATATTTGAGAGTTCAACATGCCCTTTAGTGCATATATTTTGGTAACTAAAAGAAAATAATCCATGTTCAGTGTAGCTCGTTGCTTCAGACATCATAGGAGTATGGGTAATGGAAAATTTACAGATAACATTTTAGCAGATAAAATCAAAGGTCCAATCTTGGATGTGGCCTAGTTATCAACAGTTTGCAGGTGATTGTACAACTAAACTGCGGAAACTAGCATATTTCTTTTGAGAAAGTGCTTATTAAGAACCTTCGTCATGGGTGAATTACTCTCACATAAACGAATTGAAAGTTGAAACTTCTATCCTAACAATGCCTGCTCTAGACCCAATTTAAAATTTTCTCATACAGATTAAAAGAAAATGAATCAATGAGTGGTAGAGTAGGTACTTATCTTGTTTTCCCTTGTAGAAAGGAAAATTGCAGGTTATTAAATGTAATAAGATGTTATAAGCACAATTGCCCCACCCCCATGATCTAGAAAACACTTGAAAAACAAGCAGTATACTTCAAGAAAAGGAAATGACAACTTTTAAATTGAACAAGAAAATTCAATCATGTTGTTTAAGCAATGTTATTTCCCTCTGGACACTCATAACCACTAAAAAGAGCTGTGCAATACCAAACCTGCAGGGCTTGGGACCAGTGATCAAGAAAGGTTTTATCAGTAGCATCCAAAAAGCACATGATTCAAATAGACAAGACAAATATGGCCATAAAATCCAATCACCCCAGTTAGATAACAACCAGAAGTAAAGATCATCTGTTAAAGAAATTGTGCATCATATGGGACTCGAAAAGTCCAAAAACATGAGAGCTGCCCATATAGGTCCCCTTCATAGAAACTTTCGCAATCTCCTCGTCTTCAATAAAAACAAGATATAATGTTCCAAAATGCCAACCAGACAATGTATGATCCACAAAGATGCATATCCACTAGAACTGTTAAAAAAGCATGCCAAGGTAGCCAATCGTGCAAACATTGTACTCGGATTAAATACATATAACACAATGAAAGTTACAGCAACTCGAAAAAGGGATTCTTCTTTTCCACAAAACTAACTTACCTGGGGCTCTGTGAACCTGACATTTTGGAATGCAGTAAGACCAGCAAGATCATGCTCCATATACTCGAAAATAAGGTAAAGACTGCTCGACATCCTGGAAATCACCAGACCTTCGAGCTTGATTACATTGGGATGATTCAATTTTCTTAACACGAGTATCTCCCGGGCCATGAACCTCACAGTTTCGGGCTCTAAGTTATCGAATCTAACTTTCTTCAAGGCCACAATCTTCCCTGTGATCAAGTCCTTAGCCTTATACACATTGCTATAAGTCCCTTGCCCTATCTGCACAATTTTACCAAACTCTTTGATTGATAATGAAAACCAATACTACATTACAAGCAAAATGCAACCCCCTTTAAACATAACCAATTAATACAAGCGCGTGTGTGTGTAAGTGTGATTTTTTTCCTCTGTATTGCCCATAACCAGCTCCACTTGTGCATCAAATTGTTGTATCTTGGCAGAGAATTTGAGTATTCTATGCTTTGCATTACACCCCCACACATTTTCTAATGAAAATACAGAACACATGCATTAAACCATTGTACCTTCCAAATCCACGCCTTTCATCTATATAGAAAACGTATGAACGTAACTTCAAGAAACGACGGCAGTTACTTTACCTTATCAATCTTCTCGAAGGTGCTAGCGCGGCGAGGCTTCCAATCCTTAATAGCGTGGCCAGCGACGTCGTTCAGCCACGACGGCCACCCCTCGTCGCCGGTGGAGACCCCCCTCTTCAGCCGAAACTCCACCGCGGGCGCTGCCGCCGTCACCGTCGCCGGGACCACTTCGATCTTCTTCTCCTTTCCTCTGTCCACCCCGCCGTTCTCCGCCGTGCCGGCGGTGGTTTCCGAATTCCGGCGCTCATCACTCCTTTTCCTCCGGCGATCTTCTCTTTTTCTAGAAGCTCCTTTTGCAAGAACACACCCCATAACAAGAGTTCTTTCAGCTGAATTATCGAAATTCTCTGTTGCCCATTTCACCAGAAGTTGCAGAGAGACTGAAAAAAATTCCAGGTACAAAAAAAAAGGAATCTTTGTTGTTGTCGATGAACTAGAACTAGTTACAAAAACTATTCCGCATTTATTGCTCTCTCTCACGAGCTAGAGAGAGAGAGAGAGAGAGGTTTTTCAGCGATTGATTTGATTTAATTAAAAAACAAAAAACAAAAAACTAGAAAAGAGTAGTCAATTTGGTTGAGTAAGAAAAACCAGAAACAATTAATAAAGAAGTAGAGAAGAAGCCAATTGTATGATGACTGTCTGCAACTCTGCATTTAATGCGCTGTAGCTGTGGGGGTAATATTGTCTCACTTTCTTTCTTCTTCAATTCTACTATTTTTTCAGCTCAATAAATTCACTCTCTCACTCCATCTATATTTGTATTTGTATATATGCAGTAGTTAGTTACATGTATATTTTATGTGTGTGTGTGTGTGTGAGAGAGAGAGAGAGAGAGATTATCAAGTGTGAATTGCAGAGTTGGAAGAGTCTATCATGGCATGATTCTGGAAAAGGAAACTCAGATTTTTTATTATTATTATTATATTATATTATATTTAAATTGAAAAAGGAAACTCAGTTAAAAAGAAACGAATTTTCCCCCTTTCTACTGTTGAATTCATAAAGTGGAAATTCTGTGTGACGTAAATACACACACATACATATATGCATGTATACTTGCATGTGCACAAATTGCACATCAGACGAAAAAAATGAATTGTCCACGTGTTGACTAAGTCAATGCTTTAGATCAAAAAAAATTGTTAAAATCAGTAGTAATCATAATATTAAAAAATATCACTCAAAACTATAAAATCTAATAGTATATCATTTGTTAAAAGGGGTAAAAGTGGACTTGATTTTATCTAAATTGACAGTACAGGGACCTCATTTTAACTAAATTGATAGTACAGGGACTTCATTTTAACCAAATGAAGTAGAGGGATCCAAATCGGGAAAATTTAAAAGTACAGGGACCAAAAACAGGGTTTTGCCAAAAAAAATGATCAAATTTAAATAAACAATAATATTAAAAAGTATCATTCAAAAATAAAAATAAAAAGTATCATCTATATTCTTAAAAAAATCACTAATTTTTAACGATTTTTTTGATCAACACGTTAAACTTCTAATATGCACCTAGTGCGTAGGAGAATTAGCGTATATATTGTAGAATACCTAGTATTTTAGATTCTAATGAAATATTACTTAAAAATATTCGATTATTTGTATTTACCAGAAAATCGATTACTACCCACTAAGACTACATCGATAATTATGAAAAACTTCATATTTTATTAAATGATATTATAAAAATACCAATGTTTTGCGCTAATATCATCTCAATTAGTGCAGTTTGTATTTCTCACACGCTTTATGAATTATTAGCCAATTTACAAAGGGCTCATTATATTTAATATTCAACACTCGCAACTTTTCACCATAACATTCCAATATATACTTAATTCCAATTTTTCATAATTTCACTTTATGTTAAATTTTTTATCGACCGAAAACTTACTCGGTCGTCAAAAGTCATTTTGCATTACTCGTGTCAAATTTCAACAGTTGAGTCAATTTTTAATTGACGAAGGTAGAGTTGCGAAGAAAATGAAATCTGCGGTTGTATTACTATTATAGATAAGTTGATATATTATTATGAGAATTTATAAATATTGAAATATTAAGTATAATTTTACATTTACAAAAAAAAATTGAAAAAAAATAAAAAGCACCTGTGAATTTTAGTTATGATTGTTCTTGGGTAAAAAAACATACTCGAGTCCCTATATTATTATGATTTTATGATTTGGGTCCTTGTATTTTAGTTGGATAAAATAAAGTTTCCATACTTATATTTTTTGTTAAAACAAGGTCCATGCATAACAAAATCGTCACTTTATAATTATAGATATCACTTTTTGCAACTATAAATATGACATTTGTAACTATAAATATTACCTAACAATATATATTCACATAGTGAATTAACAATTTAACAATGCAATTAACGATGCAGGAATTTTAATTGAACAAAAATGTAAATACAAGGACTTGATTTTACCCAAATAAAATATATCGACCCCATTCAGAATATCTTAGTATTATAGGACCCAAGTATGTTTTTTTTCTTTGTTTTTATTGTCACAAAATAAATAAATAAATCAAATGGAACTACCAAAAAAATCTAACCAACTGATCCACGAACTCAGCATGAAGAAAAATCTTATTTAAATTACGTCAAAGAAAATAAACAACAGCTACTAAATTATTGTGAACTACATGGAAATTAGACTAATTTAAAATTAGGATTTTAACAATATGAAATGTTTTTTTATTTGATTTGAAAACTCTATTTTTTTTAGATTCGATTTCAATAATTCATATAGAAATTTAAAGGACCTTGCTGAAAAATTTCATTGCCGCATTTAATGTTGAGATGTACTTAGCAATTCCATATTAAATATTATCTAAATTTTAATTTATGTCCAATATAAGCAAATATAGTGGAGAAAATCATAAGAAAAAAAATATACAAATTTTGGTTATGGATATATATTCAAGACTATATATACATATATAGAACTATTTTCCAATCTGTTCTTATTTGAATATATATATTTAACGAAACCAAATTATATATATATATATATATATATATATATAGGGAAATGATCAAATGAGAACCCTTCTCCACGTGGGAACTAGGAACCAATTATAGCCCTTTTTGACTCAATCTGGACGGTCCAGATTAAATCATATTTAAGTGGATGAGCGAGTGGCATTCCTATAATTTTCGGCAACTTTCTGGACGGAGGGGTAATATAGTAATTTAATAATTCTTCCCTTTTATTCTGAGGCTAAAATGAGAATCGCATGAGGCTAAAATGAGAATCACATAATGCTAAAATTATCGAAGTAGGAGGCTAAAATTGATGTGACATTTTCCACTAGGGTTCACCGTTCCCAATTAGGGTTTATTAAGTTCCCGATCCCAACTAGTAATTATGAGATTCCCATTAGGGTTCACTGTCCTGGGTGTATTGCATTTCATTCCAATAAAATCATCGTTCCATTTTTGTTTATCAACACATGCTAAAATGAGAAATGCATGAGGCTAAAATGTGCGAAGTCGGATGCTAAAATTGAATCTGGGCAATTTCTGAGTTCAGTTCCGATTTTACTCTTAATGAGACGCGCGAATTGAAGATTTTCGCGATAATTATAAAAATGCCACTGAAAATCTGGATGGATCTGGAGCGTCGATTTTGCAGGATGGACGGATGGGATCGGTTCCCGATTCTCACCTAGCGACCGATTCTCACCAGATCTCATCCCTATATATATATATATATATAACAAATAATATTCGGGTTGGTAAAGTTTGAACCCTTGAATATAACTTTGGATATTTCATTTAACATATTTTGACTCTTCCTAATTAATAATTAATTATAGGCAGAAAGTCGCACGATCAAATAATGGAGCAACAAAAATTAAAACATGATATTCAAACGATGGCATAATGACGGTACTACGATCGATGACATATATCAATCATTTTACATATCTGTGATTAGAATAATTAATTGTCCTTTTAATTATTTTTAATTTGAAAATTTTATATTCACTATTTTTTTCACAATAAATTGCCACTCTAACAAATTATGTGACTCGTGCACA
Organism: Perilla frutescens; assembly: GCA_026008535.1. Taxonomy (NCBI): domain Eukaryota; kingdom Viridiplantae; phylum Streptophyta; class Magnoliopsida; order Lamiales; family Lamiaceae; genus Perilla; species Perilla frutescens. The sequence continues at coordinate 72,289,479 of BRKX01000001.1, forward strand.
TTATCATATAACTCGACTACTTACTCGAGTATATTTCAAATTAGTGTCAGTTACACTTCGGTACTCAATATTTGTTTGTCTTTTTGTTTTTTTTTTACTTTTGTTCAAAAGTTTTAAAAGTTGCACTTTAATATCTAGTATTTGATAAATTAACACTTATAGTACTGGTGCAATTTTTGGTGTCCATAATCTTGACATGGAAGACCGAAAAATTTACATGAATTTTTGTCCGATTTAATAAAATAACGTTGAATTGTTAATGCACGTTTGACGAGCATTCCATGTCGAGATGTGAGATATCGAAAAGTTATATTAATGTTATATATAAGTGTTAATTTATCAAAAATTGAGTATTAAAGTATAATTTCTTAAACTTCGAAATCAAAGTAAAATCAGGGAAACATTACATAGTGAAGTGCAATTAACCCTTCAAATTATTATTATTATTATCATCAAAATGTGTAGTCTTATCAAAAATTATATATATATATATATATATATATATATATGATCATAGATATGACTTTATATCACACGGGTGCTATATATAATTATATGATTCACTCACAAAATTACTATTTGAAAAAAGTCTCGATCTATAATTAGCATTGTCTGAAGTAATATGTCATAACTAATCAAACAATCACAGCGGCCATCATAATAATTATGTTTGTTTACAATCCACTTCAATTTTTCTGCATAATTTTTTATGGTATACTATGACTAAAAGTTTAAAAATAATAATTACAATTTTGAAATGTTTATTCCTTGTACCACGTATCCTAACTTTCTAGTGCCAGTCACATTTATCAATTTAATTTGTAAGTGAAAGTGTAAGTATTTCGTACAGTTTATCTTAATATATATATATATGTGTGTGTGTGTGTGTGTGTGGTTGACGTCGTGAATTGTTTGCTTTCATAGTAATTACGCCATTCCCTATCCAAAATTCTAACGTGCAATGTTCTACCCTAAAAATAGATATAATAGTAATAAACAAATCCATAGTTTTTTTTTAATAATAACCAATTCTTTAAAATTATCAATTTAGTCATAATTTTGTCGAATGAGTGAGATCACGCCTAAATATATAATTTTTTGACCCAAACTAGATGACGTGTCAAACTCACGGATTTGACTCAATTATCAAAATAATCGAGTTAAATCCACGTAATTTCCACGTCATCAAAATTTGACCGAAAGTGTGACCAGGACTAATATCCAAAATATTATGAAAGATTTGCCTTTTTTTTTCTTCTTCTTTTTTTTCTATTAGCTTTCTAAAATACGGATTTATATAACTCTATTTCAAAATTATTTGGTCCATCTTAAGTATGCTTAATATAGATTTTTGAATAATGTTACTCTATACATAAAATATCACTATTCAAAACTCTATACTTTACTAGTTACTACGGTTGAAAAATTTATCTACTCTATCACTTTGGTGGATTTATATTACGTGGGTTGGTAATTTCAACCAATAAATTAAATTAAGATCAGTGTAATTCTTTTGGATTTTCAAAGAACATATCATATATCAATATGATATGCTAAAAAAATTTGTACGAAATTGTCACGAGTCAAAATTTATAAGACGAAACAAGATTAAGTGGTGCATTTATAATTCATTAGTATTTAATTTTGTTTATAATCGAATCTTTATCTTTTTTACGAATTATGACACGTAAGATAGTCTCTCAAGACTCCATCAATATGAATATATTTTCCTCACATATAATAAATCCACGACCGTTCTTATATTTATTTATTTATTTATTTATTATTTTGACATAAGCAACATCAATTAGAACAATTCGACCATCATGATAGCTTTTTCTCTTGCAAATGCTAATCTTGGCGTAGATGATTCAGATTGTTTGCAAATATATTTAATTCAAAAGTATATATCGCATTAATATCTCTCAGTTTAGATCTTGTTCAATGATCGCCCCTAATTAAATTGTTATATAATTTTTAATTTTATTTTTTCATAATTTTTTTCTCTCAATTATATTAATTACAGTGGATACCTCGAGCCAATGTTCGAATTCTCTATTATACATTTCGTGTTGCACTATTAAATTACAAGTTTAATAATAATTATTGTAAATATAAAAAATAAAATTAAAATTAATTATAATATAGTCAACCCTAGTAAACATTTATCACAAAAAAATTGAATTAAAAAATTATAAATTCTAACTATGCAATATAATACTCCCTCAGTCCCAATAAAGATAGGCCGATTTAGGTTTTCACAAGCATTAGGAAAAAGATTGAGAAAGACAATTAATCAAAAAAAATTCCCAATATGCTCTTATTTATTTATTTGACAATGAACTAATGCTCAATGCAATCATATTAAATAGGAGTATATATTAGTAAATTAACTATATATATATATATATAAACCATCATATATACTGGGACATCCAAAATATAAAAATAAGCTTATATGAATGGAACGGGAGGAGTAACTAATTCTTAATTAAAAATTGATAATTAAAAAACTACAAAATAATTATATACCATAATTGGGTGGGGCGAACCCTAAAAATAATCATAAAATTAAACTAAAATATAATAAATAAAGATTGACGAAAAAAATAGAAAAAAAATCATAAATTTGATCATGGAACACGGACTGAAACACCAAATCTGGAATAGATTATCTGAAGAATCCCCTGTTGTATCTTTAAAAGAAAACACAAAATGAGTCCCGGTGGGGATGGCCTAGTGGTGGAATGAGGCTACTTGAAAATCAAAGGTCACGGGTTCAAATCTACTCAATACCACATGTCGGGTGTGTGAGTAAAAAAAAAAACAAACAAAATGAAGGAATCTAGCAATACTAATTACACTGTGTTAGTGGTCCAAGTTTAGCACGTGGTAATGAGCACATAGCTCTAATCACTGCATTTTGGGATCTTATAAAATCAAAAGATATCCTAATCACTCCAACTAACCATCATCAACTTTTAACTATATATATACCATTAACTTATTAAATTAAATGAGGGATGACATACGTTTTTATTTAGGTAAATTGGATTTTTATGAGGATGTTATTAAATATAATAATTTTTTTTAATACGAGTATCTTTCTAACTTTCTTGAATGTGGAAAGATTATTCTAGAAGGGAATTGTAGAGAATTTAAATGTTTTGAATTAATAAGGGAACACCTAAGTTTCTTCGGAATTTATGCTTTAATAAATAATTGAATTAATATGTATGTGGAAGAAGTCAAGTTTTGAGAGCTCCTTTATTATAATTGAAGTGACATTTCAGGTCCACAGGTAGGGATCTAGTCTAGTAGTAATATGTGACGGCTCAAATTATAAATTGACACTTATTTTTATTTTTGTTTTGACTAAATCATTATTTATATTATATTCTTAACTATTTTGATTTTCTTAAATTTATTTGAAATTAATATTTTTATTAATCAAATACTTAAACTATCAAAAACTAATCAAATCTATCACCGGATACGTTTTTGGACCAAAATCGGGTTTAAAAAAGAATTTTAAAAAAAATAGAATAAAGATATTATGTGTGTCATAGATATGATCGATTTGACTACAACACAAGAAGATGATTGTCCAAGTATTCAATCGAAAGATTATGTAATTTTTTGCATAGAAATGGATCGGTGATACATTTGATTAGTTTTTTTAATAGTTTAGATATTTAATTGAGAAAAGTGATAGTTTGAGATAGATTTGAGAAAATGAAAATAGTTTGGGATATAAATGATGGTTTAGCCTTTTGTTTTATTAGATAAATATATGAATTAGCTTTTGTTTAAAGGGTTAATCACTTATAAATTCGTCAGTCTTTGTTTAATTTCAATTAATTAGAACCAATGTTAGTTTTGGATTTAATACTTTATTTTATTCATCAACTTTTAAAAAAAGTATTAATTGCAAATACTATGTGGAAGCCTAGATCATTTATATAGTTGCTGCATGATAAATTTGATATTCTGCATATTCCCATCAACTTAGATGATTTTATGTTGTTTTTTTTACTATCAATATTTGAAAATTGTATGCGTGTGTATTTTTTGTTAATTGCACTCCCTAACTTAAATTTTCATTGACATTTAAAAAAAGTGTTGACTTTGAGAAGCGATACAGATTTAGAATGTCAGTCAAAATCCGACATTTATAAATGTGACAATTTTAATAGGAGGCATGGGAAGAAAAAGATTTCCTCATCATTTTCTAATTTCCTTAACTTCGCACGGTATACCAATGAAACAAGTCACTCTTCAATCGTCTAACATCCTAAATTTGTTATATTTTCCAAACTTCATATACTAGTATCTAATTACTTCAAGTTTGTGATATTTTTAAAATTCGCCAAATCTCATGTGCATCTTGATGTATGGGTCGGCTCATCAGACGACCCGCTTCCGACCCCCTCCCAAAAAAAGTCGGGTTTATTTTGTGGTTTTTGGGGGTGTTATTAGGGGTTCATTTTGTGTTTTTAGGAGTTTTTTTTGGGTTTATTTTGTGTTTTTTAGGGTTTTGGGGGGGGGGGTATTTTTAGGGGTTTATTTTGTGTTTTTTTAGGTTTTTTGGGAGGGTTTTTAGGGGTTTATTTTGTGTTTTTTATGATTTCTTTGGGGGGATTTTTAGGGGTTCATTTTGCGTTTTTCAAGGAGTTTTTTAGGGTTTATGTTTTTTCCCAATCATTATTTATATTTATTTTGAAAAATTAAATTCATTGTCGAGCGCAATGCACGAGCTCACGCGTTAGCGTCGGACGAGTGCATTGCGCGAGTCGGCAAATTAAAAAAAAATCATTTACTTTAATATGAGGAAAACACAAAAAAAAGAAAGAAAAGTAGAAAAAAAAGGAAAAGACAAAAAAAAAAAAACAAACAAACAGGCGGGGCGCGTGACGCACATGCACCCGCGCGTGGCGCCACGCGCCTGTCTGTTGGCGTCGCATGGGGGGCTCCTGTACAGGAGACCTCCTCTTTAAAATTTCACTAAATATTTATGGTATAAAGTGTAATTAACATTTTTTTAGCAAAAGAAGAATAAGAAAGTATGAAAGTAGAAGAATGAAAAACTTGGATCCAACAATATTACAATGAGTCGTGTAACTAAAAGTATTAGTCCTTTCCTCCCAAAAAAAAATATTAATTAATTCTTATGAACATGACTAAACCAATAAGTTCTTAATCAAAAGTAACTTTTTTTTTAGAAGCTAATCAAAAGTAACTAGAAATTGAATGGAAAAAGAAAAAGAAGCCAAACCGCGTGTGAAGTTTGCATAATGAAACATTCATTTTCTGATGCACGAATTAGAAAATTACGATTTAAAAAAAAATGAAGAAAGTTGTCAAAGTAATAATTAGAAAATTACAATTTAAAAAAAATGAAGAAAGTTGTCAAAGTAATAATTAGAAAATTACAATTTAAAAAAAATGAAGAAAGTTGTCAAAGTAATCGTGTTTGTTTGAAAGAAAAGGCGCGTTGAAATTCAAAGTTGACAACAGTTGATAAATGTGGGCACGTGTGAAACTTTGGACTCCAAAATTCAACCCTACGACTCCTACTTCCACTTTATTTTTTTTTTTCGAAATTTGTTAGGTAGAATGAATCGTGGTGGTTGCTCCAACAATTTTTATCAATTATTATTGTTTTATTATAAAAAGTTTACATCGGATGCTACGATGGGTTAAAATTTATCAGATAGTATTTAAATTCAGATCCATTTTACATTTCACACAATATATGAATGTATGGATCGGATCAAAATCTGAATACCCTAGTAAGGGAATTATTCTGATGAATTTTGACATGTTATACAATCTGACAAGAGACTACCCGTCGTCTTATATATTTTTTACAATTATTTAGATTATTTTTTTAAATATAATCACTCAAATGCATCATTCATTTTAAAGTTTGTGGATGCTCGTCATCACTTATTTTTAGTCTCAACATTAGCTAAATGTGTAGGATATGATATATATATATATATATATATATATATATATATATATATATATATATATTACATGAAAAATTTAGCCGAATCAGACTCGTTCAAACCTTATTTCGGTTGTGGTTCTTCTCAACCCTAATTTAGATTAACGATAAATGATGTGATTTTCTCGTAATAAAGAAGAGTAATACATATATAACTTGAGAAACATTATCAATATAGCCTTTTAGGTTTAACGTGTTGGTTATAATTAAGTCGTGTGTGTGTTCTACTGAAAAAACTAGGAAAACTTATCTCGTCTATTTCGGATTTAAATCATGAGTGCCACTCAAAACTAAAAAAAATGAAATAAAGTTTTCTTTCTTTTAAGGAATAGAAAAATAAAACCTCAACAAACTTGATGTTTTTAATTGGGCCCTTACTAGGCCTATGTCTCTGATTGGGCTTACGATCAATTGGCCCATCATTATAAGACCTACCGACTTTTGGTTTTTATTTTTAAAAAACATTTTTAAAATATTTTTGCAAAAATTATTTTTAGAACATAAATGTCGACATTAGTAGATGTTAATTATATTCGTTGCGGTTTTTTTCACCTCTTGATATATAAATGACATAGGTGTGTATTTTTAATGATATCGTGTGAAAAAATCACAAAATTATCGATTGTATAGTAGGAGGTGAAAAAGATAGAGACAAACATAATTAAAATATACTTAAGGGGTAAGATAGCCCAAAATATTTTTTACAAAAATATTTTAAAAATGGTATGCAAAAGTTGGGTAAGCTGCCCAAATGGGAAGCATTGGATTTTCCCCTATATACCTTTCAAAGCTCTCAAACGTTAATTTATATTAGTATTTCAAGTCTTTACTTACTATAATATATCTCTATACATTACTAATAATTGAAATAACTTAATGTTGAAAAACATAGCCGTGTTAATTAAACATGGTGCAAAATGTACTTGATCCTAGTTGTTCTTGTTAATTGAACTTTATTTTTATCTCTAAAAAAATAAAAAATAAATGATCCAAAATGCTTGGGTAAAATGCTTCAAACTGTCTCGTATTATCGAAATATTAAACGGAATTTGTGTATTTTTAAATTACATCAAATTTTCTTATCTTTTTGAAAAGTATGAATATATAACTTTCTATTTTTAAATGTTGGACCAAAATACATTTATTTAATTGGTCTTGGTTACTTCAACTTTGCTTGAAAATGAGGGCATTTTTACAAAATATAAGAAATTTTGGTGCGATATAAAAAACGCTAGGGAATTTGGTGCAAAATTTCAATAATCCAACGAAATTTTATACATTTTTACCCCAAAATGTGCAGTAGATATATTAAGACACTGTGGGACTCTTTATAAGTAAGAAAGCCAAAAAAAAAAAATGAAATAAATAAAGAATGTTGTTTTTGTATAATTCATTAATTTTCTCGATTGCAAAATTAGTCATCAGCGTTTTATATTCAAGGTGTTGCAACAAATTAATTAAAAAGATAAATATACTAAATCCAATTAATATACTTCTTAAAAAAATCTTGTGATATATATATAGTTTATCCTTTCCTCTCGCTGCCGCCGTCGCCGTCGCCGCCGCCGCTGGGACCACTTCGATCTTCTTCTCTTTTCCTCTGTCCACCCCGCCGTTCTCCGCCGTGCCGGCGGTGGTTTCCGAATTCCGGCGCTCATCACTCCTTTTCCTCCGGCGATCTTCTCTTTTTCTAGAAGCTCCTTTTGCAAGAACGCACCCCATAACATGAGTTGAATTATCGAAATTCTCTGTTGCCCATTTCACCAGAAGTTGCAGAGAGACTGAAAAAAATTCCAGGTAAAAAAAAAAACTATTCCGCATTTATTGCTCTCTCTCACGAGCTAGAGAGAGAGAGAGGGGTTTTTTAGTCTGGCAGTCTCCACTCTCAAATCCCCAAAATCAAAATCCCTAACTTCCTTTTGTATCCTCCCCTCTTCTTCTCCAGCGACATCACACATTCACACCACTGCCCGCCGACGACGACAGCACGAATCAGACCACAACTCTCGACGCCGATCGAACCCAGCCCGACGTTACGACTCAGTGGATCCTACTCGAACCAGCCCTCTGCTCAACCCAGCCCCCGACAACAACTCCAGACCCGACTCGTCTACAACTTGACCCAGGTGACTCGCTACTCCCTTCTCTGTTCCATTTCTATTTTAACGTAGTTCTGAATTATCAGAAAATTATCATATGAACCATGGGTTTAAAAGTGAGTTAGAATTTCTCAAAATAAAATCTAGCTGGTCATTGGTTTATGCAGACGTGTGTTGGTGATTGAAATCATAAAAATTAGTGTTGTGGTTCTGAAAGAGCATAAATGTGTGGTTGTATTTTAGTGATATGAACAAATTGTAGGAAAAAATCGAGACATAGGATGAAAGCTTTATCTGAAAACAAAATTTGGTTGATATAGTAAAATTTTTGAAACTTGTTTCTGCCCTTGCAAACTTGTAGAAATTCTTTGAATATTTATTTTATGAAATCCTTCAGAGAAACTCATGATGGAGTGCGCACATTAAATCGATTTATATATATAGTTGAATCACTAGGTTAAAACTTACCTGGTTTATGCATAAATTAAATTCGGAAAATTATGTAGTATCTTTCGTAAGCATGGTGATATGCACATGTAATCGGCAATGAATCTTGATGCGTGTTCATTGTATCACCGGAAAATTAGCTTTGTACATGTTCTGACATAAGATGCTATGGATTTTTGCAACATGCGTGAATATCTCTAAGAAGTATCTGCTATAATTGATGGTTAAGAGACTTCGACTCAAAACATTTTTCTTGTGTTCGTTTTGTGTTTAGCTCAATTGTGAGAGATACGTCTTGATTGTGTTGGAAACTAGTGAATTCTTTTGGCATGAATAATTTGACATGGTTTTCATTGATCATTTGTAGCAAAGTAGTGATAGTGAAAGAGTAATGTCTGTCTGTTTTCACTAATATATATTCCAGGAAGATGCAAGTGTAGTGTAGTAAAACACCTAATACAAAAATGAATTGGGCTAGTAGTGGTATGAGTCTATGACCACGTCATGGGACACTGTGGACTATTATTCTTAGGGTGTAGACTCGATGAGGAATTGAGGATAAAATTGAGCCATTTGAAGCATCTTCTACCTCTACATGATTTCTTGTTAAGTTTAATTCCTTTATGATCTTTGTAGTCTGTGCGAAAATGAAAAGATGCCATCTGCTTTATACATAGTAGGGAGTCATGATGCTAAGTAAATGCCTTGTTGTTACAGAGGGAATAGTGAGGGATGACACTGCTGAAGAGATATGTGTTGAGACTGTTCATATCATTGAAGTACATCACAGCAAATGTGGTGGACAGGAACAACGGGCGAATAGTTGCAACGGCTTCAACAATCGAACATTCTATCAAAGGCTCACTCGAATGTGGTCGTTCTTGTAATGCAAAGGCTGCAGCAGTTGTTGGAGAAGTATTGGCAATGAGACTTAGAGTAGAGGGTCTTGAACATGGCCAAGGCAGAGGCATCCATATTAATGTGAACAAAGAAATCGAGAAGAAAGGGTTCAAGAATCGCACCAAGATTTGGGCGATTGTAAATGCCATCAACAGCAATGGAGTTAAACTGATTCTTGAGGATCAGGACAATGTTAATACTCCTGGCTCCGGCTCCGACTCCTACTCCAGCTACAGAGGCCAGCAAAGAGACGAGTTTACAAATCCCAGGGATTGACCAGTTACCTCATTTTTTTACCATACATTGCTAATAAAATCCAATTTTTACTCTTAGGTTTAGATTTAAAACTAGGGCTAATTAGTTTAGCTTTAAATAGCACAAACTATACATGAAGTTTGGTTTACAACACGAACTGTAAAATGTTATCCCTACAACACAAACGACCTCTCACGTGCGTAACTTTTTTGCACACGGTATGTATTAGCTAAAATCGAGCTGATGATCTTTACGAGAGAGCAAGCCTTGTGTGCCACAGGTGGTACCACAATCCATTCCGATGATTTCGTGAACACATAGCTTCACAAACATTCCTTTTGTGGGCTTCTTCTTTCCGCACATGGATCGTATAATAAGCATCTAAACTACGTGAGTGCAATGGAGCAAGGCCAAGTTCAGAAATCTGAGCTGAGTTACCAATGGAGAAGCAGAGTTTCGTCTAGTTGTAATGGTTTGGTATTGGATTATGAGATTTTTCCCTATATCTTGAATCCTGCAACAAAGCAGGCATTAATCCCGCCCACTCCATGTTTTGATAGTGAAAAGAGTACTAAAGTTTGTAAAGTCGAGTGACATTGCATATGTTGCTGCTTCTAAGGAGTATAAAGTGGTTCAACCGCGTTCCTCAAGACATGTTCAAGTTGAGCACTTACCCAACCACACTAGGGTACTCTTTAATTTTACTCCTTTGATTACTACAGGTTTTATACACTGGGCGTGGAGGACTAAAAAAGTATTGACAATGAATGTGGAGACTGAAATCATTACACATACTAATGTCCTTCTTCCTGAAGCTTTTCTCAGCTATAAAAGGTATTATTTTTCAATGGGAAGGTATCTAACTCTGTGTTTGTTCTGGTTTTCCATGAAGACTATTTGAACCGGGAAGTTTGGGAGATGAAACCCGCAGAAAGTGAGGAATGTAGAAAGCGAAGATATCACATCAAGTTTGAACACTGTAATTGTAGCCATCATGAGGACTTGCTGAGGCTAGTTGGTTGGGTGAAATACCCAGATGTTTTGGCATGTGGTGATCCATGTTGAGCCACTTTGATTTTCTACAATCTTCATACAAATCAAATCAATTCCATGGAGTTGCCTAGGCACAGCAGATAATACTATGCTTCTTCGCATAGAAATAGCTTACTATGGTTGCATAACTTACATTCAAGACGAAGGAGAGAGGTGTAAAAGGGAGAGATCTCGACACGAGCCCAGCTCAAAATTGTACTACTAGTTAGCTAGGAGTACTGTTGAATCGTTTCTGAGATGACTTGCTTTACATATAACTTTGAATCTATACATATTCAGTTCAAAAAAATTTCATGTTGGACATCGTATGCTTGTTTAAGCAATGTTATTTGCCTATGTCTCTGATTGGGCTTACGATCAATTGGCCCATCATTATAAGGCCTACTGACTTTTGGTTTTTATTTTTAAAAAATATTTTTAAAATATTTTTGCAAAAATTATTTTTAGATCATAAATGAGGACATTAGTAGATGTTAATTATATTTGTCGCGATTTTTTTCACCTCCTAATATATAAATGATATATGTGTGTATTTTTAACGATATCGTATGAAAAAATCACAAAATTATCGGTTGTATAGTAGGAGGCGAAAAAAATAGAGACAAACATAATTAAAATCTACTTAAGGATACAAAAATATTTTAAAAATGGTATGCAAAAGTTGGGTAAGCTGCCCAAATGGGAAGCATTGAATTTTCCCCTATATACCTTTCAAAGCTCTCAAACGTTAATTTATATTAGTATTTCAAGTCTTTACTTACTATAATATATCTCTATACATTACTAATATTGAAATAACTTAATGTTGTAAAATATAGCCGTGTTAACTAAACATGGTGCAAAATGTTCTTGATCCTAGTTGTTCTTGTTAATTAAATTTTATTTTTATCTCTAAAAAAATAAAAAAATCGATGCAAGATGCTTCAAATTGCCTCGTATTATCGAAATGTTACACGAAATTCGTGTATTTTTAAATTACATCAAATTGTTTTGTCTTTTTGAAAAGTATGAATATATAACTTTCTATTTTTAAATGTTGGACCAAAATACATTTATTTAATTGGTCTTGGTTACTTCAACTTTGCTTGAAAATGAGGGCACTTTTACAAAATATAAGAAATTTTGGTGCGATGTAAAAAATGCTGAGGAATTTGGTGCAAAATTTCAATAATCCAACGAAATTTTATATATTTTTACCCCAAAATGTGTAGTAGATATATTAAGACACTGTGGGACTCTTTATAAGTAAGAAAACCAAAAAGAAATAAATAAATAAATAAATAAATAGATAAAGAATGTTGTTTTTATATAATTCATTAATTTTCTCGATTGCAAAATTAGTCATCAGCGTTTTATACTCAAGGTGTTGCAACAAATTAATTAGAAAGATAAATATACTAAATCCAATTAATATACTTCTTAAAAAAAATCTTGTGATATATATATAGTTTATCCTAAAAATATTTTAGCAATTTTGATTTTGACAGTACAATTAATCTTTGAAAAGGTATATATGTTAGTAAAAATGTCAATGAGGCTTACGACATAAACAATATCATACGTTGTTTTTTCCTCTAAAATAACAATAAATATATATTTTTTAATTTACTAAGATCAAGATTAACTTTTCACACCCATAAATTAGGTTAATTTTAATAGGCTAGATGGTTCTTGAATTGCATCTACATCTATACATCTATACATGTAAAACACAGGTTTTTTTTTTTTTGGCTTGATTATGTAATTTTGTATTTGCAGTTGATTTCTTAATCAGCTTCGACCGATCCATCAAAACAAACAGCAGGAAATAGGAAACATCAAATATTCAGTTATGTGATTTCTTAATCAGATTTATATATGATTCATTATCTGAATTTAGTTTCTTGTGTATTTTATTATTAATCTTTGCTTCATATTTTATTTAGGTTATAATTAGGCTATATGGACTTATTACTTTGGTGGGATCAAACCTTAGTTACATAGGGCTTATTCTCCTGATTTGATGTAGTTCTTGTTATTTCTTTCAGATTTTCAATTCAATCCCAAATTCATTATATGTGTGTGAGGGGTTAGGTGAAAATCCATCATAATGTAGGAGTTAAAACTTAGACCACGTCTCACACCATATAATTCAAAAAAATCGAAGGTCCATATTAATTGAAAATGATGGTGACAATTCTGTAAATTTGAAAAGTTTTTTCGGGTGGGGCATTAATGTAATTCAACAATTATTATAAAAAAAGCGGAGTGTTTGATAACAGGATCACCATGCTAATGAAGTATTATCATCATGTTAATGAAGCACTGTCGTGATATTAATTAAAATTTTCTAATATTGTTAGTGGAAAATATATTTTAAAAAATAATTATAAACATAATTTGATTTAATAAACATAATTGGATGGAAGAAATCTTAATTAGATTAAACAAACATATCCTTAATAGCCGGAACAAATAATAATAATAATAATAATAATAATAATAATAATAATAATAATAATAATAATAATAATAATAATAATATATGTGCACTACGTTAGCATTATTATATTATTTCGTCAGCGCTATGAATATATTATGTTAACATATGACAATACTTTATCAATCATAATTAGATGGAATATATTATAATAATTAATTAATAACAAAAAAGGAAAATTAAATTAAAAAAATTATTAATCTTAATTAAATGAAATAAACCACAATTGAGATAGAATACGTGATAATTAAGATTGAATACACTACTAAATCTTTACTACTCTAGCATTGACTGCATTGTGATACTTCTTTGTTAGCATAATGAATACAATATGTTAACATGTGACAAATTCTTTATTAGCATATGTTATCAAAATGTTGATGAATTATTATAAGCTAACGAAAGCATTTACAATTTGGGTATACGTAAAAATTTATTTTTTATATTTTTCATCTAAACATAGTCTTCAGACATCTTAAATGAAACAACACGAAGATAGCTTTAATTTGATATATTTTTGTGTTAATTGGATTAAAAATGAACAAGTTATGGTAGTTTAAAGTTTTTAATAATTTAAAAAAAACTGCTGACACCATTTTAAAGATTTAGATAAAAATAATTCTTATTTTTTTATCTTGTTATTTACAAAAATGACATCATCTATTATTTTAAATCTAACCATTAAATCATTTAATTGGATGGTGTAAATGTTGTCCTGATTTCCACAATAGAAAAAGGAACTGATTGGATATGGTAAAAGATGAGTAGTGACATTATACATTATAAGTATATGGTAGAAGATTAGTTATGACAACTAAGTGAGGATCTTCCTCTGCTAAAGGGTTGGGCTAATGAGTTGGAGTTAGAGATTGAGAGGGTGCAGAAGGGTGTAGTCCCTATAGTGATGGAGGGAAGGATTACAGAACTTGTTTATGATGTGAAAGACACCATTGAAACTTTCTCAATGAAGACGGCTGCAGCAAAGAAGAAAAATGTCTTCACCACACTATTTAGAAAAATACACGATGGATATAAAAGGTCAAGTTAAGAGCCTTAGACAAAGAATAGTGGAGGAAATTCTAAATGAGATTAATTTGTTTGAGATGAAACAAATTGGTAGCAGCTGAGATCAACCAACCACAAGTCCAAGTCCAGCTGTCCAAGTGAACATGGTAAATTTTAATTTGTTAGAAATGTTTTTAATATCATATGACTGATTTGTGATTATATTCTGAACATAATTTCTAATAACTTAATAAACATTAATATACTTGATTTTATCAGTCCATGCATAAAAACCATTAAAGAAACAGAGCATTTTTCATTTTCAACTGAACTCATGTTGAGAAACTGGAGTTTGTTAATCATCTCAATTCTTACTCAAATTTTGCATTAAAATATTATTATTAGTTGATTCAACAATGAGAATATTATAAACCTTAAATGATGAATATATATTATTATGTTTGGAATACAGATTATAGAGTAGGGCTATGCTTACATAACCTCAAAACTCTACCGAACTAGGTTTATGAAATAAACTCATTCCAAAGATAACTATATAGTGAAACCGTGTTAAGATTATTCAAGCATCTCGACAGTTTTATGTGATTTACCCAATCTGTAGATTATTCTTTAATTATTCTACTCGAGATTGTCAACTAGATCCAAAGAATATAGCTTAAGACAAGAATTATACTAACTCTTATTTTTCAGAAACATACATGTAGTAAGAATATATTGTTGTCTTAATTTTATCATTTTTTTTATATTACACACATGATAAGCTGACGAGACAATCAAAACAAGTGAATATGGTGGATTCTGAAGATGATATTGGATAGCTTAAGGAGTTAAAAAAAGCTCGAAGTCATCACCGTTATTAGCATGCATGATCTGGGAAAGTCCACATTAGCTTGGAAGATTTATCATGCTGAAGAAGTTGTTGAGTAGTTTGATGTTTGTATTTGGATTAATGCATCTCAAAAGTTTACAAGAAGAAGAAACGCGTGCCTCACTTCACAATTGGTGGAAACAGTTTTGTTCACTTCTAGCAACTGAGAAGTTTCTATTAGTGTTGGACGACGTTTGGAGAATTCAAGATTGGAATGAAATCGATAAGCTATTGTCCCACGAAAACTTCATATGCAAAGTCATAGTCACTAGTAGACAAATGGATATCGGTGTGTTTTGTAATAATGTGTACAAGATGAAATTTATAACATCAAAAGCAAGTTAGGAGCTTCTAAAATTGAATGTGTTTGATAATAAATGCTACCCTGAAAACTTGTCTAGAGTTGGGCAAGAGCTAGCCAGTGGTGGAGTGCCATTACTGATTGTGGTGATGTGATGGATTTATCGATTGCGAAAATGAACCTATAAATCAATCATATCAATAATATATTATATAACAAATATATTTAATCATATCAATAATATATTATATATATAATATTAATTAATTTACATATGACTTACCCTCTAATCCTGTAGGACTATGCCATCTTCCATATCTCTATTTGGTTGGAGTCAACAAGTATGTTTTTATGATTTCACTATACAATTTATGTATTATTTATATGTTTTGTAAATGCGTATGGGCGTTGTGACCGCGTGACATATTTTAAACATGTGTAAGTGTTGTGACCGCGTGATAAAGAAGAAGAAAAATATCTTCACCAGACTATTTAGAAAATACATTATGGATATAAAAGGTCAAGTTGAGAGCCTTATCCAAAAAATAGTGGAGAAAATTCTAAATGGTATTAATTTATTTAAGAGAAAATAAATTGGGAGCATCTCATATCAACCATAAGTCCAATTGTCCAAATGAGCATGGTAAAAATTTACCATGAATGTTTTTAGTATCATATGATTTGATTTGTGATTATATTTCAAGCATAATTTGTAATAACTCAATAAACATTAATCTACTAGATTTTATCAGTTCATGCATAAAAACCATTAAAGAAATGAAGCATTTTTATTTTCAACTGAACTCATTTTGAGAAACTGGTGTTTGTTAATTATCCGAGTTCTTGCTCAAATTTGCATTAAGACATTGTTATTAGTTAATTCAACAATAAGAATGTTATAAACCTTAAATGATGGATATATATTATTATGCTTGGAACACAATTATAGAGTAGTGCTATGTTTACATAACCTCAAAACTCTAGTTTATGAAATAAACTCAACCCAAAGATAACATACACACAGTGGAACCTTGTTAGGATTCTTTAAACATCTCGACAATTTTTATGTGTTCTATATTACCCAATTTGTAGATTATCCTTTAACTGTACTACTCAAGATTGTCAATTATATGCAAAGAAGAGGTAGCTTAAGACAAGAATTATACTAATTCTAGTTTTTCAGAAGCATATATGTAGTAAGAATATATTATTGTCTTGATTTTATCATTTCTTTTTATATTAGACACATGATAAGTTGACGAGATAATCAAAACAAGTAAATATGATGGATTCCAAAGATGAAAATTATATTATTTGATAGCTTAAGGAGTTAAAAAACAAGTTCGAAGTCACCACCATCCTTGGCATGCCTGGTTTGGGTAGCTTAAGTAGTTAAAAAATAAGCTCGAACTCACCACCATCATTGGCATGTCTGGTCTGGGAAGTCCACATTGGCTTGGAAGATTTATCATTCTGAAGATGTTGTTGAGGAGTTTGATGTTCATATCTAGATTAATGCATCTCAAAAGTTTACCAGGAGAAGGAACGCGCACCTCACTATTATGGAAGCACTCATTCCTAAACGCAAGTCAGGAAATATTATGGAAGAACAATTGGCGGAAACAGTTTGTTCACTTTTAGAACCTGAGAAGTTTTTGTTAGTGTTGGATGATGTTTGGATAGTTCAAGATTGGAATGAAATCGAGAAGTTATTGCCCCGTGAAAACATCAAATGCAAAGTCCTAGTTACTAGTAGACAAATGGATATTGGTGTGTATTGTAATAATGTGTACAAGATGAAATTTATAACATCATAAACAAGTTGTGAGTTTCTAAAATTGAACGTGTTTGGTAATAGATACTACCCTGAAAACTTGTCTTGAGTTGGGCAAGAGCTAGCCAGTGGTGCAGTGCCATTACTGATTGTGGTGATGGGACGGATTCTTAAGAATCTATTTTCGGATAAACGATGATATCCCATGGCCATTGAAGTGCTATAGATGAAGGTCTTAGAAAATGCGAGTGACATTTTACAAAAAAAATGAGACCAATCTCATTTCAAATTATGTGGAATTGAGTTACAACAGGTTACCTGATAAGTCTTATTTAATATGAGGTGATACGAGCTTCGACATTGATGTAATTGTGGATTGGTGAATAATTCATCCGACCAATGATTGAAGAGATCTTTTAGAAAACTGTTGAGAAGGTTTTACATAGTCTTATCAACTTCAATTTATTGGTGGTTGAGAAGTACTATCTCGACCAAATCACCAACGAAATCCAAAACCCTACTTGGTCAACACAGTCCAATTAAGAGTCACATTGCGTCAAGGAGAATGAAAAAGGGTCATATGTTGAAAATGTGAAATTCAACATTTATCTTTTAAGAAACCACTCTAACTACATCTAAAGGATAATGGTCAAAGTGAAGCTCAAAAAAGGGTCTCAAAAGGGAAGGTCGAAAATATAGAATCATAATAAATCCTAAAAAATAAGAGATCAACATTCCGTGATTAAGACCCAAGAAAGTGGCCTTCTTTAATCAAATGCCTAAAATATTGAAGTAAAATATTATTCTAAAACATAGGGAATTAACTTTATCATTAAACAACGACTTTATACTTCAAACTTGATGTGAATGAAATTAACATAAAAAATAACAAAAATAAATGAAAAGAAAACTCTTTTTTACTTCCCCTATAACATTGGAATATGCAAAATGAAATTCTTATCTTGAGCGAGATCAATGAGAAGCTTAGCAAAAAAAGTTTCAAATTGGTAGAAGATAATGCGGTTGAAAGAGAAAATATTAAGAGTATCAATATTCTCGCGTTCAATTGTTGAGATGGCTTCAGAAATAGACGAACCAGCATTCCACTATTAAGACCCAATAAAATGGCCTTCTTTACTCAAATGCCTAAAATATTGAAGTAAAATATTATTCTAAAATATAGGGGCTTGACTTTATCATTAAAAAACGACTTTATACTTCAAAACTCAATGTGAATGAAATTAACATAAAAAATAATAAAAATAAATGAAAAGACAACTTTTTTTTTACTTCCCCTATAACATTGGAAAATGCGAAACGAAATTCTTATCTTGAGCAAGATCAATGAGAAACTTAACAAAAAAAAGTTTCAAATCGGTAGAAGATAATGCGGCTGGAAGATAAAATATTAAGAGTACCAATATTCTCGTGTTCAATTGCTGAGATGGCTTCAGAAATATACGAACCACGTAGACTTAGTTTAGAATATATCTACACACCTTTAATGAACATTTGTGGGACTAAAGAGCCGTCTTTTGGTATGTTTATAAGCTTTTCATCAATAATTGTCTTTCATGCTTTGCAAAGACTTTGGATTTTCAACATGTTCTTTTAGTTGAAGTGGGACAAAATGTTTTGGAGAACCTCCATGGGCAATTGGTCGAAAGACGGGGTCATTTTGGAATTTGGTGGTAGTTTTTTTCTTTTGTATGCTACTAGAATATTTGGAATGATATGCAGTTGGGCTGCTATTTATAGAGCAAACTCTCAAATTAGAAGTTAAGTCGAATTTGTTTTTTTTTAATAATTGAAATCATCAAATCAATATATATAAAAGACCTATGCAAATTAAATTTCTACCACTAGAAGAGCAAAAAAAAAAAAACATCACAAAAACTAAGTTAAAATAAAAATGAAAATAGGAGCAACTACCGGACTTTAGTTGAAGAAGTGTAAACTACGAGGTTTGAGCCAAAATCGTGTGCATTAATATTTTCTTGAGAAATTTTTCTAGGATTGCCTTTTTATCTAAAACTTATTGCAAGTTCTTCAACTTCTCTAACATAATTTATCTCATTACTTCCATCTTTATTAAATTTTTGATTGATGAATTTTGTGGCATCAAACTTGATTCAAATTGCGAAAACGAACCTATAAATAAATCATATCAATAATATATTATATAGACAATATATTAAATCATATCAATGATAAATTACATATATATATATATAACACTAACTATGTGTCTATGTCATCTTTCATGTCTCTATGACCATCCCCATTGGTGCCCCCACTTGAGGTCATGCACAAAAGACACAAAAAAATAAAAATAAATCAAAAGTCACAATAAATGGTGACTTGAGGCTGCCATCCGCCTCAAGGGCATGGAGAAAAAGTGATGCCATGTGGCACCCTTTCATTGGGTGCCACTTTAATTTATAGATATATATTTATAACATAAATATTTTATATAATTATAAATAATTAAAAAAATAAAATTATATCAAAATTCATAAAAAAAAATTATCTATAAATATAGCCTAATATTGATATGTTTTTATACACAACTTAAAACTCTCTTTTCCTCACACATTTTCTCTCTACAAATTATCAATCCCATATTTCTTCTTCATCTTAATCTATGGATCCAAACCACCCAAATTATTTTGATGACTCCCAAAATTTGCCAAACTTTGGATCATACTTTCACCCTCAAAATATTTCAAATTCAGAAAATTCAGATGCAGAGTATCACAAAAGTCAAGCAGAAAATCCAGATGAGATCAACCCAAGAAATATCGAATCAATGAAATGTCGTTTCAAACGACTTAGTCAAAATGCAGGCAGGTGGGTTGCATCCTCTCATCATACACAATATGATTGTGGAGGATGAACGAGACACATACCAAAACTATTATGATCCCACAGAGTTTTTGACAGATGTGTCTTCACGAGGAGATGTCGAACCTTTCCACTACTCTACTGAATGCATCGCAAGTTTATCGGCTTATATGACTAATATGGATCAACTTCACAACAGAGAGGCTCATAGAGCTCTTAAAGAGGATTTGATCGAGCACATATGGGAAAAATTCGGCACTAATTAAATATGCAATTTATGTTTTATGCACTCATAATTTAAAATTTCTTGTGTCTCATTGTAGTTTATTTAATTATGTTTTCACTCTTGTAATTTTTATTTTGTTGTGAAGCAAATTATGAATTTATAATTGTATGGGTAATTTTTTGATAATTATGCAATTAAAAATAATTAATATTTTTTAAATGCAAGAGAAAAATATTATTTTAATAACATGTTCTTATTAAAAAAATAAAATGATAAATATTTTATGTAGGTTGGAAGAAAATGAAAAAATAATATTTTATTTGAAGGTTGGGTTGGATGAGGTCACTGATGGGAGTATAAATAATATAAAGTTGGAGGTTGTGGATGTGGAGGAGAGATAAATTAATATTTTATTTAAAGGTTGGGTTGGAGGAGGTCACTGATGTGGGTAGCCTATTTAGTTGGGGTCAGCAAATATGTTTGTATGCTTTTACTGTACATTTTTATGTATTATTTAAATATTTTATAAACTTGCTTAAGTGTTGTGATCTTGTGATATAGTTTGAATGATATTATTGGGTTATGTAACGACCTGGTTTTCTTTATATTTAAATTGCTACATTTTTTCTTTCGTAAAAATATTTTATTCATTTTATTTATTTATATGTGATATTAATTGCTTAAGTCTAATAAGTCGCACCTAAGTAATTTATTTGATTTTTTTTCTTTAAGCATGAGTTCATTTTAGAATATGGTTATTTCATAGGATGCATTTAATTTTATTTGGAGTAATTAATGGGTTGAAATTTTATTTCTCTAGCCCATTTAGAATTATTTGGAGCCCAGATCTTTTAATTAGTTTTCCAAACCCAAGTATTAAGGCCCAAATTCTAGATGTTTCAATTCTTCTCCTCTCCTTATTCGGATATATCTGCCTACAAATATTCTCGTTTCAAATATTCTGAAGTTTATCAAGCTCTATCAAAATGTTAAAGTAGATAATCACGTAATCTCCTCTCATATTCAAACTCTCACCCTAAGCTACTAGTATATATACGGGTTCCTTTCATTTCCTCCTCCCCACTCAAAGAAAGAAAATAAATCGAAAGAGTTCTAGAGAGTTGTCAGGAGATTTTGCAAGCGGTATGAATTTCTCTCGTTTTTCTTCCTTGATTTTACTTTGCATCGCACATGAATTTCAATGTTTTTTTTCTTTTTTTTTTCTTTTCTCTCTTGGACTGGTGTCTGTCGAAGGAAAAAGGAAGTCGGGAGAACAATAATAAAAATGGTTGATTTTATTTAGAAAGAGAGAAGAGGAGTGTAGACCCATTTCATGTTTCCAATGCATGGTATATATATATATATATATATATATATATATATATATATATATTCTGATGCATGTTTTTGTACAGGTTGGTGGTCCCTAGGCATTTATGAATATAGATATATATGTGGGTTTGGGTGTGTTGATAGACTTTATTTGTTGGTTTGTGTGTGTATATATATATATATATATTTATAGGTTTGGTACGTGTATTTATAAGGTATGTATAGGTGTGAGTTGAGTGTTATATATATATAAACTATGTGTGTTACATGTATATATATATATGTAATATATGTGATTAATGTATATATAAGTGATATATATATATATGTACGTATAATAGGTATACATATATATATATGTCCATACGTATATATATATATATATATAATTTATGTAAATAGCTTATGCATGTGTTTGTGTGTAGTGATAAAGTTTTGGTGCATGATTTCTTTTATATATATATGTAAAATAAGTGTATGGTTAAGTCAATATATGAAAAATAGGATTTTATTGCTATGTGTGTATATGTATTGAGCATGCATCATAGAATAGTCTCATGCATAATTTAATTATCTCATGTTATGCACTGTATTAATTTATGATAAATAATTTATAGGGAGCGCGCAAGACTTAATTAATTTATATCCGAGTCAAGGTGAAGGTGGGGTTTTATGTGATCTTGTCCTGATTATTCTCTCTATATTTTATTATCGAGTATGTGATGACACAGGCATGGGCCTTCGGGCTAAACAAGCATGGGCCTCCGGGCTAAATGAAAATGAGCTTTCGGGCTAGATGAAAATGGGCCTCCGGGCTAAACAAGCACGGAGGCTAAACAAGCATGGGCCTCCGGGCTAAATGAAAATGAGCCTTCGGGCTAGATGAAAATGGGCCTCCGGGCTAAACAAGCATGGGCCTCCGGGCTAAACAAGACAGGGCCTACGGGCTATATGGTTTGGTCTACGGACTGAACACTTTTACTATTCTCACTTACTCGCTTAATTTTATATAGCTTGAATAATTGGACACTCCCCACTAAGTCAGTAGTACTCACCCCAAAAATCTACTTATCTTTTCAGGTGTTGTCTCGAGTGATGCGTAGGGGAAAGATGTGATGATGGTAGTCAAGTAGTCAAGCATAATTAAAGATTTAATTTATTTTGACTTTATTTTATGTAATAAATGTCGAGTTATGCTTTGAAACTTCTGCTGTATTTCAAGTAAAATATTTTTTTAATGAAAAGCATGGATAACGTGCTTTTTTCTATTAGAGTGAAATTGGGGCGTTACAGAGTGGTATCAGAGAAAGGTTTACTTTCCTGCATACTTAGAAAAAAATTACAAGCAAGTGTTGACCATCATCACATCCGCCGCATCACTATGAGAAGAGGTACAAGTTAAAGTTTTGATTTCATGTTAAGTTTTTGATTATATGGAAATTATGTTTTATGATAAAATGTTTTGATAATCCTCGAGATTTACTTTAAGATTGCGATCTTTCCAGATGATTAGAGCTTGCAAGGAACACAAAATTGTGATAGAAGGGCACCAACTAGCTTTGTCAGTAGAAGAACGTATTAGGACCCGCAAAGCCAGATTTATTGATGATCTATGAGAATTTCAATGGGATGAAACAATAGGAGTAGAAAGACAATTGATGAGAATCTACAGGATATGGAGGAAAATTAAGAAGGAGGAGATAGAATTCGACCCTATGATAGCTGCTCAAATAGTCGGTGTAGCTATACCCAAGTTATTGAAGCCCTTAGCCAAGGAGATTGCTAAAGAAATTTTGGAATATACTCGAGGGTTTAGGAAAATAATAGATTTTGAAAAATTAATGATCCGCCTTATGGATGAATGGAGAGGCAATGTCTTTGGAAGAATACTAGGAGATTCAGAGAGGGGACCAAGTAATAAGACCAATTCAAATAAGAGATAGAAGAAACGAAACTAGTGATGATAGAGTAGGCTAGATTATATATTTTCTAGAATTCACGTTTTTATAATTAAGCTCTTGATTAATAAAATTTATTATTATTATTATTATTATTGTTATTATTATTATTATTAAGTTAGAACTCTATAAATATATATATATATATATATATATATATATATATATAATAAGATTGGTGGATAATTCCTAAGCTATAGTTACGAGATTTACGTATTAGGAAATGTAAGAAGTATAGTGATTATTTTAGATAGAGTAAGCATATCGATGATAAGGTAAGATAGAAGTATATGAATATAGTGTTAGGTCTAGATACCAACATGCTACGACTAGTGAAGAAATGAGAATTGGTGTCACATATAGATTGTTGTAGTTTGAGGTTTAGATAAGTAATTTCGAGGACGAAATTTTCTTTAAGTAGGGATGAATGTAGCGACCCGGTTTTCTTTATATTTAAATTGCTACATTTTTTCTTTCGTAAAAATATTTTATTCGTTTTATTTATTTATGTGTGATATTAATTGCTTAAGTCTAATAAGTCGCGCCTAAGTAATTTATTTGATTTTTTTCTTTAAGCATGAATTCATTTTAGAATATGGTTATTTCATAGGATGCATTTAATTTTATTTGGAGTATTTAATGGGTTGAAATTTTATTTCTCTAGCCCATTTAGAATTATTTGGAGCCCAGATCTTTTTAGTTTTCCAAACCCAAGTATTAAGGCCTAAATTCTAGATGTTTCATGTCTTCTCCTCTCCTTATTCGGATATATCTGCCTACGAATATTCTCGTTTCAAATATTCTGAAGTTTATCAAGCTCTATTAAAATGTTAAAGTAGATAATCACGTAATCTCCTCTCATATTCAAACTCTCACCCTAAGCTACTAGTATATATACGAGTTCCTTTCATTTCCTCCTCCCCACTCAAAGAAAGAAAATAAATCGAAAGAGTTCTAGAGAGTTGTCAGGAGATTTTGCAAGGGGTATGAATCTTCTCTCATTTTTCTTCCTTGATTTTGCATCGCACATGAATTTCGATGTTTTTTTTCTTTTTTTTTCTTTTCTCTCTTGGACTGGTGTCTGTCGAAGGAAAAAGGAAGTCGGGAGAACAATAATAAAAATGGTTGATTTTATTTAGAAAGAGAGAAGAGGAGTGTAGACCCATTTCATGTTTCCAATGCATGGTGTATATATATATACACATATATATATATATATATTCTGATGCATGTGTTTGTACAGGTTGGTGGTCCCTAGGCATTTATGAATATAGATATATATGTGGGTTTGAGTGTGTTGATAGACTTTATTTATTGGTTTGTGTATATATATATATATTTTTATAGGTGTGGTACGTGTATTTATAAGGTATGTATAGGTGTGAGTTGAGTGTGTTATATCTATATATATATGGGGTGGACTTGCATGCAGCAGGTCTCATATATGGTATTTCAGACGGGCCGGCCCAATATAATTCGGATCCAGCCCAATAGAATTCAGACCCAACCCTAATCTAAAAAAAAATAAAATTGCAACTCAAGCCCAAAAGAAAAAATCATAACCGAAGCTCATCTCACGCCTCATCTCTCGCGATCGCGGAGGCCATCGTCGCCGACGTGAACCTTCGCATCATCACCGCCGACAACCTTCGCACCGACTTCAAATATCACGTCGTTTCCATCGGTTAGGGTTTGCGGCCACAGTAAAGAATGAGTCGACGCCACCATTAAGGAATCACGAAGCTAAACTCGATCAAAATTTCATCTCAATATCTGAATTGGATCTGAATTTATCCAAATCGAGGTAAAATCAACTATGATAACATCATTGGAGTTACTTTTATAGAATTTGGAAAAGAAAGAAAGAGATTATTATTTGGTAGGGGAAGAATAACTCACCAGTTTCCTGAACTGAAGATTGTATAAAATGTCTATGTATCTCTGTTTTGCTTGTTTTTAGCCTTTGTAGAGCTGTTTCCAGAATCCATAGGCTGATCCCATGTTGAGGACTTTGTTTGCATAGATCTTCCATGTATAGCTGAAAGGGGGAAAAAGAGGTGGTTTTTAGTTATGATCACAATGTGTTCGTCAAAATGTCTGAATGAGGGTGGCTTGGACTTGGAGTACCATTCATATATTCGTTTGAGGCCACCTTGAGACATTATGTTCCAGTATCCGCTATTCGTTTTGCATTTCTCGAAGAAATCAGCTATTTTGCTGCTCGACTCATCACCGTTGTTGGGATCAATGTGGAAGCCTGAGACCCCATCAACTATGATCTCTGCTGGCCCTCCTTGATTGGTTGCAAATGTGGGCAGCCCGCAATTCATGGCTTCGATCACTGTCAGACTGAAGGCTTCGTACAATGCAGGCTGCACGAAAGCCCACTTCGTGTCTGCAATGTAGCGGTATCTGTCAGTTTGAGCTGCTATCCATCTTACCTGGCCCTTGAGTTGGTATTTCTCGATCAGGGCGTGCATTTTCTTGATCTCTGCCATTTCTTCCCAACCCTCGATTGTTTTAGATTAATTTTAGGTTGATACCTGTTTTTATCATACTTTGTACTTTTTTTCTTCCCACATGGTACTTTTTTTGTATCAGACATATTTTGCTTTGCCTTGAAATTCTTGGAATCATGATTGTTTTAGATTAATCTAAAGTTGATACCTATCTTTATCGAACTTGATACTTTTTTTCATACCACATGGTGCGTTTTTTTGTATCAACTCATGTTTTCCTTTAATTAGATTTTTTATCGTTGTTAATACTATTTTTTCTTACCAAATGGTACTTTTTATAGTATCATACTGATTTTTTACTTTAATTAGATATTTCAATTCAGTTGGATGAGTTTGGATCCAAAACTTCCAACCATCGATTGTTTTAGATTAATTTTAGGTTGATACCTGTTTTTTTTTTATCATACTTGGTACTTTTTTCTTACCACATGGTACTTTTTATTGTATCAAATTCATTTTTTGCTTCGATTAGATTTTTACTGTTGGGATTTTTTTTCCACGTACAAGGATTTGGTGATCATTCATTTATGATAGTTTCGTTTAATTCTTTAAAAAAACACACACTACAAGAAATTGAAATTTTGCCCACACATAAATTTACCACACATAATTATGTGTGGGTATTTAGTCACACATAATTTTAAATGTGTCGGTGAATCAACTTCACATTTTTATTTACCTTTTAACATTTAATATGTGTGGCTAAAATATTTTAGTCACATTCGCATTTCGACATAATAAAATTCTAACTTTACAAAAAAAAAATTAATGCTTATGTGGCATTTTAAAATAAATAATTTTTTGACAAAATTTAGCAAATAAATAATTAACCACATGCTACTTACATATACGGTTGAAAGACATCTAAATTATGGATGTCGTGGTTCCCCCTTTTTCTAGTTGCTCGATTTGGTTCCAAAAAACTTTTCCCGCTTATGTAATATTTTAATTTAAAAATTAGCTACATGTGTTAATGATAGATATGTATGGATTTCCAGCTACAAATATATGGATGGCATCTACCAAATTACAGAATTAAATATATATAATTTCTAATTGGGTTAATTACTATAAAATACACAAACTTTGACAAGATTTACAAATTAGATACAAAATTTAAAATTTTGCAATTAAAACACAAACTTACATTTTTTTGCAAAATAGACAAACTCAAATTTTTCGGACTAACGGAAAAATGAGAATTTGCGACATATAATTCATTTTCACTTATTAAAACCAATGCAATGCCATCTAAATCGAAAGGTGAACAATTTTTATGGCTTTGCGGTTTTCAAATTCAATTGATTTTAAAATTTTGCTTTGAGTTTGTGTATTTTATAGTAATTAACCCTTCCTAATTTTATTTATCTTTCTGTCTAATGATTCCCGAATATTTATTATATTAATTTATCTTTTTGTCTAATAATTCCCGAATATTTATTTTCTTTAATTAATATAGAATCTCCAAGATTATTTAGTTACATTTTATTAATTTCATGTTCTGAATGTTTTTTAGTTATATTAATTATATGTAAATTTGTGACTAGCAGAGTACAACTAAAGTAAACATGTTCCGGCGGGGATGGCCTAGTGGTGGAGTGAGGTTGCTTGGAGATCAAATGTCACGAGTTCGAATCTCATCAATACCACAAGTCGAGAGTGTGAATAAAAAAAAAACATAAAAATTACAATAACTAAACAGTTAATAAATTATATAATTCTTATCTCTATATTACAAACATTTTTTTTCTTTTAATAAGCAACATATTAAATGAATGAGTAATGCTATTTGGTCACATGTGCGATCGATCATAATATTTATTTAAAGTAATGTTTCAATATTTGGTAAATAATTAATCAATATTTTAATTATTGATTAATGTATATTTACACTTGCACCCTTTAGCACATTTTAGAAAGAGATTGTCTTAATATTTTGAAAATTTTGAAATTCCATAAAAATCTCTATAAATATATTAAGTCAATGATTAAATTAATCAACTAATCGTTACCAAACTAAACAATAATTTCAATTGAAAATTATGTGCTAAACAACCAACTTTATTTTGTTAAATGTCAACGATTATATATATAATATCATATACACAGTTGTCTTTAAATTGATTCCATTGATTTTCAACAAATTTAATTTAATTCCAAAAATGTAAATATTAAATTAAAAATAAAAAAGGGAGAAAAAAAATACACACCGTTACTCAACTTTTTAGTCAAACATGCTGACTGTTGCTCATATAATTTTTATACTTCTAAATCCTAATACTAAATTCAAAATTTTATATTCCTCTCAACAAATTCAAATTTTCATTTTTACTCTTTATTTCAACACAATGTTTTACACTCCTCTTATTAAATTTAAGATTATTTTTTATAATAAATTCAACAATATATTTTATTAATAAATTTGATTATTATGTAATTCAACATTTTAAAATAAAATAAAAATATAAAAAATGAAAATAAACTGAACAATATTTTTTATTAATAAATTTGATTATTATTGTAACACAAATTTTTATATTTAATTTGGTAAAACTCAAAATGTGTACAATTCAAATGATTTTCGAATCAAAATGGATCCAATCTCTATTTTTCCTCTGATTTTTTTCTTTAAAACTTGATTTTCAAACGGTATTCGAAGTTTTCGGGAAAGATTTGTATCTTCGATCTTCTTTGACTTGTTATTTGAATTTCGATAACGTTAACCGGGGACCAACAACCTTGATTCCAGATTGAACGCTGGATTTGATGTATCAGAGCTTTATAACGTCATCTGAAGGATTGAGAACCTTGATTTCAAATCGATGACTCCGGCAAAGAATGATGTGAATCTCGCTGGAACACCTTGAATGCTAGAGAGAACTTTGTAGAGAAATTTTCTCCAACTTCTTCAACTCTTCAATTCTGACTTCTGATGTGATTTTCAACCGATCTGGAGGCACTATTTATAGTTGTAGGTAGAAGTATCTAGAGCTGACGTGAACTCATTGCCTCTTGAATATTGATATATCTCTACAAAAATATTTACTTGTTGTCAAAGACACTTGATGCTTATCATATAATAATATTTTTATCATTTAAATATTTTATCTAATTTTGGATTACATATAAATCCAAAACTAAATAAATATATAAAAATCAATAAAAATATTATATATAATATTAAACTTTCGTTATCTACAATTATGTTATTCAAAATTTTAAAATAAAATAAAAATATTAGAAAATTATTAATAAAATTGATTATTATGTGATTCAAAATTTAAAATATAATAAGAATATTAGGTAACGAAAACAAATTCAGCAATATATTTTACTAATACAATTGACTATTATGTGATTCAAATTTTTTAAATGAAATAAAAATATAAGAAAATGAAAATAAATTCAAAAATATATTTTATAAAATAAAAATTATTATTAAATTATTCAAGCCTAGGGTCTGGAATTTTCAAAAATGAGATCAATTTGATAATTTTTTTTTATAATCGGCGTGGACTAATCTGTAATAAGAGAGCTAATTTTTAAATTTTGAAAGTCCAAATGATTTAAGAAATCCACAAAATAATACAAGATCCTAAATGAACCTTATCAGTTATCACTTTCATTATTCATAGATTCACTAAAAGAAAACATATGATATAAATTATAGTAGCACAATACCCATTAAATACGTAAATTAAATGACATATTTTTTCATAAATAAACATGGGTAATGGTTACTAAATCGAGTATGTGCAATTTTGCTTCACATAATTAAAAACATTAAAAATATATGACTAAAAACATAGATGATATTTTATTTTTATTCATTATAATATTTATAAACATTAATATTTTCCATGTACAATATTTTAAATCTTTGATAAGGTAATGCAGCAAAATGCGCCAAAATATATTTTCATTGAATTCAAGCGAATATTTTTGCACTCCCGCCTTATGTCAAAAAGTGACTAACTCCCGCTCCTAAAAAAAAAAGAAATAAAATAAAGCCTCGGTCTTGTTCCCTCCTTAATAGATTTATTATAACCTAACATAGGCAATTTATCTCTTCAATTTTTGAGCCGCAATTTATATCTTCAAATCTTAAAGTTTTCTCAATTTTGTTTGTGCTATTTAGTCCAAAATACTAAATTTTGGATGGAAGTGCAAGTTTGGCGAACCAGCAGAGATGAACAATTGGATGAACAAGCCACATTCAATTGAAGGTGGAATACTCTGACTCCAAGTATCATGAATCTCAAGTTTTAGATTTGGTATTGTTCATTTTTGTTCCATTTGTTTGGTGGATTTGGTGTATTGCTTGATTTACATTGTACATATTTTGAGTGTTCTAGTTAGGGTTTATACTTTGATAGTAGTAACACTCTATTACCTTTGATCTCCTTAGAGTTAGGGAGATTGAATTTGGTGCCTCTTTATATATATATTTATATATATATATATATGACATTTGATTTGATTTTTGTTATTATTTTTTAGTGTTATAATGTCCCTGTTCTGAATTTGATGTAATTTGTAACACTCTAATATATATTTTTTTATTTGAAGTGGCCAGTAGACGATTTGATGTTTGTTATTTGAATTCCAGTTTGGTGGAAGAAGATTGGAAGTTCTGAGAAGAATCAGAGCAAAGAGGTTCTTTGCGGCCAGGACATTGGGGAGGTTCTTTATCAGAACCTCTTTGTTATATCACTTGAGTTTATTTACAATGATAATGTAACAATTTTGACTAAAGGAGGTGGAAATTGATTTTTATGAAACTCAGATCATTGCGGTTGATATTTCCATCGTTGTCAAATTAAAGATGAGCATTTTTATCTTTTGATTCAAAAACTAATATTGCTTCCTACCCTTGCAGCAAATTGAAGTGGAAATGAGGAAAAATCAGCTACCTGCAAAGGCATTTTCTTTGCATACCACAAAAGAAATTTTACAAGTTCAATGTGGATTAGCAAATTGAAGTTGTTCAAGAAAAACATCGTGGATGTTGATTCCCATGACAGAGTCGATTTAGAACACAAGTTATATTGATGAATATTATAGATCATGTTATATTTTAACGTGTTGTAATTCAATTTCTTATTTTTTGTACTAGTTAAAATTGTGTAATATGTGACTCTAGAGTATAACATATA
Organism: Perilla frutescens; assembly: GCA_026008535.1. Taxonomy (NCBI): domain Eukaryota; kingdom Viridiplantae; phylum Streptophyta; class Magnoliopsida; order Lamiales; family Lamiaceae; genus Perilla; species Perilla frutescens. Next base: position 72,320,729 of record BRKX01000001.1, read on the forward strand.
ATGTTTTATAGTCTATGTTTTTTGTACATTTTTATTTAGATATCTTATTGGGATTTAAAGATAAAAATATTATTGCCTAGAGATAATATCACATTTATTTACAAATAATAATAATAATAATAATAATAATAATAATAATAATAGTAGTAGTAGTAGTAGTAATAATAGTAATAATAATAATAATAATAATAATAATAATAATAATAATAATAATAATATTATGGCATTTGTAATATTAAATTGAAAAAAAGGAATTTCCCACACATAAAATTGTCACATTTATAGTACACGTCATGTGCCACATTTGATGACATGTCATCATTCTTGTAATACTAAAATGTATTTGCACACACATAATTTACATCATTAATGACATATATATGTGTAGGTAATGCTTATAGATTTGTCTACACATGTATATATGTGTGGGTAAATATCTTTTTCTACGGAAATATAACCACACATGTTGACATTTATATTATGTGTGGATAAAATATTATACTCACACATATGTATAGTTTTAGCCACATTTATATGCGTGGGTAAAATCTTAATTTCTTGTAGTGATACAACATAAAAAGATTACAAAAAAGATAAAATGGTACTCTTTCATTTATCGTGTGATACGTTTATGCTCTGTACGTTATACTATTATTATATCTAAACAAGAACCAGATTTCTTTAAAATCAGGTTATGAATGATCATTAAATAACTAATTTACAACTAAAGTTAAAGCAAAAATATATCTGAAACACACGATAATTTTTTATTGAGCATATAGTGTGAACAAAGTTACATGTTCATTGGTACCTCATTTCACATTAGGTGATACTTTTTATATGCTTAACATAATATGAGCAAAAAAAATACAATAAACTGTAGCATAAACAAAGCTCATTTTCTAATGATAAAAAAACATGGACAAAATATACAATAACATCATTCTTAAAACATTCCACACATCCCATCTATTCGTAATTTCAGAAAGCCTCCTAACATATCCAACAAACTGTATCATCAAGCTATTACAAAAAACAAAATATTTCATCTTTCTGCCAAACACCAACAACACCACAAATCAAAGATCAAGTTTAACCATAAGATCAATGTATTTGTCATCCCACAACATCCCACCAAAAAAAATCATTCAATCACAAATATCATCATTTATTCTTCTTGTTCATGAAGTCCAGCACAGATTGGTGAACTTCAAAACTCAAGTCGTTCGTGCCTGAAAGTAAAATCCGAGCACAATACAATGCCCGTAACTTTCTTCTACTAGACGACTGCAAAAAGAAAGTTCAAACATTTCAATAAGAAAAAAAAACACATGAAGCATAAAAGAAAACGAGTGTCTGGATTAAAATGCTGAACAAACCAGTGCACATTTGACCAATAAACACATGCAAAATCTTGAAAGGAAAAAGCAACCCCCCAAAACCAATATCTTTTACTGCCTTTCGCTGCTCCTCCTTCAGTGAACTGATAATAGAATAGATTAAAGAGAGCCGGGATTTAAATACATAATCATTTCCACTGCAATAAAAAATTCAAAGAAAAATGAAACATAATTCACAATCTGTAACATAGAGTACTAACTAAATGCATAAAAAGTACCACTGAAATCACATAAAGGTAGGAGTTCACAAAATAAATTACCTCATTGTTATTTAACAAAACATCCCAGTTCTCATAAATTTATCATACATATGCATGTATAAATTCATACCTAGGCAGCTCAAGTTTTCATAAAAATTTTGATACTTATTTCATGCATGAAAGAGTACTTATTATACATGAATAAACTGATACTTATGCATGCATAAATTGATACCCATACACCTCAAAGAAAAAAAAACATAATTCACAATCTGCAACATAAAGGTACCAACGACATGCATAAAAAGTACCACTGAAATCACATAAAGGTACTTATGCATGAATAAATGACCTCTTTTTTTTTTCATAGAACTCTGATACTTGTGCATGAATAAATTGATACCATACACCTCAAATTTTCATACCAGTGTCCTACTTATACATATATAAACTCAAACCACAGAGTTTCAACAACTTTCAACCACCAACACAGAGAAAACCACCAGATCAGAGTCACACAAGCAGAAACCAAGAAAAAATATACAGGCAAGACCCGAGACTTTCGGTAAACCGTCCACTGCCCCTGCTATCCAGACTGCTAACCAGGTTACTCGCACAAAGAGACCCACAGAAGAATCCAAACAAACTGGACCGTAAGCAAGGGAGCAGTTCGAGCACTTGGCTCACAGGCATTGAATGCCAAGGTTCACAAGAAGGTGGGCCAAAAAAAACTCACAGAGATCACAGAAAAACAGAAAATGGTACATATACTTCACACACACACACACACATATAATATTTATACATGTATAAAATCATAGATTAAATGTGTAAAACATAATACTAAACAAAAAACAACAAATCCAGGCATCTTCCAGAGATAACAAGCCGCAAATCACAGTAGTAACCTCCATACAATTTCTTTGACATAATAAGACAATCGTATCCATAAACATCAAGCAATTTTTTACAACAAAACTCACACATAAAATATAAGCAAGTAAAACTCTAAGCAAAATACCCTAGAAAATAAACAATACAACCTGTAATTGCACCAGATTAACAAAGAAGCTGCAAAACAGGATCGAATGGATGATAACTTCTATTTGATTGAAACTGCGAATACAAAAAAAACATAAAAATACTCAATAATTGAAGAACACATAATATATATAAATTAACACCAAACCAAAAACATACATATTGACAAATCTCACCTCTGATGTCACCAGATTGAAGATGAAATCGGAAAAATCGGATATTAACTACTCTTCGACAGAAACAACGGCGGAATCTCCAACAAATCTTCACCGAAGTACCGATCTCCCTATTCTCGTGAAACTAGGTACAAGAATAATCGGAAATCTTTAGTGATGTAACAACGAGAAGTTTTCAGGCGCGATTCTTAGATCTAGGGTTTTGGAAAAAGAAGAAAATTGATCTGAAATCTCCGCCGCTATGCACAAACTAAGGTTACTAACCAGAAATCTTCAGCGATTCTTAGATCTAGGGTTTTGGAAAAGGAAGGAAATTGCTCTCAAATCGCCACCGCTATGCAGAAACTAGGTTAGAAAGAAAGCAGAATGAAAATACAAAGATGGAGCGGTTTTTTTTTTATATATATGACGGGTCGGATAAAACCCGGATCTGACCCGTCTCACATAATGTTATTTACATCTAGCTGCACACAAGTTTTTGCGTATATATATATATATATAAACTATGTGTGGTACATGTATATATATATATGTAATATATGTGATTAATGTATATATAAGTGATATATATATGTACGTATAATAGGTATATATATATGTGTTATAAAGTTATAATGAATAGATATATTTATATATATATATATGTCCATACGTATATGTATATATATATATAATTTATGTAAATAGCTTATGCATGTGTTTGTGTGTAGTGATAAAGTTTTGGTGCATGATTTCTTTTATATATATATATGTAAAATAAGTGTATGGTTAAGTCAATATATGGAAAATAGGATTTTATTGCTATGTGTGTATATGTATTGAGCATGCATCATAGAATAGTCTCATGCATAATTTAATTATCTCATGTTATGCACTGTATTAATTTATGATAAATAATTTAAAGGGAGCGCGCAAGACTTAATTAATTCATATCCGAGTCAAGGTGAATGTGGGGTTTTACGTGATCTTGTCCTGATTATTCTCTCTATATTTTATTATCGAGTATGTGATGACACAGGCATGGGCCTTCGGGCTAAACAAGCATGGGCCTCCGGGCTAAATGAAAATGAGCCTTCGGGTTAGATGAAAATGGGCCTCCGGACTAAACAAGCATGGGCCTACGGGCTAAATGAAAATGAGCCTTCGGACTAGATGAAAATGGGCCTCCGGGCTAAACAAGCACGGAGGCTAAACAAGCATGGGCCTCCGGGCTAAATGAAAACGAGCCTTCGGGCTAGATGAAAATGGGCCTCCGGGCTAAACAAGCACGGGTCTCCGGGCTAAACAAGACAGGGCCTACGGGCTATATGGTTTGGTCTACGGACTGAACACTTTTATTATTCTCACTTACTCGCTTAATTTTATATATAGCTTGAATAATTGGACACTCCCCACTGAGTCAGTAGTACTCACCCCAAAAATCTACTTATCTTTTCAGGTGTTGTCTTGAGTGATGCGTAGCGGACAAGATGTGATGATGGTGGTCAAGTAGTTAAGCATAATTAAAGATTTAATTTATTTTGACTTTATTTTATGTAATAAATGTCGAGTTATGCTTTGAAACTTCCGTTGTATTTCAAGTAAAATATTTTTTAATGAAAAACATGGATAACGTGCCTTTTCTATTAGAGTGAAATTTGGGCGTTGCAGGTTATGACTAGTGATGATTGAATAAGTTTTAAATGGATAATTGATTGTCTTATTTCATGTTGATCGGTCATTTGATAAGTACGGTGTGATTATTGTAATTTAAGAACATGATTATTTTATTTTATAAAAAGATTATTGTGATTTTAATGTCTAGTGCATCTAAGTATGTCTTTGCTAGCACTTTGACACCCACATTCAAAAAGCTATAATTATATTCCATATTATGCATTAAAATTAGTGTTGTCAAAGAAGTGGGCCTAAAAATCTAGGCTCTACACAAGTCCGTTGAAGCTCATAGATTGGTGGACAGGATATTTTTTTAAATTTATTTTAATTTTAATTCATTTTTTTTCACTTTTAACTTTTCGTGTAATTGATTTTGACTTAATAAGCGAAAAAAACAACAAAAATAATTAAAAATATGGCTAGCCCACTGCGCTACTGACTTACCTGTCTTATTTCCACCCAATGATGGGCCTAAAAAAATAAAGCACATCCCCACCAAAATATGAAGGCGGACTATCCCGATAAGCCTTAAATAATGGGCATTGTTGTAGATGTTCTTAGAACTTTTTTTAACTTGAATGACGAGATTGAATTCAATTAACTTATCAATTGAAGGAGAATTGTTCATCATTATATTTTTCACAATACCCCACTCTGCTTTGCGCCAACTTCAAATCCATCAGAAAACATCACCGTTTTCACTAATATTGTCATTTAAATATATGAAGAAATGACATAATAGATACAAACAATTAAATAATGTCTGTTGCAGTTCTTGATCTTCGGTACCATGATCGTGCAATTGTCGTCCATCCATTTTCCATCATGGGAAGTTATTGACAACGACAATAACCTTGAGAGTGGATGATAATGGTGATAGTGCAAAGTTTGCTATCTTTTTTACGGTCTCTTAAATTCTCAATTTTCTTAATTTTAATCATTTTTAAGCCATTATATAAATTGAGACATTGAAAATTGATGGTTATAAGATTAGAAATATGAAAGCAATTTTGAGCTGAGAGAAAAATTGATGCATTGGAGATACAGATTAGATATGATAATGGCTTAATTAATCCAATACTTAATTATGTTAATTTGATTTGTTTTGAAGAAATATATAAAATATTCAACTTAAATATTTTATATAATTAGTATAGGAGTATTTTAGTATGTGCGTGTATATATTACATTATTACCATACCAAATAAACATTGGATTATATTTCCAAATATGATATCATACAAGTTATTTTGAAATTAATCAATCGACTCATTAATCTATACTTGAAGTAAACAATGTCCTAGAGTGGTCAATCCAGTTAGTTGATAACAAGGGCGTCCCAACCCCAGTCAAGTAAGAGGGATGTGGGCCTGAAAAATCTAACCAATCCTCACTGCTAGTGAGAATAACCCCGCAGGCTTAAACCGTTTTCCAATTTTATTTTTTGACTTTATATTTCAAATCTAAATTGGTGTGAATAAAATTAGCATAAAAAATAACAAAAATAAATGATAAGAAACTTTTTTTTACTTCTCATATGACATTGGAAAATTGGACGTTGCCCATATGGGCTCGACGCCTGAAATTTTTGTTTTATTTTTTAAAAATATATGTAAAAAGTTTTTGTAAATTATATCTTGTGGATATAAATAATGATATAAGTAGATGTTAATTATACTAAAGCTTTTCTTTTATGCATGCTATGTAAACAATTTAGGTGTATTTTTTAACGATATTATGTGAAAAAAGATTGTGACCTACACAATATTGACTAATTAAGGAGTAAAATATATACCCAAAATATTCTTTTGCAAAAACTTTTTAAAATATTTTTTAAAAATAAAATATAAAAATCGGACATTGTGCCCGTATGGGGAGCGTAGACTTTTCCATATAACCTTATGTTTCCGACATGTATTTTGAATTTTACTCTCACTTAATTTTTCAGAGATAAATAAAATAATTTTTTTGTTCTTCAAAATTATATACATTATAATTTTTAAATAGTCATGTCTCATGTATACTACTAAGAGAAAAAAAATATTTGTAACATATTCTCAATAATCCTTAGCTGTACATAACTTATACGCAATCTTCCTCAAAAATAAAATAAAAATTCAAGCGCAATCTTATTCTTTGATTCTTCTAAAATTTTCAAATTTTAGCGGGACAAAAAATAAAAATAAAATTTATAACAATGAATACGAATCGATAGTTCCATTTTATTTAAAAAAAATGACCCCAAATAAATCCAAAATTAGGGATATATATAATTTAACAGCAGTTAGAATCTTTTGTTGACACTGTGTTGCACGCTTCTCTCTCTATTGGGAAGAGAGAGAGAGTCCGAGGGGGAGCATAAAACCTATACAAACCCCTCTACACACATCCACGCACACTAAAAAACCTAGAATTTCCACATTTTTTTCCGATTGGATTGCAGAAAAAGTAATCCGAAATGGTAGATTTTGCTAGGGTTCAGAAGGAATTGCAGGACTGTAATAAGGATTTTGAGGTTTCAGGGATAAAGGTCAGCCCTAAGGGCGAAACTAATCTCGCCCACTTGCTTGGTACAATTCCTGGTCCTCATGGTACACCTTATGAAGGAGGCACCTTCAAGATCGATATCACTTTGCCTGGTAATCTTTCATTCCCCTTTTCTTAGAGTTTCTTCTTGTGTTAATGAACAGAAAAATGATGTCTTGAAAAATAATTTGAATTAAATGTTTCCTTATCTGGGATAATAGATTTATGCTGTCGTGTTTTTAGCATCCGTGTTTTGGATAGTAGTGTTTGCTCATGTTGCATCACGTGTGCGTGTCTGTTTTTTTTTAATGAAATTTAAGTTTGGGTTTTGCGATTAAATTATTTGGGATTTTGTTCCTGTTGCTGCTTTGTTCCCACTATGTTTGAATGCATTTAACTAACTAGGTTGTATATTTGTAGGCTCCATTTTTCTCTAGCAGTGATTCAGTGAATGATACAGAAAGTCTAGTTTTTTTTTTTTTTGAATTGGATAATTGAAAGTTGAAGATATTTGCACAATTAACTCCTCATTTTGTTGAATATGTGGATGAAGCCCTGCGTATTTTTTAAGTAACGTGAGCACTTTCCTTGATTTTGAAGTGGGTCATGACCATGGTGAAGTTCATCGCACTTGCTGCATTATGTGAAAAGCAAAAATTGTTAAAGGCACTTAAAAAAATCAATATTATGGGATCCCCTTCTGTTGTTTCTCGCCTGACTAAAGATGATGACCTTCATTTTGGTCTAGCCTTACTCCAGATCCAAATTCCTGTTTCACTGTTTGGATGTTTAAGTTTCAGGAATGCTTATGTGCTAAACCTCTTGGACCATTGAATTTTTTTGCTATCATTCAACTCACAGTCACAGATGTGAATTTCTCCTCTATAGGCAATCCATGACAAGCAAGAAATATTATTTCCATTTTTTCTTCTGCTTCTTGTTGGTTCCTTATATTTGTTCTTTTATTTTCCCCTTTGCAGATGGTTACCCTTTTGAGCCTCCCAAGATGAGGTTTGTCACTAAAGTATGGTATGGTGAAACTAGTCATTCTGTGCTCTTTCTTCCCCTAGTGTTTGCATGTAAGAGTGTAGTCTTGAGTCGACTGTTGTCGTGCTTGGAAATTCTGGTTTTGAATGAACATTTGCAATTTTCCACTTGTACTTCATATGCAAGCCATGGCTCTAGGAAAGTGAAATGATATGATTGATGCATTCAATTGCTAAGGTTTCTTTGATAGAACTCTTTGAGAAGGGAGGTTACACACTGTAGTGGATCGTTATAGTTTGAGGTTTTATGATGTTCAGTGATTCTTCAGTTTTACTATTTGATAGCAGCATAATCGCTCCATTTTTTTTTATTTCAAGGATAACTGAACATATGAATGAAGCATCCCTTAGGAACTTTAGTCCTACAGAGATCGTGTGAATATTTTTCTCAAGAAATGGTGTGGTTAGGACTCCCACCTTAAGTGTGGATAGTTTGTTTTTCTCATTTGTGAGTTTGGTTTCTTTGGATTCAATCCAATCATTGTGGTTCTAATTCAGTTTTGTATCTGTAATTTATCTATGTGCTAACATGAATTAGATACCCTCAAGCTGAATTTGTGATAATCACATGTGAATGTATAAATAGCTTTGTAATGACTTGGCATAGAACTAATAAAAAGGGTAACTCTTAGGCTGTCTGTAGCATTAGAAGATGGGTAGATTTATAAGTCAATGATAATATAGTACCAAATGAATGGAGATTGGAGAATATAAAACTGATTAATCTGTCTCTGGCCAGTAACAGACCTACACTCATGGGTGAGGTATTAATTAACATCAGATTATCCCCTTCAACTCCATCTTAGCATCTTTCAACACTTGTAAGCAAACTGAGAAAATGATTGAGTATCCTATTGAACTTGTTTTAAATCGAAGCTAGTTGTAGTACATGCAAATTAAACTTCATAATTAAGAAAATTTCATTTGCTGCCCGACTTTAAAGCTTGTCTTGCACTAATTCAAGGCATCTTTAATGAGTTGGTCTTGTTGCAGCGAGGGAGAGAATCATGACATTGTGAAGGTGAATTTGTATGTACATAGAGAAGGCCACATAAGCAATGACGAGGCACTGAATGCAATGCTTGTCTTTGTTTTCTTAATTACGAATTTATGAAATTTGCATGTAATTTTTGAAAGCTGCATAGCTTTTATGCAGCTGCCAATTTCCTTAACAATGACGAACTAGTTTGGCAAGTCTCATTTTACATATCTTATAAAAGCATTTGAAGTTTTGATATCATGTTTTTCACTTCTTTAATGCTTTCATTTCCATCAAAGGCACCCTAATATTAGCAGTCAAAGTGGTGCCATATGCCTCGATATCCTGAAAGACCAATGGAGCCCAGCATTGACTTTGAAAACAGCACTCCTTTCTGTTCAAGCATTATTATCTGCTCCTGAACCTGATGATCCCCAGGACGCTGTTGTAGCGCAACAGGTGCTGATGAACTTGCTTTACAATTTCATTCTCGTGCTTGCTCTTCCAATGTACACGTAGATTTTATGATGGTTAATCTGTGTGTTTAGAAACATTTCTTTCTCACCAGTTTGATACGAGTTATTTTCTCATACACACACTCATCTCCTACATCCCCACTTGTTTATTGGTTGTTATTCTTCTGCATGCTTCAGTATCTTAGAGACTACCAGACTTTTGTTGGCACGGCTCGTTACTGGACAGAGGCATTTGCCAAGACATCTTCTCTCGGTGTAGAGGAAAAGGTATGCATACATTCCTCTTTCTCCCTTGTTTTGTTTTGCCTTCTCGCACATGGACACATGTATAGTAAGACATAGTCGCAGGCAAAATAGTACTGGAAAACTCGGACACCCCTCCCCCCATATCGCGTTATGTGTGATTACACGAACGTCACTCGAATTTGCTGCAATCTCCGCAGGTGCAGAAGCTTGTGGAGATGGGATTTGCTGAAGCTTTGGTGAGAAGTACTCTCGAGAGTGTCGGTGGCGACGAGAACTTGGCTCTCGAGAAGCTCTGCAGTTAGTATGCGCTGCTGCTGTGAATTGTTGATCACTGCAAGTGGAATATAGCAGCAGGGTATACATAAAAGAGATTCTACCAAACAACACTTCATAAATTCTTGTCCCCTTTTTTCAATGTCTATATATATATATATATTTATATGTATTTTTTAGTGTTTTTCTTTTGTTTCTGCTTGATCGATGTTGGTTTTCACCCTTGATTGATCAAATATCCATGCTCAACAAAACTGCAAGCCAAGAATTATTTCTTCCAACTTTGAGGATTTCCTGTTTTATAAGTAGCACTGTAGATTTTTAGTGTTTTCATGTTTTTATTTAAAATGTTACAATATTTCATTGCCAGTCGCCAGGTTAGAAGGATTTTACTTCCCAGCCAATATGCTAATTGGATTGCATTATATTTAGTCATTTGAATTCATTACTAGTTTGTTTGTTTTTTTTGGAAGATTGGAATACATATGATGAAAATAAATAGTTTTGCTTTTAATGTTTGGAATTGCTATATGATCTATTAAATCTTAATAAATAAAAGGAAATGGATTTACAGAAAAATTAATTATACAGGCACAAAAGGAAACAAAATAAGCGCTCAAAGTTAAAATAAAATTAGAAAGGGATCACGAGAAATAGGGACTAATTTCGTATTTTCCACAGTCGAACTAATGGATGAGATTTCTCAAAATAATTCGATGAAATCTTGTATGAGACCTTACGGGTCAATATTTGTTAGACGGGTTAATATTTAAATTTAATTGAATCAATTATCAATAAAAAATTATAAATGTGACGGGTTAATATTTAAATTTAATTGAATCAATTATCAATAAAAAATTATAAATGTATAACTAAATATAAGTTTGAATCCGAATTTTGACTAGTAAGACTTCCTCACATAAGTTTTTATCAAATATTTATACATGCGTGTATGATCATCATAGTTATTAATTTTCTTAATTTTCACTCTATCGTCTACTGCAGGAAATAAAGAGAGGATAAGAGTAGCTAAAATGGAGGAGGGACAAAAGAGGAATAAACAAATATATGAAAGAAAATTGAGGGCCAAGAACATTAATAATATTTCAGAACTTTTTTTTCCATGGATTAAGATAAGATAACCCAATAGATAGTGGCATTCAATCAATCAAAAAAAAAAAGTTGCACTAGAAAATAAAAGGCTAAAAAAGGAAAAGTAAGAAAAATCAACTTAATCGATATATTTATAGAGATTTGCTTGATTATCATCCAAGTTAATAATTTGATCAATATAATCTTCTCTTTTCCCTTAACAAACTGCACAAGAAACTCTAAGAAAATGAGCATAAACAATGGCTAAAATCCACCAAAATTCAGAAAAAAAAAAAAAAAAACCAATTTGATCATACACACTAGTCTCCACATAAATATGCACTTAATTAATTAGAAGAAATCATATATCATAGTCCATAAATACATAGAAATAATATTGATAGCAAAACGATCAAGAGCAAAAGAAGAGGTAGCTAACAAGATGGGTGATGGCAGCAAACTTTGTATCTTCGAACACGAGGAGGTTGACAAAGGAAAAACAACGTGATCGCCATCACCATCGCCACCACCAAACCTAGCAGCGCCGGCGACGAGCCGTCGTCTCCGGAGCAGCAGCAGTCCTTTCCCATGGCTTCCCTTCTTGAGGAGGACTCAACTCATTGACATGGGAAAATGGAAAATATATATATTCTAGCTAATATATATGTTCATCACGTAACAAAAAAATATATGAAGGAAACAAATGAAAGACAGTGGTATGTTAGTTTGGAAAGTGTTTATTGTGATATGATTGACTTAAGAAAAAGTAGGAGGTAAATTAGATTAGTGGAAAATGATGAGAAAGTTGGTATGTGGAAAAAATAGGGCTCATTAAAGTCTATTAATTATGTCGATACTAAATTGGTGAACCGATATCTATATAAATAAATATATTAAAGATAAAGGGTCACCACTACATTATTTCAAATTTTCATCACATGATTTTCCCATATAAGAATTTACAAGGCTAAGTGTCATACATCTTATGATGTATTTATTTTTCGTTAATTAAACTTCAGTGCCCAACCGTATGTGCTCGGCTCGTTATTATTTTTGTTTTAAATTTTGCATATTGGTATTCAATATTTGTATAATCTAATAAGGGTAGCATACGGGTAAATTTACAGTACCCCAAATGAAACGTGCATGGCTTGCTGGAATTAAGGATATTGATGCATATTTTAGTTGGTTATTATACTAATATTCTTGATTCCGGCTAGCCACGTCAATTTAGGATGCCGGAAATTTTTGCTCTTGAGCTACATTTTTTCGTTAATGCAAATGCTGGATATGAATATGTAATTTTATTTTTTTGAATAGAAGTGTTTGTATATCAGACCTTAGATGCAAATGTTGGATATTAATATGTAATTAATCATTTTTTCGTGGAGTGTAGTTTCTGGTGTATTAATTATATTATTTTTCAGACAAATACGCATTGAATAATTTTTTTTGATAAACTGAACACAATTATTAATCTTTTTAAATTGTTTAATTACTTCAATTTCAAGAACAATTAATTATTTATTTATTTTCAATTTTTTCGAAAACATAGAAGACTTTAAAAGGGCGGTCCCCCTTCCCCATGTGAAGCGTGAACCAAAAATGGACGTGTTAACTACTAATAAATTCTAGAATTTGTTTTCTTTATAAAAAAATAATGATAAATAAAAATATTATAGTTTGTTTTTTGCGTCAATTATTATTATTTTTATTTATTTTAGCAGTTGTTTGTGGTTCTAGTCTCTCAATCCATGTTTCTGGGGTCAACACTTGTTTGATCAACAAAGTGATTGGACTTCTTCGAACAGTTCTTGGCCCGGCCTTTAGCCCGAAACTCAATTGCGTGTTGGTTTTTAGGAGTTTTATTACCTATGAATTGAAATGAATCGGGCCGAGTTTCAGGCCTTTAGCGTATATTATTCGGGTGAAGTTTGAACAATCGAGTTATTAGAAAAAATTGAAAGCTTCGATTAAAGATTTTAAGTTCGAATTCCACTTACACCTTTTGATGTTCTTATGTCGCTAGATGTGATTTACGCCTGCTATGTTTCTTTTATTTAATAAAATAAGAACTGCTAATGGAATTTATTTAAAATATGAAAATGTTTTTCACGCTTGAATTTCAAAATCAATAACTTAGGTACACTTTTTAGATAGATGCTTATGAAATTTCAAATGTGAAAAATACATGTGAATTTTTTAATAAATTTAATTTAGGCATGCAGATGTGATTTTAATTTTGTAAGTACGAAAGAAAAAAGGAACATTTTTTTAAGAATGATAAAATGAACAAAAAAGGAAAAGAAAAAATGATCGCACTCCAGCAATGAAAGGATATTTTGCACCATATATATATATATATATATATATATATATATTAATATATGTGTGTGTGTTTGGATTGAAAGATAATGATTAAAATATATTTGAATACCTAAATTACCCTCCGCATAGATTTTCATTTACATTTATTGAACTTGCAATTATCTTTATTAAAATTTCAAAAGTATAATTATTGAAAAAGTTAATTATTTATTAATAATTTTAATAAAATTCGAATTACTTTTATTAACATTTTAAAATACTTAATGATAATTTTAATAAAATATAATTATTTTTATAAAATTTTAAGTTTATAACTATTAAAATTATTAATTTTGGTAAAATTATAATTTTTCAGAAGGAATTTGTCTACTTTGTCTATTGGGCTTGTGGGGGGATTAATAATCCTACCACCATTGCGATGTTAAATTATCATCCATTTGCTTGCTTAACTCAAATTCAATCAAAGGCTTCTTATCAATCTCGGGCTTGAATTTAGAAAATTAGACATTTGATTGACTCAGATAAATATATCAATCCTGATTTATCTACCAAACCAAACGACTATTAAGACATTGACCCAGTTCTGGTTAGACACTTAAAGTATGACTCGGCTCATTTGGCCCCTTAAACTATTTTAAATTGTGCAAAATAAATATTTTCGTTACAAACATTGATTTTCTGTCCGTAATTAATCTTAATTAAACGTGCAAAATTTTTACAACCTAATTTCGAGTGGTCTAAACAATAATATTAAGCAATATTAAGTATGGTTTGAAAGCTTCCAACATAGACTTTATGATTTATACTCACAATTTGTCAATTGGATGTCAGATAATCGAGTAATTGGACAAAGAAGACTCATAGACGGGGTTTATATTAGTGATAGAATTTGGATGTCAAATATTGAAATTGAATGAGTGTTTTAAAGCTCTAACGGTGTTGGCTATATAACCATGATCTCGATTAATTTAATGGACAATTATAGGTGATACAATTTCGGCCTCAAATTACATTATCAAATTTTGCATGTTTAATTAACCTTAATTACTAATGAAAAATTAATTTTTTTTAACAAAAAAGGCCGATTAAATAATTTAAAATGGTTTAAGAGGCCAATTGAGTCATTTAAAATAGTTTAAGGAGCGGAATGAGTCGAGTTATATTTTAAGTATCTAACCGGGACTAGATTGATACATTAAGTGTGTTTTTGTACCTTATTCCAAAAATATATTGCTCGGGTGCTAACTTTCTCATTTCATGTAAACACTGCTAGGGAAATAATCATCTAAACTAAATTCATAAATTCCACATTTATATAGGTAATCTCACAGTTGAGTTTAAATCTTAGAAAACAAAGTGCTAAAATGCTAATTTTTTTCTTGAAATGGAAATATCAACTCAAAGAATAAAAGAAAATCACAGATGAAAAAACATAATCTTCCTACACAAAATAATATTTTTTTCTAATGAGAGAAACATCAAATGAACAACTAGTTACACGAACAAACACAACAAGATAGTTAATATCACGCTAAAAAAAAGTTTTTATTCTGTTGTTAAACACAAAAAAAATATCGTTAAATTATTTTAATGACAAATTTGATCAAATCCATCTGCATGTCAAGAATAAGAGCTTTAATCATATCTCGATCTAATGGTGAGCTTGAATGGAACCATCTCCCGGACAAATTTTTTGCTTTCGTTCCACCGATTGTTTCTATGCTTTTATTCTCTTGGCTGAAGCAAAAACCAATCTATGAATATTCTCAATTTTCAATTTCTCCAGCACTCTTGCGATATATATTACATGGATTTCTTGGATTTATGGGAAATTTATGAGCACTAGCCATCGAAGAGTTGGAAAATAAGTGTCTGAGGCCTCCCAAGTCACTACATTCATGTCAGCAACTTGCAAGCTCTGGAGTCTTTCAAATCCAACACCCAGAGCATGCCAAGAGACACCAATGAATGTATTATCTTTCAATTTGAAAGAGATTGATATGCTTCAAAAGAATCAGTTTTTTCATCTTTGGAAATCGATCAAATTTGATCGAGTTGCAGTCCATCACCCTCAGTAATTTGAAGCCTTGTTGTTGTTTATTTTTTGCTCTTGCTTTCTTTTATTTTATTCTCGTTTGTTAGAACTTATTGGGTCTTGATGGCTTTGTTTCTCTCCAATTTATGTGATGAAGTTTTCTTATTGTTCTTAAATAGTTAGTTGTGTTGATCAATGACGGATGAGAATGATGGTGATGACAATTATGAACTCAATTACTAAGGACGTGAACTTTATTATGAATTTCATTTTGAGGTAAACACATATTTTTTTTCGATTTCATGTATTGATGATTGAGCATGGCGATTGTTGATGGTAGTAATTAACAATATAGATTGAATTTTTGTTGGAATTGTGGATAATAAATAAGCATGTGGGATTTTGAGCATTGATTACTAGATGCATTTTTAGCATGGTTTATTTCTTAAGTGTGTTGGATTACGCAGTTGATCACTAAAATTTGTTATAGTTTGAGACTAGACAATGTTCTTCAATTGGAAAAATGATTTAAGACTTTTTTTTTTTGCTTTATCCTAAATTTCTTACATATATTCAAAAGATTTCACAGTTATTCCGTTTAAGCATTTTTAAGTTTATTCTTTAATAAACCGGGGGTTTGAGATCATTGGCCTTTATGATATCAATGGATTCTTGGTGATTCATGAGTTAACAAATGGTATCTATCGGAGCATGCTCATGTGCAATTTTTGGGTGATATCCGGGAATTGGATGATGACATGGTCTTACCGGATTGGAGAATAAGTCATATGTAAATTAGCTAGAGTTATTTATATAATATATTATTGATATGATTTAGTGTTGTATATATAATATATTATTGATATGATTTATTTATAGGTTTGTTTTCGTATCGGAATCAAGTTTGATGCCACAAAATTCATCAATCAAAAATTAAATGAAGATTGAAGTAATAAGATAAATTCTGTTAAAGAAGTTGGAGAACTTCAACAAGTTTTGGATAAAAAGACAGTCCCAAAAAGCTCTCTCAAGAAAAGTTTAATGCACATGCTATTGGCTCAGCCCGCAACTTATACTTCTTCAACTAAAGCCCGGTAGCTGCTGCCATTGAGCATTTCTTTTTTTTTTCTTTCAGCCGCATTGATAATTTTTTTTTCCAAGTCTCTCATTGATCACCCCTATGACAATAATTTTGTTTTGCATATTCCAATGTTGTAGAGCAAGTAAACGAGTTTTCTTTTGATTTTTTTTGTTATTTTTATGTTAATTTGATTCATATTGGGCTAGATTTGAAGTATAAAGTGGCTGCTAAAGGATAAAGTCAATCCCCTATAGCCTATATTTTAGGATATTATTTTACTTTCTTATTTTAGACGTTTGTGTAAGTAAGATCATTTTCTTGGGTCTTAATCGTGGACTATTGATGCCATATTTTTTAGGACTTGGTTGACTTTTCATTTTTCGAGATTTGACCTTTTTATCTTCTCCTTGACCGCAATGTGACTCTTAATTGGATTGTGTTGACTTAGTAGGATCTGGACTTCATTCGTGTGTTGAAAATTGATGGTTTAGTTACGGGAAATTCGATGATAGACTACTACTCAATGGTTTGGGGCTTTGAGATATCGCCACGTGTAAAGTATTTTGGATAAAAAATTAAGAGTCAATCTTGACTTGTGCGAGCATTTTGAATCGAAGTCATGATTAGCTTGTGGATAGAGTGCCAGTCCATTACATTTTCCATCCACCATACCACTGAAATATTCCACGTCATCGATGTCAGATTTTCGCAGTAGTAGGCCAATATTTTCAAAGATGTCCATCGGCTCTTCAATGCATCGTACATCATTTTATTTCAGCTTCTATTATTTACATGGGATTTACTTGACAATGTGTATATATATTTATTCTTAATTGTCCTCCAAATCTGCAATTATGGCTAAATATTTCTTAAATATTCTATAATTGATTCCAATGTAATATATGAGGTTTGTAGCCAAAAATTCCCTTAAAAAATGACATTAAAATTTATGATTAAAACTTAAAATGCATGAAGATATTATATGAATATATTATATAGATTTACTATAATTAAATTATTGAATTCATATATTTTAAATCGATTTACACCATCTAGAAAATTAATTCAAATAATATATAAAAAATAGTTATACTTAAACATATTATAAATTCTAATCGTCAATTATTAAACTCCCACACAATATTTTTTTAAAGTTGAGACCGAATATAGTGTTTAATCTAATTAGTTTAACATTAAAATACATATTTGAAGTTAAATATCTATCAATTTCTAATAAAAAATATTTAAAATCTAAATTTTTAAAAATTTAGAGTTTAAACTTCTCTACGTCTTTTCTTTTTTAATTTTTTTGTTCTTCTAATTATTTTTTTATGTGTACTCCAATTCTGTGTTAATTATAGATCTCAACATTTTTTAGGTGCAATTGCAAATTAAATCTAAATGAGTTAACAAAACATTAATATACTACAAAAAAAATTATCATTGTCATCTAGAGACTATTATTGTAATGATAACATGAATTAGTATACTTTTAAAAAATCATAACGTTGATGAACTTTTACTTTTTGTGAATTAATATGAAATTTTAATTTTAATATTATTATTTATTTATAACAAAATGAGGATGTTAAATAATAATCAAACTAAAAGTTTATGTTTTAATTGCCTATTTTTAAAGTTCATTTTAAATTTGCAGCTATACCCAGAGTTCATGATTTTTAAAGCAATTAACTCTTAAGAAAAATCATTTAAGGTCCGTTTCGTTAACAGGAAAGTAAATTTTTTGGGAATATGATTTGTGGGAATGTGAGTTTGAAGAAAAAATGATTACTAATAGAATCTTTATTCTATATTTGGAACATAGTAATAAAATTATTTCCATTAGAGGAAAGTTGTACAATTTTCATTGTTTTGAGAAATATGGTCCCTTTGCATAATATATAAAAAATGAACCAAACACAGTAATGTTAAAATAAGAAATTATACTGTCCCAAGTCATATTCCGTGCCAACCAAACGAAACCTTAATGTGTTTGGAAAAGTAAAAATGAATACATTTTTCTTACCATACCTTTATGTATTGATTCAGAGGTGAATGAATATTAATTTCAAAGAATATTAAATAGGTGTATATTAAGAAAAATGAAAATGTAATGTGCATATATAAGAAAAATGGAGTATAATTTGGGGACGAACGAAAAAGAAATAAAAGATTATAATTATAGCACAAAAGGAGTATATTTTATTTATTTTACTAAATTTGTCCCACGAATGACTGACAAATATTATTTTGAATGAACAAACTATAAATTATGAGGCTCAACAATAGTATTCCTACAACTTTCTATCTATTTCAACTAAGATCAACTGATCAAGTACAATGTTTGATCTCACATTGAAAAATAAAGAACATTGCTCTATTTGAACATATTATAAATTATAGTAGTCCATAATGAAACTTCATGCATTTCTTTATATTTTAAGTTTAGACCAAGTACAGTGCTCGATTTTAACAATTTAATATTAAAATAAATATTTAAAATTTTGAGTTTAAATATCTATCCGTTTCTTATTAAATATACATCTGAAATTTAAAATTTAATTTTATATTTTTAAATTCAATAATATAAACATATAAAAAAATTCAAATAAAAATATTTAATTTTGAAATTTTGAATAAGTTCGTAATTTTAAATATACGAAACTAGTACCTTAAACAATTAAATCTTATATATTTTAAGTTCTTCAATAAATTTATCTCATATTGAAGATCTAACAAATATTATTTTGAATGAATAAAAACTATAAAATTGTGCGGCATAACAATAGTATTTCTACAATTTTCTCGGTCTTTCATCTAATAATGTCAATTGAAATGTTTGATCCTACATTGAAAAGTGAGGAGTATTGTTCTACTTGAACACACTATAAACTCTAATAGTCAATTATGAATTTTTCGTACTTTTCTTTATCTTTTAAGTTGAGATTGAGTATAGTATTTGAGTATTTGATCTTATCAGTTAAATAGTAAAGTATATATTAAAATATTTAGATTAAACATCCATCAATTTCTTATTAAATATATATTTAAATTTTTAAATTTGAGTACACACACATAATTCAAATAAATATATTTAATTCAAATTTTAAAATGTATATAAGTTTGCAATTTTAAATATACGAAACCTAAACTTTAAAAAATTAAATCATATATATTTGTTTTTTTTTTCTAAAGTTATACCACATCGATGAACTAACAAAATATATTTTGAATGGACAAACTTTAAAATTGTGTGGTCCAACAATGGTATATCCACCGTTTTCAGTCGTTTATTTGAGATCAAGTATTATATTTTGATATTTGATGATTTTTTGGTCAATACAATGAAGATGAAGAATTCGTGATATGAATGACAAATTTTCAGTAATCATATTTGAAAATTATTCAATTGCATGTATACTGTAATTGCAAATTGCATTCCAGACTTATAAACTTAACAGTATAATTTATGTATCCAAGTAGATCAAATAAAATTAAGTTTGTAGTATATGTTTTTAAGTTAGTATCAAAATATACATTTGAATACTGTAATGACAAATTTGATTCCATATTTATAATTGTTCTCTCTTTCAAACCTCTAGATTTATAAATTTGTATAAGTCATGTGTGAATAAAATATAATGATATAGATATTTGTTTTTAAGCATAAACCAAAAGGTAAATACAGTTGCACAAATTTGTGTGTCTACGGTCACTGCAACTTCCAATGTAAGAATTGACAAAAGTAACGGACGATTGGCTAACGGCAGTTAATGGGCTGGATATCCTGGACTGATAATTTGCTAGATCGGAACCCTGTTGCTGAGCCGAAATACACATGACCCGATGACTTTTATTGACATGGTTTTACACGTGGCACGATTTGAGGGTGGGTGTGCATTGGGCAGTGGTCTAAGCATTGACCCACCCCTTAGTTACATGTAGATATAGACCAAACTTAATGTTCCAAACTATTAGTTGTTTGCACTTCTTTTATTCGTTTTCACTAGTTTTTCACAAAAAACACTAACACATAATTTTTCTCCAATCAACAAGTATACTACTTAAACTCATCCCATTGTTATCGGTACACCCATCTACACACATCAAAAAAACTTCTACTAATAAATAATTAATTAACATTAACAAAACAACCTTTAAAATATAAAAGAATTTTTCAAAAAGTTCTCAAAACATGTATAGAAAAATAAATGTAAGTTTCTCAAAGGCTATTGTTTTCTCATTTTGTGATCCAAAAATTGAAGGCATTCCAAAAGATAAATTGCAAAAATAATCAAACAAATGAGTAAAAGGAGAAGAGATGAATCGAAAAATATAATTACATGTGAAAAAATCTGTCGAATTTTTTTTCCAAAGTACTGGAAAGTGGTGGGTGGCCAACAGTGATGACAAAGAGGATTAAAATGCAAGGGAGAGATGAGTGAGAGACCAAAATAGAGAGAATGTGATAACCTTTATTTTGAAACTAGCATTTCTCCCGTACAATGTACATATCTTATTTTACCATTTTAAGTTTTTAGTTTAACAAACATAAATAATGAATTCCATGAATTGTGCCAAAAATAGTAAACACAATAAATTTATTTTATTTTGCAACAATAAACTGTAGCGAGATTCTCCATAAAGTTCTTAATTAATAAGGGTTGGTTAGGCATTAAAATATGAAAGGTAGGTATTTTTTTATGGAATTTCTATTTGCACTGTAAAAATTGTTCTTCGCATTACATTCACTTTTTACAAATTTAATTTTTTCACACTGCACAATAGGTCTTGTTTATCCTTCACTCTATAAAATATAATTTTATCATTATTAACAAAAAAATAGAAACAAAATCAAAGGAAAAATTAAATAAAAAAAATTAATAAATAGATAATACAACAAAAAACAAATAAACAATGAAATATCTTTTGAAACATATATTACATATATCATACTTTATCAATATTACACATTTGACTAAATAGTTACAGTAAATTAAAGTCACAAAACTTTTATAAAAAAAATTATGTACCCCATATAACAAAAATTACACATTACACACATCGAATTATGTGTTGATCTTCATCTCAATTCATATTAATTTCCAACTACTGAATGCCACCTGCCTGAATTGCTAGACCGATCATTTTTGCTGCAAGACATTGGATTTGGAGCTAGGAGCTACTCCTTCCGATGATTTAATTCTATGATCTTTTTCCTCAAAAAAAAAACTTGATTCCATCTTGTAGAAATGTTGAAAGCTAGTCCATTAGAATTTTCCCATCTTGATACATGTATTTATAGAATCAATTATGAAGTCAATAAGTCTAAAAGTTTAGAAGACGAGATCTCAATAAATTAGAAGATAAAATACATCAAATGCATTTGAAAAGCCAACCTTTATAAAAATAAAAGATGTAAATGCCAATAAAAAAATAGAAGATAAAATAAACTCAAAGATTAAAAAAAACATCACAAAGCATTCGAAGAGTCACCGTTCTTTAATGTTGAGAAAAACAAAACTAATGCAAAATTACTCAACGAGTTTCGAAGCTGCATGGTAGATCACACATGACAATTATTTTCAGAATTTAACTTTTGATTATCCCTATATAAATAGTTTATAAATGTACCAAAGCAAAATAAAATAAAATAAAAATAATGCATTCAATTGAAACGCTTATATTAATTACTAATAAATTATTAAAAACACTAATCAGGAGATTAAAAACAAAAGTGAAATAATGAAATACTAATGGCATATGAATTAAAAAAAAACCTAATCAAAACATTAATAAAAAAACAAGCTTTTAAAAATAATAAACAAAAAATGAATTACTAATGACATATGAATTAAAAAAAAGCTAATCAGAACCTTAATAAAAAAAATGAAGCATTTGGAAAATAATATAGAAAGGATGAATTAATTAATGACATATGAATAAAAAATACTAAAAAAAACTTAAGAAAATAAAAATGAAGCATTTAAAAAAGTAATAAAAAATGAAATAGATGGGCAGGAAGTGAGTCTCGAATCTGGATGGGCTGAAATAGAAGATAAGCACATGAGAACCACTAGAGCATTAAAAAACTTGTAGAAAATAGTTTAAAATTTGTTTTCATTCATAATTTTTATGACACTTTTACCCCTTTGATTTTGCCTTAATATATGCATAGATGGTGTAAATAATTAACCTTCCAAGAAAAACTCTTATCAATTTAATTAAAAATTAATTCATATCCATGTTAATTGAACTCCAAATTAGATGAAATTAATTTCAATGAATTTGTATCGACGAACACTATCGTATAATATATTCATATTAATAAATACATCGAGAATAAATATAATCACAAATGGGGCTTAAAAGCTCAATATTTGAGCCTTTTATTAAAAAATGGTTGCTATAACAATTGGGATTTGTAAGCAAATAAATTTTTATCACTAATCAAATGGTGCCACGTGGAAATTAAATAATTAAAATATTCAAATTGTATTATTTTGGAAATTTTTAATTCCTAAATAAATTAATGAATGTGTGGAATTTGCAACCAATAAAAATGCCACAAATGGCGAGCTCACACGTGGAATGAATACATTGGGGCACCGATAAAATTGTGTCATCTAAGCCTTAAAACAAGCACCAATAATATCGCACCACGTAAGCCCTGATAAATTCTCATTTGCCTATAAATAGAGGGCTTGGCCAAATAAGATAGACAATTTGAAGAACTCAAGACTTAGAGGTAGTTTGCTTGAATAAATTTTATCTCAACCTTCAAGGTGTTCATGCAAGACTCAAAGTGTTCGACATAAAAAAACATCCAAATTCAACGTTTGAGCTGAAATCAAAGTGCTCCACCCTCCGATTGACGTTACCGAACTTAAATCTTCAAATTGTTCTTATAAGATTTAAGAAGTTCTTCGTCAAGATCAACTCAAATCCGTTGTTCAATCCGAAAGGTTTTGAACCCTCCAAATTGACGTCATCAATCAAAATGTTCAAGCCGTTCTTACAAGATTCAACTCGTTCTTCAAAGAAACAACAAAATCTTTATCAAGATCATCTCAAATATATAGTTTGATCCATAATCAAGGTTTCAACCTTCTGAATCAACGTTAGAAACTCCTAAACATCAAATTCATGAAGATCGAATAGGCAAATCCACTTTGAAGATCTTGAAGAACAAGGATGATCAAATTTTGAAGAGGAGAATCAGAAGATCAAATAGAGAATCAAACCACAATTGTAATTTCAATCCAAAAAAAATATTTTGTACTTATTTTTGCGTTTTATTTAATTAAATATAAAAAATTGTGTTATAAATTTTGGCACACCCGGTGGGACCTCTCTACTTCTCATCTCTTCTCTTCCTTACATCATAAGAAATTGAAGATGTCAAATATCTCAAATACTTCCAAATTCTTTATAAAAAGTATTGGGGTGACTACATGAAATATGGCTAAACAGGCACTTGAGGCTTCCAAGATGATTACCGTTGAGAAAGATGAGCCTTATGTCGCTAGCATCAATAAAAACAAGCTGAAATTGGAAAGTGACTTCTCGCCACAAAAGGGCTACTCTCTTAAAGCATCTGTCATGATGGCAAACAACTCCACTATGGACGATCAACTTGCCAACCTAACTAAGCTCATTAAAGAAATGCAAAAGCACATAAACAACTAAGATGCATAGATCTCAAGACTCCGAAAAGGTAAGGATGTAGCAAGTCATGCCAAAGAAGTAAGAGACAGAGAAGATAAAGATGATAAGGCATCCTCAAAACGACAGATGAGTGGAGAGGGAAAGACATGCTAAAAATTTGAAAATTTCCTCTGATAGTCTCATCCAAATCGATCAACTTAAGGAGTTTATTGAGGTACCATCAAAACCAAGTTTTAAGGAAGCTCCAAATCATATGTGGCTTACTCTAAACCTTACACCCAAATGATTGATAATTTGAAGACACATACATGTAATCAACCCCCAAATTCCAGCAGTTAAATGGTAAAGACGATTCGAGACAGCACATCACCCACTTAGTGGAGACATGCAACAATGCTGGAACCTTTGGTGACTAGCTAGTGAAATAATTTGTTCGTTCACTCAAAGATAATGCTTTTGATTGGTATACAGACTTAGAGCCAAATACGATTGACAGTTAGGGGCAATTGGAGCACGAGTTTTCTTAATCGCTTTTGTAGTACTATAATAGTTGTCAGCATGGTAGAATTTACTAACACGCGCCAATGAGATGAGGAGTCGTGATTGACTATATCAACAAGTTGATGAATCTGTTCATGAGTGATTATAACCATGATAAAAAAGTGAATAGAATAATTGTCGATGAAGGGTTTGCAGTCAACATATTGCCTTTGCATACATTGAAGAAACTAAGAATCTATATTGATGAACTCTCAAGTAGTCGGCTAATGATCTAAGGCTTCAACCATGAGGGACAAATGACTTTTGGCACAATAAGACTAAATCTAACAATGTGAAATATGATGCCGACAACACTACTCCATGTAATAGATGTAAAAACGTCATACAACATGCTTCTTGGGCGGCCATGACTTCATGAGAATGGGGTCATCCCATCGTCCTGGCATCAATGACTCAAGTATGTCAGAAAGATATAGTGAAGAAAATAATCAGTAATAATAAATATTTTGTGGAGTCTGAATCATACTTGGTCGACACAAAGTATTATCTTTCAAGTAAAAAGCCGTTGAAAGCGCAAAAAATGAAAGAGTTCAAAAGAGCAAAATGAGACACCTCTATCGAAGATGGATCACTAAAATTGATATGAAGAAGCTAACTCCGCCACCACTAAAAGGATTTATCCGGTTAACACAATGAAGAATGATCGAGCATGGAGAACTTTTAGAACATGAGATTGCTTAAAATTTTGGTCCAAAAGTATCACTTATATCAATAAAAAGTATTGATCAGAAAAATAAATAAAGAAAAAAGTTGTCAAAAATACTGTAACACTAAAAAGTATCATTCAAAATTCAAAAAATATCACGTGTTTTGACGATTTTTTTGTTCAACGTCTGATTTACCTCTTATATACTAGAGAATTTGCGTTCATAATAATATATATTTTGATTTTCTAAAGGCTTTGAATGTCTAAATAAAAATGGTTAGTTTTTTTTGGGAAATTTACACTTTGATACCTACATTTTGGACACTTTTTTAAAAATGACCCACTTTATTACTATTAGCAAAACAGTACCCACTTTTTCAAAAATTTTGCAAATCTGACCTCGATCAAATTTTTAGCCTAGAATATATATGTGGCATGCCCAATAAATTTATTTTATTTTTAGTTCATAATTGACATGGAATATCCAGGTAATATTTTTTATTGGAGCAAAAAAGCCACGCAAGAATTTCGACGTGCCACATAGATATTCTAGGCTGGAAATTTGATTGCGGTTAGATTTGTAAAAAGATTGAAAAAGTGGGTACTGTTTTGCTAATAATAATAAAGTGGATCATTTTTTAAAAAGTGTCCAAAATGTAAGTATTAAAATGTAAATTTCCCATATTTTGAGTGTCCGAATTAAATGGTTCTATTTTTTTGTTATTTTTTTTTTTTTTTTGGAAAATGAAGTGAGAATAAATTTTCAAAATAGCCGTGATAACTATTGAAAAACCCTAGTTCACAATTAGCTGTAGCTGAAAGTTAGAAACGCCCACGCCCAAAATCTAATCCCAACTCCTCAAATCAGCAAATCCTTCAGCCTCCGCCACCGGAAATACTCGTACCGCCGTCCTCTGCCAGTCCGCTTCCGCCGCTCTTGGTGTCGTGACTGTCGTCTCGTCAGTGCGCTATTTGTAAACTCAAAAAATAGCTTATAAATTAGGATTCCTCTATTCGGGACCACACATAAAGCAAAAGCTAGCCCTAGTGGGACCTCTCTTTCTCTCACATACACACAAATTCTGAAGGAAGGAGGCCAAGCTTCAATTGCGTCATTTAGTTTGGATTCTCTGTTGCTGAGGTGTGTGTGGGGCTATTTGGATTTAGACGCTTTCAATCCTGCTTCCTCAGCTTCGCTCGTCGTTCAACTTTCACTCTCTCTGCTCCGCCGCAGCTGCTACGACTGAAGATGTTCGGTGCCGGAGAGCAACGACGGATGTCCATTGACACTGATCCAGTAGACGTCTTTTATCTATTTTTCCTTAATGTGAATTAATTGGTTATATGTTTAATTATTTCTTTTTCATGATATATTGGGCTTTTGAGCTGACGAAACCCTATGAATTTGGCATGGAACTGTTTTTTCTGAATGACTTTTGTGTGATTCAATGCAGTTTTGATGGTGGTTTCGAGAATTTTTGTAATGTGGAATGGATACAGAGAATATTAAATGATGAGTTTCTTCTATGCATGATTTTGTTTGAATTCTTCTTCTGGTCTGTGTTTGAAGGATTGGACTCATTTCCTGTTTTGTGGTGAAGTATTTATGAAGTTCGAGGCTTACCGAGAATTTTGTACTCGGGGAATTTGGGCAGTCTTTTATAATTTAATTGGCGATTTTTTAGTTTCTCTAGTGGATCTCTGTGTCACTCAAATCTAAGATTGTATTGTTGTTGAATTTTTATATTGATGATTCACCAATATATGTTGAAATTTGTGGCCATGTTTTCTGAGGTTGGATTAGTGATACACCTTTAGATATTGCATTTACGTAGCTTGTATAAGTGTTGTTTTCTAGGAGTACGCATATATTTGGTAAAAACTTAACGGCCTTTTTGTCGTATTATTTTGTATATTTGGTAAAAAGAATGTAATCTGGTTTTGTTAGTTAATATTTAGAGAGGCTGTTGTGGCCCCAATTTAAGACAGAACTATTGTAATTGAATTAATTATGTATTCTTTCTTAAAACTTAATCCTGGCATAAAATTTAAACCCCCATTGTACGTGTTTGTATGGACACGTGTAATATACATCAACGTTAGTAAGCTTGCGCATGTTATTAAAGGCTAATCATTGATGTTTCTGTGCCAGCTGCCAATCAACTCAACTGCATTGGTCGTCTCTGACCTATCAACACATAGTCCTGGTGGAGGGAGCTCGCCTTTCCCAAGGGAGGGCATGCAACAACGAGTGCATGATACAAGTGTTGAATCAGTTTTTAGCAATTCTAAGGTTTTCCATTAATTTTCTTACGTCTTCTGCTGTGGACTATATGTGGCTGCACCAATGCAGCATTTGTGATTGATTCACTTGCTTTTTTTTATTTTAAAAATGAAGTTTTACTTTGTTTGAACTTTGAATCTTAGTGTAGTTCTTGGAAAATAATTGCATGAATTGATGCGACTTGCAGAAACTTGAAGATGATCTGCAGCAGCTCGGAGAAAAAATTAAGCATCACGAGGAAACTGTCAGCTACTTGAAAACTCTGAGGAACAAATTGGATGACTCAATTGTTGATATACAAGGTATCTGTTCCTATTTTCCATTGGTTTTTTCTAATAAAAATATCAATATATTGCAAAAATCTTGAAGTTTTTTTTTGTCAAATCACAGGTGATTCGTTGTCTGCGAATAAAAAATTTAGTAAAAAATACAAAAAATAAAATAAAACCAAATCAAAGTGCTGTGCTATTATTGCTTAATATTCACATATGGCGATGTGTTCTTTTGTTTCTCCTTTCAAAAAAAATAAAATAAAAAAAATCATTGGTGCCAAGATTGAGTTAGGGCTAGACATTTGGTAAACTCTCCTCCAACCAGAATATAAGATCCCATTGACCCAGCAATCTCATGCATATGGTATGGACATCTGGTCGCACAAATTGCATAGTATCTTAAATAGCTGTGCTAGGTATTATGCAATCCGCGAGGAAAGTTAATAAACAAATATGTAGATCTTTCGTGTCATCATCAATACTAAGATGTGACGTAAGACCAATAAGTTGGTTCGAGATCTTGCTTATCAAAAGAATTTATGAAACAGATTTCACACATACGTATATGCGCCTCTTCCTATTTCCTCAGAGCTTTCTATTGTCAAGACTTATGATTTTCCATCTATTACGAAGTTGTTCAATTGACGTTCTCTAGATCCTTACCCGTGAAAATGAATTAATACTTTCTATTTGAGCTCCATTATGTAATTTACGGCTTGACATTAAACAAGGGGTTCAAGTGCAAGGTTTTAAAACACAGTTTTTAACCTCGAAGCGTTTTCCCAGTACTGCGAGGCATAGGCCTCGAGGCTAACCGAGGTGTAAAGAAGGTCTTTGCTGCTGCCTGCTGCTCGAGCAGTATCAAAACAAAAAAGAAAAGAAAAAAAATGTTGGATGTATAAATCCATAATGGGTTGTGTCCTTTAAATCCCATGTAGCTTTCTCCCATAATGTTTCAAACAAAGTCTTACCATAACATTCTTCTAATATGGAACTGGTTGGAATTGATTCAACTATGGAATCATGAATAATTATTGGTTCAACTGTCCATTAACATCGCAATCTACATTGTTATTACATTTATTAGATATGCTACTAGATATGCCTCCTTCAATAGTAAAATAATAATTATTTTTATTATTTTTTGCATGTGGTTTTGTTTCCTTATTGTCCTGACAGTTGCTATTGGGAAGCATCATACAAGTTTATCCAAAGAGGAAAATGGAAACGCTGCAAATGTGGAGAGTGAGGAAGAAACGATTCAACATATTTTGAAGTATGAGAAGTCTGCAGCTGCCCTTCTGTGTAAGATGAAAACTGATGCCCAATTTTCTGACCATCTATTGACTAAAGAAGTGGTAGGGGTTGTTGCTACACTTGGAAAAGTTGATGATGCTAATCTCAGCAGGTTGGTTTAATTTGTCTGCGTGTTCTTTTTTCTTCCAAATATATATTGCTGACATCATCCATCTGTGTGTTCATGGGGCATTTTGCATCTTAGCATCGTCCATATGCTGCATGCCTGTTCGTTGTTTTGAGACAATATATTTTTTCTATTTTTGCTTGCTCGACTTGAAGCTCATAAATGAATGAGCGAGGCTAGTTGATTTTGTCATGTAGATTCTTGTATAGAAGTTGCTGTGGACCATCGCAACAATATTACTTTTTATTAGATTTTAGCTGGAGATTAACATTTGTCGATGATGGATGCATGAAAATTATTTGGCATACTATTGTTGAAAAGGCAAAATATGAAATGGTTGACTTTTTTATACTTGTGTAAATTAGGCTTCTTTCGGAATATTTGGGCCTAGATACCATGCTAGCAGTCGTCTGCAAATCCTATGAAGGTGTTAAGACCCTGGAAACATACACCAAAGATGGACTGATAAATAAGGGTTTCGGCATTCATGAATTTGCAGCATCTATGGGTAGTTATCTGGATGATCGATTTCATGTTATTTGTCTTGAATATCTAAGGTATGTCCTTGTGCACTTGAGATCAGTGTCTTGCAATTTCATCAGTTAGCTTCCCATCATGAACCAACCTAACTTTTTGCATCTGGACTTCTGTTAGACCATATGCGGGTGAGTTGATAGCTGATGACCCTCAACGGAGGCTCAATCTTCTAAAGCCAAGGTTAATCAATGGTGAAACTCCTCCAGGGTTTCTCGGTTTTGCTGTAAACATGGTTATAGTTGACCATAGTAACTTATATTGCCTGTCCAAATATGGGCACACTCTTAGAGAGACACTCTTCTATAACCTCTTCTTGAATTTGCAAGTGTACAAATCAAGAGAAGACATGCTAAATGCACGGTCTTGTATAACAACTGGAGCCATATCTCTAGATGGAGGATTGATTAAAAGTCCCGGCATATTCTCCTTGGGTCATCATCGGTGAGAAGCTTGGCCTTAATTTCAATCTGTCACCCCTCCCCCCGGGAATCTGCATTGTTCATAATATATCTATATTTCACATTACACCATGTGAACAAACGAACGGTCTTTGCTTTGAAGCTTTCAATTCATTATTTTCAATTTTCTTCTATTTTATTTATTGTTAGAGAACTTAAATGTCAAATAATCACTTTAATTTCTTTTTCTTTGTGAATTTTGTTTACACTTTCATCTTTGTCCTGATAGGGGAGATATAGATGTCAAGTTCCCCCGTGTCTCCGAAAAGTTTGTCCTGTCTGCAAGCTATTATGAGCTTGAAAATCAGCTGAAGGAGATAAAATGGAAGAAGGACCGAACTTTGGAAGATATACAGAGAGAGCAAGAACAATTGGACCATTCGAAGTTCAAATATGAAACCAAGAAGAGAGAATTTGTCCGCTTTCTAGCTGATAGCTCATCATATGTAGCTCAGGTAATACCTCAATTTTGTGCCATTATTTTATTCAAAGAGCCTGATTTCCCTCTAATCTCCTTTTTTATGAGCTGCTGAAGGAACTGATTTTGCTCGTGTCTAAGCATTTTTTGACTAGTAACTACTTGTAAAAACACACACACAAAAAAAAAAAAACCACCGAGAAATGAGCCCCGACTCTCATGGCAGTACTTGCTCTAGTGTGTGGTACTTCAAGTTCCACGTTTCTTAACAGGGATGCTCACGGCAATTGTTTCTTGCAGAGATAATTGACCTTTAACAATTTTACAATATTTTTCATGACTGCCAAATATTTGCATTTAATGTTGTATTGAAAGTTACCTCTTCTGGAAATTTTTATTTCTTTGTTATTATATTCTCTTTTTTATTTCAACTGTTGAGTGACTAGAGACTGAAAATATGATTCTTTGATATCAACAGTATCAGGTGGGACGTGTATCAACCCCTAGATGATTTCATGGAGGCATGCACTAACCAGTGGCAAAGGAACTAGATGAAGCATGTACAGCTCCTGCTAACTAGACT
This sequence comes from Perilla frutescens, assembly GCA_026008535.1. Classification (NCBI taxonomy): domain Eukaryota; kingdom Viridiplantae; phylum Streptophyta; class Magnoliopsida; order Lamiales; family Lamiaceae; genus Perilla; species Perilla frutescens. Next base: position 72,352,134 of record BRKX01000001.1, read on the forward strand.
CTGCCTCCATTGTTTATTGAAACCTTGTGCACATGAATCATGTTAGGATTTGACACGAGGGGATGTTTTATTTTAAATTCTAGGGTCGTATGACTGGTACAGACTTTATGGATATTATTTTGCTGGCAAAACCAGTATCATTGTTAGTGCCTGTTTGTGAAGCATCATTTTGGGAAATCTTTAATGAAGATGTGATTGCTGTCTTTTTCTTAAATACACTTTTCTCCCTTAATGTGTTTGCATTACATAGTTATAAATATTAGAGCTGTCAAAATGTGCTTAGCCCGGTCGGCCGGTCCATCCCTGACTCATTTTTAGGCGGGTAGGGCTTTAAATTTGAGGACCGTTTAGCTGGCGGGCTTTGGTGGGTAAAACCTGCGGCGAGGCGGGCTATAATATTTTCATTTATCAATGAACTAATATTTAATAATAATTACAAAAAATGCCTAATTCTTATTCTTAACCCTAATTCTAACTAGAGTGATATTCCAGTAAGTCACAAGACTCACAAGCACATCCGTAAGCCCTAGCCCCCCAAATCCCTAACCTAATGTCTCCTCCTCTCTGTCTCTCCAAGCGATTGAGCAAGAGGCGGCAGCAGCAGCAGCAAGGCGTGACATCAAGAGGCAGTAGCAGGTCGGCAGCAGCAGCAGCAAGTCGACAGCAAGACAATGGCAAGGAAAACAACAAAGGTTAGTTGTTTCAGTTTAAATTTATGAATGTAGTAGTTTTAGACTTTTAGGCTAAATTAAATTTGAAATTGTAATGTAGTAGTTTCATATTTCATAAGAATGCACATTTATCAGCTTGCTTTGGATTCATAAATAATATTTTGTGCAGCTTGTTTAGTTAGTTCAAAGCTTTAAATAATGTGCAGCCACTTTGTGCATAGTTGTGCAGATTTTATACTGTTCAGTTTTGTGCAGATTTTATTCTAGTGATGTGCAGTTTTGTGCAAATTTGTGTGGCGTGTATTTTGTTCAATTTTGTGCAGGTTTTATTCTAGTGATGTGCAGTTTTGTGCAGCGTGTATTTTGTTCAATTTTGTGCAAATTTCATAGTGTTCAGTTTTGTGCGGAATTGTGCAGATTTTATTCTAGTGATGTGCAGTTTTGTGCAGATTTGTGCAGCGTATATTTTGTCCAAGTTTGTGCAGATTTTATTCTAGTGATGTGCAAATAGATGCGTTTGTGCAGATTTTATACTTGCTTTATATTGTGAGTTTGTAATTTGCTATTGAATTAGTTTATATCTGAGTTTTGATATGCATGGAAGGATCTTACCTCTTTTCTCCAAAATGTCAATTTAGATGCGTCTCAAGATGTTAGGGTTCTTATGGATACTCAAACTGAAATTCAAACTCAAACCCAAGTATATCAGGGACTGAAAATAAGAAAGGTTCAAATAGTAAGAGAAAAGAAACTTCTAGGGCTTATTTGGTTGATAGTCTAGAAATATGATTTTTAGGAATATGATTTTGAGGAAAATGAATGGTATTATAGATTATTTATTGTGTTTGGATCATAATAAAGAAATTGTCAGAATTCTCATCTTAGTATTTTTTATTCAAATTAATAATATTGTAGACTTGTAGTCTAGGGTATTTTTCACCCATTTTATGGTGAGAGACCGCAGTTCGATCATTATTATTCTCCTCCAATGCAAAAAAATAAATAAATTAACAATTAAGAAAATACATAAATAAATAAAGATAAATTGATAATTGAAAATATATAAAATAAAAATTGTATATAAACATATGTAAACCATTGACTATAAAAAAAATTACATTAATTTACAAAAGTAATTCTTATATATATATATATATATTATTTGGTTGACATCATTCGAAGGCAAATTTTACTTATGTCGAATTTTATTGTTAATTTTAAAGTTGAGTTGCTCGTCATTTTGAATGTCATTTTTCTACCACCAACCGCCAAAAAAAACATGATAATCAAATTTCAGTAAGATTTTTGTTTTTTCAATTTTTTTAAAGATGAAACTTTATAATAAAAACTAACAATAATCCACAAAATATATATATATATATATATACATATATTTTCAAAAAAATTATTAAAAAATTATATATATATATATATATATAATTTTAACAATAATTTATAAAAATAATGGAAGAAAAAAATCTAATAATGAAATGATCTAACACAAGATTCTTAAAGAAGTAATTAGAATACCTATTCCAAATAGGTATATAGGTTCTAGGAAAGTTGTATTAGTTTTCTTGTTTTGAGGCTTCTATTTATTTTCCAAAATTCCCAAAAATTAAAACCAAACACAAATTTAAAAATAAGGAATTAAATTACTTTCCAATGCCAGATGAGGCCCTCGTGATTTGCTAGGTGTTGTGGTTATTAAACACTACTTATCATTTTTCTTTGTCAAGCATGATGAAATCTGAGTTTTTGATGAAATATTTTAATCTCGATGTTGCTTGTATATTTAGAAATATTACAAGAATATATCAAGTTGAGAAGGAGAAACTCAAACAAATCTTGATTGGTATTCATAGTATAATTTTTTGAACTTAGGATGTATGGACTCTGTGTATGAGTGAAAGTTATATTTGTTTGACTGTTCATTTTGTTAATAATTGGAAGCTTCATTGCAAAATAGTTAATTTTTCCCTTATGCCCCCACATTCAGGAGTAGAATTGGCTGGAAAGTTGCATGAGTTTTTGAAGGAATGGGGAGTTAACAAAAAAAAAATTCTCATTAACATTGGATGATGCAACTAGGAATGATAACATGCAATATATTGTGAAAGCTCAACTTTCTTTACATGATAGCTTGTTGTGTGATGGTAAATTTTTTCACATTCGTGGTTCGGCTCACATATTGAATCTGATTGTCCAAGAAGGTATGGAAGTTGCTGATGACACTTTGAGTAAAATTAGAAATTCTATCAAGTATGTGAAAGGTTCAGAAAGTAGGATGAAAAAAATTGATGAATGAGATTGGTGGTATTGGCACGCGTATTGGTTTGAGATTGGATGTGTCTACTAGATGGAATTCAACATACTTGATGTTGTCTAGTGTCATCAAATAGAAGAAAGTCTTTGTTTCTCTTCAATTGAATGACTGACATTACAAATATTGTCCTTCAATTATAGAGTGGAGTAAAGCCGAGAAAACATGTTACTTTCTTGAACCATTTTATGATATTACCAACTTGATGTCATGTTCTTCCTATCCTACATCCAATTTATATCTTACTCAAGTGTGGAAGATTGAGCGTTTGTTACTAGAGAACAAGATGAATAAAGATGTTTTGATACATGATGAGTTATAGAATGTTGGGGGAGTTTGGTAAATAATGGAGTGAACATCGCTTAATACTTGCATTTGGGGTTGGTTTTGATCCACGGTCGAGCCGAATAAGACTATAGTTGCATAGAAGTTAGCATATGTGAAGACAAATTTTTATATGCTTTTTTGAGAATTATGATGTTGGAAATATGTCTAGTTCTTCATAGCCATCATCTAGCAAAGCCATTTCACTTGGGAAATGTGGAGGTGACAGATTCTTTGATGTAAGTATTAAATTAAATAGTTTTTTTTTTTCATTTTTTTATTTATATACATTTATTTTATAGCGTTCATCAATTAATGTTTTAAATTTGAATACAGAAAAGAGTTACAACTTATGAGAGTTGAACCATTATTAATGCGGGAAAGTCTGAATTGGACATATATTTGGAGGAGGCAAAAATGAAATGGAAATTTGACCCTGATTTGGATGTTTTGGACTTTTGGAAGAATAATCAACATCGTTTCCCATGGGTTTTCTTGTGGTAAGTTTGTTTAATTATGTTTTTTATTATATTGAAATTAATTGCTATATGATGAATTAAATTTTATAATTTGCAAAATAGTATCTGAGATGATTTGCTTTCTACTATCAATATTAGGAATAGAATGATCATTTGCTTTCTTGTTATGGTGGTCTGATTTTGCTAGCAGCAAAGGCATCAACTAGTGATGTGTTTATCCCTCCAATTATGTGTATATGCCACTGTGTTTGTGTGTTAGAGTTGCTTAGGTAGCATGTGGAGAATATTGAAAACCCTTCTCAGTCAGACCTCACTGATCCATTAAAGCTTCTCTTTCCAAGTTTTCTAGCATTTCAGCATTTCTTTTGTTCCTAAATGATTGATTTAGACCACGGTGATTCCTTTCAGCTGATTGAATGGGAGACACACACACACACACACACATCTAACTGTCCAGTAATATATTGGAGGGGTTCAGATCCATGTGAATTATCTTTGGCCTTGACTCTTGATGAAGATAAATAACTGGCTTGTGTGCAGCTTTTAATTTTTAAACCTTTATGGTCTGCTTCTGCTTTTAATTACGCAGTTGCCTTTAAATAATTCATAAATGTGATTAGTGTAGTTAGTCCTCAAATACTTCTTCTAATCTTTATTTTTATTTCATTTTTAGATATTGATGACCAAGGTGAAAACAGGAAATCTTTTTTATTGGAAGAGTCATCAAATATTATGGATATTGATGAGGATGAGGATGAAGATAAAGATGACAATCTAGAAGATCCTTTAAATGTGTTTAATGTTGACACTTTGATTAATTAATCTTAACTTATGTAGTACTTTAAATTTGTATTAACTTTGGATAATTTTTATATTTGGTTGATGAATGGTGAATTATTAAGGGTTTTCGACTATTTTAGTTTGTAAGTTTAATTTTGTTAAATATTTCTTTCTTTATTTTATTGTCTATGTTCCATAAAATAAAATCATTTTATGCCAACTTTATTGAGAAGGGAGGATATGATGGAAACTTTGTAGTTACTATTTGAATGATTTTCGATGGCTGTTTTTATCTGCTTTAGTGAGAAGGGAGAATATGATGGAAGCTTAGAGTGAGACTATGTTTTTATCTTATTATTATATGTTAATTTCCAATTTTGTAGTTACAATATGAATGTTTTTAGATGATTACAACGGAATCAGTTTAAAGAAAATGTTAAATTGTTTGTCCAAATTTAGTATTTTTTTGTATATTGTGCTGTGTTTGTATTCCAGATTAGCTCTATCTACAACTTCTGAATCGCATTGTTGAGGCACGGTGGTGAAAGCTGTGGTGTTTTTGCTTTCTTTTCCTGTAATTATTTATTGTTTAAGTAAAATAAATAATAAAATATGGGTATGGAATAACATCAAAGAAAATAAATAAATAAATCGATAACATGTATTTTAATAAATAAAATAAGGATAAGATATTCATTTGTCTAGAATTTGACTGGAGATAGTTTGATGGGTTTGGTGGTGAAAATAATGATCTTCATGTAATACATTCTTTTAGTTAAAAAACAAAAGAAAACGTCAAAACCTATAATTCTTGAGTAGGTTCCATGATTAGAGATTATTGAAATTGACAATAGTGTCCTAGAAAAAACAAAAGGAAATGCCAATAGATTGATTAAGAGACTGTTTCTACATTATAAGATATTAATATATTTCACACTTCTTTTTATAGGGATTCAAAATGAGTGAATAAGTAGGACTTATTAAGCGGTGCGAAATTCGATGCGCCGAGCGACCAAAATAAATTAAAATATCAACAAAATCTATATCTGTATCTATATCACAAGTGTGTGTGTGTATATATATATATATATATATAATAACAATAACATATTGAGTTCGTCCAATTTATATATGTTTGTTTTTTTTATGAGTTTTTTTCATCTTTTTAAATAATTTTTAAAATCTAGTGAAAAATATAATCAGTCAATAAGAATGGGACGGGAACATATTGATTTCATACATTATTAGCATTTGTAAGTGGTAACATTTGGGTAAAATGAAAAACAATGGAATATTTTATGAATTCAAACCACGTGAAAATAGGTAGAGTCGAGATCATTCTAGAAGGCATAACCCTAGATTTTTAAAACACAATTAAATATTTTCAAATGATATTTCGTGCATAATCGATATGTAAATGTTATGGTGTTATAAAATTTATGTGTGTCGATATTATTTTTGAGCTGCCGACACAGTTTCTATAAAATCTGCCCATATTGATTGCAGAAAAAATAATATTGACATTATCTATATTTAGGCATAAAAAAATATTATTATCTACATTTTTTTAGTTCTTCACTTCCATTATACATAAATACCACTTGAAATTGTTGAATTATGTATAATTCAATAGATTTGGACAATGTTCGCTCGAGCGGCATGGATAATAATACCACAAAAATATATGAAGGATTATAAAAATTCCTAATGAGTTGGCACCAAATCTTTTTAACTCATCCACTTTCATCTTTGACAAAACACAAAAAAATTGTATAAAATGATCTTATGGTTTAAAATCCATAAGATGGGTTAAGATATGAATCAGAAATCATATTCAAGACATCTTTATAATTATAATTATACTCCGGTAGATTTGAATGAAGTCCGATTCCTTGGATATTTAGGGTGTTAGGTTTGTTCTTGGACGATTTTTTGTACTCTTTTTTTCTTTTCTTTTATCTAATTTAATTTTATTCCTACCTTAAAAAAAGGAGAATTATCAATTCAGGACCTGAAAGATGGGTAATCTATCGATTCAGGACCTGAAAGATAAAAACTCTCAATCCAGGACCTCTAAAATTACGAATTTTGATTTATTTTTATTTTTAAATTAATTTTAACAATTTCTTTATTAGATTTAATAGATATCTAATGAAGAAATTTTTATTGAAAATTAATTAAAAAAATAAAAATAAATCAAAATTCGTGATTTTTGAGGTTCTGAATTTAGAATTTTAATCTTTCGGATTGAATTGAGAGTTTTCATCTTTCAGGTCCTGAAGCGATAAATTACCATCTTTCAGGTCGTGAATCGACAATTCTCCTAAAAAAGTACATTTGAAATTGAATCTTGACCCATTTTATCAATTTTGACCCACCGCTCATTATTAAATTTCGAATCCATGTGCTATATAGTTCAGCTTTTAAGGAAAATAAAGGGAATTCAGCTTGCGCAAGAAACATCGAATTAATGTGCGGCTTACCGCTTCCACGTATATCCCTCCAATTTTATAAATAAATTTAAATATCAAGATAGAAAGCAATCATATAATATTGATTCTAGAGTTGAAGTTTCAAGAAAATTTAGAAATATAAAACACCAAAATCACTAAAAACAGGATAAGATGTGTAATGTCCGGCTTTAATAGTGTGTCACATAATAAATTAACTTTTGATGTGGACGTTTAGTTAAATAAAATTATTTTGCATAGATTCATTGTATCATTTTTGGTGGGATTTAAATGATCTTTTTAAATTACCTCACCTTCACCAAACTTCTCAAATTCAAATTTCATCAAAACTAAATATTTTTAGTTTGGCTTGTGGCCAAATATTTAAAATTCAAATAGTTTATTATTGAAATATTGCAGGAACACTTCGTTAAAAAAATCCAACAATTCAACTTTGTGTTCCTCTTCGACACAATCGATCAACTTATCGGTCCATCCTTATCCATCAAAGTAGACAATAACTTAAAAAATTAACCAATCTTAACATCAACAAATTCTAAAAATTTATCAATGAAACCAAATTTACTAGAAAGAATCTCATGGGATTTTCCGGTTTTATTTTCAACTTCAATTTTAATTTTCAGTTTGATTAACGAGGTGTATTGCTTTTTAGATAAATGTTGTAATTTTGTTATGATAATGATTCAATACTTTGGAAAATTGTAATATGTTTGTTTGATTATTTTTCAATTTGAATTAAATGTGGTTATGACGAATATCTAAGAGATGTGTCGTGCTGCACTGATATACATGTATGATTGAAAACGTGTAAATAAAAAATGATAATGAGTAAAATAAATATATTTTCGATATTTTCGTATAGTAAGTAATCGAAAATTCTCATTTGAAAATCAAATTAAGGACTTCAAAATTTCAAATTCACTATAGTCAATTTAAATCAAAATCATATAACCCCATGATAATTATCCTCAATTTCTGAATTATAACTTTTTGTGGTGATGAATATATTTAAAGATTGGTAGAGGGGAAGACGTGTATTTTTTGTGGACACATTTTTTGGATTTAGATTTAAAGGGAGGAATGAAGAGTAGTCTCTGTCAATAGAGATTACAGTGATTACTCGTGATTGTTTTGTTTGTACTGCAAAAAAATGTCTGTTTAATTTGGAGCCGCTAACTCCTTTTTTTAATACAAATGTCATTTTTTTTGGGTTCGATAATGTTAGACGTCTCGAATTCGAAATCCGCATTATCCATCATCGCTCCTTTTTTCGTCTTAGAAATAAAACAAAAGAAATGAAAAGTCCGACGTTTCTCGCGGTGGTCGTATTAATTGATAAAATACAGGATAAAATTCATGCAACTTCTTGTGTTTTCTTGGAAAAAAAAAACACTTCATATGTAACAATAAATAGTCTAAAATCCCTGATACATTATTGTAAAATTCATAAAAAAAAAATAATTTTGAAGAGAGTGAATCACATTTGGAAAAAAAAATAGTAAGATTGCTTTTTTTTTTTTACCACTTTTATTATATGTATAGATAATTTTTAATATTTTTATTGAATATAAATATATTTTATATTATTTGAAAATTATAGTACTTGGTCAGCACACTACCTTTTTTTTTGCTATACTTATTTCTTTAAATATGAAAAGGGTACACTGAGAAAATATATATTAAAATTAATGTTGTTAAATATCATGTCATTTGGAGAGAACGATGGATTTACCATGTCATATGGAATTTTTAGACTATTCATTAAAATACAAAAGACTAATATGAAATTTAAGTAAAATTTATAATAGAAAATATTGGTTTGAACTATTAATATAACTTTGTTTTGTTTTGTAATTTTCATATTACTTTTAAAATGTTGTAATTATAATATAATTTCATATTTTTTTAGAAATTATAACATACTCAATTTTTTCAGCGTAAAATTACATCATTTCATTAGTAAAACTACGTTGTTTTGTGTTACATATTCATAGTGCTAATTCTGCAGTGTATATATTAACTGAGTTGTTATTTGCACTATAATTTTTATTATTTGCACAATGATTTTTTTTAATTTTTTTTATTAGTTATAAATTTACCTAAACACGTTTATTAATAAAAAATAATAAAAAAATATCGTCTCGTTCGAACTCGTATTTTCGAACAGTTTGGATATGTTCGAAATCCTATTTTCAAATGTTACTTAAACAAAAAATTATGGAGTCCGTTCGAAAATAGATTTTCGAACACACCATGTTTGTTTTTCGAACGAGACTATATTTTAAAAATTATGCCTGTTCGAAAACTGAATTTCGAACAAATATGGTAAGTTCGAAATTTAATTTTCGAACCACTCTTGATTTTTTTCTTTTTAAGTAAAGGGTATTTAAGTAAGCTCAAAATAATTTTATTTTTCATTTTCTTCATTTATGGTGCAAATAGTGAAAATGGTCATGCAAATAGCAACTCCCTACATTAATTAAACATGTTAGTTTTCTCACATTGATGAGCTTCACAATCTTTTGTTACCCTATATCTTGGTAAATATTAATATCTTATTATCAATGAACTCAATAAAAATAAAAATACTCATTCTGCTTCACAATAAGTGTTAGTGGCTCTTTAATTATGTTTCACAAAAGTATTATTCTACACAATTGAGGTAAAAATTTCACATTTTTCTCATATTTGTCATTTAATACGTTCAAACAACCATATTTAAATTATTTAATGTATTAATATAAGAGTGTATAAAGTAATTTAATTATCTAATTAATATCTTTATTATATATCTTCATTCAAAAATCAAAATAACACTTATTCAGGAATGAAAGTAGTAATATATATATATATATATATATATTTTTTTTCTTTCTATATTCCAATCCTATTAGGCTATGCTAGGCTATGCTAATAGGTTGAAGATGAAGGCCCATCAATATATATATTTTATATTTTATATTATATTTATGCCCAAATAGATTTCTATAGAAAGGAAAGGAGAGAAACAGATAGAATTGCGAGGCGCCGCTGGCAGAATTTAGCATAGCAAGATTGACTGCATTCTCTTCGTTTACCGTTTTACTTTCCCAAATTTAAACCCCTTTTTAATCCAACCGAATTTCTCGTAATTTCCGATTGCTTGTAATCTCAATTCTCAACTGGTGGGTCATTTTTAATATACAAATTTTGATGATAACAAGCAATATTTGCTGGTTTTTGGTGTTGATTGGGACAATCTGAGTTTGTGGGTTTCTGGATGTTTTTTTTAATTTTTTTTTTGTCCATTTATAGAAGCTTTGATTGGTATTTTTGAACATGAATTACTGATGGTCTTTTCCTGAAAATTTTTATGGGTTCTTCTTTAGTTTTTTTTTTTTTTTAATTATGAAATCATTGTTTCTGGTAGTCACTGGAAGTTGAGATAATTTTTTTCTGAATTGTTGATGGTGATTGCTTTTTTCTTTAAAAAAAATTATTATTGTAATTTTTTGGAATGATGTTCAGGAAGACTGTTTTTTTTTCTCTTCCAGTTCTGATAATTGAGGTCTGGATTTGATTTTGTGTATAAATTATTGGTAGCCCTCTTTGAGCAAATCTAGTTATAGTATGTTATTTTGGTATTTGTTTCCACTGGAAAAATTGAGTTGGAATTTATTTGGTAGTGCAACACCTGTTTTTATCTCTATTTAGTTGTCATTTTTTTAGATAACTACATGATTAACCATCTCTCATTGCTGCTTTTTTTTCCCAGGATAGATTGTGATCTTGCTGAGTGAATAAATGATTTCGTGGTTTTACTCCTTGTACGATAGAGAAGGCAATGCATATTATGCTACGTGTTCTGCTTCTTATTTTGCGTTGCGTCTGAGTTTGGCTGCTGGGTTGTTTGAAGGGACACCAACTGGGATGGCCTTGAGGTGGGTGGATAGATAGTTAGCAATCTGGCAATATAGTTGGAGTTTATGTAGGATTATTGCTTACGGTTCTTGGAATCTGAAGAATATGATAAGAATGTTCTTTGGACTCTTGATAATTTCCGGTGTTTGGTTTCCCTGTCTACTTTTAAGAGAATAAAGACCGTCTGTTGGTGATTTGATCAGTTGTAGCTCTAGTGCTGGATAATTGGTGTTTCGAATTGGAGGTTGTGGGGGTCGAGTAAAGAGTAAAACAAGTAAGCTGCTCAGTCAGTCATGGGCTTGCCTCAAGTTCCATCAGGAAGTGTATCTGATGAAGTTTCAACTTCGGTGAGCTCCATGATGCAAATGCCCGCACGATTTGGTGCTGCAGGAAGCTTTGGTGTGAGTACTGGAAGCTTTAGTGTGAGTGAGAGACACATAAAACAGTTGAGCAATCGAATGCCTGAGGACTTTCCATGCTCTTCATTTGGGGAACATGCAAATGAGTCTGATATGGTTAGTTTGCATAAAGATGGTGTGCCCAATTTGCAAAAATTGAGGATTGATTCCATGGACAAAAATCGCTTCTTTTCGCGTCATGGTGGAAAGAACATTCAGTCTCCTGTTTCGAGGATTGTGGGTTTTGAACCTAATAGGCTAATTAACTGTGCCAATCAGTATGAAGACAAACAATCCGATAGCATTCTTTTGTCTTATGGAAACAATATAACCTGCAATTCAAATGAGAACTCGAATTCAATGGTTAGGAAAAGGCTGTTGTCACCTTTGAATGGCATGCTTTTGCCTGATGAATTTGAAGGTGAACGTCTTGAAATCGGGAACACATCCTACCTCGATAATCTCCACTTAAGAGGTGGTACTTATAGCATTACCCTGAAGGAGAATAAAAAAGCTCATATAGGCAACTTGGACCATGGCAGTCCTCCTAATTGGTCTATACCCATCTTTTCTAGTAGTAGGAGTCCATCGGAAGAAGATTGTGAAATCAACTGCAGGATCATCACTGATGGGCCCTTACTTGAAAATCACGGATGCATATCTCAGAATCTCTTCTCACCATATCATGGTGATACATGTTATAGTGGAAAAACTGAAACACCCTCTAAGGATAGAACACTGAATATATCACGGGATACTTTTGTCTCTACTCCATTGTCTCTGTCTCCTCTTGGGCCAAAATTAAGTGCGAGAATGAGAAATTCTCAAGCATCTAGGGATTCCAAGAGAGAGTTTGATGAGGGCTGTATAACCTTTAAAGATGTCGAACAGTCTCTTGAAGGAACTATCTCAAGCTTTGTGCCGTCTCATAAGGATGAGAATGTCATCATGGCAAACAGAGGGCTCGAAGATGATGAATATTTCTTATTGAACTTTGATCAATTAACACCAGAGAGTTTGATATCCATTCAAGGACATAATAGAAAGTCTACGACTCAACATGCCAAATTAGGTAGATCCCTGAGTGGATTATCAGTTAGAAGGTCATTAGTTGGTTCATTTGAGGAATCACTGTTATCTGGTAGGTTAGCTTCCGGGATTGCCAACCAGGTATGTTTCTTTCATTGTAACTAATCATTCTTATAAATCTGTTCTTAGATTGTTTTTCAGTACTTGGATGTGTTCTGATCTAATGTAGTCTCATAGTTGTCTGAATGCCACATAACTTCTCAGCACTGTATTCTTTTGTCACTTCTCTTGTGCAGAAAATTGATGGGTTCCTTGCTGTAATGAATATTACTGGAGGAAAATTCTCACCTCATCCGCAGAAACTTCCATTTTCTGTAACTAGTGTTGATGGTGATAATTACTTATTATACTACTCATCTATAGATCTCTCTGGGCACTCATCTTCAAACAAATGTGAAGGCCCAATATTAAAGAGAAGCCTCAGTGCTAATGGCTCCTCCGGCGATAAAGCTCGCCTGAGAATACCTATGAAGGGCCGGTTGCAATTGGTATTCTCTCTGTCTGCATCTCTATCCTTTCTCTTCATCTTGTGCTCCTTATGGACATGATTTATTGTTGGTTTGATACCGTCTCAAAGATACTTTAAATTCAGTACGCTAGAACTCAAGGTGGTAGGAAATAATCAAGCTTTATTGGACCACACTGGTAGTACGTAGTTGAAGAAGCTCTGCCAAGAAGTTCACATTACATGCTATGCATCCTATCATATTAACTCGAAAGAAAAACACACACATCTGCATTTGGGCTAAGTTTTTTTGTTCCGGACCTTTTTCATTTCACGTTGTCTAAAAGTAAATCCAAGCGTCAGATTCTCCAACACATTTTTCTACTATCACATTTTGCAATGCATCTTTGAATAACATTCTTATATAATAAAGAAAGCACCAAACATGGCCTCGGTTTCTTTTCTGTTAACACAGCATTGTGTCAATTGTAGTCACAATACAGGATGTTGTCTATAATTCTTTGCAAAAGATTATCTTATTCCTGGTCTGATTTGTTCAATGTGATGTGCATCTACTACCATAGCCTTATTGCACCAAGTAAAAGATCCTTTCTAGGGTGCTTAAGTTAGATAAATTAAATGACTTAAAAGATGAGATAGTTTGACAAGGGAAACTTACCTTCTTAGTCATTTCAGACTGGTGATTAGTGATTACTGATTAGATCACATAGATATATTTTTAATGCCAAAAATGGCTGCTGCTTTTTTTTTTTTTTCCTTTTTTTTCTCTAGCATATTCCAGTGTATTACATTTTATTTGATTTTAATGCTGGAAACTTTGAAAACTTGTTTTCTATTTGTGGAAACTCTTGGCTTATAGTTTTCAAATGTATTGATCGCTTCCATTTAAGTATAGCATGTTTCACCTCTAATATCAGAGCTTCTTCGCAGGTCCTAAGCAATCCAGAAAGAACACCAATACATACATTTTTCTGTAACTATGATTTGAGTGACATGCCGGCTGGCACAAAGGTGGGTATGAAGCTTATTTAATTAAATAAAGAGATCACATTCTTATTTAATCTGCTGCTTGCGGCCCTTATCACATCAATATTTGGTTAATTCAATTATTTTTTGTCTTCAAAATATGATATTATTTGGTTTATCTTTTTTTCCTCTTATTGTCTTGGATTTCAGCTGTTGGTTCACAGTTGTTGATTTGTTTACTTATCTTAAATATTGAGGGTTGTAGTTGTCTTCTGTTCAGAGTCCGGATTCTTGAAACTTAAAATAGTTCAATTCAGTTGATGTAAGGTTGAAGCATAAAATATTTTTCCTGTGATGTCATGCCCTCCCCATATCCCGGGGAAAAGGTGGACCAGAAACAATTGGTCCTTGGGTCTATTGGGGAATGATTTAAGTCTTGGACCCTGGATGGCATCATCTTCATGACTGGCATTGACTTAGGGTATCAATCCATCCTGTGGGGACCCCAGCAAAACTTTTTGCTTATACCACTGGCCCAAAGAGATGCACATTGTTAATAGAAGTGTTCTATGTGCTGGCTACTACCATCAGATTTTAATTCTCTTCATAATACACGAGGTAGTGGCACTTTGATTTGAAACTACCACATGAAGCCACGGGTTCTGGCGCTTCAGATTCCTATCACATATTTAGACCTTGATAGGTTTTGTAGGCTGAGAATTATGTTAGTAAACATGCACATGATTTAGATTACTACCGCATATTGCACTTGGTTGGTAAATGTTTCTATTCTCCTTGGTGGTGAATGATGAAAAGTTGCTTTTACGTGAAGATAAAGAGGCTGAGATCTTGATGTTTTTCTTTTGTGCTTTAGTGCTTCCATGCATGATATAATCATGTCACAACATTTTCTGTCAACACCATAAGTTTTGACCAATAATCACTTGATATCTACTGTGTTCTCTTTCAACTTATAGACATTTCTCCGTCAAAAGGCCACTTTAGCTGTGGATAGAGGTGGGCAGAAAGACTCTGGCGTGACTAATGAGGGATCTGTCCCCTCACTTTCAGTATCAGGTGATTGTTTACAGCAGAGGACACTGTGTAATGATGCATGTGGTATTGATTCATGCAGCATGTTAGAGAATAATTGCGGGAATAGTAATGGAGTAGATAACATTGCTCTCAGTTTGTCTGGTAGAAAAATGGTAAATCAGTATGTTTCCCCTTGAAATTTAATAATTGTAATACTACAGGTTCTGGTGTTTTACGATATGCTCTACATCTGCGTTTTGTTTGCCCCCACTCGAAGAAGAACTCGAAAAATGGCCTGAAATCCAAATCTGGTCCATCCTCCCTACCATCAAGTAACAACATGGACAGTCAAGGAGAACGCCGCTTTTTCTTGTACAATGACATGAGAGTGGTGTTCCCTCAGCGCCATTCAGATTCTGATGAGGGCAAGGTATGTGCATTTATTAAATACCATATTTACATGCTTATAATGAAGAACAAGTGAAAGTCCCCTGTATTGTGGACAAGGAAGTTAACTGGCTGTTTATGTACCCTCCCTATATACTTTGTAACTATGTTATGGCATTTTACTTCCGAAACTTGGTAGAATTTTGGTACGACATCTCAATATTCATTAGTCATTATCCGTAAATACAAGCCACTGTCAACTATATATATGTGTGTCTCACTGCCATGATAGTAGTCTGTTTGATCCATCTCAATGGATACTGTCTAGGGTGCCATATTTCATGGAAAGCCACTTCCATTTTAGAGGGTGTTTGGTTGAGTGTATAAGTTCTTCAAACCATCTTCTCAAATGTTTGGGAGCTTATGAGTTGTCAAAGTATTTGAAATAAAATGAGCTTATGAGCTCCTAAAACGAGATGTTAGTATCTTACATGCTCCTTTCAAATAGGAATTAAGATAGTCCCTAATTTATTTTAAAAAAAAATTGAATCAGCCAAATTGATGTTCCCTGTAACTGTTCCGCAAGTTGGATGTTGTCATCCTCTGTGTAGTTATGCTTTCAAACTTATGTTTATTAAGACCTAATATCTTATGATCTCCAACTTCGTTTTGTAAGTTCTTAATAAGTTTGGTCAGACTCCCCAATACTCAGCATTGTTTTGAACACATGGGATGATAGAGTTAAGGGCTTGTAGTAACAGAAAATAATAGAATTCTTATTAAAAAAGGTTGCTGGAAACTAAAACGGGAAAACAACTCAGAAGCTCTAAGATCTCCTGCCTACAGGCGATGCCTGCCCAAAGCCAAACGGCTTCCTCAATCTTCTATTTTTTCTTTCGATACCCTAAAAGACTCATAAACCTATTACTTAAATAATAAAAACACTACGGTTCCCGGAGCAAAAGCCATGCCCATCGCATCCCATCTCTCTGTTCTAACCTAAATAACTTAATCAAACTAAGGAAATAAAGATAATAGATGCAGGAACCGATGTGTAACATTGGATATAGTAATGGTAGTCAGTTTTCTGCTTATAGGTTCCTATAGTTGTTTGATGAGAAATCCAATGTTTTAAGTTCTTTACAATCGCCTTTTCCCACCCCATGCCCAACCTAGTAAGTTCAAACTTGGTAGGTTACTCCTAAAAGTGCGTATTTCTTTGTATGCCATTAGTGCCGTTCCATAATTCGACGTGTAGCTAGAAATTTGCCTGGTTGTATACACATATGGCAGTCCGAAACTCAATCTTGTACTTATGCAATTAATATTACAAAAGTTCATTAGAGAAGGGTTGTTAAAAGATGCCAATATATGCTTCATTAGACTTCTCCAGACTGCATTGCGTTTAGGCATTATTTGCCTCATCTCCGATTCTTAGGGTTGAGGAACTAGGTCCTTGTGGTGGGTGCAACCTTGACTCGCACCAAACTTGATTTCATCTTAAAAAATCTTTCAAGATTGTGCATCTTCCTTGGTGTCGCTTGTTGGTCTTGGTTAAAATCTGCATGCACTAGGCTTAACATGAAGTGTATGTCGCCACTATAATGCTTCATGATTTTGAAGGAGGCAGAGACAATTCCTCCATGCAGTTTTTCATTTTCTATGTTTGAATTCTGGATAAATTGTGTTTTGGCATCAATGCTTTTTGTGCACTTCACCTGCTTTTCGTTCATTAGTGATCGTCTATGTTAGCTTTTTTTTTTTTTTTTTCGTGCAGCTTATTTCTTTCTATCGAGCTCTTGTAGCGAAGTAGTAACAAGTTATTAAATGATGCAGTTGCAGGTGGAATACGATTATCCCTCGAATCCAAAGTATTTCGACATCAGTCAATAACGATGCTGATTCGATGATTCCCTCATTTGGTTCTTCTTTTGTATATATATGTACATAGATGTCCTAAATGCTGATAGATATATGGGTTAGCACAGCCCTATATAATATCACATGTAAATTCATGTCAATAATATGTTGCTTGTACAGATCTCTCATTCAACATCTATTTATCAAGAAAATAAATTAACCATTCGAAGTACATAGAAAATTCTTGCTTTGTTTCAGGTTTTGTTAAATTTATATTCCTGTTGTTATTTTCTTTTAATGCCATTTGTGTAGATGATGGTTTCATGTTGTGACAAGGGGTGATTTCCATGTGGCGAACATGTGAAATAAATACGAGATTGGGACATGATATGTAACACGAAATGTTCTCTGATGATTTAGTTTATTTAATATGGCATATGCTTCCAGGTTTAAAATTGATTTTCTTTACATACATTTTATGTAACTAAGATATATATATATCTCATTGTGAATATTTAGATTGTTTGAATTGCGTCATTTTGTTAAGGAATTTTTAATCGCACCCAGCATTTTGATATATTTTCTTAGTGATTATTGCTTGCATTTTAGTGGGAAGCTTTGAATATCAATGCATAATTTCAAGGAAGCATTATATTTATGTATATTTTAGTAATTTAACAATAACTTTAAATGCTACTTAAAAAATCCAAGATAAAATCAACTATTTCATAAAGAACAAATAAATTAAAAATTATTTTGGAAAGTAAGTTATTCGAAAAAATTTATATGTTACTCTTATTTAATTAAGCTCGAGACTTATAATAATTTAATATAGCTTTTAATTTTTGAGACGGCAAATGCCATATTTAACAAATAAGAGTATATAATTGAGATGCCTCAAAATAGAATAGTGGGTTATTTAGGTGATATATCATGAGTAAATATTTGAGTCCATGATAAAATAATTAATTTCACCAAATAAGGTGCAACGAAAAAAGAAAACGACTCAACTGTCCCTTGGGGATGACCTAATTGTGGAATGAGATGGTCTGATACCATTTGAGTTCATGATAAAATAATCAATTTCACCAAATAATATGCAACGAAAAAAGAAAACGACTCAATTGTCCCTTGAAGATGACCTAATTATGGAATGAGATAGTTTGATACCGAAGGCCATGATTTAAAATTCCACCAACAACATTAGATATGTTGCCTGATTTTATAAATTTTATTTATCTCTACCGTGTGAATTGTAAGATATTGCACATGATCAAGATATACTTAATGCACACTCACGGATAGTGACTGCGGGTTACCTTGTAAAAAAGAAAGAGAAAGACTCAACTTACCAATGAGATATTACTCTAGTTACAAGGATGGGCGCCCTGAACTTTTAGGACTCAAGAGCCCAAAAAATGTAGGAACTTTAGTCCGAATTCTTATAATTAATTTATTATTTATCATTGATTTATTAGATTCTTTTTTAGAACTATATAGGGTAATTACACTTTAGTCTTTATATTTTGGATATTTTCTTAAAAAAAACCCACTTTTTCAAAATTAATAAAACAATATCCACTTTTTCAAAAAAATTAAAAATCTAACTTTTAATCAATTTTACAGCCCGAAAATTGTACATAATTGATTGTATTTTAATATTTTTTGATCAGAGAAATTTTTTTACGTGGCTAGGAAAATAGAAGTATTAAAATACAATCAATTATATACGATTTTTGGGCCGCAAAAATTGATCAAATGTTAGATTTACATTTTTTTTAAAAGTGGGTATTGTTTTATTAGTTTTGAAAAAATGAATTATTTCTGAAAAAGTACCCAAAATATAGCTAGCAAAATGTGATTTGCCCAACTCTCTATCAACCAAAAATTAATTCTCTCTGTAAAATTAGTTTAAGCATGATACTAAATTGTTAATTTCTATAAGTTAGGCACAATAAAGTAATGGGTAATTTCATTCACAATCACCATTTTTCTTATCACAATCCAAAATTAATATAAATATAAATATATTTTTGTTAGACTAATTTGAGAGGATTTTTACACTTTTTATTAAGTATTAATTGTATTTTTTCTTCCGTGAAACCACGAGAGGGTTAATTATATGATTTTTTCCCAAATTAAAAAAATGCATGGCAAAGATATGGGGCATGTGTGTGTGTGTGTGTTAATTAGCCACAAAAATGTGTTATATATATATATATATATATATATATATATATATTCTCACATATTCATGTACCATGTCATGCAATTTAAGAATATTCCCTTTTTTGTGTTTCTTTTTCCCGTATGCCGTAGCCCGCAGGGGAGTACTTGAGATCCTTTAGTTTCAATTTGTGTGTGTTATCGTGTACCAATGTAACAAATCTCAAAATTATTACCTTTTTCTTTCATTTTTATCTACAATTTTAATTTCTTTTGATTTAGTTTAATTTTACATTATTAATTCATTTGAGTTATGCTTACAAATTAAATAACTAATTTCTTTGAATGGTCATCTACCATTACTTAAGCCAAACATCATGTTTGTGCCTTTTTAGGGGGACTTTAATGCATTAAAATGCGAAAATTCAACCCAATATATTCAGTGTCAAGACCTAATTAAGTTCTTAATTATTAACATGTTGTTTATTTTATTTTTTATTTAAATAAAATTTGGGTAAATTAAACTGAATAACAAGAACAAGGAAAATTGAGAAATCTTTCCGCAAAATATGTTTTTTATTTGGTCATATATATTGCGATTATATTACACACGTACTACTGAAGAAGTAATTAATTAATATTCTAGAAAATAATATTATTAAATATGTGAGGATATTGTGTAAAGCTAGCTGGCATTTATATATATGTAGGCTGTGTATTAATTAATTCCTTGCATGATGGATGACACAATGGGCTAATTAATTAATTGCATTACATTAGGTTTTGCATTAATTCTTCTGGTATATTTGCATGACACGAAGTCGACACATAATCTACTATTTATTTAATTTCGTTTTTTTATTTTATTTTGTGTATTGTTCGAAGATTAATTTTTCTTGGGTTTTTCTAATAAATGAGACGTGGGGCTCGAGATCTATAACTCTAAAATAAATAAATACTCCCTCCGTCCCGATTATATAGTCTTTTTTACTATTTTGAGATGTCTCAATCATATAGTCCCATTACTATAAATATTATTAATTTTTATAGTAATGTACAAATAAACCATTGTTGAATCTTGAAAATTAAAAAACTAATAACTTAAAAGTTGAAAGTCATAAATATTCAATGAAGGTATTATTGAAAGTTTAGCTTTAATATCTTGTTTTCATAAATATTTTTAATTTACGTGCGAGTAGAAATGGGACTATATAATTGGGACGGAGGGAGTAGTATTTGCCATTTTAAATAAATATACGGTTGACATACAAAATTGGGACTAAAGAATCTCTATTAGCACATAACTAAAAAAGACGAATCACATATATGATATTATATATGGTAAAACTAATTACACTTTTATACTTATATTTTGAGTTCTTTTTTTAGTCAAATTTTTGAAAATTAACAAAACAGTACCAATTTCTTCAAAATTTTGTCAAATCTATAAAATTTGATCAATTATACACTCTGAAAAGTCATACTTAATTGATTGTATTTTAATATTTTTTTGATTGAATGATTTTTTTACACGGCTGGAGAAATATAAATATTAAAATATAATCAATTACGTATGATTTTCGAGTCGTAAAATTGATCAACTGTTAGATTTATAAATTTTTTTAAAAAAAGAGTACTCTTTTGTTAATTTTGAAAAAGTAAGCTATATATTTAAAAACAAACCTAAAATATAGATATCAAAATGTAATTTATTCTATCTCGGAATAATTATCTACATCCCTTCTTCACAACTCGAGCATATTCGCAAGACTTAAATTGATCAAAATCAAATGTTGACATTTCTATATTCGTTCCCAAATTATAGCACGAGAGGCACGTTATAATTGGTGGAGTGATAATTTCATAACTTTAAAAGTATATTGATTTTATAATTTTAGACCGACTTACTCCAAACGCACTTATAAAAACCACGTACGCCTAACTAAATTAATTCAATGAATTTCATAACAAAGTGCCCAAGAAATTAAATAGAAGGTATGCAAATTTGCCAACTTCAATTAAATATCTGGAGTTCTCTATCGTAATCAAGAGAGGAACACAAACCAAATCGAAGCACTAAAATTAAATCTATTAATTTAGTTTATAATTAAGGAGGATTCAAAGCAAAGGAGAATTAAAAAACATATATTAATCATCATTTTATATGGATCATTTTTGAATTTATCAAAAATTAGTTAACAGTAACTAAATATTAAACTAAAGAGATCATATATAATAATACGATGACCGGGACATATATAATCAAGGGTCAATATCTAAGATATATAAATTGCAAAGTTTATGATTTAGTTTTTATATCTTTATTATTTCTTAAATCTTTATGACTGATTCCACTACTTCAATTTGGATATTTTGAGGTTTAATTAACTCCAAAATTACTAAATCCGTCAACTATATATGGAAAAACTATTCCATAAGAAAAAAAAGTTTCATCTGCATGTGAACATTTGTTAGAAATACAAATACCTAAATATAGACAACTAATCATAAAACTCACTATTAAATCATATTATTTATGTTGACTTCTTAATGATGAAATGACAAATTCGCAATAGATAAAAAAATGAGACGCCATAGAGAAAAAAATATGGAAACTTTATACCGTAAATAAATGTAAAAATTAATATGAAAGTATTTTGCGGAGGGCTTTTTTTTTTTTTTTTTTTTGTGGGAAAGATTAAATTAATATCATTAAATCATATATAGTTCCACCTTCCAAACTCGGAAAATGAATACAACTAGTTAGGAAGCGAGACCTCGTAAAAATAGTGAGGGATAGAAAAAATTGAAGCACGCAATTGAGTATTCTGCAGAGGGTTATAAAGGGAAGGGTTTTAATTTGTTCAATTTTCAAATTTTTAATATGTTATGAAAATTTAAGACTTTAAAATGTGCAATATTGAAAGTTTAGTAGGCCAAACTTAAGAGAATTATAACAAATAGTTATGTCGTTACGCAAAAGGTGACAAATTAAGTGCTAGGTTGGGGACCAAGGTGGAGTTTGAGCCGTATGGGATTTCCTTTAATTAATTTTTCATGTCTTATATTATACTCCCTCCGTCCCATTTATATAGTCCATTTTCTAGTTGCACGTAAATTAAAAATATTTATGAGAACAAGAGATTAAAGCTAAACTTTCTATGATACCCTTATTTAAAATTTATGACTTTGAAAATTTAAGTAGTTAGTATTTTAATTTCCAATAATTAATAAGGGTGTATTTGTACATTACTATGAAAATTAATGCTACTTTTAGTAATGAGACTATATAATTGGGACACCCCAAAATAGTAATAGGGACTATATAATCGGGACGGAGGAAGTAGTATTGGATGACATATGATAAAAATATACTTATATACATGATGACGTATATTGGTTAAAAAATAAAGAAAGTACGTGATATAATGTGATAGAATTAATATGAAAGAGACAGTTTCATGTCGAACTAACTAATACTTTTCATGGGACACATAATTTGGCCTCAAATTCAATTATTTGTGTTTTCCATTTTCATTTAAATATGAATAGATGGAAGGTCTTGAACAAATCATGACCGATCAAACAATTTGATACAGATTACATTTACTATAGTGTGTGTAATATTATTATTTAGTACACTCTCCAGTTCTGAGTGGTGTCGTTTTAGTATTTTAGTTTTATTTCATAAAGAATATCGTTTTAATCATTGGAGGTGAAAATGTTATATTTTTATCCGATTTGCCCTCATTTAATGTATTGAAACATCCCATTTTGATTTCATTTTTAATATATTCTTCACATGAGGGTGTATTAAGTAATTTGATTATTTAATTAATACGTGTACATTTTTTCAAGACTACACTTATTCAAAAATTGAGAGAGTAAACATAGAGTGTTTCTAATTAATATGCTCTCACTGCAAGAAATATGATTTAATTAATACTCCCTCTGTTTCTGAACAAGCGTCATTCTAGCATTTTAATTTTATTTTTAAAAAAGTGTCATTCTACAATTTCGAGACATAAAATTTACATTTTTTTACACATTTGTCCTCATTTAATGCATTCAAACATCCATATTTAACTCATTTAATGTATTCACACAAGGGTGTATTAGATAATCTAATTAATCTATTAATTTGTATGTATTCATCCAAAATAACATTTATATAGAAACGGAGGGAGTAGTAATCATATTACCATATACTAAGTATTTTGCAATATTTTTATTACATCAGACAACCTTGCCAATTAAAGTTTCGTAATGTAGTTGTTAGACTGTGCAAATTTAGAAATAAATATGAACAAGAAACCCCTCTAGCTCTCTCTCTCTCTCAAATTTTAAACATTATTTATCGAGAGAGTCTTGTATGAGGTAATTTTACGTGTTAAATTTTTTAAGATGAGTCAAGATACGGATCTAAACAGTCAAATACAATTAAGCATTAAAAAATTATAAATATATCATTAAATATGAATTAAAAGACTCTTATGTGAGACCATCATATCTCACATGACGGTATTCATATCCGGACCCAAACACAAACAATAATAAAATTATAAAAATGCTGCCAAATACGATTGAGTTTGGATCCGAATATTAAGTTCCGTCCTACGAATGTTGACTTGAGAGACAATATGTCTCACACAAAAATACATATCAGACGGTGTTAGTAATTAACATCATCTCGAAACTATTTATAAATAGGGCACATGGTCAATTAATCTCATCGACTATTCCACGAGCTCAATTTAGCACGTACACTATTTGAACCAATTGACCTATCGACTTTAAAAAATGGTTCGATTGAGCCCCTTATTGGATTAATTTTCTTATGTGTATGTCGTTTTATTAATTTTAAAAATAAAGCAAAACATATAAAATTCAAAAATAATCATAATATTATAAATTTAAAAAAATAATAATTGTTTGTGCATCGCACATGAGAAAATACTAGGTAGAAATAAAATAAAATCTTTCAAATGTTTTTTTTACAAAACTAATATAAAACTTAACTTTAAGCTTTATTCGTAGTCTAACGGCAATATTTAAGGGCATAAATGTACTATCTTTTAATTTCATTGGGGGTTGAATCAATTTCTTCTCAAATCATTGTAATCTTAAATAACATAAATTTCGTTTTATAGAAAGAAATTTGTTAATAGTCATATCCGTGTATAGAGCTTGGGTAGCTGTCGTCACACATGCAATGACCTAATCATTTATTTAATTATTTATTTTTTAATTTTTTTCTTAAATATATTTTATTAGGAATTAATTTATAAGAACTTAAAATTATTTTAATATTGATTTTCAATGAAAAAAATCCTTCGAGCACCATCGATTAAATGTAATAAAGAATTATAAATAATTTAAAATTCTGCTAAAAAATAATAAATAAAAAAAATTTAAAATAAAAAAACAAAAAATAAAATAATGAGTGTTTAATTTGCAGTCAAAATTATCTCAAGTTCAAAGGGTACATACAAATCTTTCACGCGCTAAGCGATATTGTGTATCTGAAAATAATTACCAAAAAAGAAAAAAGAAACTCAAATTCGCTCAGAATGTAAAAATTTGAGGGATTTTTATGTGATACCGTTTTAATTAGGGGTCAAAATTTATAAGATGAGTCAAAATTCGGACCCAAACACAATCAAATAATGATAAATTACAAACATGCATACAACTGAATATAAATTTTGATCCGAATTATAACTCGTAGCATCGTTTCACACAAGTTTTAATTTTTATCTTAAATTTTTTTGGTTACGAACGTTGACTAATTAATTTACTCCAAATAAAAACATACGACAAATTCCAATTCCAAATTCCTATCTTTATTCGAATCCAAGAATTTATCTCTACTTAGATCTCTAGCTGCTTTTTCTTTTGACAGTTAATTAGTCCAAATCTTCAAACCCTACCCTCTATATATACATCCCATCACCATTACCATTTCTTCCATCTTCTAGAGAGAGAGAGAGAGAGAGAGAGAGAGAGAGAGAGGGAGGGAGAGAGAGAAAGCTAGCTATAATGGCAATCTCCATAGACAACTTCAACACCCCATCACCTTCGAAATCTCACAAAATTTATTATGCAACCCAAATTTTCCTCAGAATTTTGTCGATTGGAACTACGCTGGCTTCTGCATGTCTTACCCTCACCAACAATCAAACTGTCGTCGTCTATGGCATCCAAGTCGATGCTCGTTACAGCTATAGCCCAGCTTTCAAGTAAATTCAAACCCAAAAATTTCTTTCATTTTTTTTTTAAAAATTGTTATTAATTTTTGCTATAAATATTGCATATATTTCAGGTTTTTTGCATTCGCAAATATTGTAGCATTTTCACTCTCAGTTTTGTCACTGATTCTTGTGCTCACGATGCGGACGAAGGCAGTGAAATCGCACCACCACTTCTTCTTGTTCCTCCATGATTTGGTACGAATCTCGACCCCCCACTCGTGTCACGATAAGTGCAACATCTATCTATCGTCGTCTATTTATCGACTATAGTAGTTAATATATTTCATCAAATGCAACATCCTAAATTAATCCCTACAAATTAAATATATACATAACATGTGAATTAATGTGGAATTAATTAACATTTAATTTCAGATTTTGACGATTTTATTAATGGCTGGATTTGCGGCTTGGATGGCGATTGCTTATGTGGGGAAATATGGAAACTCTCATACAGGTTGGATGCCGATTTGTGACCATTTTGGCAAATTTTGCAACAGAGGAATTGTTTCTGGAATTATTGGATTTTTGGGAATTGTGGTTTATTTAATCCTTACTATCATATCTGCAAACAAATCAAGACAAATTCAAGCTTGAAATTGATGAAAGATGTTGGTTATATTTGATTTTATTTGTAATATATGTGTGAGATATGTTGTGTTCAATTTATTAATTAATTGGGAGATTCTTACCCATATACATGTATGGTTTAATTTTTGGTTAAATTGAATTAAATTGATTGTGTATACTATTATAATTATTATTCTTTTTGATCGATTGTGTTTCTTGAAGTTAATTTTGGTCCATACAAATTAAATATTATTTCTATATATATGATTAATGGTTTGGTTTCGTTGAAAATCACTTGAAACTACTTTGTTAGTGCAAATCACATGAAATAGCTAGTATGGTTTTCTATGCACTTTATGCATCCACATGTATAATTAATGATAATGCCAGATAATTAAGGTATGAAATTAAAATTTGATTTCCATAAAACATACCATCACATGCTAATAAAAAAGCTACATTGAATACTTTTATTAACTACATTTAAGTTTTCTATTTTTCTGTTTTCCCCCCTATTTTTAATGTTTACATGCCAAAATATTATAATATCCTTCTAAATTAATGAAGACCGACCAGATTTTTTTTTTTTTAATAAAAAACCACACTAGACGTTTTATTGACACAAAATTATATTTTGGTAGATACAATATTTATCATGCATTTTATATTTTAATGTCTCGTTTATATTTTTGTTAACTTGCTTTTTTCAATCATTAGAAATTTAAAATAAAAGTTGGAATGACAGAATTGAAAAAAATTATATTAACAACCGCATATATTATTTTTCCCTTGCTAATTAATTTCATTGAAAAACCATGGTATAAATCACAATCCCCACATTTCCAACTAAAATAATAATAATCTAAATAATATAAATCATATATCTATGGTAAAATATTTGTGAGATGCCTTCTTATATAAAAGGTGAGGTATAAAAACTAAAAAAATTCTAATGATTTCCCCAACCAAAAAAATAATAAATTGCTACTAAAAAAATAAAATTATTGGAGGCCGTTATATATGATTTAGTGTTTGTTTTTTTTTTTTGCCTGTTTTGTTCACAGATGGAAAAAAGTTGGCCGTCAATTTGGTATTTTGGGAAAGAAAAAACCATAAATTAAGGGTTCCTCTTTGATTGTTGTGGACAAATTTAGGCTAAGATTGGGACAAGTAGTATTAATTGGTTACATGCAATGCTACCATATTGAAAGGAATGCGAAGATTAAATTCGATATACATCATTTTACAAATAATTAGATATATAATAACTACACGTCTAGGGCTCCCCTAACGTGTCACATACCAAATCGTCTTATTGCACGTTTGATGTTGCATTCATTATTGCACACTCGATTTTTTTATTTTTTTATTTTTTTCTTTGATTTCAATTTATTATGCTTTGATTTACTTTCACACACTTGTCATATATGGTTCATCCTATCCAATTAGGGTTTAAATATAATTTTTTAGTATCTAATTTTTCAAATAATTCATTAATGATTAAAAATTGAAAATTAAATACAAAAAATTATAATGCATTTTGATTGGGTATGATGAATCCTAAATAATAAGTATAAAAATGAAACTAAATCATACAAAATTAAAATCGAAGAAAAAATACTAAAATAATAAAGTGTGCAAATGTGCAATAGAGAATTTCAGTCGATCTTGCCAACTTTTTTATTTAAGTCTAGTTTTTTTGTAGGCAAGTGGAAAATTAAACAATAAAATTATTTTTCATTTCAATAATATTAAAATATATGCATAAAAAATACTTCAATATGAAATGTGAATACACTCAACTATCCTTCCCGATCTAGGAATTCAGATTGCTTTACTTTGATCTTCACATCAATTGATTAATTATATCCCTAGCTAGGGTCGGGATGTCAAATCGGGCCAGTCCATTTGATTTTGGGTGAGCTATAGTATTAGGCTGTCGGACTATTCTTTCTGGGTCAATTCGAGCTACAAATTTTTTATATAGTCTAATCTTAATCCTTTGATTTTCGGTCTAGCCCGTGCAATAAATTTATGAAAAAAATATATAATAAGTATAAAATTTGTCAATTGATATCCGTATAAACTTCTAATTCTAACAAATTAACAGTGTATATGACACATAAGTTAACATTGGGTTAATCGATTAAGTTATTCAAATTTCAACACTTATATTTTTAATGTTTAAATTAAACCACACCGAATATAAAACTTTTAATATTTAATCAAAATTTTAAAATAAACAATAGAAATTCAGACTATTTGAGTCAACCCACTTAATTTCGGATTACCGACGCATGGGCTAATGCATGCTTGTTAATTGAAGGTTCTGAATTTATATTAGTGCAAGCGAAACCTACTGCTAACAAACTGCTGCGATTTATCGGCCAATTTTTATTTTTATTTTTTTTGCTTAAATTGTAATATCTATTATCTATTTGGAAAATAAGTATAGGAAATGCAATTTATATGCGTTAAGGATCCAAATTCTAGATAAAAATTTAAGGTTAATTGAAAGTACTCAAACTTGAAGACTAGCTAGGTATACAATGATATTCTCTCTTTTTTATTAATTTTTTTTCTATTTTTATGTAGAATATAGATACCTTTTAAAATAAAATTGCATAGGTATCTTTTCATATTTGTTAAATATTAAATTAGGGGTTGATTATGAATTTTAAGAATTATAATTGAATAAAAAAAATAGGATCATATCGAACTTTGAATTTATTAATTAAATTGTGATTCTTGAATGTTACATATTAGTTTACATTATTAAAATTAGAAGACAAAAAAATTAAAAGGGTGGACCGTTGTCAACTCTTGAAATAAGAAAAAGATGCCCACTAGTGAAATGACATTATGTCTCAACCGCGTAAATAAATCCGAAGGTCGATCGCTCCGTCATATATCAATGTCGTCCCAAAAAAAAAATTCGAATCCGCCACTGTCCGTAGTCGATGATACATTTTGAGTAAACTATATTTATATTAAAAAAATTCGACATGAGAGACTCGATAAAGACGTTGGGGTTTTTATTTTTCATGTTTTTGTGCGTATGTATTTTATTTTTATTTTTCGTTTTCAATTATTGGAGTTGCGTTGCGTCAGATACGATCAATACTTATATATGGGTTGTAATGCATGCAATGGTCTTAATTTGGTTACTTGACTCATCGTTATAAGTTGTCGGAGACGAAATAATTAATTTAGGAGAATTGTGGATTAAATATTTATAATGAATAAGAGATTTTGGGTGTAATAGTTGTCTATATAAATCTTATATATATCGATCGGACGGAAAAAATATAATTTATAATATTGAAAATTATCGATAATTTGTAATATTGAAAAATATCACATTTATTTTACTGATAAAAATAATTAAAAAAAATAATGTCATTTTTTTATAATTATTACTATATATTTTTAATTAGAAAATATTAC
Source organism: Perilla frutescens (assembly GCA_026008535.1). Classification (NCBI taxonomy): domain Eukaryota; kingdom Viridiplantae; phylum Streptophyta; class Magnoliopsida; order Lamiales; family Lamiaceae; genus Perilla; species Perilla frutescens. The sequence goes on from BRKX01000001.1 coordinate 72,381,717, forward strand.
TAATAACACTGAAAATCATGACTTGGATCTTAATTAACACTTATCATTGTACAAAAAAGCTTACGAATGAATAATAACTTAATTAGTTTATATCAAATCAACCAATTATATATAACGTATGACTTATAAACATATGTAGAAGCAAAAGCATGTAGAAAGTTGTTTCAACGACTGCTTAAATTGGCAAGAGTGTTCCCAAGTTTTTTTTTTTGAGTTCCGGTTAGACGTGTGTATATCCCATTTTGATGTTGTTATTGTTGTTCTTATTATAGGTCGTACATTTATAGATGATTATCTATATTAAAAATCACAACTATTAAACTATTTTATAATTATAACATTACTCAGTAATTGTTGCAAATAAAATAATAAAATATCACCTTTAATGACTTTTATAATTACAATATATTTTTTTCAGCAATTTACGTGAAGTGTACACGTGAAAATTTGAACTGATAAAAAAAATCTGAGCGTGTTGTAATTTGAAAAGTAATTAAATGGGATATTTTATTTGCTATAATCACAAGATCATATTGTAATTATAAAATGACCTAAATATTCTATTTTTTAATGCAATAACCCTATTATATGTTACACGATGCTTTAGACAATTCAATCTTATATAACTATTTAATTTAACGGGAATTCCCATTGAGCCTTTTTTTTTATCTCTCTATAATTTAAGGGTAATTTTAAACACAGTCCCCATTTTTCTCTTCATAACCCCTTAAAATTAATTAAAATATAAATAATATTTATTTGACTTTTTTGCCCAAATAGCCCCCACTACTTTAAAATTCACGACAAAACAAAACAAAGCCCATAACTCCAATCTCCAACATAGGGAAAAAGATCAGATTATGAAAAAATTGACGATGATACCTGGGTTTCAAAACAAAAGAAAAATCTGTTCCAAGGATGTCGCCTGCTAGTGATAAATAATTCATATATGTTGTTCCGTTTATCTAAAGAAGTTCTGATATGGAGAACTTGTTATACTATTTTTTCCCTCATCATTTAATTAAATTAAACTTCATCTTCTTCTTCTTCTTTTTCTTTGAGAAGTATCTATTATTTAGTTATAATTTATCTTAATTCCTTTTTACCTAAAAGTAACATGATTCTTCAATCCAGATCATTTGATGGAGATGATGAATTTTGGGATTTCAACCTTAAACCAACATAATAAATATTTTCTATCGAAAATCATTTCATGTAGTCGAGAAATGAGTAAAAATGAAAAAGAAAATTGTGAACAAGCCAGAAAAATCCAACTTCATGGGTAATTAACTTCAATTCAAGATTCGTTTGCTTTCAATTTTGTTTTTAATTTATGAAGAATGGGGGCTACACATTTAGATATTTATTTTATTAGGGTTTTTAAAATGGTGGAGGTTATAAGGACAAAAATGTCTAATAATATATAATATTTTCATTTTAATTAATTTTGGGGGTTATGAATAGAAAAATGGAGGCTGCATTTATAATTACCCATAATTTAATGATTTTTGTATTTAACTTAATAATATTAGTAAGTTAAATATAGCTATCTAATTATCGGCCCATCCACAAAAAATAGATTCTCAAACGTGAATGTTTTCATCCCTAATTTGCATTGGCTCAAGTTGCTTGCACGCACTTGTAAGATTGTTTTAGCCCCTTTCTGACCTCTGAAAATAACCGCAAATATTGTTGTGAATTTTAAATTACCAAATTGACAATATGCATCTACATATCGAAGAATGCTCAATATGGATATATAATATTGTATAATTTAAAATGATAATTTACATGACACTATAACATTAGGCAATCTGAGAAGTCTATATTGAGTGTATACATATAATTTAATACACAAATTTTACTTTTAATACATTTTTTTTTACCATAACAGAAGATGCTCTTATTATTTTTATTTTAATTTTACTCACACACCTGACATACGGTATTGAAGAGGTTCGAACTCGTAACTTTTGATCTTCAAGCAATTTTACTTCACCACTAGGCTATTTCCACCCGAACGAAGATGCTCTTACTATTTATTAAACATTATTTAGTTAGTTATGAGAAAATATGTACACATTTAAAAAGTCTGGAATTTACCCTAGCTAATTGATTTTTTTGGTGCTTTGCGTAATGTTAGCCTATACACTTGTCATATGTACCTTCGTGAACATCTAGAGCTCGTCGGGTTGGTAATGAATCTAGTCTGAAAAAGTGTTGCAACAACAGAAGCTATAAAATGGAAATAATGGGATATTTATACTTCTCCTTTAATTAACCATAATTGGAAATATAGTTAGAAAATAAGTAATATCTTGGTCCATTAAACTCCAAATTGGGTGAAACCAAATCCTATGAATTCGTATCGACGATCATGAAAGTCCAATGTATTCGTTCATTTCATTCGAATGTTAATTGAATCCTAAATAATTATGTTCGCAAGTGGGCTCAAAAGCTCATATTTGGGCCATAAATTAAAAATAAACTTATCTTAAAACTTTTGGACTTTAGAAATTGCATTGAGCCTCGTAATTGATTTTGAAATCTTACAATATTAATTTGAAGTGTAGATCAAATTTAAAAGAAATTAAAAAATATTATTATTTGCAATTACAACATAACTTTTAGAACTGTACAATCAAGAAAAGATTTAATGTGAATATAGATTCACATTTTAAACAATTTTGATATCCCACACAAATAGTAATATTCATTTTTTTCATAAATTCATCACATACTTTTGCAACTTTTTGTGGATGTATTCTTTTTAAAATGGATAATATTGTGTGTTTTTCATTATATCTTTTAACTTTTTTTTTAAAAAAATTAATTATTATTTCTGAATGTATAATATAATAGGTAAATTAAATTTTACGAAACAAGACTCTTTTATAATAGTATGTATATTCTAACTGTAGAGACATGACAAAAACCTTGTAATGACTATTGGAAAGTTAACGTAGATGCGGCGATGTGTCCAAATGGTGGAGTGTGATTAGGACTGATCATTCGGGATATGGATGGACAATTGTAATGCGTTGCAAAAAGATTTCTTCAAGGCTTTCACCGAAGATTGCAGAAGGTCTAGCCTATTAGGAGGGTTTGGTGTTGAGGTGGGAGAATGGTGGCCGCAAAATTATGTTAGAAAGCAGCCAATGAAATAGTACTGTGAAGATCTCTCTTATAGATAGTGATTTGCAATTTAATAAGGGCCAAAGCAGCCCATTTTGAAGAAGTGATTTATATATGGGCTCGTCAAAAAGTGAATACCACAATTCATTCTCTGACAAAATTAACTAGTAGTAATTCTTTATTTTTTTATGACACCAATGTTGTTCTGAATATTATTTTGTCGAATGTTCGTTGGTTGAACGGGTTCTATTTTAATTAAATATTTTCTTTTGCTAAAAAAAAACCTGAGCCGCATCTATTTTGGATGCTAGATTAGATAGATTAAATTAATAAAAATAATATAATCTAATGTAATTTAATAATTTAAACCTGGTTAAATCATATAATTATTCAAATACACCGCCCCTAATCCACTCACATTATAACATCCGACGTCGTTCTCGCTTCCTCATTTCTCATTCACCTCACCTCCAAATCGAGAAATTCATCTCTGCTAACCTTCGATTTCCCGTCGGATCTCTACCGTAACCGGATTTGAGCGCCACGGAGTCCGCCGCCGTTCTCCGCTCTTTCGAAGGTTAGCATTTTCTCTTCTTTCTCTCTTCAAATATCTATGCATTTGTGTGTTCGGATGTATGGTTCGCGTGATCTGAATATTTTGTGGATAATTTATTGCGCTGAAGATTATTAGCTTTCGTTATTTTGGAAACTGTTGATTGAGCGGTCACGTTATTTACCTAAGAAAATCGCTATCATTTGGCTCTGCATATTAATCTAAGCTCCTTTTTACTCATCTATTTTAAATTTTCAACATCTTACTGTTATTCCCTTTTGGTGATCTTCGGATCTAATTCTAGAAATTTTTGATTGAGTGGTCGTGACATTAACTATATACAAGCTGCTGCTAATTCTAGAAATTTTATGGTGGACTAACATACACATAAGATGCAAGTTGAACGAAATATTAGTTAGTAGGACGAACTTTAATTATACTAAAGAACTGTATATTAGTACTGGGAGTAGGCACCAACCAGCCAGTCCTCTCAATCAAATTTCTTTTGTTGTTGTTGTTTTTTTTTCTAGTGATAATCATGATTATTGAAATTCATTAAGGAGTGTAAAAATGTGTTTTCTCGGCCGGGAGGTCACATTTGACCTCAATTTAATTTAGGGAATGCTTTAAAAAAAAAGACAAACTTGTATGCATGGCCGATCTTAATAATTTAGGGGCCTGAGTCGAGGTAAAAAATGTGGCCCTAATTTTCGTCTTATAATATATTTGGATTTATGATTACAAATAAAAAAAAAGTATTTTTCATCTAATAAAATATTTAGATCCATGATTACAAATTAAAAAGAAAAAAATGGGTGGTGCGGTTTCGGTTTGGGGGGGGGGGGGGGTTAGACATAAAACAAAAAAAAAGATTCCTGAGTTGTAGGGAAAAAATGAGACCTTAATTTTCGTCTTATAATATATTTGGATTTAGGATTACAAATAAAAAAAACACTTTTTATTTTTATAATAAATTTAATTCAGAATTACAAATTTAAAAAAGAAAAGAAGAAAAAAATCGGTGTTATAGTTTGTAGGGGCTTTAGGCTGCATGACTTAAATTTAGATTTAGGATATAAAAAGAAAAAGAAAAAAAACTGGTTAAAAAAAAAAAGACGAAAATGGCAAAAAGAAATGGTATTTCGAATATAAAAAGCAAAAAGTTAGCCTTTGTGGGATTTGATCTCTTGCCCTCTCCCATTAAGACACGGAGTCTAGCCGCTGGAACTACAATATATTTAATGAACATGTGCAACTATATATATATATATATATATAATATTATGACAAAATTTGGGGCCCCTAATTTTCTCGTAATTTTTGGGGTCTGAGGTGACCGACTCACTTGCCTCATGCAAGGAGCGGCCCTGCTTGTATGAGACTGTCTAGTATTAGATAGGTCAAATAAGACTCAAACCCACCCAAAAAATAAGACTCAAACCCACCCAAAAATTCAAAAAAAAAAAAGATCACTCATACCCACGCGCACGACTGATCCTTTTTTTTTTGGATTTTATTAATTTTTATTTTTTATCGAATGCAATGTACGAGTCCACATGTTAGCATCGAGCGAGTGCACTGCGCAAGACGTCTAATAAAAAAATTAAACTACTTCAATTTAATTTTAAGGTTCACAAATTCTATATTAGGGTATATATTTATATTTATTTAAAAGAAATTAAAATGCGTGGGCTCATGCACTATGTGAAACACCATGTAAAAAAATTAAAAATTAAAAAAAAAATTAAATGAATTCAATTTTATTTTAGAATTCACTAATTTCATTTTAGGGTATATATTTATTTTAAAAAATTAATTATTGAGCGCAATGCACAAGCCAATGTGTTAGCATCGGGCGAGCGGGCGAGTGCACCGCACGAGACAATGGATAAAAAAATTAATTTAATTTAATTTTAGTGATCACTGATTTCATTTTAGGTATATACTTATTTTAAAAAAATTATTTATCAACGCGCGGGCTCGTGCACTCCGTAAGACGTCGGATAAAAAAAAAAAATAATTAAAATAAGTTAAATATATATTTGTAAAAAAAAGAAGAAATTTAAAATTAGAACAAAAATTAAAAAGAAAAAGGAAAAAGGTAAAAGGAAAAAGGAGGGCAACCACTGAAAAAAACATAGAAAATGGAAGGGGACCACCGCCTGGCTCAAATAATATTCGTCTAGCATAAGAGATCTGTTCAACTGTCTCATAGAAAAAGTCCCCAAAGACTATCCACATTAGTTACATTCATCCAACCCCACATTCAAATAAAATATTAATTTCTCTCTACTCCACATCCACAACCTCCAACATTTTAAATTTACACTCTATGAGTGACACTCATCTAACTCGACATTCAATTAAAATATTAATTTCTCTTTCTTCCAATCTACATAAAATATTTATTATTTTATTTTTTAAATATTATATTATTATTAATAATTTTTACTATATTTAAAAAATTGTAATTAATTTATTAGATATATTTTTTAAATTCATAATTAAAAAAATACACATACAATTATAAATTCATAATTTACTTGACAACAAAATGAAAATTAGAAGAATTAAAACAAAATAAAACATAATTACATTTTGTATTGGCAAATATTAATTTTTTATAGGCAAATATTCAAATTTTTAATGAAAAATTATACTATTTTTTTCATTTTCTAATGTTATTCCAATTTTTGGTAGTTTTAAAAAATTAAAATAATTATGAAATATAATTAAAAATATGCTGATATATTTTTAGAGAATGTAATTAAAAAATAGAGAAAAAAAACTATGAATGTTGATATATTTTTATTTTTTATTTTTGATAATTATATAAATTATTTAAATTTTAAATTAATATATATAAAATTAAGTGGCACCCACTAGAGCATGCCACGTATGTATGAATTGAGGGCGACCCTAAGGTTGGATGGCCGCCCCAAGTCATCCATTTTCCTGACTTTTTTTTTTTTTTTTTTTAATGTTGTTTGTCTTCTGCGACAAATGTTTGTCATCGCTAGGAGTAGTCTAAAAAAAATTATAGATGAAGAACACTCTGAGTGTTGGCTTGTGTGTTTCTTTGGATGGCATATTCTTTTCTTTTTTAGATGCCATGTTTGTGGGTAGATGAAATCATTTGTTCTATAGTTATGTCTTATTTTGTGTCTCATTCTATATTTGAATTTTTTTGTAATACAAATTATACAATGGAAACAAATCTTGTTTAAAAAAAATTAATAATTATTGTAAATATTTAATTCTTAACACAGAATGACTGAATGAGACACCAATTGTGGACCCCATGGATTTCATTTGGTTTTGTTTGTTGTAGTTCTAATGTAATTTCCTGATCTGTAATTTAACTCCACATATACTTCTTTACTCTCAATAAATGACACTATCAAGAAAATATTATCTTCTAATCAATATAGGTGGTTTTCCTTTATCAAAATGGAACTAGCCAATCGATCAACTCTGGAAGGCTTCATAAAGTTTTTCATTTGAAGTTAAACTCACATTTCTCTAATTTTCTGCAATCCCAATATCTATCAAGTCAGTATCTTTCTCTTGGAGTTGAACCATGAAGCAGCGATCACTCCGTCACAAAACAGTTAGCCCTCCTCCAAAACATTTCTAAGTCTGCCACTGTTTACAAGCTTACTCCGGCGAAGAAGATGGAAGAGTACGTTAAAGAACTAGACAACCTATCTCTAGAAGAAAAAGACGACGAAGATGATGCTGTTTCATCGATTACTGATTTTGGCGCAAAGATAGTAGGATTATCCAACGAACTTATGGAACTCAGAAATCATATGCTTAATGTTATTAGGCCTCACGAGTTTGGCGTTTTCTCAATCGTTGGAGAAGCAGGCAGCGGTAGAAGTAATGTGGCCATGGCCATATTTGAAGATTTATTCATCAACAATCAACAGTTTTTCGACTGCGCTGCGTGGGTGACTGTAGGCCATAAATATCAACCAAGGGAAATTTTTCTAAGCATTCTTTGTCAAATAGATGGTGTTGATAAAGGTCAACTGCTTATTATTTCTGATGAAAATGATGATGAGAAATTATCTGAGTATTTGCACAACAGTTTGAAGGGTAGGAGATATATGATCGTGTTGGATGATCTACGCAGTGCACTCTGTGATCAGTTGAGACGCTCGTTTCCACCGCAAAACAATGGAAGCTTAATCTTGCTAACAACCAGCATTTTGGAAATAGCTCTATCTGCCTATAGTTATTTCATCTGTGAACTTCGCACCTTCGATGAACAAATCATCTGGGAGTTTATTTACTTCAACATGTTTGTGCTAAACTCATGCCCTCTAGAGCTCGAGGAAGTTGGAAGGAAGATTGCCAAGAATTGTGGAGGTCTTCGTATTCCATTCATCAAGGCTGTGCTGTTTTTGTGTAAAGGCGAGAAGACGCTGGAATACTGGAACAAGATAGCAGATGATGGAGAGAACTCTGTTTTCACTGTTGAAGACGAAATCTCTGAGGCAATACAACTTAACTTACCTTTTAATATATCATTGTTGCATACGTTTTTGTTATAATAGATGCAAGAAAGACACATATTTAATGTGGTTCACTAACAATACGTTAGCTTCGTCCACATGCAGAAGAGATGATATCTTATTGATTGTGCGAATACAGAGTAATGAAACAACTGCTAGGTTTAGAGTCAAGAGAGTTCATATACTACTCCTTATGACTGGAACAGATTAGGCCAAAAAAAATCTAACAGTTTTATTTTTATTTTTCAGATGTGTAAAATCAAAGAAGACTTGCTGCAACTGTGCAACTCGTTTCCGGATGGCGATCAAAGAACTTTAACTGTTAAACTGGTCGGAGAAGTATTGCTTCAAGCATCAGATCAAATCCAATCAATCAAGATCAATATGTTCCCAAAAAGGTTCTTTCCGAAACTCGAAACTATGTCATTTTTTGGGATGGCGGGCATTGGTAAGACTAGGCTCGTTAAGGAAGTTTTTGAAGATCCAGTAATTCTGCAACATTTTGACCATTGGGCGTGGGTCACATTAGGCCCAAAATATCAATCTAAAGATATATTGGTAGATATTCTAGCTCAAATGTATCAAAACATCGATAAACTGCAAATAAAGGGAGATGAGAAACTAGCTAAGGATTTGTGCCAACAATTATGCAATAAGAGATGCCTCATTGTATTGGATGATCTATGGAGCCAAGAGCCCTTGCATTATTTGAAAAAGGCATTCCTTAACATTAAGGGTAAAGCCTTGGTGACAACTAGGTTTACGAAAGTTGCGCGATTTGGAGAATGTGACAAGGTTCACGAAATGTGCTTGTTAAATAAAGAAGAAAGTTGGTGTCTTCTTCGTCAGGAAGTGTTTGGTGAGACAACGTCGTGTCCTTTTAATTTAGAGAAAGTAGGAAGAAAGATTGCTGAGAATTGTGACGGTCTTCCTCTTACAATCTTGAAGGTTGCTAACCTCTTATCTAGAGCCGAAAAAACCCCGGAGTATTGGAACAAGGTAGCAGAGAAACAAAATTCAGTTTTCACAGATGCATACGATGAAATATCAAAGGTACTACTTTTAAGCTATACGAGCTTGCCTCGACATTTAAAAGCATGCTTTTTATACTTGGGAGTTTTTCAGCAAAAAATCGAGATCCCTTCCTCTAAGATCATTAACCTATTGGTTGCTGAGGGATTACTTATACCGGATCAATCCCAAAATGTAGAAAGCTTTGTTGCAGATTGTTTGTGGGAGCTTATTCAAAGAAATCTTGTTATGGTTTGTGAGGAAGGCTCCAATTTAAGACTGAAGACTTGTCGTCTACATTCTGTCTTTTGGCATTTATCTAACAGTGAAGCTGTGAAGAACAAGTTTTTCTGTGCTTTGAATACTCGTGCTGATGGTTCAACACAAGAAATCAAGAGCCAACGCAGATTGTGCATCCGCAATAGCATTCTATTGTGCATCAAAGATGTGCATGACTCGATCACATCCATGTCAAGTGTGTGTTCTCTGTTGTTTACTGGTCCGCCCCATCAATATCCAGTTCCGATAGATTTTGGTTTAAGGTTGATAAAAGTATTAGATGCCCTTGCAATCCGTTTATACGAGTTTCCAGTTGAAGTAGTAAAATTAATTCATCTGAGATACCTTGCCCTAACTTGTAATGGGAAGATCCCTGCTATCATATCCAAACTCTGGAGCCTTGAGTTTTTAATTGTCAGTCAATATCTAAGCATCAAGGCTGACGGAGATTGGCCTTTTTTGCTGGTGGAAATTTGGGATATGAAGGAGCTGAAGCATGTTCAGGTCACAGGAAGCAACTTACCTAAACCTAATTGTGGCACTGTTTTACCAAATCTAGTAACACTCTTAGATGTGGGTGCTCAAAGTTGTTGTGAAGAAGTTTTAAAGGGAATTCCTAACCTAAAGCGGTTAGGAATTCAAATTGAATCGGCACCAGATGATAATGGTAGACCCTCGAGTTACTTGAGTCTCGTTTCCCGCCTTCAAGTATTAGAGTCGTTTAAATATGTAGTTGTGAATCCCGAGCTCAGTTATGAGGCCGTTTCTCCACTTACTCGTGTCTCAATGTTCCCACTTGGTCTTAAAAAGTTAACTTTGAGTGGGCTTGGATATCCGTGGGAATTCATGAGTATAGTATGCGAACTGCAAAATCTTGAAGTGCTCAAACTACGATGCTATGCTCTTCAAGGGCCGGAGTGGGTGACCGATTACTTAAATCTCAATAAGGTCAAATATCTATCAATTGAAGATACAGATCTGGTGCGGTGGAAACTCAACTCGGCTAGCTTCGCCAATCTTGAGTCTCTATGCATTAAGCACTGCTACAAATTAGAAGATCTCCCCTGTGCTGTGTCAAACTCTGTCAAAAAGATTGAGGTAGTTGATTGCAACCCTTTGGTTGTGGCATGGGCAAAGCAGATGAAGAATTCAATTAAAGTTCAAATCCATTCTTCATGGGATGATGAGAGCCTCAATTATTGACCTAAGCTTGGTTCATACGGTTAGTGTTTCAAATTTATTTATGAAAATGAAGATAAAAATGATTCTAGTAGAGTAGTAGGTTATATCGTCATTAAAGTGAATTTTGATTTTGTTTTGATTTATCTTATTAGTTTGATTTCACTAATATCTTCTAGATTCAACTCATCGAATAAGACTTGTATAGTGCAATTTGTTGAGCCTGTCACATAGGACTGTGCTGCTGCAAGTCTCTCCTCATACCCAAAAATTAAAAAATAATTCATTTTTATATTTCTAATATAACTATAGTTATGTCTCGCATTTGAGGTCTTTATAACCTTTTGTTTTAATTAACGATTTGGCGCAATAAACTAGATTGCGTGTACAGTTCATTGATATTTTAAATAGTAGTTCAGTGACATTGATAAAATATGAATATGAGTCTAAATCGATGAAATAATATCTTAAGATAATTGTGACGATATAAATGGTTTAAATTGTAGTAATTAATTATCCCCATCTTCCAGCTTGATTTCTGCTATACTCATGGTTTCACTGAAGCTAATGTTACATGTGATGTTGTTCAAGCAAAAGGGAAATTTGAAGAATTTTAGTTTGACTCTATAGAGTTCAATCAAGAGTATTGCTTGTTTGGTTTCATTTCCATTGAAAATAAACAGTGTCAGAATTATTATTGAGAAATTGATTAAGGTTGATAGATTAAATAATACAACCCAATCATAAAATTTGGTTCGCAAGATTGGAGCCCAATATCCTTTTGTTTTTGTTGTTTTTTAAGAAATTTGGGATATATATAAGTTCTGAAATTAGGACTCCTAGCTTGAAAAAGAAGCACATACGAGATTACGACATAATTAGTTGGATATAGGTTCTGAAATTTTAATAGATCATCATCATTTATTAATGGTGAAACTAGAGTACTGTTCAGTCACCCCATCACAGAATCAAACTAGCACAATGTGTGAATAGGAAAATGTTACAAACACTATTTCAAGAGTTTTTCATCGATCAAATAAGATGTTGCTTAATTTGGAGCTCCATCACACTAGGTCTCACAAGCAACACCTATTTTGAGCTTGAATTTGCCTTTTTGTCCCACCTTTATTTGTCGTTCAATTCTTCTGGCAGACTCAACTGCAGATTTTTGAACACGCTCGATTTCCAGTTTCTCCAGATGTGTAGTTCCCAGGCACTCTGGAATCTGTTCGAGCTTTTCACAATTCTCAACCACAAGATACCTGATAAATTGCATGAATGTGTATCTTGATTTTTGAATATAAATCATGATTTATGTTTTGTAATTGGCTAATCAAAGATGAACTCTTACCTGAGACTAGGGAAAGCTTCAGCTGAGGTCTTCCAATGAACTAAATTTGTGTTTACAATGAGCAGGAATTGGAGATTAGGAAAGCTGTAACCAGAAACTTCCCAATGCTTTCCAAGGAATGCACTGTCTTTCAGTTTAAGAGCCTCGAGGCTCTTGATCATGGCCAACGTGGACATGTGCCGCCAGTCGAGGAACGTATTCCTTAATGTCAGCCTCTTGAGATTTGGAGGGAAACAATTCTGATGAGGGAGGCCGCGCAGAAAATCTTCCGGTGTTGTCCCTTCATAAATTAAACTATTCACCAGCTTCAGCTTTTCAAGATGATGGAGTTGCTCTAGGAACCTAGTTCCGAATGCGTTGGCTAATTTTCCGTAAATCCCCAAGGTTTTGAGGTTTCTAGCCCTTCTGGAGACGGCTTCTGTGCAGGATTCGGGCGACAATCTGTTCAGTGTTTGAAGGTTTTCCCCTGCCTCTCCTTCCCATTTACTGTCTAGGACAAGTGCTGCATTTGTCTCTAGACGCCTCAGCTGAATCATCTTCCATATATTTGCTCTCATTGTGATGGAATGGGACCCTGTCTCTGCTACAAGAGTTTGTAGATTCCATAGCTGGGAGATTGCTTCTGGAAGAATTGTGAGATTATCAACATACAGGGTGAGGTACCTCAGATGAATCAGCTTCATAAACTTGGAAGGAAATTGGTGCAATTTGATGGACTTGAACTCCAGAATCCTGAGCTTGGGAAAGCCCTCCAACATAGCTAATGCGTATTCCGGCTTCAACTCCACATACTGCTCGTGGAAACAGAAAAACGAACGTACGTGTGGACCGTTGGGGCTTCTGGAGAGGAAAGTCGAGGGATCATAGTTAAAAATAAGACGATCAAGTTTTTTTACCTTAGAAACCGGAGGATGAATTTCCCCCGTCGTGGATTGTCTCATCTCTTGAAATGAATTGGCCTCGTAGCGGCAGAATTCTCGTATCATGTCATGAACACGGCATGTTTTAACTTTTCCCATGTGATTCATCTTCTGAACACTCAACAGATTGTTCCGAATAAGGTCGTTCATGTTCTCTTCCGCGCTCTCCTCCATTGTTCTTCCGTCCTCAGGCCGGATGAATCCTTCAGCAATCCACAACGACAGCAACATCTTAACCGGAATCTCGTAGTCCTCGGGAAACACACCCAAATAAAGAAAGCATTCTCTCAAGTAATCAGGCAATCTGTTGTAACTCAATGCCACAATATCTCCTGCGAGCCGCGCCCTGTCGTCATCTCGTAAGGCAATCACATCTTCCGACACCCTCTCCCATTCCTCCATAGCCACACCCCTCGCTTGTAGGTCGGAGAGAATACCTCCGACCATGACTATTGTCGGTGGCACCCCATCACATTTGCTGGCTATAAGTTTCCCGGTTGCAATCAACTCTTCCGGCCAGTCTTCCAAATTCCCAAACACCTCATACTGAAGCAGCTCCCAGCTTTCCTCCAAATTTAGCAACCGCAGGAAGAAAGGCTCTCTATGAACACATGACTGCTTTCCGACATCCCTTTCTCGACTGGTTATGACAACTTTAGCCTTTCGGTTGCTGAGCGGCAGCACTTGCTTGATTTCTTCCCAGGCATCAACGCTCCACACATCATCTAGGACTAACAAGAACCTTTCTTTCTCCAAACGTGACCTAAGTGTTTGAGCCAACTTGTCGTCGCTGAGGTTAGAGATGTCTTGGACTGTGATCAAATTTTTAAGGATTTGGAGAAAGACTTCCCTCCTGCTGAACTCTTGAGAGACGTAAACCCAAATGCGAGTGGGGAAATGATAGCGGATGCTCTCGGCCTCATAAATCTTCCATGCCAATTCTGTCTTCCCCAGCCCAGGCATGGCGATGATGGAGACGACGTCGAGTTCGTTCGTTTCTTCCATGAGACACTCAGTTAGCTTAGCTTCCATATCTTGGAAACCTACCAGTCTGTTGTTCTTCACTGGTATGCGGATGTCCTGTGTGAATGTGACACAATGTAAAGCTTACAGCCACCACCAATTGGAAAGAATAGTTGAGGCATTTACTTTCAATATCGCCAGCTCAGCTCATGCGGGACAATTAATTTTTTTGAAATAAATATATAGGCTAAAATGTAATTAGAGGACCTAAAGTTAAAATGAATTAATTTATTTTTTTGATCCAACAGCTCGCGTAGTGTGCATGCTCAACAACTAATTATTTTGAATTATATATATATATATATATATATATATTAACTATATTTAGGATTAATAAATCCTAATTGGACAACTAATTATTTTGAATTGAATATACATTAACTATATTTAGTATTAATAAACCCTAATTGGTATTTAATAAACTTATATAAACCTAGTAGACTTGATACTTTTGACACTACAGTCAATAAGTTTTTTAGTGTTGAGGTAGTCTCTTCACAGTTTTTATTTGATCCATGAAGATGGTTCCTTTTTTTTTTCCTTTTCTTTTTAATTTTTCTTTTTCACGGGTTCACCTCTTCTCCCTTTTCCTTTTCCTTTCATTTTTTCCAAGTTTTAAATTCTTTTTTTTTTACAAATATATATTTCATTCTTTAATTTTTTTTTATCCAGCGTTTCGCACAGTGCACTTATTATCTAATGCTAACACATGAGCTTGTGCACTGAGCTCAATAATTTTTTTTTTAAAATAAATATATGCTTTATAATAGAATTAATGAATCCTAAAATTAATGATGAATTTATAGTGTGAGGAATAATTTTTGTAGTGTAAATAGAAATTCCATATACTTTTTTACTATAGGTGTAATAACTAATGTTGGACTTTCGTGTTAGTAAATAGTTATTTTGTCTTATAAAACAAATAGATAGTTAACAATGGGATGGCAATGATATGTTTTTTCGCAATTAAAATGGCCGCACTTACATTTAAAAGTTGTTTTTTTTTCAAAGGAGGATAGATCGAGAAGGCGTATCAATAATCAATATCGTACCCTTTTTGATTTAGTGAGTGGATGCTGCGATCCATCGGCAATCGTAGCAAACTTCATGATCTTGAGTTCTTCAAACAATGGCAATACTTTACATACTCTGATGAAGTTGACCTCCTTTGCCATGCTATTCCTACGACGTTTCCAATAACGGAAGAACGCCGGCTTCAGGCAACTGATCATGGCCTCGGACAACCAAATGTCGATGGAATCCTCCACCTCGTACACGACCTCCCTTATCTCTCTCACCATGAGATGTTCCTGCTTCGTCGTCGTCGTCGCCGTTGCTGCATCGTGGAGGAAAGCCTTTAGCAAACCAAGCTCGTTGCTCAGCTTGCGGAGCTCATCTTCTGCATCGGATTTCAGATCATCATTGTACTCTTTCAACACATTCTTCACGCGTTCCACCAAGAATGTCACTGCAGTCTCCGCCATCTAATCTCTCGCAGAGAGAGAGAGAGAGAGAGAGAGAGAGAGAGAGGGGAAATATGGTCATGGAAAATGAATTCATCCAAAGCTACATTAATTTCAACATAACGACGTACGTTTGGGCTACAATTATTGTTTAAATATTCTTGTTAGAAATTTATCTAAAGTGTACATTTTAATTTAATGACATCGATGATAGGTACGTGGACTATTTGCACATTTATTGTGTTGTTTTCTTCATCTTCTTGAGTTTAAATGAAAAATATTTGGATTTTGATTATATTTGTGTTTTGTTAGGTACACATTGCAAAAAAGAATAAAAAAAAAATACAAGTATTAGTTAAAGTTTGATGGAGTTGTTTTGAAACTCAAGTTTTGGAAGCTACCAGCAAATAAGGTGTCTCCACACTCTAAGTCATACGAAATCGTCTATTGCACATTTGTTGTTGAATTCCTTATTGCACACTCTATTTTTTTAAGTCTTTTTTTTTTCAATTTTTCATGCTTTAGTTTAATTTTACACTTATTGTTTAGGGTTCATCCTACCCAATTAAGGTTTAATTTATTTTTCAAATAATAAATTAATAACAAAAAATTGAAAATTAAATATTAAAAAAAATAAAATACATCCTAATTGGATAGGATGAACTTTAAAAAATAAGTGTAAAATAAAAATAAAGCATAAGAAATTATAAGAAATTGAAATCGAAGAAATTTTATTTTTTTAAAAAATCAAATGTGCAATAAAGAATTCAACATCAAATATACAATAGAGGATTTCAGCTAACTTTAATTGTGGATCATGCATAAATTCTTTGGGATAAAATCCTCTAGTCCACTTTTCATGTCCCACTACTGTGTTCCATTATGAAATTTTATATTTTAAAAATGTTTATTACAAAAATAAATTATATTATAATATTATAAATCATAATCAACATTTATTGCTAAAAATTATTTTTTTTAAAAATTATATACTCTACTTTTGGAATAATCAACCATATTAATCAATTATATTAACTAAAAAATAAGAAATAAATATTAAAAAATAAATATAAACCCTAATTGGGTGGAATGAACTCTAAATTATAATTATAAAATTAAACTAAGCCATTGAAATTGAAGAAAAAATTGATGAAAAATGAATAAAAATCAAAATGGGACACCCAATGAGATAGGGAAAAGTGGGATAGAAGATTTCATTTGAATTTCTTTATACTCATACTTTGGTCCTAATGTAAGCCAGACATAATTATCAATGTGATAAAAAATATAAGGATCGTCAAATTAAAAATCTATTTAGCAAGCCTAACCAATGACAGCCATGCCCAAGTTATATATAATTCTCATCTTTTAGGAATATGAGATGGAATACAAAGTTGAAATTGTTCAATTATATGAGCGCGGCGTGTAGTAATTAATAGATCAAAGGACTCTTTCACTTTTGTATGATTGAAATATAAACATTTTTTTCCTCACAAATTATAACATGCCACGCTCATATGATTGAAATATTTCACATTTTTCCTCACAATTTAAAAACTTAAAAGAGTCTATTCTAATCCCGTTTCTAGAATCTATTTTGAAACTTTCAAAAATCCAAATATTTGAGATCACTCCAAATCAAAAGTGCAGATAATTGCCCCTGCACTTTCACCTTTTGTGATTTTTTTCCCTATACTTTTATTTTTACTTTTTTGCCTCCTCATTTTTTCCGTTAGCTGGAATAACAACGCCCAATAATAAGTCGATAGGTTAATCTCAATCGCTACACAAGTTGAGAAGTAGGGATATTTTTTTTTTGTTCGTGCCAATAGAGGTTAAAAGTGCAAAAACATCGGAAGATAAGGGGTTGATTTGAAATTTGTGAATTTGGAGGACAATGATAGTCGCCGTCTGTATAAAAATAATGATAAGATCGGTGGCACCTTCTTATCGGATGACCTAATACAGCTGAATAATGATTTTCCAATGGATTATAATATTGGAAATGAGTTTTCTAAGAAACACAAAATACAAAACTGAGATAAGTACACAATTATAAATTAACTTTGTAAATTTGCAAGTCATTTTTGTCGGCCGTGGCATTGTGAAAACTAATCAATCTCAATGTAATATATATTTTTAGGTGATTTGGTTAGTCATGAATAACTAAAATAATTGAAGGGTTAGGATTTTCTAGATCTAAAAAACATTGATTGATGAATTAAATATGGTTAAGTTGAAATTGAGTTAAAAATAATATTCTTGTTAGAATATGGATTGAAAATAAAATATTGTAACTCACCTCCACCTTAACGGTGAAATGCGTTAACTCATTTGTCACTAACTCACAACGGATAAATGAGTTGTTATTATAGTATTAGTACACATGATTCAGCATATCATAACTCACTCATAAAACGGTATTACAGAAGACTCTCCCGATAAAATTGAGACTTACGAAGCAAATGTCATACACACACACCCACCTAACCTGGCTAACCCATCTGCGGACCTTGTAAATAGGCCTACATATAATTAATATTTTATACTAGTTATTTCATTTTGAACTAGTCCACCTATTCTCACGTGCCTGCTTTGTAAACTGGAAATTAGTTATATCTACCCATAACTTCATCAACAAACCCTTTATGCTAAAGACTTATTTCTCCATTCAAAAAAAAAAAAAAACTCTGCTAATTGTTCAAACAATTAACGTTGTTGCTTGTGCATCAACATGGCTTATGCTGCTGTGATTTCTCTGAAGCATACCATTGAACGCCTCACAAATCCTACCAATCCACAAATCACAAAATCTAAGGAGTTGAAGAAGTTCTTGAAAGAAGTAGTCCTCGAAAGATTGGAAGCTAGCAGCAACAACACCAATAGTACTGTGATTACTCCATTGGATGCACAAATAAGAGAGGCAGTATACAAACTCGAGCGCCTCGTGTATCCCATAAATCCACAAATAACAGAATCTGCATATGAGGAGTTGAATCTCACACAAAATACCCTCAAAAGGTTGGATTTCAGCAGCAACAGCAACACTAATAGGAGTGTGATCAATGATTTGGATGATCAAGTAAGAGATGCAGTATCTAAACTAGAATGCATGCTTCAATCCGTAGACGAGAAGAAGGTGGAGCAAGAGATCGATTCGTTTATGAAGACAGTGAAGAAGCTGAGAGACGAGTACAACAAAGAGCTAGAAAACACATTGCTTCGAGAAGAAGATGACGATGCTGCTGCTTGGCCAGTAGACGATGAATTTGTAGGAAATAATTCGAGGACGGTCGGAATATCCGATCAATTTGAGAAGATCAGAAATGAGCTGCTAGATTTGCAGTCGAGGCTCAAAATTGTGTCACTTGTTGGAATGGCTGGTATTGGTAAGACCTTTCTTGCCACAAAAATATATCTACCTCTAACCAATCTTCGTCATTTCAATTTAACAGCAAAGGTTAAGGTTGGCCCGAAACGTCGACTGAAAAATGTCTTGATAGATATTCTTACTCAGATAGCTGAGCATGGGGTTGATCATGATCTAGATATGAATGACGAGCATGCATTAGCCGAGCTTTTGTACCAAAGTTTGCACGGCCGGAGATACTTCATTGTGTTGGATGATATATGGAACACGGGGGTATGGGATTACTTGATGAGGTTCTTCCCGGATAACCGGAATGGGAGTCGACTCTTACTCACAACGAGGCTCGAAAAATTAGCTCATCCTTCCACGTATAGAGTTCACAACATGCGGTTCTTGAGCAATGAAGAAAGTTGGAATCTACTTTGGAAGAATGTGTTCCATAAGGAGGAGTCTGTGCCTCCTCAACTCGAGAAAGTTGGAAGGAAGATTGCGGAGAATTGTGAAGGTCTTCCTCTTCTGATCCTCGCGGTTGCTGACATCCTTCGAGGAGAAGACAAGACCGAAGAGTACTGGAAGAAGGTAGCAGACAAAAAGACAACCACTTTTAGAGATGCATATGATAAAATTTCAAAGGTTTTGTCTACAAGCTATGGGTACTTATCCCAACATTTGAAACCATGCTTTCTCTACATGGGAGTTTTCCCTCAGACTTGTGAGATTCCCATCTCCAAACTCATTAACTTGTGGAGTTTTGACGACTTTCTTGAACCAAATAAATCTCAATCTTTTCAAGATTTTTGTGTTGAATGTGTGGAGAAGCTCGTCTCCCAAAGTCTTGTTATCGTTTGCAAGCAGAGCTCCGATCAAAGAATCAAGTCTTTGAAGCTCCACTCTGCCTATTGGCACTTGTGCGTTAAAGAAGCTAGGAAGATCAAGTTCTTACATGCCTTGAATAGTATCACCGACGTTTGCAATGATCACATTGCAAGCCAGCGCCGCCTGTCTGTTCAAAACAACATTTTATTAGGCATAAAAGAGGTGTCTGAGTTTATGGCAGCAGCAGCATCAACAGCACGTTCTCTCCTATGTACTGGTCCGGATCATCAATATCCGGTGCAGATATGTTTTAGTTTGGTGCTGCTCGTGGTGTTGGATGCCCTTGCAATCCGTTTCTACGAGTTCCCAACAGAGGTACTCGAACTGTTACAGTTAAGGTACCTCGCCCTCACTCACAACGGGAGCCTCCCTTCTTCCATATCCCTGCTCGGAAACTTGCAGTGTTTGATTCTCCGCCAACACCACAACATCAAATTTCTGAGTAATCCAACTTGTTTGCCAAAGGAGATTTGGGATATGCAAGAACTAAGACATCTTCGGATCATGGGAAGCAACCTGCCAAATCCAAGTATTGGGGCAGAGCTACCAAAACTCTCAACAATATATGTGAATGGCCATAGTTGCACCGAGGAAATCTTCATAAGCATCCCTTATGTGAAGAAATTAGGAATTAGAATTGAGTTACAACCCGATGCTGCTGAAACCTTAAACTGCTTCAAGCATATCGGCCTCCTCCATGAATTAGAGTCGCTTAAATGTGTGATCATGAATCCTCGACTGAGGCCTCAAGTTGTTGCCCCACCCGATCACCTTTCAAATCTCCCATTGTGTTTGAAAATGCTTAGCTTGAATGGATTAGGATATTCTTGGGATTACATGAGTGCAATTGGTTCGTTGCCAAACCTTCAAGTGCTGAAGCTGCGATGCTATGCCTTTCAAGGGCCGGAGTGGGAGACTGAGGTTGGAGAATTCATGAGTCTCGAATTTCTGCTACTCGAAGATATTGATCTGATGCACTGGACAACTGATGATGAAAAGTGCTTCCCGCGTCTCCATCGCCTACTGATTAGCCACTGCTACAAATTAAAGGAGATACCTTCGCAAATTGGAGATATCCCAACTCTCAAAACCATCGAAATTGATGACTGCAGCCCTTCAGTGGTGGCTTCTGCGCAGCAAATACAGGAGGAAGAAAGGTACTATGGGAATTTTTCTCTTCAACTCATCATCACTTCATCATGATGAGATGGTTTTTGTTGATTACTTAATAATTGCAAATATGTTGTGTGCATGAGTATTTTTCTTGGACCTTATGATTTTCAAATTATTTGCATTTAATTACTAGTTTTTGAAATTGTTATCACTGTTTTGTTCCAACATTCTGACAATTTGTGCTCTCTCTTTGCCATATGTGTAGAATGCAATCTATAATTTTATAATCTAAAACTATATATTATAGAAGGATCATGAGCCTCTGCATTGGTTTCTTGGAAATTTTGCTATGGCAAAACTATCCTTGCATTGAATGACTATTACAAGTTGATTTTATTCATTTAACCTTAATCATTCTAACTGAGAAATATGTAATTATTTGAATGGATCTCAAGCCTCTTCTCAATGTGCAGAAATGAAAGTTGTAGAGTATAAATCAGAAGACATCTTTGAATCCCAAAGTTTTGGTTTAAGTTTCAACTTGTCCTCCCTATTTCTGTATAGTCTAATGATTTTTGTATTTAACTTAATACTATACCTATCTAATTATTGGCTCATCTTGAAAAAATTAGGGTATGTTTGTTTTCATTTACGTACCCCCCATCTTCATTTTTTTTACTACACAAAACAATAAAAATACATTTGTTTTTTACTCAATTTTTATTCCTACCGTACATTATATTCAATCTTATAATATCGATTACAATCATATATATCACTGATATTGATAGAGTTAGATTAATTCTTCTGACATCACCACATTAGCAGTGGGCACATTAAATTTTGCTCACAACAGGAATAGTAACACCCTAAATTTCTACTTTTTTTCTATGCATACATGTGGGAAAATAAATATCATCATAATAATTAGAGTAAAATTTCTTAAAAAGGAAAACACAAATTCTATCATTTCAATTCGAGTGAAATAGTCATAAATTGAAATACTAGGTTTAAGATACTTACAATCTTATATAATTTCAAGTGCGAATCGAAAATAAGAAATGCAGTATACAAATTATGTCATGAAGTCTAAATTAAAAACAATAAACAATGAACTGCCACCACCTCATTTTCTTCACGTCGTTCCGTGTTTAGTTACCTGAATTTTTTTTGAAAAATCAAATGAAATAAATTTCATAATTAAAAATACTACTATTTTCTATGCTTAAATGCGGAACAATAAATATTATCATAAGAGTTCAAGTAAATTTTCTTTTAATGGGAAACATAGATTCTAACATTTCAATTCCAATCTAATAGTCAGAGGTTGAATTCACAATACTAAGTTTAAAATACTGAAAATCTTATAATTTCAAGAACGAATCGAAATAAGAAATATAGTAAACAAATTATCTGATGAAGTATAAATTAAATCAAGAAAGTAATAAACTAGGACCACTTAAAAAAATAGTGAAATTCTTCAAGAATGTTTTTTTTTTGTGAAATTTGTGAGTGATTGAGACAGCGGTGAATGCAAAAATATGACATTTCGAAATTATGCACGACACTATAATGGGCCATAATCCATGTACAAGAAATCTAAGCCCAAAAATAAAATAAGGCCCAATGCTCGTTTCAAAATATTTTTAATACTAAGGTGCAATTTGGGACTTCATGAAGTCCAACAATCTCTAATTAAAGATTTAATTAAATGAAACTTTACTAAAAAAAATCAACAAAAATATAAATGAATTAACACAAAAAAGTGAAGTGTTACAAGAATTGAGCGACTAACCTTTTCAAGAAAGATGGCAATCATTTCTCCCATGAGGAATGGACTTCAATTCCAATAGTCCTTGAACCAATCACATTCTTTGTCTCCTTCTCTTCCATTTGCTTTGCCCATTTCCCAACTGAAGGGTTGCTGTCTATCACTTCAATCAATACCATGGAGTTTGACAAATGATATGGGAGCTCCTTCAATTTGTAGCAATGTTTAATGATCACATATTGTAGTTCAGGGAAGCTTGATCTCTTCACATTCCACTCCACCACATCACTATCCTCAATCGAAAGAAACTCAAGTTTCCTAAAACCATCGTTATTCGTATCCCACTTTGACCCACAAAATGCATAAAATTGCAATTTGAGCACTTTAAGGTTTTGCAGCTTACCGATTATACTCATGTATTTCCAAGGATATCCGAGCCCACCCAACTTCAACTTTTTAAGGCTTGATGAGAACATCGGAATAGGAATAGACGGGGCAAGAACAGCCTGGGGCCTTATCAACTCGGGATTCACGACCACATACTTAAGTGACTTTAAACGTCGGAGAACAGACTTTAGATTCAAGGAATTAAATGTTTCACCACCATCACGGGGCGACAACTCTATTTGAACTCCTAACTTCTTCAAATTGGGCATTCTACTAAGAATCTTCTCCGTGCAACTATGAACGCTCACATCTAGAAGTGTTATGAGGTTTGGTAGACTAGTGCTTTCGATGTTAGGATCAAGTAGGATGCTTCCTGCTACCTGAAGATGCTTCAATTCTTTCATATCCCAAATTTCCACAGGTAGATGCAGAGAGTTTCTTGAAGATCTAATGTTGTGATAGTGATTGACAATCAAGAACTGAAGGAACCAAAGTTTGGATATGTGAGAAGGGAGACTTGCATCACAAGTGAGGGCAAGGTATCTTAGATGAATGAGTTCAAGAACATCGACTGGGAACTCATAGAAACGGATTGTAAGAGCATCCACTACCCTTAGCAACCTCAAACCAAGACATATTGGCACTGGATATTGGCTTGATGGACCAAAACATAGCAGAGAGCGCGCAGACGAGAGGGATTCCATAGCGTTGTAAACATCTCTAATGATCAACACAATGCTGTTTCTGATGCACAGCCTACGCTGGTTCTTCGTACATTCTATTGAATCATCATTAACAAGACAATCCAATACGAATAAAAACTTGCTCTTCTCAGCTATGCTGTTAGACAGATACCAAAAGGAAGAATGGAGAGTATAACTCTTAGCATTTGCACCAGAACCCTCCTCACAGAACATAACTAGATTTTGGTCACTAAGTTTGTGCACACAACTTAAGGCCAATTTCTCCACCTTTTGATCTGGATCTTGTTCGAGAAATCCCTCAACACTAAACAGCTTGATGAGCTTGGAAGTCGGGATCTCATAGTTTTGAGGGAAAGCTCCCGTATAAAGAAAACATGCTTTCAGTTGTTGAGGTAAGTACTCATAGCTCGGATACAGAACCTTTGATATTTCTTCATATGCATCCAAGAATAAGGAGTTTTCTTTATTTTTCGCTACAATTTTCCAACACTCCGGAGTAAGATTCTCTGCTTTTGATAGGGAGACAGCAACTGTGAGGATCAACAGAGGAAGCCCTTCACAGTTCTTAGCAATCTTCTTTCCATCCTCCTCTAGCTCGGGAGGGCACGAGCCATTACCAAACACCTTTTGACAAAGAAGAGACCAACTTTCTTCTTCATTTAGTAACTGCAACTGATTAGGCATGCCTGAATAATCATATATGA
The DNA here is from genome assembly GCA_026008535.1 of Perilla frutescens. Classification (NCBI taxonomy): domain Eukaryota; kingdom Viridiplantae; phylum Streptophyta; class Magnoliopsida; order Lamiales; family Lamiaceae; genus Perilla; species Perilla frutescens. The sequence goes on from BRKX01000001.1 coordinate 72,406,076, forward strand.
TGCCTGTTTGCCTAGTTGTCACCAAGACTTTACCTCTGATGTCAGGAAACGACTCTTGCAAGTGATAGAAGATACCGTTATCCCATACATCATCCAACACAATGAGCCATCTCTCTGCTAAAACAGGATAGATTTCAGTACTCACAATATGAATGTCAGATGATATCTGAGCTAGGATGTCTCGTACTATGTTTTCCGACTTATATTTTGGTCCTAACGTAAGCCAAACATGGTTGTCAAACTGTCCTAAAATCTCAGGATCTTCAAAAAACTGCTTGGCAAGCCTAGTTTTACCAATGCCGGCCATCCCCAAAATATATATAATTCCCATCTTGGGAAAACACGTTGTTGGAAAAACCTCCTCCTCGATTGCTTCCTTAAAACCGGATAAGGCAACCATATCCGTTACAACAGCTGTTGCTTCCCTTTGATCACCCGAGAATGATTTTGGCAGTTGCAAGTTGTCATTTTCGATTTCAAGAATCTAGCAGAAAAATGAATGCAAGAATGAACCTTCTTTACATGCCATGTTTATGATGATGATGAATGGAAAAGATTGATTCAATATAGTATGAATGCTGCATTACTTGAAATAATTGATAAGCAATGGTACCTCAGACAACTCATCATCAACCACGAAAATCGGATTTCCTGCATCTTCTGCTAACCTGTTCCAGAACTCTAGTTTCCTCTCCCCTTTCAACAGCAAGACAATAACCTTAGCCAGTGCAAGACGACAACCTCCACAATTCTTCGCAATCTTCTTGCCAGCTTCCTCCATTTCCAAAGGGCAAGAATTCCCACCAAATATTGCCTGCTCAAGAATTCCCCAGCTCTCCTTTTCATCATAGACAGTCATTTCAAAAACATGCAAACTGTTAGCAGAGATAGCTACTTCCTTCACCCCAGTTGTGATCATCACTAGGCTTCCATTATCTTCTTCTGGAAATGAGCTTCTCAGCTCATCCCAGATTTGTTCATCGCGTACATCATCTAAAACAATCAAGAATCTCCGGCCCTTCAAACATGCATACAAACTCCCACCTAATTTTTCTGTATCTTGATCCAAATAATCAAAATCTTCATCTATTTGATCGATAATCGTCACAATAATTTCTTTAAGTTTGTAGTTAGCCCCTACAGTCACCCACGCACCACAATCCAAATATTTACCAGAATTTTCTTCTGATAATAATAAATATTCAAAACTAGCTCTAGCTGCAGCTGTTCTACCAGTGCCTTTCACCCCCAAAATCGAGTAAACTCCAAACTCACTCGGCCTCACTTTTCGTTCCACCTGTTCTTTAATTTCAACCAAGTTTCTGGAAAATCCGACCGTTTCCACACCGAAATCGGTATAAACATAACTAGGTGCGACTTCTTCTTCACGTGATATGATCATGTTATCCAACTCTCTGACATACTCCTCCTCCAGCTTCTTCACGGTCTTGGCGAAGGTTTTGATCCCTTGCCATACTTGGTCTGTATCGAGATCTAGAGAGAGAAGCTGCTTGCGTCTCCGGCGGCTTTTGTGTAGTGAGAGAAACTCAGCTGAGAGTTGGGAGTCGAGCACGTCTTCAAATGAGTGCACCGCGTCTCTGATCTGGGCGTCCAAAGCATTCAACGTCTCGCTGCTTCGGCCGCGGATATTGTCCAGCCTTTTCATCTCGCGGTCGAGATCTTTGTGTGGATTGAATCTGCTGCTGGAGTTGTTTATGAGTTCATTCATGGCCTCCGTCGTCATCGAGCTGCTACCGTCCAAACTTTTGAGAAGTTGTTTGATGGACTTCACCAGCTTCTGAGCGTTTCTCATTTTCTTGTGACTGGAAGAGGACATTGAGATTCGATCGGGGGAATCAAGAAGGCGGTGTATTGTTTGATCGAGGGAAATCACGGCAGCATACGCCATCTCCGACCAAGAAACGGCGGCAAATAGCCTACGTTTTTCTTTCTTCTCTTCTCTCTGGTTCTTTTCTTTTTCTTTTTTTTTCTTTTTGTTCTTCTGCAGAGTGAGGTTGCACCGGATCAAAACCAGAACAGATCCTCTGTTATCATTTGTGTTACATTTGGTGTTTTATGACTAAATTTTTTAATTTTTTTTTAATATACCTTAATTAAGGATGGATGAACCATAAATTGAAAATTTAAATTAAAATGAATCATAATAAATTAAAAAAATAAAAGAAATAATAATTTTTTAAAAAAATATTGAAGAGTTGCAACGGAGAATGTAACATGATTTGCAACAGATGATCCCATTTCGATCAAAACCTTACCATTTGAGTTACATTCCACGTGTCACAATTCTAATTTTTATTTTTAATATATTCTGATTCGGGAAAATATGAATTCAAAATAAATATTTTAAATTAAATTAAATTATAATATATTAAAATAAAAAAAATAAAAAATGTATAGGTCCGGGACAAATGATGTCACAGAGAATGGACCTGTGGCATCTCCTCTGCCAAACTCTTTTTTTAATTTATTATAATTTAATTTAATTTAAAATTTTTAAAAATTTATTTCAGTTCATCCAACCTCAATTAGGATATATTAAAAAAATTTAACACGGGATAACATATATAGTGATTTTTTTTTTTGTGCTTGATATAGTTGTGAGTTGTCATAGTGTACTAATTTCTATTTTTCTTATGCTTGACACATATACAGATTACAGTGTGCATATTCTTGAAGTTCTGACTTTCCATGCATTAAAAAAAAAAAGAGAGTTGATTTCCAAAAAGATTTAACAATAATTATTTGATTATATTAATTGGTATATAATATAACTCGTCTATACTCTATAATTATTTTCTTGGGACGTAGAAAATGAGATCTCCAGTGCACGTTATGTCACATTTGGTGTACGTTCCATAAATTATGAATTTGATTAATTTTTTTTTAATATTAATTTATTGTTGTTTATAGTTTAATTAATTTTATAATAATTAATTACTATTTACTCCACCAAACAAGGGTTTATAAATACTTTTTAGTACTTATTAGTTTAATTTTATTTAATAATTGATATTAACTAAGGTTCATTATTCCATAATTAGGGTATATAATTTTTTAAAATTTAAGCTTTTAGCAATATAATAAATGTTTACTATGCTTGCTTATATTATACTGTTTTTTATTTCTATAATAAACATAATTATAAAATTGAATTCGATAGTGGGAAATAAAAGTAACACATGTTAATTTGTTTGATTGTTTTTTCAATTTAAATTTGTAGTTCATTTGTAAAGATAAAAAGTTGTGCGTGTGATTAGTATAGATGGATGAATATTTAAGTGATAAGTCCCACTGTAATGATATATATGATTAAATATATAGATGATGCATGATTGGAAAAATGTATAAATTAAGTAAAACAAACGTACTTTCGGTATTTTATTGAGTAGCATATTGAAAATTTTCATTTTAAAATAAAAATAAATAAGGCCTTAATTACTCAATCGGATTTGATTATATATAATTTTAGTAAAATTCTTGCTACCCCTTCATGATCTATCACAGATAATCTATTTTCAAGATTTATGTGATACCACAAAGAAGAGTCTCTCTCTCTGTATCATCATTGAACTATTTTTTTTCTTTCCAACCCTAAGTTTATAGAACTCTCTGTTTTTTTCTTAACTAATTATTTTATTTTAAATTTAATGTTATATATGAATTCGAGTAAATCCTATAATTGACATTGATATATAATGAACCTGGCACCGGGCTGGTCATTTATTTATTTATGTAAAATAAGCAAAATGAAAGCTGTCCCTCATCAACTATGAGTATTTTATTTAAATTAAATGCAACTTGTATCATATTATATGCGATGAGAATGGAAATTTAATTTTTCTGGAGGGTGACATTAATTTGAGAGATATAATATAATATATTAATGAATTTGACTGGTAGAAGTTGCTGCTCTAAAACGTCATTAATTGGCATTATCAATTTATCATCGACTTTCACAGTTTCACGTTACCCATGCTTTTCTCTCTCTTTTTTCCTTTTTTCTTTTTCTAAATTTGAGGAGGGTAGATCAATTTCATCTTAAACTTTATCGCTTGAATAAAAGAGAGGCACGTGACAGATCTATCATTATTTATAATTAGAGGATGGGGTAGGGCCAGCTGATCATTGATGACACGATAAAAATACTACCTCCGTTTCAAAATATTTGTTGTTTTAGATTTTTTTTTTATTTTAAAATGTTTGTTGTTTTATATAATTTGACATCCTCTCTCCCAATTTTAACCCTCTCAAATCCTACAAGATTTCTTGATTCTAACTTACCTATAATATATGAAGAGAGAAAAATATATGGAGATAGAAAATATTGTTATTTTTTAGGAAAATATAGATGAATTAGATTTTATGGCATATATAAATGATGGGTATATTTGTCCACAAAATTAATTCTTAATTCCAGATAAAAAAAACAAAACAACAAACATTTTGAAACGGAGGTAGTATAACACAAAAATAATGAACTGCTCCCTCCGTTTCGAAATGTTTGTTGTTTTAGATTTTTTACTCCCTCCGTTTCGAAATGTTTGTTGTTTTAGATTTTTTATCTAGAATTAACAATTAATTTTGTGGACAAATATACTCATCCATCGTATATGCCATAAAATCTAATTTATCTATATTTTCCTAAAAATAACAACATTTTCTCTCTCCATTTTGTTAGAATCAAGAAATCTTGCAGGATTTGAGAGGGTTAAAATTGAGAGAGAGAGAGAGAGAGAATGTCAAATTATAAAAAACAACGAACATTTTGAAACAAAAAAATTAAATAACAAACATTTCGAAACGGAGGGAGTATTATTTAATCATATCGTATTGTTATTTTATCCTCCAAATATCCAAACAATAATATAAAAAATATATATTTAAATTTTTAAAGATAAAATGAAAGTTATAATTCAAACATTTTCCCTAAAAAACTGCAATTTATAGCAATTCTTAGAAAGTGATAACAGGAAAGTACAGTAACCAAAAAAAAAAATCCATAATATTAAGTAAAACTAAAACAATTCAATGCAATAAGTAAAAGGTAAGTGTGTGATGCGATGCTGTACATTTTACCTTAGCGAAAACAAATTTTAATCTTCAATGCTACAAATAAATTTTTTTAAATCGGACCGGATAGGCTGATTTGACCGGGTTAACCGTTAATTAACTGGTCTTGAGTTCGATCCAAATAAATGAAATTCGGATTTATTTACAGACATAGTCTGGACCGATCAAAAGTGAATGAACCTTCCAAATTGACCGTTTGTAAATTAGAAATTAGTCTCTTAAAAAAATTATACTCCCTCCGTCCCATAATTATAGTCCACTTCTCATTTTCACACAGATTAAGAAATCACATTTAATATGTATTGAAAATATACAATTTACAATAATTATCCTATATTGCCCTTATTTTTTACTATATTAATTGCATTCATACTATATTAAATAGGGTTATATTTATAAAACAATATTTAAATACAATCCCAATTTAGAATAGGACTATAATTTTGGGACATCCCAAAAAGGAATAATGGACTATAATTATGGGACGGAGGGAGTATGTAATTTTTTTTGACAACCTCATCCACGCATTGATTAATTATTAAAATAAATAAATAGTATATTTTATTACTTATCATCAATATAAGTTTAAACGTTAATCTGAGTATATATCGATAAACAGTTTCTCGTTATTTTGTATTGATATTTATATTATATACATTTAAATTTTAACGTGTAAAATACGTATAGATAAATAATTTATATTCATTTTTTATTGCGTTATTTATAAATTTAATTTAATGTTATCAGTTTGTATTTATATTATGTTACTATATTATATATATAAATTAAAACAATGAGTGATACAATTTTTTTAAAACGATTTAATCGGTTTAGTTAACCCAATGATCCACCCAATAACTTGATCGTTTCGTATATCCTAATCATCAAATTTTATGCACACATTGATACAGAAATGGATCCAGAAAATTTTCTTTAGGAGGGCAAAACGGTAACTGTTCGGACTTTCTATTTACTCGTGCCGCTAAGAAAGAACATTAAAAATGAGACGATTGTAAATAATTATGCATTTAATTACCTTTTCCTATAGGTGTATTTGTGAAATGACGCCATTTTCATTTGTTCATTATTTTTTCTAGTGAAACGATGTCATTTTAAGATCAGTTTACACTTTCGTCTTTCTTTCCCTTCCCCAAATTAAATAGAAAATAATGTTGTTTTCATTAAAATAAATAACCAAAAATAATAACATAAATAATTAAAATTTGAATTGAATTCTTTTCTAATATAAACTAATTCGTTAATTGAAATTTAATTGGTTATTACCAACAATAAAATTTCGAATGATAATTCATTCATACTAATCATTTGAGGTAGAAAATATAATCCAGGTGGTGAATTAATAAAATGAAAACTTCACAATATATCATTTATAAAATAAATTATGTGAATAACATAGATCAATAATTTCAAATAAAAAATAAAATAAATAAATAATGCAATTCAATCATGATTCATTATTAAATTGAAATTGATATCAATTTAATAAATATGTAATCTAATTCATAAAAGTCGAATTGCTAATTCAACCCTACTTTGTTTAATTTGTTTAGATTGGAGAGATATTTGAGAGAATTTGTTTAATTTGTTTTGATTTGTGTGTATTTAATTTTGATCCAATATTTATTTATATATTTGAGTGAGGCCCAATTACTCGAGCTCAATTATATATAAACTAATATCATATATTTTTCCAAAATATATCAAGCCTAATAAAATTATCTTAAATTAAAAAATAAAATAAAATAAGGCGGCAAAAATAAAATTTAATTAAATAAGCCTACTAAAAAAAATTTGGGGGGGGGGGGGGGGAGGCGCAAGTGCCCCCTAGACCCCTTCGATCCGCCACTGCATTGATATTGATGGGAAGAGAGAGAGAGATGATGGTCTGTAGGAGATAATTTGAACTCAAGCAAATGGCTATAAATGCAATTTCTTTTTCTCAAAAAAGATTTCTTTTTTCTAAAGGAGAGAAACTTTATGTTGCAGGCTTGCAGCATACTTGGAAAAGAGAAAGAAAAGCATATGTGAACGGTATATTTATGTAGAACAAAATACAAGAATCTATTGATTAAAAAACTCGAGAATTTTGGTAGATATAGAATAGAAATTTGTATTGTAGTTGGAGATATAGATATATATTTTTAATCGTAGTTGGAGAGTTGAGGTACGACGTCTTCAAACGCACATGTGATGTTAATGAAGTTTTACAATAAATAGTAAATTATTTGCCCACTTGAACAAATGAAAATAAAAATAGGAAGATGTCTGTTCGAATGTGAAACCATTGATAATTAACAAGCTTGTGACAGATTTATTTTATTTTATTTTTCTATAATTGAGATTTAATTGCGATGTTCGTCACATGCATGATGTGCAAGTCAAATTGCTCCTATTCGTCTGAAAACAGGAATATTTTAAAAATTATTATTATTATTATTCGCACTAATTATATGGAAATGTATTTTATCAACAGCTGAATAGTATCATTCATCTATTTGTATATATGGATAAATTTTGAACTTTAATTAATCACTAGTCTTTGTGCATCCGATGTTCTATCTTCGGTGAATTCACAAAAAAAAAAATCCAGGGAAAAATGATTTATAATTATATAAAAAGTTAGATTAAGTCATCAAGAATATGAAATGGGCCAATATTTACTTTTTATAACTCTGAAATAAATAGAGTTTTTGTTAAATATAAAATAATAATAAGAGAACCAATATAAATTTAATTATTAGAAATTGTGAGGATCCAAAGTCCTTCACAGTTCTCAACGATCTTCTTTCCATCTTCCTCTAGCTCGGGAGGGCACGAGCCATTACAGAAAATGGAAAAAAGGTGTTGGCCCGTGAGCTCACGCGGCCACATTTTTTTTGGGCTGGATTCAGGTCTAGGGTGGATTTTTGAATCAAATTGACCGATTAATTGATTATGATTCATTAGATCGTCTCATATAAATTTTTATTTTACATAGAACATAAATTTCCATAAAATTATTTCCGCTCAAAATAATTGGCGGGGACGGACAATTCCACAGGAGAGTGGCTCTTCAAATATCTAGTTGAAAAGGTAATTTCATCCCCGATCTGAAACCTACTGGATGTTTTTTGAGCCCGACCTCAATCACATGGTGTTAGGGATGCATCTTAATTATTCATATTATTATTTACTACTAGTAAAATATACCTTTTAATAGTGATACTTTCGTATAAAATAACATCTAACGATTTATTAGTGATCAAATTCATAAATTTAACCGATTCGCACGAAAAAAAAGTATTCGCTCCACAGGTATAAAATGTAAAAATGATGTATATAGTCTATTAGATATTGGAAGCATATTTATATAATCTAAAGTACTGTTGAATGTTTTACATACTCTACACATCATAATTTTTAATTTTTATCTATGCGCAGATTGAACTAATTAAGGGATTTCATATTTATTTTTAATTTCAAATTAATGAATCCTACTGATCCTACACACACACACACACACACACACACACATATATATATATATTATATACACACACACACGTTGCCATTAATAATGAACATGGCACCGACCTGGTCATTTATTTATGTAAAATAAGCAAAATTAAACTATGAAAGCTGTCCCTCATCAACTATGAGTATTCTATTTAAAATTGGCATTTTATTTTAAATTGTATGCAACTTGTGTCTTATTATATACGATGAGATGATAATGAAACTTTAAATTTTCTGGAGGGTCACATTTGAGAGGCAATATATATATATATTAATGAATTTGACTGGTCAAGTTAGCAGGTAGCTAGAGGTGATAGATTCCATCCTGGGAAGAGGAGATGCATAAATTTTAATTTGAAAAAACGAAAAACAGTATTATAACACAAATTATATTATATTTATATAATAAATTATAAATACATATATAAAAAAATTAACAAAATTTGAGGGCCGTCCCCAGTCCGTCCTTGTCATTTAAATTAAATGAAACAATATTACAAATGAATTGCCGATTAAATTAAATAATATAATATTATAAGTTAAATGAATTAAATATGTTGCAACTAAATAAATAATTGATAATATACATAATATAACTTGACATTAAATAAATTTAACATCTGATGTTAAATTTATTTAATGTCAAGTTATATCAGATGTTAAATTTATTTAATGTCAAGTTATATTATGTAAAATTTATAATTATTTAGTGGCAATTGGCAACATATTTAATTTATTTAGTTTTATAACATTATTTTATTTGATTTAATCAATAATTAATTAATAATATTATTCCATTTAATTTATACAGATCTAAAAGTTATTGGCATTTTTCATTGACTATTGACTTTCACGTTCCCCCACCCATACACACATATGTGATATGTCTCTCTCTCTCTCTCTCTCTCTCTCTCTCTCTATTTTTTTTTTATCGCTTATATATAGGAGGCAAGTGACAAATCCATCATTATTTGTTAGGGGATAAGATATCGTTGATCATTGTTTACACAATACGAAGACATGATATAAATAATAAAGAATAAATTATATTTTGATATTTATATTTTTAGTTTTTTTTAAATAATATATTTTTTTAAAATTATTGAAATAGTATTTATTTTTTTAAAAAAATTACAAATCTAACATTTGATTAATTTTATGGTCCAAAAATTGAACCTAATTGGTTGTATTTTAAGATTTTTGATAGAAGGATTTTTTTTAAAAAAATTGATGGGAATATAAAAATATTAAAATACAATCAATTATATAGAATTTTCGGATCTAAAAATTGAATAAATGTTAAATTTGTAAATTTTTTGAAAAAATGAGTATTGTTTTGAAAAAGTGGACTATTTTTGAAAAAGAACCTGAAAAATAGGTATCAAAATATAATTTTCCCAAAATATAAAAAAAAGTTATTATTTAGTCCCACTAATAATATAAAAAATAATATTTATATTTTTAAAGATAAAACCAAGAATTAATGACATTTTCAATGAAGTAACAATTCCAACTCCGTACATATATACAGTAGCAACATTTCCCTTAAAACTACATATAAATAAAAATATCTTATTTTAATGTCGTCTTAATTTTTAAGTGCTTAATTAAAATATAGTATATTAATTCATAACTATGGACAGAATAAAATTTAAGATACACGAATTTTGAAATACGGCAATTAAAAGACAATTCTATTTTTTTTTTTGCAAAATAGATATAATTTGCAATAATATGAAAATCGAACATAACATTTCATACGAATCTTTATTCTATTAATGAAATTCAAATCATGATTATGCTATATATATCTATATAATTTTACAATAATTCATGTTACATATCCATTTTTCGTTTGTTGGAAATTTTGGGAGTGTATATTTTACACAAAAAAAGCAATAATATGTTTTATTTGCAACATTTCAAAGTTTGTATCTGAATTGTAGGGGTGAACATTCGGTTTAAAATTCTCAAAACCAAATAGACTGAATTGTGAAATATTTTGGATCGAACCGAACCGAACTAAGGGTGAAACGGAACTTGACTGAACTGAATTTGTGCGTTTCTATCCGGTCCAATTTTCCTATTTTCATATATATATTTTTTTGATTTTGAACTGTTTGACTAACTATGAAAATAAACAAACAAATTTCATAAATCTATAACTAACATCATAAATAAACATCTATAATTAACATAAAAAGACTAAAGAGGAAACATCTCAAATATCCATTTTTTCAATTAAAAAAATAATAAGTTGATAATAAATAAAAGAACTCGGTCTACTCAATATATGTGGTCCATTTTCTATTGGATCGGATCGAGAACCAAATACCGAATTCTAAAAAAATACAATTGAATCGAACCGAAAAATTAAAAGAATCGAACCTAATGAAGCGAAATTTGTTCAATCCGATTCGATTTTCAATTTTTTACTCACCTGTACTAAATTATAAACTGTATCAAAATTTTATGTATTTAATCTTAATTATCCCACAAATAAATAAATCAAAATGCATTATAATATGATTTAAGCATATGATAGTTTACTAATCTCACTCCTTTCTAAAAAAGAAAAAGACAAAAAATAAAAAGTTTCATCTCCCTCCTTCCCTCTAGTTATCTACCCCCTTTTTTCTCCCTCTTTCACACACAGAAAGTGAGAGAGAGAGAGAAAGAGAGAGATGGCGGAGGCTGCAGTGACATTCCTGTTGGATAATTTGAAGGAGGTGATCAAAGAGTACAACGATCTGATATCTCAAGCTGAAAATGAGTTCAATCTGCTGAAAAGCGATCTCGGTTATCTGAACGCTTTCCTCAAGGATACGGCGAATTTGAAGGAGAAGCCGCATCTGTTGAAAGAGATGGAGGAGCAGATACGCGCCGTCGTGTACGAGGTGGAGGACACCATCGACACCTGCTTGACCAAGGCGATAGAGGCGAAGGCCAAAGAGGAGAGGGCGGCGAAGACGAAGACGAAATCGCTCTTCAGCAGAAAGCCGCGCTCGGTGTTGAAATCTCTCGATCTGGCAAGTGAGGTCAAGTTCGTTAGAGAAAATAGAGTTTTGCCGGTGTATAACTACGTCAAGGATAAGTTACCTCAGTTGGAGATTAACGGTGGATCCAGAGGCGTCGATGACTCGCAGACTAAATTGAGAAGGGTAAGTACTACTTCCTTTTTTCTTTTTTACTTTGGTTTTAAATCCCTTTTTCCAGTTATATTGGTTTTTTTTTTTCCTATTTTGAAACTAGTTAGTTGGTTGATCAAATAATGATAGACAAATCAAACTTTCATATCTATATTTGGAACTTTTTGTAAAAATAGCTTATTTTTTCAAAATTTTATAAATTTAACTTTTCATCAATTTTACGAAAATTGAACGTAATTATTATATTTTAAATTTTTTTTATTAGAATTTTTTTTACGCGGTGGGAGAAATATATATAAATTTTAAAATCCAATCAATTAGATAGGATTTTTATGTAAGAAAATTGATAAAAAAATATAAAATTTAAATTATAATCAATTACATAGGATTTTTCACGCTGAGAAATTGATAAAATGTTAGATTTGCAAATTTTTTATTAGTTTTAAAAATGTGAATTATTTTAAAAAAATCAAAATGTGGATATCAAACTGTAATATATCCATAATATAATCATTGTTAGTTTTAAAAAGTGATTTTTTTTAAAGTTCAAAATGTGGGTATCAAAGTCTAATCTACTCATAATATAATCAAGAGTTTAGAGTATTTTTTTAGGAGATAATATAATCAAGAGTTAAGATAATATATATTTTTAATTAAAAAAAGTAATTGTCAATAACTTAATTCGATTGAGAAATAAATTAAAATATTTACTGAAGAAAAAATACAATAGAGTCAGTGCATGATTATATATTGGAGAAATTTTGCAAAGCTTTAATTTTTTTTAAATCATTTTTAGTTTTAAAAAAGTGAATTATTATTGAAAGAAATTCAAAATGTGGCTATCAAAGTGTATCCATTCATAATATAATCAAGAGTTTTTTTTTTGAGGAAATAATATAATCAAGAGTTAAGATAATATATATTTTTAATTAAAAAAAAGTAATTGTCAATAACTTAATATGATTGAGAAATAAATTGAAATATTTACTGATAAAAAAATACAATAGAGTCAGTTTATGATTATATATATAGGAGAAATTTTGCAAAGCCTTGTTTTCTTTTTTTTTTGGCGCAATGAAATTCAGCAAAGCCTAAATATTTATAATCCATTCATTTCTCTAATATCTTCTAACGTTCAAATGCCAAAAGGATAAATTGTCATTGATAATTCAACACATTTACCAAGAAAATAGAATAATTAATTAGAGAAGTCTTGTGTAAGACAATTTTACTTGTCGAAATATTTAAGATGAGTCAATATTTGGATCCAAACACAATCAAATAATAACAAAATTATAAATTTATCATGAAATATGGATTTTAATTAGGATCTTGACTATCTTACAAATTGTTTTATCTAAATGTGTACATTTCCACTTTGGAATTAACTCATGTGAAGGCTTCAACGTATATCTGCCTTGTTGCCCATAGAACATAGCTTTAGGATATCTACTCCGCATTATTTCCACATTCCCACGAATTGATGACAAATATAACACTAAAATTGGGCTGGTTTACCCTATACTACGTCTACTTTGTTTTTTGCCTACTTAATTGGGATTGGTTGGAATTTCGATTTGCTTTATTATTTATATTCCATGGTCTTTCCTTTTTGAAAATTTATATCCTGCACTCAGGTGAAATGCACTCTGGATTTGATGTGACACTTAATTATTATTTTGATTATCTAGTGTGATACTTAACTACATCTCATAACACTTAGTGCATTGCACTTGCGTGCAAGATAGAAATTACCTTCTTTTTCACCCTGGTTAGGAGTTAGGACTGTAAATGAGTCGAGCTTGTTACCTATGACTATGTAAAGCAGGTTAAAATGTTATTCTTATTTCTGTGTTGTGTTCATACAAATTGTTGCCCTGTTTCCTCTGCTACTAAATTACTATTGGATCTAATCCTTACACTTTGTAACATTCACATAGGATAAACCAATCAGGGAAAACAGAATAGTAGGTTTCGAAGATGAGGAAGCTAAGATAACTGAGTATCTCATGCAAGAAGAGAAGGGCCTCGACGTCATCCCAATCATCGGTATACCTGGACAAGGGAAGACCACATTGACATGGAAGATTTATGAGAACGAAAACATCTGCTTTCATTTCCCGATTCGCATTTGGGTTTACATCTCTCAGAAGTTCAACAGCAGGGATGTGTTTCTCCAGATCCTCAAAAAATTCACTCCCAGCCAAGACACGTCCAAACTGGAGTACGACGAATTAGTTAAAACAGTTAGAGCGTGTTTGGAGAAAGAGAAGTTCTTGTTAGTCCTTGATGATGTGTGGAGTGTTGATGCTTGGGAAGAAATTAAAGAAATCTTGCCCCTTGGCAATAGGAAGAGCAAAGTCCTAATCACCAGTCGAGAAGTGAAGGTGGGCAATCGCTCTACAACTATTAGAAAAGAACCCCACAAGCTGCGGTTCCTAACTGAGCCGGAAAGCTGGACGCTGCTCGAGTATGAGGTGTTTGGCGATGACAAAGACTATCCGAAAGAATTTAATGGCATGGGGAAACATATAGCCAACAAGTGTGATGGAGTGCCATTGACATTAGTTGTGATAGGAGGTATTCTCCGCGACCAACTCACCTCAATATCAACGGATGTGGCTATAACCGAATGGGAGATGGTGTCGGAGAATGTGAGCCGTGCCTTGGAAAGCGTGCAGCGCATAAAAGATGTTGTGGCATTGAGTTACGATAGGTTGCCTGAGGACTTGAGAGATTGTTTCATTTACATGGGTGTATTTCCCGAAGATTATGAGATTCCGGTTAAAATGTTGTTGGGGTTGTGGATTGCAGAAGGATTTGTTCAGGCTAAGGATGATAAAAGCTCGGAGCAAATGGCGGAACTTAACTTGAATGATCTTATTAGCATGAATTTGGTGAAGGTTGAGAAAACGAATCACATGGGCAAAGTTAAAACATGCCGTGTTCATGATATGATACGTGCATTCTGCATAACAAAATCCAAGGAGCAGAAGATGTTTCGAGAGATCAAAGAATCGAAGACAACAGGAGCACTTGAACCTCCGGTTTCTGAGGTTTCGAAGCTTCATCGTCTGTGTTTCCAGTCCGATCTAAGTAAGTTCCTCTCCGAAAGCCCGAATGGTCCACACGTACGTTCGCTCTTGTGTTTCTACGAGCAGCCTGTGAAGTTGGAGCCACAATACATAACAGTAATACCAGACGGCTTCAAGAAGCTCAGGATTCTCGAGTCGAAGTCCATCATATCCAATGAATTTCCTGCAAAGGTTACCACACTCATGCATCTAAGGTACCTCACTCTATGTGTTGAGAATCTCAAAGTTCTTCCCAAAGCAATCGCCCAGCTATGGAACCTGCAAACTCTTGTAGTTGACACAAAGTCACACTCCATTACAATGGAAGCAAATATGTGGAGGATGATCTGGCTGAGGCATGTCCAGACAAAAGCAACTATTGTCTTGAACAATGAATGGATAGGCGAAGCAGGGCAAAACCTTCAAACACTGGGCAGACTGTCGCCTGAATCTTGCACTGAAGACGTCTCCAGAAGGGCTAAGAACCTCAAGACCCTGACGATTTCCGGGAAACTAGCCAATATTTTCGACACCAAGTTCCTAGCAAAATTGCACCGCCTCGAAAAGTTGAAGCTCGTGAGCAGTTTAGCTTATGAGCGGAAATCTGAAGATCTGCTGATCCGTCTTCCTCAATCAAACTGTTTCCCGCCATACCTCAAGAGGCTGACATTAGTCAATACATTCCTCGATTGGCCGGAAATTTCCATGCTGGCAATGATCAGAACCCTCGAGGTCCTCAAGTTGAAAGACAATGCATTCATTGGAGTGAACTGTAATGTTTCTAGTTACGTGTTTCCTAAACTCCAGTTCTTGCTCATCGTGAACGCGGATTTAGTTATCTGGGATGCCTCGGCTAATTCCTTTCCCAGTCTCAAGTTTCTTGTGGTTAAGAACTGTGAAAACCTCATCCAAATTCCAGAGTGCCTTGGAACACACCTTCAGAAACTGGAAATAGAGCGTCTTCGCGAGTCTGCAGTTGAGTCTGCAAGGATTATTGGAAAGACGAGATCCGGAAAGCCAGAAGGCAAGTTTTCGGTTCCATTCAATCTCAACATTGGCCCTGCATGTGATCCCAACGGATCGAACACGAAATAATCATCTTCATTATTAGAGGTAAGTTGCAGTTGCAGTTGCAGTTTTCTTGTCAACATTTTGATTCTAAGTCGATATATATATATATATATATGTATGTATGTATGTATACTTCAAATAATGTCATTGACAATGTAATGAATGACTTGTTGATCTGTTCATTGCAGGGGAAACATTTCAATTTCAAATAATTGCCGGCGATGTCAAGTTCAAAACAATCGATTGATCTCTGAGCTGGTGTGTCTGGTCTCGTGCTTTTTTTTTATATGCAAAAATAATTAACTGCTCTTGCATTCATTTGAACATGAAAAACTTGGAAATCTTGTAACATCAAATTTTCCTATTTAAATTTAGTTCTTCTGTGTGTTGTGGTGACTAAACTATATATATCTTGTTTCATAATTAATAATGATAATTTGATATGTGGTCTCATGCATAGTTTCTCATTGTCCTATCGCATTAGATAGTGTTACTTTGTCCATTAACAAAATTTCAGTAAAAATTTTTGGTAGGTTGAAAGATATATTGTGACATATCAATTACCATATTACGACACTCTAATTATCTATTGTGTTGTTCCACAATCAACAATATTAAAAAGAGAGAAAATGTTCAATTTGATCCTATAATTATTTGCGTAGGCAGTTTGTCCCTTATTTATCTCTTTGGTTCAAAGTAATCTCATAATTATTTTAAAGGTTTAATTTGGTCTTTCTTTTGATCCTCCAACTGACGAGACGGAGAAGAAAAGAAACGAACTTAATAACACCCTTTAAAACATAAACTTTTAACATATTTAGATTATTTCATGCATTAACACACTTTTTAAACGCACATGAATTGAACATAAAATTTCTTTCATTTTTCACAAATAAAATAAAACCCAAAAAATCCTATTATCCCAGGCTCTCTGAACCAAAATAATGATTGCTCTTGAGGAAACCGATTATGTAGCCTTGCATATGTTATTAGTATAAATTCAACAGGTAATTCATCAACAAGCACAAGATTGCGGGTCTTGTACCCTCTCTTCAATACCCTTCTTGACGGTGGGCCAGAGATCAGTTACATCCTTAACTATAACAAAATAATGCAATGCTTATAAACTAATTTCAACAATTACCCACATAGAAAAAAAACACAGGAGAAGAAAATGTGATTTGAAGATTCAAAATGGGGACCAAATTGAACATTTAAAATAATTATTGGAACATTTAAAATAATTATTGAATCATGTTGAACTAAAATAATAAATATGAATCATGTGCATATTATTATAGGATCAAATTGGACCTATTCGTCCTTTTGAGATTACTTAGTGGTGGGGTTGTGTTATCTTGAAAATAAAGGTCTCAAGTTCGAATTTCATCATTAACACCCCTAAGTGTGAGCCTGTCACAACTGTCTTGCCAAGTATAATTATTATAAAGAGACGGGATTTACCCAGTGCGCACGTTGATAGCCGCTCCGGGTTACCCTAATAATAAAAGAAAATGACCTATTCCCGGTTAAAATGTGCGGACATTGTACAACGAAACTTCTGAGTAGGTTCGGATAGTTTTGAGTTGACCGAAAAACATAAATGTTCTTTCCAAAAACATAGCACCCCCTC
This sequence comes from Perilla frutescens, assembly GCA_026008535.1. Classification (NCBI taxonomy): domain Eukaryota; kingdom Viridiplantae; phylum Streptophyta; class Magnoliopsida; order Lamiales; family Lamiaceae; genus Perilla; species Perilla frutescens. The sequence goes on from BRKX01000001.1 coordinate 72,423,610, forward strand.
TTTCTCTCTCTCTAGCTCTCTCTCTCTAGAAAACTAAATGGCGGAGGCTGCAGTGACATTCTTGCTGGAGCAACTGAAGGAGGTAGTGATAGGGTACAAGGATCTGATATCAGGAGCAGAAAAGGAGTTGGAGCTGCTGAAAAACGACCTGGGTTTGCTGAAGGCCTTCCTCAAAGACGCGGCGAAGAAGAGCAGGAAGGATCACGTGTTGAAGGAGCTGGAGCGGCGGATAAGGGAGGTGGTGTACGAGGTTGAAGACATCATCGACGCCTGCTTTACCAAAGCCATCGAAGCAAAGACAAAGAAATATTCCTACAAACGCATCAACCTCGCCAAAGATGTCAAGTCCATCAGAGAAGATAAAGTGCTGCCGTTGTTCAAAGATACCGACAAGTTTAATAGTATGCACAGGATTAACGCCGATGGATCCCGAACCCTTGATGATCAACGCACTAAATTAAAAAGGGTAACATATATATACATATACAATATATATATATATATATATATATATATATATATATATATATATACCCATTCTCAATTCTCATTTTATTTCTTTCAATTGGAAGTTTTTAGTAAGAAGTGCCTATGAGGAGGGAGAGGAGAATTGAAGCAAAGATGGGAAAGTTGATTCGGATTAGGACCCAATTAATATTTGAGAACTTTTATTTTTTTAATTTAATTATTTGTCTTTTTTAGAAAGAAAGAAAAAAAATGATAAAGATTAAAAATCGTCTTGACAAATTTAAAAACGTAACTGAGTGATAACTTTTTTGGATTTTAGGGGATAAATTGGCAATTTTCAACCATAAATTGCATCTCATTTCAATTATACATTCTAAAATGAAAAAATAAAATAAAAATTGGCATCCCATCCTATCATAAGAGTGAATGAGTGATAAAATTCACCGTTACACATTTAGTGTTGCATTCATTATTGCAGACTCAAATTGTTTTATTTTTATTTATTTTTTCAATTTCAATTTTTTGTATTTTAGTTTAGTTTTATGTTTGTTATTTAGGGATCGTCATACCCAAGTAATATATATTATATTTTTTTAGTATTTAGTTTTTATTTTTTAGTTATTAATTGATTATTTAAAAAATTAAATACTAAAATGTTTTAATAAACTTTAATTGGTTAGAGTGAACTCCAAATAACAAGTATAAAATTAAACTAAAGTACACGGAATTGAAATCGAAGAAAAAATGAAAAAAAAAACTAAAAAAAATGGAATGTGCAATAGAGAATATTACAACACAGAAGATGCAATGGATGATTTCGTGTGCCTTATCCTTCGTTTCCTTCATTGTTTATGTTGTGATTTGGACTGTTTTTCTGGCTAAATTAGCTATATTGTTAGCCCAAGAAGGATGTTTGAGTTTATATAATTTTTTCTTTGGCTTAAAGAAAATGAAGATAAAAATTAGTGTTAATCCAAAGCTTATATATTTTTACATAGGATACACCAATCAGGCAAAACAGAGTGGTGGGTTTCGAAGATGAGGAAGAAACCATAACTGGCTATCTCAAGGAAAAAAGGAACGAACTCGACGTGATCTCCATCGTTGGCATACCTGGACAGGGGAAGACAACACTGGCATGGAAGATTTATCAGAACGACGACATCGGTTTCCATTTCCCCATCCGCATTTGGTTTACATCACTCAGAAGTTCAGCAGCAGGGATGTGTTCCTCCAAATTCTCAGAAAGTTCACCCCAAGCTAAGACACGTCGAACCTCAACGACGATGAGTTGGCTCGTACGGTCCGTGCGTGCTTGGAGAAGGAGAAGTTCTTGTTAGTTCTGGACGACGTTTGGAGTGTTGATGCATGGAACAAGATCAAGGAGGTGTTGCCGCTCAGTAATGGGGAGGGCAAAGTCCTCATAACTAGTCGAGAAGTCGACGTTGGATCGCATTCTAGTGCTAACAGAAAACCGCACAAGCTGAGATTCTTGTCTGAGGATGAAAGCTGGAGGCTACTCCAGTACGAGGTGTACGGGAATTTGGAAGACTGCCCGCATAAACTGCGGGGAATCGGGGAGCATATAGCCGTCAAGTGTGATGGGGTGCCGTTGACAATCATTGTGATCGGAGGTATTCTCGTGGACCAGCTCACGAGATCTCCATCAACGGTCATGGCTGTGAATGAGTGGGAGAAGGTGTCGGAAAATGTGAGTGATGCCTTACAAAAGGACAAGGCGAACCGGATAACAGATGTTGTGGCATTGAGTTACGACAGATTACCTGATGACTTGAGAGACTGTTTTGTTTATATGGGCGTGTTTCCAGAAGATTATGAGATTCCGGTTAAAATGCTGTGCGGGTTGTGGATTGCTGAAGGATTCATACTGCCGAAGGATGAAAAGAGCTTGGAGGAAAGTGCAGAAGAGAATTTTCTTGATCTCATTACCAGGAATCTGTTGAAGGTTGAGAAAACAAACCATATGGGTAAAGCTAAAACATGCCGTGTTCATGATATGATACGTGCATTCTGCATGACTAAAGCCAGGGAGCAGAATTTCTTTAAAGAGATCAAGAAATCGAGCACGGGGGATCCTGGAAGTTCAGATCCTCAGGCACAGAAATTCCATCGCCTCTGTTTCCATTCCGAGATCTCTAAGTTCCTCTCTAAGAACCCGAAGGATCCACACGTCCGTTCGTTTTTGTGTTTCTACAAGCAACCCGTTGAGTTGGATTCGGAATACACATCAGTTATTCCGGATGGCTTCACTAAGCTCAGGATTCTTGAATCCAAGTCCATCAAATTTAAAAAGTTTCCTGCAAAGGTTATCACACTGATTCACTTGAGGTATCTGACTCTGTTTATTGATGATCTCAAGATTATCCCACTGCAAATCTCCCAGTTGTGGAACCTACAATCTCTTGTAGTCCAGACAACATCTCGTTCCATTGAAATGAAAGCAAATATGTGGAAGATGATTCGACTGAGGCATCTCAAGACTAATGCTGCACTTGTCTTGGATAGTAAATGGGACGGTGAAGCAGGGCAAAACCTTCAAACGTTGGATAGATTGTCGCCTGCATCTTGCACGGAGGTCGTCTCCAAAAGGGCTAAAAACCTCAGGACATTGGGGATCTCCGGGAAATTGGCCAACATATTCGGAACTAAGTTCCTAGAAAAATTGGATTGCCTTGAGAAGTTGAAGCTGGTGAATAGTTTATCTGAAGATCTTCTGCATGGTCTTCCTCAATCGAATTGTTTCCCGCGAAATCTCAAGAGGCTGACATTGATGAATACATTCCTCGGTTGGCAGCACATGTCCGCGTTGGCAAAGATCCAAACCCTCGAGTCCCTCAAGTTGAAAGACAATGCATTCGATGGAGTGTCGTGCAATGTTGGCCTTGACATCTTCCCTAATCTCCAACTCTTGCTCATTGTGAACATCGAGTTGGTTCTTTGGGTGGCCTCAATTCATACTTTTCCTAGTCTCAGGTTTCTTGTGGTTAAGAACTGCGGAAACCTCAAAGAAATTCCCGAGTGCCTCGGAACACATCTTGAGAAACTGGAAATAGATCGTGTTCGAAATTCTGTTGTCGAGTCTGCAAGGGTGATTGCAGAGACGAAGAAGGGGGAAGTAAAAGGCAAATTTGGGGATCAATTCAAGCTCATCATAGGTCCTGCGTGTGGGACCAAGTGATGATCGAGTTCAAAAGCAACATTGAATCGAGGGGGGTTCATAGAAGTTGGTGAGTTTTAACTTTTGACATGAGATTGATGTGGGAAAATTCTATGCTACCTCTCGGGTAGTGCCTTAGTGTCACAATAGACTTTTCAAGTATCATCACAATAGGTCTATTCTGATACATAGAGGTATCACATTAAGTTTATTGCGACATTTAAGGGAGTAGCATAGAATTTTTCAATATTTTACAAATCTAACAACTTCTTGACGATTAGTGCAGGGGGGACAGTTCAAATATTGCTGCGAGATCAAGTTCATCAATATGTTGAGCTAGTATGGTTGATCTAGTTGTGCTTTATTCAAATGATCGCATATGTTTTCATTTAGTTCAAGATGAAAGACTTCAAAATGTTTGTAACATTTTCCTATTTAAACTTTGCGCTTCTTTGTTGTGGTAACTGAGCAATGTAATATAGCTTGGCTATTAATAATGATCATTTGTGTGTTTGTTCCCTTATTCAATAAATTATAGAACTTCACAATTTATTTAATCTTGTGGTTGTTATTCAAGTTAGCTTATGAGCGAAAATCCCAAGACCTGCTGATCCGTCTTCCTCAACCAAACTGTTTCCCGCCATATCTTGCGTTGGTCTAGTTGCAGTTGCAGTTTTCTTATCAACATTTTGATTCCAAGTGGATATATATTACTCCCTCCGTCCCATTTATATAGTCCACTTTATCATCGCACGTAGATTAAAAATATTTATGAAAACAAGATATTAAAGCTTAACTTCCATTATTACCCTTACTTAAAATTAATGACTCTAAAAAATTTAAGTGGTTGAGTTTTAAATTCCAATACATAGCAAGAGTATATTTGTATATTACCATGATAATTAATACTATTTATAGTTATGGGATTATATAATTGGGACACCTCAAAATAGTAATAGAGACTATATAAATGGGACGGAGGGAGTAATATATATATATATATATATATATATATATATATATATATATATATATATATATACTTCAAATAATGTCATTGACAATATAATGAATGACTTGTTGATCCATTCATTGCAGGGAAACATTTCAATTTCAACTAACGTCGGCGATGCCAAGTTCAAAACAATCGATTGATCTATGAGCTGGTGTGTCTGGTCTTGCGCTTTTTTTTTTTATATAATATATATACAAAAATAATTAACTGCGTTGCATTCATTTGAACATGAAAAACTTCGAAATCTTGTAACATTAAATTTTTCTATTTAAATTTCGTTTTTCTGTGTGTTGTGGTGACTGAACTATATATATCTTGTTTCATAATTAATAATGATCATTTGTTATGTCATCTCATGCATAGTTTTTAATTGACCCTATCGCATTAGATACCACACTCAGTGTTACATCCATTGTGACAATTTTTTTTTCTATTTTTTTTTTTCAATTTATTTGCTCATAGATTATAGTCTACATACATGAAAAAGATAATGGGTAAATTTATGGATTTTTCTTTGAAAATAAACGGACATAATAAGGTAGGTTATAAGTTAAGGCGGGAGTTAGACTCTCTCTTTTCGCATGATGAAATTGCCTCACAATATATTAATGCAAAACGGACTTCGACAATTGTCTCTATAATATAATGAATTTTCAACCGCGTTTTGTTGCACTTAAAAAAAACGACATTATAACAAACTAAACAATAATTGAGACTTTCAATCAATTACTAGTCTAGAAGAAGAGAAATATAGAATAACTTTGGGTTTTCGAGTAGTTGAAATGAAATCCAAAATGGTCTATTTATAGTACTTGAAGAGTCATCGAGTCTCTTTGTGAAACAGTGGCAAGCTTTCTTTTTGAATTAATCTAGGTCATTGGTTCTTGTTGGTTGATCAATCCACACAATCCAATGGTTATAGACCGAGCAGACAAATTGGATCGGGCCACCAATTGGTGGTTGAAGTACCTTAGGTGAACAGAAACAATGGATCGAGCCATTATTCCAAATGTGAATTATTTAAGCTTGAACAGTCGCAAGTGTTGGAGGCAATGATTTGCTATTTAACCACTTCAGCTGAACAGACACCTTTGTTGGAGCCATCAGTTCACATTTGAACCACCTCCAAGCTTTAGGTCGAATTGGTGTTATGTTCCAAGCCAATGGTTCGAAAATGAACCCAAACCGAGTCAATAGTTCGGCTTGCCATATCATTTTGGTCATCCACGTCACTCTTCCATATTTATTATTTTAAGTTACCAACTTTTACAATTCATCTATTTCTCCTAAAACTGAATTTGAGATTATAAATATACAAAATTTATCTACACGAAACATAGATTATGAATTGACAATTCATTTTCTATTTTTTAAAAATGAAAATACGATTTATAAATTAATTAAAATAATTAATTAAATTAATTATAAATAACCAATTTCCAACAAAGGAGAGAACACAAATTATCAAATGTTGGAACAAAATAGTTATAACAATTTCAAAAACTAGTAATTTCAACAAAATAATCAAACCGACTATGCAAATAATTTGAAAATCATAAGCCAAGAAAATACTCATGCACACATCAGGACTGTCTTAAAAATTTGGTGGCCCCTGTGCTAATTTTAAAAATTGGTTCTCTAATATTAAAATAACACTCAATTTCAATTTTAATTATAAATTTCAAACATTTAGCATATTACAATTATATTTTGACAAAAAAAAAATAAAAAAATAATTCAAACTACTTTATTTATATTATTTATTTAGAATAAATTCATCAACCAAGTCTTTATGTTCTATTTTATCTAAAATATCATTTTCAATGGCTGTCATCGTTAATCCGTTAATATTTCTTGTAACATAATCATGAGTGCTTTTTAATAAATACTTTATTTAGTTTCTTGTAATATAATCAAAATATTTATAATCAGAGCCCATCTTTGTTCACCTATTAAGATAAGCTAAATAGCCACGTATAATCAGAGCTTTGGTTCGATCGGTCCACAAATATCTGTGTATCAGTTCCAAGACTTTGCTAGCACGCCATTCACTCTTCTTAGGAATTGCATTTCGATGTTGTTTCCCACTCAAACAATCAGTACACGCAATATTCGAGGCTTCTAGTTGAGGCAGGCCATGCACCATCTGCAGCGTTCTCAACCCTTTATAGCTTAGGTGGCCATATCTTTGATGCCAAAGATGGGTGAGATCAGGAGAAATGTGGAAACATTCTTCAACATGAGCGGCAACTTGTTTCTCTCTTTGATGGAAGAGGATGAACATACGATTTGCACTCATGCTTGTGTGTGCAATCAGACCCTTAGAGGGATGATATATGTTGCATTCTTCATTTTTTTATAAGAATGGTAAGACCTTTTTCTTGCAACTGCCCTAAACTCAACATATTGTTTCGAAGCTGTGGGACATAATATACATCTTGAACATGACAGACAACACCATTAAGCACCAGTCTTATGCTACCTTTTCCAGCAACACTCATTCTTGAATTATTCCCACACTTAACTGAATGTTTGTGTACTTCTTCCATATTTGAAAACATATCTTTATCTCCATATATATGGTTAGAACACCCCGAGTGCAGGAACCAGGCATCGTTCCTTGCAACTTTACTTTCTTCTAAGTAGGCCATCAACAGTACTTCTTCTTCTTATTCTTCATCCATTTCTGCATAATTTGCCTCATTCTTCCATTGAGGACATTCATTTTTAAAATGCCCCAAATTGTGGCACTTAAAACACTCCATTGTGGCTTTCGAGAAGGGTGTTCTCCCTCTTCCACGTCCCCGACCTCGGTATGCTCCTCCTCCTCATCCTCTACTATTTTCAACCTTGAATGCTTGCTTACCATCCCGACTGGCCCTTTTGAATTTATGCTCGTGCACCACCAGAGAGCTTTGAAGTTCATCAATTGACATCTCCTCTGTGTCATTGACTCCTCAATCGAAACCACAACGTAAGTGAATACGTAAGTAAGGGTTCGAAGAATTTTTTGCACAACCTTTGAATCTGAGATAATTTCACCATTGCTCCTCATTTTGTTTGCCACTGCCATTACTCTTGCGAAGTATTCAGTGATTGTCTCCGTATCTTTCATTTCAAGTACCTTAAAATCCCTTGTCAAAGAATTGAGAAGTTACTTCTTCACATGAACATTTCCTCCAAATTTTCTCTTGAGAGAATCCCATACACTCTTGGATGTGCGCATGTCCAAGATTTGTTCAAAGATTGATCTGTCAATGGCTTGAAAAAGGTAATGCTTTACCTTATGATCGTTGATTCTAGAAATCTCCAACTCTTTCTGTTTAAATTCAGTCAACGTGGTTACAACACGAGGCTCCTCGAAGCCTTGTTCGACGATACTCCATAATCCCTTGGCACGAATAAGATTCTCCATCAATTCACTCCAATGATCATAGTACAAACCATCGAAGTGAGAGATTTTTGCTAAAATCTTGTCCTCACTCATTCTCATGTTTTACTCTCTCTTTTTTCACCTCTTAAGATAAGCTGCAACGTATCTCTGAATTCACGTACCAGACCCCAGTAGGGGCTCTGATGCCAGTTTGTTGAGAACTAAAGCTTTTAATAAATCAGAGTTCTGCAAAACTTCATGAATCTATTGAAAATACTGAGGTTGTTTAAATAGCCTTTACAATGCATAACAGAAAGCAAGAAAATATCCTAGTATAAACTACATGACTCAAATAGTGAAAATAACAATCTCCTAAAGACTCGGACTAAATTAAACAAACATAAGCACACTCTTAAATACTTGCAACGACTCGTAACAACCACAGACCTCTTCATTCCTTCCCTTAAACTAGCTGCAATCATACTGCAACACCCCGTCCCAAAATAAATCTATTAATTACTTCAACCATATAGGAATCATATGTTGATCATATAATGCTTTGAAATGATTTTAGAAAATCCCAAATATAGAGAAAATGACTCCCAAAGTTGGCTCAATTCTTTTCTTAAAATCATATTGTCCTCTAAATCTTTCTTGATCACATATCTTGTTCCTCGTGACGAGACATTTCCATGAGCCTTTTTCATTCATCATTTGGACATTTATTAAATCATGGATGTCCTAATTATTGAAAGACCGTATTTTTATCCCTAAAATAAAATTCTACCGCTTTATATTTAACTCCGAAATTGGTTTCGTTTTTTGACTAAGGGTCACAAATCTTTTCATAATCATGTGGTCATTGATTTCATTAAAAATAGAGTTCGTTTGACTTTCCAACCAAATTTTATTCATTGTCTATTTCAACCCAATACCATATATTAAAATACATCACAAATTGATTGCCACCACTCAACCCTACCATGCTCCAAGTGTCAACCTTACCTTTCTCCAAGTGTCACCATACATTGCTACATGTGTCACCATGCATGACAAGTATACTCCAAGTGTAATCATCTACTCCACCTTGTTTGATGCATGTCCTACACATGTTCATCATAGATACTAGCTGAATCAAATAGAGGGAATGAGCAAGAGCCCAATTTTCTCCCACATTCTACTCACCTTTGGCTTCTCTCTTCCCTTTCCAATAGCAGCAACTTTTCTTTTCTTCTAATTTTGACCCTCAAACCTTAACCAACAATTCTGAAATTTTACAGAGAGCTTCCCACTTTGATGTAGATAATGTTAGCTGAAGAAATCATCCAATTCAGTTCTCATATGATCGAAAATGAAGGCAAACATTGCAGTGGTTGCTGTTTTTCACCAAGCTGCATCAACGATTGTATTTTATATATTTCGACCTTCAAATCTCCACCAACATAGCTGAAATTTTGATATGTTTTTTCTCTCTTCACGTAGTTGATGTTAGACACTAGAATTGCTCGATTTGGTGTACAGAAAGTCAGAAATGAAGACATGCAAAATTGGGGTTTCTAACTGTAAGTTTTATCATTAGTGTAGCAGTCATATTTTACCATTTTCGTTCCTTAAACCTCATCCATAAATTCTGAAATTTTAGTATGTTTTTACTCTAATTATTTAGTTGATTTTAGGCTCAAGAATTTCTCAATTCGGATCTCTGAAGATCCTAAACGAAGCTCGACTATTTTCTTGGTAGTTTAATTTTCGTAACTCACCAAACCCATTTCCGACATCTTTTTTCCATAGATCTAGCCATTATATTTCTATGAGATCTACATAATTATAAACTTAACTCTTCAAGGTTTCCAGAATAGGTCTCGGATTGTCGATATGATATCATTTGATCTATCAAAGATACGTCGCAAATCGACATGTCAAATCTGCCGCAGAAATCGTTGTGTTGCGAGTGCAACTTCGAAGGCTATTTCCCGTCGATTCCTCCATCCTCTTGACTTGATTTTTGGACTGCACAATCTTTTTATATCAATCTTTCCAAACATATTTTCCAATCCATAATCCGATGTCATTTGTTCTTTTGAAATCGAGTTGTAAGTTTCTCAAAAACCAACTTATTTCCGGCAGATTATATCTTATGTTAATAATGCTGAATTTCATGCTCATTTACAGTCGTTATACATTATAAAATCTAAATCCGTTTGCTGCATTGAAATCTTTGTTTTCTCTAGTATCAAAAAGTGTATTCTTGAGTGAAAATCCGTTGAGTATAGAGCTCGTTTGAGCCTCAAACTTTTTGATGAAAAATCTGTTCTGGATACAGTAAACAATATCTTTTCTGGCCAATTTTAGGCCTGGATGATCGGAATTTATCTCCGACTCCTTCTGATCGATTGTAAGTCTCGTCATGATGGACGCGTGGCTGCTGACCGTGTCACAATCAGATTTGAATTGAATTTCCTATGATTTTTTGAAGTTGCTGCCCTATTTTAAGTTGAATTTATTTCAAGTTAATTGAAAAGTATCATAAGAACCAATTATCGATTCGTGTTGGATTTAAAACCCGAGTAATGCGCATTCCTAGTTGAAGTAAAATTAATAACACTTCAACTAAATTAAAGTGAATATTAGATTAATTCCGGAAGTAGTTATTGACCCTAAAGCAAGATTGATCCTTGTAGGACTTGCTTGACTTACGAGGAAGGTGAAGGGTTGAATCTTGAGATGGTTAGAGCAGCTTAGCCCTAGGGGATCCCAGGAAGGAACTCCGGACCGTTGCTCTATCTCCAATACCGTGTTCGAGTGTTGGATCTTTGTTAGGACTTCTGTATGTATAAGATGGGCTACTATACTATCTTTGTAAATTGTATCTTTCGAGTTATTAAGCTCTGCTTTGTTAAAATTACATATGTGACTATCTGTGTTAAATATTTACGTGCTAATGTATGTTGTCAGAGTCTCATAAATCAGTGCTGTGTCAATGTGAGTAACTACAGTACGCATACATTATTCGACATGCCCCACTCCTTGTCGGTGAGACTAAAATGAAACACATATTGGTTACACTCATTGGTTACACTCATTGGGTATACTTTGGCCATACTCAACTTTACGCGTTAGTGATGTAGTACGGGTTACGGGCAGTGACTGGTTATACTCTTAAGCATTTCACGATAAAATATTTTGATGAACTTAGGTTGCTTTCAACTTTAAAACCTCCTAAGTTTCACTACCTGCACGGACACAGATATATTACTTTTAGAAAATGATTTGCATAACTCAAATTGTGAAAACTTGCCCACTGAGTGCATTAGTACTCAGCCCAAATCTTTTCAAACATTTTCAGGTCAGTAGGTTGGAGCGTGGAGGTGACGAGGCTGAGAGATGGGCTTTTGTTATTTACCTATTTCCCATTATCTCTTTTTGTTAAATATTATGTTGCGAATTAAGCTTCCGCACTTATGCTACTCTTTTGTTAAAACACTAAGAATCCCAATCTTGGTGTTTTGGATCTATATATGTATTAAAAAGAATGTTTGGATATTTTGAGTCTTCTGTTGAGGTTTCGTTAATTAAATTACCCCATTTCTTTCCCGCTTCTTAATTCCCACCCCCGTGACGTCCATTTCCACGATTTTCTGGGATCGGGGCACTACATATACATCAGTGATATCCACCATTCCCATATTTTTTCTGAGCTTCTTGAAGACATCCAACTTTAAAGCCTTAGTCATCACATTAATAACCTGCTCTTGAGTTCCACAATGCTCCAACTGGATTGTTCCATCTTTGACGAGATCTCATAAAAAATGAAAATGTACTCTAATATGTTTGCTCCTTTCGTGCATTATCGGATTTTTTGAATGTTTAATTGTTGAGCTGTTATCACACATAATGATAGTGCCACCTTCTTGACTATGACTTGAGCATCTCAAAACTCTACGCATCCACACAGCTTGATATGCACTGGCGGCGACAGCTATAAATTCGGCTTCAGTAGTTGAGAGAGTGGCAATCGATTGTTTCTTAGACATCCATGAAACTGCTCCCGAGCTCAACAAAAAAAATATCCTGACGTGCTTTTAGAATCTTCTTCATCTCCTGCATAATCTGCATCTGTGAAACCAAGCAAGTTCTCTTTGCTTTCCTTCTTGTGGAAAATCCCATACCCAACAGTCCCCTTCAAGTACCTCAATATCCTTTTAACAGCCTGTAAATACAACTCGGTGGGTTTTGACATATACCTGCTAATCAAGCTTACACTAAACATGATATTCGGTCTTGTTGCCGTGAGATACATCAAACTTCCAACAATTTGCTTGAAGTGAGTGGCATCCACAGCTGTCCCATTCATATCTCTGTGAATTTTAAAACTTGGAACCATATGACTGTTCACAGGTTTACATTCTGACATTGCAAACTTCTCCAATATGTCAACAACATATTTTTTTTCACTTATGAAAATCTCTTCCGATTTCTGCAACACTTCAATGCCAAGAAAGAATCTCATTTTTCCGAAGTCTGTCATGTCAAAGTCTTGCATCATGGATTTTTTGAACTCGAGCATCATTCCCTTGTCATCACTAGTATATATTAAATCATCAACATAAATGCTAACAATTAATATATTACCTTCTTTACTTTTTTTGATGAACAAAGTTTGTTCATTTAGACTTTTCTGAAATCCTTCATGCAAGAAATAAGTCTCAATGTGGCTGAACCATGCTTTTGGCACTTGTCTTCGACCATACAAGGCCTTATGTAGTTTATAGACCTTGTGTTCTTTTTCCTTTTTTATGTATCCCGCCGACTGCTCGATGTACACATCTTCACTTAATTCTCCATGAAGAAATGCTGATTTAACATCCATTTAAAATATTTCCCATCCTCTGCATGCTGCAAGTGCTACTACCACCCATCTCCCTATTGAACCATCTTCTGTGAAGCAAGCTCTTGTAGATTCAGGATGGTTTGCAGCTATGCTGGCTGAGTTTTCAGCTTTACAAGACAAGGGCACTTGGGTTCTAGTTCCACTTTCTCCTGATCAGAAGTTAATCTCTAATAAGTGGATTTTTAAAGTGAAAACTAAATCTGATGGTTCTCTTGATAAAATGAAAGCCAGACTGGTGGCAAGGGGGCTTGAGCAGTTTGCTGATGTGGATTTTAATGAAACTTCCAACCCTGTGGTTAAATTTTCTACTATCAGGTTGGTGTTTGCTATGGCTGTCATGAAAGGGCGGAATGTTAGACAAATCGACATCTACAATGCATTTCTGAATGGAGAGCTTGAAGAGACCATCTACATGACTCAACCTAAAGGTTTTGAAGACAAGCAATTTCCTCATCATGTCTGCAAATTATCTAAGGCAATATATGGTCTCAAGTAAGCTCTAAGGGCTTGGTACAACCCTCTAAAATCCTATCTTGGTACAACAGGGTTTGTGAGATCTTAGTCAGATTTCTCATTGTTTTTCAGAATTTCTGCTCAAAGTGTTGTTCTTATGCTTGTTTATGTAGATGATATACTAGTCACTGGTAGTCATCTTGATGAAATAACATATGTTATACTGAGTTGAATAACAAATTTGCCTTAAAAGATCTTGGTATTGTCAATTATTTTCTGGGCATAGAAGTAACCCACAATCTTGGTGTTTTTTATTTATCTCAAAGCAAGTACATTGAGGATATTCTTGACAGAACCAATCTATCTGATTGTAAGCCATGTTCTATTCCCATGATTCCCGCTGTTAAACTGTCCAAACATCAAGGCACTCCATTTGATCATTCTACTCTTTACAGGAGCACAATAGGTGCTCTTCAATATCTAACATTGACTAGACCAGACATTGCTTTCTTTGTCAATAAGCTCAGCCAGTTCCTGCAACAACCTCTGGATAGCCATTGGGTAGCTTGTAAACATCTCCTCAGATACTTAAAAGGCACTAAACATTTCTCTCTTTGTTTCAGTCCCACTTCCTCAATAAGTTTTGAAGCCTTCTCTGATGCAGACTGACCAGCTGCATTGATGACAGGCATTCCACTGGGGGACATTGTGTGTTCCTGGGCAATAATCTCAATACTTGGAGCTCTAAAAAGCAGGAAGCAGTATCTCGAAGCAGTGCAGAATCAAAGTACAGATCTCTAGCAAATGTTACAGCTGATATTGTTTGGTTACAAGCTTTGTGTAAAGAGTTGGGGTTTCTAGTTGCTTACCCAACCAAGGTATGGTGTGACAACTGCAGCGCCATCTCCCTTGCCTCCAATCTAGTGTTCCGGACAAAACATATTGCAGTTGATGTACATTTTGTGCGTGATAAAGTTCAAGACAAACTTATAGAAATTGGACATGTCCCATATGCAGACCAAGTGGTTGACTTGTTTACAAAAGCTTTGTTTGAAACAAGGTTTCAATGTCTGCGAGATCGACTTAAACTACAACAATGATCTTCAGTTTCAACGGGGGAGTGTTATGATATTTATATCTTTTCGTATGCATGGTAGTTAGGGTTGGGTTCTTGTGGTAGTTAGCAGTTATCCACGTGGCATTAGTTCCGTAAAATGTGGAATTAGTTAGGTTTTAGTTAGTTCATCTCTAGATATTTTTGTAGTCTATAAAAGCTATAATCTTCTCTCTTTTGTAATCAGATTTCACAGATATAGAAATACAACCGTATTCTCTCAAATCAGTTTTAAATTCTTCAAACTATCTTCAGCTTAACAGATTTAAAATTAATTAAGGATTTTTAGGACTATAGCTTTGCCTTTTTTTTTCTTAATTCAGGTATTGCTTAATTGTTGTATATCTGTGGGTCATGCATATTGTTATCTTTTGCATTTATCCACATATTATGCAGAATAATTTTTCTTTGGTAAACATTTGTTAAGACTGTCTTATGGATTAAAATTTATAAATATATTCAGACTCAGATCCAAATTAATATTTATTAGTATATTTATAATTATTTTATCATTTAATTATATTTAAATTCGAATTTGACTTGTCTTATTAATTTTAATATCTATGACTGTTTCATACATGAGTCTTCTTTTTATTAAGGGATAAAGTATAATTTGGCCCCTAAACTATTTCCCAAGGAGTATCCTGACCCTTAAACTAAATTCGATCCCGAATAACCCCTTGAATATAAAACTCAGCTCAGTTAGCCTCTTAAACTATTGAATTTGACCCAGTTAGCCCTCTTGAAGGTAAATAATTTTATTTCACTTATTTCTAAATAAATAAAAAATATGAAAAAAATAAATATATATACATAACAGTAATAAAAATAACAATATTTTCTTATAAATAATTTTAAGGGGTACATAAATTGTCATTATATTTCTCACACATTAACATATTAAACCACCACACTTGAAAATAGTAACATAGAATTGACCATAATTATGATTACACACACACACACAC
Source organism: Perilla frutescens (assembly GCA_026008535.1). Lineage (NCBI taxonomy): Eukaryota > Viridiplantae > Streptophyta > Magnoliopsida > Lamiales > Lamiaceae > Perilla > Perilla frutescens. The sequence goes on from BRKX01000001.1 coordinate 72,439,070, forward strand.
ACACACACACACACACATATATATATATATATAATTATGGTCTATATTAAATTGATTAATTATAGACGTTAATAATCTATTATAATATAATCAACGTTATACATATATTATATATAATTTATTTAATATAACAAATTTATTAGAATATATAGACTTTAATTTTCGAGATCCATATAGTATAATTTCATTCATACATACATACATAGAAAATGAAGTATTTTCCGATAGTGAATTAATTTATGATAATATGATTTCAATTAATTCATTAATTTATATTTTTCTTCAAATTATGCTAGCTTATATATATTTGGACATGCTGAATGAGAAATGTCCTTATATTCATAATTTTTGTGAGGAATAATAGTTATGGATTTTTCTTTTATTTTTTCTTTTATTTTATTTAAAGCAACCAAAACAAAACTTTCTATCTTCAAGTGGTTAATTGGGCCAAATTCAAAAGTTCAAGGGGCTAATTAAGTTGAGTTTGAAAGTTTAAAGGGCTAACCGGGACCAAATTTAGTTTAAGGATCAAAATGCTATTTGAGGAATAGTTTAGGGGGCAAAGTGGATCTTATCCCTTTTATTAATTAGTACATTTGTGACTTGTGAGCTATATATTGTCACTTTTGTGTAAACATCAACCATTTTCTCTCTATATTGAAGATTTAGAGGGAAAGAGAAAGAAACAAATGGGGGTAGCGGGTAGGTGGCTGCAGATAGGGGTGTTAAGGTACGGCATACCTTACTTTTTTTGTCATAGTTTATACCTTATCTTAGTTTACGGTATGACAAAAATTATACCATTGCCGTACCTTTACCTTCGGTATACCTTAAATTCGGTATGACACGTCATGCATACCTTTACCATACCTTTATTTCAGTATACCTTACCGTACCTTAGTTCGGTATATCTTACTTCGGTATACCTTATTATACCCATATTTTATTATGTACCATACTGACATTTTACGGTATATCAAAATTATTGTTATACTAAAAAATATTTAGTAAGAAAATACACACATAAAGAAACATTAATCAATAATACACTTCATTTATATAAACATAAAGAGATTAAATAATATACTTAATTTTAATTTTCAAAACTTTCATAATAAACATACTAATGCCTAAATATTATATTATTGAATAGTACAACTCATTTTCTTTAAAATGTTTAGACTATTCATCATAACTTATAGTTTAAATATTGAAAAATAATATAATTATTATTTATTACATTTGATTTGATCACATTGTTTGATTTTTAGTTATAATTTAATTATTAAATTATATTAAATATTATATGTTTATGAACTTTTACGATGAACAAACTACGTATTATATTTTTATATAATATATCTCATTTTCTTTTAATTGTTTCAATCATTCTTGTTAACTTTTAGTTTTAAAAATTGAAGAAGAATAAAAGATTATTATACATTCTATAATTTAATTTATCTTTTATTCTATTGGAATAATTTTATATCTTATAATTTACGCATAAATTATTATAATTTAATTTTTATTGATTATTCATTTTAACTTTTAATTTTATAGATCGAAAAAATAGAAGATTATTATTTATTACATTTAATTTCAAATAGTTTAATACCGAAAAATCAGTATACCGTAAATATCGGTATCTTCAATATTTTTCGGTACGATATGAATGGTATTCCGATATGACGGTATTTTTTAACAGTCCTAGTCGCAGTTTTGTTGACTAGTTGTTAGAATATTAGAATTCTTAAGTGTATGTGTGTGTTTTTTTTTAGGCGAAAAGTTTATAGTGGTAAAAGAAAATTTAGAACAAATAAAGTAAAATTAAAAACTTCGCATGCCATTGCTTATGGAATTAATTGCCAAACTATTCACAAACTTTGACTAAATTTACAAATTAAAAGCAAATTTAGAAATAATAATGACTCAGTCATTTTATTTGCATAGTAAAATATATATATTCCCAATATTAATTTTTAGTTATTGAAAAATTAACGTGACATAACTGAGTGATACTTAACACAGTTATACTTAGTACATTGCATCATGGTGCATGATAATAAATAACAATTTATGTTATTCTTTTGAGAATGACCTAATGATGAAATGATGTAAGTTTAATGCCAAATGTAACAAGTTTTAATTCCACCAACACCATTAAGTGTTCGCTTATCACACTTGATTTTTTATTTTTATTTTTCTCTTCTAAACTCTCTAGATTAAATGACATTTAGAAATCATAGAGTTCATTTCATTTTGCATACCAGTTTTAATTTTGTATTTTTTTTTCATTATAATTAACCAATCTTCCATTTGAAAAGATGATGGGAGTATTATATATACTAACTTTTTTTATTAGGGAATTGTAAGGTCTTAATTAATTGTATGAAAAATTATATTTTGATATCTATAATTTGAACACTTTTACAAAAATGATCAACTTTTTTAAAATTAACAAAACAGTACTCACTTTTTTATTTTTTTCAAATCTGACATCTAATCAATTTTACGGTCTAAAAATCCTACGTAATTGATCGTGTTTTAATATTTATTGATTGGAGATATTTGTTTACGTGGATGGGGAAATATGAATATTAAAATAAAATCAATCACGTACGATTTTCGATCGTAAAATTGATTAAATGTTAGATTTAATTTTTTTGAAAAAGTAGATACTATTTTATTAATTTTTGAAAACTTAATCATTTTTAAAAAAATGCCCAAAATATAAGTATCAAAGTATAATTTACCCTTAATTGTATTACACTTTTTCTAATGCAAGGAATGATGCCGTGCCCATTGTGGCCATTTTAATGTGGACATGGAGTTGAAATTGAAATGGTTCTCTAATTTTATTTTATTTTAAAAAAAAAAGGGGTCTAAAGGTTAAAAATATTTTCATCCAAAAATTGGTCGAAAATATTTCTGACTTTGGATCGTAACCCCAACCTGATGTATTTTTAAAATTAAATAAATTTAAACCAATGCTTTGTTTAGAATATTACTCTTGCCTTTTGCCTTTGAGGAAAAAAAGTATAGAAAGAAAACACTTCTCGTACAAAATGTTTACAGATTGACAGAATTTATCTTCATATCATATTGGGCCAGCCCAATAATTTCTTTTTTCAATTTCTCTAGGATGTTCATCATTACTAGCAATTTTTATGGAAGAATATTCCATGTAGCCTTTATAGGGTATTAGGTCCCGCCAAGAGGTTATGCCTCTTGCTTTCCGTTATTGGTAGTCGGTTCGTTCGTCCTTCAGAGGTTAGGAAGTTGACTCACGAGGAGTAAGGCTCAGGATTTCCTTGAAGTCAATAAACTCCTCTAAACAGTAACCAAATGCACACCGAAGACCTCAAGGTAGAGAGAGTAGCCTAAAACCCACACCGACAACTCTACCTTGCACAAACCCACGACTTACCCGCCGCTGTACCCAGGATACTCGCACGAAGAGACTCCTGAGGGAATCTAGACGAACTGGGACGGCGGGAGAGTATGAACACTAAGCTCCAAGCACAAAGCTTGTTCTAGGGTTTGCAAAGTGAAGAATAAGAAAATCAGAGAGGGAGAGAGAAGGGTGAGTGAAGAGGCTTCATTTAAATTAGTAAAGGATATTGAATGGGCGCATTGGTATACAGTAATGGGTGGCTCAAGATGGGCTACCATAAATGGAGAAAATGGGTCAGCAATTGGGCCTAACAGATGGGCCAAATTGCCCAACAATCTTCACCTTTGGCCCAACAGTGTGCATTGATCTTTAAAAAGAGTATCGCAAGACTCATCATTTCCTTTTCTTTTTAATTCTCCTGCAACGTTACAAAGACAGGAGGAGAAAACAACATAAAGTTAGAACAGATCAACATATGATCAAAACAGTGTACATGTGCAAGATTCACAAAAAATCATAGATGTTCAAAAAGAATATGAGAGAATATAGTTAAAGAGTGTTGGGAAAAACTTTCAAGGATATCCCAACTGATGGTTTTGATGAAATGTCAAAACATGTGGAAAACTTCTATGAAAAACTGCAGGAATTACAGGCTGGAAATTGGTCTCATGACCAAAATAAGACTCCAAAACAACCGCTTTGGAGCATGGTCAACCAGCTAGAAAGGATACATCAAGCAGTCAGGAGCCAATCAATCAAAGCTGAAGATTGGAGAGCATCCAACAGATGAGCAACTATCAGCTTAGCTGGAAGCTAAGAAAAGCTGATAGACAGAGCTATCTTGAAAGCCCAAGATATACGACCAAACTGAACTGATCAACTAATAGTTGAGTTCAGTTAACCGGGAGAAGAGCTCAGAGGAAGCAGCCAACTGAAGCTTTAATCAAAGCTAAGCTTCCGAGTATTAAACTGGACCATTCCAGAACTGAAGCTTTAGTCAAAGCTAAGCTTCCAAGAAGCCAACTGGAGTTCAAAACTGAAGCTTTAATCAAAGCTAAGCTGCTAGAGTCCAGAACTGAAGACCAAGGCAGTTGAGGAAATGCTAAATTGGACCATTCCAAAATTGAAGCTTAAGGTAGCTTAGGAACTACCTACTGGACTATCCCAGAGCTGAAAGCCAAGGCAGCTAAGAATCTGTCAACTGATGTCCAGAACTGAAAGCCAAGCAAGTGATACCTGCCAAGCAGTTATTGAAGATCCTGACAAGAGATTTCGGAGCTGAAGTCATTAAATCAGGCAACGGCTAGTTCAAAGAAGCTTCAATGGCTACAAAGATTCAACTACCATCGATGGATCAACTGAACCAATGATCGATGGAACCTAACGGTCACAAAGATCACTCATCTATATAAGAAGAGTGGATCTCATTTTAAACAAGACTTTCGCCAACTAACTCTTACTATATTGCAAATATTGAGCCTTTTTTTTTCTCTCTCTCTCCAGCTCAAAGCTTAAACATCATCTCAAGCTGCGAAAAGTCCCAACTGAGAAAAAGTTCTTCAAAGAACCAACCAATCAGCTAGTTGTTGAAGAATCCGGCCAGAGCCAAGCTTCTCAGTTCAAGATATTCAACGATCAACTACTCAGCTCAGCTTAAGGAGCATTCAAAGTTGATAAAAGTTTCAAGACTGTATTCTTGAAGATCAAGAGAGATCTAAAATCTTGTAAAGACGGGCAATAGCACCTAAAGTCTCAGCGAGCAGTTAGGAGCGGTAAGTGTGAGTTGTCGATCATCACCGGCTGAGGAAAGACGACCGACGGGTCTATTTTTCCGGGACAACACCAGTTGAAAAGAAGGCTGCGCTCGAGTGAAGGGTGCCGTTTTTAGGTTCAACAGTTTATCTTCATTGTGTAACTGTAATAAAGAAACTTTACACTTGCATAGTGAATTGGCCTTCAAAGGAAGGAAGAGAGGAAATATAACCTGAGCTTCGAACCTCTATAAATCTCTTGTGTGCTATACTTACTGTCAAAGCTCTTGCATATACATAGCTGCACATAACTTTACACAAGCTGCACTTATAAGCTAAGCTTTCCATCTCAACTGTTAAGTGCACTGATAAGTTTTGAAAAGCGAGTCAAGAGCCCTATTTATTCTGCACAAAAATTCAAAATTTTTAAGTCAGTTTATTCACCCCCTCTAAACTGACATCGACTCGTCCGGGACCAACAAGTGGTATCAGAGCGGTTGATTCTAAGGATCAACCCTTTCTGCAGATCAACTGAATCAGATCTACTTATCTGTGCTAACGTTTCAAGCTATGGGAAATCATGAGCTACCTCTTTTTTCAGTTGAGAATTACGATAATTGGAGTAGGAGGATGAAGGCTCATCTATGCTCAATTCATGAAAATATGTGGGAAGTAATTGAAGATGGTCTAATCAACATAATGATCAACAATGAAGCCCACATTGTTGATGTTAATCAATCGACAAGGATCCCAAAGCCAACTCATCTTCTCACAAGTGAAGAGAAGAAGTTGAAGAATCTAGAGTTTGTGGCCCAAGCTGCACTATTCCAAACTCTAGATGAGGATAGCATGAAGGACATGAAGAACTGCAAAACCGCCAAGGAGATATGGGACTTGCTATCTATGCAAAGAGTCCGAGGCCATCAAAGGAAACAAGCTCCAACTAGCAGTTGACAAATATGAGTCCTTCAAGATGCAGTCAGAAGAAACCATCTCAAGCCTTGAAACAAGGTTATTGGCATAATCAGTGAGATGACCAACCTGGGAAGAAGCTATCCCAACTGTGAGATGAATTCAAAAATTCTAGATAATCTCACAAAAGAATGGGACATGAAAGTGATTGCTACCAAAGAATCAAGAGATTTAAATAGCATCACTCCCAGAGAACTGTTCGGATCTCTCAAAGCTCACGAGTATAGTCTAAATAGAAAAAGAGAAGCATCTACATCATCAGCTCAAGATGCAGCCTTTTATGCAGAAAGGAATCGATTTAGAGAAGTTCGGGGAAGAAATAGCTTCCAACCAAGAGGCTCACCAGCTAGAGAGAATCCAAGAGGATCTCTAACTGATCGAATGAGAGAAACAACCGAAAAGAAAGAGATCCTGACTAAATATATTAATGATCAAATCCAGTCCATTACAAAATTGCTGGAAAGGCTGAAGAAAGTCAGAGATCAACAATCAGCTTTGCCTCAAGTTGATAAAGCTGCAAAGGGAGAAAGAAGCCAGCAGCCAGCTGAACAATCAGCTGAACAGCTCAGAGTGGCCAACCGAAGCATAGAAGAATGCTTCCACTATTTTGAATTTAAGATTGCGTGGATATATTTAATCAAGATAAATAAATTAATTAGATTAATTCAAAAATAATTAATCCTAAAAATTATAAAATGATAAGATTACTATACTCAACGTTTCGATCAATGTTGTAGGAATGATGTACCACATCGTATATAACATTCAGAACAATGTTATCAACTGTATTAACAACAACTGATGTTATATCATTCCTAATAAATAATTCATTACAGTGATTGATTTTTTTTAACATTATATTTTATAATTTTGAATTCATATTTTTTATTGATAAATATTGACTATGATTATTTATATTATAATTACTATTTATCTTATAATAAATATTATAAAAATCATAAATTTAAAAATGAAATATGAAAAAAAAGCAACGGGAACTTTGAACCTTTATAAATTAAAAAAAAAAAAAACTTATCTAATCAACCCCGGCCTCGCCCTAATCTCTCTCTCTCTTTCTCTATCTAGATGGCGGAGGCTGTGGTGATTTTCTTACTGGAGCAACTAAAGGAGGTAGTGGTGGAGTACACGGATCTGACATCCGGCGCGGAAAAAGAGTTCGAGCAGTTGAAGGACGACCTGAATTTACTGAAGGCTTTTCTGAAGGACGGGGCGAAGAAGACGAAGAAGGATAATATATCCATGGAACTGGAGAGGCGGATAAGGGATCTCGTCTACGAGTTGGAGGACACAATCGACACTTGCTTGACCAGGGCCATCGAAGCCGAAGCCAAGGCCAAGAACTCCAAAAGGCCGGCGTTTTTAAGTACTGCAAAGCGCTACAGCCTCGCGAAAGAGGTCAACTCCATTAAAGAAGGTAAATTGAAGAAATTGTTTGAGGATGCCCAGAAGTTCGCTAGCATGCAGCAGATTTCCGATGGATCATCCGGAGGCGTGAAAGATCAACCCACTCAATCGAAAAGGGTAACATACGCATTCTGAATCTCATCCGTTAATATATTTCTCTCTGTTTTTTTTTTTCTTTTAATCGTTGATGGGTTGCAAATATGTGGGGTCCTCTCCTCTTACATACACAAATTAGTGATACAGCTCACTATCTCATTTCAGCTTATTATTTTTCATCATTGTTAATGTTCAAAATTCTATATATAAATATTTTACAATTAATTTAATTCAAATTCAAATTTTAAACTGTTTTTTATTATGTAATTTATAAATCATAGTTCGCTCATATCTCATTTTTTTATTATTTTATCGATTATTTATTTTCATTTTTCATATGAATTGTAATTCATATTAGTTGATTGCCTATCTAGTTCATTACTGTTGTTAGTTTATTATTTTTCATTACACATTTACACATGTTCCAACCAACAAATAGAATTTTATTTGAGTCTGTTTCATTATGAAGTCTCAATTCTTAATTATGATTATAAAATAGAATTTTATTTACCTCACAATTAGATAGTCGTTAGACTATTTCAAAATTTAAATATATTATTATATATTAATATTATAACTAAATACATTCTAAATGTATATCTTAAAGTTGGATATTCAATTTTTTATTACATTAATTTTTATCGTATAAATCTATTTACATTTATTCCTATTTTTTTATCCTAAGCTTAACTTAATGTTGAAATATCATTAATTGATTCAATTTTTTATTTTATTTATTTATTTATGATAATCTTAATTTTTAATTTTTTTATAGTTCGTATAGTTTATTATTATTAGTCAAATATATAGTGAATATATATGATGATAAATTGGTAGTATGATACTTATGTTTATATAAAATTTACGTATATTCAAGTAAATGGAATATATGATTCAACGGAGGCAATCCCGTCTGGACTTTCGCCATCTAGGGTGCAACATTCAGACTGCTACGCCTAGCAGCACGACACTTGTATTGCTCTCCCACAACCCGGTTTTCACGGTTTAGGCTGCTCCCATTTCGCTCGCCACTGCCATGGGATTCGCTTTTGCTTTCTTTTCCTCTCGCTACTAAGATGTTTAACTCGAACTCGAGCTCGAGTTCAACTCGAGAAAATTGTCGAGTTTCGCAATTCGGCTCGTTTAACAAATAATCGAGTTTCAATTGAATTTTTTTCGAACCGATATCCAAGTAGCTCATAAACATTTGGTTCATTTACAATCCTAGATATGATGCTCATTAGTTAGTGTAATACACGATAAGATTTATAAGGACAATCTCATCCGATTATGTCAACATCATACCAATTAAGGAGGATAATTTCCTTCATTATAATTAGAGTGACATGCTGTTGAAGCTTGGAAATAGTTCCCTTGTATTTGCTTATTCCTTATTATTATTATTATTAGTGTTTGGCTCCAAATTAAAGTTTATATTTTGTAACATTCGTATAGGATACACCAATCAGGAAGAACACAATTGTAGGTTTTGAAGATGAGGAACGCACCATAACGGGCTATCTCAAGGAACACACAGAGAAACTAGATGTGATCTCCATCGTGGGCATACCTGGACAGGGGAAGACAACATTGGCATGGAAGATTTATGATAGCGAGAACATCCGTTATCATTTCCCCATTCGCATTTGGGTTTACATCTCTCAAGTGTTCAGCTGCAGGGATGTGTTACTCCAAATCATGAAAAAATTCACCCCCAGCCAAGACCCGTCTAACCTCAGTGATGACGACTTGGCTCAAACCGTTCGTGTGTGTTTAGAGAAAGAAAAATTCTTGTTAGTCCTAGATGATGTATGGAGTGTTGATTCCTGGAATAAAATCAAGGAGGTGTTGCCCGAAAACAATGGGGATGGTAAGGTCCTTATAACTAGCCGACAAACAGACGTGGGAATAAAATCCAAAGTTTACAGAGATCCCCACAACCTGCGGTTCCTAGATGATGATGAAAGTTGGAGGCTCCTCCAGTATGAGGTGTATGGCAATTTGGAAGAGTGCAAAGTTGAATTGAGGAGCATCGGGCAGCACATAGCTACCAAGTGTGATGGAGTGCCATTAACAATAGTTGTAATAGGAGGTATTCTCGTGGACCAACTCACCAGTAAGCCATCAACGGCCATAGAGGAAGAATGGGTGAAGGTGTCGGAAAATGTTATGAGTGTTGCCTTACAAAAAGACAAGGCGCAGCGCATAACAGATGTTGTAGCATTGAGTTACGACAGATTGCGTGATGACTTGAGAGATTGTTTTGTTTATTTGGGTGTATTTCCTGAAGACTATGAGATTCCGGTTCAAATGTTGTGCGGCTTGTGGATTGCCGAAGGATTTATACTGCCTCAGGATACAAAAAGCTTGGAGGAAATTGCAGAAGAGAACTTGAATGATCTTATTTGCAGGAATTTGTTGAAGGTTGAGAAAACAAACCACATGGGCAAAGCTAAAACATGCCGCGTTCATGACATGATACGTGCATTCTGCATGACCAAGTCTAAGGAGCAGGATTTCTTTCAAGAGATAAAAATGTCCAAGACAGGAGTTTCTGAGGTACAAAAGCTCCATCGTCTTTGTTTTCATTCCGACCTCAATAGGTTCCTCTCTACTGATCCAGCAGGTCCACACGTCCGCTCATTTTTGTGTTTCTACAAGCAACCTGTCGAGGTGGAGCCAAACCACATAGCAGTTATACCGGACGGCTTCGCTAAACTCAGGATTCTGGAGTCCAAGTCCATCAAATTTCACCAGTTTCCAGCAAAGATTACAAAACTGATTCATCTGAGGTACCTCACTCTATTTATTGACGATCTCAAGATTATCCCACAACAAATCTCCCAGTTGTGGAACCTACAATCTCTTGTAGTCCAGACAACATCTCGTTCCATTGTAATGAAAGCAAATATGTGGAGGATGATTCGACTGAGGCATCTCAAGACAAACGCGGCTATTACCCTGGATAATAAATGGGAGGGCAAATCAGGGCAAAACCTTCATACACTCAACAGACTGGCGCCTGAATCCTGCACAGAAGCCGTCTCCAAAAAGGCTAAAAACCTCAAGACCTTGGGGGTTTCTGGGAAATTAGCCAAAATTTTCGCAAGTGAAGTTCTAGGAAAATTTGATGAGCTTGAGAAGTTGAAGCTGGTGAATAGTTTATCTGAAGATGTGACGCGTGGTCTCCTCAAAGGTAATTGTTTCCCACCAAATCTCAAGAGGCTGACGTTAAGCAACACATCCCTCGTTTGGCAGGACATGTTCATCTTGGCAAAGATCAAAACCCTCGAGGCCCTTAAGCTGAAAGACAATGCATTCGTTGGAGTGAAGTGGATTAATGGTGAAGATGACAAATTTCATAATCTCCAACTCTTGCTCATTGTACAAAGCGATTTCGTTGTTTGGGATGCCTCAGCTGATTCTTTTCCTAAGCTCACTTCACTGGTGGTTAAGAATTGTGAAAACCTCCAAAAAATTCCAGAGGGCCTTGGAAGACATCTTGATAAGCTGGAAATCGACCGTGTTCGCAAATCTGTAGTTGAGTCTGCCCGGAAAATTGAAGAAACTAACAAGGACAGACCAAAAGGAAAATTTGAGGTTCCATTCAAGCTCATCGTAGGCCCTTCGCCTGCAATATAATCAAGTGATCGAGCTCCAAAGCACATCTTATTAGGTAAGTTGCAAATGCTCTTCTCAACATTTCATAAGTCGTTTCAATGCACAAAAGGATTCAATATTATTTAAATCTTATTGCAGGGGAACGGTCAACCTTCGCTTGTTGAGCTAGCTACTGTGGCTGCAGGACTTGTGCCTCATTCAAATAATTGTGTTTCCATTTTAGTTCAAAAATAAAAAGCTTCGAATTAATGTGTGTAACATTTTCATGTTTGAACTTTGCACTTAGATCTGTGCTGTGGTGACTGAACAATCTAGTTTCACCATTAATAATGATCATTTGTGTGTTTAATTTGTTGCCTTATTCAATAAATTATGTAATCTTGTTTGACGGTATCAATTATTAATAATGGATGTACGAATAAAATATATGTGTAATTTTATTTATTAGATATTATAATTATGAAAAATAAATAAAATTATCCTAATAAAACAAAATTAATTTTTATATCTGTTATTATGGTCATTGAGATTTAGTCCAATAATTATTTTTTTTGGAAAAATGACTATTTAAACCTAATTATGTGAAATTTTTACTAAGTAGTTCAAAATTAATAATAAAATACTATTTAGTGGATTAATATTAATAATAAAAAAATCATTTTCCAAATTTAATAATGAATTTTGGCGAGAAAACTATTTTTGGCAATGGTTTTATTATTAAATAGATAAAGAATCTCCCATTGCTATTTCTTTTTAGGTAAAAATGCTATTTCTTTTTAGGTAAAAAATTTTCCTACACTAGTTGTATATAAATTTATTTTAAAAGGGCAAGTCAAAATTCGCAGGTCAACCCACTTTGACACAGAACTATGAGGGTTAACTCGTAAAAAAAAAAATCATAAAAATCAGTATTAATCGTAACACTAAAAAGTATCACTCAAAATTCTAAAAATATCACTTGTATTTTTAAAAAGTAATGGGTCTATTAGTTATCATATATGAGTTTATTTAGTACAAATTATGATTTTTTTCATTTCAATTAATATTTAGAGTTTAGGAGTGTAAGATTTTTTTTATGGTTCATGAGTTTTTAGGATTTCATTTTTTCAGTATTTTTTTATTTATTTTATTTTTAGGAGTTTATTTTGTATTTTTAGTGTTTATTTTTTTAAGATTTCTTAATCTCAATTAGGGTTATATTTAATTTTTTTTTAAAAAAATTATTGTCGAGCGCAGAGCACGAGCTCACACGTTAGCATTGGACAAGTGCATTGTGCGAGCCCCTAGATAGAAAAAAAATAATTCATTCAATTCAATTTTAGGGTTTAATAATTCCATTTTATGTTATATGTTTATTTTGAGACCAAGTTGTCGGATCAAAAAAATTAAATTAATTCAATTTTATTTAAAGTTCACCAATTCCATTTTAAGGGTATATATTTTATTTCAAGAAATCTAGGGATATATATTATTTCAAGATATTCTATATAATATTATAATACTTATTATATTTATCATAAAAGTTTAAGAAAATGATATATTTCATTAAGATGTTGGACACTTGGAGTTTCAAAAATTGTATTGAATTTTAAGATATTGGAATCATATGTTTTTAAAACTAAATGTATCAACTTTCATTTATGTTAAAATTAATTAGGCCCCCTACTTTTGCTATAGTACAAAGAAGTAATTTCAACATAAATAAAGTATAGGTCCTTGATTATTTGCACAAAGGACCTAATTTACACATAAATGAGAGTACAAAAACTCAATTTTAACAAATTAGAATACAAAAACCAAATTCATAAAAAAAAAATTAAACAAAAACATATATATTTAAAAACTCAATTTTAACACCAAATTCATAAAAATGTTTAAATAAAAAGATATATATGTACATTCAACATTAATTAAAACATTTTTCCCTCAAAACAAAATTAAAACTTTAAATCTTTGACTTAATTAACTAGACCTTCGAAATATTGAAAATGATGCAAGTATAGCAAAATCTTGAATAGAAAAATATGAATGAAGTGCAAGATATAAGTTGGTGGCAATATAGTCCCACAAAATCCCTCAATACTACAAGGATTAGGACAAGAACACACTTGTGACTTTATTTATGGATTGAGGATAAATCTCAAACAGAGAAGAGAAATAAATCACCATCAGATCACATTCTACAACCTCAATACCAAACACAATTACACAGAGAGAAAGCACAGCAAAATGCAACAACAGTCGACCCTCAATCATCATAATGTAAGCTTCCTCGTAAGCATCATTCTGCATATAACAAAAGAAAATCAAGGATTAGGTAATATATACCCATAGCTAAGTGTTGATGTTGCCTCTCAAAGATGAAAATATTAGGTGTAATCTATTGATTTGTATACATTTAGTCAACTATTTAGATTGTGGCAACATGCAAATCTAGATAGTGTAACGTTAGATATGAAACACCAATTGTTTAGCATCTAAGTGAGGAAGTTGCATACCACACACACACACACACAAACAAATCTAGATAAGTGGTGATGTTACCTCTTGTACGGTGAAGGGTGGTCTATCTATTCCCATGAAGAAAAGATGCGAACTTGAAAGCTCAGGGAGTCGTCGTCCTCCCCCTTGATGTCCTCTGCCGATCCCACAGCAACAGGGCTGCAGTCGACCAGCTCGATCAGCTCGAGGGGTCCAATGAATTTAAAATCCTGAGGTATCTCCTCCAGCTCATAGCAATGCCTCAGAAGAAGCCGTTGCAGGCTCGGGAAATTAGAATTGCTTGCTTCCCATGTTTTGAAATTCAGGTATTCAATCATTAAGTACTTCAGTTTCTTCAATGGATAGTCGAGGCACCACTCCTCGCCATGGAAGGCCAGCTCCCGGAGCTTCAGAACTTCAAGATCCTTCAACTCTGTAGCCACAAATCTCATGTATTTCCAAGGAAGTCCGCAGCCACTTAAATTCAGTCGTCTCACTGTTTTTGGGAAGAAATCCTCTGCCTCTACTTCAATCCCTTTCCCTGGGATCGGATTCAGCACCACAAACTTGAAAAACTCGAGTTTACTGAGCTTCTTCAAGCTAAAACCGATTTTATCCGGTGCTTCAATCCACATTGACAGTTTCCTCAGGTTAGGCATGTTGTCAAGAACCTCATTGGTAAAGAAAGCTGCATTCACGTTCGCCAGAGTTTGAAGATTCTCAAGGAGAACTCGATTTTCACTAATTCTAGGTGGAAGAGCTGGAAAGTCAGTTTCTGTGAGCCACAGATGCCTCAAATTCGGCATTTTCCATACCTCGTCGGGTAAAAAAGATGCCCCGATGAAAATGATCTTAGGCTCCCGACGAACCATGAGGACTTGGAGTTTCTCGAGTTCGGCTATCTTTGCTGAAAGCTTGCCATTGTAGGTAAAAGAGAGGTAAGTCAAATGAACAAGTTCAAGAAACTCATCTGGGAATTGAATGAAGTAGACTGTGAAAGCATCCAACACCCTAAGCAGGTCGAAAGTCAAGACGAAGGGCAAGGGGTGGTGGTGATGGGGGCCGACGTGAAGAAGGCTGCGAGCTTTTATGATTGTCTTTGTTTGCTCATAAACATCTTCCAAACACATGAGAATGTTTCTGTGAACCGATATACGCCTCTGAATCTTGGCATCGTCTTGCAGTTGTTGATTGTACTTCTTCCTTGAATGGAAGAACTTCTCAAATCCAGATTCTGTCTCAGCCAGCTCCCGTAAACTGTCGTGCATACCGCAAACCTTCATTCCCCCGTTGGAGCTCTTCCTCCGAATGGATATCAGGTTTCTGCCAATTAGATCCTCCAAGGACCTCCGCGCCACAAACTCAACATTCGGATCTTCTGGTGGTGGTGGTGGTGGTAGTGGTAGAAAGCCTTCGGCAACCCACAGCTTGATGAGTTTGGAGACACGAATCTCACTGTCTTCCGGGAATGCTCCCATGTAAAGGAAACACCCTTTGAGTTTACCAGGCAAGTAATTGTAGCTGAGAGACAAGATTTCCAGATATGTTTCATCACCACCTTTTGCAGCAGCTTCACCAACATCTTCTTCAATCCTTTTCCAGTAGTCTATTTTCACTCTCTCCTGAAGGAGCAGACCACCAACCACTATGAGTGAAAGGGGAAGACCCTTACACTTCTCCGCGATGCTACGCCCAGTGTCCTTCAAGTGAGGGGGGCATGCTTCAGTAATTTCCTTCTTCTCTTGACCGGGGGGGGACTCTTCCTCGTCAAAAACCTTATTATAACAGATGCAAGAAAGACAGATTAAATCAACCAACAAGAACACATCATTTACGTGGTTTACTAATGATACATTAGCTACGTTCACAGACAGAATAGAGTGTATGATTAACTAGTGCTGAATACAAAAGTGTAACATAATAGTAGCTAGGTCAACATTAGTGAAACAGAAAATATATACTCCCTAATCCGAAACAGACTAGGTTAATGACATTAGTACAGAGCAGAAAACCAAAGTCCAACAGAAAACAGATTCAAAGCATTCCAACATACCTTATAACATAGCATCTTCGAACTAATGCAAAATACAAAACTGAGTAACATAATATATAGTAGCTGGGTTAACATTAGTGAGTTTATATATATACTCCCTAATCCGAAACAGACTAGGCAAATGAAATAAGCCCAGAACAGAAAACCAAAGCCGAACAGAAACAGATTCAAAACATTCTAAGTTTCTAACATACCTTATAACATAGCAACTACCAACTAATGCCAAATACAAAACTGAGTAACATAATATATAGTAGCTAAGTTAACATTAGCAAGATTATATAATACTCCCTAATCCGAAACAGACTAGGCAAACGAAATAAGCACAAAACAGAAAACCAAAGCCGAAAGAAACAGATTTAATCAAAGCATTCCACATACCTTATAACATAGCAACTTCCAACTATTATCCAGACTAAGAGGCTTCATCTCATGAATAAATCCAGAATTTTGGGTTTTTGCAGCAACAGTTGGAATTCTGGAAGTGATAAGAACTCGACTTCCATTTTCCTTATCTGGTAAGGCTTGGATCACTCTATCCCAAACTCTTGCCTCCCAAACATCATCCACAACGATCAGATACTTGAGATTGTAGAGGTCTTGATGAAGGTAATTCAATAATGTCTGCTCATCGCCTTGCTTCGCGTAATGCCCCTCCTTGTAGTTCTTGCTTTCCATGGAGCTCAAGATCTTCGAGAAGATCTCTTGAAAATTGAAGTCTTGAGATACAGTGACCCAAGCACGGATATTGAAATGATTCATCATGCTTGGGGTGTCGTAAATACTTCTAGCAAGTGTGGTCTTTCCGATACCGGGAAGTCCGGTGATCGGAATAACCAAACGCTGCTTCTCTTCCGACAGCAGCTGCTCAGTAACTAATCTGAAGTCCTCTTCCTGTCCCACGATCTTATCCCTGCCACTGTAAATGGATCTAGGAGGCTCGGGATTCTCCGAGAACAGATTCTGGGCATCTGGGTCTTTCTTGATCGCCTCCGCTGTCTCCTCCGCCTTTTCTGCAACGGCGGCGATAGCGCCTGAGATTTTCTTGAAGGAATCTTTTTCATCGGATATCTCTGATGAATGGCCTTTGATGAAATACTCAACCTTGTCTTGAGCTGCGTAGATTGCTTCTCTGATTCCGGTTTGCAACTCTTTCATATCTTTCCTCCACTTTTTAGGTACGAAGGGGATTCTGTCGAGAGATGATTGCAAGGAGACGACGTTGAAATGAACGGATTGGATTTCAAGCTCCGGAAATTGACCGGAATCCAGCAGCTGCTCCAGAGTTTGCCGGAAACAAGTTACGGCAGAATAAGCAGCCATTTTTTTTAGTGTGATTAACAAAAAAAATTGGGGTTGTGAGAGAGCTAAATCATTTTTGAGAAGATTGAAGTTTGGATCTAGGATTTTTGGAGAAAATGAAGTCAATTTTTTTGAGAAGGTTAATTAATTGTTTGGATCTTGTTGGATTGGAAAAACGAAGAGCTTCCAGTTTTCACATGGGGGGATAATATTAAAAACACACAACTTGTCGTAATTAAGTTAATTAAGTATGTTTTAGCACTGCCATTATTGCTAAGCTGCTTCAAGTCAATGAACTAGTTGAGGCTCCCAACATGAATAAAATATTAGTGTGTTTGGATTGGAATATATGAATTTAGAAAAACCTTTTGTTTGGATTTAAATGGATTTGTGGTGAAGAATTTTAAATCCAAATAATCGTTCAACAAAGTTTGATAAATAACTTTTTATTTTTTATATTGGAAAATAATATATATATATATATATATATATATATATATATATATATATATATATATATTGGACAACAGCTTTATCCTTTGAGTCCAATATTTGGTAGATCTAAAATTAATAAGATAATATGTTTCACGTATTCAGATTTTAAGGTCAATGATAAGAGATGAACTTGTTGATGTAGCATGTGGAATAATAGACCTAATGTAGTGTTACAGAATTTTTCGTGGAATGGAATCATTTTTTCCGCTTAGCCCATCTCCAACAGTTGACTCTATTTTACAGCACGTCTATCTCTATTATACAGCATAGTCTTCACTTTATCTCCAACAGTTTACTCTAAATTATACTCTATATATTTATTTTAATCAAGATTTTTCCAACAAAAATAACTATTAAAATTTCTGAAACTAAATAATAATAAAACATGAAAACGTTTCATAATAATATTGCAACGAACAAAATTATATACTAATATTGCAAATAAAAATAAAAATTACAAACTATAATATTATAACATAGAAAAAAAACATAATAATATTGCAGCAAAAAAAATACAAATTACATACTATTTTTTACTAAAACTCTAAATTAGAATAATTTTCTCATAAATGGTCGATTAATGCATTTCGAAATGCCAAATGAGCATTGGCATTTTTTATTTGTCTAAAACGAGCAAGAAAATCTTGAAATGTATTTTTAATGCTTTGTATTTTCTTTGCTTTTATATTTAGTAGTTTTATTATGTAATTTTATTAAATGTCATTTTATTTGGATGTTATTTTATTTTGGTATACAATTTTTTATTTCAATATTTTTAAGAAAGAAATAAATTAAAGTATAAGATTAATATGTATATATATGAACCATGAACCATATTTTCAACAATTTAAAAAAAAATTGTGAACAATTAATATATTTATATGAACCATGAACCTTTTTTTTTCGATTACACCAAAAAAAATATCCATTTAATTACATGAACCAATTTTTGATTACAAAAATAAAAACTGAAAATGTGAATAGTTTTAGAGGATGTGAATAGTGAAGCTCTAAATTTAGAGCACCGAAGCTCTATCTCTATTTTAGAGGAGCTGTTAGAGACCCAAAAATGGATTTTTGCCTCTATTTTACCGTTTAAAACACACTGTTGGGCTTGCTTAATTAGTTGTATATTTATTGGGTTTCCCCACTTATCCACCATGTAAAATAATTTTGTTGGGTAAAAATTTGTATGAACCATCTTTTTGGTTAAAATTTGTAAATAAATTCATATTCAGATCCAAATTAATATTTAGTGGTATATTTATAATTTTATTAGTGTTTGATTGTATTTGAATTCGAATCTTGACTCGTCTTATCAATTTTTATCTGTATGATCATTTCACACAACATTTTTTTTTTAAATTAGGAAAAGGAAATAAGAAAAAAAAAGACAAAATAGTGGGGAAAAAGCAACGGAAAGAAGAAAATAATTGAAAGAACAAAGAGGAGAGGGAAAGGGAAAGAAAAAGATGGGGTAGGTTGTTACTTGTTAGAATATAAGAATTCTTAGGTTTTTTTCTTGTTTTTTTTTTTTCAGGTGAAAAGTTTAGTGTGAAAAGAAAATTAAGAACAAAGAAAGTCAAATTAAGTACTTCGCATGCCATTTGTTTATGGGATTAGTCAAAGTTGGTAACTTTTTTTGGGAATTAACATGTTTTTATAAGATAATTCATATTAGTTAAATAAAGAAATACCCCCAAAATTATAATTCACCTTTTTTTTTATTAAATTTGCATTAAACTTTCATTTTCTTTAATATATCTTTATTTAATGTTATTCCAAATTAACAATTATTTTCTTTTGAATCAATAAAGAAAATTATAGTAGGAAAATTATATTTTTTAATACACGAAATATATTTAATTAATATGTGTAAAAAGAGAAAGATAATTATAATTATGAGATGGGGAATTGTAATTAATATGTCTTATGTGGAAAATACACAACCGATCGGCCCCATTAATTCTTTATAGCCAAGCAGTACAAATTTGTGTCTTTAATTTTACCCATGATTTGAGGAAACAAGGCTCATTCAAGTTGTTCAATTATTTTGGGCCTACAATAATACACCTTGGCCTGCACAAAAGTATGGTCAAGGTTGATCTTATTTTTTTTTTTTTGTAAAAATAACTAGATCAATTTTATTATTCTATCAACACCCTCAACTACTAAGAAAAGTTAATATTTCAAATACATAAATCATCAATCATCGCACGAAATTGTGCTAAACTATGAGCCACCGTATTGCCCTCTCTATACATATGATAGAAATCTCGAAATACCACCATCCTGTGTAATATCCAACTCTCTCTCAATATAAGAAGTCTAGTCGGAACCATATGTCAGCAACCGAACTGCTAATAATGAATATGAATATATCTCAATCAGGACAAGCCCTTCCCGAAGACAGACTCCAATTCTCTCTACGAAATAGCATTAAGCTTGACCTTATTTTAATAGCTCCACTTCTCACCACTCTAGCTGGATTTATATATTTGTTTCTATAATCATCATCCTTTTTCATATTGTGAGGAAAAAAATAATAACATTTTGACCATATAACTCATTATTTACAAAGAATTTGCCTCACTATTTTGGTGTTGCTGAAGGGATAACATCACAATTTATGGTATTTTTTTTCCTTAAAAGGTTAAGTTAAAATTGGGATGAAAATTAAAGTGTCAAAACAAGACAACGAGTTGGGGAGGGCCTAAAATTTCTAGCCCAAGCCAAGCCCGCTCAAGTCTATCATATGACCCAAATTTTTTCATATTCTCTTCTCTCATCCCCACTAAAATGACGTTGTCTTTGTGATGTAGAAGGTGAGTCATTTCCACGTAAGATTCCGACGAGACACGTATAAACTCTCTAGATAAAATGACATTCAGAAATTATAGAGCTAATTTCTATTTGCATACCAGTCTCAATTTTGTATTTTTTTTTCCCTTACAATTAACCGATCTTCAATTTGAAAAGATATTAAAATGATTGGTCATTAAATTTGAAAAGATATTAAAATGATTGGTCAGTGACAATAACGTGCTACCCACTACTTGGGTGGGTCGATCCTACACCCCCCCTTCAATGCATTGTGCTTCTGAGATGCTGCCGCGTGGACGCCTCTGTTGCAGTGTGAACAGTAACCCGATTGACAATTGTGAACCGGATTTCGGATGAGCCGGTGGATGGAAGTTAGACGGCGTTTGATTAGCGGCGTATACGTCCCTTTCCGTGTCAGAATGGGGCAGCAAGCTTCTGTTGCTATGCAGGATTTGCATTTTCGAGGTCAGTTTCTAATTTGAAAACATTCAATTCATCAATTTGGTGAACAACCCACCGTTCTGTAGCAGTAACAAATGTATTTTTGTTTTCAAATGCCTCTCTCTTGCTCTTTCTGGTATCCATATTGGATTGGAATTGACACTGGGTAAAATTTCTGGCGAGAACCAATCCGAAAAATCAACCGCTTTTTTTAGAAAATCTGCCTCCAGCAAGACAAGATAGGGGGACGCCAAAAAGCCGTGTAGTGCAGGAGCGCTCCCATTTTTTGGCTTACTCTTTCACTTGGAGAAATATCGGCGGCGAGCAGAGAAATATCTTCTTCGGTACAATGTAGAAAAATCTAACTAATAATTACATTTTTATCTCAGTTCTTGAAATTGGTTGTGGGATTTTTCTAAAGGGTTAAATTAGTGCCGCACCTGTTTGACAAAATGACTCTATGAGCGATTCAATTAACCCCAATTGAAAAGCTTTAATTTTTTTTATTGGGTGATTGTTAAAAAAATAAGATGGATGTTAAGTTGCAGTGATAGATAGATTGGTGATGACTCAGCTAATAGGTTCAGGTAAATCGGAGCATAGACCGTTATTCGGCTTATCTGAAAGTCAAATGCCATGTTGTAAATAAAATGTTTTTCAGAACTAAGAGAAGCAGATTACGGAAGAAAAGTTCGTGGATGCGTCTGTGACCGCAATTAGTCTATTTCCACTCTATTGCATTTGTATTTGATGGTTGCTATCCCCTCCCTTTCTTTCTATATCACTCGCACTCATTTGGAGGGCTGATTACTGCTTTAGTATTTTTATTTCAGCATATAGAGGGCTGATTTAGAATGTCCTGCATTACAACTGGAGATGCAATGCTGGCAATCATGGAGATCGGTACTTCAACACTTGCATGCATGATAACCTCTGTTGTATTATTATGTATTAGTTTTATAAATAGGGACATGAGTCTGCCATCAACTATCATTTACAATGGTTGGACTCAAACCTACTTGCAGAGACTGCTGATGGATTCGACGATAAGATGAAGGTTTCTCTCTCTGAAATGTAAAGTAATTAATCAATTTAATTAATTAATTACTATTTATAATTAATTAAAAATATAAATTATAATTAAAAAGATATAATTTATAATATTTGCAAAGCACAGGGGATTTGCTAGTTTTTGTTATTTTTGAACATAGCTATGTAAACATTAACCAACATAAATTATAGTTATATAGACTATATACTATAATATAAATAGTATAGATAACTAAGGGTTCAATATTAACTGAATAACATTATTGCTAACTACTGAGAAATAAGAATATTATTACTTTTGACCATTTGATTTCTTAATTTTGATAAGAAATTTTTGAGAAATTATTATATTTTTAATATCATTTATTTCACTTCATATTTCAAATAGAATTTAATGAATTGAGAATTATTATTTTGTCAATATTAATCTTAATTTTTGTTAATTTTTATTTTTCCTTCTATTGACATGCATATTTTTAACTAACATCGACTATATACTAGAATATAATATTGATAGATAGACGATGGTACATATAACTAAGAATTTAAGATTAATGTCCCCTTGTGGATGACCTAGTGGAGTGGTGGTTATCTTGAGGTCAAAGGTCTCAAGTTCCAGTCCCACCACGAGCAAACACTAGTTGTGAACCTGTCACACCTAGCTTGTCAAGTGCAGTTTACCTCTCCTGTGTGGTTTGCAGGCTATTAGACAACACCACTAGTTGTGAGTCTGTCACACCTAGCTTGCCAAGTGCGGTTTACCTCCTTGTATGGATTGCAGGCTATTACACAGGTGCAGGATTTACCCAGTGCGCACTTTGGTAGCGGCTACGGGTTACCTTCGACATAAAAAAAAAAAAGATTAAATATATAATATTAGTGCTAAGAATATTGTTAGTTATGAACACTTGATTACTTTATTTTTGTTAATTTTCCTTTTCCTGTATTACTCCGTTACTTTCAATAATATTAGTTTAATATCAATGCCTTCATCTCCTGTATTATTAATATTTAATGATGAGTACTGATCAAATTGTCAATATATTTTTTAATTCTTTTTTCCGTTATTACCTTACATATATTATCAATTTATAATTTATAAGTTATAACTAATAATCTAAGATGACTATAATCTATACATTATATACTATATATTGTTAATTTTTTAAAATTTCTCTTATTACTCATCTATTATTGTGTTAAGCATTCGATTTCTTAATTTCGATAATATTAGAATAATATTTTTAATTTCATTTCATATTCATTATTTAATGAATTCTGATTTGTAAATTATTATTTAGTAAATATTAGTCTTAATTTCCTTTATTGCTTAATTAGTATTATCAATGACCATTGAATTTCTTAATTTCAATAATATTAATTTGATATCATTTCATGTTTCATATTATTATATATCATAGTAATATACAATGTATATATATATAGTTTATTAGTTTGTGTGTTTATCTATATAATTGTTACTCTTCAATCTTGATAATTGATTTATTAACTTTTACAATGTTAGTTTAATAGTTAACTAGTATAGCACATGTGCGATGCACATGAGATGCTATTAAAAAATATTTATGTACAATAATAAAATTATATTCAATCATGAATTTCGAATATAAATATATGAATTATATCGTTTGAATTATAAATTACTTTAAAAAATAAAAAATAAAAATAAAAAATCCACTTCTTCCCACCCCAATGACCGCACCCACCACATTGTCCCTACAATTGTTCTCTCTTTTCCCTCCATTTATGCTAATCTCCATTTCTCTCCTCTTCATCTATTTATTTTATTTGTAAGAATTGTCTATGAAATCAAATGTGTGTATTGATTTCATATATTTTTGGGGCTAAAAAATTGATTTCGTTAACTTCTCCAATCATAGGATTTGCTGCATTAATGTTTGGAGAAATACATATATCTGATTGAGGGGTTGAAATTTGGAACATGGTGTTGATGATATTACTTTAAAATTTGGTGACATTGAAGGATTTGTCATAATATTTTATAAATTTGAAAAAGGGTTTTGTCAGAGTTGGAACACAATGTTGACGGCAACTACGTCCTTCTCTATTTTATTTTGAAAAAAAATAATTAATGAGGAAGAAAAGCGAAGGCGACAGGTCAGGAAGAAATGTGACGGCGACGGAGGGCGGTAGGTATGTAGTATGGAGGGGAGAGAGAGAGAGTGGAGAATAATTTTTTTAATTTCTTTTGATTATTTTAATTTATTTTCATAGTGAAAGGATATAAATGACTTTTATTGTGGTGTGTAAAGAAAAAATGTGAAAATATGAAAAATATGTGTGGTGTAGGAAATAAATGTGGTATATAAAGAAAAAAATGGTAGTGTATTTAAAAACACCCTTAATCAATTAAAGAGTAGAAAATTTAAATCAATATTTTAAATCAATATTTTAAAAATATTTCATTTGAACTATTTAATATATATAATTCAATTCAAATATATAAATATAAAATATATTAAATATTAAAATGATAATATCAAATATCTAAATATTAGACTTGATCTCAACTTAGAGATCAACAAATGTGGAAATATCATTGTTGTGACTCACAATTTATAATTTATTCATGCATAACAATATTCGTAAGTTTTTTACGTGTGATAATTTTTGTTTGAAAAACTAAAACTATAAGCTTTAACTATTTAATTTTTATATATATATATATATATATAAAATTCATTACATAAATATATTTAACAATTAATTGCAAAGTTCTATTAATACATTTTTATTCAAAGATTTAAGTAGATTTAATTTAAAATTCTCGTTGTATATCTTGATTAATACATTTAATTTGAAAATTTAAATATATTTAATTGAAATTTTGATGTGGATCTGGATTTATTTTAATATATTTAATTAACTTAAAATTTTAAAATATTTTAAATTAATATATTAGAACATTCACTCGTAACACTTAAAAGAATGATAATTAATATAAACTTATGGTTCACCATAAAGAAAAAATAGGTGTTTAGAAAATTCACATATAATCAACAATTTAAAGGCCACATAATTTTTTTCATTGAATGAACAAAATAATTTTTGATAAAAAATAGTATTTTTGCAAAATAAAAAAATATAATATTGAAATCATGTATTGAATGACTATATAATATAAATATTAATTAATTAATAACTATTATACTTTTATTTATAGAAAGTGCGTTTAGGCGGGAAAACTTATTATTATTATTTATAGTGACTATCTTACTTTTAGATATAATATAGATACCGTTAATTTCATTATATTTTTAATGAGTATTAATTTGACAAAAGTTACGACATAACTAAATAATATTTTAAAAATTATAAAAATAATGTGTTTCGAGTTCTAAATCGAAGCTCGAGCTCAGTCTGTTAAAAAGTTTGACAATCTCACGAGCCGAGTTAGCCTGAGACCTCGATGAGCCAAGTTCGAGCTCAACTCAAGTAATGGCAAGCTTGTATAGTAAGCTCGAGCTCGACTCGTTTAATAAACAAATCAATTTTGAGCAAATTTTTTTCGAATTTGATATCTGAATATCTTATGAGTAGTTTGACTCATTTACGGTCTTAGTAAATTATTGACCGATGCATTAATTTTTCCCCAAATGAAGTAATAATAATTATAATTATTTGATTGCATCTTTTAGATTCAGAAATGTAAATTAATTTTGACATCTTATATAAAACATGTTCGACCACATAATTTTTATTGTTGACGCATTAGTTCACTCCAATTATAAATATACATAGTCAACCAACAAGAAAGTATTGCAATTCACATTTTTAATTTTTAGTTAATATGGATGCCATGTTAATATTCTAACACGAACTATATAATTATTTAGAACGGATGCTTAGCGCTAAGATAAACTGAAATTAAATAGGGCACCATAATTAACATTTTTTCCGCGGCAAACATAATTTCCACTATGATTTACGACTATTGACTGACCCATATTCCCAGCCGGAAAAAAAAAAAGAAAAAAAAGAAGCTTCCTGCGCAAAGCTGACAATGACATGGAGTAAATTGTGGTCTTAAATTTCATATGAAAGATGTAACGGCGACAAAACGTCCGTCGAGGCCTTCGTGTGAACGCCTCATTTGTAAACCGAACCGGAGTTTATTTCCTAGATCGAGTCAGCCTGAAACTTTTGACTTTTCAGACCAAAACTTTACACATGGCAGCATCTGGGGGCGTCAATGCATTGGAGGTGGGTGTAGTATCGAAAAGCCCCCACTACTTGATCACCATTCATGTGTAACAATAAATATCAACTTGGCTCCTCGTCAACGGTCAACTATATATGCACATTTTTTAACTCTTCTTTATAATTATGATTGAGTTACTTTCTAATCATTATTTTATCCTTCCAAAAGCATTGGTTTCCACACATTTTTGCCCGTATGAATCTGACTTGAAAAAATTCTATAAAGCGCGATTACATATTATATATCCTTTTATAATTTAATATATCTCCTAGAAAATAATAATAGACTAATAGAGAGTAATGAAAAAAAATAGTACAATCAAATAATTATTGTTCATATATGATATTTTACGAGTACATATATATATAGTTTTCTAACAAATAGAAAGAAAACAAACATATACACCATTAAATTCTCCCTATGATTTTCACGCTTAAGCTATTAAATTATTTATTAGGGAAGTCTAAGGTCTAAAATAATTCTAGATAGTACAGTATTTCATTTGTCCCATAATTATAGTCTTTTTTTTTTACACACACACCCGACCTGAGATTCGAACCCGTGATTTTTGCAACCTCACTCCACCACTAGGCCATCCCCACCGGGACTTATAGTCTTCTTTGAATTTTACACAAATTAAGATAATATGCAATGTATAAAATTGTAGTATAATATTTTCCTACTACGCATACCATTATTTAATGATTTAAAATAAAATAATTTTTAATTTCAAAAAATACAAAATAAGAGTATAACGAAAGTAGAAATTTAATGCATATCTAATAAAGAAAATGGATTATAATTTAGGCGGAAAAAAAAAGAATAACAGACTAAGATAAGTGAGTATTATATATACTAGCTTTTTTTTTATTAGGCAATTGTAAGGTCTTAATTAATTATTATTATTATTATTATTATTATTATTATTATTATTATTATTATTATTATTATTATTATTATTATTATTATTATTATTATTATTATACCGTAACTTATGTAAGGAATGCTCCCGTACCCATTGTGGCCATTTTTAACTTTTAATGTGGACGTGGAGTTAAAATTGAAAAGGTTCTCTAATTTTTATTTTTATTTTTATAAAAGAAAAGGTCTGAAGGTTAAAAATATTTCTATCTAAAAATAGGTCGAAAATATTTCTGACTTTGGATCGTAACCCCAACCTGACGTATTTTTAAAATTACAAAAATTTTAAAACAATGATTTATTTAGAAAATTACTCTTGCTTTTTGCCTTTTGGAGAAAAAAAGTAGAGATGAAAAAAAATAAAATTGCTCGTACAAAATGTTCAAGGTACAGATTGACAGAATTCATCTTCATATCATATTGGGCAAGCCCTTTTTTTTTTTTGAATTGCTCTAAGATGGCCCATCATTACTGTAGCAATTTTTAGGGGATAATATTCCATGCAGCCGAATTTTTAAAAAATTATTCAAAAAATATATATATTTATGTATTTTCTTTTATAAAAAAGTAAATATCGAATCACATAATTAATATCGCCCTAATATGACAATAGGGGTTGCATATAAAATATTTCAAAAAAAAAACATTACATAAATGTGTATTCTGATTAAATACAAAAAAATCTGGTTAGTGCTTGAGTTGCATCAAATGTTCCCAAATATCAGTTTGTTTAGAGATTTTCTTTTTCAAATACTCGCATTAATCATTTTTGGGTGCGTGCATAGTATTTTGATTTAGAAAGATATTAGTGGGGGATTAGAGTACACGACTTATTAATAATAAATTCGTCAATCTATGGTCATCCCATGAGTCGGCTACAAATTACAATGTTAATGAGGTTTTAAATTAATAAAATAATATTAATTTTTTTGAAAATTTTCCAATTCTAACATTGAATCAATTTTATAACTAAAAAATCCTAGATAATTAATTGTGTTTTAATATTTCCATTTCCTATTTCTTGATATACAATCAATATGTAAAATTTTCTGGTTGTAAAATTGATAAAATGTTAGATTTATAATTTTTTTGAAAAAGTAGGTACTTTTTTTAAAAAATTTTTGAAAAAATTGTCTACTTTTGAAAATGAGCCCAAAATATCAAATGAAATCTTCTATCCCATTTTATTTTTTATTAGATTTTCATCCATTTTTTCTTCAATTTCAATTGTTTTGGTTTAGATTAATTTTATAATTATTATTTAGTGTTCATTCCACCTAATTGGGATTTACATTTATTTTTTAATTATTATTTTTTGCTTTTTAGTTAATATAGGGTTGATTATTCTAAAATTAGGGTATATAATTTTTTAAAATTTTATTTTTAGCAATATATGTTAATTCTGATTAGTTATACTATAATAAATTTTCTTTTTGTAATAAATATTTTTATAATATTAAATTTGATAGTGGGATGCAATAATGGAACATAGAATGTGGATTAGAGACAATGATTGAGTCAGGAATGTTGCTCAGGGGGCGCAACTCATAATATAAAATGTCATAAGTAGAACGATAAAAAATAATTTTTTAACTAATAAATTCTAATATTTTTAAAATTCATCACACTGTTCGAATCTTCAATGAACCCTAAAATTTAAAATTCAATACTAAGACCAGAAATAAATATATTAAATAAAATAAGAGTAACTACCAATATATATGAAATTGAGATTGATTTATAGAAAGTTTGCCAACTAAGAAGCGGAAAACGTGGAAGCGGAAGAGATTTAGTGAACAAGTTAGCGATCTGCGATGATGAGGCAATGAACGGGAGTGTGAGGGTGCCAACCTGGAGGTGAGGCCGAGTGAAGTGACAATCAATTTCAATATGCTTGGTTCGTTTGTGAAAAATGGAGTTGTGGGCAATCCGGATAGCACTCTTATTTCTTTTAATGATTGACCGAGTCAACATTCGATTAACATGCATTAACCATAGGATTCTGATATGCATCTATTGCATAGGAGAATTAGCGAAATAAAACTAAGTGTTCATTGTGATCATACTTCCAGACTTTGCCAAAATTAAAGTATTAAACTACAATTGGTTACTCATCATAAAAGCACAATTAAAACTAGGGCAAAGTACAAAAAAAAAACACTCAAACTATATGCCCAATCTCAACTAGACGTACAAATTATTTTTCGGTCCAATTACACACCCAAACTATTTAAAAAATGAATTCAACCTACTAAACTATTTAAAAAGTGCATCACGTCTGCATTTAACTGACAGTTGTATTGGGCTGTTTGGTGTTTATTTGTGTTGTTTTATTGCATGATTTTGCATGTTTTATTAGTATTTCCTAGTACCTTTATCTAGTTTATTTTTAAATTTCGTGTGATTTTCTTCACTTGTTGCTCTCATGGTGGAATATGCCAAGTTTTGAAAAACTTGAGTTTTTGTTCGTATAATCTGGATTTTCAGGTAATAAGGTGGCGAGGAGCGAAGACGAGAACTGAAGAGATGAACCCGGAGGAAGTGGCCAGAGACACGCGACCGCACCAGCCGAGCGACCACGCAACAGGCCCCGCGGCCGCATGAGTCCCGCGACCGCACGAGGGTTCTCTCGGCAGAGGCACCCCGCAGGCGCGCACTGCTCTGCGGGCGCGCGCGCACCCTGCAACTCGCGGGCGCGCGAGACGCTCTGTTTTGCCCGAGTTGCCATGCCCTCTGCTCGATTCTCGACTTTTCTTCACCACTTTGCACAAGGAGACATCCCCTTCATTCTTCTTCATTTTGCAAGCTGATATGAGACCCTTGGCCTTGCCTAATCTTAGCTATAGGACCATAGGGATTAATTTCCCTAAGTTTACTTTGTGAACTTTTTGCTCCCACCAAATCACCTCAAATCCCTCTCATTTAATTCCTCTCATGATGGAAAATCCCATCACCTTTCTCTCACTATACCTTTCACCACTCTCTCTCTCTCTCTCTCCCTCTCTCTCTCTCTCTCTCTTTCGTCCCTCTCCCTCTCCCATATCTCTAGTAGATATTGGGAGATATTTTATCATCATCGATCATTCACTCTCATCAACACTTCACTCACTTCATCTTCTCCATTTTCTCCACCCCATTTTTCTCTACACACACTCACCATCATCTCTACCATTTTTCTTTCACCTCATTCACCATTTTCGCCACCACTCAAGGAGAGAGAAGAAAATGAAGAAAAAGGGAACAAGCCAAGGAAGAAGAAGAGGAGACGAGAAGGAAACTGATTTCGAGCGATCTGCGGAAGCTAAGCTCGTTAGGAGGTTTACTTTTGGTATTTTGTTTCCATTTCTTGGATGATTTGTGGGGATTTGTCCCAAACTTGTTGAAGGATATTGAATATTGTAGAAGTTTTATGTTATTTGCATTTGATTATGAGATGACGATCTTCTATAATATTTGTGTTGTTTTGAGTATGTTTAGTGGCTAATCTTTCTATTAGGGGGTAGAGGATCGATTTGGTTTTGATCTATGCTTATTCTTGTTGGTTGTTGTTGTTGGAATCGTCCTTATCATGTTAGAGTAATTGATCACTACTTGAGCATTGCTAGGATTTAGCGGAAACTTGATTGTGATTCTAAATCCCGAAATTGGTTCCTTCGACGTTAGGTGGATGGGGTTCCTAAGCCTAATATGTTAATCTTGTTCGTATGATATAGCTAAAAGTGGTTTAATGGATAGACGGTGACAGTAATTGAAGTTAAACTAATTGAGAGGGTCTATTGTATGTGTAAGATTAACATTACCAACTTGAACAAAGCATGGGGATAAACCATTGAGAGAATCTACACCCTAATACCTTTATCATTCTATTTTCCTCAATCTTGTTTTCATTTGTTGTCATTTGCATTATCTTATTTACTTGCTAATTTCAATTCGTAGTTTAAATCACCATCAATCACATGTTTAGAATGTTTAGGTTTATTTTCGTCGTTTTAGCATGTTGCATGCATAACCCTTAAGATAGTAGCTCATACTAAGTCTTCCTTAGAGATCGACTCGGGTTAGCTCATCACATCTATAATTGACCCCGTCCAAGTGCGGGTGTGGTCCAAAGTAATTATTGTGTTGAGTCGAAACCGAAAACTATAAATATAAATTTGGATCCGCACGTCGAAACAAATTTTGGCGCCGTTGCCGGGGAAGGCTTAAAGTTATTATCTTTTTGGTGCTATACTCGCTTTTGTGTATTGTGTGATCGTGAAAGTTTTCTTGTTAAAGTGTTGTGTTTGTGTTGCTTGTTTAATTTTGCTTTTGTATTTATTTTCTTGTGTTTGGCTTTCGTATCTCTTTCCGCAAGGTACGTGTGATCTCCGTTTTGTTTGTGGTTGTGTATGCTAGGGAGGCGAAGCCTCAATCGGAGACTAGCCCCCGCGTTTGATAACATCCATCGACCAAGAAGATTCAACGTGTTCGAGTGGGAAAGAGAGATGGACGCTAACCCCCTCAACAATCCCGACAATGCCAATGCCAATACGGCCAGAAATATGAGAGACTTTGCTCCTCCCGTGATTGGGGCGTCAACTTCTTGCATAGTTCTTGGTGAAGCCGCAAGAAATTACGAATTGAAGAACATCCATTTTAACCAACTTCCCCTCATTCTATGGGATGCCGGCCGAAGATGCCTTGAACTTCATCCGTGAGTTCTATGCCGTTGTTCAAACCTTTCCTCTACAAGGTTTGAACGAAGATCAATTGAAGATGAGGTGTTTCCCTTACACCTTGAAAGATCGAGCCAAGACGTGGTTCATGTCACTACCGACCAACTTATTGGCCAATTGGAATGCCGTCTACGAGAAGTTCATGGCCAAGTACTACTCCAATCAAAAGACCCAAGATTTGAGAGCTCAAATTGTTACCTTTACCCAATCTCCGGGTGAAGCATTTCATGAAGCTTGGGATCGATTTTGAGGTCTCCAACAACAATGCCCGCACCATCATCTCGCACCCGAGTTGCTCAACCAATTCTTCTACGACGGACTTTCTCAAAATTTTCAATACATGGTGGATAATGCATCGGAAGGAGACATTGGAGGCCAGACCGCCGAAGAAGTTTCAAACATCTATGAGACTATGGCCACGACTTCTCAACAAAAGAGTGCTAGGGGGAAGAGAACTTCCGTCAATGAAGTCAACCCTAGTGATGATGTGATGAAACAACTTGCCGAGTTGACAAGGCAAGTAGAGATGCTTCGAACCTCCGAGAGATCATCCCAACAAGCGATGACCGTTGAGACTTGTGGGATTTATGGAGAGTATGGCCATGGGGCCAACTTGTGCCAAAAGTCGATTGAGCCGGAATTAAGTGAAGAGGCTCATTTCCATGCTCTTCAAGAGCAAGTGCATGCCCTTCAAGGATTCCAACCACGTCAACCTTACAACCCATATTCTCAATCATACAATCCGGGGTGGAGAAATCATCCAAATTTCTCTTGGAGACAACCTCAACAACCACCTCAACCACCACAACAACCGCCTCCACCTCAACAAGCCGGAGGTGGCCAAGCTCCACCTTATCCGAGGCCACAATAATATCCGGCCCAACCAAACCAACCGCCGAGCCCGACGTTGCAAGACACCTTGCAATCCTTCATTCAAGCCATCCACCAAAGGTTCGAATCCGTTAAGGCTTCTGTGAAGAGGATTGAAACCCAAGTGGGACAAATAGCCAGGACTGTTGGAGAGTTGGCCAAGCAAGCCAAGCCGGGCAAGTTGTCAAGCCAACCGGAGCAAGCTCAAGCCATTACCATGCTTAGAGGAGGCAAGGTGATTGATAACAAGGTTGAAGAGTCAAGCGCAACCAAACAATTTGAGAAAGAAGAGGAGGCTCCTAAACAACAACAAAAGGAGCCCGAAAAAGAAAATGAAGAAGTGAAGAAGCCCGCACTCCACAAGGCCACCAATCCCTACAATCTTCCAATTCCATTTCCAAGCCGGTTGAGGAATGAGAAGCAAGACACCCAATTTCAAGAGTTCTATAAGCTCCTTTCAAAGGTGAACGTCAACCTTCCATTCCTTGATGTCATTCGCAATGTGCCGGCTTATGTCAAGTTCTTCAAAGAGCTAGCTTCCAAGAAGAGGAAGTTTGTGGAGGATGAGAAGATTGTGGTGTCCGAAGTGGCGAGTGGAATCCTACAACATCAACCACCACCCAAGCTCCATGATCCAGGTAGTTTTACTCTTAAAATTTCCTTGGGAAATGGTAAGGAAGCATGCGGTATGCTAGATTTAGGAGCCGGAATTAACTTGATGCCTTACTCAATTTATAAGCAATTAGAGTTAGGTGATTTTAAACCAATTAGAATGTGTCTACAATTGGCGGATAGGTCCGTGAGATACCCTAGAGGAATAATTGAAGACATTCTAGTTAAAGTTGGTGGTTTGACAATCCCGGTGGATTTTGTTGTGTTGGATGTGGGAGATGTCAAAGAAACGGGTAAAGAGCACACACTTCTCTTAGGTAGACCTTTCATGGCTACAACAAACACCTTGATAGATGTCAAAAATGGAACTCTTAAAATGTCGGTGTTAGGAGAAACCGTGTCCTTTTCCGTCCATAAAAATAAGGCTATTCCCGTCTCCTCATTTGAGGAAAATTGTTCTTTCATTGATACTATTGATGCCTTGGCCGAGGAGGTTTTCTTGCAGGAAATAGGCTCCCATTGGAGGAGTGAAGCCTTATCCGAGAAACGTGCTATGGAAGAAGCTTACCTCAAGTGTGGGGGAGACAAATTGGATGCCGAAAGGATGGAGATTTTGCTAGGAGGAGTAAGATTAATGGAAATTCTTGCTTCGACCGAAGAGGAAGTGAAGTCTACTCCCGAGCTTGAGCTCAAGGAGCTCCCATCTCACCTAAAGTATGTCTATCTTGACGAAGAAGAGAAGAAGCCCGTGATTATCTTTTCTGGGCTTAAGAAAGACGAAGAAGATCTCTTGGTAGCCGTACTCAAGAGAAACAAGCAAGCTATTAGATGGAGCCTTTCCGACATCAAAGGCATTAGCCCCTCGACGTGCATGCATTGAATCATTCTGGAGGAAGAGGCCAAGCCGGTTAGAGAAGGACAAAAGCGGCTCAATCCCGTGTTGATGGAGGTCGTCAAAAAGGAGATTCTCAAACTTCTTGCGGAAGGAATTATCTATCCGATAGCCGATAGTGAATGAGTGAGCCCGGTCCACGTAGTGCCCAAGAAAGGAGGAATCACGGTGGTGGAGAACGATAAATGAGAGCATGTGGCTACTCGGACCACCACCGGATGGAGAGTGTGTATTGATTACCGAAAGCTCAATGCCGCAACGCGAAAAGACCATTTTTCCCTTCCTTTCATTGGTCAAATTCTTGATAAATTGGTCGGGCATAGTTTTTATTATTTCCTTGATGGTTTATTGGGTTATTTTCAGGTGGCCCTAGCGCCAGAGGACCAAGCTAAGACCGCATTTACGTGCCCGTTTAGCACATTTGCGTGTCGGAGAAAGCCGTTTGGACTATGCAATGCACCGGACACGTTTCAAAGGTGTATGTTCTCTATCTTCTCCGAAATGATTGGAGACTTCATTGAGGTATTCATAGATGATTTTTCGGTCTTTGGATCTTTATTTTTCGATTGTTTAGAGAAGCTAGAACTTGTTTTAAAAAGATGCATAGAAAGTAGCCTTACTCTTAGTTGGGAAAAGAGCCATTTTATGGTTACTAGTGGCATAGTCCTTGGGCATGTTGTTTCTAAAGAAGGAATGAGCGTAGATAAGGCTAAGGTGGATGTAATTGAAAAATTGTCTCCACCCATTAATGTGAAAGGTGTTAGAAGCTTTCTAGGCCATGCCGGTTTTTACCGTCGGTTTATTAAAGACTTCTCCAAAATTAGCCAACCTCTATGCCATTTGCTTGCTCAAGATGTTTCTTTTGAGTTTGATGAAAAATGCTTGCATGCTTTTAACACTCTTAAGGAGAAATTGATCACCACACCCATTGTTGTCCCTCCCTGATTGGTCGTTACCATTTGAAATCATGTGTGATGCATCAAATTCCGCTGTGGGCGCCGTTTTGGGTCAACGTATTGATAAAATTCTTCGTGTAATTTACTATGCTAGCCTCACCTTGAATAGTGCTCAAGTAAATTACACCACTACCGAAAAAGAGTTGCTTGCCGTTGTGTTTTCATTAGATAAATTTAGATCATACATCTTAGGTTCTAAAGTGATTGTGCATAGTGATCATGCGGCTCTTAGGCACTTGTTGACCAAGCCCCAAGCTAAACCTAGACTCATTAGGTAGATCTTGCTTGTGCAAGAATTTGATGTTGAAATAAAATACAGAAAAAGATGTGAAAATGTGGTTGCGGACCATTTATCTCGCCTCCCCGTTGATGAAAAATTTGATTTATCTCATGAAAAATGAGTTGATTGTGATTCATTTCCTTATGAGCATGTTCTTGAGATTAATTCATCTCCTTGGTATGCCGACATTGTTAATTATCTTGCTTGTGGTAGAATGAGACCTAACCTTACCTTTCAAGAAAGGAAAAGATTTTTGGGAATGTGTAGGTATTACTTTTGGGATGATCCATACCTTTTCCACTTGGAAAAAGACGAAGTGATTCGAAGATGTGTCCCGGAGGAGGAGCAAACCGATGTTTTGGCCTTTTGCCATGCCTCACACTATGGTGGGCATTTTGGTGGGCAAAAGACGGCCCGAAAGATCTTGCAATCCGGTTTGTATTGTCCCTCAATTTTTAAGGATGCTCATGTTTATTGTCTTTCATGTGATAAGTGTCAAAGACTTGGCAATATTGGGAGAAGAAATGAAATGCCTTTAAATATTAATCTTGTTGTTGAAATTTTTGATGTTTGGAGTATTGATTTTATGGGACCATTTCCTAACTTATTCGGCTTCGAGTATATCCTGTTAGCAGTCGATTATGCGTCAAAGTGGGTTGAAGCAACCCCCACTAGGTCTTGTGACGCTAATGTGGTTATCAAGTTTGTGCAGGAGCATATTTTGAGTAGGTTTAGATTCTCTCGAGCAATCATAAGTGACGGTGGAACGCATTTCACCAACAAGATCTTCGAAAGATTGATGCAGAAGAATGGCGTGACTCACAAAGTGGCTACCCCCTATCATGCTCAAACTTCCGGTCAAGCGGAGACAAGCAACAAGCAAATCCAAAACATTTTGAAGAAGACCGTGAATGTGACGAGGAAGGATTGGTCTACCAAGTTAACGGATGCTCTTTGGGCATACCGGACGGCTTACAATACTATTCTAGGGATGAGCCCTTACCGCCTTGTGTTTGGAAAAGCATGCCATCTCCTCGTTGAGATCGAGCACAAAGCCTATTGGGCCCTAAAGGCGGTAAATTTTGATTTAACTTGTGCAGGAAAGGAACGAGCCTTACAATTGACCAAGCTCGATGAATTACGGAATGAAGCCTATGACAATGCGAAGACTTACAAAGACAAGGTGAAAAAGCTTCACGATAGACACATTGTCAAGAAGGAGCTCGTTTCGGGCATGAAGGTTCTCCTTTTCAACACTCATTTGCGGCTCTTTTCCGGAAAACTCAAGTCACGATGAAGTGGCCCGTTTATCATAGAAGAAGTGTTTCCATGCGGCGTTGTCACATTGAAAACCCCGGGAACCAACAATACATTCCAAGTGAATGGCCACTGAGTCAAGCCATATCTTGAAGGATTTTCCCAAGAAGCCGATGTCGAGGATTTTAAGCTCCTCAATCCCATCTAACTTTCCAAAGGACTTCGTCTAGCTCGAGATATTAAAATGAGCGCTACATGGGAGGCAACCCATGATTATCTTGTTTTTACTTATGTTATTTAATCTCTATAGTGTTTGTGTGTTTAAGTTTTTCGCGTTTTTGGTCTTTGTTTTGCAGGTGTAAAGTCGGAGTGATGCTGGGGTGAAAAAGAAAAATTTGGCTAAGACTCAGCCCGCGGCCGTGCACCCCGCGCGGCACCACTCTTGGCGGACAGAGTCCGCAAGCGCGCAGCCCCCGCGGGCGCGCGACAATTTTTGCAAGAAATTGAGCTCCGCAAGCGCGCAAGGCTCCCGCGACTGCGCACGGCCTTGCGGTCGCGCACCCTGCTCCCTATATAAGGGGACCACTCGTGGAACCCTAATTCCACCCCACTCTTGCACCGCTTTTGAGCCTCCTCTTCACCTTCATCCGTCCCAACGCCCCTTCCTCCTCTCCCACCACTCAAATCCCAACAAATTGCAGCTCAAAAAGACTCCCCTCTCCACCTCACGAGCACATGTCACCATTCTCATCACCGTGACCGCACCTACGCTCCACGCCTGTGCGACATCGCCTCCTAGCCTTCGCGACACTCACCACAGCTTTTCAGCCACCACCTCGCACCGTCGTCCAGCCGCCGTAGAAGATTTTCTCCACCGACGCCGAGCCCCGTGACCGCGCAGAGTCCTGCGGCCGCGTACCCCTACCCCCGCACACTCCTGCGACCGCGCACTTCCCCGAGGTCGCGCGCTGTTTTCTCGCGCACCCCCCGCGCGCCATTGCTCGTACTCATGCACGTCTTCTTTGACTACAATCATGTTCTATCTTGCTCCACCATTCACCATACCGCCAAGGACAAAGAATGCTTCTTCTTCTCACCAAGATGGCGGTGAGAACCTTCAAGAGCTTTACGGTTGCCCGTTCCGAGTGCGTACCCACGCAGAAGGTAACCGCTATCAAGCTTTCACTGATTATGAGATTACTTCCCCCACGATATCTTGATTGGAATTTATTGAAATTGTTGAAAATTGATGAGAAAGTGGAAAAATACTTGAAAGTGTTGACTTTGGATAAATTTGCCAAATTGAAGTATGTTGGCTTTAACCCGTTGTGCCCTGAGTTTTTGGTCACCTTCAAGCTTGATTCTGTGAATTCAAAGATTACTTTTCGTATGCTTGGAGAGGAATTTCAAGTGACCTTGAATAGAATGAAATCCTATTTCGGGTTTTCGACAAATGGGCCACGTGATAGGCCATCCGACTTCAACACAGCTGCCGCCTGGTAAGAGCTCACCGGCTTCAACAATTGGGATCCTCAGGGGACACCTACTGGCTTTATCAGGGATCCTGCCCTTGCCATCATACATAAGTTCCTCGCCTACTCTATTTCGGGGAAAGAACAGGCCAACAAAGTCAATGCCACAGAGGTGTATCTTCTTTGTTGTGCCCTTCACAACACCAAGGTCTGCTCGTCTTACTTCATCTGGACCACCATCCAGCAGATGACTAGGCGCACAAAGCAACATCCATCCTTTTGTGCTTTCATCATCGCTATTGCTGTCAAGCTTGGCCTGATTCCAGACCGAGGCCCTCTTCTTGAAGGCCAAAGCAAGGTTAAAGAGTATATGATCACTGTAGACAAGCTCAAGCGAGCCCAGCTTGTCCTTGATGAAAAGAGTCTGGTTCCTCACACTGATCGTCCCTGTGTCGCCAAGCTTATGAATGCTCAGCTTGTAGCCCTCAGACGTGACAGGGAAGCCGGCTCCTCTTCAGCTCCACGTGGTGATGATGATGATGAGGACGAGGAAGAAAATCAAGAAGAGAATGAGGAAGAGCAATAGGAAGCTCAAGGCGAAGAGGAAGATGAACAAGAAGGTCAAGCCCACTACCAGCCACCGCTTTATCCCTCGACGATGCCCCAACATGGGTATCAGATGCCGCAAACTGATTGGAGGTCCTTCCAGAGCCACTTTGACACCACCATGGGGCAGTTCCAATAGAGCTTCTAGCAAAATTATGCCGACTCTATGGGCTAATTTCAGCAGTATTTTGATACGTCCATGGGCCAGTTCCAGCAGACCTACAGTAACACAATGGGACACTTTCAGGACCAATTTGATACTTCGATGGGCGAGTTTCGCCAAGAGTTGGGATCCCTTCGTCAGGATGTTGGAGACATGAGGCAGGATATCTATGGTTACCTCGATAGGCATGACGAGAGGATGACGGCCCTCGAAGAAAGCTGGAACAACTGGACGATCTCCTATCCATACTTGCAGCCTTTTCCACCACCTTATGATCCACCACAGCAGTGAAGTCCTTTCATGTTTTCCTGTGTATTTTTGTGTTCGTGTGCATGTCTTATTGTTTTCAGTTCACTCTTTTTGTTGTTTGTTGGTTGTATTTGTCGTGTGTTTTGTAGGAACCAGCGCCAATTGCCGGTCTTCTACGCATTGTGATGTGTTTCTCTTCCCTTTTCTCTTATTGCATCTTGTTTCATATAATGAGGACAATCCATGTTTTAAGTGTGAGGGAGAGCTTGTTATGTTATGTTGTGGATTTTGTTGTTCATCTGAAGTTTTTGTTTTAATTTTTGGTGTTGATTATGTTGATTTTGATGTTAATGTTAGTTGTTTTAGTTATATAGGTATGTTGTGATTCTCCCACTTAGTATCTTGTTTTGCCCGATTGTCATATTAGAACAATTTTTTATATGAATCTTCAAGGAATTATTTTCAAGTCGATCATGAATGAATGAATTGTTTCATGGTTTCACTCTTGAACATGAATTATTTCTGAATGTGATCACAATTTGATGATTGATGTTGAAGGGTCTTGCCCTTGAAAGAATGGGAAGCATGCTTAGCCTTGTTCTTGAAAACTTCTCCCCCTTAATCATTTATCCTTGTTTTTATGATATAAAAAAGGGGGAAATAAGGATCTCTACTCCTCTAGTTGATTTATTCGACTATGAGTATGGGAAACCACACAAGGAAACTAAGGATTTCCTCCCTACGGATTTCACCTTGTGAATTTTGATCCATACCCCTATGAATTTGTTTAAATAAAGGGGATTGCACTCCGGATTCTACTCATCTCATATGTTTGTCAATCCGTTCACATGTTGCATGATGAGTATGGGAAACCACATTAGGAAGCTAGGTTAAGCTCGATGATTAGACCTAATGACCCTCGTCCTATGTTGCAATCCCTTATGTTATTGTAGTTCATTTTTAATAAATGTGGATGTGATTTGTGGGGAAGTAACTTAATGGAATTTGGGCTAATGTGTTTTTCCTAGACTTGAGAGGATAAGCAATTGACTTGATTGGATATTGCGTTCACATTCTTGGATACTGAATATTTTTGTGGGAACCATGCAAATTGTCAATTACATGATCGCCTTGCGAGTATTTTCTTCTTGCTTCATATTTTTAATTTCTTATTTGCTTGAGGACAAGCAAAGAGCTAAGTGTGGGGAGTTGTTTGGTATTTATTTGTGTTGTTTTATTGCATGATTTTGCATATTTTATTAGTATTTCCTAGTACTTTTATCTAGTTTATTTTTAGATTTCGTGTGATTTTCTTCACGTGTTGCTCTCATGGTGGAATATGCCAAGTTTTGAAAAACTTGAGTTTTTGTTCGTATAATCTGGATTTTCAGGTAATAAGGTGGCGAGTAGCGAAGACGAGAACCGAAAAGATGAACCCGGAGAAACTGGCCATGGACACGCGACCGCGCCAGCCGAGTGACTACGCAACAGCTGCGGCCGCGCGAGTCCCGCGACCGCGCGAGGGTGCTCTCGGCGGAGGCACCCCGCGGACATGCACTGTTCCGTGGACGCGCGCACACCCTGTACCCTGCGGGTGCGCCGACGGAACGCTCTGTTTTGCCCGAGTTGCCTTGCCCTCTGCTCGATTCTCGCCTTTTCTTCACCACTTTGCACAAGGAGACATCCTCTTCATCCTTCTTCATTTTGCATGCTGATATGAGACCCTTGGCCTTGCCTAACCTTAGCTATAAGACCATAGGGATTAATTTCCCTAAGTTTACTTTGTGGACTTTTTGCTCCCACCAAATCCCCTCAAATCCCTCTCATTTAATTCCTCTCATGATGGAAAATCCCATCACCTTTCTCTCACCATTCTCTCTCTCTCTCTCTCTCCCCCTTTCTCACTCTCTCTTTCTTTCGTCCCCCTCCCTCTTCCATATCTCTAGTAGATATTGGGAGATATTTTATCATCATCGATCATTCACTCTCATCAACATTTCATTCACTTCATCTTCTCCATTTTCTCCACCCCCATTTTTCTCTACACACACTCACCATCATCTCTACCATTTTTCTTTCACCTCATTCACCATTTTCGCCACCACTCAAGGAGAGAGGAGAAAAGGAAGAAAAAGGGAACAAGCCAAGGAAGAAGAAGAGGAGACGAGAAGGAAACCAATTTCGAGCGATCCGCGGAAGCTAAACTCGTTAGGAGGTTTACTTTTGGTATTTTCTTTCCATTTCTTGGATGATTTGTGGGGATTTGTCCCAAACTTCTTGAAGGATATTGAATATTGTAGAAGTTTTATGTTATTTGCATTTGATTATGAGATGACGATCTTCTATAATATTTATGTTGTTTTGAGTATGTTTAGTGGCTAATCTTTCTATTAGGGGGTAGATGATCGATTTGGTTTTGATCTATGCTTATTCTTGTTGGTTGTTGTTGTTTGAATCGTCCTTATCATGTTAGAGTAATTGATCACTACTTGAGCATTGCTAGGATTTAGCGGAAACTTGATTGTGATTCTCAATTCTGAAATTGGTTCCTTCGACGTTAGGTGGATGGGGTTCCTAAGCCTAATATGTTAATCTTGTTTGTATGATATAGCTAAAAGTGGTTTAATGGATAGACGGTGACAATAATTGAAGTTAAACCAATTGAGAGGGTCTATTGTATGTGTAAGATTAACATTACCAACTTGAACAAAGCATAGGGATAAACCATTGAGAGAATCTACACCCTAATACCTTTATCATTCTATTTTCCTCAATCTTGTTTTCATTTGTTGTCATTTGCATTATCTTATTTACTTGCTAATTTCAATTCGTAGTTTAAATCACCATCAATCACATGTTTAGAATGTTTAAGTTTATTTTCGTCGTTTTAGCACATTGCATGCATAGCCCTTAAGATAGTAGCTCATACTACGTCTTCCTTATGAGATCGACTCGGGTTAGCTCATCACGTCTATAATCGACCTCGTCCAATTGCGGGTGTGGTCCAAAGTAATTATTGTGTTGAGTCGAAATCGGAAACTATAAATACAAATTTGGATCCGCACGTCGAAACAGCGTCGTTTATTTCTTACTAACGACTGTACAGAGGCTAGTGGTTTATCATATAATTTTTTCCGACATATGAAAAAATCCCCACTTTTATAGTTACCAAAAATCAAAATTCTTAAAATATGGTAGACTA
This sequence comes from Perilla frutescens, assembly GCA_026008535.1. NCBI lineage: Eukaryota > Viridiplantae > Streptophyta > Magnoliopsida > Lamiales > Lamiaceae > Perilla > Perilla frutescens. The sequence goes on from BRKX01000001.1 coordinate 72,481,412, forward strand.
ACATCATATATAGATTGAAGAGTGAATATGGATTCATTTTCCTCATCAGCCTCAACATCATCAAGAAGAAGAAGAAGAAAAAGAAGAAGAAGCCATGATTTGTAGGAGGGAAACATATTGTTGGTGTTCGAGAAGTTCTACAAACTTCTTGGACTGAAAAACATCTAGGAAGAAGGTTCTATAATTGTCAAAATTACAATGTAAGTAAAGCCAAACTTTTTAAAGAGATTTAATGATGAATTAATTTCTTGTCGAAATATTTAGTAATTTAATTTTTATTTTTTGTTGCAGCCACCGAAAGAAAGAACCCTTAAAAAAGGGGTAATCATTTTAGATGGTTTGATGCTGAAACGGGTGAGAGAGCAAAAAATGTCATAAATTGTTTGAAAGTAGAGAAGATGACGCTTTTAAATGAAAAAAGTGAATTGATCAAGAAATATGATGATGTGTATGACAATCGCTGCACATGAACTACAACTTTTATCCAATGATTTAACGGAGCTTAAAAAAAATAAAGGTTTTGGAACTAGACAAAATGCATAAGAGGTTAAATGTAGCATATGCTGCATTAGATGTGACCTGGTTGTTCGTTTTAGTAGGTATAGCCAATTATATGTAATGGGATGTAAGACATATTTTGTAGAATCAATTATAATGCAAAAAATACGCAGATTTTGTATCATGATATTATTGTAATTTGTATAATGCAAATTTTTTATAACAAATATTTTTGTTGCAAAAATATTATGCAAATATAGGAAATATTTTAGCAACGAAAAAGATAGATAAAATGCAAGAGTATTCTCCTCTAGTTTGACTCTGTAAGTGCAACTTTGTGAGCTTATAGTTATATTCTTAATGTTTTACTACTAAATGGAAGGGACATAATAGTCAATTCAACCAAGAAATTATTATGAAATTACTTCTTCAGTTTATGTTTTATTATATTGTTAAGGATAAGACATCTAAAACCCATTAGGGCATTTGTAACTCAATCATATAAATCCTGCAAAATTGCACGTAGCCACAACACAATCAAATACAAAGTAAGAAAATAAAATAGTCACTCGTTATTTATTTCATCACTACTTCTACATATATCTTCCAATTTCAGTCACAAAAGAACATCTCCATAAATAAATGACCCTCCAGGAGATAGAATTAAGTTCTTGAGATACTCCTGGAGTTCCATACATGTTCACAAAACTACACATCAAAATCTATCAACAAAACTTGCATATAGAGTTTGCAGGAACATTACATCATAAGAGACTTTCCTTCCCCAAAAAGGAGCTAAATATCATGAAACATTTTGAATCATCCTTTCTTGGCCATCATTATCCTTAGCTTGGAGGAGTTGTCTGGTAGTCATGCAATCTTTTTCTTTCCACTTTAGTCCTAGTTGTTTGAATGGAAGATTTGTAAGACCAATTGCCTTACTTCTCACCTTTTGTTGGAAGCATTGAGCACAAGATGGACCACAAACTTTTGTCTCCAGACAATCAGACCATGGGCCACAATGTTTCCAATCAATCAAACGATGGACCAGAAGATGCAAATAATTTTTTACAAATTCTGCAGTAATTTTGAAGATGAAAGTGAAATTTGGTGGAAATCTTTTAACCATAGCATAAAGAATTAGGTGAAATTTGGAAGAACATGCTTGCCTCATGTGCGTTATACCATCGTTAGTAAGAAATAAATGACGTCTAATATAACCGTTAGTTAAATGCAGACGTGGTACGTTTTAAATCGTTTAGTAGGCCAAATTTACTTTTTAAATAGTTTGGGTGTGTAATTGAACCGAAAAATAGTTCGTGCGTCTAGTTGGATTGGACATATAGACCTCAAGGATCTACTGGAATTCACGGTTGGCTCTTTCCCTACCAATTATCTAGGTGTTCCTCTTTTTGAAGGAACACCTAAGATTCATCACATACAGCCGATTGCTGATAAGATCATTGCAAAATTTGACAGGTGGAGCGGTAGACATCCGTCCATGGCAGGGAGACTTTGTTTGATTAAATCTGTTATTACAAGCTCAGCAATACACTCGATGATGATGTACCGTTGGCCTCTTACTCTGGTTCAGAAGCTTGATTCGGCTGCTAGGATTTTTTTATGGAAGGGAGACATCACTGTTCGGTCAAACACGACAGTTAGTTGGTCTCGTACTTGTGCTTTGATCGAAGAAGGAGGGCTTGGCGTTTCTTCTTTTAAACAGCTAAATCAAGGATTACTTATGCAACTTACCTGGGGTCTTATTACATCGGATGCACAGGTTATGCACATTGCTCAGTCTCGGTTCCTTCTGTCTCCTAGAAATGTTAAGAGGGTTGCATTTTCTTCGATTTGGCAGGGGATTCAGAGCCATGTTCAGGGTCTCCTCAAAGATTCACATTGTATTGTTGGAAATTGATCTCAGGTAGATTTCTGGCACGACAACTGGCTTGGATATATTTTGGTGGATCATCTCCATATTCCTGTTCATGTTCATACCAAATTTGGAGATAAAGTGGGAGATTTCTTATTTAATGGCGTCTGGAGATTCACGACAGCTTTTGCTAGTTCTGACCCTGATGTTATGTTCGATATTTTGAGGGTCCCTATTGTTACAGGGGTGGATGAAAGAGTTTGGTCTCGTTCTGTTCATGGGAACGTCACGTCTCGGTTAGCTCGTATACACACCAGGGTCAGGCTTTCGATGGTCAAATGGGGGAGTTGGATTTGGAATTCAAAGATTCTGATTTGAAGATCTTTGGTCAGCTGACGTCTTTTGCTCTCTTGACTTCCAACATTGGATACTTTGCATGGTTTTATTGGACCACAAAGATGTGTGATGTGTTGCGGGGATAGGGAATCTATGAATCATTTGTTTTGGGAGTGCTCTTTGGCCAAAATTGCGCGGAGATGGGTTTTTGATGCTTTTCAGATAGACGATGTCCAGGCGGCTTCGATCCACGAGGCCTTCGTGCGGTTCATGAATTGCACTTTCAGCTCTTAAATTATGTTACTTTGGAAGGTGGCGGTTGTGCATCTTATTTGGAACATTTGGACTATCCGGAATAAGGCAATCTATGAAGGGATTCATCCGACTCCCTTGTTTCTCATCTCCTATGTTCGTATTGCAATCCGTGAGACATCTTTTATGCAGGGAGCTCATGGGTTTATGCACAATAATGTGGCTGATTTGGTTATTCTCAAAAAGTTGCAAGTGCCTCCGAGACCAGCTCCTTTTCAATTGCCTATATCGGTTAGCTGGAGGCCGCCTCCATTGGGCTGGATTAAACTGATCATGTCTACTAGTGGAATTTTTAGACGTCCATATGGCTCGGTTCTTGGTTGCTTTCATACTTCAGAGGGCATTGGTTTCGCTTTCCTTGCTGAGCTTTAGGCAGTTATTGTTGGGTTGGAATGGGCTCGCACTTTGTCTCTAGACTTTATTTGGCTCGAGGCGGATTCGGCTTATGTGGTTTCTTTACTCGCTTCCAGATGTCTTCAGGTCCCTTGGGTGGTGAAAGCTCGTTGGTGCAGTGTGCTTGATTTTCTTAAAAATGTTACTTTTTGTGTCTCTCATATTTATAGAGAAGGAAATAGTGTTGCTGTTTATTAGCTTCCCCTAGTGTTCCGTCCGCTTTCTAGTTTACTTCCATTCATTGTATTGAGGATGTTGTTAGATAGGATTTTTGTGGTCCTGGTTATTTTCATTTTCCATAGAGGGTACTCTTTTTCACATATGGTTTTTCCATTTTCCATATGGGTTTTAATGAGGTCCCGATCCCCTGAGTTATCAATTTGCGATATCCGGAATTTCTAGTTTTGTGACTCTTTTGTTTTCTTTTTATATACAATTCATTTAGGATTGGACATATAGTTCGAGTGTTTTTCTGACCCTTCGCCCTTAACACTAATACAAACCTAGTTTTTCAAATTTCATGTTGCATTCTTTCTAAAATGCAGTTTTCCTTAGTCCTCAAGTAGCTGCAAAAAAAATTGGCCAGTAGTTCCCCTTTTGTGGTTAGTTGTTTCCTTTTAATAGATAATCTGAAACAAAAGGGAACAAATCACCAGAGTAAATTCTATAGTCTCAAATCTCAATACCAAATATAAATTATTTGATAAAACATCATAATCGATAACATGTTGTGTGTACTTTATAAATAGAGATATAAAATTTATGACATTTTTTTAATTGTAATGAATATGAAATAGTTAATAATTTTACATTCTAAGTAAATGCATAACTAATCAAACAGAGATTGATATTTATAAATTCCACAAATACTATTACAATTATTGTATATAAGCAACTGCTGCATAATTTACAATATGATATTTTGATTGTAATAGTTATTAATTATTCAAAAAATTATATATATATATATATATATATAGATATACATATATAAATATTTTTTTTTGTAATTTGAAGTATATTATATTGTAATATAACAAGTATGAATATACATATGTATGAGTGTGCATCCAAGTAATTATTTTTTTATCGATTATATTGTCAATTTAACTCATTTTCTAGATTCGCAATAATAATTATCTGATATAAAAAATTAAAATAAAAAAGATAATCAAACAAATAAAAATGACATTAAATTATTAACTAAAATATTATTTATAAACGCGAAGATGTAATATTTATATTAAAAATGTAATAATTGAGTTTAAGATCATTAATGATCTCGTGCATTACATGGGCGGAAATTGAGTTTCCTTTTAAAATGCAGTTTTCATTAGTCCTCAAGTAGCTGAAAAAAAAAAAAGGCCAGTAGCTCCCTCTGCTCTTTTTTCTGGGGGCTAGTTGTTTGCTTTTAAAGGAGAATCTGAAACAAAAGGAGAACAAATCACCAATTCATATTCTATAGCCTCAATACTAAAGACATATTAAGAAATGCAATAATAGTTCACTAGTATTTCTACTGTACGATGCATAAATAATTAATATTTTTTTAGATTGTAATATTATGATTATTATTTAATTTTATATGTTGTGTTCTATTTTTAAAAATTAATAAAATAATACACATATGCATTAATTAGATAAGAAATTCAATTATGTGTAGTTAGGATAAGCAAAAGAAAAATTAAATTTTATGAACTAAATGAAAATCCATGTTAGAAAAGATCGAATTAGAAATTTTCAAATGACACAAATTTATAAAAAGTAAAGTATAATCGTCCAAAATCAAAGAACATTTGATTTAATTGAATATATGACATGGATAAAAAATAATAATTATTTAATTATTTTAAATGATGAAATTAAAATAGAAAAATAATAAATTAATACAAATTATGTTATACTTATATAATATTAATATTATTATAGTGCATCACAACTGAAACTATTTTTTAGGCAACAAATGTAGAATACTACAAATCATCCACCTATGCATAAAAAAATAAAATAAAAAATGTTACAGACCTCAAATTTTGAAGTACAAAAAATAATAAATAAGATTACAAAAATTTATAAAAAGACAATGGTTGTAATCCAAACTGTCATGAAAAATACAAAAAATAAAAAATAAAAATTCTATTACAACAGTAAATGTTACTACCGTTGTCTATTAACTCGAAACTATTGTCTAAAATATAATTGTTAATTATGAGATAGACTACAGTTTTGGTACAGGTTGATGGATAGATTTATGTAAGTAGGACTAATAGTCCTTAAATAGTCGTGAAAATTTGACTTTTTTGACACAACTTATAATTAGAGGTTTTGCAGCGAATGGTTTCAATTCCATCAGCGTTTTGATGAAATTTTAAATCTTCACCAATCCATTTTTAGATTTCTTTCTTTATTTGGGGGGTGAAGTTATAATGAGAAGTTGTAAGAATCTTGCATTCAATTCGGAAGTCCAAGACTAAAGAGAACTAAAATTGCAAGTTGTGATGTTACCTCGTTGCCATGAAGAAAAGATGCGAACTTGTAAGTCCGTCCTGTCATACTCCTCCATTTGGTCCCTAATTTCTTCTGCCGATGCCACAGCATCAGGGCTGCAGTCGACTAACTCGATCAGCTCGAGGGGTCCGATGTATGTCATACCCGGGGGGATCTCCTCCAGCTCATAGCAATGCCTCAGAATCAGCCGTTCCAGGCTTGGGAAATTAGCAACGCTTGCTTCCCATGTTTTGATATTCAGGTATTCAATCAATAGGTACTTCAGTTTCTCCAACGAATAGTCGAGGCGCCACGTCTGGCCATGGAAGGCCAGCTCCCGGAGCTTCAGAACTTCAAGATTCTTCAATTCATTAGCCACGAATCTCATATAATTCCAAGGAAGTCCGCAGCCACTTAAATTCAGTCGTCTCAATGTTTTTGGGAAGAAATGCTCTGCCTCGACTTCAATCCCTTTCCCCGGGATAGGATTCAGCACCACGAACTTGAAAAACTCGAGTTTACTCAGTTTCTTCAAGCTAAAACCGATTTTATCTGGGGCTTCAATCCACATTGACAGTTTCCTCAGGTTAGGCATGTTATCAAGAACCTCATCGGTAAAGAAAGCTGCATTCACGTTCGCCAGAGTTTGAAGGTTAAGAAGCAGAACTCCTCTGTTTTCAGAAATTTTAGGTGGAAGGGAAGGGAAATCGGTTTCAGTAAACCAGAGATGCCTCAACTCCGGCATGTCCCAAATTTCGTCGGGTAAAAAAGATACCCCGACGAATATGATCTTGGGTTCACGTCTAACCATGAGGACTTGAAGTTTTTGGAGTTGGGATATGTTTGGAGAAATGTCGTCATTGTAGGTGAAGGAAAGGTACCTCAAATGGATAAGCTCGAGAAATTCATGTGGGAAATCAATGAAGTAGACTGTAAAAGCATCTAACACCCTCAGTAGATCAAAAGTTAAAGAGAACGACAACGGGTGGTGATGATGGGGGCCGACATAGAGAAGGCTCCGTGCATCCTTGATTGATTTTGTGGAGTTGTAAACATCTTCGAGGCACACGAGAACATTTTTGTGAATGGATACGCGCCTCTGAATCCTCGCATCTTGTTCGAGTTCTTGGTTATACTTTTTCCTGGAATGGAAGAACTTCTCTTCTCTGGATTCTTTCTCAGCCAGTTCCCGTAAGCTATTATCCATACCACAAAATTTGACTTCGCCATTGGAACTTCTCTTGTGAATTGAAATGAGATTTCTCTCAGTAAGCTCTTCCAAAGACCTCCGTGCCACAGATTCCAAGCTTTGATCAGGTGGTGGTAATGCGAAAAAGCCTTCCGCAACCCATAACTTGATGAGTTTGGAGACACGAATCTCACAATCTTCGGGGAAAGCTTCCATGTAAAGGAAGCACCCTTTGAGTTTACCAGGCAAGTAGTTGTAGCTCAGAGACAAGATCTCTTCGTAGGAACTATCACCTTTTGCAGCAGCTTCACCAACATTTTCTTCAATCCTTTTCCAGTAGTCTATTTTCACTCTCTCCTGAAGGAGTAGACCACTAATCGCCACGAGTAAAAGGGGAAGACCTTTACACTTCTCCGCAATGCTAAGCCCAGTCTCCCTCAAGTAAGGAGGGCATGCTTCAGTAATTTCCTTCTTCTCTTGACCAGGGGACTCTTCCTCGTCAAATACCTTATTAAATCGACCAACAAGAACACATCATTTACATGGTTTACTAATAATAGGTTAGCTACGTTCACGGACAGAATAGAGGATATGATTAACTAATGCTGAATACGACACAGAGTGACATAATAGAAGCAGACTAGGGTATTGACATTAGCACCAAGCAGGAAAAAAAAGTCCAACCGCTCGTGAATAAATAGCAACAAGCAGAAAACAGATTCAAAGCATTCCAACATACCTTATAACATAGCAACTTCCAACTATTATCCAGACTAAGAGACTGCATCTCGTGAATAAATCCAGAATTTTGGATAGATTTAGCAACCGCTCGATTCCTCGTTGTGAGGAGAAGTCGACTCCCATTTTCCTTATCTGGAAAGGCTCGGATCACTCTATCCCAAACTCTTTCCTCCCAAACATCATCTAACACAATCAGATACTTGAGATTGTAGAGCTCTTGATGAAGGTGAATCAATAATGTCTGCTCATCGCCTTGCTTCGCGTAATGCCCCTCCTTGTAGTTCTTGCTTTCCATGGAGCTCAAGATCTTCGAGAAGATCTCTTGAAAATTGAAGTCTTGAGATACAGTGACCCAAGCACGGATATTGAAATGATTCATCATGCTCGGGGTGTCGTAAATACTTCTAGCAAGTGTGGTCTTTCCGATACCGGGAAGTCCGGTGATCGGAATAACCAAACGCTGCTTCTCTTCCGACAGCAGGTGCCCAGTAACTACTCTGAAGTCCTCTTCCTGTCCCACGATCTTATCCCTGCCACTGTAAATGGATCTAGGAGGCTCGGGATTCTCCGAGAACAGATTCTGGGCATCTGGGTCTTTCTTGATCGCCTCCGCCGTCTCCTCCGCCTTTTCTGCAACGGCGGCGATAGCGCCTGAGATTTTCTTGAAGGAATCTTTTTCATCGGATTTCTCTGATGAATGGCCTTTGATGAAATACTCAACCTTGTCTTGAGCTGCGTAGATTGCTTCTCTGATTCTGGTTTGCAACTCTTTCATATCTTTCCTCCACTTTTTAGGTACGAAGGGGATTCTGTCGAGAGATGATTGCAAGGAGACGACGTTGACATGAACGGATTGGATTTCAAGCTCCGGAAATTGACCGGAATCCAGCAGCTGCTCCAGAGTCTGCCGGAAACAAGTTACGGCAGAATAAGCAGCCATTTTTTTTAGTGTGATTAACAAAAAAAATTGGGGTTGTGAGAGAGCTAAATCATTTTTATGAAGATTGAAGTTTGGATCTAGGATTTTTGGAGAAAATGAAGTCAGTTTTTTTGAGAAGGTTAATTAATGTTTGGATCTTGGATTGGAAAAATGAAGAGTTTCCAGTTTTCACATGGGGTGATAATATTTAAAATACACAACTTGTTATAATAATTAAGTTAATTATCTCTGTTTTAGCACTGCCATTATTGCTAAGCTTCTTGAAGTCAATTAACTAGTTGAGGCTCCCAACATGAATAAAATATTAGTGTGTTTGGATTGGAATATATGAATTTAGAATTCTGGCCGTTGGATTTAAACTTAATTTGTGTAAAACCTTTTGTTTGGATTTAAATGGATTTGTGGTGAAGAATTTTAAATCCAAATAATCGTTCAACAAAGTTTGATAAATAACTTTTATTTTTTATTTTGGAAAAATAATAAGGTTTTTTTTAGGACTACAGCTTTATCCTTTTCTTCTTGAGTCCAATATTTGGTAGGTCTAAAATTAATAGGATAATATGCTTAATAGATTCAAATTTTAAGGTCAATCATAAGAGATGAACTTGTTGATGGAATGATGCGGCACGTGGAATGGGGGAAATTATATGATGCATCACATGTACGGGGTCATGTGTCACAATAGAATTAATGTGGCATATGGAAGTGTCATAGTAGATCTATTGTGATAATGACACACTCCGTCCTCACGTGCCATATAATTTCTCGTGAAATGAAATCAATTTTTCCCCTTAGTCCACGTGTTGCTTAATTAGTTGTATATTTGTAGGTTTTTCCCACTTATCCACATATTATGTAAAATAATTTTGTTGGGTAAAAAATTGTGCGAGCCATCTTTTTTTCAGGTGAAAAGTTTAGTGTGAAAAAAAAATTAAGAACAAAGAAAGTAAAATTAAGTACTTGGCTTGCCATTTGTTTATGGGATTAATCGCCAAAATATTCACAAAATTAGACTAAATTTACAAATTAAAAACAAATTTAGAGTTAATAATGACTCAATCTTTTTATTTGTATAGTACAATATATATTCACAGTTTAAATTTCTGGTGATTGAAAAATAAATGTGGCATGACTTATTTGTTGACAGGCCTAAATTCGGTTTTTCATTAACCGAAATTTTTTTAGCATGTTCCTTTTATTAGAAATCAAAAGATTGAATTATTATTGCAATGCTTCTAAATTTGGTATAAATTGTAAATTTAGCCAAAGTTGGTAAATCTTTTGGGAATTAACCTGTTTTTATAAGATTATTCCTATTAGTTAAATAAAGAAATACCGCCAAAATTACAATGCACCTTTTTTATTAAATTTGCATTAAACTTTCATTTTCTTCAATATATCTTTATTTAATGTTATTCCAAATTAAAAATTATTTTCTTTTGAATCAATAAAGAAAATTATAGTAGGAAATTATAATTTTTTTAATACACGAAACATATTTAATTAATACGTGTAAAAAGAGAGAGATAATTATGATTATGAGATGGGAATATGAACCTATAAACTGGCAAATAACATAAAAGTCTTATGTGGAAAGGGAAATTCTAAATACAACCCTCATTTTACTCTTCACAGCTTCCAATAATTTAAAGATATAAAAATAAATATGATAAGACATTTTTACCCTTACACTCCAAAAATTCCAAAAACCAAGCCCCCTACACTATAACTCAATTCATTTGCATATAACTAAAATGATGAGAAACACTATAATAAAAAATGGCAATGATTTTTCTTTGGTAAAAATCATCTCTTTTTCAACCTTATTTGCAATAGGAATTTTCTTTTATCTTTAGCTTTTTTATGAAATTGTGTCTTAAGAAGGAGACTATCAAGAAACCACAAATTATCAGGCACTATTTATTTATCTTTCACATTGTGGAAGAAAAACAAATTACAAGATTAAGCAAATATATGCCTTGAAGTATCTTTCACCGAGAAACAATATGACTTACTTCATTGAGAGACAATATGACAACCACTAAGAGAAAAAGTCATGTTAGTATTTTGCTTATCGATCATCAATAGTCTAGTCTACTCATAACAGTAAAAATTGACGCAAGAATGATGTATTGTTCTTAGGGTGCTATGATTTTATGATTTTTGATTATAGCGTTTTTTGTTATTTTAGTTATATGAAAAGGGGAGAAAATTGCAAAAATGGTCCCACAGAGCATGTCTCTGTTTGGGACTTGGTCCCAAACAAACTAATTTGGTCCCACTTGACGTATATGCAAAAATGGTCATAACGTCACATTTTCTATTAAATTGAGATGCAATTTTAGTCCCAAACAAAATGCAATTTTAGCCCCATAAGAAACATTATTCCTTAGATTGAAAATTCAGTTTTATGGAAGGAAATTTCAAGCTTTGAGTGAAAAACCCCATATTTTTGGAGGGAATAAATGCCACAAACCTACCTGAATTCATGTATATATACACCTATGCACTCAATACAGGAAACACAAGAATATTTCTACAAATTGCAACAGAGAATCAAAAGCTTGAGGGCACAACTGTTGATCTAAATAGGCTAACGATGTTTCTATTTATAGCATTACAACAACAATAAAATAAAATGTTTAAGAGATACTACCAACATCGTCTAAAGGAAGGAAATAAATACTATGCACATTACATGCAGTTGAAACATTGAACAAGGCACCCAAAATCTATCAAACTAACCACAGACGGCGTCAATGGCTTCTCGTTTGCTATGTTCTGAAAGTATAATAACCCGACATGAATGCGCCTCTTTACTTGTTATTTCACATATGAACTGTTGTAGCATGGATCCATCAGCTCAAATTCTCTGTTTTCCTTCCAAACTAACTACAACCATGAATTGCAATCGGAATAGTGAGAGTGATATATAGTTGTACGATCTCGCGCTAATTATATGTAGATAGAACTCACTTTTAGTTTATAAGTCTATACAAAATTTATATTAGTTGCGCTAATTATGTGTAGATAGAACTCACTTTTAGTTTATAAGTCTATACAAAATTTCTATTAGCTTTGATCCTTTCAAAATAAATGTTAAAGGCTCTCCAACTCAGCAGAAACAATATATCAAAAGAATGAACAATGTGTACTCATTCGCAATGGCGGAGCTATGTGTTAGAACTGTACCCCCAAAATTAATTATTTTTACTAGTTATATATACATACATATATATATATATATTTCATATTAAGACTACCCCATTCACAATCTCCACCAACCCAATTTATCAATAAAATAATCATTTCTCTCTCCTCCACCTACACAATCAACTTAACAATCTAAAACCACAATCTTTCAACTTTATCAACAATCCTCCCCAATCCAAAAATAAATATTTTATTTGATTCTTTATTAATATCTATTAATAATAATTATTTTTTTATCATATTTTAAAGTTATTAAATTATTTTATATTTTAAATAATTAATTACAATAATAATAATATATTCCTACTACACTTAAATTAAACAATAAACTCAATTATAATGCGAAGATTACAATAGATGAAATACAAATATTAAAAAGACAAACAAAAGACATTACAATCCAACAAGGTGTAAACTACATATTTAATTACTAGTGCCGAATTTTCGCCATATATGCTCAATTAAATCATTTTTAAGCGCTACATGAGCATCTCTATTGCGAAGTTGTGCCCTATTAGTCATATAAGAGGACAAACTCGCAATGCGTTCTGTCGAGTATTGAAATGGTTGAGAGTCATCTTGTTGCGCACCATCCATGAAAAATTCTGTTGGATCATAATAGTTTTGATATGTGTCTCGTTCATCTTCCACTATCATATTGTGCATGATGATACAAGCCATCATAATTCTTCCCATCAAATTTTTATCCCAAACAAGACAAGGATGTTGAAGAAATGCAAAACGAGCTTGTAGAACTCCAAATGCTCGTTCAACATCTTTTCTGGCAGCCTCTTGTTGTTGTGCGAACAACTTGTGCTTTTGAATTGATGAAGAAGGAATTGACTTGACAAATGCAGCCCATGAAGGATAAATACCATCAGTGAGATAATATGCTCTATCATAATTCCGACCATTCACAACAAAATTAGCCTCTGGAGCACGACCTTCCAGAACATCACTAAAAATTGGAGATCGATGAAGTACATTAATATCATTGCAGGTACCTGGTGTCCAAAGAAAGCATGCCATATCCAAAGGTCATATGATGCAACAACTTCCAAAATTATTATTGGTCTTCCGCTTCTCCCTGCATATTGTCCGACCCATGCATTCGGACAATTTTTCCATTCCCAATGCATGCAGTCTATACTACCAATCATGCCTGAAAACCCACGTTGTTCCCCAACATGAAGTAGTCTAGCTAAATCATGTGCATTCGGCCTTCTGAGATAGATGTCTCCAAAGCAAGATATGATGCCATCTACGAATTTTGTAAGAGAATCTCTTGTCACAGATTCACTTATTCGCAAATATTCATCAACGGCATCGGATGATGTTCCATATGCCAACACTCTTATGGCTGCAGTACATTTTTGCAATGGTGAAAGACCTCGTCTACCTGTAGCATCAGGTCTTTGTTGAAAGTATTCGTCATTGGCAGTAACAGCCTCTACTATACGTAGAAATACCGTTTTCTGCATGCGAAATCTACGCCGGAAGAGTTGAGGAGAATATATCGGCCTTTCCACAAAGTAATCGTTCATCAAGCGCTCTTCGCCAATCTCACGTGCTCTGTTACAGTATCTTCTCCTGGATCTAGGAGTGTGATCTTCAACATACATAATATGGTTTGCATATACCACCTCCTCGATGATACGATCAATGTGACAATTTTATTGAGAAACTCGTTCTTCCCAAGCATCAAGATCAGTAAAACTGAAAGCTCTATCACTTGAATTTGAATTTGGTGATGAATTTTCACTGTGAGACATTTTCTTAAGTGAATAACAAAATATGTGAAATAGAGTGGATATAGTGAAATAATTCAAAGTAGTGAATAAATAGAAAAGAAGAGACTTTGCACATGCAAGTGGAATTAAAAGTAGTGAAATAATGCATGAGTGGAATCCAAAGTAGTGAATGCATGTGATAAGTGGAGAAAAAAGTGAATGCATGTGATGAGTGGAGAAAAAGTAGTGGATAGTACCAACAAAGATCCAAGCATGGATTTCATGTCTCGATCTTTTGGGGACAAACATACATAAATACATACATCATGGCACAAAATCCAATACTTATCTACTCTATAGTCTATTCAAGAGAATAGTACCAATATCATGGCACAAAATCCAATACTTATCTACTCTATAGTCTATTCAAGAGAATAGTACCAAACAACTTGTGCAAAAATTTGAAGAGAATAGTACCAAAAATACTTAGATTCAAGAGAATAGTACCAAAATACCAATTTGTGCAGAAATTTGAAGAGAATAGTACCAAAAATACTTATCTACTTTATAAATCTTGAAACGATATAAATTCAGAATACCAACTTGTGTTATATAATTTGTCATCTTAATGCAGAAATTCAGAATGCCAACTTGTGCAGAAATTCATAATTTACAATTATTAATTGATGACGCAGAAATTTGTCATCTTTTTCATTGATTGAAATTTAAACATACTGATTCGCGGTCCACAAATTTAATACTTATAATTCCGATTTATGCTCACTATACACTACTTAGGACCACACCCGCAATTGGACGGGGTCAACTGTAGAAGTAATAAGCTTAACCCGAGTCGTTCTCTCAAGGAAGACTTTATGTGAAAGAATTATCTATAGACTACACTTGCTTTTGACAAAACAACTAAAATAAAATCTAAACATTCTAACAAGGGGTTTGATGAGGATTATGCTACAAATTCGAAATAGACAATAAGGCAAGGTAATTAAATGCAAAAACATGAATTAAAATGAGAATAGAGGAAATAAGCTTGATTAAGGTATTAGGGTGTAGATTCTCTCAATGGTTTTATCACTATGCTTTATTCAAGTTGATAATGCTATTCTCACAAATATGATAGACCCTTCCAATTAGTTTAACTTCAATTCATGTCACCGTCTATCCGTTAAACCTCTCTTAGCTATATCATACAAGCAAGATTAACATATTAGGCTTAGGAACCCCATGCACCTAACGTTGAAGGAGCCAATTTCCGGATTTAGATTCACAATCAAGACTCCTCTAAATCCTATCAATGTTCAAGTAGTGATCAAGTACCTAAACATGAAAAGGCACGATTCCAACAACAACAATCAACAAGAATAAGCATAGATCAAAACCACATCGATCCTCTACCCCCTAATAGAGGGATTAGCCACTAAACATGCTCAAAAATATGCAAACACCATAGAAGAACATCATCTCATAAATCAAATGTAAATGAAGATAACTTCTACAATGTTGTATATCCTTCAAGGGTTTTGGGACAAATCCCCACAAACATCCAAGAAATGTAAAGAAAATACAAGAGAAACCTCCTCCGAGCTTAGCTTCCGCAGATGGCTCGTCGTCGGGCCTTCTCGTCTTCTCTTCTCCTAGCTTGGCTTAGTTTCTTTCTTCTTCTTTACCTCCTCTTTTCTCTTGTGAAGGTGATGGTGATGAAAATGGTGAAGGAAAATGTGTAGAGATTTAGTGTGTGTAGTGTGTGAAAAGAGAGAGAGAATGGAGAGAATGGTGTGTGGTGTGGTGAGAATGAAGTGAATGGAGTGAATGATGATTGTCCCCCTTTTGATCCCCAAAATCTCTATTCATAAGAGGGGGAGAGAAGAGATCGTAAGAGAGAGAGAGAGAGAGAGAAAGAGGAGAGAGAGAGCTAGAGGGCTATGGTGAGATGTATGGTGGTAGGAGAGAGGAAAGGTGGTGGTAAGGTGATGGTGATTGACATTAATTGTGAGAGATTTGGGAGGAGGATTTTGTGGAGAAAAAGTCCACAAAGTGGGCTTAGGGGAATTAATCCCTACCCCCTATGGTTTAGCTTAGGGTGGCTCAAGGATTTCTTGTTTCCAAAATGAGGAGGGAAGAAGAGTACTTGTTGCCAAGTGAAGGAGAGGCGAGACACAAGTGTAGATTGGTGAAGATCGTGTGAAACAGGGTAGATTGCGTGCCCGCGGGGCACCGCGCACCCGCGGAGGGCCTGGCATGCGCGCGCCCGCGGGGAGCTTCGCGCCCGCGGGGTGTCTCCGCCGAGAGTACCCTCGCGCGGGCGGGGGACTCGCGCGCCCGCGGGGGCTTTGGGCGTCTAATGTGCGCGGCCGCAGGCCCTTAGCTTCTCCTTCCGAGTTCATCTCTTCTGGTCCGGGTTCATCTCTTCCGGCTTGTCTTCGCGCCGTGCCACCTTATTACCTAAAAATTGAAATATTACGTACAAAAGCTTAAGTTTTCCAAAACTTGGCTTATTCCACCATAAGAGCAGCAGAGAATAAAATCATACAAAACCTATAGATAAACTAGAACAAAACACTAGAAAATACAAATGAAACATGCAAAATTATGCAACAAAACACTACAAATAAACACTAAACAACTCCCCCACATTTAGCTCTTTGCTTGTCCTCAAGCAAATAAGAAATTAAAAATATGAATCAAGAAGGAAATATTCACAAGGTGATCATGTAATTGACAATTTGCATGGTTCCCTCATAGAGGTATCGAAGTGCTGCTGAAATTGGCCCATGGAGTCGGTGTAGTTCTGCTGGAAGCTTTGCTGGAACTGCCCCATGGTGGTGTCAAAGTGGTCCTGGAAGGACCGCCAATCAGCCTGTGGCATCTGATACCCATGTTGGGGCATCGTGGAGGGATACGACGGTGGCTGGTAGTGAGCCTGTTCATCCTGATCATTGTCTTCGTCTCCTTCTGCTTCGTCTTCTTCTTCTCCTCCCGTATTTTCTTCCTCATTCTCTTCTTCTTCGTTCTCTTCCTCGTCCTCATCCTCATCATCATCACATGGGGCTGAAGAGGAGCCTGCCTCCCTGTAGCGTCTGAGCACTACACGCTGAACATTCATAATCTTGGCGACACAAGGGTGGTCGGTGTGAGGAACCAGTCTTCTCAAATCTAGGATAATCTGGGCTCGCTTGAACTCGTCTACAGTGATCAAATACTCCTTGACTTTGATCTGTCCGGTAGGGATGGCACCTGTGGGTGGAAGCACGCCAAGCTTGACAGCAAGAGCGGTGATGAACGCACAAAATGAGGGATGCATCTTGGTGCGTTGAGTCATCTGCTGGATAGCGGTCCAGATGAAGTAGGACGGGCAGACCTTGGTATTGTGGAGAGCATACCAAAGAAGATACACCTCAGTAGCATTGACCTTGTTGGCTTGTTTCTTCCCAGAGATGGACTAGGCAAGGAACTTGTGCATGATGGCCAGGGCAGGGTCCCGAATGAAGCCAGTGGGTGTCCCCTGAGGATCCCAATTACTGAAACCGGTAAGCTCGTGCCATGCGGTAGCCGTGTTGAAGTCGGTTGGCCTCACTCTGGGCCCAGTCGTCGAAAACCCAAAATATGACTTCATTCGAGCTAGTGTCACCTCAAACTCGTCGCCCATCATACGAAAAGTAATCTTTGAATTTGCAGAATCAAGCTGGAATGTAACCAAGAACTTAAGGCACAACGGATTCAAGCCAACATACTTCAATTTAGCAAATTTATCCAAAGTTAACACCTTCAAATAACTTTCCACCTTCCCGTCAATTTTTAATGACTTCAACAAATTCCAATCAAAATAACGTGGAGAGGTGATCTCATAATCAGTAAAAGCTTGATACCGGTTTCCTTCGGCATGGGAGCGAACCGTGAATGGGCACCGATAGAGCTCTTGGAGATTCCCATCGCCCTCTTGGTGTGAAGATGATGGGTTCTTCGTCCGGGGCGGCATGACTGAGCAAGGTAGACAAAGGAAGAGTGATGAAGGTGAGCAAGGCGCGCGGAGGGGGCGCGAGAGAACTGGCGTGCGGGACAGCGCGCAGTCGCGGGGCTAGGGGCAACGGGTGCGCGGCCGCAGGGCTTGCGCAGTCGCGGGTAAGTGGCTGAGCGATGCGCGGCCGCGGGGCGTTGCGCGGCCGCGGGGCTGCTGGCGGAGCTGGGCGTTACTGCGGCGGCGGAGCGGAAGCGGCGGCGGTGAGCAGAGGAGTGGTTGAGACGAGATGGTCCGCGGGCGCGGAGTTCCGGCGCGGTCGCGGTGACGGGGGTCGTGACGTGGAGCGTGACGTGGAGAGGAGGATGCTTGAGCTGTAATTTGCTGAAATTGGAGTGTTGGAGAAGAAGATGATTTTTGGGAGTGATGGAGAGGATGGAGGAGTCCAAAAGCGGCGCAAGGATTGGAGAAAATAGGGTTCCAAAATGAGTGGTCCCTTTTAAAGGGTGAGGGGCGCGCGGCCGCGGGACTCAAATTTTTGCCAACAATTTTCGCGCACTCGCGGAATCCTTTTGTCGAGAGGGGGGTCGCGCGGCTGCGGGGCTTGCGCGGTCGCGGGACTTGCCTTGGCCATTTTTCTCTGCAATTTCGTCCCCAGCTTCACTTCTACTCCACCTGCAACAAAAATACCAAAAATACAAAAACACACAAACACAAAATAGATTAATTAACATAATTATAAATAAGGAAATCATGTGTTGCCTCCCATGCAGCGCTCATTTTAGTGTCTCGAGCTAGACGAAGTTTTTGGAGCATTCAATCGGAATTGACAAGTTTCAATTCCTCCACATCGGCTTCATGCGAAAACCCTTCATAGTATGGCTTGACTCGATGGCCGTTCACTTGGAACGTAACATTCATCACCGGATTCTTCAATGTGACCACTCCGTAGGGGAACACTTCTTCAATGATAAATAGGCTGCTCCAACGTGATTTGAGTTTTCCGGGGAAAAGCCGCAATCTAGTGTTGAAAAGGAGAACCTTCATGCCCGGCATGAGCTCTTTCTTGACAATTCGCCTATCGTGTAGCCTCTTCACTTTGTCTTTGTAAATCTTGACGTTGTCATAGGCTTCGTTTCTCAATTCATCGAGCTCGGACAATTGCAAGGCTCGCTCCTTTCCCGCACTTGCTAGATCACAATTCACCGCCTTGATAGCCCAATAGGCTCGGTGCTCGATCTCAACGGAGAGATGGCATGCTTTTCCATGAACGAGGTGGTACGGGCTCATTCCCAGGATGGTTTTGTAAGCCGTCCGATACGCCCAGAGAGCATCCGGTAGCCTTTGTGACCAATCCTTCCTCATCACATTCACGATCTTCTTCAAAATGTTTTGAATTTGTTTACTGCTTGTCTCAACTTGACCAGAAGTTTGAGGATGATATGGTGTTGCCACCTTGTGAGTCACTCCATTTTTCTGCATCAGTCTTGCAAAAAGCTTGTTGGTGAAGTGAGTTCCACCGTCACTGATGATTGATCTAGAGAAGCCGAACCTACTCAAAATATGCTTCTGCACGAACTTGACAACCACATTAGTGTCACAAGACCTAGTGGGGATTGCTTCAACCCACTTTGAGACATAATCGACCGCTAACAGGATATACTCAAACCCAAATGAGTTAGGAAATGGTCCCATAAAATCAATACCCCAAACATCAAAAATTATCACATGAAATGGAGTAAGCGTGAGCATTGATCAAGTCTTTGGCACTTATCACATGAAATGGAGTAAGCGTGAGCATTGATAAGTCACAAATATTGCATCTTTATTATCTATATTTTTATATATTTGAGATTTAACATATTATTTTTATGATTATTGCAGGAAAAATATGAGAAAGGAAGGAACCATTCACATTTATGAAAGAATCAGAAGAATAAGGAAATAAATTAATAAAAAGATGATAAAAGAGAGAATGATCGGTTCTGAAGAAAGAAATCGGCGATTGCTTAGCAAAAATCACGATACGCCTTGACGACTCTTAAATTATTGTTTGCCTATATAAAGTTGTGAGGTCATTTGGAAGAGGCATTCTGGGTTCACAAGTAGTTTTAATTTCACGTTTTACTTTTAGTTAATTTATTTGTTAAGAATTGCAAGAATATTCTGGAGAACTTGTTCTTAAGTTTATTTCAATTCAATGGTTGCTTATGTTATGATTATGGGTTGGTTTAATCTTAATATGAGTAGCTAAGTTTATTTTCCGGAATGAGATTGTGATAATTGTTGATATGCCCATATTGTGAGGTCAAATTAATTTTTATATGATTCGTATTCATATACTCCGTTATGTTCTGCGATAACACGTTTAGTTCTTAATTAATTAATTATATAGTGGCCAATATATAGTTTGTTAATTAATATCTAAAGCCAATAGAATTGTAAGATCTGTAATTGTCGATTCAATTCTATATGTGGTAAAACTGACTCTCTTTGTCAGTGGGCATACGAGGATGTTAAGGGCATACGGGTTTGAATGCTTATAACATAATTGGGTTCCTCTAATTCTTAATGCTATTAATTAATTAAATCTGTTAAGGGTTCTTGCG
This sequence comes from Perilla frutescens, assembly GCA_026008535.1. Taxonomy (NCBI): domain Eukaryota; kingdom Viridiplantae; phylum Streptophyta; class Magnoliopsida; order Lamiales; family Lamiaceae; genus Perilla; species Perilla frutescens. The sequence goes on from BRKX01000001.1 coordinate 72,501,709, forward strand.
GGTCGTTAATTAATAAGATTTTGGATAATAAGGGTTCTTTTGTTCAATGATTCGTAAGGAGGAATAAGGAATATGTCAGGGGTTCCGGTATTCTATAACTGATTTATAAGAATTGTGAATTAAAATCAATGCACCGATGAATGATATGGTCATATCTCTTTTTATTTACAATCTCATCCGAGTTTTTATCATATTGATTCTTTTCTCTTCTGTTTTGTTTCATTAGTTAATTAAACTCTCTCAAAACCACCAAAATTACCTTTGAAAGAAAGAATACACCGTTCCTTGTGGATTCGACCTGTATTTTCCACCTACTACACCCTTACTGGGCATTTGGAAGAGTAGTTATTTTGGGCGCGTGACGACCGCGTATCAAATTGGCGCCGTTGCCGGGGAACGGCAGTAGTAATCTTTCTTTCATTTCATTATTTAATTTGTCTATCTTCTCGTACAGGTGAACTCATCTTTGATCCTGAAGTTGAGAAATCTGCACGGAAAAAAAGGAAAGAAACAGAAAAGGCAAAGCAAGCAACTTCTTCAACATCCAATCTCACTCCTATATCTGAATCTGCCAAGGAACACAAGTTTGAAGATACAACATCATCTGCAGAATCCAATATGGCTAATAATCAAGGGAATAATGCAGCCAACAATGGAGGAAATAATGCAAACAATGCTACTTTGCGTGAATTGGCTAATCCGCCAGAAATGGATTTTGGACCATTATGCATAACACTTCCCCAAGTTCATGGAAATTTTCAATTAAAATCTGGTTTTATGCATATACTTCCTAAATTCCATGATTATTCTGGAGATGATCCACATAAGCATTTACAAGATTTCCAACTTGCTTGCTCTACTGTGCAAAATCAGGGAAATGTTGATAATTTTGAATATGTTAGGCTTGTAGCATTTCCATTTTCTTTACAAGATGATGCACGTGAATGGTTGTTTAGTTTAGCATCGGGATCTATAACAACTTGGAGAATTATGAAATAAAAATTCTTTGAAAAATATTTTCCGGCGTCTAGAGTAGCTTCCATTAGAAAATCCATCTGTGGAATTAAACAAGAGTTTGGAGAGTCTTTTGATAGATATTGGGATCGATTTAAAAAATTGTGTTCTAAATGCCCACAACACCAAATTCCTAGTTTATTACTGCTTCAATATTTTTATGAAGGTTTGCAGCCGGGTGATAGGAGTATGGTGGATGCAGCAAGTGGTGGAGCGTTGATGAATAAGACTCCAGATGAAGCAATAACGTTGATAGGAAATATTGTAGACAACAAACAACAATTTGGAGCAGACGGATCGAGAAAAGTGGCTGATATCCAGACCGCCAAAGATACACGATTTGACACATTATGTGAAAAATTAGACAAATTACTTAGTGGAATGGGCACAACATAGCAAGTCAAGGCATGTGGCATATGCAGTGTTTATGGGCATCCTACAGACATGTGCCCAACTTTGCAAGAAGACAATCTTGAAAACGTCAATGCCGCTGGAGGTTACAATTCACAGCAAGGATATTATGATCATTTTTCTAACACCTATAATTCTCGATGGCAGGATCATCCAAATCTGAGTTTCAAGCAGTCAACACAACAGGGCATACCACATCAGCAGGGCATACCGCAACAAGGTTTTTAACAACGTGGGCAATATTGAGTACAACAACATGCACAAGCACCACAAGAGAAACCAAGAAGACCTTTGGAATAAATTGTTGCAGAACTGGCAGAAAATAGTTTGAAGTTTCAACAAGAAACTCAAGCAGGATTTAATCATATGGGAACGCAAATAGCCCAAATGGGTCAAGCGATTTCTCGATTGGAGGCAACTATTTCCAAAGGTAAATTTCCTTCACAAGTCGAGATAAACCCACGGGAGAATGTGAGTTCCATCACATTAAGGAGGGGAAAAGAATTGCCCGATCCAATCAAGAAGATTGACAGCGTGCCCAACCAAGCCGATATGCCCAAGCAGGAGGATATGCCCACAATATCAGAAAATCCAGAAAAAGAAAGTGCAGAAACTGAGGTAAAATCTAAACCTGTTAAACCTAAAGTTGTATTGAAACCGCATTTTCCTGGCATATTTGCAAGGGAGAAGAAAGATGATAAAAATCAAGACATGCTTAAGGTATTTAGAAAGGTGGAAATCAACATTCCTTTTCTTGATGCAATCCGCCAAGTGCCTAAGTATGCCAAGTTTCTTAAAGAGCTATGCATGAAGAAGATCAAGTATGAAGATAATGCAAGACTCTTGGTTGGAGAAAATGTTTCAGCGGTAATACAACGTAAATTGCCCCAGAAATGCAAAGATCCGGGTATGTTCTCAATTCCATGTGTGATAGGAGATAAAAAAGTTGAAAGAGCTATGCTTGATTTGGGTGCAACAATCAATGTTATGCCTTTATCAATTTATGAGAAATTAGATCTGGGTCCTTTAAAGAAAACTCAAGTTATAATTCAATTGGCGGACCGATCTAATGTGTATCCAATTGGAATTGTTGAGGATGTTTTGGTAAGAGTGGAAGAACTCATATTTCCAGTTGATTTTTATATATTGGACATGGGAGTTGTGAATTCTACTTCGTCTGTTGTTTTGTTAGGGAGACCGTTCATGAAAACGGCAAAGACAAAGATTGACGTGGACAAAGGAAAATTAACATGTGAATTTGATGGGGAAATTGCGACATTTAATATTTTTGATAATATGAAATTTTCTTCTGATTATGAGCATGTTAATTTTTTGGGAATTTTTGATGAATTTAGGCAGGTGAACGTTTCGCAAGATTCGACATTCTCTGTGATGATGAGCGAAAATAAAAAATGGGAATATGAAGATGAGTTGGCCATGAGATGGAGAGTTACAGATCATATGGACATGAGCCACAATCAAGATCAAGTCATGAACAAATTTTCAGTATGCCCATATGGATCATTTAAATGGCACAACAAATGGCACGGTGGAGACACTCCACCTCGTATTTGAGAATTATTTTGATCCTATTTCATGTCTAGCCAAAGACTATAAATGAAGGCGCTACTGGGAGGCAACCCAATTTTATTTTATTTTTTAGTCGATTTTTTATTTATTTATTTTTTGTTATTTTATTTTCAATAAACGTTTCTTCCAACTTTTCACAAGTTTTTATAGGTTGAATCTGATCATCGGCGTAAGGACTGGATGGAAACAGCTTCAAATATTTCTCCAATTTCCACCCCATTTAAGGATGGTTCTTTCCTTTATTTTATCTTTATTTTATTTTATTTTAATTTCTTGTCAAGTTGTTTGATTTTCTTCCTTTCTCTATTTTATTTGAACATGGAGGACCATGTAAATTTTAAGTGTGGGGAGGGAGAAAATCATTTGTTTTTTATTTTTATTTGTCTTGAGTTAATTTAATTGCCAAATTATGAATTTGTGATTTTAATTGAATTAAGATTAGAGTTGGTTATGGATTGACTGGTTGAAATTTTTGTTTTTCTCCACATGACAATTAGTATGATGAACTTTCAAATAGCTAAAAACTGGTGAGATTTGAGCTTTATGAGATTAATTCACTTTAAAATCTCAATTCTTTTCAAGTGTGATTTTCGTCCCGAGTTTGTTTTTCTCTAGAATTTGCTTTCGTTCTTATTCAAGACCACATTGACATTATGCATGTATTCATATGATAAAGGCACATTTTTCTTATTTATAGCCACATGAAGCCTACAAAGCCTACCAAATTATTGATTATCATTTTGTGAGCCCCTTTGAACTTTATATGAGCCAATTTGTTCAAATACCTACAAAAAAATCACTCTTCCACAAAAAAAAAGTGTCCTAATCATAGAAACGGTGGAGCTTTGGTTATTTGAAAGTGGTACAAAAAAATATATCGAGGTGATAGAAGAAAAAAAGGGGATATTTATCTGGGTACTTGTTTGTAAGAGAAAAAAAAATGCTCTCGTTGTGGTTGTGAAAAAAAAGAAAAAAAATACCGAATTAAATGGGGCATATGAAGAAATTTTGGGCATACGGGAAAACAAGGCATATAAAGTCATTTGGGCATATTAAAAATGTTGTTGAGTTTTTGATTTGATTGATTATTCAATGTATAATAACTCCACTGATTTTCTATGATTCTAGCCTCGTTCCAAAATGTTTCCTACCTGTTAAACCCAGCCACGTTACAACCAAAAGAAAGCCCTTTTGATGATTGCATGTCATATGTCTACAGTGGTGGTGAAAAGAGAGTGTCTGCAAACTTATGGTTGATAACAATTTGTGAAATGATTTTGAGAGCAAACACGTCCCAATATTAAAACACTTGAGAGTTGTGAGATATGTGTGATTCTTATAGCTATTTGACTGTTTTAACTAATTGGATGGAGAATGCAATAATTTTGGGATTGAGGATTGATGGATAAAAACTCTATTTTGATTTAATTGATTCACAAGTTTATGATTGGCAATTAAAATTATCGTTGTTTTATTTTTCTTTTAATTTCTTATTTTATTTCTTTTCTTTTCGTTCCGTTCTTCATACTTGGGGCAAGCATGAGTTTAAGTGTTGGGAGATGATAAGTCACAAATATTGCATCTTTATTATCTATATTTTTATATATTTGAGATTTAACATATTATTTTTATGATTATTGCAGGAAAAATATGAGAAAGGAAGGAACCATTCACATTTATAAAAGAATCAGAAGAATAAGGAAATAAATTAATAAAAAGATGATAAAAGAGAGAATGATCGGTTCTGAAGAAAGAAATCGGCGATTGCTTAGCAAAAATCACGATACGCCTTGACGACTCTTAAATTATTGTTTGCCTATATAAAGTTGTGAGGTCATTTGGAAGAGGCATTCTGGGTTCACAAGTAGTTTTAATTTCACGTTTTACTTTTAGTTAATTTATTTGTTAAGAATTGCAAGAATATTCTGGAGAACTTGTTCGTAAGTTTATTTCAATTCAATGGTTGCTTATGTTATGATTATGGGTTGGTTTAATCTTAATATGAGTAGCTAAGTTTATTTTCCGGAATGAGGTTGTGATAATTGTTGATATGCCCATATCGTGAGGTCAAATTAGTTTTTATATGATTCGTATTCTTATACTCCGTTATGTTCTGCGATAACACGTTTAGTTCTTAATTAATCAATTATATAGTGGCCAATATATAGTTTGTTAATTAATATCTAAAGCCAATAGAATTGTAAGATCTGTAATTGTTAATTCAATTCTATATGTGGTAAAACTGACTCTCTTTGTCAGTGGGCATACGAGGATGTTAAGGGCATACGGGTTTGAATGCTTATAACATAATTGGGTTCCTCTAATTCTTAATGCAATTAATTAATTAAATCTGTTAAGGGTTCTTACGGGTCGTTAATTAATAAGATTTTGGATAATAAGGGTTCTTTTGTTCAATGATTCGTAAGGAGGAATAAGGAATATGTCAGCGGTTCCGGTATTCTATAACTGATTTATAAGAATTGTGAATTAAAATCAATGCACCGATGAATGATATGGTCATATCTCTTTTTATTTACAATCTCATCCGGGTTTTTATCATATTGATTCTTTTCTCTTCTGTTTTGTTTCATTAGTTAATTAAACTCTCTCAAAACCACCAAAGTTACCTTTGAAAGAAAGAATACACCGTTCCCTGTGGATTCGACCTGTATTTTCCACCTACTACACCCTTACTGGGCATTTGGAAGAGCAGTTATTTTGGGCGCGTGACGACCGCGTATCAAGCATCTTTAAAAATTGAAGGCCAATACAAACCGGATTGTAGGATCTTTCTAGCCTTCTTTTGCCCTCCAAAATGACCACCACAATGAGACAAGTGGTAAAAGTCTAGAACATCAGTTTGCTCCTTTTCCGGGACGTATCTTTGAATTATCTCGTCTTTTCTCAAATGGAAAAGGTATGGATCGTCTCAAAAGTAATACCTACACATTGCCAAAAATCTTTTCTTTTCTTGAAAAGAGAGGTTAGGTCTCATTTTACCACAAGCAAGATAATTGACAATATCAGTTTACCCAGGAGAGGAATTAAGCTCAAGAGCATGCTCATATGGAAATGTATCACAATCAACTCATTTTTCATGCAACAAATTGAAATTTTCATCAACGGGGAGGCGAGATAAATGATCCGCTACCAGGTTTTCACACCCCTTCCTATCTTTAATCTCAACATCAAATTCTTGCACAAGCAAAATCCACCTAATGAGTCTAGGTTTAGCTTGTGGTTTGGTCAACAAATGCCTTAGAGCCGCATGATCACTATGCACAATTACTTTAGAACTTAAGATGTAGGATCTAAATTTATCCAATGAAAACATAACAGCAATCAATTATTTTTCGGTGGTGGTGTAATTTACTTGAGCACTATTCAAGGTGAGGCTAGCATAGTAAATTACACGAAGAATTTTATCAATATGTTGACCCAAAACGGCGCCAACGGCGGAATTTGATGCATCACACATGATTTCAAATGGTAAAGACCAATCAGGGGGAACAACAACGGGTGCGGTAATCAATTTCTCCTTAAGAGTATTAAAAGCATGCAAGCATTTCTCATCAAACTCAAAAGGAACATCTTGAGCAAGTAAATGGCATAGAGGTTGGCTAATTTTCGAGAAGTCTTTAATAAACCTACGGTAAAAACCGGCATGGCCTAGAAAACTTCTAATTCCTTTCACATTAACGGGTGGAGGCAATTTTTCAATAACATCTACCTTAGCCTTGTCTACACTCATTCCTTCTTTAGACACACATGACCAAGCACTATGCCACTAGTAACCATGAAATGACTTTTTTTCCCAACTAAGAGTAAGACTACTTTGTATGCATCTTTTCAAGACAAGTTCTAACTTCTCTAAACAATCGGAAAATGAGGATCCAAAGACCGAAAAGTTATCCATGAATACCTCAATGAAGTCTCCAATCATCTCGGAGAAGCTTGAGAACATACACCTTTGGAAAGTGCCCGGTGCATTGCATAGTCCAAATGGCATCCTTCGACACGCAAACGTACCAAATGGGCACGTGAATGCGGTCTTGGCTTGGTCTTCCGGCGCTATGGCCACCTGAAAATAACCCGATAAACCATCATGAAAACAATAAAAACTATGTCCGGCAAGTTTATCAAGTATTTGATCAATGAAAGGAAGGGAAAAATGGTCTTTTTGCGTCGCGGCATTGAGCTTCCGGTAATCAATGCACATTCTCCATCTGGTGGTGGTCCGAGTAGCTACATGCTCTCCCTTGTCATTCTCAACGACCGTTATCCCTCATTTCTTTGGCACCACATGGACCGGGCTCACCCATTCAGTATCGGCTATGGGATAAATGATCCCTTCTGCTAGGAGTTTGAGAATCTCCTTCTTTACGACTTCCATTAGCACGGGGTTGAGCCTCCTTTGCCCTTCACGAACTGGCTTAGCCCCTTCCTCTAGAATGATGCGATGCATACACGTAGAGGGGCTAATGCCTTCGATGTCGGAAAGACTCCATCTTATGGCTTGCTTGTTCCTCTTTAGTACGGCTACTAAGAGGTCTTCTTCATCTTTTTCGAGCCCGGAAAAAATGATCACGGGCTTCTTTTCTTCATCATCAAGAAAGACGTATTTGAGATGAGATGGGAGCTCCTTGAGCTCAAAATCGTGAGTAGGCTTCACTTCCTCTTCGGTTGAGGCCATGATTTCTATGAGACTCATGCCTTCTCCTAGCAAGATCTCCATCTCTTCGGCATACAACTCGTCTCCCCTACACTTGAGGGAGACTTCATCCATAGAAAACTCCTCGGACGAGGTTTCTCTTCTCCAAGGAGCACCTATTTCCTGCAAGAAAACCTCCTCGGCCAAGACATCAATAGCATCTATGTAAGAACAATTTTCCTCAAATGAGGAGATGGGAATAGCCTTGTTTTCATGTACGGAAAAAGACACCGTTTCTCCTAACACCGACATTTTTAATGTTCCTTTTTAACATCAATCAAGGTGTTTGTGGTAGCCATAAAAGGTCTACCTAGGAGAAGTGTATGTTCTTTACCCGTTTCTTTCACATCACCCACATCCAAAACAACAAAAGCAATCGGTATTATCAATCTACCAACCTTAACTAGAATGTCCTCTATTATTCCCCTAGGATATCTCACGGATCTATCCGCCAATTGTAGACACATTCTAGTTGGTTTTAATTCACCTAGCTCTAATTGTTTATAAATAGAGTAAGGCATCAAATTAATTCCGGCTCCTAAATCTAGCATACCACATGCTTCTTTGCCATTTCCCAAAGCAATTTTAAGAGTAAAACTACCTGGATCACGGAGCTTTGGTGGTAGTTGGTGTTGTAGGATTGCACTAGCCACTTCGGATACCTCTATCTTCTCATCCTCTCCAAACTTCCTCTTCTTTGAAGCAAGTTCTTTGAAGAACTTAACATAGGCTGGCACATTTCGGATGACATCGAGGAGTGGAAGATTGACATTCACCTTGGATAGGAGTTTGTAGAACTCTTGGAATTGAGTGTCTTGCTTCTCATTCCTCAACCGGCTTGGAAATGGAATTGGAGGGTTGTAAGGATTGGTGTCCTTGTGGAGTGTGGGCTTCTTCACTTCTTTCCTTTCTTTCTCGGACTCATTTTGTTGTTGTGAAGGAGTCTCATCTTCTTTCTCAACCTCTTTTTTTGGACTTGGCTCTCCAACCTTGTTGTCTATCACCTTTCCTCCTCTAAGCATGGTGATTGCTTGAGCTTGCTCCGGTTGGCTTGGCAACTTGCCCGGCTTGGCTTGCTTGGCCAACTCTCCAACGGTCCCGGCTATTTGGCCCACTTGAGTCTCAATTCTCTTCACGGAAGCCTCAACGGATTCGAATATTTGTTGAGTGGCTTGGATGAAGGATTGCAATGTGTCTTGCAATGTTGGCCTTGGCGGTTGGTTCGGTTGGGCCGGATATTGTTGCGGCCTAGGATAAGGTGGAGCTTGGCCACCTCCGGCTTGTTGAGGTGGAGGCGGTTGTTGTGGTGGTTGAGGTGGTTGTTGAGGTTGTTTCTAAGAGAAATTAGGATGATTTCTCCACCCTGGATTTTATGTTTGAGAATAGGGGTTGTATTGTTGGTGCGGTTGGAAGCCTTGGAGAGCATTCACTTGCTCTTGAAGAGCATGGAAATGAGCCTCTTCACTTGATTCCGGCTCGATCGATCTTTGGCACAAGTTGGCTCCATGGCCATACTCTCCACAAATCCCACAAGTCTCAACGGTCATCACTTGTTGGGGTGGTCTCTCGGAAGTTCTAAGCATCTCTACTTGCCTTGTCAACTCGGCAAGTTGCTTCGTCACATCATAACTAGGGTTGGCTTCATTGACGGAAGCTCTCTTCCCCCTAGCACTTTTTTGTTGAGAAGTTGTGGCCATGGTCTCATAGATGTTTGAGACCTCTTCGGCGGTCCGGCCTCCAATGTCTCCTCTCGACGCATTGTCCACCATATATTGGAAGTTTTGAGAAAGCCCATCGTAGAAGAATTGGTTGAGCAACTCGGTGCGGGGTGGTGGTGAGGGCATTGTTGTTGGAGACCTCGAAATCGATCCCAAGCTTCATGAAACGATTCACCCGGAGATTGGGTAAAGGTAACAATTTGAGCTCTCAAGTCTAGGGTCTTTTGATTGGAGTAGTACTTGGCCATGAACTTCTCATAGACGGCATTCCAATTGGCCAATGAATTGGCCGGAAGAGACATGAACCACGTCTTGGCTCGATCCTTCAAGGTGTAAGGAAAACACCTCATCTTCAATTGTTCTTCGTTTAAACCTTATAGAGGAAAGGTTTGAACAACGGAATAGAACTCCCGGATGAAGTTCAAAGCGTCTTCGGCCGGCATCCCGTAGAATGAGGGAAGTTGGCTAAAATGGATGTTCTTCAACTCGTAGTTCCTTGCGGCTTCACCAAGAACTATGCAAGAAGTCGACGATCCAATCACGGGACTAGCAAAGTCCCTCATATTCCTAGCCGCATTGGCATTGGCATTGGCATTGTCAGGGTTGTTGAAAGGATTAGCTTTCATCTCTCTTTCCCACTCGAACACGTCAAATCTCCTTGGTCGATGGATGTCGTCAAACACGGGGGCTAGTCTCCGATTGAGGCTTCACCTCTCTAGCATACACAAACACAAACAAAACGGAGATCAAACGTACCTTGCGGAAAGGAGGTGAGACTAAACAATCAACACAAGAAAACAAATACAAAAACAACAACACAAACACGACACTTAAACAAGATCACATTCACAAATACAACACAAATAACACAAAAACAAATATAGCACCCATAAGACAATTCTTAAAAGCCTTCCCCGGCAACGGCGCCAAAATTTGATTCGCGGTCCACAAATTTAATACTTATAATTCCGGTTTATGCTCACTAGACACTACTTAGGACCACACCCGCAATTGGACGGGGTCAACTGTAGAAGTAATAAGCTTAACCCGAGTCGTTCTCTCAAGGAAGACTTTATGTGAAAGAATTATCTATAGACTACACTTACTTTTGACAAGATAACTAAAATAAAATCTAAACATTCTAACAAGGGGTTTGATGAGGATTATGCTACAAATTCGAAATAGACAATAAGGCAAGGTAATTAAATGCAAAAACACGAATTAAAATGAGATTAGAGGAAATAAGATTGATTAAGGTATTAGGGTGTAGATTCTCTCAATGGTTTTATCACTATGCTTTATTCAAGTTGATAATGCTATTCTCACAAATATGATAGACCCTTCCAATTAGTTTAACTTCAATTCTTGTCACCGTTTATCCGTTAAACCTCTCTTAGCTATATCATACAAGCAAGATTAACATATTAGGCTTAGGAACCCTATGCACCTAACGTTGAAGGAGCTAATTTCCGGATTTAGATTCACAATCAAGACTCCTCTAAATCCTATCAATATTCAAGTAGTGATCAAGTACCTAATCAACAACAATAACCAACAACAATCAACAAGAATAAGCATAGATCAAAACCACATCAATCCTCTACCCCCTAATAGAGGGATTAGCCACTAAACATGCTCAAAAATATGCAAACACCATAGAAGAACATCATCTCATAAATCAAATGTAAATGAAGATAACTTCTACAATGTTGTATATCCTTCAACGGTTTTGGGACAAATCCCCACAAACATCCAAGAAATGTAAAGAAAATACAAGAGAAACCTCCTCCGAGCTTAGCTTCCGTAGATGGCTCGTCGTCGGGCCTTCTCGTCTTCTCTTCTCCTAGCTTGGCTTGGTTCCTTTCTTCTTCTTTACCTCCTCTTCTGGTCCGGGTTCATCTCTTCCGGCTTGTCTTCGCGCCGTGCCACCTTATTACCTAAAAATTGAAATATTGCGTACAAAAGCTCAAGTTTTCTAAAACTTGGCTTATTCCACCATAAGAGCAGCAGAGAATAAAATCATACAAAACCTATAGATAAACTAGAACAAAACACTAGAAAATACAAATGAAACATGCAAAATTATGCAACAAAACACTACAAATAAACACCAAACAACTCCCCCACACCTAGCTCTTTGTTTGTCCTCAAGCAAATAAGAAATTAAAAATATGAATCAAGAAGGAAATATTCACAAGGTGATCATGTAATTGACAATTTGCATAGTTCCCTCAAAAGCATTCATTATCCAAGAATGTGAACACAATATCCGATCAAGAGAATTGCTTGTCCCTTCAAGTCTAGGAAGAACACGTTAGCCCATATTCAATTAAATTAAATCCCCACAAATCACATCCAAACTTATTAATATACTACATAAAACAACAAGGGGATTGCAAACACAGAACAAGAATCATTAGGTCAAATCATCGAGCATAACCGAGCTTCCTAATGTGGTTTCCCATACTCATCATGCAACGCGTGAAAGAATTTGACACACACATGAGAGGAGTAGAATCCGGAATGCAATCCCATTTATTTACGCAAATTTACGGGGGGGGGTATGGATCAAAAATCACAAGGTAAAATCATAGGGAGGAAATCCCTAGTGTCCTTGTGCGGTTTCCCATACTCATAGTCGAATAAATCAACTAGAGGAGTAGAGATCCTTATTTTCTCCCTCTTTTTTATTTTATTTTTGTTTGTTTTTTTTAGTATTATAAATACGAGGATAAATGATTAAGGGGAGCAATTTTCAAGAACAAGGCCAAGAATTCTTCCTATTCTTTCAAGGGCAAGACTTTTCAAATCAATCATCAAATTGTGATCACATTCAAAAATAATTCATGTTCAAAAGTGAAACCACGGAATAATTCATTCAGACATGAGCAACTTGAAAATAATTCCTTGAAGATTCATATCAAAAATTTTCAAATTTGACCATTGGGCAAGGCAGAATACTAAGTGGGAGAATCAAAACATACCTAGATAGCTAAAAACAACAATCATGCAATCAAAACCAACACAATTAACATAACAATATCAACACCAACATATTTAAACAAAAACATCAAAATTCACTACATAACATAACGAGCTCTCCCCCACACTTAAAACATGCATTGTCCTCAATGTATGAAAATAAGATGCAGTAAGAGAATAGGGAAGAGTAACACATTACAAATCGTAGAAGACCGGCAACAGGCGCTGGTTCCTACAAAACATACGACAAAACATCCAACGAACAACGGAAAGGGGTGAACTGAAACAATAACAATATGCACACGACACAAAAATAAAAAGTACACAAAAACACAAAAGAACTTCACTGCTCTGGTGGATCATAAGGTGGTGGTGGAGGCTGCGGGTGAGGATAGGAAATGGTCCAGTTGTTCCAACTTGCCTTTTCCTTTTTTCTTCGTCTTATCTCTGCATGTAGGATGGGGAATCTCTGAGCGGCCACTACTTGGAGTTTCTATAGCTTCTGGAATTTGTGAATATTCTCCATCCTCGCTAGTTCTTGATCTTTTTGAGCTGCCCCCGCTCTCTTCATTACCTTGATCGTCTTCAGAACACCAACGTGTTGCATCATGATGTAGATTTAATGCCCACTTTTCATGTTTAACCATGACTTCATTAAATACAATCAAATCTTGAAATTTGCAACCGCCTTCTTCATAAATGGCATGAGCTTCTTTGTCAATATCTGTTTGGCTCATTCCACTTCGTTTCCGACGATGTGCTTCTTTGCAAGCGCCAACCCATTTCATCGCGTTCGCATTCAGTCGTTGCCAACGACCTTTTATTGAATCTGTATTTCTATTATCGAGTTGTTGTTCTGGATTTTCTGCTCGATATTGATGGAAAATTTTGTGCACATTTCCCCATATAGAGGCACTCTTTTGATTTTTTCCACGAACCTCATCTTCACTAACGAAACACCATGCTTGCATTAGAGCAACATCTTCTTTCACAGACCAAATATTTTTTGGTGTCTTTCGATGTGTGGATGGTTGTTGCACATCTTGAAATAAATTACGGGAGATATTTTGTGATGGTTGGACTTCTTCAGAAATTGGATTTTGGTTGAGATTCGGAGAAAAATGTGAGTTTTGATAATATTGATAATTTTGGGAGTTTGGAATTTTGGAATTTGAAAAATAATTTGGATCATTTGGATCCATAATTTCAAATGAGAGAAAATGAGTAAGAAAAGATGTTTTTTTAATATGATTCAAAATATGTAAAAAATGAGCTCATTTTATAGACAAAAAAAAAATATGAATTATGATATAATTTTTATATTTTTTTAATACATTGTTATCTAAAATAATAATAATATTAAATTTTATCCAATAAAAATATAATTGACTAATCATATGTTGACATGTGGCAATTAAATTGTAAAAAGATTGGTTGATCGCTCGATTGGTCATCCAACCGAATTTGCAATCGATCCCAGGAGGTGAGCAACTTTTGAATTTTTTATTATTTTTTTTGTCTTATTCTACAATCGATTGTACAGATTGTTGTTGTGGATAGCCTAAGAGAGAAGAAAATGGTGAATGAAGTTACATGTGAAAATAAAATGTTAAGTAAAATATAGGCAATGAGTCTCACTTCAAAAAAATGAACCAACCAATTACTAATTAGTCTGTTTTACTCATCTGTAAATTTCGTACATATAAATATAGGAATATGCATGCTATTCAAATTTCAAGTCTATTAAATACAATTCAATCACCAATAATATCTTTTTTAATCTAAAAAAAAATATAGTTTAAAGATTTTACTAAATGATTGTTTGGGCACTTTTCATTAAGAATGATATTTTTCTACAATTTTATAATGATGATGTCGTAGATCGCTTTCAAAAAATAAAGACTCATCTGGCATAATTGAACATGTAGTTTTTATTTGAATGTTATATATTTTATTTGTTAATTTCACATTTATAATTATATGATTTTAAAAATTGAAGAATATTTATTTATGTATTTTAATAATTATATATCGTCCCTCCAATATTAAAATTCTGGATACCTGATGTTGATGCACCAATACTAAAACCCTCACTCTCTGCTACAACAATAGAAGCTGCCAACCTAAATCAACTAGTTAACAAATTTGTATCATGATAAATATATTAAATGAAGTTTAAAAAATGCACTTAATTTATATCAATACTAAGTAAATAAAGTGTTTATCAATATTTTTTTTCTTAAGTTAAACAATTAAAAATATAGTAATTATTAAATTAAAATAAACATAGAACATCAAAATATTAAATTATGAGAAGATATATAATTAAATGTCAAAAAATTTAATATTAATTTTATTTATAAAGAATATTGTATAATTAATAACAATTAAAACATTGTTCATCTTTATTTTATAAGTCACTATTTTAGATTTTATGTCTTCTCTCCATTTATTTTAACTAAAATGATAAATTAGATGTATTTTAAATATTTATTTTAATTATATACTAAACATTGAATTTAATTAAAATGATACTGAGTTATTTTTAAGTTGTATATATATATATAATTAATATCCAAAAATTAATAAAAACATTTATTAGTATAGTTGGTTAAGTGCATAATAAAAAATTGTATATTTTTTGGAGATTGTGGGTTCGAATCCTCCTTACAGATGAAAGAATTAAATATGAACCGATTCTACCAGTTTCCACCGAGTTTAAGAGGTTCGACCGGTTTTTTAACTGGTTCGCTATAGATCATTTTCAATCCGAAAATTATATATAACCGGACCGGACACATGACTGGTTCGTGGTTAAATCGGTCGGACCGACTAGTCCGGTCCAGGTTTAAAAACACCGCCACTCGGCATCCCATTTTGATTATTAGATTTTCATCCTTTTTTTCTGCAAATTTAATTTGTTTTGATTTAATTTAATTTTATAATTATTATTTACGGTTTATTCCACCCATGTATGGTTTATATTTATCTTTTAATAATTATTTTTTATTTTTTAGTTAATATAATTGATTATTAAGGTTGATTATTCCAAAATCAGGATATATAATTTTTTAAAATTTTAATTTTTAACAATACATGTTAATATAAAAAAATTTATTTCTATAATAAACATTTTTACAATATTAAATTTGATAGTGAGACATAATAATAAAACACATAATGTGGACTACATAATTTTATCCCCGAAAATATAGCGTATTAGTGTGTAAATTTTCCCCATTAAAAATGCCATTTTACATGGAATGAAAAAATGAGTATTCATGAATCATGAGGGGGGAAAATGGAGAGCTCGAATGCATTGTCTCCAGAAGACTGCTGTGCCAAGTTTCTCTTCACCTCCTCCACTTTCACGGCGGAGGCGGCTGCCGTTGTTGTACGGTACAACCCCAAGATTTGGAGGCTTGGTATATCAGCCAGCTCAATTGGAACTTCACAAAGCTCCTCGCAGTTTCGCAGCTCAAGCCATCTCAGCTTTGGGAAATGGTGGCTTGATGCTTTCCAGTTAACCAAATTTGTGCAGCCAATATGCAAAACTTCAAGACTGCGAAAACCTCCATCAGTTGCCTCCCATTTCTCACCCACAAATGCGTAATCTTTTAGCTTGAGCACCTCGAGTTTCTCGAGTGATCCTAGGATCGACATATGACTCCATTCGAGAAATGTATTCGATAATGTTAGGCTTCTCAGCTTCGGTGGGAATTCTGAGGCCGGAGGAAGCCCAGGTAATTGACCTTCTTCAATGCTGTAAAACACACCATTTAGTAGCTTCAGCTTTTCAAGATTAACCAACTTCTTCAAACTGCCAAATGATCCATTATTGCCATCTAGAAGAGAGGAGAGTTGCCCACGAATGCTCAGTTTCTTCAAATTAGAAGTCTTGTTGAAAACTTCTTCACTGCAGCTCTCGGGTGAAATTGTGCCTAGTGTTTGCAGCTTCTCACTCTTTCCACCTTCGGTACTACTTGGCAGAGTGGCTGATGCATTCGTCTTGAAATGCCTCAACTGAATCATGTTCCAAATGTCCGCCTTGACTTCGAGGGTGTAAGAAGTTGTGTTCACTACAAGAGTTTGTATGTTCCAAAACTTGGAGAATGCTGCAGGAAGAATGGATAAACTGAAGGATATCGCGATGTACTTCAAATGGATCAAGTGGTAGAGATTCCTCGGAACTTTGGTGAATTTGATGGGTGCAGCTTCCAAAACTCTGAGCAGCTTGAATGCTGCTGGAATTGCTGAAATCTTTTGCAGGGGCAAGTTGATTTCATCCTTGGAGAAACAAATGAATGAGCGGATATGAGGGCCGTAGGGCTTCGAAGAGAGGAAGTCTAGGGTGTCTGCATCGGAATGAACACAGAGACGATGACAGTTTCGAGCATCAGACACCAGAGGCGGTTCAAAACCTCTATCTGCACACCTGGTCATTTCTTGCAGTAGATTCTCATTTTTACTAGCTTCATCTCTGCACAAATCACGTATCATGTCATGAATGCGGCATGTTTTAACTTTACCTCTACTGTTGATCTTGTCGGTTTTAACTAGGTTCCTGGTGATGAGTTCCTCCAAATAACTCTCTGCAATTTCCTCGAGGCTAGTGTTACCTTCATGTTGTATAAGTCCTTCTGCAATCCACATACGAGTCAGCTTCACTACTGGGATCTCGTAGTCTTCTGGGAAGATCGCCAAATAGAGAAAGCATTCTTTCAAGTAATAAGGCAACTTATTATAACTCAATGATATTGCTTTCTTTAACAGTTCTAATGGCTTCTTCTCAATATACGCAGCCAAGATCTCCGACGAGATTTCCTGCCATGCTTCACTTCTTGCACTCAAATCATCTGATGATGAATTGTTTTCGACGAGCATGCCAGCTATAACCATTATTGTAAGTGGAAGTCCATGGCATTTCTCTGCAATACACTCTCCCACATCTTTCAATTCAAGAGGGCATCTACATTTACCAAAAACCTCCTGCTGGAATAGCATCCAACTCTCATTTTTATCTAAGAAACGCAACTTAAGGGGAGGTGCATTAGGATTTGCAAAGTCTGCAACTTTTTGAAACCGGCTAGTGATCAAGACTTTGCCCATCTTATTATTACTCGTTGGGAAGGCAATTCGAAGCTGCTCCCAATCTTCGGGTTTCCACACATCATCCATGACTATCAAGAACTTTCTTCCCTCGAGATGGCGTGCAACTAGAGTGGCTAATTCCACATCACTCTTTCCATACACAACCTCAGGGAGCCTCATGAACTCTCTCAGAATGGAAAGAAATATGTCCTTCTTCGTGAAGTGTCCCGAGACATAAATCCATATACGGGTAGGAAATTCGTATTTGATTGCTGGATCGCCGAAAACCTTCCATGCGATAGTGGTCTTTCCGAGGCCAGCCACACCAATGACAGTCACAATATCAAGGTGCTCAGCCTCTTTTGTTAGACGTTCAATTAGTTTTTTCGCTTCATCTTCAACACCGACCACATTTAGTTGTCTACGAGGAGCCTGGTAAAAATCAAATTCAGTCAGGGAGTGAATTGTTTGAAGAATAAGAGTGCACAAAAGAAGTAAATTATAATGGAAAAATTTTACGGATGGTAAAACTGAAAAAAATAAAATAAAATTGGGGGCCTCCGTGTAAAATTGAAAAAAAAAAACTTTTACTTGTAATAAAAATTAACAGTATTAATAAACACACACTAAATCGCATTCTTCACGCGCATTTAGATATTTTGACAGACTAATACATAGGGGTTGGAAGATATGATATACCTTACATTTTTTTGTTATATCTTATTACTTAACTTAATTTACGGTATAGAAAGAATCAAACCGTTGTCATACCTTATGTTCGATATACTTAAGTTTGGTATATTTTACGTTCCGTATGACACATATTGCATACTCTTACCATAACTACTTACAGTATACCTTACTGTATCGATATTTTGATAATATTATACTGTATTGAAATTTCACGGTATACTGAAATGATAATTATACCAAAAACTTATCTATTAAGAAACCTCGTGCATAAATAATATTATTATTAAGAATAGAAAATTATGATTTATTACATTTAATTTCAAATTATCTAATTTTTAGTTAGGGATTTTATATTAATATGAAATATAAGTTTTTTTCTAAACTTTTTCGATAAACATACTAAGTATTATAATATTACATAATATATCTCATTTTATTTCAATTTTATCGATCATTCATCCTAACTTTAAGTCTAAAGATCAAAGAAAATAGAAGATTATTATTTATTACATCTTTTATTTCAAACTATATAATTTTTAGTTATAATTTAAGTATTAAATTATATTAAATAATAATATAATTACTCCTTCCGTCCCATTTTGATAGGCTTGTTTTCTTTTTTAGTATGTCCCGATATATAAGCATGTTTCTAAATATATTTAGCTAATTTACTAATATATACCCCTATTTAATATGTTCATATTAGGTATTAATTCAATGTCAAAGAAATAAATAGGGACATATTAGAAAGTTTCTTGATTAATTATCTTTCCCAATCATTTTCTTAATCCCCGTGAAAACCCTCAATCAGCCTATTAAATTGGGATGAATGGAGTATTATTTTTATTACATTTGATTTCAAGTTGTTTGACTTTTAGATATAATTTAGTAATTAAATTACTTCATCTGCCTCATTGTAGTCCTTCTTCAATTTTTTACACAGATTAAGAAAAATGTATTTAATGTACTTGGAAACAGTGGTGGATCTAGAAATTTTTCTTAGAAGGGGCGACACGGTGACACTTTAAGTTTCCCGTTTGCTCGTGCGGCTAAAAAAGAATGGTGAAGAATTCCAAAATGATTGTTAATATTTATACATTTAATTTCATTTATATAATTGTGTTAATGAAATTGTGACATTTCTAGTTTTTTCATATTTTTTCTAGTGAAATAATGTCATTTTGATTCGACTTTTCTCCCATTTTCCCATATTAAATCGAAAATATTATTGTTGTTTATTAAAATAAAGAATTTAAAATAATTACTAGAATAAACTAGATTTAAAATGATGTTTTATGAACTTATAATTTATTAATCTCAATTAAATTGGCTATGCACAATAAAAATTCGAAAGAATAAATTTTTATAAATAATTTAATATAATACTCCTTGTATCCGATATCATTTTTCACAACCGGTTCATTAGCAATAGCTACTATATATACATATATTAACCCCAAACTCAGTATAATTATAAAATTTTTTAAAAAAAATTATAATACTATATGTAAAAAAAAAGTTGGGAGGGGTACATTCCCCGCTGCTTGGAAACATACAATTAAATAAAATTTTCCTACCATAACCTTACTTATTGATTCAAAATAATACGATTATTAATTTTAAAAAATATTAAGTAAGGGTACATCACGGAAAATGAAATTTTAATCCATATCAGATAAAGTAAGTGAACTATTAATTTTGGGATGACAAAAAAAAAGAATAAGAGACTACGATAAACAAAATAAGTCTATTATATAATTGTATAATATATTTCATTTTATTTTAATTTTATCGTTCATTCATCATAAATTTCACCGTAAATATTGAAGAAGGATAGAAAATTTGTTTATTACATTTGATTTCAATTTTTTTTTTGTTCTTTAGTTATCATTTAGATGATAAAGTAAATTAAATATCATATTTGCTAAACTTTACAATAAACTTACTAAATATTATATTATATTATATTATATATTGCATATATAGGATTGCATTATTTTTATATCATAATTTTCGTATGCCTCATTTTCTTTTAGTTTTCTCGATTATTCATCTTAACTTTTAGTTTGAAAGATTGAAGAAGAAAAAAATTATTATATATTACACTTTTTTAGTTATTATTTAGTTAATAAATTAATTAGATTAAATAGTATATTTTTACTAACCTTTTATGATAAACTTACTAAGATATATAATTGTATTGAAATAATTTTATATCTCATAATTCATGTATATCTAGTTTTATTTTAATTTATCTTAACTTCTAGTTTTATGATTGAAGAACAATATAAGATCATTATTTATTCATTTAATGCTCTAGGTTTGCCCAACTGAATGCATCAAATTAGTTTGTCATTCAAAAAGCATTAAATATGTGTGAGTTGAATATTCAGCAGACAAATGAAAAAAGAAAAAGAAAAATTGATCATATGAATCATAGATCCAATTGAACACAATTAATATGTCATGTATATATTATGCTTATCATTAATGTATGAAGCAAACCACATAAATATAATTATGAGATATAAAAGTTTTTTTTTTTTAAATTACAAAAGTAGCTAGGATATGGGAACGTGCCCCTAAAAGAATTGGAGAAATAATACATCTTACCTTGGATAATATAGGCCGTTCATCTCCTACGCCGAGGCTGGTGAAGTCAATCCAGTTCGTTCCGACGTATTTATCCTTGATGTCGGCGCAGATGGAGTCGATCTGTTGGCAGATGCTCCTCAGCATCTCCGACGTCTGGAAAGCTCTAAGGAAGTAGTTTTTGGAGTTTGCGTCTGCTGCCTCAGTCATGGAGGCGTTGATGATGTCCTCCACCCCATAAACCACGTCGCGTATCTGCCGGAGGAGCAGCCGCACGCCGCCGTCCTGCCTCCGCTTCTCGATAAAGGCTCTGATGAGGCGCAAATCGTTCTCCAGTTTGTCGATGTCAACCAGATCCTTGGCATTGCTGATCAAGTCGGCCTGGTGAATCTGGATCTGATGGAGGTACTCGATCAGGGATTCCACTGATGCGTCCGCCATTTCAGCACCCGAAGTTTCTCTCTCTAGATTGTTCTCTCTCTCTCAATGTTGACTACGAAAGGTTAGTGATTGGTCATTTGCGTCGAAAATTGCATTTCAATATAAATAATAGAAGTTCATTTGCGTCGAAAATTGCATTTCAATATAAATAATAGGAGCAGACAGCTACAGCTTTAACTCATCTATTCAATTAATTAGCAATAAATTAATCGGCAATTATTATTATTATTATTATTTTATTTGTCAAGGATAAGACGCAGTCGTTACCGAGGTTCACACTAAATATATCCCGTCATTGTGTAATAGTCTGCAAACCACACACTTGGGCAAGTCAGATGTGGCAGGCTCATATCTAGTGGTGTTGGTGGTGGGATTCGAACTTGAGACATTGGGCCTTAAGATAACACCACTCCATCACTAGACCATCCCCAAGAGGACATTAATCGACAATTATTATTACTACTACGAACGAAAAAGGAGTTGCGTAGAAGTTGTGGATTCCTAGCTCGTCAATGAAAAAAATAATTCACTCAAAACTTGATTATTTAATAGACTAGACAAGTCGAGCTCAACTCTAAAGGTGTTTAGCTCGCAAATAGGTTCGATTGAGCAGTCGGGAGCCTAGCTCTCATGATCCATTCTTTTTGAGCCGACGTGCAATCTTTAATTTTTTTTAATAAAATAGGTCAATATATTGCTAAATTCCCTATTAGAAGATACATAGCTTGAGCTTCATTCTCACTCGTTTCTTGTACGATTGACCCAATACAACTTGCAGTGAGCTCTTTTTTCGATTCTCTATCTCTCCATGATCTTGAATCCCTCAAATTTGTAGTAATTCTTCCTCAATTTCCTCTAAAACTCAAACAAGAAATAAAACTTATAAACCGAGAGGTCAAAAGCGTAATTCGGGTTAAAGCACATGCACAACTCTTCAATTCACTTCATTTAAACCTAAAAAAATTATGCAAAAATACCACTCATCAACTCCCCCAAACTTAGAAGATTGTTTGTCCCCAAACAATGAAGAAAATTGAAGAAGGTTTAAATGAACTACGAAAAAAGAATGACAGTTGCTTCACATATTCAAACATACATTTTTCACAGCCCCGGGATAGGGCTGTGTAGATAGTGGTGAGCAAGTGTCGTATCCATAGAGACTAAATTAAAAATAATTGTGTGTACTACAACATTAAATTCCAATTGTTATCAAGACGTCAAGAAAAATGGAAAGCTAACTAATCTAGACTAAGGAAAATAATAAATAAACGGGAAAAATAAATGGAGAAGGGGACAAAAAGGTAGAGGCACTCTCAGGATTGAGCTCTTTGGGTACTTAACACTAACTATCCTATTAAATGTTTATTTATGGTGTCAAATTTCACTAGGACAATAAGCTCTCTCTCGAGACACTCAAGTTGTAGGATACACACTAGGTTCACTATCTCCAATCGAATCCTACACATGTATTTACCAAAAGCTCCAAAGATTTCAAGCCCTCACGCAAAGCCTCAATTCTCTGAAATTTATCAACAAAAGTGTCTCGTGTCTCGGATTCATCTATTGAGACTCATCTATCGAATTATGGATCAATAGGTAAAATCATGTCAATTAATGATCAATTAATCAACACACATACATAGCATAAGCACAAGAAGTTAAATATGACCATAAACAATCAATAGAAAGAGAAATGCATAAATACCCAAATAATCTCGATCCAAAAATACAAAATAATCTAGCCTAACATCATACAAATGTAAGGACTAAATCATACCGATGAAAATCAAAATAAAAATAAGAATAAAAACTAGGTACAACCCGGAATTTGGGCCTCGACTCCACTCTTACTTCCACTCATCTCCTCTTTGCTCGATCTTCAAGTTTATTCACCATAGTCAGGTGAAAATCCTAACTAGAGTGTGGGATTGATGGATTGTTAGGGTTTGAAAGGTGTGGGAGGAGAAGATTTTGTGATTTAGAGGCGTTGGGTGTGTGGTGTGTTGTGGAGGCTTGAGTAGTGTGAGGGTTCTTCTTCTTCTTTCAATTTTCGTCCATAGGGTTTATAAAGAGTGAGGAAATAAATGAAATTGGGTGAAAAATGACCAAAAAGTAGAAAATCAGTGTTCAAGGCACGACTAGGAGGAGATCGCGCTTCTTGATCGCATTTTGGATGAAGAAAATCGAGGTTTAGAAGCCTATGCAGCGCGGAAAAAGGTTCGTGCTTTTGGGTTGCGCTTTCCAGTGCTCTAGGGCGCGACCAGAGGAGGTCACACTTTGGAGTTGCGCCTGAAAGAGGCTTAGAACGCGACCAGAGGAGGTCACGTTCACGGGTCAAGCCTGGAAGAGGCCAGAAACGCGACCCGAGGAAGTCGCGTTTACTGGTCTCGCTTCAAGCGTGTCTCCGGCAACTTTCACGGTTTCACTTCATTCTCACTCATTTTTTGTCTGATTGATCCTATTCAACTTGTAATGCGCTCCTTATTTGATTTTCTATCTTTTGATGGTCTTGAATCCCTCAAATTTACATTATTGTATCCTCCAATTCCTGTACAACTCAAACAACAAATAAAACTTTCAAATCGGGAGGTTAAAAGCTCAATTTGGGTTAAAATACATGCAAAACTCTTCAAATCACTTCATTTAAACCTTAAATTGTTGTGCAAAAATACAACTTATCTCCTAATCTACATTTATAACTTACTCGGAAGAGAGTGTCCGGATAAATTAGTGATTCTTCTGCAAATTAGGAATTAAAATTAGTTTAATATATTAATTGAATCCACATAATCCATAATTCCCTATAGTCTGCTTTTTTAATGAAGTTTCCACGGTTCTTTGCACTCTTCACTTTTTTTGTTTTAGTTCATTTTAATGTTTAATTAGTTCTATTTAATTATTAAAATTAAAAAATTGTTATTCTGATTCGCTAGATAAAGTAGAATAATATAATTAGGTATTTAGCCGAGTTACTTAGTCAGTCCTTATGGATACAAAATTTATTCTCACCTAGTTTTACTATAATATGCCTCGTGCATTGACGAGTCGTTTTTAAGTTAAATCAAAGAGCAACATAATATTTGGCCAATAATTATTGCGCGCTAGTTAATTTACTTAAGTTTGAGAGAAGATAATAAATTAATGGAATGCAAGATTAAAGATTGCATGACATTATTTTTGCTGGTGGAGAGATTGCTGAAAATTGTGAAGATAAATGTGGTTTTGTGCTATATTTGTTAATATATATGTATGTATGTATACATATGTTTGTGTGTGACTGACTGCTCTGCTCTTCTAAATGTTGAAATTAAATTGGTTTAACAATTAATTATTTGCATTAATTCATTTGAATGAAAGTATACTAGAATCCACTTCTCTCATTTGAATTTCCTAATTCTTTTACCATGCTCAATTTATTTTTCATTGTTTCTTTTCATCATTAGTTTAAAAATTGAAAACCATAGATTAATTTTCTAGCTAATTAAAGTGAAGTATGATAATTGAGTACGTGTTACCATTTAGTCTCAATGGATCCGATCTTACTCATCATTATTCATTATAAATTATTCTGTACAAGCACAACTTTCTTACATTAGCTAGAATGTCTATCAATATGTGCCTTTAATGTCTAGGTTATTACATTTTTTAAGAATACTATATCATTCTATGAATTTTATTTAATGAATAACTTAATATATTAGAATTATGAAATATTTTATTCTAAAAATGGTAGCAAATTATTAATTTATCAATTTTTCATTCTTGGTAGACTATTATGTCTAGCTTGCAATGCATGAGAATGGACTAGTTAAGTTGAGTTGGATTAAGATAACGATTAATTAATGGTAAAGTTAAATGATATAGTTAGAAAAGTTATAATAATAATATAATAATAAATTAGATTATATTAAATATATGTTATAATATTAGGTAAAGTAAAAATATATTACTTCTCTCAAATAAAATATAAACAGGGATGCAATAGGTGTAGTTTTTATATTAGTACAATATATATTGATCATTATAGGTGTGTGTATTAATTTTTTGAATTGGGAGAAGGGGGATTAATGGTCTAGAACCCAAAATGTATCCCTTTTGAATTTAAGTCCAAAGTAATGATACTATAAATAAAAGAAAATCAACACAAACTTAATTAAAACCTCCTATAGAAAACCAGTGGCCAACATCCATGAGAGAAGAGAGTTACTCCATACATAAAACTAAAGATAAGAACAATAACAAATTAAATTGTTTAAAACGAACAAATCCAAAAGAACTCACGTCTCTATTAACCAGCTGGACAATTTACACGCTTAAATCAACTATTTAACGGCAGCTTGATCCCCTTCACGAAAATGTGAGAAATCCAAATTTCAATCCCCTTCACGATCTCCAGAACCTGATTTTTCCAACTGTATTAATAATATATAGTTATATTTTTATATGAGCTCTAGAAAAGGATTGAGGTTGTGAATATGATTAAAACAAATACAAGGCTAAATAGTATTCCATGGCCCTACAAAATACGTACGAATCAAGATTAGTAAGAACTCGTAAATTAAAGTTGCGTGATTCATATATTAAGCATTAATTCATTGTCAAATAAACAAATAGGTCATATTATGAAGTTTTTTGATTAATTATTTTTACCAAACTTGTTCTTAATTCTTGTGAAAATCTCAATCCGTCTCTCTTTTTGGGAGGGTGGGAATACTATTATTTGAAATTCGAAGGAATATTGATCCTTAACGGATTTTCGGACTTGTCAGTATAGTTGAGTTTTGATGCAAGAACTTTTTGCACAGATAATTAAAATTAAAGACGTGATGCATTATGATTATGGGATGAATTACTGTAAATATTAAAACAACGATGGATTATACATATTAAATTACATAACAGCTGACTACAGATTATAGATTAAAAGAGAACATGCTTATAACGAATGTGATTCATTTATTTTTTCAGGTTCTTAAATTAAATCTCAAATTATTTAAAGAGTAAATTTGCTATTCTCCTGGTTCCATGAAGCACAAACTCGAATGAGACAGTTTATAATAAGAAAGAACAAATTTCAGAGACTGCTTGTAATAATTTAGTCATGAAACTACTTACCTTTTGAACCAAGGATCATTGTCGGTTCCATGATAAACTGATCGGAGCTTGAAAATAATTATTTCCGTTTTCCTTTTCATCATCTTGTATTCCCTTCGCAGAATCCACAACCGAACGCATGCAGTCAACTACCTCGATCGCTTCCAGAGTTGGGATGTTTCCAATTTGCGAAGGTATCATTTCTAATTTGTAGCAGTGCCGAATGATAAGGCGCTTGAGATTGGGGAAGCAGCCCTCATCATCATCATCATCAATTTCCCACTGCTGCAGATCGATATCTTCAAGTAGCAGAAATTCGAGTGCTGGGAATTCTTCAGCTTTAGTTTCCCATATGGGTCCTCGAAAGGCAGAGCGTCGTAGCTTCAGCACCTGAAGCTCTGGCAATGACCCAATTGCAGTCATGTACTTCCAAGAGTATCCAATGCCATTCAGGCTCATCTTTTTCAGTCCCTTAGGGAAACCTGAATTGGGATTAGGTGGAGCAACAGCTTGAGACCTGAGTCGAGGATTCACGACCACACATTTAAGTGACTCTAGCTCACTAAGAATGGAGATATGCTCGAAGCAGTGTATGATTTCATTGGAACGAGGCTGTAACTCGATTTTGATTCCAAGTTTCTTCAATTTAGGGATGCTATTGAATACATCCTTGGTACAACTATGGCCTTTCACATGGAGTGTCAAGAGGTTTGGTAGTTTTGCTTCGCCACTTGGATCAGGCAGGTTGTTTCCCATGATCCGAAGATGCCTCAGTTCTTGCATATCCCATATCTCCTTCGGCAAACAAGCTGATTCTCCTAGCAATTTGATGTTGTGATGTTGACTGACAATCAAACTCTGCAGGCTCTGGAGCTTGGATATCAAAGATGGGAGATTCCCATTATGAGTCAGAGCAAGGTACTTCAACTGTAATAGTTTGAGTACCTCATTTGGAAACTCATAGAAGCGGACTGCAAGAGCATCCAACACCTCGAGAAGCACCATCAAATCAAGACAAATTGGTACTGGATATTGATGGTATTCACCGGTGCAAAGAAGAGAACGTGCTCTCGAAGTGGTTGCCATTGAGTTATACACTTCTTTGATGCCAAATAAAACGTTGTTTTGTATGGACAACCGCGGCTGGCCTTCCATGTACTCATTGAAACCATCGGTGAAACAATTTAAGACATGCAAAAACTTGCTCTTCCTAGCTTCAATAACGCACAAGTGCCAATAGGTAGAGTGGAGCTTGCAAGATTTAACTCTGTTACCTGAGCTGTCCTTGCGGACAAAAACAAGACTCTGGGAGACTAGCTTCTCAAGGCACACCATAGCAAAATCTTGTAAAGTTTGAGTCTCGTTTGGTTCGAGAAAATCCTCAACGGTCCATAGGTTAATGAGTTTGGGGAGGGGAATCTCATGATTATTAGGGAAAGCTCCCATGTAGAGAAAGCATGCTTTCAAATAATGGGGCAAGTAGTTGAAACTTAATAAGAGTACCTCTGAGATTCTGTCGTATGCATCTGCAAAAATCTTACTTTCTCTGCGTGCTGCTTCCTTCCAGTACTCTTCAGTCTTATCGGCTCTATTAAGAAGATCAGCAACCTCGAGGATCAAGAGAGGAAGACCTTCACAACGCTCGACAATCTTCCTTCCATCCTTTTCCAGTTGAGGAGGGCATACCTCATCCTCACCAAATACATTCTGGCAAAGTAGATTCCAACTTTCTTCAGAATTCAACAAGCGGATCTGGAGATGAACGCTAGGTTTGGTTGGATATTCAGCTACTTCTTCTAGCCTAGTTGTCAGCAAGATCCGACTCCCATTATTCTCGGCTGGAAACCACAGTTTCAAGTCATGCCAGGCGTCTTTGCTCCATATATCATCCAATACGATTATGTATCTACGACCGCACAAATTTTTGTATATGTCCTCACCCAAACTGACGTTGTCATGCTTCTTATATTGATCTTTAAGCTGACATTTTATCTGAGCAGCAATATCCTCCAACACATCTGTTTTTTCATATCTTGGGCCTAAGGTCGCCCACACTTGTACACGGAAATTCTCAATAGTTAATGGAAGATAAATTTCTCTAGCAAGACTGCTCTTACCAATGCCTGTCATTCCAAAGAGTGAGACAGTTTTGAGATCAAGCTTCCGATCTAGAAGCTCTTCTCTGATTTTCTTAATTTGATCCGATAACCCGACCATCGTTGACTTGCTGATATACTTCTTTTCCAACTTCATCACCTTCTCCGAAAACGAACAGATCTCGTGCTTTACGATCTCCTCGTCTCCGTGGGGTATCCGTGGGTAATTACCTTCATCGCCGAGGCTGTCGGAAGGTGGAAGAGAGTGACGTAAACCGTAAGATTCAATCATGAAATCTTCGAGTTTACAAGCAGCCTCTCTTATTTGATCATCAAGTGAACTAATCATACTCCTATTGCTCCTGTTGCGGCTGGTATTCAATCTTTTGAGGATACCTTCTAAGGACTTCTTCACCTCCTCATATGCAGATTTTGTGATTTGTGGATTAGTGGGATTTATGGTGCGTTCAATAGTATTCTTAAGAGAAATCACAGCAGCATAAGCCATGACTCTGTTTCTCACTCAAGAACAAACAACAACGGGGAACAAACAAGTCTCTGTTTATCACTCAAGAACAAACAGGTCTTTAGCAAATGGTTAATTTTAATTTGTTGATGAGATTATGGGTCGACACAACTAATTAGTCTACGAAGCAAACGCGTGATAACAACCGGACAATGTCATAATTAAATATGTATAAAATGGGGCACACTCCTTTGAGATGATCTAACAGATCTCGTTACGTTAGACGGATATTATTTGACCGATCGTCCCCCTTCCTTTTTTCTTTTCTTTTTTATTTTTTTTAACAATCTTCCCCCTTCTCCCCTTTTCTTTAATATTCAAATTTTAATTTTTTTTTTTTATATTTAACTCTTCTCTCTTTTTTTTCCTTTTCGGCAGTTTTTCTGCCCCCACCCCCACCCTCTCTCTCTCACAGCACGCACAACCCATCTCTCTCTCTCTCTCTCTCTCTCTCTCTCTCTTCTTCGGCACTTTTTATGCCCCCACCCCTTCTCTCTCACACGCACACACAGCTCGTCTCTCTCTCTCTCTCTCTTTTTTACGACTCCAATTCACGCTTCATTACGAAGAGTTAGAAGTTATGTTTTTTAATGATTTTGTTAATGATACTTCACACCACAGTTAATGATATTCACCAGATAGAAATTATATTTTCATTAAAATGAAAATTACCTATGATTAAGCATTAATTATTAAATTAACAATTGAAAAGTATCATTAATTATGAAGTAAGTATCACTAGTAATAAAAAATGAAGCATCACTAATATAATGAATAGTTACTACTCACTATCATGTTCAATTTTTGAAAATGCAGCATTTTCTTTTATGTAGCTAATGATTCAATTTTTGAAATTGCAATATGTTTGAACTTATACTTTTCTTTCTAATTAGTGATACTTTTTTCTGCAATTAGTGATACTTTTCTTCTAATTAGTGATACTTTCTTCCTGCAATTAGTGGTACTTTTCTTCTAATTAGTCATACTTTCTTCTACAATTAGTAATAATTTTCTTTCTAATTAGTGACACTTTCTTCTGTAATTAGTGATATATTTAGTTGAAAATGTTCAAAAATAATTTTAATTGAAAAGTACAGTACAAAAATAATTTTAATTGAAAAATACACTACTAATGTTATGTTGTTTAAAACTAACAATGCTTGTGTAGATGGCAAAATATCAAATTTTATATATAATATTTTTATTGATTTTTATATATTTATTTAATTTTAGAATCATATAAAATCCAAAATTAAATAAACTATTTAAATAATAAGGATATTATTATATAATAACATCAAGAGTCTTTGACAACAAGTAAATATCTTTCAAAAGATATACTCCTTCCGTTCCATTTTGATAGGCTGATTGGAGTTTTTTGCGTGAATTAAGAAAAAGTATTTGGGAAAGACAATTAATCAATAAGTTTCCTAATATGCCCCTATTTAATTCTTTGATATTTAATTAATGTCTAATGTAAACATATTAAATAGGGATATATATTACTCCCTCCGTCCCATTTTGATAGGTTTGTTTTCATTTTTGGTATGTCCCGATATATAGGCATGTTTCTATATATATTTAGCTAATTTACTAATATATACCCCTATTTAATATGTTCACATTAGGCATTAATTCAACATCAAAGAAATAAATAGGGGCATATTAGGAATTTTCTTGATTAATTGTATTTCCCAATATTTTTGTTAATCCCCATGAAAAACTCCAATCAGCCTATCAAAATGGGACGGATGGAGTAGTAAATTAGCTAAATATATATAAAAACATGCCTATATATCGGGACATACAAAAAATAAGCCTATCAAAGTGGGACGGAGGGAGTATATATCAATTTCCAATAGTCAATGAGATAATGCCACATCAGCAATAGATCTCTCTCCCTACAACTATAAATAGGGTCTCTATATCAGTTGAAAATCACATCAGAAATCATTTGAAGAGTTCAAGAATTTGAGAAGAATTTCCATAAGTGAAATTCTCTCAAATTATTCAAAGCATTATTGTGGTATTCAAAGACGCTCTTCATCAAATTCATCCCGAAGTCGGCGTTTGATCCATAAATAAGGCAGCCAAAGACGCTCTTCACAAAATTCATCTCAAAGTCGGTATTTGATCCCGAAACAAGGCGATAGCTCTCTGGATTAACCTTATCAAGTCCAAGTACCAAGTCACAAAGTCAGTATTTGATCCGAAAACAAGGAGATAGCTCTCTAGATTAACCTTATCAAGTCCTAGTACCAAGTCAAAGAAGACCGATGGTACAAATCTTTCCCAAAAACTTTGAAGACCAAAGTTCAAACAATAAGTTCAAGAAAATCAAAGAGACAAATTTACTCTGAAGATTTCAAACACCGTTTGAGGATTAATTTTTGAAGAGAAGAATCACATGAAAAATAGTAATTGGATCCATATAAATACTTTTGCTCCGAAAATCATTTTATTTATATACTATTTTGTGTTTTACCAAATTAAATATAAAAATTTGTGTTACAGTTTGATACTACATTCAATTTTTTATATCTAATATGTACATGTTCAAGTAATAAAAGGTTTGTCCCTTATACTACTGTATATAATATTGGAAAAATGTATTGCAGTTTGCAAAGCTATTTCCGGTTTTCACATGGGGTGATGATATTGAAAACACACAACTTGTCTTAATTAAGTTATTGCTAAACTTGAAGTCAATGAACCTGTTGAAGCTCCCAACATGTATAAAATATTGGTGTGTTTGGATTGGATCGAGGGATTGAAATGTAAGAATTTAGAATTCTGGCCGTTGGATTTAAAATTAATTTGTGTGAAACTTTTTGTTTGGATTTAAATGAAGTTGTGTAAAGAATTTTAAATCCAAATAATTGTTCAACATAGTTTCATAAATAAGTTTTTATTCTTTATTTTGAAAAAAAAATAATACTCACGCCCTCCCATTTTGATAGGCTGATTGAGATTTGTCACGGAGATTAAGAAAATGATTGGGAAAGACAATTAATCAAGAAAGTTTCTAATATACCTATATTTATTTCTTTCGTATTGAATTAATGTCTAATGTAAACATATTAAATAGGGGTATATATTAGTAAATTAGCTAAATATATTTAGAAACATGTCTATATATCGGGAGATACAAAAAAAAAAAAAGTCTATCAGAATGGGACAGAAGGAGTAAGATTTTTTAGAACTATAGCTTTACCTTTTTTTTCTTTCTTAATACATGTGTTGCTTAGTTGTTATATATTTCCGGGTCATATTGTTATCTTTTTCCATTTATCCATATATTATGTAAAATAATTCTTTTTCAGCGAACATTTGTGTGAGACCGTTTTATTAATTAAAATTTGTAAATAAATTCAGAGTCAAATCCAAATTAATATTTATTGACATATTTATAATTTTATTAGTGTATGATTATATTTTAATTCGGATCTTCACTCATTTTATCAATTTTAATGTGTATGATCGTTTCACACAAACTCTTCTTTTTATTAATTAGTACATTTGTGAGCTATATATTGTCACTTTCGTATAAATATCAACCATTTTCTCTCTCTATATTAAGATTTAGAGGGAAAGGGAAAGAAAAAAATGGGGGCACCGGGTAGGTGGCTGCAAGTTTGTTGACTAAAATTTAATACTTTGCATGCCATTGTTTATGGAATTAATTGCTAAAATATTCACAAACTTTGACCGAATATACAAATTAAAAGTAAATTTAGAAATAATAATGACCCGATCTTTTGATTTGCATAGTAAAATATATATTTCCAATGTTAGTTTTTGGTGATTAAAAAATCATCAAGACCTGACTTAGGACGTGATTGGTATGGTGGAATGAAATGGAATAAAATAATCATTTCTATATAAATTTCTATTCCATCGATTGGTATAGTTTAAAACCGAGAATCACCATTCCCGATAGAATCGCTATTCCCAAAGGAAGGGGAATAGTCATTCCACCCACCCCATGGGTTTAACTATTCTCAATGACAAAAAAAAATTAATATATGATATATTTATACATAATCATATTTTATAATATTATTTTATTATATTTAGAAAAATAAATCAAAAATCAAATTACATAATTTATTATTATTATTATTATTATTATTATTATTATATTATTTATTTATTTTCAAAATATAATTTAAAAATATATGCTAAAATCAAATTTTGATAGCTTTTATAACTTTGTTGAAGAAAAATGAAAGTGGTCCTGGAATAAATATACCATAAAAATATATTATAATACAATATAAAATATTTATATATTTGATATAATTTAATATATTCAAATGAAAAATTGAAATGTTAAAGTATTTTTCTATGAAGTAAAAAATATTTCTATTAGCTTATACAAATTATTATATATTGATTAATTAAATATTTTAGAATAAAATTTTTCAATAAAATAAATAAATTATAATTTGCTAAAAAAATTAGAAAAAATCATATATTAAAAAAGAAAAATGACATTTAGAAATATAAGAGATAAATTAAGCCATGTGTTGATATTTATTAGCTATTACGCACACTTTATTCATTTATAAGAAAATTTTAAAGCACATAAAATATTCATTATATAATATTAAAAAAAAATATTTCATTCCGTTCTTCATTCCGTAGACATACCAATCATAAGAATAGGCATTCCATTCAGACACCCATTCCATTCATACCTAATTTCCATTCTATCATATCAATCACCTCCTAAGTGATACCTCACGCCTAATACATTGCACCATGGTGCATGATACATTTACCAATTTTATTTACCAATAAATAGCAGTTTATGTTGTTCCTTTTTTTTACACACCCGACCTGTGATATTGAGAAAGTTTATGTTGTTCCTTTGTGAATGACCTATCTATGGAGTGATACAAGTTTAAGAACAAATGTAACAAGTTTAAATTCCACCAACACCATTAAGTAATTATTCGCTGGTCACACAATTTTTTTTTTTCTCTTCTAAGCTCTGGTAGACAGTATGACATTAAGAAATCATGGAGTTCATTTCAATTTGCATACCAGTCTTAGTTTTGTATTTTTTTTTTTTTTTTTGTTTCTCATTATAATTAACCAATCTTCAATTTGAAAAGATATTAAAATGATTGGTCATTAAATTTTAATTATATATGAGAAAGTGATGTGATCGGTCAGTGACAAAAACCTGCTACCCACTACCACTTGATCATCAGTCATGTGTAACAATAAATAGCAACTTGCCTCCTCGTCAACGGGCATTTTTATTCTTGCTTTTTGCCTTTTGAGGAAAGAAGTACATAAAGAAAACATTGCTCGTACAAAATGTTTACAGATTGGCAGAATTTATCTTCATATTGGGCCAGCCCAATAATTTCTTTTATGAATTTCTCAAAGATGGCTCATCATCACTACAGCAATTCTTAGGGTAATTCTAAATGCAGCCCCCATTTCTGGATGGAATCAGAAAATTTTCATTCGGAGGGCGAATTATTCTCCATTAATATTTCTATATATAATTTTTTTATTTTTTTTATTTTTTTAAAAATTTACATGCATTTTTTTATATATTTTTTTCGGTTTTGGGGGGGGGGGGGGAAGGCACCCCTTGGCTCCCCCTAGTTCCGCCCCTGCCTCATTTTACTCTTTAAAGCCCGAATATGTATGAAATTTCCATTTTAACCCTATTATTCCCATCCTTGTTTTCTTTCTCTTTCACTGCAGTTTCACAGCCACCGGTACTGCAACGCCGCAGTCTCATCCCCGCAACAATAATTCATACAAAAGTGAGTGAATTGTTTGATTTCTTTCATAAATTCTAAAAACCCTCTCAACAACACTCGAACTCTCACATTCATCAATCCAATTAATTACATAAAATATTGACTTCTTTGTCGGAAGATGTGAAGTGCTCATTTCCCTCAATTTTTCATTTTCTTAATTCCATAACCCCCTTAACAACATCCCCTTCCATTCACCAATCCAAATTATTCACATTAAACATTTGGTTTTTTTTTTTCGTTGGAAAATATGAAGGAATGGTAGAACTAAAACTAAATATATGTAAATACTATTTCCTCCATCTCGTTTCTCACCGCGGATAATAGAGAAAGGCTATAGTGAACGTTGAATATTTTTTTGATTTTCACCATTGAAAATTGTATATTTTGTGGTTTGCGGTGGAAATCAAAAGGGACTTTGAGCAACATGTGATATGTGGAGATTAAGGGGGTTTTGTAAGGATATAAAAGGAATTTTATAAATTGGGGGCTATGAAAAGTAAAATGGAGGCTATGTATAGAATTATACTAATTTTTAGGGAAGGATACTCCATGCAGCGTTTAAGCGCAGTAGCCGAATTCTTAAAAAATATTCAAAATATATATCTATGTAATGTTTTTTTTAATAACAATTCGGTCAACATAACAGGTAAAAATAAATATCACATCACATAATCAATAATTTAATATCACCTTAATATGGCAATATATAGGGATTGCATATAGTTAAAATATTTTAAGAAAATATTACATAAATGTATATTTTGGTTAAGTACAAAAAAATCTGAATAGTGCTCTTAAGAGCTGCATCCAATGTTCCCAAATTTCAGTCTGTGTGATTAATAAAAAAACAAATTGGGGGTTGTGAATCATTTTTTAGAAGGTTGATGTTTGGGTCTTGGACTTTTGGAGACAATGAAATTAGTTTTTTGAGAAGGCTAATTAATGCTTAGATCTTGCATTGGAAAAATGAAATGCAGAGTTGTTGGCCAAATTCAGAGTTTCAAGTTTTCACATGGGTGATAATATTAAAAACACACAACTTGTCGTAATTAAGTATGTTTTAGTACTGCCATTATTGCTATGCTTCTTGAAGTCAATGAACTTGTTGAGGCTTGTTCCAACATATAAAAAATATTGGTGTGTTTAGATTGGATGGAGGGATTGAAATACGAGTATATATGGATTTAGAATTCTGCTGGTTGGATTTAAATTTAATTTGTGTGAAACCTTTTGTTTGGATTCAAATGGATTTGTGTAAATAGTTTTAAATCCAATAATTTAAATTTATTGTTCAACAAAGTTTTGTAAATTATTTTTATTTTTTATTTTGAAAAATAAGTTTCTTTTAGAACCATGGCTTTCCCCTTTCCTTCTTGGGTCCAATAATTTGTTAGGTCACATTCATAAGATAATATGGTTCACAAATTAAGATGTTAAGGTCCAGAAATTCTATGTCACATTCACATGTAGTGTGTCATATTTCAAAATAGACCTAATATGGCACTTTCATGTGTCACAATAGGTTTATTATGACACACGAAAGTGACACATTAGATCTATTGTGGGTGCGGCATAGAATTTCCCGTTAAGATCAATGATAAGAGATGAAACTTGTTGACGTGGAATGCATAATGGAATGTGCCTTATTTTCATTAATCCACATGTCGTTTAGATGATGTATATCTGCGGGTCATATTGTTTTCGTTTTTCACTCATCCACATGTTATCTAAGATAATTTTGTTGAACAAAAATTTACGTGAGATCTTCTTTCAAGTTAAAATGTGTAATACAAGTCAAGATTCATATCTAAATTTATCACTGCAAGAAAAACGCGATTTAACGACGGAATAAAATCCGTTACTAGATTAACGACAAATTAGCGACAGATTGTGATTGGGACTTTTAATGATGAATTAACGACGGATTTATTTCTCCGTCTTTAACGTAGTGACGGAAAAATCCGTCGTTAAACATTGAATTTAATATTTTTCATTTTATTTTTTCAAGGTAACGACTGACTAACGACGGATTTTTCCGTCGCTACGTTAAAGACAAAAATATATGTCGTTAAAAATTAATTTGTTAATTTTTAAATTTTTTTTAATCTTAGCGATGGACTAACAACAAAATAAAAAATTTAAAATTTTTATTTTTATTTTTTTAATTTTTTTAATTTTTAATTTCCCAATTAATACTTAATTTACGAATTTGAAATTAATTTTTTTAAATTTTCATTTTTTATTTATTTTATTTTTCGGTTTTTTTTTTTAATATTTTAATATTTTATATTATTTTTTTAATTTTTAATTTTTCAATTAATAATTAATTATGAATCTTTTTAATATAAATAATTTTGTATTTATTTTATATTTTTAAATTTATTTTATTTTTTTATTTTTGATATTTTATAATTTTTTTAATATTTTTTATTTTTCAATTACAAATTAATTACGAATCTAAATTTTTTCAATATTTTTATTTATTTTATTTTATAATGTTTTATTTTTTTATTATTTTTTATTATTTTTAATATTTTATATCTTTTGTTATATTTAAATCACTAATTTATGACTTTTTTATAATTTTTTGTTTTAATAATTTTTATGACTTTATATTATATAATTATTTAATTTGAAAATGAAAAATCAATGAAAATAGGTTTCGTGTGTATATATATACTAGTTGTATATTTTAACGTAAATACTTTCTAACCTACTTGGTTAGAGCTTTAGGGCATAAGGCCATTGGCCCCTGTTCGAATCTCTTCGATGGCAAATTTCACTGAATATTCAGCCTCCTTAGGCTCGGCTTGGCTTAAGCCGCGGCTCATGTCCCTGGCTCGACTGGAACATTTCTTTTTTTAACGACGGATAAATTCCATCGCTAATTCGTCGTTAAATTTATTATTTTTTTCTTCACAACAGAATTTGGTAATAAATTTTTTCCGTCGTTAATTTTGTCGTTAAAATGATTAACGGCGGATTAGATCCGTCGTTAAAATGATTTAGTGACGGGTTTTTGATGTTTAATGACGGAAAAATTCGTCGCTAAAATACGGATTTTTTGTAGTGTGTGTTTAATGATATATTTTAATTTTATTAGTGTTTAATTTAATTTGGATCCTTAAGATAGGTAAAGAAATGGAAATCGAATACAATTCTATTTAGTTTCTAAAGTGTAATATTCTACTGTATGAAAAAAAAAGATATGAGCTACAAAATTACGTTTAAAATTTCAAGTTTCAAATCTCCAAGTCAATTTTTGCTCAAATATCCAACTTAATTTTTGCACAAATTTTTAACTTGTTAATGAAAGATAGGTTTTTTCAATGTAGAGGGGATGGAGATTGAGTGATGTTTTCTTTTTATTTTGTGACGTATGAATCGGGTGTATGTGCGTGTATATATATATAGAGAGAGGAACTCAAAGAGAAAGAGAGAGGAATCATAATATATATATTTTTTAATTTATGGGTGTAACAAAGGGAAATTCCCTAAATTTGTGTATAGACTATAGATAAAATGACATTAAGAAATTATAGAGTTGATTTCTAGTTGCATACCTGTCTCGATTTTTTTTTCCTCCTTACAATTAACCAATCTTCAATTTTAAAAGATATTAAAATTCACTAAAAAAAAAGATATTAAAATGATTGGTCATTAAACTTTAATTATATATAAATAAGAAAGCAATATATGATACGAAAGTGACAAGAAATGCTACCTCACACTCATTGCATGATAGAATTCACCAATTTTATTTAACAATAAATAGCAGTTATGTTGTTCCCTTGGAAATAATCTAACAACAGAGACTAATGTAAGTTTTAAATTAAACGTATCAAATTTAAATTCCACCAACAACATTAAATGATCGCATATCACACTTGATTTTTTTTTTGTCCTCTTCTAAGCTCTCTTGATAAAATGACATTCCAAATCATAGAGTTCATTTCTATTTGCATGCAGGCCCAGTTTTGTATTATTTTTTTCTTTTAGGGCATGTTTGGTTGACACGGAATGTGGGTTGGGAAAGTAATCTGATTCCCTTTTTTTAAATTACAGTGTTTGGTTTAATTTTAAGGTGAGTGGGAAAGTAAAAAGAATCCTGATTACAAAGAAAATAGTACAATATTCCAGGATTCTTATTCCTTACTTATTATAGGTATTCTTTTTCCTCATTCTTAGGAATTTAAATCATATAGGAAAATATAGTGCTTATTAAAAAAATGATTCTTATCATTGATAGAAAAAAAATTGATATTTCTAAAAAAAAAATGATTTCCAATATTTTCAAAAAATTCAAGAATTTAATATTTCTGGAAAAATAAAATCTTTTCAAATTTTCAAAAAAATTTACTATCAACGTTGCAGGTGTAAATTGCCCAGTAGAATACAATATTTTGAAAAAAAAATATATATTTCCGATATTTTTGAGAAATTCATTAGCAACGTTGTCAATGTAAATTTTGATGATAATTTAAATATAATAATAACATGTGAATTTCTTTTCAATTAATCGTGAACCTTTCTCGTGACATTGAACTAGTTTCCGCTCTTCTCCATTGAAAATAAATCTATTGGTTGTGATTGTGTAAGTGTTTGCATAAATGAAACGCTTTTAATCATGAAGATAATTGTTATATTTTGTGTTTCTTTATAATATAATTAATGTGGTTGAGTATGCGTATATAAATGTACTTAATTGTATCGAGAGGTATTATTCTTATTTATATGTGATGAGTGGGTCTATAGTGTTTAAGTGTGTGTATTATTTTTTATACAAGTGTGTATATATTTCAGAATCCTGGTAATTTATCTATTATTCTCCA
Organism: Perilla frutescens; assembly: GCA_026008535.1. Classification (NCBI taxonomy): domain Eukaryota; kingdom Viridiplantae; phylum Streptophyta; class Magnoliopsida; order Lamiales; family Lamiaceae; genus Perilla; species Perilla frutescens. The sequence continues at coordinate 72,541,286 of BRKX01000001.1, forward strand.
AACATATGATAATAAATTCATTGGTATTCATTTTCCTCAGAATAATATTCCTAGAAATCATATTCCTTGACAACTTTACTTTCCTGTCAACCAAACGAGCCCTTATAGTTAATCAATTTTCAATATGAAAAGATATTAAAATTTAAAATGATTGGTCATTAAATTTTAATTATTTAGTATAAGAAAGTGATATGATAGGCCAGTGACAAGAACGTGCTACCCACTACTTGATCATCATAATCATTTATGTGTAACAATAAATGGCAACTTGCCTCCTCGTCAACGGTCAACTATATATGCACATTTATAGTTTTTTTTTTTTAACTCTTTTTCTATAAATTATGATTGTGTTACTTTCAACCCATTATTTAATCCTCCCCAAAAGTCATTGGTTTCCACACTTTTGCTATCTGAATCTACCTCTAGTAAAAATTACAATTAAACTCTAAAATATTAAAAATTTTAAATAAAACACTAGAACTTAAAAATAAACACAATAACTCTAAAATAATATAATCACTAAAATTTAAAAAATCCTAAAAATTAAAGTAAAGCCCAATTTTTTTTTTTTTAAAAAAATCTAACGATTAGAATAAATCCTAGAAATTAAAATTAAATTATTAAAATTATAACAAGAAAAATTTGAAAAGATTATAATTAAATTAAATTTAAATAACTGAAGAATGCCTAGAATATTAAAAAACAAAACCAAACCAATGACTTTTGTTTGAACATACTATTTTAGTTTTCATATTAATATTAAATAAAGAACACTGGGTTTTACATATAAAACAATTAATGTAATGCCCCAGGCCCACGGGTGAGGCCCAACAACGAAATGACAGCACAATGGACTCCGTTAGCCAAGGATGAAAATATCGTTATTGTATCATATACCGCAATTGTAGAAAATTGAAAAAAATGACGGAAACTATATTAAAATCTTGAAAATTTAGCAAGAAATTTTAGGAACTATTATAACATATTATTATGCACATATTCTACTCAAAATTTTGATAGAATTGTATTTTGAAAGCAAACATATGAATAATATATTATATAAATATTGTCTAAGACAATATATTTGACAAAATAATACATAATACAATATAAAATAACTAAATAAACATTATAAAATACAATCAATACCAAAATGAGTATCTATGAGGTTCAAATATAGTAGATATAATGTCATCTTGTTCCAAACAATATTGGTACCAACTCATCACATTAGAGTAATTCTGGATATAATTATAAGAATATTGGTACCAACTCATCACATTAGAGCAATTCTGGATATAATTATGCACGTGCGCTAGATATATTTTTTGATTTCTTCCAACAGCTTCACCATTGATTGAATAATGTCCACTCACCCAATTATTTTGTTGATACACATTTTGACCTCCATACCACATTTTGAGTAGTCCAATCAAATTGTGAACTCTCATGTGTCAGAAGCATATGAATCTTGGGACATATCACTATGATTAGTGCCAACCATATTTATAGAATCAAGATTGGCTGAAAGTGATTCAATATCATTGAAGACATGATCTTAAATTATTTAAACAATTAAGTAAAAGACTTACATGGGACCACAGTAAATCGAGAAGCAATTGCGGCACGATCATCAAATCCTTTTCTCTCTTCATGAAAATATGTAAACTTCATATTTAATACAACCAAAATATAACTAATATGATAATATGACATCTTATCTTAAAATGAAAATATGATAACTACTATTGAAAAATTATGTAACCTCATTTCCAAATTGAACTACACCATTAGAGTTCGGGTCCAACTTGTTAAGCAGTGTGAGTGTCTTTATAAAGCAAGAATATTGCAACTCAAATAATTACATTGAAGACCTAAAAAAGATCACAAAAATATATAGTATTAAATAAAAATCAAAATATATTATAGAAATATAAAAAATTTGCGATATCTTGCGATATTTCGCCGATACACGGGAAAAAAATAGGGTAAATTATCTTAAAATACATAAATTTTGGGGCGTTTTTGGTTTTTTACACATTTTAAAAAATGTAGTTTTAATAACATGAACTTAGCTCTTGTTTGTTTTTTCACATGATTTTCAAATTCCGGCCAATTGAATATGACATGGCAGCCGGAGATGCCGCATGTACATCTATGTGGATACCAAATTTTCTTAAAATACACAATCTTTCGACTGATTTTACTTTTCACACGAATTAAAAAAATATCAATTTTAGTTGTTTTTTTTTTTTGCTTTTTTGTGTAATATAGAAAATTCATCTAGATTAATGATTTAAAGCAAAATATGAAATTGTGTTTTGCTGATATAAAATGGATAGGAAGAGAGAGATGATTAAAGAGCGATACTTCATTTTTTACACTAGATTCATAAATTAAATGTGAAAGAGATAGATTTTCTATTTTACATAGAAAATATGTGAGCTTATCGAGGTGTACGTATACATGAGCTCGAGATCAAGCTTGCTAGCTACTCGAGTAACTCCAGCTTGACTCGGTCAACTACGAATGAAGTTCGATTATTTTATGAATCAATCACGAGTTGAGTAGACTCACTTACACCCCCACTTAGATCTCTTCAAATACCACCCTTAGCTAAAACACACGATTTATCAAAATAAATGGCAAAGAATTAAGTGCACGATTGCACTAATAACAAAAATTTTAATTTCAATTAAATATTATTATTTACAAGTTAAACATATTAAATTTAAAAAAATTATAAATCCTATTTTTTAATTATATATTAATTATAAATTTATAAAATTTAATTGGAGCTACAATAGTTAAGGATTATATAATTTCTTTTGTAATGACATTTGTGGTCAACAAAATCTATTTCATCTCTAAAGGACTGATAGTATTTACAGAAGTTGATACAGTGTATCATATACATCCCATAAAAATTGATAAACAAAAGATAAAATGTTAAAGAAGATGCATTAAAAATAAAATACAACACAATTTTATTAAGTTTAAAGATATAATACAAAATCAGCCAAAAAGAAAAGTTTAGTAAGTATTGTACATGTTTTTATTTCAAATTGATTTTTTCCATTATTATTATTATTATTATTATTATTATTATTATTATTATTAATGCATGCCATATATTAGAGAAAATATTAGGACTTACGTCTTACAAATTATTTTCTTTCAGCAGTGTATAACTAAATAATGTATCAATATATACTCTCAACATCTCATTTTAATATGTTGGTTGAGATTTTTCACAGGGATTAAGAAAAGGATTGTGAAAGATAATTAATCGAGAAATTTCCTAAGATGCTCCTATTTATTTCTTTGACTATGGATTCATGCTGAATGTAAACATATTAAATAGAGGTATATATTAGTAAATTATATATATATATATATATATATATATATAGAAACATGGCTATATATCAGAACATCCCAAAAAAGCAAACAAACATATCAAAATGGGACAGAGGGAGTATAATATATGTATATTATTATATTTGCATAATTTATTGCATATATTATTTACTTATATATATATATGTATATATATGTATATATATATATATAATATCCACACAATTAATTATAGCTATTATAGAGATTAATTAGTATAAATTCAAGAAAGTGGAATGATTGCAATTAAAAGTCCACATGGAGTTTTGAAAATTTTAGATATAATTATCATGCATGAAAAAAGTTCAAGGCAACTAAATTTAGAGAAAAGAAAAAAATAAATATAAAGTTGTAAGCTACTAAAGTGCATGAAGAGAAAAAAAAACACATAAGAACAAAAGTATTGAAGATTACATTAAGATCAAACCAGAAAAGATTTGATGTGAATATATAGATTCACATTATAAATAATATAGATATCCTTCATTAACAGTAATATTTCAAACTTTGGTTGATTCATTACTTACTTCTACAAATTTTATGTGCAATGCTTTTTTTTTTTTTACAGTAAATAATATTGTGTGTTTTTCACTTATCTGTAGTTCTTGGTAGGAAAAATATGCAAATAATCCATCGACTATTATTTGTGGAATTTATTACCCTCTTCTCATCTATTTGACTAAAATAGTCTCCTCTACGTTTTAGACCATGTAGACCCTTATTTGGATGAAAAAAGTTAACAATGTTAATAAGTACAAACTAACACACAATTTTTCACAGTTAACAATGTTAATAAGTACAAACTAACACACAATTTTTCACAGTTAGATCTATGCACCCACTAACACACATTTTTTACTGACGAAAAATTAGTACAAATCATTGGGGAAAATAATATTATACTTTCAATGCATTTTTTGTTGTTAAATTCTAGACTAAAATTCCATGGTAAATTTTTGTCTCGGTCAAATAGGATATATACTATGAGTTCTTTTGTTGTGTTTTCATTGTAATTAACTTTAACCCATAAATGAATTATGAGTGTTAGACTTAATATATTATTACTTGCCTCTCTCTAACTTCCCACCTTAGCTTTTATCTATATTATTCTTTAATTCAGCTTTAGACACAATTTTTACGTATCTGAAATTATTATGAATATATAATGTTTGTTGATTTCTAGTGGTAACAATTTTTTTCCAATTATTTGTATTCTAAATTTTGGTGTAAAAAGTGTGTGTTGGTGTATGGAAAGATTTATGTTAATGTGTTTTTATTAAGATTGTTATCTTCTCAGTTTAATGAATGATATATGTGATCCAATCCTTCGCAATAATTGAGGCACTGAGGTTTTGGTTCATGTGAGAAATATTTATTGGTGTGAGAAATGAGAAAATGTTTTTCTTATTCTAATTTACTGCTTAATAGGTATAATTTTATTGCATAATTATTTTGTCCCACATGTGTAATGAAATTATAGCAGTTAAGCAATAAAGTGTTTAAGCAATAAAATCCAATACGATAAGTATTTTTCTCATTTCTCACACCAAGATCTTTTCTCACCTGAACTCAACCCCTAACTCCTTTTGTACTTTTTCCTTTATAAGTAATATAACTATAAAACTATCACAAAAAAATGTATGGTATCCTATTCCCTACAAAATTACATGTAAAATTAATTGTATAAAGTAAATATCAACTATTTTTAATATATATATATATATATATATAGTACCACTTTCAAATATTAGATAAAAATTTTAACGGGTATAAATTAAATGCAATTATTAATATGAATGACCAAATATTTCATATTATTTTCAAACGAGCACACTATACAATACTATTTATGCATACTTATAATATTTTGTTAAAATTATTCATTAATTTTACAAATTTTAAAAATTTCACTTAATCTATACTAGTTTTATTAAATGCATCGTGGATATAAAAATTAAGAGGTATAATTTGTAAATTTGATAAATATATAGGTGTTTTTAAAAAAGAAAAAGGTGGTATGAGAAAAAATATACTGAAAATAATTTTTTGAGTTTGAGAATGAGCTTACGGGTTGGAGAAAAATTACTGTTTTATACGACAGTTACTGCATTTTGAGTTTGAATATTTAAATTGAAGATGCTCCTAGAATTTTTATTATTTTATAATTTTATTGCATACATAACAACTCATTGACCGGCGCGTATATATATAAACGGGTCGATGCAGAGAGAGAGAGAGAGAAGAGAGAGAGAGAGATGGCGGATGCTGCAGTGGAGTTCCTGCTTAAAAACCTGACGGATCTACTGATCTACCACGCGAAACTAATCACTGAGACGAAGAGCGAGATCCAGAGTCTGGAGAAGGATCTGAGCATCTTCAACGCCATTCTGAAGGATTCAGTGAAGAGGCGGAGAAAGGATAATCAAACCAAATTGCTGATGCGGAACATTCGTGATGTTGTTTATGAAGTGGAAGATGTAATTGACGCCTTTGTTACCCAGGCCATAGAGAAAAAGGCCAAGAATTTCGCCCAACGAGTCTTGACGTCTCCGGTCGATCTCCACAGCTTTGGCGAACAGATCAAGGAGGTAAAGAAGAAGGTCGAAGATGCCAGGATTGAATACGCCAACCACAAAGTCGATGATCAAGACAAATCTGAAAAACATAAGGTGACTATTCAACGACTACTTATTTTAAAATATATAATAGTACTGTAACAAAATTATAATTTATTATTATTATTATTGAAACCGAATATGGATTATCTTGACTACTATAAATGTAGTCCCAATTACTTGATAAAACAATTGAAATATAGAAATTGAATACTTTTCCCCTTATATTGAACTTAATATCCATATAGGAATCTATGAACCAAACCAAGGTTTAGATTTGATTAGATTTATTGACCATAAATTATTCAATGTTTTAGTCAAAGTAAAGGCGAACTTGTAATATTTGAAAATTTAATGAAGATGAGATTATTTTCATAATTTATAAATTTTGTTATGTTTTTTTTGGATTTTGGGCCAATTCCCGAAATTAAATAGACAACGCTTTAAAATCATTAATTTTTTTGATGTTGTATTGATAAAGATATATATGTTTTTAAGATTAAGAGATTATATTGCTAACATGATAACTTGATAATATATTAGCAATGTCTGACAATTAAGACTTATATATACGTGAAAAATAATATTTTTTTTTCCATCAATTTTTGTTTAAACAAACATATGCAATATCAGTGATGGACCCAAATTTTTTTCTACGGGAGCGGGCGACATTTTAGCAACTGTTGTTAATTTGGTGCTTTTGATCGAGTTTGCTTGCATGACATATAAAGGATATTAATAGGGTGATTGACAACTTATTCATATAAAGTTCTATGCGTGTAAATGAAATGACATTTTTTCTCATTATTTTTTGGAGTTGGTCACACCGCTCTATTTCTTATTTTTTGGAGTATGTCATCAAGATGTTTAAATTAGATTAGTTCTATATTCCACGGGATTGATTTTTATTTGAATCCACCCACATTGTGTGTGTGTGTGAGAGGGAGAGACAATGAAACTGCCAAAAAATAAAAATTAGTCATGATACATTACAAGGGATCCTTTGAGTGTTCTTAGTTTTTTATTTTGGAATTTGGTGTGCTGATCTGAAAAAGTACTGAAACAGGTTCGGCCGCCCAGAGAGAAAGGCGTGGTGGGCTTTGAAGTCTGAATGAAGAAACCGACGACATTGATGTGATTTCTCTGATAGGTATGCTTGGGCTGGGCAAGACAACGCTGGCTTGGAAAGTTTTCAATGAACCAGAATTCTTCCACAAGTTCCCTATCCGTATATGGCTTCCTATTTCTCAAGAGTTCTCAGACAAGGATATCTTCATATCCATTCTCAAAGAGTTCATCAACATCGACGAGGACATACGTCAAAGAGATGAGCAAGAATTAGCCCGAATTGCTGCTGGCTATCTTGAGAAAGTAAGTTTCCTGATCGTCATGGATGATTTCTGGAGGGCTGCTGATTGGGACAGACTCCAAGTTGCTCTGCCCAAGGCCAATAGAAATGGTAAAGTCTTGATCACCAGTCGTATTAAGGAAGTGGGCACTTATGCTAGTAAAACGAGACCTCTCCACGAGCTGCGTTTCTTTAATCCAGAGGAAAGTTGGGAGCTGCTCCGGTTGGAGGCACTCCACAAGCTGGAATGCCATCCTGATTTGGAAGGTACTGGGAAACAAATTGCAAGAGATTGTCAAGGACTGCCGCTTGCATTAGTGGTCATAGGAGGCATCCTTGCCACAAAGTATTCAGCAGATATAAGTGCAATGAGAAAAGAGTGGGAAGAAGTGTCCACACGGGTGGGCGCGTATCTACATGACAAAAACAATGACCTGGCAGCTCGCATGAATCAATTTATATGTTTGAGCTACGACCAATTACCTTACCACTTGCGCGAATGCTTTCTGTATCTGGGGATGTTCCCTGAGGACTATGAAATTCCAGTGTCAAAATTGATCCGCATGTGGATTGGTGAAGGATTCATACAGCAAGATATTTACGATTCTAAGCTCAGCTTGGAGAGAAGAGCCGAGAAGTATTTCGAGGATCTTATCAACAGAAATTTGGTAAGAATTGAGAAGTTCAAGGCTGATGGTAAGGTTAAAACATGCAAGATTCATGATACCTTGCGTGATTTCTGCCGAGCTGAAGCTGGGAGTGATAATGAAAATTTTCTCCAGGAAATAAAGTTTTCCAAAGGAGCTTTTGTACCTCCAATTTCTGAGTTAAAACAGTGTCGCCGCCTTTCTATTCATTCCAATTGCTTGGACTTCATCACTTCAAAACCTGTTGGTCCCCATGTTCGCTCCTTTGTTTGTTTTTCCAAGGATGAATATACCTTGAATCCAAAAAACATTCCATACATCCTTAGGGCTTTCAAGTTGATTAGAGTTTTAGATGTCAAACCCCTCAAATTCTCCAAAATTATCAATGACATATATCAGTTGGTTCATGTCAGGTACATTGCCTTGTCCTTCAACTTGCCAATTCTTCCTTCAAAATTTAGCCAGCTTTGGAACATACAAACTCTTATAGTTGACACAACATCCACTGAGTTTGAAGTGCAAGCCGATATATGGAATATGAAACGGTTAAGGCATTTTAAGACAAATGTGTCTGCTACCTTGCCCGAGCCAAGTAAAGATAGTGAACATGGTGCAGAGCTTCAAACACTTGGCATAGTTTCAGCGGAATGTTGCACGGCCAAACTATTTGATCGGGCTCGCAGTTTGAACAAATTGGGCATTGGTGGGAAAGTAGCCTCACTTTTGGATGGAAAGATAGGATCTTTTGATAGTTTGAGAAAAATGGAAAATCTTGAAAAGCTGAAACTGATAAACTCACTTTCAGAAGGCAAATTGGGTGGACTTCCTCAACATTATCAGTTCCCATCCAATCTTAAGAGTCTTACACTAGTTTCTACTTCCCTCAATTGGAGTTGTATGTCTATCCTTGGATTTCTGGATAAACTCGAGGTGCTCAAGCTGAAAGACAGGGCATTTGAGGGAAGCACCTGGGAGGCAATCGATGGAGGTTTTCGTCGTCTCGAATTCTTGCAAATTAAACAGACAGATTTATCTGTTTGGAAGGCTTCATCTCATCACTACCCTAGACTTAAAAGCCTGGTGCTGCAGAGCTGTGAGAAGCTTATTGAAATTCCAATGGGGCTGTCTGGGATAGAAAGCCTCCAAATGTTGGACTTGTACGATTGTAAATTGGCCGCTAAATCTGCCACGAAAATCGCGATGGAAAAGAAAACGACACAGGCCAAAAGCTTAGCATTCAAGCTCACCATATTCCCTCCTATTGAATGATCATCCGAAACTCACAGGTGAGTAGTTTAGAATGTGCATATTGCTTCTTTATAGTTTTAGTTCATATGCTTAGTATTTGCCTTATATTTCCTTTCTTGTTGATCTCTTCACGTACCCCTCAATTTTTATTGTTGTAAAGGATGAACCATAAATGCCAGTGTAAAATTAAACTAAAGTACAAAAAATATTGAAATCAAAGAAAAATGAAGAAAACTTAAAAGAATTGATATGTATACTATTGGTCCTGATCGTATTTTTTTCGGTCCGAAGTTTAACTTTCCCGACGTTTTTTGGCCACAAAACTTAACGGTCGTTAAGTGTCCTGTTAATTTTGAGACGAAAAATGTCGAAACATATAATTTGGGATCAAAAAAATTAAGAAATACTAAACTTGGACAAGAAAAGTTATGATTGGAACTAAAAATGTTTTGATCGATCATATTCTATAATGGGACCAAAAGTGAAATTAAGTCTTTATTTTTTAAAGAATTAGTTTTGTTCCTCGACTTGAAATCTCTGCTTTTCGTACATAATTTCATGATTGTTTATTGGTTCCATTTATTGCACGTCGTAGTTAAGTTAAATGTATAAACTTAGCTTAAGATCAAATGTATAATATAAATGCATTTGAATGATTAATTAGTACAGTAAAAGTTACCATCGCATTTAGTCTATAGCTAGTTCAATTACATGCATGTTTTTTTCAACCTCGTGCACTTTAAGTATGTGAAATGAGAGTTACTGGTATCAATCTTGAAAGGATAAAAATAACACATGTTAATAGTACTGTACATTTGACGCATGTTTTTGCAGGAGTCAAAATCTTTATAATGTTAATACTTCTGACTATATTAAATGGTAACATTTGAATAATTTGCCACCTCCAAGAATTTTCGAGTTTCATAAGATCAACTAATTAACGTTCTTGATGTTTCAGGGATACCATGCAAAGCTGCATGCTTGATGCAGTCTGGCTTGGTTGAATAACTGCTCCCAAAATGTTGCATTTCGTGAAGTAACCTTGGTCACTTGGAAATAACGATGCACTTGTTTCTGTTCATTGTGCTGAACTCGCAAAATATTCCACAGTACTTAATTGTGTTGATCTTTGTGATCATTTGTTTAATTCGCGATCTCTTTTTTTTTTAATTACTATGTCTTGGACGGTGGTTGCTTTTAATTGAATTGCATGAGTGTTTCATTGTATTTGTTACTGGAATTTATTGTGGAAGTAATGAATTTAGTGTAATGTACCCTTAAAAAAATTATATTGTAATATTGTAATTTAAGGGACTATTGTACCTTTTATTCAATGGTCCAATCCTTTAGAACCAGTCCAAACCTATGGGACGAAAAGGAATGATATATGCATGTTAGAATTTGTTATCTTAAATAATGCGAAAAATAAATGTGCAAAAGAGAGTTAATGTTTAGCGTTATCACCGAGGATTGAAATATTGCGTATTTTGATATTGCGATATGCATGTGGGGGGAGAATATCTTTTTTCTCGGGTATGGGCGAAATATCATAGTATATCGCAAAAAATCGTAATATATCGCGATTTTTTTTATATTTCTATAATATATTTTGATTTTTATTTAATACTATATATTTTTTTGGTCTTTTTTAGATTTTCAACGTAATTATTTGAGTTGCAATATGCTTTGCTTTATAAAGGCAAGTACTTACATTGCAAAAAATTATAAAAGAAAGAATCGCAGAAAATCAACGAATGTCTTAGAAAGAAAAGTGAGCTTTATTTTTTGATGACAAGAGAAAAGGATTTGCTGATGGTGCTCCAATTGCTTCTCAATCTACTATGATCCCATGTAAGTCTTTTACTTAATACTAGCATACCATCTGTGTGCGATGCACAGTGAATATTATTAAAAACATATTTATGTATAATAATAAATATATGAATTATATCGACTGATTTATAAATTACTTGTGTATTTTTCGATAAAATATGCATCAATAACCTCTTCTAATTTTATAAAACAAAAGACCACCGACTCATATAAGATGAATTGTAATGTTATTTTCGATTTTCTAACTGGATTGTTATATACTATTACATGTAACTTCATTAACCCAACTATAGAGAAACAAAAAATGAAGGAAAAATATGTCTCTTTCTCCACCGCTCGCCCACCCCTTTCTTTTCCATCCCGCAGCGGCACAGTCACCGTCTCTCCCATCTCCCTCTATTTTTGCACGTCCACAACCATGAATCCAACATAAAATTGAAGAATGCTAAATATGATCATCAACCATTCACACAGGCAAAACAAAAATAAAAATGGATGATCTGCAAACTACGACGACCCTAACTAAACTCCCCCCATAAAAATTCTGAAGGTTCTAACCCTCATTGGAATTTTATAGTTCAAATTCATTTCTTTAGGTTTGAAAAAAGTTTTTCAAACCCCTTTCTTTGGTTCACTAAATGTATTTAAATTATTTTATTCCAACTTTTTAATATATCTAATGCAACATTTTAATTTTAAAATATATTTAATATTAAATTGATAAAATTAAATATCAAAATATTACACTTAATCTCAACTAAAAGACCAATATAGGTGGAAAGATCATTGTTGGATTTCACAATTTATAATTTGTTCATGTGCAATAATTTTATATTTTATTTTAAAAATTAAAATATATAAATTTTAACTATTTAAAATATATTTAAAAATGATAACTTAAATATTTTTGTGTTGGGTATTTATTTAACCTAACTGCAAGTGCACGGTGAGATTTATAGTGTAGCGGTGAATAAGAATATCGTATCCATAGGGATTTAATAATTAATCTACTAGTTATCTAATTTAACCTCTCACAGTTATCTAGACGACCGAAAATTAATGGGACATTTAATTACCTAATAAAAACTAAAATTAATAAATAAACTAAATTACCACAAAAGAAGTCAAAATAGATAAATCAAACACAGGAGAAAAGGACGCATTTTAGGATTGGATACTCATTATTTAATCCATTCTCTTAATCAATTCATTTAGTGTCTATGTTGGGATTTAAATTATGCTAGAACAATCACTCATGTATTCTAAACCTTCTCTCAAAGCGCCTAGATTATAGATCACACAATAAATATTAACGTGTCTGGCCGTTCAATACCTATTGTGCAACTCCTAATGGTTCTAAAGATTTATTGTTCTCTAAATTAATCGCAACTCTCTCGAGTGATATTGACTAACCAGTTAATTATTCCAGATCTTGTGTTAAAACTCATCTCTCGAATTATGGATTATTACATCAGATTGCATCATTTAGTGATCATGTAAATAATACAGAGAACAACATGAATAATCAAAACATAATCAAATCATAGACACCAAATAAAATGAATTAAAAGAACTTCATAAATAACTCATAATCCAAACATAGAATACTAGGGTTTTAGCTATCCATGCCAAAAATAAATAACTGACACAATCCACAAAGTAAATATTGTATTTCTAAGAAAACAGAGAAAATAAAACCCGGAGATTCTATTATGGCTTTGGTCTTGAACACTCTTGAATTCTTTAGTCTTGTTCTTCGCGTCTTCTTTTCTCTGCTATTTTCTCTGGTGGCAACTTTTGGGTAGGTGGAATTCTATGTATTTTTGTGCATCAACAACCCTTAAATACCAAGTTAAGAAAAGCCCAAAAATAGGTCAAAAATCGGACAAGCCCGCACAATTCGCGAATGCGCTCACGACCAGACTATCCGCGACTCGGGTCGTGAGTCCACGTGGCGCTGACATGGCTCAAAATTCATGACCAAGTTCTAGATTCGCAACCAAGTTGCAGGTAATACAAAGGAGAACCCCCTCCATGTCGCGCCGTTGCAGAAAAATGCCCAGGAGGTGATTCTCGACCAGATTCCTGATTATCAACCACAACATTTATTGAGTCCATGACAACTTTTATCACCCGATATACTTGACTGTTTCTTGAACATTGAAGAAATATACACTCATTTTCTTTGCCATCAAATTTGCCAGTACAATCTTTATCTCACAACACATAATATGTATTTCCAAAGATGTGGAAGTTTTTAACATTTGGTTTATTCCCCTTCCACAGCTCATACGGAGTGGTTCTCGTTTTAGGTCTGAGGTACACCTGATTTATGACAAGACAAGATGTATTCATTGTCTCGGCCCAGAAAGTGTCAGGAACATTTTTTGCTTTTATCATAACTCTACTCATTTATTAGTGTCCGATTCTTTCTTTCAGCAACATTATTTTGCTGGGATATTTTAGGTGCAAAAATTTCTCATCAAGTGCATTTCTCTTCATAGAACAGTCTGAAGAACACATTATCAACCTCATGTTCATGGTCACTTTCTTATCCTTACAATGGTGTTTCATTTCTCCTCTTTAAGCTTAAAACACAAATTCTTGAAGATAATGAGCCTTTGCAAATTCTGATAGCTGATGTGACCTAGTTTTTCAAGCCACATGTTTGCATCACTGAGTTAAAACCGAACACACGAGCCATTCAACTTTTCTATAATTCAATCTCAATTCCATACATATTGGTAGTTACTCATACTTTTTTAATGTATTTATTTCACGTCTTAGTGTTCAGTTTTAAATTTTAGGTTTTATTGAAAATTCGAACATTGTGATGCAGTTTTAAAAGTATTATAATTTTATTAGTTAAAAAGTTATTTTTTATCATTCTACTTATGACCTTTTATGTTATGAATTGGTCCCCTTGAGCAACATTCCTGGCTTCATACCTGCCTCTAGTCTACATTCTATGTCTCATTATTGCATCCCACTATCAATTTTAATATTATAAAAATGTTATTATAAAAAGAAAATTTATTATAGTATAACCAATCATAATTAACATATATTGCTAAAAAATAAAAATTTTAAAAATTATATACCATAATTTTGGAATAATCAACCTTATATTAACTAAAAAGCAAAAAAAATTATTAAAAAAATAAATGTAAATCCTAATTGGTTGGAATGAATACTAAATAACAATTATAAAATTAATCTAAACCAAACAAATTGAAATTGAAGAAAAAATTGATGAAAATTTGATAAAAATCAAAATGGAACATTAAGTGGGATAGAAGATTTCATTTGATATTTTTGGCACTTTTTCAAGAATAGCCCATTTTTTCAAAATTAAGAAAACAGTACTCACTTTTTTTTAAAAAAAATACAAATCTAACATTTATCAATTTTACAACCAGAAAATCGTACGTATTGATTGTATTTTAAGATTTCTTGATTAGGTAATTTTTTTATGCTGTCGGGGAAATGAAAATATTAAAACACAATTAATTATGCACGATTTTCTAATTGTAAAATTGATCCAATCTTAGATTTGCAAAATTCTCAAAAAAATTTATTAATACTATTTTGTTAATTTGAAAAATGTGGGCTATTTTTTGAAAAATAACCAAAAATATGTAGAAATCAAAGTGTAATTAACCATTTTTAATGTTAATGATTGCATATAACTTCCTATTGAGACCATCATACTATGTATCGTTCTGATTTTTAATGTTTAACTGATTGCATTACTTTACACTTTTCAATAGTCAAAATGTTCAATACGCACGCATGTATATACCTAATACTTCCAAATAATAATAATAATAATAATAATAATAATAATAATAATAATAATAATAATAATAATAATAATAATAGTTGCAATACTTTATTATTTTTATATTTCATTTTTATCATTTAAAATAATTAAATAATTACATCTTTTATTTGTTCTTTAATCATGGAGAATTATACATTGCTATTTATAAATCGTGATGTTTAAAATATTCCAATTCGATCTTTCTAACATGGATTTTTTTATTTAGTTCCTATTATTTAATTTTATTTTTGTTTATCTTAACTACACAAAATTAATCTTTTTATCTGATTAATTTACACACGTGCATATGATCATTTTATTAATTTTTAAAAATTGAACACAACATATAGAATTTAAAAATAATCATAATTACAGATTTTAAAAAAATAATTATTATTTGTGCATCGCACAGGAAAAATACTAATTTAACTCAATGAAGCAAAGTGAATGATAGAAACTAACCACACAAAATAATAATAATAATAATAATAATAATAATAATAATAATAATAATAATAATAATAAATCCAACTGCCATAATTCTAAATTCATATATTTCAAAATCCCTCGATCCAGTCCAAACACACAATATTTTATTCATGTTGGGAACCTCAACTAGTTCATTGATTTGAATAAGCTTAGCAATAATGGCAGTACTTAAACATACTTAATTAATCAAGACAAGTTGTGTGTTTTTAATATTATCACCCCATGTGAAAACTGGAAGCTCTTCATTGTTCCAGATCCAAACATTAATTCACCTTCTCAAAAAATTAATTTCATTTTCTCCTAAAGTCCATGATTCAAACATCAACCTTCTCAAAATGATTTAGCTCTCTCTCACAACCCCAAATTTTTTAGTTAATCACAATAAAAAAATGGCTGCTTATTCTGCGGTAGCTTGTTTCCGGCAGACTCTGGAGCAGCTGCTGGATTCCGGTCAATTTCCGGAGCTTGAAATCCAATCTGTCTATGGCAACGTCGTCTCCTTGCAATCCTCTCTCGACGGAATCCTCTTTGTACCTAAACACTGGAGGGAAGATATGAAAGAGTTGCAAACCAGAATCAGAGACGCAATCTACGCAGCTCAAGACAACGTTGAGTATTTGATGAAAGGCCATTCATCAGAGAAATCCCATGAAAAAGCTTCCTTCAAGAAAATCGCAGACGATGTCGCCGTCGTCGCAAAAAAGACAAAGGAGACGGCGGAGGCGATCAAAAAAGACCCAGATGCCCAGAATTTGTTCTCGGAGAATATCCCTAGGCCTCCTAGATCCAGTTTCAGCGGCAAGGATAAGATCGTGGGAGAGGAAGAGGATTTCAAAAAAGTTAACGAGCTGCTGCTGTCAGAAGAGAAGCAGCGTCTGGTCATTCCGATCACCGGGCTTCCCGGTCTCGGCAAGACCACTCTTGCCAGAAGTATTTACGAGAATCAAAGAATTACGAGTCAGTTCGATGTTCGTGCTTGGGTCACTGTATCTCAAGACTTCAATTTCCAAGAGATCTTCTCGAGCATCTTGAGCTCCATGGAAAGCAAGAACTACCGGGCGGGGCATTACGCAAAGCAAGGCGATGAGCAGACATTAATGAATTACATTCATCAAGAGCTATACAATTCCAAGTATCTGATCGTTGTGGATGATGTTTGGGAGGCAAGAGTTTGGGATAAAGTGATCCAAGCCTTACATAGATTATAAGTTCTGTGTCAAAAAAGCCAAATTTTCACGACTATTTAAGGACTATTAGTCCTACTTACATAAATCTATCCATCAACCTGTACCAAAACTGTAGTCTATCTCACAATTAGCAATTATATTTTAGACAATAGTTTCGAGTTAATAGACAATGGTAGTGACATTTACTGTTGTAATAGAATTTTTTTTATTTTATTTTTTTGCATTTTTCATGACGGTTTGAATTACAACCATTGTCTTTTAATAATTTTTTGTAATCTTATTTATTATTTTTTGTACTTCAAAATTTGAAATTTGTAACATTTTTTATTTTACTTTTTTATGTATAGATGGATGATTTGCAGCCAAGGTTGCAGAACTCGCTAGGCGCTAGTCGAGCGACGGAAAGGGGCCTAGCGCCTAGGTCGCCTAGGCGGGGCCTAGACGGAATCTAGGCGGAGCTTAGGCGTTTTTCTAATTTTCATATATATTATTAATTTATTACATATTGGTATTGATATATTAATTTTTTCAATTACTTCACATCCCACATCGATTATATAATGATAATTGAGATGTATATTATTGTATAAAAGCTCCAATTAGGTTTTCAAGCTTTTTCAATATTTCCTACATCCCACATCGGTTTTAGATTGAAAGTTGGGATGTGGGTTATTCTATAAAAGAGTGGGATATCTTAATGAAATCTTCAAATTAGTTTTTCAACCTTTTCTCCATTTTTCTACATCCCACATTGATTATAGATTGAAAAATGGGATGTAGGTTGATGCATCAAAGGTTATATTTTCAACATCTTCTCCATTTTTCTACATCTCACATTGATTACGGCACGGTTAAGGGCCGCCTAGCGCCTAGTCGTAGACTAGACGACCGTCTAGCCTGATTTCTACAACCATGTTTGCAGCTAAGTATTCTATATTTGTCGCCTAAAAAATAGTTTCATTTGTGCTGCACTATAATAATATTAATATTATATAAGTATAACATAATTTGCATTAATTTATTATTTTTCTATTTAAATTTCATCATTTAAAATAATTAAATAATTATTATTTTTTATCCATGTTATATATTCAAATAAATCAAATGTTCTTTGATTGTGGACGATTATACTTTACTTTTTATAAATTTGTGTCGTTTGAAAAATTCCAATTCGATTTTCTAACATGGATTTTCATTTAGTTCATAAAATTTAGTTTTCCTTTTGTTTGTCCTAACTACACATAATTTGAAATAAAATTTAATTTTCCTTTTGTTTGACCAACAATGTGAGTGTGCCTTGTATTTTTTTTTTGAAATAAAATAGAAAAGTATTGGATCACTCAAGAAAGGATAAGATTTACTTTCACACATAATTTAAATAAATATATTAAGGGAAGAAAGAGTACTCCGAAGTCAAAAGAGTACAACAGGGAAGATAAAAATTTATATACAATCAAAACAATGAACTTCGAAGAAGTTTCACCCTTGAACAAAAACAGAGTCAAAAGGTGGTGCAAAAAGCTCATAAACAAAAGCCCATCAGGTCGTCATCCATATACATAGACCCACATGAACTCTTGGAAACACCACGTCCCGCACCAAGCACTTCCATACTTCATTAGAATCACCTACAATGCATGAACTATATGAGCTAAAGCTCGGTAAGCAGAAATCATGCATATGATTTTATATGCAACACATAAAGATGATACCACACTATGACTAATGCTCGTGATATAAAATATTTTCATCCCAAAAGAATTTTCAGTGTTTTAGGAACTTAGCTCCCTTCACCGGACACCAACATGAGTCATGAGCTCATAATATAATCAATATCACTTGGCCAGAATGTGATCAGTGTACTCATGTGGCTCATCCTTCCTGGACCCCAAGGGACACGCCCCTGCCTGTTCCCTTTGATCCCACATGAAAGTCATCTCACATCAGCCACTCATCACCTCAAAGGTGCAGTCGAAGTGGACCATCCTTCCTGGACCCCAAGGAACACACCTCCTGCCTGTTCCCTTTGATCCCACATGAAAGTTATCCCACTCGACGCACAAATATCAACACAGCACAACACGGGCTGGTGGTGACCAATCCCAAATAAAACATTTTTCTCTCCTTGAAAACCATTTCATGCATACAACCTCGACAACATCTATATGTCGTTCATGCATATGCTTGCACTCATGTACAAGATATTTAATGCAAATAGATAGAATACCACAAATATATTACACCACACATTTATGAGGTAACAAATTATAACAACACAATAGCAAATAATAATCACATATATTCAAATAATAATATGTTCATGCATTATAGTTGCAAATGAATTTCTACTTACCTCAATTCCAAAGGTTATTACAATATTTGTAATCCTAAAGTGTATACTTTCTCAAGAGAATCTAATTAAGATAAACCAGAAATTAATAATGAATTAATACAAAGTGAATTATAAAACTTACTAATTATTATCAACTCAAATTAATAGCGAAACACTATTATTTGGTTATAACTTATAACAAACAATTCCATTTCAATACAATAATATATAGATGATAACTTTAACTAAATTCTTAAAATTAATTTAATCGTAATTATTTTAAGCCTTCTTTTAACTCAAAGTTTCATAACTATTATCAATTATAAATATTTCCCGTCATCCTAATCTTACAGGTTAGTTGATTTTAACCACATAAAATATGATTCTAATGTCTAAAATTTTTCAAAGAAGTGGGTTAATCCAACATGATAAATAAAAATTATTTCCGCAATACATTGAATTTTCAGCTTAATAGTTAATTAATTATTACTTCTTTTTTTTTCGTTACACATACAAACATATTTAAATAACATTAATTTATGTACTTATGCTATTAACATAGTTAAACTTTCGAAACAACAAATTGATTCATACACATATATCTTAATCCACCAGATAGTTATTAAAACATAATTAAGCTCACTATTTTAACTAAAATACTTATATATAATAAAAGAAATATTACCTAATCTAATAATTTTTAGAGGTCACGACAACATGTTATTAAAACTCTAAATTAACTTTATATATCTATACATACATCAAGGTTAAATTAGATCAATAAATGACATAACCTAATTATTTAAAAAAAAATAATACACAATCGGAATACTAACTAACGTCAATGATGATTTCCTCCTATTATTTCTTCTCACTCATTTAATTCTTTCTTTTTCCTAGGATATAGAATAGATATGAATTGAGATTATCCTATCACCAACTTAGCCTTATTGTTATTATTATTATTATTTTAATAAAATATTTGGTATTTGCCATGTATATTGTCAACATGGAGAACATGCAGCAACTTTAAACTAATTTCATGCCACCTCGTATATAGTACAATTTATAAGTAATTCTCAAATTTTTTATTAATTCTTATGGGTATGTATCAATATATATACACACACAATATAATATCATTTTACAAATAGATCCATTTAAAATATTATAGTTTAATTGGATCATACACACACGCACACATTTGTTATATTTGCATATACTATCTTTTGTTAATAGAATTTAAATTAGATTTATAAATATATCAAATTGGTGAATAGACATAATCAAGTTGGCACATATATCTATATAAGTGCAATTGGTATGAAAATAAGTACAATAGACATATTAGACGTATATCAAGATGACCATTAAGTAGTGAGAGGCTCGTTACTACAGCTCCATATCACTTTTTTCCCACAAAATACTTGGCACATGCAGTTGTACCTTTTAGAAAATTTGTACTCTTTTTTTTCTCCTCCACTATAGTGTACTTTAATTTTTAGTACATACCATCTCATTTGTACCTAAATTTTTCTCCAACAGTGGATGCTCTTATCATTGACCTTACAGTCTGAATTTGTGAAATATATTATCCAATAAATTAAACTTAATAAATTATTAAACTCAAGAAGGAAAGGGTAAAGCCACAGTCCTAAAAAAAACTTGTTTTTCCCAAATAAAAAATAAAAATAATTTACAAAACTTTGTTGAGCAATAAATTCGAATTATTGGGTTTAAAATTATTTACACGAATCCATTTAAATACGAACAAAAGGACAGAATTGTAAATTCATATATACTCCTATATATTTCAATCCCTCGATCCAAATATCCAATCCAAACGCACTACACTAAAACCTCTATACAGTAATATTGTTGGGACCAGAGAAAAATATTAATATAGAGAGGTTATTCTTATATAGAGTTTACATATAAAAATTATTATTTTTTAAATAATATATATTTTACAACGCTTGGAAATGTCCCTTCATATTTTAAAACACACGAATATAAAAAGTATATAAGATTCATTCATGTGCTTTAACCGAAGAAGACATCATTATAGGAATTAGGCAAGAAACGCAAGTTGATAATCCAGAAAATGATAGTGTAGAAATAGAAAAAGTCTCATGTCAAGAAGCTTAAAACATGTTGGACAAGCCGGAAATGTTTTGGATTTAATAAGAAGGTGATTGTGTTGACGAGTTACTTCGAACGCTCAAGTTAAATGATGTGGTATTAACCCAAAAAATTAAAGCATTAATCTTAAGTTTAATGTAACATATGTAATTAAAGAGTTCTAGATATTTTATATCGATATTTAAATATATTTGAAATTTAATATCATTTTATTATTATATGAAGGTAAATTTCTTAAGGATGGTCCTAAAAAAACAATGGAATATTACAATGTAGAGATTATTCTTATTTATAACTGGTCCCGAGTTGGGACCATCATTTTATTATTATAAAGAGATTATTCTTATATAGAGTATTGTTATATGGAGGTTTTATTGTAATATTTTATTCATGTTGGGAGCCTTAACTAGTTCATCGACTTCAAATGGAGTACTTAAACATAGTTAATTAACTTAATTAATTAATGAAGACAAGTTGTGTGTTTTTAATATTATCACTCCATGCGAAAACTGGAAACTCCTCATTTTTCCAATCCATGATCCAAACATTAATTAACCTTCTCAACAAATTAATTTTATTTTCTCCAAAAATCCTAGATCTACAACCCCAATTTTTTTTGTTAATCACACTAAAAAAAATGGCTGCTTATTCTGCCGTAGCTTGTTTCCGGCAAATTCTGGAGCAGCTGCTGGATTCCGGTCAATTTCCGGAGCTTGAAATCCAATCTGTTTATGTCAAAGTCATCTCTTTGCAATCCTCTCTCGACAGAATCCCCTTCGTACCTAAAAAGTGGAGGAAAGATATGAAAGAGTTGCAAACCAGGATCAGAGAAGCAATATACGCAGCTCAAGACAAGGTTGAGTATTTGATGAAAGGCCATTCATCAGAGAAATCCGATGGAAAAGCTTTCTTCAAGAATATCGCAGACGATACAGCGGTCGTTGCGAAAGAGGCGGAGGAGACGGCAAAGTTGATCAAGAACGACCCACAGGCCCAGAATATGTTCTCGGAGAATCCTGAGCCTCCTAGATCCATTTTTAGTGGCAGGGATAAGATCGTGGGACAGGAAGAGGACTTCAGAAAAGTTACTGAGCATCTGCTGTCGGATGAGAAGCAGCGTCTTCTTATTCCGATCACCGGACTTCCCGGTCTTGGAAAGACGACTCTTGTTAGAAGTATTTACCACAGTCCAAACATAATGACTCATTTCAATATTCGTGCTTGGGTAACTGTATCTCAAGAATATAATTTCCAAGAAATCTCGTCGAGCATCTTGACCTCGATGGAAAGCAAGAATTATTTGGCGGGGCATTACGCGAAACAAGGCGATGAGCAGACATTATTGGATCACCTTCATCAAGAGCTCTACAATCTCAAGTATCTAATCGTGGTGGATGATGTGTGGGATTCAGAAGTTTGGTCCAGGTTGAGAACAGCATTACCAGATAATGAAAATGGAAGTCGTGTTCTCCTCACTACCAGAATTCCAGCGGTTGCTAAATCTGTCCAAAATTCTGGATTTATTCACGAGATGCGGTCTCTGGGATCTGAAGATAGTTGGAAGCTACTGTGTTATAAGGTATTCGGTGATACCGACGACGAAGCCTGCCCTCCTGAGCTGAGAAATACTGGAAAGAGCATTGCAAAAAAGTGTGAGGGACTTCCCTTATCAATTACAGTTGTCGGTGGTCTACTTTCTCAGCAAACAACGGAATTAGAATACTGGAAAAGGATTGAAGAAGATGTGAACAATGCTGCTTCAGAAGGGGAAAGTTCCTACCAAGAGATCTTGTCTCTCAGCTACAACTACTTGCCTGCAAAGCTCAAAGGATGTTTCCTTTACATGGGAGCTTTCCCAGAAGATTGTGAGATTCGTGTTTCCAAACTCATCAAGTTATGGATTGCTGAAGGCTTTTTAGCATTACCAGAAGCATCGCTACCTGATCAAAGCTTGGAACATGTGGCACGGAGGTCTTTGGAAGAGCTTACTGAGAGAAATCTCATTTCAATTCACAAGAGAAGTTCCAATGGTGGAATGAAAGTTTGTGGTATGCATGATAGTTTACGGGAACTGGCTGAGAAAGAATCCAGAGAAGAGAAGTTCTTCCATTCGAGGAAGAGGTATAATCAAAACCCTGAGGAAGATGTCAAGATTCAGAGGCGCGTATCCATTCACAAAAATGTTCTCGTGTGCCTCGAAGATGTTTACAACTCCACAAAATCAATCAAGGATGCACGGACTCTTCTCTATGTCGGCCCCCATCATCACCACCCGTTGTCTTTCTCTTTAACTTTTGATCTACTGAGGGTGTTAGATGCTTTTACAGTCTACTTCATTGATTTCCCACATGAATTTCTCAAGCTTATCCATTTGAGGTACCTTGCTTTCACCTACAATGACGACATTTCTCCAAACATATCCCAACTCCAAAAACTCCAAGTACTCATGGTTCGGCGTGAACCCAAGATCATCTTCGTGGGTGTATCATTTTTGCCCGATGAAATTTGGGAGATGCCGGAGTTGAGGCATCTGTGGTTTACTGAAACCGATTTCCCTCCTCTTCCGCCTAAAATTTCTGAAAACAGAGGAGTTCTGTTTCTTAATCTTCAAACTCTGGCAAACGTGAATGCAGCTTTCTTTACCGATGAGGTTCTTCACAACATGCCTAACTTGAGGAAACTGTCAATGTGGATTGAAGCCCCAGATAAAATCGGTTTTAGCTTGAAGAAACTGAGTAAACTCGAGTTTTTCAAGTTCGTGGTGCTGAATCCAATCCCTGGGAAAGGGATCGAAGTTGAGGCAGAGCACTTCTTCCCGAAAACATTGAGACGACTGAATTTAAGCGGGTGCGGACTTCCTTGGGAATATATGAGATTTGTGGCTACTGAATTGGAGCATCTTGAAGTGTTGAAGCTCCGGGAGCTGGCCTTCTGTGGGGAGGAGTGGTGCCTCGACTACATGTTTGGGAAACTGAAGTACCTATTGATTGAATACCTGGATATCAAAATATGGGAAGCAAGCGATGCCAATTTCCCAAGCCTACAACGCCTTATTCTGAGGCATTGCTATGAGTTGGAGGAGATCCCTTCGGATATTGGATTCATAGGGAACCTTGAGCTGATCGAGCTGGTCGACTGCAGTTCTCAAGCTGTGGAATCAGCGGAAGACATTATGAATGAAATAAAGGGCTTTGAAAACGGCATGAAAGTTCGCATCTTTTCTTCATGGGAATAGATAGATCACCCTTCACCGTACAAGAGGTAACATCATCACTTATCTATATTTGTTTTACAGCAATGTAAATTTGTATAAGTTCCGTAGCAGCAAATGTTTAATTGGTAAGGTTACACTATCTAGATTTGCAGTTTAATTAACAGACAACTGAAATTCTCTATTTGCACATTTGAGGTTGCATTCCCTATTACACACTCGATTGTTTTAGTATATTTTTCAAGCTTTTTCTTCAATTTCAATTTCTTATGCTTTAGGGAATCCAGTGTGCAATATGAAATAAAATACCAAATGTGCAATAGAAGATTTGGTATGATTAATAGACCCTTCAATATATATGTGTGTGTGTGTGGTGTGCAACTTCCTCGTTTACATGCTAACAATTAGTGTTTCATCTAACATTACACCATCTAGATTTGCATGTTGCCACATTCTAAATAGATTACACCTAATATTTCATCTCTGATAGCCAAAATCAGCACCTAGCTATGGGTATATATTACCTAATCCTTGATTCTGTTTTGTTATATGCAGAATAATGCTTTCGAGGAAGCCAAAATCGACTGTTGTTGCATTTCGTTGTCTTTTTCTATTGTGTTTGGCACTGAGGCTGTAGAAGGTGATCTGATGGTGTTCATATTATCCTCAAATTCATAAAAAAGTCTCAAGTCTGTTCTTGTCCTAATCCTTGTCGAGTATTGACGGATTTAATGGGATTGTACCAACATCTTGTCTATCTTGCACTTCATTCATGTTGTTCTATTAATTAAGTTTTTGGATTACTTGGTATCATTTTCAAGAGCCCAATTAAAAAATTATAAATACGAACACCAAAGTTTAAAACTTACCCCTCAGTTTCATAAGTATTGATGTTTTAATCTCTTAATTTTGTTGTAATTATTTAATGTTTTACGTTTTTTAACACTCTTCTTAATTTTATTCGCATAAAATCTCTTCCATAAATATGTTGAACAAATTAAGGAGAGATATAGAGACATACAAATTACAATGAGGGGAAAATTAAGATATTGTTGAAAATTAAGGCACTTCTTTGGTAAATTGGCTTAAACCTCTCCTAGCGACTTGTGGGCATATGGGTTTGGTATCTGCTCTATGTTTTACTTGTTGTTTACTGTTTTTACTCTTAGATCTGTCATCTGGTTACATTTAGGTTTTTGCATAATAGATCTAAGGTTTCTTGTTCTTGGGCTTCCGTTGTTAATTCTCTGTCTCATATGGCATAGTTCTTTTGATTGTTGTTTTATTTCCCCTTTTTTCATTTTGTTAATGAAGTATAACCAAAACGTGGAAAAAATGACATGAAAATTTGAATCTTAAATATCAAGAAATAGATTTTGGATTTTTCCAGGCAAAGGACGAGGCTGTGGAAGGATAACTATAGTGTGCTACTCCAATTTCCTATTTTCATTTTTGTTTTCTATGCTAAATAATTTTAAGTTGGGTTTGCTAGTAATAGTATCAATCGTAAATGTTCTTACAATAAATTGTTATGTTTTAATCGCTATTCATTATTAATTTGATTTTAAGATGTTTTGTTATAATAGTGGCAAATTCTTCTTACATCATAAGTACATAAACCTTAATTATCTCAGGCCGGCTCGTATAATCTTATAAATTGCTCCCATGTGACCGGCTTACTAATTTTGAATTTATCATATATAAATTTTACATGCATTTCTTTTGTCCACTTATATGTATAAATTATAAACAACAATATCACATTTCATAATGATAGAAACCTGACCCGACTCAAAGATAAACCTGCCCCATTTAGCTTTAAAATTGGGGAAATTATGGCGGTTTTTGAGTTCTCAATTCCAATTGGCATTCACTTTCTCTCCCACTTTCCATTCTTCCCAAAATTTGCAGACCTCGCAACCACCGCTGCCATTATCCCATTTGTGGCTGCCGCCGTCTTAAGGCCTCTTCCGTCGTCATCATCGTCCACCATCAACCTTAACTTCTTCACATCGCAGCCGCCAGCCTTACTTCCTCCCCTCCTTTCACACAACAGCCACCGAAAATAATGGAGGTCGTGACCTTTTTTCCGGCAAAGCTCCAGACCAGGTCAACGTGCCTAGTGGACATCTACTGCAACATTTGATCTACTGTGAGAAATGGGGCAATAGACGTGTCTCGGCGGCGGCGCTGCAGATTCATTCGACCGATGGTGGCGGCGGTTAAGGGTGGTGGTGGATAAGTGGATCTTTTTTTTTCCGGCAAGATTCTTGGAAGAAGGGGGAGGATAGATGGGAGATGGATTTATTTCAAATTAATAAAAATAAAATGGGCGGGTTTAAAGCTAAATAGGACGGGTTTATCTCTGAGTCGGGTCGAGTTCTATTAAAATGGGTTGGGTGCATTTTTTATTGAATTTAGAATTTTTTTTAATTTGAATAAACCCTAAAATGACGTCGTTTTAGGTTGAACTAACGACCCCGTCGACAGGGGCTTGACGGAGGGGCCCAATAGACTCCAAAAAAAAATTGAGGGGCTCAATTGAGTCAAAAAAAAGTACAGGGCCTGCGAGGTCCCGCAGAAAAGTTTAAAGGCCTGCGAGATCATTTTCCCTGAAAAAAAATAATTTAATTTGATAAAATGAAAATATTTGGAACTCATTCCAATCCCGCTCAATTCTTTCTTACCCTAACATAAAAATTCCCAAATTGTCGCTCAATCCCCTCTAACATTCTCGCCGGTAGCTGATCCAATCGCCGACGATCTCGCCGATATTTGACCAAGTCGGCGACGATCTTCTCCTTCTCTTCTCTCGCTCAACTATTCTCCGTCTATTTCTTCTCAATCCCCTCTGCTACTGTCTATTTCATTGATACCTGACCAAGCGGTGGTTAGGTCTATTTCTCCTCAATCGCCCGCGGAACTAAGCTATATATCTGATCTAGTCGACATAGATAAACCTACCTTATCGCCGGTGGCCGACCCAGTCGAAAGAGGTCCCGCGCGATAGTTCGCGCAGTGTAGTGTGCTCTTTGTTTCTCACTCTAAGAAAAAAATTGTTGGCAGCAGAAGAGAGTCATGGCCTCTAAGTTTAAATTCAGGGTTTGGTTTTCTTTCCCATTGATATTCTGAATTTCTGTATCATTAGTTGATTTCTTGGTGAATTTTTGTGCGAGAATTTTTGTGTGGAAATTCGACCATTGTTACATGGTTTTTGAAGGTGAATTGGTGTGATCACAAATATGTTTTTTATATGTTGAATTTCTCTCCAAATTGAGTTTGTATGTGGTATGATTGAAATAATTGAATGATTTCTGTTTGGTTTTATAGTTCATTTTTAGGAATGATTAAGACTTGAATGGAGAACTTGCTTGCTAAGAAGGTGATTGAGATTGTAACTGTGTTTAAATTTTATTAGAACAGGGTTTCCGATCAATGTTTTTTTTTTGTAATCTTTTTATTTTTTTGAGGGATGATGAAGGAACAGAGTTGATGAGATGAATTATCATTGATTATTTCATCTGTCTTCAATATTCAAGTGCAGGGGAGCCAAGGAAAAAAACAATTTGTTTGTTGTAATGCACCCGCAATAAATAATTTCGTTCATATTGATTCATTCCAGTGGTAACTCAATTATGATCTAAGTGAGTGGTTGGAATTAATTTGATATGGTGAATTTTGCTGTATTCTGCCATCCTATTTCTTCAGAGCAAGAATGATTATTCTGGTGCTTTGAGCTCTTAATATTTTAATTTGATAGAAATTAATTTGCTTCCATTTTTTTTTTCATTACCTGAATTCCATGATCATTTGATCAAGCGGCGGAAATTTTTGCAGGAAGCTTCCAAAAATGCATCAGATATAATGCAAGCTTGTATCTTGATATTGGAGTTTGAGGCTTCAAGGGAGGGCATGTATAGAACTATGAGTGAAAATTCCTCATTAAGGACTGGAGCAGATGGTGGAAATTGGTAACAAAATTGGATGTTGCCTACCATTCTTTCATACATAAGTTTGAATTATTTCCTAGTTCAATATTGCACCGCTAAGGAGTGGAAGCTTGCACAAAGCAATATGGAATCAGCTTCTAGTGGTTTAGTTTCTGCAACTAATGACCTTTCAATTGCTTCAGTAAACTCCAAGTCTGCTTCAGGTGATGTCTTTCCACTAAAGATAATTTTAGATGCAACCAACTCTGTAAACTAGATTTGAAGCGCTTCATGAGTTCTTGGTAGTTTTAATCTGTCAGAGTCGGTATTTGTTTTTGTGTTGATTATTTACAGGCCACTTTTCTTACAATGAGGGATTCTGCCTGCGAAGCCAGTGTGGCATTATCTTCATGCATGGGCATTGTTGGAGGCCATAGTGCTCTGACTTCTGAATGTGGTTCAATGCTTGAAGAGGTAAGTAGCATCTACATAAGCAGGGTAGTCACTGTGTTGGAAAAAAAAAACCCCGATTGATATGGCTTAGTTACTGCAGAAACAAAGAAGAGATTTCCTTAAATAAATTGCATTTTACACAAGCATTAGATTGATGTGATAATGCAACTAGACTTTATTACATTGCAGTTTTTTTTTTTTAACTCTACAACCAACAAAAATTCCTTGACTATTCTGATATATAACATCCATCATCTTCAATAAAGATAACAATATCTTAACTTCTCATAACATCTTTAAACAAACTACAGCTGCAAAAAATCATGTGACTGAATCACATGAAACTTCACCATGAGTTATCAGTGCATATAGAATGCCAGCCTAGTAACTTTGGGCCTACCTAGTACTAACAAAATCATGAAACCTTTGTTATCTGTTGTTTAAAACTTGGAAGCCCCCTTTGCAACTTTCTATCCTGAAAATGAACTAAAAGAGAAAAGGGGCTCTGAATAATGTAAACCAATCTGAAAAATGATGTTATCTTGGCAAATTTTGCAATGTTATGTGTTGCATTTGCAATGTGCTACTTGGTTCATTAATACAGTAGGGTTCTCCTACTATATTGTCATCTGATACACAAGTTTTGGGCACTTTGTTGTTAGCATGCTAACTGCTATGTTTGTTGTTTCCATATGATTCATCACACTGGGGTTAGCAAAACATTTCTTTTTTCCTTCAGGGTGTAAGTAAGATGGCCTTGTTTTGATGATTTTAAATTGTTTAGTAGTACACTTAATTATTGCTCATTTGCTAGGTTATGTGGTGCACTAAGTTACTGCCGTGATCTCACTCTCTCTCAATTTTGGACACTCTTTGAAGCACGTGTACTCTCAAAATTCTCTCTAATCTTTAACTCTCTAAATCACACACATTAGCAAGCTAGCTAGATCATTCTACTGATTATTACACCCGAAATGTTCCCCTGCACTGCACGGATCAACAAGCCATTGTCAATGCCGTCATTTGAAGTATTCTCGAAACCTAGCTTCAATATAGTGAAAAAACGAGTTGAGAAGTGTTGAATCAAAATACTGAAGAAAACTTGCAACTTACCTAATAAGACATTTTTATTTCGTGCTCGATCCCTTGGGATCACACGCAGGGCCAATGTTGAGATTGAACAGAACCGAAAACTTGCCTTCTGGCTTTCCCGATCTCATCTTTCCGATATTCCTTGCAGACTCAATTGCACACTGGCGAAGACACTCTATTTTATAATCGAGTATGTAATAATAAGTGCAACATACAAAATACAATAGACGATTTCATGTGCTTAGTACTCCAAGTAAATGAATCCTCCACTTAGTAGGTTAAATTGTGAGGGTTTAGGCATAGTTGAATCACTGTCCCCCAAATATTTTGTTCCGAATTTGCCACTTATTATCACCATTGATTGAGTTGATTTGAACCTTGCTATTGAAGGTGGTTGGGTGGGTGAGGGCTATACACGGGAGCATTTCTATTTTGGTTAGTATTTTGAAATTGTGGAATGTAAGGTAAAAATGTATATTTAAAACAGTGATCTTTGTGCCAAAATTATTGTATTTTCGTTTTCTTAATATATTATGATTGGGAAAAGATCAATCCTAAATAAAAAATTTAAAGTTAAATTAAATCATAATAAATTGAAACAGAAAAAAAAACTATAAAAAAAAATAGAGATTTGATACTGGAAATGTAACTGATATTGTCACAGCTATCTGATTTAATTTTGAAGTGGGTGGAGATGATTTTGAATGTACACGACACTATCTAATGCGATAGGACAATGAGAAACTATGCATGAGATCACATAACAAACGATCATTATTAATTATGAAACAACATATATATAGTTCAGTCACCACAACACACAAGAACGAAATTTAAATAGGAAAATTTAATGTTACAAGATTTCGAAGTTTTTCATGTTCAAATGAATGCAAGAGCAGTTAATTATTTGTGTGTGTGTGTGTGTGTGTGTGTGTGTGTAAAGAAAGGACACGAGATCAGACACACCAGCTCAGAGATCAATCGATTGTTTTGAACTTGGCATCGCCTTCGTTATTTGAAATTGAAATGTTTCCCTGCAATGAACAGATCAACAAGTCATTCATTACATTGTCAATCGACTTCGAATCAAAATGTTGAGAAGAAAACTGCAACAGCAACTGCAACTTACCTAAATAATGAAGATGATTATTTTGCGCTCGATCCCTTGGGATCAGACGCAGGGCCAATGTTGAGATTGAACGGAACCGAAAACTTGCCTTCTGGCTTCCCCAACCTCGTCTTTTCAATATTCCTTGCAGACTCAACTGCAGACTCGCGAAGACGCTCTATTTCCAGTTTCTGAAGGTGTGTTCCGAGGCACTCTGGGATTTCTCTGAGGTTTTCACAGTTCTTAACCACAAGAAACTTGAGACTGGGAAAAGAACTAGCCGAGGCATCCCAGATAACTAAATCCGCGTTCACGATAAGCAAGAACTGGAGTTTAGGAAAGACGTAACCAGACACATTACAGTTCACTCCAACGAATGCATTGTCTTTCAACTTGAGGACCTCGAGAGTTCTGATCATTGCCAGCATGGAAATTTCCGGCCAATCGAGGAATGTATTGACTAATGTCAGTCTCTTGAGATATGGAGGGAAACAGTTTGATTGAGGAAGACGGATCGGCAGATCTTCGGATTTCCGCTCATAAGCTAAACTGCTCACGAGCTTCAACTTTTCAAGATGATGCAATTTTGCTAGGAACTTATTGTCGAAAATATTGGCCAGTTTCCCAGAAATCGTCAGGGTCTTGAGGTTCTTAGCCCTTCTGGAGACGTCTTCAGTGCAAGATTCGGGCGACAGTCTACTCAGGGTTTGAAGATTTTGCCCAGCTTCACCTATCCATTGAGTGTCCAAGACAATAGTGGCTTTTGTCTGGACATGCCTCAACCAGATCATCTTCCACATATTTGCTTTCATTGTAATGGAATGTGACTTTGTGTCAACTACAAGAGTTTGCAGGTTCCATAGCTGGGCGATTGGTTTGGGAAGAACTTTGAGATTCTCAACACATAGAGTGAGGTACCTTAGATGCATGAGTGTGGTAACCTTTGCAGGAAATTCATTGGATATGATGGACTTCGACTCGAGAATCCTGAGCTTCTTGAAGCCACCTGGTATAACTGATACGTACTGTGGCTCCAACCTGACAGGTTGCTCGTAGAAACACAAAAGCGAACGTACATGTGGACCATTCGGCCTTTCAGAGAGGAACTTACGTAGATCGGACTGGAAACACACACGATGAAGTTTCGATACCTCAGAAACCGGAGGTTCAAGTGCTCCTGTTGTCTTCCATTCTTTGATCTCTCGAAACATCTTCTGCTCCTTGGATTTTGTTATGCAGAATGCACGTATCATATCATGAACACGGCATGTTTTAACTTTGCCCATGTGATTTGTTTTCTCAACCGTCACCAAATTCTTTCTAATAAGATCATTCAAGTTATGTTCTGCCATTTGCTCCATGCTTCTTCCATCCTTAGGCTGTATAAATCCTTCTGCAATCCACAACCCCAACAACATTTTAACCGGAATCTCATAATCTTCGGGAAATACACCCATGTAAATGAAACAATCTCTCAAGTGCTCAGGCAACCTGTCGTAACTCAATGCCACAACATCTTTTATGCGCTGCATCCTTTCCAAGGCGCGGCTCACAAATTCCGACACCATCTCCCATTCGGTTATAGCCACGTCCATTGATATTGAGGTGAGTTGGTCGCGGAGAATACCTCCTATCACAACTATTGTCAATGGCACTCCATCACACTTGTTGGCTATATGTTTCCCCATGCCATTAAATTCTTTCGGGTAGTCTGTCTCGCCACCAAACACCTCATACTTGAGCAGCGTCCAGCTTTCCGGCTCAGTTAGGAACCGCAGCTTGTGGGGTTCTTTTCTAATAGTTGTAGAGCGATTGCCCACCCTCAGTTCTCGACTGGTGATTAGGACTTTGCTCTTCCTATTGCCAAGGGGCAAGATTTCTTTAATTTCTTCCCAGGCATCAACACTCCATAGATCATCAAGGACTAACAAGAACTTCTCTTTCTCCAAACACGCTCCAACTGTTTTAACTAATTCGTCGTACTCCAAGTTGGAGGTGTCTTGGCTGGGAGTGAATTTTTCGAGGATCTGGAGAAACACATCCCTCCTGTTGAACTTCTGAGAGATGCAAATCCAAATGCGAATCCGGAAATGAAAGCAGATGTTTTCGTTCATATAAATCTTCCGTGTCAATGTGGTCTTCCCTTGTCCGGGTATACCGATGATTGGGATGACGTCGAGGCCCTTCTCTTCTTGCATGAGATACCCAGTTATCTTAGCTTCCTCATCTTCGAAACCTACTGTTCTGTTTTCCCTGATTGGTTTATCCTATGTGAATGTCACAAAATGTAAGGATTAGATTAGACCCAACAATTGAATTAATAGAAGAGGAAACAGTGCTCTATTTATGGGCATCAAGGCATCTAGCTATAAGTTGAAGCA
The DNA here is from genome assembly GCA_026008535.1 of Perilla frutescens. NCBI lineage: Eukaryota > Viridiplantae > Streptophyta > Magnoliopsida > Lamiales > Lamiaceae > Perilla > Perilla frutescens. The sequence goes on from BRKX01000001.1 coordinate 72,574,523, forward strand.
TTCCTATGAGTAAACTCCAAAGTGGAAATGTACACATATGAGGATCTAATTAAGATAAAAATTCGTAAAACGGTCGAGATTCTGATTAGTAAACTCCATATTCAAGCACACTCCTGCAAGATTATTTAAGGGATAGACGGATCTCTATTTGATTTATGAGTGTCCCCACTTCCATTTTTCTTTCTCAGTGTCCCTCTCCTCTTTTCCTTTTCTTTTTAGTTTTTTTTTTTCATTTTTTAATTTCTTTATTTTTCGTTTCTTTACAAATATATATTTAATTTTTGAATTAATTTAATTTTTTTATCCGATGTCTAGCGCATTTTGCATTTGTACACGCTCGTGTACCGTGCTCAATAATTAAATTTTTTGAAATAAATATACACACTAAAATGGAATTATTGAATCTTAAAATTCAATTTAATTAATTAATGTTTTCAATTACTTTATTTTTTTAATATTTCATAATAAATTTGTAATTTTATTTTTATTTAATTGTGTTTGGATCCAAAATTTAACTTCATGTTAAATCTTTTGACCAGTAAAAATGGTCCTGCACAAGACTTATTCTCTAATTAATTATTTTATTTTCTTAAATATATATTTTATTTTCTTGGTAAATGTATTAAATTATCAATGAGAATTTATTCTTTTGACATATGAATGTTATCACATATTAGGAAAATGAATGGATTATATATATTTTGGTTTTGCTAAATTTCATTAAAAAAAAAAAAACCCCTTAGCAAAACTTCTCATATATATAATCATAAACTGATTCTATTGTATTTTTTCTTAAATAAATATTTCAATTTATTTCTCAATCGTATTAAGTTATTGAAAATTACTTTTTTCTAATTAAAAATATATATTATGTTAACTCTTGATTATATTATTGATAAATTACCCTTAGATATTTACATACTGAATTCATCTTTAAAAAATAATTTAATTTTTTATTTTTTACAAATCTAATATTTTATCCGACATAAAAAATCATATTGTGCAATTGATTGTATTAGCTAGTTACCCTTCTCAACGTAGTCTGTGAGTCATCGACGCCTCTGGATCCACCGTTAATCTCCAGCTGAGCAAACTTAACCTTGACGTCGTTAAGCACCGGCAGAACTCTGTTTTCTCTGACAAACTTGACCTCACTCGCCAGATCGAGAGATTTCAGCACCGAGCGCGGGTTTCTGCTGAAGAGCGACGATGTCGTCTTCGTCGTCGCCGCCCTCTCCTCTTTGGCCTTCGCCTCTGTCGCCTTGGTCAAGCAGGTGTCGATGGTGTCCTCCACCTCGTACACGACGGCGCGTATCTGCTCCTCCATCTCTTTCAACAGATGCGGCTTCTCCTTCAAATTCGCCGTATCCTTGAGGAAAGCATTCAGATAACCGAGATCGCTTTTCAGCAGATTGAACTCATTTTCAGCTTGAGATATCAGATCGTTGTGCTCTTTCATCACCTCGTTCAAATTATCCAGCAGGAATGTCACTGCCGCCTCCGCCATCTCTCTCTCCCACTGTGTGTGTGTAAGAGAGAGAAAAGGGTAGAGGGAGAGAGGGAGATGAAACTTTGTTTTTTTTTTTTTTTTTTTTTTTTTTTTTTTTTTTTTTTGTCTTTTGTTTATAAAGGAGGGAGATGAGTAGTAAACTATCATATGCTTAATTAAATCATGTTATATTCACGTTCACATTGCATTTTGAGGTATTTATTTGTGGGATAATTACAATTACATAAATTTTGACACAATTTATAATTTATATATATGAAGTTTGAGATGTTGCGATTAAAACATAATTTTGTATTTTTTTTTCAAAATAGACACTCCGATATTTTCCAATGAACGAAAAATGAATATATAACATTAATTGTTGCAAAATTATATAAATATATAGCATAATCATGATTTGATTTTTATTAATACAATAAAAATCGGTATGAAATATTATGTTTAATTTTCATATTATTGCAAATTGTGTCTATTTTGCAAAAAATAAAAAATGCAAAAAATTATTTTAATTGCAATATTTCAAAGTTCGTGTTTAAATTATGTGTATCTCAATTTATTTTGCTATCCCATGGTTATGAATTAATATACTATATTTTATTTAAGCAATTAAAATTAAGACGATATTAATATATGATATTTTTATTTATGTAGTTTTTAAGGGAAATGTTGCTATATTTGTACGGAGTTGGAATTGTGACTTTATTAAAAATATTATTAACTCTTGGTTTTATCTTTTAAAAATATAAATATTGTTTTTTTATATTATTATCTGGACACCTAAACAATAAGATATATATGAGCACAATAGGACAAATAATGGCTTGTTATTTCATATTATATTTAGGGAAAATTACACTTTAATACCCACGTACATTCTAGGCTCTATGTCAAAGATAGTCCCCCTCTTCGAAATTATCAAAAACAGTGTCCACTTTTTCAAAAACTTTATAAATTTAACATTTGATCAACTTTTCGATCCAAAAATTATATATATATATATATATGTAATTAATTGTATTTTAATATATTTCTATATCCCCATTAACGTAAAAAAAATTCCTCCAATCTAAAAATTTTAAAATCCAATTAATTACGTTCTATTTTTAGGACATAAAATTGATGAATGTTATCGTGTTGGGTCAACAATGATCAATGAATGTTATATATCCTAACAAATAAGGATGGATCTGTCACCTGCCACCTTTACATAAGAGATAAAGTCCAAGATGAAATTAAACTGCTACCACACTACCCTTCTCAAAAAAAAAAAAAAAATCGAGAGAGAGAAACATACGTGTATGAGTGGGGATACGTGAAAGTCAATGAATAATGCCAATGACTTTTAGAGCTGCAACTTCCATTACAGATCTGGATCAGAATAAATTAAACAAAATGATATTATTAATTAATTGTTGATTAAATAAAATGAAATTAATGTTATAAACTAAATGAATTAAACATGTTGCCAGTTACCAATAAATAATTATAAATTTTATATAATATAAATTGGCATTACAAACATTTAACAGCAGATTCCAAATCTAACGTTAAATTTGTTTAATATCAAATTATAACATATAAATTATCAATTATTTAGTGACAACATATTTCATTCATTAAGTTTATAACTAGTATTTCTCATGTGCGATGCACAAATAATTATTATTTTTTAGATTTGTTGTTATGATTATTTTTTATTTTTATATGCTATATTCAATTTTTAAAAATTAATAAAATGATATGCACATGCGTTAATTAATTAGACAAGAAGATCAATTTTGTATAGTTATAACAAACAAAAAGAAAATTAAATTTTAGAAACTAAATGAAAATCCATCTTAGAAAGATTTGAATTAAAATATTTCCAACGTCACTATTTTATAAATAAGAATGTATAATTGTCCACGATTATAGAACATTTGGTTTCTTTGATTATATGAGATGTATAACAAATTTAATTATTTTAAATGATAAAATTGAAATAGAAAAAATAACAAATTATTATTATTATTATTATTATTATTATTATAAATGAAAGATATTTTTTAGGCGACAAATGTAGAGTATTATAAATCATCCATCCATGCATAAAAAAAATAAAATTTAAAATTCTACAAATCTCAAATTTCCAAATAAAAAAATAATAAAGAAAATGGTAATTTTTTTTAAAATACAACGGTTATAATCTAAATTATCGTGGAAAATGAAAAATAAAAATAAAAATTTACAACAATAAATGTTAATACTGTTGTCTATTAATTAGAAACAGTTGTCTATTATTCAAAAACTGTTGTCTAAGCAAAATGTGTAATAGACAACGATTATTTACAGCATAACTGTTGTCTATTATTCAAAAACTGTTGTCTAAGGCTAAAATGTGTAATAGACAACGATTTACACTAGAACTGTTGTCTATCACACGATTTTGCTTTAATATATATATATATATATATATATATATATATATATATATATATATATAGATAGATAGATAGATATTATTTCATTTAATTTAATAGATAATTAATTTGTAATATTATTTAATTTAATTTATATGGGGTTGTCCATTTACACCCATAAAGGAATCTATTAGACCAGTAAGATTCATTAATATATTGCCTCTCAAAGTTCCATTCTCATCTCATCGCATATTATATGACACAAGTTGCATATAATTTTTAAAATAAAAATGCCAATTTTAAATAAAATACTCATAGTTGATGAGGGACAGTTTTCATTTTGCTTATTTTACATAAATAAATGACAAGTCGGTGCCAGGTTCATTATTAATGGCAACGACATATACATATAAATATATAGGAGTTGGTTCAAATAGGTACTCATTTTGGTGTACAACGTGTGTACTGTACTTGTTTAATATATTTTTAGTGCTTTTTTTACTGTATTTTGGTGCTCCTGTATGTGTGTGTGTGTGTAAGTTCGGATGAAAAAGAACTCTCATGTGAGAGATAAAAATAAATTTGATTTATTTATTTTTCTTGATCAATGGTTTGGTATTTAAAATACGGATGGTGCATAATTTAGTGTGCAATTAGGCGTTTTTGTATTTATAGTCTTTTTTTAATTTATTTTATTTAGTACATATATCTGGCTCATTGTATGTTAAATATATAAGTTGTCTAATTATATCATTATTGGGTAATTTTCAAATTTTCCTAGTCGAGAATTATTATTTAGGTTTCAACTTAATTTTCCATATTAGATATTTTGAGCAAAAATGTTATCAATTATGTTTTAGTCAAGTTTATAAGTTTATTTAGTTAAGACTAAATAGGAATTCTCCCTTAAATGAATATTCAAGTTTATTTTGATACTAAGTGCAGCGCAATTAGGACCCTCGTCCACTGTGTGATTCTCTACTCAATTTTACATGCTCCTTATTCTCAAGTGGGTGAAATTATTATCTTTGAAATAAAAGTATATGATATATGATTTTTTAGATAAAAATGTTTTTAATTCAACTTGATACTTCACTTGAATTTTTGGACTTGTTGCTTAAAGTAAATTATTTTGAACTAGTAGTTTACTATTATGGTTATACTAATATTAGAAGTGTGAATTTTATATTTTAGAACTTTTTGGAGTTACTTTTGAAATGAACTTAGAGTGTATTGGAGTTTATGAAATGTAGGTACTTTGATCTAAGTATTTATATTCTTAAAAATATATATATATATATATATATATATATATATATTGTGCTTTATTTTCTTCTTGGGATTTCTAGCATGATTATTTTAGAAAAGAAAAAAATTAATTGACCTATTATTATTGGTAATCATATTTCGCTTTAAAGAATAGAAAGAGTAATATTTTAAATTATAAAATTTAGAGTTTTACAAATTACCCTTATTTAATATATATGACTTTCAAAATTTAAGTGGTTAGTTTTTTTCAAGGATTAATAAGGGTGTATTTGTACATTACTATGAAAATAATGCTACTTAATTATAGTACTGAGACTATATAATTGAGACACTTCAAAATAGTAATAGGGACTATATAATCGGGATTGAGAGAGTTATTCAAATAAATATTGATAATACCAAAAATATTCATTTGATTTGTTAAACGAAATTGATATTCTATTTTGTTTCTCATTCCATTCATATTACCAATCATAAAAAATTGTCTTCGTAAGTTTATTAGTATATAAAAACAAATTTTATATTATTTAATTTAATATACGTAAAATACATTTTCTGTAGATGCATATTTGTAACTCACTGTATTTATTGAATTATCCACGTAATAAATGAGGATAACACAACTTAAAGGACGCTAATCGTAAAAAAAAATGAAAATTATAAATTTGATCAATCAAGTAATTATAAAATGCTTTCATTCTGGTGTACTATTATTCCATCGACGCCTACTTTTAAAAATTTAAGTGAATACAATAACATTGCAACTTTTAAAGATTTTGGGCTTTCAAATATATGTAGATTACTCTTTATAACATTGCTCATGCCGACAAATGAAGTCTTCTACTCCATTCTATTCCATGTGTGCTATACATTTAAAAATATTATTTTTATTTCATTTTTTCTTTGATTTTAAGTGATTGTGCTCTAGTTTAGTTTTACACTTGTTTTGACAAGTGTAAAATTAAACTAGAGCACAACCAGTTGAAATCGAAGAAAAAACAGAATAGAAATTAATATTTTTACATGTGTAGCAGGTTTGCACATAATGTAGCAGATGATTACACTTAATTTCACTTTCAGCTGAAATCGTGCAAATATGTCCTTTTTTGTCCAAATTTCAGCCAGTTGTAAGAATCGACACGATTTTTACAGCATGTGGGTAATACTACAAGGGAGTGTTTGTTATACTTAACGTGCATTATATTTTATCTGAAATTCAAGTGAAGAACTCTACCATTTTCCTCTCCAAAACTAATCCCCCAAGAACACAATATTTTGAGCACTACCATTATCACAACACAAATCAAACAGAGAAATCATAGTGTTTGTTTGTAGTTAATGGGCATCATATTTTACTCAAAACAAATTTGTTTTATTCATTTTCAATTTTAGTTTTTTTATTTTTTTTAATCATATACAATCTATTCAATCATATAAATATTAATACAACGGAACTCATCATTTAAATATTCAATTATACATCTCAACACAGAAATTTGAATATTTATCTTTTCATCTCAACCATATATTTAAATTGAAAATAATATTCAAACAAACATATTCCATTTTTCAAACCATAACTGTAAACGTTAAATCAATACACCCCGTGGATTGAACAAAAAAAACTAAAAAAACTAAAAATTGACCGTATGGTGAAGGCTCTATTCATAAGAACAGTAAATGCGAACTTGAAAGCCCTTCTTGTCAAAGTCCTCTTGCTGCTGCTTAATCTCCTCTGCCGACTCCACAGCTGCAGGACTGCAGTCGACCAATTCGATCAGTTCAAGGCCGCCCATATAACCAATATCTGAAGGGATCCCCTCCAACTCATAGCAATGCCTGAGAATCAGTTTTTCGAGGCCCTGAAAGTGGGAATCATCGGCAATCCAGCTCTTGAAATCGAGGTGTTCAATCAGTAGGAACTTCAGTTTTTCAAACCCATAGCTCAGGCACCATTCTTCGCCATGGAAAGCCAGCTCCCGCAGTTTCAAGACTTCAAGAGATGGGAGCTTCTCAATAACTTCCATATCTTCCCAAGCAAGTCCACAACCACTTAAACTCAGCTTCCTCAATGTGGGAGGGAAGAAAATTTCAGGCTGGACCTCAACCTGTTTGTTAGGGGTGGGATTCAAGACTGTGAATTTGAAAGCTTCGAGCTGCTCGAGCTCGTCTAGATGGAGGCCTACAACACCGGGGGATTCGACCCACATTTTTAACTTTTTCAGATTAGGCATGCTTTGAAGAACCTCTCTGGTGCATGAAGCAGCATTGATATCTGTAAGAGATTGAAGGTTTTGAAGCAGAGCTCCTCTGTTTTCAGAAATTTTTGGCGGGATAGCAGGGAAATCAGTTTCTGTAAACCAGAGATGCCTCAACTGCGGCATCTCCCAAATTTTGTCGGGCAAAAAAGATACACCGACGAATATGATCTTGGGCTCACGGCGAACCATGAGGACCTGGAGATTTTGAAGTCGGGATATGTCTGGAGAAAGATCGTCATTGTAGGTGAAAGAAAGGTACCTCAAATGGATGAGTTCGAGAAATTCATGTGGGAAATCAATGAAGTAAACTGTATAAGCATCTAATACCCTTAGTAGGTCAAAAGTTAAAGAAAAAGACAACGGGTGGTGATGATGGGGGCCGACATAAAGAAGACTGCGTGCATTCGTGATCGATCGTGTAGAGTTGTAAACTTCTTCGAGGCACATGAGAATGTTTCTGTGAACCGATACGCGCCTCTGGATCTGCACATCTTCTTCGAGTTCTTGAGCATACTTCTTCCTAGAATGGAAAAACTTCTCTTTCCTACATTCTTGCACAGCTAAATCGCGCAGACTGTCGTGCAGCCCGTAAGTTTTAATCCGCCCGTCCGAACCAATCTTGCGCACTGTAACGAGATTCCTCTGATAAAGATCAGCCAAGAGCTCCTCCGCAACTCTCTCCAACCTCTCATGTGGCGGAGATGGCACTAGAAATCCTTCAGCTAGCCATAGCTTGGTGAGTTTGGAGACAGCGATATCACTGTCTTCAGGGAATGCTCCCAAATAAAGGAAGCATCCCTTCAGTTTACCAGGCAAGTAATCGTAACTCAAATATAATATCTCGAAAAAGGCGTCTTCGCCTTTCACGGCAGCAGCTCTCGTGTCTTCCTCAATACTTCGCCAGTATTCTTCCGTCTGTCTGTCCTGGGAGAGAAGCCCTCCAATGGCGGAAGCAGCAAGGGGAAGGCCGCGACAATTTTTCGCGATTTCCCTTCCGATTTTCTCTAAGTGAGGAGGGCACTGCATTCCCCCGAATGCCCTTTCGCACAACAAAATCCAAGTATTTTCATCGTCTAGAGCCTGCATCTCATGATAAAAATAAGAAGATTGGACATAGTTAGCAACACTTGAAATTCTTGTGGTAAGAATAATTCGACTTCCGTTGTTATTATCCGGTAACGAATTCCTCACTCTATCCCAAACATCTTCATCCCACATATCATCAATAACGATGAGAAATTTGTTGTTGTACAAGCTTTGATGTAGATGAACTCGCAGCTGTTCATCACTGCCTTGGTACACTCTCTCTCCTGCTTTTTGGCCCTTACTTTCCATCGAATTCAACAGCCTGGCTAATATGTCTCCAACGTGATAATCTTGAGATACAGTGACCCAAGCACGAAGGGCGAAACTATCTTTTATTTTGGGATCGTCGTAAATACTTCTAGCAAGAGTAGTCTTACCTACGCCGCCCATCCCGGTGATCGGGAGGACTTGGAGTTTGTCTTCCTCATTGAGCAGCTCCCGCATCAGAAGCTCCTTGTCTCTCTCCTGCCCCACAACCCTAGGACTCGCTCTCATCGAGCCGGATCTGGGCGGCGGAGGAATGTCATCGTCCACCCATCTTTCTCTCGCTGTCCTGATGGAATCTGAGAGCTTCTCCGCCATTGCTGTGATGGGATCGATCTTCTCTGTGATTTCCTGCAACGGAAGTGATGCGGTTTTTCCGATGATGAAGCTCTCGACGGCGTCTTGAGCTTCATAGATTGCATCTCTGATTTCGATTTGGAGGATGTTTGCAACTTCTCTCTCCTCTTTTGGTGCGGGGAAGATTGTTTGGACGGAGGTTTGCAAGGAACTGATCTTCTCTTGGAAATATTGAAGCTCCGATTTAGGAACGTGATGAGAATATTTATCAGAGTCTGAGAGCTGCCCGAGAAGCTGCCCGAAGGAAACAACAGCAGAATAAGCTGCCATCTCTGATCAGGAGTGTGTGTGTGTGAGAGCGAGAGAGAGAGAGAGAGAGAGAGAGAGAGAGAGGGAGATAAAGTTTTCTCTATATGAGCAGGCTTACGTAATTTTAATAATTTGGGTTAACAGGGAAAAATAGGCACTTGAAGTTTTTAAATTCTTTTTTTACTAATAAAATTTTAAAACTACTTATTTCAACCACTCTTATCAAAATATTCTTTCATTAATCATTTTAATTGTTTTTCAATTTTATTAAGTCAAATGAAATACCACCCCCCACCACCCACCAACCTCTTTCCCTAGCCTAGAGTTGTCAAATGGGCCGGGTTGACCCAACCCAGTCTAGCCCAAGCCCGTTATAGGCCGATCAAGTCTAGGCCATTAATTTCATGGGCTAAGTGGACTGGATTTGTTTTAACAAAATGGGCTCACATGGGCCCTTTTTTGAAACCCAACCCGCCCTAGGCCCAGGCCCACAAAAGGCCCTACTCAAGCCCAACCCAAGCCTGCCTTAAGTCCACTTTAGACCCATCTTAGTTTAATTTATTAATTTATTTGATCATACATAAAAAATGTTTCAACATATTACAATTTCAAAATTTAATACCATAAAATCATATTATTAATTGTATCTTGTCATATAAATGATAAATAAATTCACTAAGTATAATTATATTAATTAATACCAGCATTTAAAAATTCAAAATCCACCTTAGGCCCGGTCCAGCCCAGCCCAGGCCCACGTCAGGCCCAGTGTATAGGTTGGGCTGGGCTCATATATATTTAAGAAAGCACGGCCCAGCCCAGCTCGTTCCACTAGTGGGCCAGGGCTGGGTTGGGCCATTTTATCTCAAAACCCACCCGGACTTGGGCCGGACTGAGCTAGGTCGGCCCAATTGACAACTCTACCCTAGCCACTGCTACTCCCGGTGACTCCATGAATTAGAATAAAGTTCTATAATAGAAAAGGAGCCAACTTTATTTTTAGCCACATAAATTTTTAAAAAATTTATTTTAGCCACTAAATTTTAAATATATTTATCATGGTCACTTTGGACTAAATTACCCTTAGTAAAAACAAAACTAAAAAAAAATGAGAATTAAAATAATCTTCTCTCTGCTCAGACCTCCACCCGTCATAGCCCCTCCCCCTTCCATCAATTCAGACCTCCACCACCATAGCCATAGCCACTGTCAATGCCACCCTCCTCTCTCCTCTCATCTTGCTGTCTTCATGCTTCCCTTTAAGCTTAGACACCGTCGCGTGAGGAGGAAAGTGGCACCCTTTTCCGTAGAAATTGTTGTTGATGATGGCGGGGAAAGGAGGCAATGGCGGGGGCGAATAGAGTCCCAGCAGAGATCGTCGGAGGAGTGGAGTTTTCAGATTTTGCTTCTACTTTTCTAAACCCCATATTAATTATTGCTAGCTTTCAACTATTCAAATCGAACAAATAGATGTAGAGTTTCGCGATGAAGTGAGTCGCAGGAATGAACTCGACACCATTTTTTCCGACAACATTGCATACTCTTTCAACGGTTCTCTTTTCATCCCACCTCCTCTCTAATTTAAGTGTTCTACACCCAGCGACATAAAACATCTTACAGCAAGGCCATTGCAAGTCAGTCTCTGCCGACTTCCATTTGATCCGTCAGTGGTCCATCATGTTAATGGAGCAAGGGATGAGAGAACGGCGGGGAGAGAGAGAGGGGAAAGAGTAGTAAATAATAATTATTTTTTTTGTAAATATTCAAATATATTAATAAGGGGTATTTTTGTAACCGTGCACAAAATAAGTAATTTAAAAAAATTATGGCTAAAAAAAGTTTTTAAAAATTCTATGTGGCTACTTTCCCCCATTGTCTCATAGAAAAAACCTCTCTTATCTTGGTAGTGGGGTGGTGGGTTGATGGCAACAGAGTCTCAATCATTTTGTAGGTCCTGTGCAAATAAAAAAAAATTAGGCCTTAAAATTAAACGTGATGGGCTGGTGGCTCTGCAACTATCGGAAGAGAGGGCAGATGAGAATTGAGGGTGAGGGGGGTAGAGACCCAGAGAGACACTACCCCCGACAAGTTCATTGACTTCAGTAATAATGACAGTATTTATTTATTTTTTGAATTCAATATACTTTTAATTAAAATTTAAAACTCCGGCAGTATTAAAACATACATACTTAATTAATTAAGGCAAGCTGTGTGTTTTAAGTATTAATTAAGGCAAGTTGTGTGTTTTAAGTATTAATACATATAATTAATAATTATAAGGTATATTATAATTAAAATAGGTAATTTAGAATAACATTATACTAAGCATATTAAAATAAATTATTTTATATAAAAATGAATAATAAATAATCTCATCTTTGTATTAAATTTCATGCTGAATTATGTATTTTACTAAGTACAAATTCTTAATATGTGAAAAATAACTTAAATTTGTATAAAACAAAAAAGAAAAACTTAAATTGATTGTCAATAATTTAGTATTGATTAAAATAAATTGATTAGGCTGTTATCTTGATTTAATGATTTCCAATTGCGTAATTTATTTTTTAACTTATAACAATTGAAAAATAATATAATCATGAGCGTAAAGATTGAGCTTTTAACATATAATTTTTCATAAGTGAAATTTATATTTTCTTTCATTCTTATCATGATGTTTATTATTTTTTATATTTATTAATAATCAAACACAATTTTTTCTAAGAGGAATTAAAGATAAAATAGAATCATGGGTCGCGAACAGTGATTAAATTCCTCTACATTTGATTAAAGAAATTACTAAAATATAAATAATAAATAAAGTACATAAATGTACAAAATACTAATCATTGAAAATACACTTGATGTGAATTTCTAAGATTAACTTGTTTAAATGATTTTTTTGATCAACGCGTTAACCGATGTATATCTTGTGTCCAGGAGAATTTGTAATATATATACACACACACACATAAAATTACAATTTAATTCCCAACATTTGAAAGTTTTAACAAAAATAACCCAATATTTTAACAATTACAATTTAATTCTCAACATTTAGATATTCTAGCAGTAATAACCCAACGTTTAATATTAACAATTTAATTCCCAACGTTTGAAAATATTAACAGAAATGACCCAATATTTTTGGCTAAAAAAACTATTTCGGTTGATTTCAATCACATTTACTCTCAAGCGACCCATATAGCGGACTAACATTTTTGCCAAAAAATGACCAAAATGAGTTTTTTTATCTAAATTATCAGATCATTTCTGTTAAAATATTCAAACGTTGTGAATTAAATTTTTAATATTAAACGTTGCGTTATTTCTGATAGAATATCTAAACATTGGGAATTAAATTGTAATTATTAAAACGCTGGGTTATTTTTGTTAAAACCTTCAAATATTGGGAATTAGATTGTAATTTGCCCTATATAGATAGATAGATAGATATACAAAATATTATAAAAAATAAAATTTGAAACCCCTACTGGCCCTACAGTTTTCAATATTTTTGGGAGGAGTCGCTTCGTCGGCCTTACTGTAGGAACGGCCCTGTGCAAAAGTATATTCGACTCTTGCAATGTTCGTTTGAAGAAGTAAAAATTAAGATTTTGACTACCTCCTCAATAAGCTTTGTTCCATCTAGAATTTTAAAATGTACAATCTCATATGAATTATTTACTTCTTTAGGTACAAACTAACCACTAGTGTTGGTTAATTCCAAAATTTGTATATTTTAAGGTAATTAACTAATTTTATTATCTAATTCAAGTAATATAATTAAAACTACATACATTTTATTATTATCAAAAATTTATTTTAGCCACCCTTACTAAAATATTCCTCAGCTTTTATTTTTAAATATTTATTTGGTGTATTTTGAAAAATTAAAAATAATTAAAACAACAAAAATTAATTGCTTATTTGAAAATTAAATGATAAAAATATTACAATAAATTCTAATTGGGTAGGATGAACAATAAATAACAAGTATAAAATTAAATTAAAGCATAATTAATTGAAATCGAAGAAAAATAAATAAGCTAAAAGAATTGATATGTACATTTTTTTGTCTCGGTTGTAATATTTTTGGTCCCCAAATCATAAGTTTCGACAATTTTGGTCCAAAATTTAATTGTCGTTAAATGTTCAGTTAGTTTTAGGAACAAAAACGTCAAAACATATAATTTGGGACCGAAAATATCAGGAAAAATTCTCTAGGGACCAAAACAGTAACAATTGAGACTAAAATTGTTTTGACCCTATTATAATGAGAGCAAAAGTGAAATGTAATCAAAAAAGAAAGAAATTTGCATTTTTTTTAAAAGGGAATATGACCATTTTGGTATCGTATATGTGATTTCTTCTCATTTATGGTACCCAATGTATTGTTTCAGCCAAATGATACCCTAACAATATTTATTCAATCATTTGGTCCCAATAACCTGAAATAACATGTTTATTGGTCATTTTATAATGTTTGAAACTTGAAGAACCAAAATTAAAATTTAAAATATTATATAGTTTTAATTTAACTAAAAAAAATTATGTAATTTGAATTTTTAAAAAATTATATAATTTAATTTTTCTAAAAGATATATCATTTTAATTTTTAAAATTTGAAGAACGGACCATAACTCATATTCCATTTTTCCACACTTCCTCCTAATTTCCCTCCCAATCTCTATCATGCACGCCCGTTTCATCGACTTTAGCACCGCCCAAAACAAACTATCATTCCAAAAACCTTTCGTTTCTTTACAAAAAAAGAGGTCATGCACAGTCATCCCCCACTCGTCATGGTGGTACTTTAAATTCATTGGAAAAGCAACGAGATTCTTCAAAGCTCTTAATCAACCGCCACACATGTTTAGCCAACAGAGCTTTGTTGAAGCTCTCAAGGCATCGAAAACCAAGCCCCCCTCAGTCTTTTGGACAGCACAATCTCTTCCAATTCATCCAATGCAACCTCCCCTTCTCCACCCTATCACCCCACCAAAACCGCACGCAAATTCGATCAATATCCTGACAAATAGAATCGGGAAGTCAAAAGCACGACATTGCATAGATTGAGATTACTTGAATCGTCAACAATCTTGATCCAAAAATAAGTCCGTAAATCTTGCAAAATCAATCAAAGAGGATTAGTGCCTTGTATAGGTTTATTTCCTTAATTATGTGTTTATTTCACCTTTATGTACTCCTCTTTGTATCAATGGCAATATACGGAAAATACAATACAGATTCAAAGCTTCTCAATTCTCTCCAAACATTCAACAATCAATCAGTCTTTCAATTATGTTTTCTCTTAAATCTAACATGGTATCAAAGCAGTGGCGATCCTAAAGGATCATCATTATTCTGCTTCATCATCTACCGCACAAATGGCCGGCGAAGAAGACGACACGCTGAGCGCCCAGCCATCTCTGCCAGGGGCAGAGTTGCTGGCACAACAACTTGCCAATCTTCTTCGACAATTCAGCCTATCAACCACAACAGAACCAAGGAACTCAGAACCAAATCAAAACCAAACAGTAACAGTAAGCATCAAACTAAATGAATTCAATTACTCTTTGTGGTCAAGAATGATGCACCTAGCCATTGGAGGGAGAGGGTGCCTCAACCACATCACGGGCCACCCTTCTCCCCCCGAACCCACTGATCCAGCCTACCAAAAATGGTACCAGAATGACCTTACCGTGATATCATGGATTATACAGAACATGGAGCCAACTTTGGCGAGTAACTATGTTCAACATAAATCTGCAGAGAGCTTATGGAAAGGGTTAGCAATCACATATAGTGTGAAAAGGGACTCTGCACAAATCTTTGAGTTGACAGTTCAAGCAAATAGCGTCAAGCAAGAGCAAGGAACAATTGAAAGATTTTAAAGCACCCTACAACGTATCTGGGCAGAAATAGATGAGAGTCAGTCGAATCCAATGAAATGCGAGACCGATATCGAAATTTATCGAAGGCTACAGTCAGAGACTAGACGTTTTCAACTTCTAGCCGGGATTAGCGACAAGTACGAACCTGAGAGGAGGGATATCCTCAAATCAGACCCTTTACCCACAGCGGAGGCCGCATATGCCTTACTCCGACGAGGGGCCGCACGGCGAGGTATCTGGGGATCGGAGGCTGATGGCTCTGCAGAACCGGGAATAGGCAGTGGGCTCGTGGTTCACTCCGACAGTGAGGCCAGCGGTATGGTAGCGAAGGGTTTCCGACCACCCCGATCAAGCCAACCAAAATATGGCAGCAGATCTTCATCCCAGGACAAAATTGATAAATCTAAACTGAAATGTACTCACTATGGGATGAACAAGCATACAAAAGAAACTTGTTTTCGATTGGTAGGCTACCCTGAGTGGTGGGAAGATAATCATAAGCCACCCAAAGATAACTGTGGCAAAGCCTCCGTCGCGGTGGGTAACGCCGAGGTCACCAGCACCACAGTGGGCAAAAATGGTGGAGTGCAATACAGAGGTGGTGGTGGAGATGAAGGAATGGCAATGGCGGCTAGGGTTTCTACTGAATGGGGCAGATCGATTAAAGAGAGAAGGGGAGAAGTCCCATTTGACTTTGAAGGTACCGGGTCGGGTCATGTGTTGACCGACCCATCATCTGGCTTTTTAAATCCCTTGCATATTGATATATATAATCCAATGTTTGCCTATACTTGTGTTACACACAGTAATAGATCTCCAGAATTAAATAAAAACCCTGACTGGATATTTGACTGTGGAGCCACTGACACTATGACCTATGATGCCTCGGATATCTGTGCACCATCTAAGCCAAATAAATCCCATGTTCAAACTGCTAGTGGAGAAATTACACCTGTAACTGGAGCCGGCACTGTGGCTATTTCCCCTACTCTCCGTATTTCCAATTGTTTATATGTCCCAGCTCTGTCTCACAAACTGTTATCCATCAGTCATGTCACGAAGGAGCTAAACTGTACTGTTCTAATGCATCCTACGTTTTGTTTATTTACAGGATATCAGGACGGGGGTGATCATTAGACGTGGCACTGAGCGACGTGGTCTGTACTACGTTGATGAAATTACTCAAAAAGGCACGGTGATGCTGGCTACCGGAACTGTTTCCCAGGCTGCTTGGCTTTGGCACCGTCGTCTTGGACATCCTTCTACGGGTTATCTTCGTCTTTTATTTCCCAAACTCATTTCTAATTCCACTTTGTATTGTGAGACATGTGTTTTGGCCAAAAGCCACCGACAGACTTTTAAACCCAATAATACTCGTGTGTCTTCTATATTTTCTCTTGTGCATTCTGATGTTTGGGGTCCTGCACCTGTGATGGGTGGTCAGGGGTTTACGTATTTTTTATTGTTTATTGATGATCACACACGTATGACTTGGGTTTATTTTTTACGTCACAAATCAGAAGTTTTTTCCAAATTCTCTCAATTCTATACTATGATTCAAACCCAGTTTAACACCAAAATCCAAACCCTTAGGTCCGATAACGGGGGAGAATTTGTTAATTCATCCATGACCAAATTCTTCCACGATAACAGACTTATTCACCAGACTACTTGTCCATATACACCCGAACAAAATGGCGTAGCTGAACGCAAAAATCGGATCATTCTTGAGATTACTCGGGCCTTACTCATCGAGGCTTGGGTTCCTTCTCATTTCTGGCCCGAAGCTGTTGCTACTGCCGTTTATCTTCTGAACCGGTTACCTACCAAAAGCCTTGCTCTTTAGACCCCATTACAGTATCTATCCAAACTTACCAACGTTCTTGTTCCTCTAACTCTCAAACCTCGTATATTTGGGTGCTCTGTTTTTGTCCACTTACCTAAGTCCACACGTACAAAACTCGATCCCTGTGCCATTAAGTGTGTCTTTGTTGGATACGGTATCAACCAGAAAGGTTATCGATGTTATGACCCAAAAACCCGTCGCATATTCACTACCATAAATTGCGACTTCCTTGAAACCGAGTTTTTTTTTATCACACCCCACTTAGTGGTCAGGGGAAGAGTCGTACAGTTGACTCACTAAGTTGGTTGCTAAGTCCAAGTAGCTATCCGGAAATGGTTCCAGCAGAGATAGTTAACCGTGCCGCTGAGATGGTTACTGAAACGTCGTCAGTACAGATCCCCGAGCAAAGTGAACCGGCCAGTGTTTCTCCTCCGGATTTGATACCAAAGGTAAACGATTCTTATACTGATGCTCATCCTATGATTGACTCTGATTGTTCCAACTCCAGCCTTAATTCTGACGGTGTTCCAAGTTCTGTGATAAGCCCTGTTGATCAGTCTGTTTCAGATAATCCAGAGTTACTTCATCAGGAAGCCCCAGAACACAGAAGACAGGATACAGAACGACATGTTCTACCTCCACGAAGCAATAGGGGTGTACCTCCCAAGAGATATTCTCTTGAGAGAATTTCCAGGAAATCTCGATATCCTGTTGAGAATGTTGCAAGAGGAAATCTCACGAGATTAGAAGCTGTCTTTCAAACCGGTCTGTATAAAGAAGAGAGTTTACCAAGAACAATCAAAGAAGCTTTCCAGTCGAAACAGTGGACAGATGCGATGAGGAAAGAGATGGATGCTCTTCCTCGCAATAAAACTTGGGGAAAGTGCAAATTGCCACATGGGAAGAGACCAATTGGGTGCATATGGGTCTTCACTATCAAGCGGAAGCCTGATGGGTCAGTTGAAAGATATAAGGCACGGTTGGTTGCAAAAGGATACACGCAGACTTATGGAGTGGATTACTCTGAAACTTTTTCTCCAGTGGCCAAGATGAACACCGTAAGAGTGTTACTCTCAATAGCAGCAAACAATGATTGGGCACTTCATCAGTTCGATGTTACAAACACCTTTTTACATGGAGAATTGACCAAAGAAGTATATATGGAAGTTCCGCCAGGTTTCGAATATGATTTTGAGCAAAATGAAGTGTGTCTGCTGAAAAAGACTCTCTATGGACTCAAACAGTCTCCAAGGGCATGGTTTGGAAGGTTTACTAATGCTATGAAGAGCTATGGGTTTCGACAGAGTAACTCAGACCATACGTTATTCTTAAAGAAACGGGGAAAACTCCTCTCCTGTTTGATCATTTATGTGGATGATATGATCATCACAGGCAGTGATCTAGAGGAGATTGATAATCTGAAGAAGAATCTGTTCTTGGAATTTGAGATGAAGGATCTAGGAGTCCTTAAGTATTTCCTCGGCATTGAAGTCCTCCGATCAGCTAGAGGGATCTTCATTTGCCAGAAGAAGTATACTCTTGATCTCCTTACTGAAACTGGAATGCTTGACTGCAAACCAATTGATACTCCTATCGTAGTGAACCATCGTTTGCAGATCATTGAAGGGGCTGAACCTGCTAATCAAGAACAATATCAAAGGCTAGTAGGAAAACTTATTTATCTCTCACACACCAGACCTGATATTGCCTATGCAGTTGGAGTGGTTAGCCAGTTCATGCACAAACCACAGACAGATCATATGGAAGCTGCCCTCAGAATAGTACGATACCTTAAAGGTACGTATGGATATGGATTCTTCTTTGGAAAGCATGGTCACTCGAGAATTCATGGGTACACAGATGCAGATTGGGCTGGAAATCCAATAGACAGAAGATCTACTGTTGGATATTTTACCTTTGTTGGGGGCAACCTTGTTACTTGGCAGAGTAAGAAGCAAAAGATAGTTGCTCTATCTAGTGCCGAAGCCGAGTTTAGAGGTGTTAAGAGTGGAATAACGGAACTCCTGTGGTTGTGAAAATTGTTAACAGAAATGGGCTTTGGTCCAAATCAAGAATGTCAGCTCTATTGTGATAACAAAGCAGCAATCAGCATCTCTGAAAATCCAGTCCAACATGACCGAACAAAACATGTGGAGGTAGACAGACATTTCATCAAGGAAAAATTGGAGGCTGGAATCATTGATCTTCCATTTATAAGATCTGAAGATCAACTTGCTGATATCCTAACCAAGGCTGTAAATTCAAGGAGTTTTACAAGAGTTCTCGACAAGTTGAGTATTAGAGATCCTACTACTCAACTTGAGAGGGAGTGTCAACAATCTTGATCCAAAAATAAGTCCGTAAATCCTGCAAAATCAATCAAAGAGGATTAGTGCCTTGTATAGGTTTATTTCCTTAATTATGTGTTTATTTCTCCTTTATGTACTCCTCTTTGTATCAAAGGCAATATACGGAAAATACAATACAGATTCAAAACTTCTCAATTCTCTCCAAACATTCAACAATCAATCAGTCTTTCAATTATGTTTTCTCTTAAATCTAACATGAATCACTAATTTTATTAACAGTTCTTTGCACCCAACATAAAGTAATTTGTTCAAGTCGCCACTTTTCGAGCCACCCGATCCCGAATATAGCTAAATTGGACCGTTTTATTCTTGAGTGACACCGTAGGTAGCCCCAATTAAAGAGAATGACTTTCACTAACTCTTATACCAAGAATATCCCTTTCTCGATCAATAGTCCTTATACTCATTTTCTTGCTAAATGTCATAGATGACTTCTCAAAATACAGGAACATAGATTGAGGTAGGGTATGACCAGAAGTTTCAACATGTGAGGAATCATCTTGATACATCTGGGTCGGAGGAACAACAGTCGCCAGATGAATCAAGTGATGGAGATGAAGACATTAATCTGAACAACTACCAACTTACCAGAGATAGGCAAAGAAGGGTGACAAGACCACCTGTTAGATTCGGCTAAGCTGATATGGTGTCATTTGTTTTGTTTTCAGCTCTTGAGGTGGAGTCCTATGAGCCAAAGACCTATGAGGAAGCTATCAGTTGCAAGGAGCGGGAGAAATGGCTTGTGGCCATGGAGGAAGAGTTGTTGTCTCTAGACAAAAATGACACATGGAAGATAGTGGACAGGCCTAAAAATAAAAAACTAGTTGGTAGCATTTGGATCTTTAAGAAGAAGCCCGAGTCTGTCAAAGGAGGTGGAGTGAGATTCAAAGCGAGGCTTGTAGCCAAAGGATTCTCCCAAAGAGAAGGGATAGATTAGAACGAAATCTTCTCACCAGATGTGAAGCATTGTTCTATCAGAATATTGTTGTCTCTTATTTCTCAGTTGGGTTTAGAGTTACATCAGATGGATGTAACTACAACATTCTTACATGGAAGGTTGAAAGAATCAGTCTATATGAGAATTCCAGATGGTGTTTCTGCCAAGGATCCAGACTCCAAAGCTTGTTTGTTGCAAAGGTTATTGTATGGATTGTTACAAAGTCCAAGGCAGTGATACTTGAGGTTTGATGAATACATGTTGTCATGCAAGTTCATTCATAGTAGATATGATCATTGTGTTTACTTCAAGTATGAAGGTCAATGTCCTACTTATCTGTTATTGTACGTTGACGACATGCTCATTGCAAGTGAGACGAAGGAGGGAATTTAAAGTGTCAAGGATGTTCTTAAATTAGAATTTGACATGAAGGATCTTGGATAAGTAAAGGTGATTCTTGGAATGGAAATAAGAAGGAATAAACGTGAAAATTCTATATTTCTCAAGCAAGAATCGTATCTGGAGAAGGTGCTTAAGTGGTATAACATAAATCTGTGCAAATATGTCACTGCACCTGTCAAGCAATGATTGAAGTTGTCTCTGCATGAAGGAGCCAAAACTGATAAAGAGAGATCAAAGATGAGTAAGATACCTTATGCAAGCTCAGTTGGAAGCTTGATGTACTCGATGGTGTGTTGTAGACCTGGCATAACCTATGTCATGAGTTTAATTAGCAGATTTATGAGTAATCCTGGGAAAACTATTTGGGAATCTGTGAAATGGGCAATAAGGTATATCAAAGGAACAACTGCTAAGGGTTTGAAGTTTCAAAAGAACACTGATGGAGGAGATGCATTGGTTGGATTTGTGGATGCAAATTTTGCAGCAAATCTGGATATAAGGAAGTCTTTGACTGGATATGTGTTTACTTTGTTTGGAACAGCCATAAGTTAGAAATCAACTCATCAGTCAATTGTTGCGCTGTCAACAACAGAGGCTGAATATGTTGCCTTAACTGAAGCTGTTAAAGAAAGTGTTTGGCTTCAAGGGATACTGAGTGAATTTGGGATATATCAGAAGAAAGTTGATGTATTATGTGATAATCAAAGTGCTATTCACCTGTCAAAGCACCAAGGCTATCATGAACGGACAAAGCATATTGATGTTAAGTTGTATTTTGTTAGAGATTTGGTTGACAAGGGAGTTGTCACAATTAACAAGATTGACAGGCTGAGAATCCGGTTGACTATTTTACTAAGGTTCTTCCAACTCCGAAGTTCGAGTTGTGTTTAAGTTTAATCAGTTTACAGTGAAGATATTTGAAGAGGTTGCCGCTCAAGATGGAGCTGTGGGGAGCTGTGTTAAGTAGTTTCAAAAGGAGAAAGTTTTACTATTTTTGCCAAAAAATGGTGGGGCTGTTCTAGTTTGAGCAGTGATAATAAGAAGTCTGTTCTCGGTAGAGCAGCGGTGAAAGCAATGGTGAAGTAGAGCATTGCTTTGATTGATTCAAAGCTAAGGTGGAGAATTATGGTAATTATGTGCATGTAGCATAGAATCAATGGTTGTTATACAATGAGGTAATCTAAGGGTGGAAGCTCATTCATACTTAGAGGATCCAAGAGAAGTATCTAGAAGCATGCAAGGTGTTAGAAGCTTGAACTAGTTGTTAACTGATTCTTGGAGCTCGGTTACAGTTGAGATGCTCAGCAGTTTTGATCTGTTAGTTGGAGTTAGTTCATTCCAGTTAGTCAGTTGAAGAACCGCATACATCACAACAGGTTAAGTGAGCTGTTCTAACTGTTGTTCTAGAAACTTTGTTTTGTATAAAGTCAGCCATGCAGCAGTTTTCTAGAGAGTGAGTTAACAACAACAATTTAGCTTGAGAATTGTATTGCAAATTCTTTCTAGAGAGAGAGATAAACTCTTGTGAGTGTAGATACATTGTAAAACTCAAGTGTTTTCAATAAAGAAGTAAAGCTCGATTCTTCACAGTGGATGTAGATCAATTCTTGATCGAACCATCCTTGTTGTTCTTTCTTCTTGTTTTTCGTTTATATGTGTTCATCTTGATCGGCATTTTGGTTTATTGTTGATTTCACAACAGGGAGGAGAGAGACTTAAAAAAATTATTTAATTGAAATAATTTCATTCACACCGAATTCAAATTTTCATTACGTTTAATTTAAATTTGCAAGTGAATTTGCCGAATCTAGAGATGCAATTGAAGTGTGTATCTCACGCGGCCTAGCCGCAAATGTAGAGGGGAGACCCACGCTGAAGTTGCCGAAGTCCCCTTTTCTTTTTTTCCTCTCTTTTTTTTTCTCCAATTTTTTTTGTTTGCTTTTTGGTTACATTTTTTTGCTTGCTTGGCAAAACAAACGATTTTCCTTTTAAAGAGCCGTTGCAAGCACACCAGATCACCTGTTGCATTTCTTATTACATTTTTTATTTCAAGACTTCATTTTAAAAATAAAATAAAATTATTTTTTTAATTTATTATGATTTTATTTAATTAAAATTTTCCTTTTAGGGTTCATCCACCCTAAATTAGGGTATATTAATATTTTTTTAAAAAAAATTATTTTTTTTTCTAATTATGCAACACCAAATAGAATAGGAATTACAACAAATGATATGATCCGGTTGCCAAGGGCTCCCCCTCCTTTTTTTTTATTTTTATTTCTCAACTACTATAAACACAACATTTATCTATCAATATCACCACAACATTTTTCTTTCAATTCTCATTCTTCTTAGCATTTTGTCCTTTTAACATTTGTTTGAGTTGTAATTTATAAAAATTAATGTATTTTTAATCATTTATTATTATTATATTTTTAATTATTTCGCAGTTTCAAAAATGCATTGTGTATTTGCTATTAATTATTGTTCAATTTCTTTTATATATATTTTAATTTATTGTAATAAAATATTAATTTTTTATAAATAATATTTGAATTTATTCAAGTTTAAAAAAATGATCAAAAGTTAAATGAATAAAATATAAAAGATAAATGAGAGTGATATGATAGTGGGGCTTATAAATAGTTAATTTTGAAAATGCATCGTCGAAGATAAATTTGCTAGAGGGGGCAGAGAAGAGAGATGTTGATATGGCATACCCAAGATTTGTCACTGGTTGGCTAAAAAAGAATCTGCATGTTCAATTTCTTTGCAGAATATATTCCTAAATGTGATTCTATAAGCAACCTTTATTTTATGCTCAACGACCTTTACGCTCCACTAAAATTGAAATAATTATATAACTTTTAAAATTATTTGATTTTGGAAAAACTGCCGGTCTTTGTAATTTTCCAAATTTCTCACTTAAATTTACATGAGTGTGTTTGGGTGTATCATATTATACAATGAACGTGTAACTGTGTGAGGATACTTATAGCTTTGAATTGTATCAACATTAAGATTCATTTCATCTTTATTAGATAATAAAGTTTTGTATATAATATCTATTATTTCTTTTTCAAACTTATTGATTAGATCAAATAGCTAATATTTATATTATAATGTCGATATCCATTTGCTACCAGCTTAATCTTTTACATTTATAGAACACTTCGTACCATACCAAAGTCCTCAACATAGCATTTTAGATTCTCTAGTTCCAACTTATATGTGCCAACCGGTGCAACCGTGTGCCACATCTCAAAATTATTGCCTTTTCTTTCATTTTTTTTTCTTCAATTTTAATTTCTTTTGCTTTAATATAATTTTATATTATTATTTAGGATTTATTTCACCCAATTAGAATTTATAATTATTTTTTAATATTTAATTTTTATTTTTTAGTTAATATAATACAACATAGGGCCGTTGACTAAAACTGTTAATTATTAAACACCAACGACTTTTACATTTTTAATATCTTCACCCATGTGGATACATTTTATTTTATTTTTTTGTCAAATCGATCTGCAAACTCAGTCAGTCAGTCAGAAACAATATATAGCAAGCTTATCATATGATTCATATCAACCACTTATTATATTATATATACATATGGTAAAATATATATGCTATATGAAAAAAAAAAATTATGCTGCATATGGGAGTTATGTTCGATGCACATATCGTGTATGAGGTGACCTTGCAGCTCTGGATGGGGGGTTTTCAATTCTTTTTTATAAAAAAATTTCTTTACTGTGCGTTTTACTATTAAATTTACAATACAAATAATATTTATTATAAAATAAAAATTAATTATAATATAAATAATCATAGTTAAAATTTATCAATAAAAAAATTAAGACATTATAAAATTAATTATAAAATAATCAATCATAATAATGAATTATTAACTGAAAATTGAAAATTAAATACATAAAAATAATTATCAAAACTCTAGTTGAGTGGAATGAACTCTATAATAAACAAATGTACACTTGAACTAAATTAAATAAAAAAAATGAATTTGAAAAAAAAGAAAAACTCATAAGTTGAAATACAACACAGAGTGAAACATATAGAGTGCACCGTTGAATTTCATTTGTTGGATTGGAGCATAAATATATCTATTTTTTTTCTTAAAAAACTTACCTAAAATTAAACCATGTCTTCAATATTTGTTTTGCAGGTAATGTAAAGGTAACCAGAGAACATAATATATACATAATTATTTTCTGTTTTTGTAGACTTCAATTACCTTTGACGTAATATCGATGAGATCCTAAGTGTCATTGCACGTTACAAATCCAATATCTCAATTTGTTTTTTTTTTTAAAATAATATACCTAATTAGAAAGGAAATGAACCTAAATAAAATTAAAAATTAAACTAAATCACGATAAATTATCTTAAAAAATTTGAAAAAATATGGATACGGCATAGGGAATTACACATGATCCCAACAAATGATATCCTCTATCTCATTGCCTCAAAAAAAAACCTCTATCCCACTATATATATATATATATATATATATATATATATATATATATATATTCCACTAGTTTGGTGTTCCATTTTAAACTTTATTAGATTTTCATCCCTTTTTTTTCAATTTCAATTTGCTTGGATTTATTTTAATTTTTATTAATTAGGTGTACCCAATTAGGGTTTATATTTATTATTTAATAATTAATTATCATTTTATACTTAATATAATTAATTAATAGTGTTGATGATTCCAAAATTAGGGCATATAATTTCTTAAAATATGATAATATTAAATTTGATAGTGAGATATAAAATGTAGACTACAGAATCTCATTTGAAATCCCAAGCGGTGTGAAAATGGCACAATTTTTAGACCCCCTCTTGTGTGTTTCTTTACGTATTCGTAATCATAAAATTTCAGTAAATTAAAATGGGACAAAAATTATTTTAGCTACTTAAACTTTAAAACATATTTATTTTAACCAGTAAGTTTTAAACATATTTATTTTAGTCACTTTGGACGAAAATACCCCTGTGTGCGCTGAGCAGGGGTAATATAGTAATTCTGGCTAAAAAACATATATATATATATATATATATATATATATATATATATAAATTAGTGGCTAAAATAAATTTTTTAAATGTTTGAGTGACTAGTTTTATATATTTCTACAATTAATTAAAAATGGCACATATTCATTTAAGCAAAGTCAATGTCATTTTTTGTAGTTTATAGTGCTTAATTTTGTGACTTGTGCTAGCGAGGTATCAATTGGAGAGATGGCTTATGCTGCTGTGATTTCTCTTAAGCAAACACTCCACCGCCTTCTCCTCTCTTCTCATACTTCCATTCAACAAATCTTGGAATCCGCATACAATCACATAAAATCCTTACAAGAAATTCTCAAAAGACTCGACGATCGCAGCAGCAGAGATAGGTTAAACGCACTGGACAAACAAATCAGAGATGAAGCTCACAATTTAGAAGATCTACTCGAATTCCATGAGTTGAATCAATCTGAAAGCTCTCCAGACTTCGATGTTAAAGTAAAGCTAGGAATCAAATCCTTCTGCGAAACGGCGGCGAAGATTACGAACGACTGCGATGCAGAAATAGGCGGCCACCCTTCGCATGAAGAAGACGACGGCGACGATGATGAAGCTGTTCCATCGGATGTAAAGAAGGGAACAGATTCATTCGATTACACCGATGTGTACTATCATCTCACAGAAAGAATGAGGCCTAATGACTTCGGCGTTTTTCAGATCACTGGGCTACCCGGCACCGGTGCAACCATCGCCGCCGCCACCATTTTTGAAGATTTGAAGAGCTGCTTCGACGGCAGCGCGTGGGTTCGTGTAGGTCCAAAATATGAACGCAAGGGAATTCTTCTGAGCATTCTTGCTCAGATAAACAAGCCTATTAATGAATTCTTCAACGCGAAACGTGATGAGGAAATTGGTGAGTATTTGTATGAATGTTTGAAACGTAAGAGATTTATGATTGTGTTGGATGATATATGCGACGTAGAGATTTGGAATTTCTTGGAGAGTTTTTTTCCGGTGGAAGATAACGGAAGCGCGGTGGTGCTCACTACGAGGGGGCAGCAATACGAGTTGCGTCAGATTCGCAACAGTTTTCTGTTTTATAATATGGGCTGCCGCCATGAAGAGAGCTGGTGGTATCTCTTTCGCAAAGGGGTATTTTATTTGGAGTCGGACATCTTCCCCATTGAACTAGAGGAAGCTGGGAAGAAGATTTTGCAGAATTGCAGAAGTTGTGGTATTGTAGTGTTGAAGGTTATTCTCCTCCTATTGAGAGCGGAGAAGACACCGGAGTTTTGGAAACGTCTCGCAGAAGACGAAGAAAATCCTATTTTCAAGGTTGAAGATGAATTTTCCGAGGTACCATTACTCATTTTCTGACCTTTAACATATTTTACGCCGGCCGTCGCTAAAATGACACGTGAGATTTTTTATTGCACTTTAGAAATGATGCATGATAAGCTAATACCGTGGTGCATTCTCTAGTTTGTTTTGGGACTGGGTGTAACAAAATGGTTTCTTGGAACTCTATTATTTCTTACTGGTTCAGGGAGTTGGTTTGATTGAATAATAGTGGACTTCTCTTCTAAAAAAAAAATTACGAGTTTTTTCTTGTATTATTTTTTTCAATTTCATTTTTTTATAATTTAGTTTAATATTACCATTGTTTATTAAGGTTCACCTCACACAATAGGGTTTCAAATTTTACATTTTTGGTCTCAATTGTTAAATTATCAACTTTAAATTTTAGTGCAAAAACTAACTAAAAGTCATTTTTGGATCTAATACGGTTAAGTAGATTGCTAGTTTTAGGACTAAAAAAATTGAAAAATAACCTTTTAAATTTTTGGACAAGAAAAGGTTAACAAATGATGAAGAGCTTAATTATTATTATTTAGTTTAATTTAAAATATTTATTCAGGGTACATCGATCTTCCCCATTAGGGAATATTAAAAAGAATTTTTATTTTTTTAAAAAATAGCTATGACATAGAGAATGTCACACTATTCGTAGTAGGAGATTTGATCCATTTTACTAGATTTAACTATACAGTTTAACTAGATCACACGATTGTGATGTTCTTACCCTTGTTTTTGGTGTGTTAAGCTATTAATTTTTCTTTAAAATAAGTAAGATCTTAAATTATTGAGGTCGTCTCCAACAGTTTACTTCATTTTATTTCTATACCTAATATACAACAAAATCTTCACTTCATCTCCAATAGTTTACTCTAAATTCAACTCTAAAAATGAATATTCCATAATATTCCTTTTTATATATTTATTTTAATAAAAAATTTTCCAAAAAAATTACTATTAAAATTTCTGAAACTAAATAATAATACAACATAGAAACATTTGTATTTTCAATGCGTTATTTGTATTTTTAATACTTTATTTGTATTTTCATTGATTTTTATGTTTAGTAGTTTTATTATGTAACTAGTACAGTGCCCGCGCGTTGCGCGATGGAAGTAACGCGGGATATCAGACGTACGTTGCACGGTGGAAGCGAATTGTTATTTCACCGTTGCGTTATTTGCAATACAAATATATTTAAAATTAAAATTATGTTATATTTCTCTGTAATTTTACAGGTACAAAGTAAACCGGTATGCGCACGGCGGCAGAGAATTGTTATTTCATATAACATTGTTCAAAAAATAAAAGTAATTAAAATTAATATTATATTCTATTGTTATGGATTTTAAGATAAATTAATTATATAATTCTAAACATTTTAACGTAATGTTAATTCATATTGAAATCATATACACTTTAAAAGTATATGTTATGAAAAATGAAAGTGATTATTAAAAGAATCAATTAAAGTATGAACTTTACAGATTTTGAAAAACTTCTCTATACACAACATTTGTAGTGGTATTCGTATCATTATCATCAAGTAAGATCTTCAATCCACTACGACTTGTAACCCTTGAAACAGCAACATACAATTGTCCATGAGTGAAAACCGGCTTCTGCAACAATAAACCAACGTGAGAGAGTGATTGTCCTTGGCTCTTGTTTATTGTCATTGCATAAGAGGGTATAAGAGGAAATTGTCTTCTCTGAAACTTAAATGGCAATCTTGGATCAGCAGGCGTAAGAGACATTCTTGGAATTAGTACCATTTGCTGTGCATTTTGGCCACTAAGAAATCTTGCTTCGACCACATGTTTGCCAAGCCTTGTGATCATCAATCGAGTCCCATTACATAAACCATTTGCATGATCTATGTTTCTCAACAACATAACAGGAGTACCTACTTTCAAAAATAATTCATGATTCGGAACCCCTGAGCATCTTATACTGTTTAAGAATTCCGGAGTATGAACTTCTTGCAGCAAACCTCTATTATTATCTGAGTTGCATGTTGAGTCAGAACTTAAATACAATCTGCCCTCGCCGTTGTTCAAAGAAAGCACGTATTGATTTACAGATTCAACCGCATTTAAAGTTGGAGCAAGAATTGCTCGTTCTTGTAGATAAGTTGTATCTGTAATATCACTACCATATGATGGAAAAGTACTATGAACAATTGTTGAAATTGGATCTCCTGACCATTTCAATAAAATATCATTAGGGATGTCAATATTCACATATCCATCATTTGGGCCACCGATTGTACCGTCTCCAATACCAGCAATCCAATTTGCAAATTGTCCAACATCATTACCTACATCATTAGGACCCAAATTCGACAGTCTTAAATTTTTTGTTAATCTCAAGACACGACAGTCTTTCCACAGATAAGAAGAATTTATTGTAGCATTAACAATATCCTGTCTGCTTCCTTTTGGGATAACTGGTAAGATCTGTCGAAAATCACCTCCAAAAATGATTGTTTTTCCTCCAAAAATTTTACGTCCACTTGATGAATCAGCAACACGCATTATATCTCGAAGTGTCCGGTCCAAAGCTTCAAAGCAGTATTTGTGCATCATAGGAGCCTCATCCCAAATTATAAGCTTGCATCTAACAATCAATTCTGCAAGCGGACTTCCTTGGACAATGTTGCAAGTGGAATCCTCATTTGGATTTAACGGTATCTTAAATCTTGAATGCGCTGTCCGTCCACCTGGTAATAATATAGAAGCAATACCACTTGATGCAACATTTAACACTATTTCTCCTTTTGATCTCAATGCTGCTGATAATGTCTTCCATATGAATGTCTTTCCAGTACCTCCGTATCCATACAAGAAAAACATGCCCCCTGATTTTGATGATATAGCATCCAATACAATTTGATACACATTGTGTTGTTCATCTGTCAGTTTGCTAACAAAGACTTTGTGATCATTTTCCAATTCCATCCTATCATATCTCATTTCATCATTTATCAATCTATTTTCCTGAGATTGAAAAAAGTCAGAACTTGGATATGGCATACCTTCAAATTCTCGTAAAGTCCTTCCAAAACTCTTCATCAACTTTTCAATTTCCACCAGACAATAACTTTGAATCTGTTCATCGGTCAACTGCAATTCTGTATATTTATAAAAAAATTTATTAATGAAATGTAAAATAATATAGAAAAATGAAACAAATAATAAAAAATTAAATTTTTAACTACCTGGATGTTGCAATATTGATCGTTGCTTATATAATATATCATCAGATAAATATATCCAACAATTATTCCACACGACTTCTGGACATCCCATTGAATCTGATGCTAACAATGTAACAAATAACTTTCTTAAAGATTCAGCAGATGACCAATAGCTTGCTTCAACGATCCCATCAATAAATTCCTTATCATCGTCCAACAATCCTAAAGCATAACATGCATCTCTGAATGAAGCATACTGCACACCATTAATTTTTCTGATGTCTTCATAACATGTAGGGCCCCGTACTACATTAAGCAAACATCTCAAATAATACATTTCCCCACTGCCCGGAGGAACAAAGAAAATTCTTCCAATTGAGAATTTTTTTTTCCTCGGTACCCACTCTTTTTTAGCTTTTTTCCAAACAAACTTTGTTGGAAATTGAACATAAGTAAGTTTCCGTGCTTCCGGATACTTCTTATTTGCTTCAAACCAAGCTAAAAACATACTTTCATGAACAGTTGGTCTATTTAGGACATCATCAATTGAATCAGAATCTTGAAAGAAAACCGTCTGCTCATTTTGAAGATGAAAACTCAACCTCTCAACAGGAGGGTATTTGTATTGGATTTGAAATCCAAATATTCTCCACGCGGCCTCGCAGGGGGAAATATATCTGCAATCATAATACATACTTATTTCATCAATATTTTTCCCACTTTCATCATCTTGAGTGCTCTGATAGAATGCTGCAGTAACACGATCGTGCCCTTTGTTGACATA
Source organism: Perilla frutescens (assembly GCA_026008535.1). Taxonomy (NCBI): domain Eukaryota; kingdom Viridiplantae; phylum Streptophyta; class Magnoliopsida; order Lamiales; family Lamiaceae; genus Perilla; species Perilla frutescens. The sequence goes on from BRKX01000001.1 coordinate 72,605,751, forward strand.
TTTGAACAAATATTTGATTGATCTTGACTGGTTGCACCATTCAACATTTATATGGGCAGCATACTTCATCAAAAGGAATCGATTGTGAGGAACAACGTATCTATTATCCATTAGCATTCCATTCTTCAAAATTGTTCTTCCATTGTCTCTGCGTCTATATATTGCATATCCATCTTCATCTGTGGTTGTTGTCTCAGTAAAAATTTTCGGAAAATATTTACTACAACGACCATTTCTCATGCATGGTGAGTTTTTTTTCGCAACACCACATGGACCGTGAATCATGAAATCTTGTACAGCTGTGTAATATTTTGGATCCAGCTCTTTATCAGGTATTTCAGCTGATATTATTTGGTCAATCACTTCTGAACCTCGATTCTGATCCTCTTTAGATATGAAAAGCAAGATATGCGCATGTGGAAGGCCTCTCTTTTGAAATTCAACAGTGTATACCACTATAATTGAAGTTAAAAAAAATTAAATTAAAATTAAAAATTTATATAATAAATTTTTAAAAACTAACACATACCTGCTTTAACATTTCCAAATATATTATTTTGACGCAGATCCTGAATCAAATTGTCCAGCTTCATTTTGAACACTCGACAAATAATATCAGGACAATCTTCAGGTCTCAATCCTTTTTCCTGCACATATCTTACAATTTCTGGCCATCTTGGATTGCATGTAAATGTGATGAATACATTTGGATATCCAGCCCATTGACAAATAGCCATAGCATCTTGATAATTTTGAATCATGTATCGAGCTCCTCCAGTGAATGTGGAAGGCAAGATAACTCGTCTTCCCTGAGTTGCTGGATTTATTTCACCTTTTGTTAGAGCCTCTTCTAAACCTTTGTACATATGACATCTCAACGATTGTTGATGTGTACGTATGTATAACAGTCTAGCAGATTCAATCATTGTGTAGGCATCAACAACAAATTGTTGAAATAATCTCCTTGAGCTTAGAATGGTTTTTGCATCACAATCTCTTTCATGCAACCGATAGGCAAAATATTCTCTAATGCTGACCATATTTCGAGCATAACTTGATGAAGAATTCAAATCTGAAAATGGTATATCTTCTCTATAACCATCTTCACCATATGGAAACAGAATAGGATACTGCAAACCTAAATAGGCTGTATTTAACTCATTAATGCGTTTCAATTCTCCATTCTGAGTTTCCAATATAATGTCTCTATCTCCAAAAGATTGATCAAAATCTCCAACAACTAATGCAACCACTTCAGACACAGTTGGAAGATTATACATTCTAGCATCGCCTCCACGTCTACCAATAAGTTTCAACTTAACATCAGATTGGCCAAGATCAACAATGTTGTGCTTTGCCATCCTAAATGACTTCACAAGAACATTATTGTCGTCCAACATGTTTTTTAGGTCAGAAACAATCTCTGCATGAAGTGTGTTTATGGTTTTTTTGTTCCTACATAAACATAAATATAAAATTGAATTAGAAGGAACATACATAATATTTATAGTTATATATATTTTAAAAAATTTAATAATAAATATAAATTACCTCACAGATACCATTCTATTTGTAATTTCATTTTCAGTATCATAAATATATAACTGAGCGAACTTTGGTGTAGAACCTTCAGGTGGCAGTAGACTTCCAATCATATGATAATTCTGACCATGCAGTCGGAATGTCGGTGGAGAATTACCAAGATTTAAACTGAAATCTATCTTGCCTCCCATTGATGTAAAAGAAAACATACTATTGTATGAACGAATATTATCAAGAAAATGTTTACTCTTCTGATCATTCTCATAGAGCAAACTTTCCAAAACTTTAGGAGGCCTTTGAACAGGTGGCAATTTAATTTTTCCTTGAATACAACATGATGAGTATTTCGTAGTGCGTGTTTTTGAATTTTTTCCCAACCTTTCATCATACCAAAAACGTGCTCCACAAAATTCACAAATAAACATCGGATCACCAAGATCTGAGTAATCTGAAAATGTTATGAATAATAAATTTTAAATAAATATTTAATATCATTCATAATTATATTGATAATAGTTGTAAATTCATATAGTAGTATCTAAAAATTATTTAGATAACTAAATTATAAAAAAATATACGAAATTTACAAATAGAAGTGTAATTTTAATTTTTTTAGATTGCTGTAAATATTATAAAAATAAAAAATTAATTGTACATAATTATTAACTTACCAATACAATATTGCTGTGGATTACAATCAAACTGTTCACCTAATGGACAAAAAAAAATTAATAACATCAGATTAATGTAAGTAATATTATAATTTGATATTTATTTTTTAATTAAAATATACTACATTTAGTACCTATATCAAACATTTCTGTAACGGTTATATCAATGAATTGATCATCCTCCATTGATTCAGTATTTCTTAAATGAACAATGTGTTCATTTTTACTTGTTCCTTCACCTGTAAATTATTAAATTAAAAATGATTGTAGGTATGTAAAGTAATATTAAAAACATGATAATAATATCGCTTAAAAATAAATATATGCACTATTTAATTGGAAAATTACTAATACTAAATTTAGCAATATAATTGTGATTCCCAATTAATTTTTGTTGCTATAAATATTGAAAAAGTTACATATTAAATATAAATAACGTAGTAAATAAATAAACACATTAAATCTGGACATAATTATTAACATACCTATATTAAATTTGGTCATAATTATTAAATTACCTGTACAATATTGATGCCAATTACGATCATAATGTTCACCTAATGAGGCAAAAAAATTATCAATATCAGATTAATATAACTATCATTCAAATTTGATATGTAATTGTTAATTAACATAAACTTCACTTTGTACCTGTATCAGACATTTGTGTGACATTTATATCAATTAATTGGTCATCCTCCATTGATTCATTAATTGTTAAATCAATAATTTGTTCAAATTCACTTGTTCCTTCACCTGTATTTCAATAATTAAAAAATTATTTTAAATATCTAAAATAATATAAAAATTATTAATTTTTTTTTATCATATCATAATCAATTATTTCAAAATGTAATAAAAAGATAATACCTGTATTAGAAATTTGTTCAACATGTATGTCAACTAATCTTGTATTCTGTAATTGTTCCTCTGTTAATGAATAACATGTAGTCAAAAAATACATTATAATTAAATTACTACAATACTATATACATTTAAAAATGATTACAGGTATGTAAAGTAATATTAAAAAACATAATAATAATATTTATTAAAAAAAATTGACATTATTTAATTGCAAAGTTAGAAATCCAAAATATACTAAATTTACCAATAGAAGTGTGATTAACAATTTTCAATGGATGTTGCTATAAATATTGAAAAAATATCAAATTAAATATAAATAAATTATTAAAAAAAAATTATTAAATTTGAACATAATTATTAACTTACCTGTACAATATTGCTGCCAATTAGGACCATAATATTCACCTAATGAGTCAAAAAAATTATCAACATCAGATTAATATAACTATAATTCAAATTTAATATGTAATTGTTAAATAACATAAACTTCACTTAGTACCTGTATCAGACATCTGTGTAACATTTATATCAATTAATTGATCATCCTCCATAGACTCATTAATTGTTAAATCAACAATTTGTTCAAATTCACTTGTTCCTTCACCTATATTTGAATAATTAAAAAATTATTTTAATTATTTAAACTAAAAAAAATATAAATCTTATTTATAATATCATAATCTATTATTTTTAAATGTAATTAAAAAAATAACAAATAAAATATAAGTAAATTATCAAATAAAGAAAATTAATAAATTTCAACATAATTTTAAACTTACCTGTATAATATTGATGCCAAATAGGATCATACTGTTCACCTGATGAGGCAAAAAAATTATTAACATCAGATTCATATAATTATTATTCAAAATTGATATGTAATTGTTAATTAACATATACTGCATTTAGTACCTGTATCACACATTTGTGTAACATTTATATCAATGAATTGGTCATCCTCCATTGATTTATTAATAGTTAAATCAACAATTTGTTCAGATTGACTTGTTCCTTCACCTGTATTTGAATAATTAAAGAATTATTATAAAAATCATTCAAGTAATATAAAAAATATAAATTTGATTTATAATATCATAATCTATTATTTTAAAATGTAATAAAAAAAAATTACCTGTATTAGAAATCTGTTCAACATATATTTCAATTAATTTTGTTTTCTCAAGTACTTCCTCTGTTAATGAATAACATGTAGTAAAAAAATACAGTATAATTAAATAAATACAATTAAATATTTAATATAATTTTTAAAATATATTTATTACAAATTAGAAATACATGAAGAGTTTGTTTATCTATATTAGAAATATTATACAATTTATTTTGCATGTGATAAAAATTAATTTTTATTGATGATGTTAATAAATGTAGGTTCAAACCCAATAAAAGAAATTTATAAAGAAGTTGTCAACGGTAAATATTTAATTATTTTAATTCAATATTTATTTAGATCATTAGTTAATAATTAACATAATATTTAAAAATTAACTAAAATATGTAGAATTATATAATATTTAATTATCTCCACATATTAAATATTTAATTATCTAACATCAGATTATGTAAATAATCTAAGTGCAAATCTTAACTAAAATAATAAAACAAAGTATTAAACTATGTAATATTTAATTAAATACAATTAGTAGTTGGACTTGCTGATTTTTAACATTACAAAACATAATTTCTCGGCCCAATTTTCCAAATATTGATCTTTCAAGAAGCCCGGCCCAGCGACAAAATATTTTGATTTCTGTTTATGTTAAATAGGGTTATTACACACATATAAAGGGATCATTAGGGTTGCCACTTCACTTCCGCCTCCATCGAGCTGATTAGGGTTTCTTCACACTTCTCTCTCTCTTTCGCCTTTCACTCCGCCGACTTTATCTCTCTCTTCCGCCGACTCACCCTGAGCCACTCTGTTCCGCCGACTCCCCCTCACCTGCTCTCTTCCGCCTTTCACTCCGATATGCTTGAAAATAATTCCCCTTGACACACAAGTCACAGCAAATATACACCAATCTCAGTGAAAATATGCCTCTCTATCTCAGTCGAAATACACCAATTTCCGATTTAATTTTTCAAAGATATATGGAGTTTTAATCTCTCTCTGAATCTCACATCTCTGATTTATGGTTTAGATGTTGATTTTCCGGCGACTCCAACCTGAGTCTCTCTCTTCTGCCTCCTCCAACCTCACTGTCTCTTCCGCCGCCTCCAACCTCACTCTGTCTCTTCCTCCGCCTCCAACCTCACTCTCTCTCTTATGGCGTCTCCAACATCACCCTCTCTCTTCCGCCGCCTCCAAACTCACTGTCTCTTCCGCCGCCTCCAAAGTTGCAGCAAAAAAGGTACTCAATCTCTAGCGTAATATTTTTTTTACTAATTTTTTTTCCCGATTTTGGATTTTTTATTTTTTTTTAAATTTTGTCGACATGTTCGAAGTTTTACAGATCTGTACAGCATGAAGAAGCCGCTGTAAATATCTCTAGTTAAGATAAGTAACTCTCTTTCTCCCTGTGGCTATATTTTTGTGTATCTCATTCTCTCTATGACACGCACGTTCTCATCCTTTTCTTCTCTTAAATCGCAGATCCAGTGAAGAATTTCAGATCTAAGTGCACATCTAGTTGTACTATTACAACTACTACACATATGGTGTAACCCTTTTTTCGATCTAAGTAGATTACATGTGGATCTAAGTAGATATACTATGGAAGCCCTGAAATCATAGTTTCACCCAAAGAATCCACCGAAAAAAGATGAGTTTTACTCATACTAACTCTATTTATCTCACTGAGTACCACACACACACATCACATCTATAATCTAGTATATTTATGTAACATTTCAATCGTTTTTTTTCTCATTTTGGATTTTTTTTTACAGCCTCTATGATCAATGTCCCTGAATGATTCACTTGGTCTCATACACGGTCACAGAAAGCTTAAGGTACAGATTCTTAAAGAAAAATAAGGAGCAACAAAAAAACGCCACAGTTAAGGTACAAATTCTTAAATCTGTGTACGAAAAATAGTATGAATGTTTGTTCAAATTTCTGTTTGATGATATTAAATATGTTTAAAAAATTTGAGATTTTTTTCATATAATTAAAACATATTTCTGCTGTAATCTTACCTGGATATGATTGTGACATGAATCTTCTTCTTTTTTGTTCATGTGTTTCTTCTGAAAATGGTTGATGATTCTCTCTGTTTTTCATTTTCGTTTTTCTTTCAAATTTGTGGTAATCTGAAATTTGAATTTTTGAATTTGTTTGAAAAACTGATGGCGGTTGTATATTTTCTTACACTACCCACTAACATTTGTATTTTTGAATATTTTTTTTGTCATATGTATTTTATTATCTGTTTTTATTCATATTTATATATAATAACTTTTTTTAACTGCCCATTAACATGAATTTTTGTATATTTTCAGCTATTTATTCTTACTATTATTTTTGTATGCTTAAGGTATATTTATTATTTAATATTTATGGTATAATTGAATTTTTTAAAATAACAAATTATTGCATTATTTTTTTGTATATTTTCAAATTAAAAATTTGTACAGTATATTTATTCATAATACAGATTATCGGTTTTATCACATTATTGTACTTTTTTTATGTAATACTCTTTTTTTTTGTATATTTTCAAATTAAAAAATAAGTATTTGTATGTAAATTATTAAATTAAATTATTAGTTATTTAATATATGTATTTAATAGAATATATTAAATTATTATTGGTGTAGTTACATAAGCATATTATTTTATTTATATGTATATAATATGTGCTATAAAAAGTATGAAAATCTGTAATTTTTTTCGAGTTTATTGTAACAGTTGCAATTTTTATAACTTAAATTATTAAATATTTTAATAATAATTGGATGTGTTTATAAATTATGCTTGATTTTTTACTAATGTTTTCTGTTATATGTCTGTTTCAATGTTATAGGTAAAACTTTGTTCCCCTTTTCTAAAGCGCAAATCTGGTATTACTTCTCTTCTCTTTGTATGTGGAGTGCAGTCTTTAGATGTGTTCTCTTTGTATGTGGAGTGCAGTCTTTTTTCTGTTTTGTTCTAAACTGTGCTTTCATTTATTCAGATCTGTGTGATCTGTCATTGTTCTTTTTTAGAACAATGTATGCGAAACCTCTTGGTCAGAGGGTTTTGGTCTGAGTCATAGTGTTTAACCCAATTGGGCCTTGGACTTTGTGTGACCCCCTGCGCCCCCGTTCAAACGGGTGATTGTGAACTGGGCAATCCACTTACTCCTTAAGGGTTCATGAACGGTTAATGATCTGTGATTCAGATCTTTCGCAAATATTGAGTGTCATGTTTCCAGTTTTAGTTATATCTGTTATTTATTTTTAAATTGTTTCTGTATTTTATTAAAGTCTGTTAGATTTAATTCTTGTTGTTTTCAGTATTGTTTGTTTAATTCTTGTTGTTTTCTGTTAGATTTCACCATATGGTTAATTCTTGTTGTTTTCAGTATTGCTTGTTTACAATATTACTTATTTCATTATGGTTAATCTGTAGTTAAATTTGAATTATATTTATTTGTTAATTCTGGTTTATTAAAAACTCTTTTATGTTATATGTATGCTTAATTGTTTATTTTTATAATATTTGTGTTACATCAGTAATTATTTATATTCTCATTTTTTGGTTGAATGATTCATTTCATATACAATGTAGCATATTTCAATTCCATGGTTAATTGTTGGTGTTTGCAGTATTGCTTCTTTACAGTATACATTTTTTAACTATGGTATATTTAAGACTCTTTTATGTTAACTGATTGCTTAATTGATTGTTTGTAAATTTTTTCTTGCAGCATTTATTAATTATGTTCTCAATATTAAGTTGAATGGTTCCTTTTCTATACAGCTTGTCAGATTAATTTTGTTCATATATATACTGTCTCCAAGGTTTTGAATGCAGTCAATCTTGTATCTTTTTTTATTGGTTGCTGTAATCATGCTGCATGAAGTGATGAAACTTGCATATTAGTTTAAATTTTTTCTGTAAAGTGTGGTTTTTGTACAGTTGTTTTTAGTTGTACTAAAATTTAAATGTAACATTAAATAAACTTTCCCAAAATGTAATAACTTTTTAACATAAACAGAAACATGAAAAAATTACGTAAAATATCCCAACATATCTAAAAATATTTATGTAAAAAACTAAATTGTCTTTTAAAATAAAACATATAAAATCACTGATTTGAATGCCCTCCAGTTGATCTCTTTCTCAAAATCCTGCTTGCATTTTGGTGCTGCTCATTACTTTTCTTTCTTCACCAATCTTTTGTTTCTCTTTTGAGTAGTTGATGAAAACTCGTCAATGAGTTTCCTCTTTACATGATCATCATCAATAACATTGACTGCATTACTTGTATTGCCAGTTTTCTTTGTAGGTGTCAGTAATGCATCAGTTGTGAAATTAACCTGAAATAGTTACAAATAGAAAATTAATGTGATATATTTTATTGCATGCTTGTTATAATCATAAAAGAAATCCTCATGTAAAATAGTATACCTGATCCGAATTTTCATCAACTTGCTCTTTCCCTTTCTTTGATTTTGATGATATTCCCTACATAATCAGAACTGTTCTAAGTAATATTCATTTTATATTTAAAATATTTCAATTCTAATAAGTTATCAACCTGAATTCCTGAAGTTGAACTCACTATTCTGTCCTCACATGTAACCTTAACAACATTGTAAGGTCCCTTATAATTATTGACCTGCTCAGGCAGGACAATTATATTGAAGAAACCCTTCTTATTTGATATGCCTTCAATTTCAGCTGGAGGTTGTTCAAATAAGTCATCCTATAAAAAGCACTGAATTAATATTTGTTCCCAAATTTTGTTATATTTTTGAAATTTAGACTACATACCTGTGCTGATTTTTGTCCAATTAATTCGAGGCATTGCATATCCCACATAATAAATGTTGTTGTTGCAGTTCCATCACTCACTTCCAGAGTCAATTTATATCTATATTTTATTAAAAAAAATATGATATAAATTTTTAAGATAAAAATTAATTTCATATTGAAAATATAAGTAAATCAATAACCTGTTTTTTCCAATTATGTCAAATGTTTGACATTTTTGGCAGAAGAATTTTAGTTCATCCTGTGGCTCTAGTTCCTTCCGACATACCTTACATGCAAGGTATGAGATGCCTCTAATGTCTTCAATGCAGTTCACAGTGGCAAACACTGTGAACTCTCCACTCTTAATTTTATGATAAATATATTTTGTTAATTGAATATTTAATTTTTAATTTCAAAGGATAAAAATACTATATTAACTGATAAGTTTACCTGCCCATCTTCAATTATTTGTTGTATTGTTTTGCTAATAACATTACAACATTTTGATTCAGCAGCTAATTTTGAAGATGATGAACCAACCTGTAATGAAAAATAATTATTAGTTTTTAATTTATAATTAATACTTTAAAAAATATTATAAAATTTGAATTAACCTACCATCTCCTCAATCATCTCAGATTCATTTATTGAAATAGACTCTTCCTCCTATACAATAAAATCGTATTCTCATTAAATAATTAAATATATTAATATAAAAAAATTTATTGTATGAGTTTTCTTTTGTTTACCTCTGCAGGCAAATTTTCTCCACACATTTTTTTGATAATTTCTCTGTCAGTAGATATTCTTGCTACACTGAAAGATCCCGTGTAGTTTCTTGTCTGACCCGGTTGAACAGTGACATTGAAAAGCGCTTTTTTATTTCCTAATTTATCAATGCCTGCTGGAATTCCCTCTATGCTTCGACCCTATAAAAAAATTAAATTACCATCTATATTGTTTAATTTTTGAAATTAAGTTTTTTTTTGTTTACCACACTCAATTCTGAAGCTGTCTTCCCTATAAGTGCTATACTTTCCTTATCCCAAAGTAGGAAAGTGGTGGTTCCAGTATCATCAACAACCCTCACAGTTAGTTTGTACCTATAATTTAAATTTATTAAAAATTAATTTTTAGTAATAATATAAAATTTTAATTAAATATAAAGTACCTCAGTTTTCCTGCAATGTCAAATGACTGACATTTTTCACAGAAAAATTGACTTCCACTCTGTTTAATTTTCTTCTGACATCTTTTGCAAGCCAAGTAGGACCAATCTCCAATGGTCTCTACACAGAGTATGGTTGCAAATATCCAGAAATTTCCAATCTAATTAAAATAAAAAATTAGTTTATATATTTGAAACATAAAAAAGCAATTATTCTATTCCAGATATATAAAATACCTTCCCCTCTGTCATAATCTGGGATATAGTTTTCAATTCAAAATCACCATCTCTAATCTCATCATTTAAGGATCTTGATGATGATGATGTGAGAGTTGAGATACTGTTTGATCTCACTTTCCCATTAGTCAAATACCTTCACAAATAAAAAAAAATGTTAATTAAATTATGTCAACTGAAGAAATAAAATAAGTAATAGGAAAAAATAAAATAAAATTGTACCTTAAACTGAATTCTACTATCTCTGGAATATTTGGATCCATCACAATCTTTGTAATATTAAACAAAGATGAAATTCGTACGTCACCTATTATTATATTTAATTAATGAAAACCACACAGTTAATTAAAAGATGGGGTAGCAGCTAGACCCACTCATTCAGAATGAAGCAGGGAGGTCATAGTAAAAAAAATAGGAAAAATTACCCCTGTATAGGTTAGGCCTGCAAAACTGTAGAGTTACAACCACTGGTGATTCTGGGCTAGAATTCAAAAAATTTATCATCTCTTCTGCATACTTTTCCCAAAGTGTGGCAGTAATTGTATTTCCACTACAAATATTCAGAAACAATTATTCAATACATAATAAAAACATTATTAACAACAGCTTTTAATAAATAATAAACAATACAGAAATTTAATATTTTTATAATGAATGAATACATGATACTGAAATAAAATGTTTTACAATTACGGTATACATAAAAATTTCTTAATTAGTTAATACATAATACTGAAATTAATTTTTTTATAATTAGTAAAAATAATACAGAAATTAAATATTTAATCACTGAATACATTATACTAAATTAAAAGATGTAATCTGCCTGCATTTTTGTAATCTCATACATGGATCCAATGCAAGAAACGGTGACATTTTTGTACTTATTCAAAATGGAAAAAACGTTTTCCCAAGATTATCAAACATCTGTACTCAAGTAATAACAATCTGCCTGCATTTTTTGCAATCTCATATATGTGGGGCTGAATGCATAATACAATTAAATATTTTACAATGGGCTGAATGCATAATACAATTAAATCTGCTGACTTATTTTTATAATCAATTAAACATAACACTCGATATTCAGATTAAATTAAATATTTATAATACAGAAAATATAACACTTTGTAAATAAATTAAATATTCTATAATCACTGAATACATAATACAAAATTTTAATCTGTGAACTTATTTAATTTATTTACAACATTTATGATACTGAAAATTAGAGACATCTCATATAAACCGTGTAACACTTCTCATATTTGCTTCTCCATATATCATTGATATCACATCTATACTATAAAAATCATTTATAAATCTTTAAACAATAAAAATATTTTGCTAAATTTTAAAATAACTTACTCCAAATCTTCCAACACCAAATCCATCAACTTTGTTAGCTTTCCATTTATCTCTCTTGTAAGAGGTCTATAGTGTGACACTATAGTTCCCATCACATCTGCCCAGAAAAAATAAATAAATAAAAATTAAATATCTGCATATTTAATATTACATATTTTTCGTATATATTCAAATTTCTTACCAAACATTGCTGCATCTCCTATGTTCTCCATATTTGTAATATCGCTGAAAGTCTTTATCTCATATAAATGCTGTGGAAATTCTTCGTGGAAAACTTCAAATATCCGGGTGTGTTTGAAGACAATTATCTTATACAGACATGTTGTAGTCTTGTACTTCATGATATTTAATCCAATAACAAAATCGATTACAGCATAAACATTGCCTTCAATAAGGCGATCTTTAAACTTTTCGATATTTGTTTTCGGAATTGTGACATGAATTCGTTCACCCTACAAAAAAAAATTAACTCTTATAAGTTCACATTTCTCAAAGGAAAAAAAATCGAAAATTTTATAAAATACTTGTACCTCTCGATCATGAAAAATGCATTCAATGCTGAGTGTGTTTGTGTTTTCGTAGCATCGAATCAAGCGCAATTCTATACCGAACGTACTTCTTCCAGGCCTTAACATCTGGATTGTTCCAAAAACTGGAGCCATATTTGTTTAAATATTCTGACGACAGACACAAAAAGTTGAGAGAATTCGATGCTTTCAGAGAAAATGAAATGCAGAAGACGTACGTGTGAAATATGTATTCTGAAACCATTTAATGTATAAATGTAGATTTCAGTTTTTGATTGATAGTGGGAAGTGGAGTGGCAGTTCAAGTTAGTGGGGGAGTGTTATGCTTTTTTCTGTTTTTTTTAAATTTTTAATTATTATAGAATTTTTTTTTCTGTATTTTTAAAATCCGTAACTTCCGTTTTTAAATAATTCACAAACAACAACTATGTTATTCATTACTTAACTTTTTATGATTTTTTTAATACATAAATGTAATTAATAAAATATAAAATTGCAGGTTGCCAAACTTTTTATGCGGATATCTATAATTTTTTAAAAAGAAAATGCGGATGCAATTCAACATGCAACACACGTTCCAATTTGTTATCTAATTTATATTTTAAAAAAAATTATATAATATTTTAAATAAATGAAAATTGGAAAATTAATGGAACACGTTCAGTTCTTATATTTTAAAAATATTAATATAATAATATTTTAAATGAATAATAAATGAATAATTAATGACCTCAAGTTTTACATCTTTTTACAAAATTGCCATTAATCAATCAGCAAAATCAATTTCAAATCAATTTCAAATCAATTGCAATTGGATTTTTTCTGCTTTTATATATAGTATAGATTTTATTAAATGTCATTTTAATTTTAAAATTAAAAAAAAACATGATCCTTCTTATTTAATGTCATTTTAAGTTGCTATACAATTTTTTATTTTAATATTTTTTAAAAATAAATAAATTAAAGTAGAGGATAAAAATAAAATAAAATCGATGAACAGTGATAAAGCACCGCTACAGTGCTGCTCTATAAATTGAGTTGCACTGTAGCAATGCCCTAAAATACAGCACGGTTTAGATTAATTGTTGGAGGGGATTCTTGGGGACAAATGCTCTATATTTAGAGTATAGAGCAACTCTTGGAGTTGCTCATCCATCCAAAAGAAATGTACTTAATAACTTATGCCTTTTTTCTCTTTAATAATTCCATCATTAATTATATCATGTTTCAACTTGAAAGGGGCTAGGTTTTACAGCCGCTTGGTGGTTACCCATGCTTTCTTTTTCCTCACTTTTAATTTTTATTTTTAAATGGATGTGGTCGATTGTTTTCAAACAATATTAAATTATGATTATAATAATAACACTTGTATTTTTAATTAAGGACTTCCAATCTAAGGAAGGGAAATGTAAAATTGCAACGCTTTATTCGCCATGTTGAATTTACAAAGAAGAGTTAATAAAAGTGGTAATCTTTTCCTTAATTATATCCCTGACTCTATTAATATAATGCAGTATTTCTTGTTTTGATGGTTTGAATATAGTATTTCTTGAATCATTCATGACAGCCAACTTTTTTGCCAGGTAAATATGATTAATAAAGAGCTCTCTGGTGTGAGTTACTCATTTCTAAATAATGAGGAGAAAGGTCTACTTCTTGAGTTGATTGACTTTTCTACTCATACTGAAAATATAAAGATGGAGATTTTCCCCAAAATGTTCTTCCCTAAAATGCAGACTATCTCATTCCTTGGAATGGCTGGCATTGGTAAGACTTCATTGGTTGAGAAAATCTTTGAAGATCCATCAATCCAGAGTCATTTCGACTGCCACGTGTGGGTGGATTTAGGGCCCGAATATAAATCAGAAGAAATTTTGGTTGATCTTCTTGCTCAAATGTGTCCCGACATTGACAGAAATAGCCCAAAAGAAGATGAGGAATTAAGCAACCGGTGTGCACAATTTGACAAGAAATGTCTCATTGTGTTGGATGATGTATGGAGCAAAAAGTCATTGCATTACATGAAAAGGTTATTTCCTAACATCAAGGGAACAACCTTGGTAACAACTAGGCTAGCAAAAGTAGGGCAAATTGGACAAAGAGATATTACTTTCAAAATGCAGTTGTTGAATGACGAAGAAAGTTGGGATCTTTTTTGTGAGCATTTATTTGGAGAAGAGAAATGCCCTCTCCAACTTGAGAGATTTGGAAAAAAGATTGTCGAGAAATGTGAAGGTCTTCCTCTTATGATCGTCACAGTTGCTGACCTCCTCTCTGATATGAAGAAAACACCCAAGTTTTGGAATGATGTAGCGCATAAAAACTCTCCAATTTTCAAGGCTGCATACGATCAAATTTGGAAGGTATTAGTTCCAAGCTATGATCACTTGCCTCAGTACTTAAAAGTGTGTTTTCTCTACATTGGAATTTTCCCTAAAAAAAAGGTGATCTCGACCTCCAAGCTCATCATATTCTGGATTGCTGAGGGATTTCTCGAACCAAATCTAAACCAAACAATAGAAGATTATGCTGCAGAATGCTTGTTAGAGCTTGATAGCCAAAGTGTAGTCATGGTGCACCAAAAAGGCTCCAATTTCAGAATTAAGACATGCAGCCTCCATTCTGTTTTCTGGCATTTATCTATCAATGTGGCTATGGAGAACAAATTTTTTCATGCCTTTACTACTATTGCTGATAGCACAATTGAAGATATGGAGGGCCAGCGCAGATTATGCATTCGCAATAGCACTTTATTAGGCATCAAAGATGTTCATGACTCGATTGCATCCATTTCAACTGCTCGTTCTCTGCTATGTACTGGTCCACCTCATCCTTATCCAGTGCCAGTTTATCTCGGTTTGAGGTTGCTGAGGTTAATGGATGCTCTTGCAATTCGTCTCTACGAGTTCCCGGTTGAAGTAGTGAAATCTCACTGCTTAAGATACCTTGCTCTTACATACAATGGGAGCGTCCCTCCTTCTGTGTCCAAACTTTGGAACCTTCAGTTTTTGATTGTCAGTCGAAATCTCAACATCAAATCATGTACAGAGTCATCGTATCTACCAATGGAAATCTGGGATATGAAGGGATTGAAACATCTTCAAATTGCAGGAAGCAACCTACCTAACCCTAATCATAGTGCTATTTTACAAAATCTCTTGACACTCTTAGATGTGAGTGCTAGTAGTTGCACCAAGAGAGTGCTCAAAAGAGTCCCTAATCTGAAGAGATTAGGAATTCAAATTGAGTTGGCGCCAGATGGAGGAGGTAATCCCTTCCGTTGCTTGAACCGGATTTCCCGTCTCCATGGGCTAGAATCACTTAAATGTGTCGTGGTGAATCCTGAGTTCATGCCGGAGATTGTTCCCCCACCCGCGCCTCGTTCAATGTTCCCTTCGGGTCTTAGGAAATTGACCTTGAGTGGGCTTGGATATCCATGGGAGCATATGAAGATAATTAGTAAACTCGAGAATCTTGAAGTGCTCAAATTGCGATGCTATGCCTTTCAAGGGCCGGAGTGGGAAATGGATGACGATGATTTGCTTTCGGTTCGATTTCTCTTAATTGAAGACACTAATTTGGTACGATGGAAATTCACCGCGGCGTGTTTCGTGTGCCTTAAGTGTCTATGCATCAAACACTGCTACCATTTGGAAGAGCTCCCTAGTGTGTTGTCTACCTCTGTTGAAACACTTGAAGTAGTTGAATGCAACCCTTTCGTTCACAATTGGGCAATGGAACTGGAAGAGGATGTGCTTAACTTTAAGGCCATTTCTTCATGGGATGCCAGAAATTAAATTTGAACCGAGGTCACGAATTCAAATTCCACCGATACCAGCCAATGTGATTAATTAGTTGGTTTTTAAAGTATGATTTAAATTTAGCAAAATACTATTTTGGGTCCTGGTACTTTTAAATTTTTCTGAATTAGATCCATCTACTTTATTTGGTGAAAATGAGATTTATGTACTATTAACTTGGTTAAAATGAGGTTCCTATAATATCAATTTGGTTAAAATCAAGTTCTTGGGAGCCTTGATTTTATCCAAATTGATAGTACATGGACCCAATTGGAAAATAAAATAAAAATTGATTTTTTTAAAGTATGCAAATAAAAATGAAAATAATTAAATAAAAATAATTAAAAATTTTAAGTAAAAAAATTTATTTAAAATATTAAAAAAAACAAAAAATAAATTTAATTGTAAATTTTAAAACCACCGTAATTTTTTATTTATTATTTTTTGAAAAAAATTCAAAAAATATTATTTTTCAATAATTTTTAAAATTTTAAAAATAAATAAATAAATTGAAAAGAATATTAAATTTATTTTTATAAACAGCTGTAATTTTATTTTATTTTAAAAAAAAATAAATTAAAAATCAAACAATAGTTAAATAAAATAAAAAAATCTAATTAAAAATAATTATATTTTTTTAAACTATTGATTGATTTTCTTTTTCAAAAAATAATAAAACAAATTAAAAAATTAAAATTACAGTGGTTTTAAAAATTTTAATTAAATTTTTAAATAAAAATTTGTATTTATTTTTTATTTAATTATTTTTTTCAATTTTTATTTGTTTATTTTTAAAAAAAATCAATTTTTAGTTTTATTTTCAAAGTGGGTCCCTTTACTATCAATTTGATTAAAATTAAGTCTCTGTACTATCAATTTTGGTAAAATCAAGTTGATAGTACATGAATCTAATTTTAACCAAATTGATAATAAATGTACCTCATTTTAACTAAATAAAATAGAGAAACCCAATTTAGAAAAAATTAAAAGTACGAGAACTCTAACAGTGTTTTGCCTTAAATTTATTGTACATGAGCAAAGTTTAGTATGCACTCCCGAATAACAGTTGCAAATTGACCCAGTCAAAAGAAAAAGAAAAAGAAAGCTATCTCAAGGTGATGATAGCCCACTTGTGTAGATTTACATTACAATTTCATAATATATATGATGCTTGATATACACTAGTGGCTTCGGATTCGATTATATATGATCATGTCCATAACATGGTCATTGACTTGAGAAGTCTGGTTGCAATAATGCAATGACTAATTTAACTAAAATTGTGTTGTAAACTAGAAGCGAATTTGTTGAATGTTGATATCGCCATTCTTTTGGAGATCGTGTGTGTAGAATAACTTGGGAGAAATGTGCTTTGTCCTATCACCTTTGATGTATCCTTCCTTGAGTTGTGCAATGCAATCAGCATTGTCTTCATACAAAACAGTTAGATTGATCTTTGATGAAGCTAATCCGCACGACTCTTGGATGTGACTTGTCATATTTTTCAACCATACACACTCTCGACTTGTTTCATGGATTGCAATGATTTCAGAATGATTTGAGGATGTTGCAGTCAAGGTTTGCTTCACAGACTTCCATGATATAGCAGTACCACCACATGTGAAAACATAGCCAGTTTATGACTTGGCTTGATGTGGATCGGATAAAAATCCTGCATCCGAATACCCTACCAGAGAAGAATCGGAATTTTCTGAATAATATAATCCAAGGTCTATGGTACCCTTCAGATAACGTAGAATGTGCTTAACACCATTCCAATGTCTCAAAGTGGGTGCAGCGCTATATCTTGCGAGAAGATTTACAGAAAAAGCTATATCTGGTCTAGTATAATTAGCCAGATAAGTTAATGCTCCAATTGTACTTAGATATGGTACTTCAGGACCAAGTACCGTTTCACCATCTTCAATAGGTCCAAATGGATCTTTCTTCGTATCAAGAGATCTAACGACAATTGGTGATGCTAATGGATGTGCATTATCCATGTAAAAGCGCTTTAACACTTTTTCTGTACATGTGGATTGGTGAATAAACGTTCCTCCTCGGACACGTTCAATTTGCAAACCAAGACAGAATTTTGTCTTTCCCAAATCTTTCATCTCAAATTCTTTCTTCAAATATTCAGCAGTTTTATTGAGCTCTTCAGGAGTCCCAATTAAATTCAAATCATCAACATAAACTGCTATAATTGCAAATCCACTTTCGGTTTTCTTTATGAAAACACAAGGGCAGATATCATCATTTTTGTATCCTTCTTTCAACAGATACTCGCTCAATCTATTATACCACATACGGCCAGACTGTTTCAGCCCATACAATGATTTTTGCAGTTTAATCGAAAACATGCTTTTGGGTTTTGACTTTAATGCTTCAGGCATTTTATAACACTCCTCATTGGACATTACGACGTGATGTTCATGTCTCGTTAAAAACCTCGCTGAAAAACCCAATGGGAAAAAATTAGTCGAGGAAAAGAGTACATGGCATACGTTTATATGTGTTGCATTAGTTGCCTCATTAAAAACCTTCACTAAAAAAACCCCGTGGGAAAAACTTAGTAAGGAAAAAAGAGTACAACCATTGAGCCTTCAGAGCATAATGTAGACTTACAGGGTCTGACCTTCAGGGCCTAATCTTCTAGATTATTTTGAAAATTATCGCTCCCCCTCAAAACTAAAATCATTAGAGCGAACTTTAAATTTCACAACTCTTCTAGAGTTTATATGTGGGTAAAAGAAAATAATATGTGTTACGTCAGGTAACCTTTAACTCACCCACTATCCATTTGTGCAACACAAATACATTGTCTTTAAATAGACAATAGGAGATAATATCATTCGTCGTGCTACACATAAAAATAACATAAAAAAACCAGTCTCAAATATGACAATACGATGATCATAATATAGCCAACATTTGAATAGTCCACCAATGTCATGCCATTGTTTATTTCAATAAATAATATCTATAATTTGAAAATAATGGAGGATATAGTAATTGACATGCTAGTGTCTCATTGTAGAAAAACACTAAATCTTGCTTGCAAGTTATTTATAAATATGGTACCTGGCCAGGTAATCTTGCAAGATAAAATATTGTAAGGAACTGCTGGTCCTAAAATATCCTCATTATCATCTTTGAGTTTAAATAAATACTCATTCACTTCAAGTGATCTAACAATTATTGGTGTGTTAAATGTGTGAAGCTATTCATAGATAGAATCTCCATAAATTTTGAAATAGATTGGCTGGTGTATATATAAAATCACATAAGGTGATTCTCGATCTGCAAGCCGAGACAATACTTGGTGCTATCCAAGTTTTTTATTTCAAATACTCTGTCTTTAGGCATGAGTTAACTTTTCTCACAATAAATGTTGCGATGTTATACAATAAATTTTAAATCCATCAGGATTTGCATATAAATATTATCGTTCAATGACCCATATAAGTATGTGGTCACAACGTCCATTAATTGTATATCCAATGCTAAAATTACTACCATTTATTTTATGTAGCGGAACATAATGTTATTGTTAATAGGAGAATATAATTCATTGAATATGGGTCTCTGCGTAAACCCATAAGCTACAACCTCTTTGTATGTCTCACCACCTTATTAATTTTGTCATTTTTCATTCATAGAAATGCTTATTTGTGTCCTATTGAGACAATAATTGTTTCGCGGTTGAGCTTTACGCCTTTACCTCAATTGCTATTTTTCATTTTACATAATCAGAATATCAGAATGCTTCTGGCAATCTGCTTTCATCGTAAGTTTTGGATCCAAATTATAAAAGCAATTGTGGAGACAATATATGTTGTCGACAACTACGTTATTTATGCTATATATCTCTCCCATATTTATAAAATATATGGTACCTTTAATATTAAAATTAATCAGATCATTGTCATTTCCCATAATATTTCGATCTGATTGTTCCGCAATCTCAGTATTAAGATTATTTGGTGCACGTGCAAATATACTGAGATTTTCGTCTTCAAGACGATCATCTTCACGAGGTTCTAGGAGTTATTGCATGTCTTTGATTTTTATTTTCCACGAATTTTACATTTCAAATACTTTTTCGCTTCTAGCGTCAATGAACTCTTTCAATTCTGGCGTTGAGTAATTCGAACTCGAATCTATATATGTGGAACTTCCACAGTTTGTAATACAAATATATTTAATAATAACTCCATTATGATAACTTTTGACAGTTATGAACTTCTAGTTCATGTAGTGCGTGAAAATATTTAATTCAATGAGAATTTTGCGGCATTATTTTAGTCATATCTCCCCCTAATGCCGATAAATGATCATAAAATCAACGTACCAATAAACTGATCCCCAATTATTGGCTCTAAATAGGTCAAATATGATAGAGTACTATTTATTTTTCTTTAATTAAAGAAAGTCAATATAGGTACATTTTGGTGGTGATAACAAGAATTCACAGATGGGAAATGTTTCTTTTGTTATTCACACACTAATATAAAAGGGGAATGACCCAAACACTCATGCCATAATTCCAAACTTTGGGTTTTTAAATTTTTAATTTATCGCAACATAAAATGTTTGGTTGGATAAAGGTTCATTACAACCTTGATAAATTTTGAAATTTAACTAGAGTAATATTCAAATGGACATATAATATTTAATAAATATTAATTTTAAAATATCCTCAAATACATTGAATGATGTTCAAGTAATCATTGACATCATCATTTAGTCTTACTAACAAATAATTTCATGTTTAATAATGAAATTATATATTAATCATGAAATGCAATATGATATTTATTTTCAAATATAAAGTCAAGTAGGATCATAAAGAGATTATTGCCTACTGGGCAATGTTTATAAATTGAGAATGAGACAATCGATCCCAAAATCATATGGGGTATTAATATCATAAATTAATTACAGAAATGTAATTCATATATTTTATGTAATATCAAACCAGAATAGAGAAATCTGATTTAAACTTGCAATTAAATAATTCATGTGAATTATATGGATTTTCTCTTTATGCTAGCATTCAAAATAATTCTTTCTAACATACAGATTTAAACTAAATTTCAAATCATATCAGAGACCATCATCACCTAGCATACATATATAATCAAATAATATATTCTATCAGATTATATCAATCGATCATTCTTAAACAAATTTATAAGTCAAATAAAAGTATCAATTTAAAACTTTTGATAACACATGCTAATCACAAGAGATTTAGGAGTGTTCGAATTCTGCGCTTTTTTTTTAAATATTCGATGATTTCAGTACTAATTCACATCTTCTTTACAAATCAAACAATTAGTTATACAATTTTTCAAACCCACAATCACAATCAAATTCTTGATTTCATAATTTTGATTTAGAAGTTATTTTGATTTAGAAGTTACCTCACAGGAAAGATACGATTCTTTCCTATGGCATACCTCCGATATTGACTCAAATTCTCAAACTCAATTGGCTAGTGAATCGTCAATTGGCTAGAGAATCGTGCTGATAACGTGTTGTAAACTAGAGAGAGGCGAGAGAAAATATGAATTGTGTGTATTCAATATGAGGACCAAATGCCTCTATTTATAATAGTACAAGAGATAGGGTTTTAGAGTTAGTAACTTGGCCATCACTCATATCATATATATCTATTAGATATATTTACAACAAATTGTTAATTTTTAAATGTCAACTTCTAAATTTTATTATCTTCACCAATGTGGATACGTTTTTTTTTTTTTTTGGGGTCAAATATGCAAAGCCATGCTTCCAGCTAGCTGGTCTGTAATCTGTATTAATGGCTACTGAAAAAATTAAATAACGAAGAATAAAATTTGTACTATTTTACAAAATTAGTACAAATTTTTAACCTCAACTTTTGAATTTATTTTTGTGTACCGTGTAAGACTCAATAAAGTATTAGTGAAGAACCTAATAGGCAATAGAAGGATTAGAAAACCCAAGATATCTGCTCGAAATGGGTAACATTAGCTTTTTTTTTTTTTTTTTTTTTAAGAGTTGGTCTCCCAAGCACCCGTCTAGTGGATCTGACCTACGGGGCCGGCCCTCATACATGTTTGCCATGAGTTTCTTTGCCCATGGGTTCCCCAAATTTGTGGAGCCCAAAAAAATTAATATAATTATAACTTAAAAGAAATTAATTTAGCATTTTATCTTCCAAAAATCACGACTCCTTCAGAGGTGCTCTTCTTCTTCGGTTTTATTATTGTAGTTGGTATTGTTATTTCATCTTTAAAGAGTATATTTGAACAATTGGAAATTTTTGAAGATATTTTTGGCTTTTTATTTTATCATAAGAAGTTGCTTTTATTGGATGAGCATACATTGCATGCATATTGTGTTAAATTTCAAAATGCCCTAAAAATTAATGATAAAATTGATATTGATGCTAATGATTAATTTTCTGAATTGCAAGTGGTAAGAATGTATTTACCAAAAAAAAAAATTCAATCATTAAAGTTTTTGAGTTTGTTAAAAGTTTAGATTGTTTTCATAATGTTGCATATAGAATATTATATATTGACCATTCCGGTTACTGTAAAATTAGCAGAAATAAGTTTTTCAAAACTAAAATTAACTAAAACATATTTGCGTTCAACTATATCTCAAGAAAGGTTAAATGAACTAACTATTTTAAGCATTGAACGTGAGATATTGCAAAAAATTGATTTTGATGACCTTATTGATGATTTTGCATCTCAAAATGCTAGAAGGTCTAAATTATTTCAATAATTGTTCGATATTTATATTTATTTGTATATGTGTGGATGTTGATTGTACCTTTGCAAAACTTGGAATGAAGACAGTGATGGAAGAAATTTCAAGATACTCATGAAAAAAATAGGATCCCTTTTTTCTGTTTTGCCATGGGCCCCCGAAATATCAGGACCGACCTTGCTGAGCTATCACATAAGCCAACTAAAAAAAAAAAGCCTAGACAGGGTGTGTGCATATCTCGTGCGCCTATCATATTCGTTGGCTACGAAAACCTTTTGAATAATATTGGTTATATAAAATTTAGATTAGAATTTGAACGGGTACGCCCGTTGGAATAGGTCGATTTTTCGAAAGGAACAATGCTCATTTCATAGAATGAAAAACAAATTAATTACATGCATAAGCAAATAGATGTTTACTTTAACAACTATCAAGAATTATAATCAAATTACTAATAACTATATATGTTCTAACAATTCACATAATAAAAATGATTGATAAATATGATTAAGAAAAAAAAATAAAACCAAGAAATCATCATTGTAAAAAAATAAATAAATTTAAGGTTAATTAAAACCGAATGCCCAAGATATCCCTAATTTCGTTCCAAAATTTCAGGGGACCAGTCCCCTAGGCCCTTGGCCCATGTAGCACGTAGCTTCACCTGTGGCTCCAATAATAGTCACAAGTCACGACAATGTGTTTCTCAAAATAATAATAATAATAATGATGATGATGATGATGATGATGATGATGAAAGACGAAGACTAAGAAGAAGAATAAGTCATCCAAAACTGTAAGAATGGTTTTAGTCGTACCCAAAAAAAAACAACTCTAATCTTGTTAAATTAAAAGTTTAAATTCTCGAGACTCTTTCAAACTAATATCCATAATGATAAATTCAAAAAATAATTCTATGTTGAGTCCAACTACTATATATTATTTTTATATATAAAATATTTTATATACTACTCCCTCCGTCTCAATAGCAAGATCCTCTTGCCTTTTTCGGATGTCCCAATAGCAAAGTTTCATACCAAAAAAGAAAATAGTTTGTGTTCTAATTAAAGTGGAACCCATGGAGCACGCCGAAAATGATCGGCAATAGCATGCTCAGAACATGCATAATTGAGAATTGAGATAATGTATTGATGCATCGCTCATCAAATCATCAACATTTTTGTCATTGGAAGAAAACACAAACACGAAACCAGTAGAAATAATGGCACTCTTGAACAACTGCGAAAGATCATCATGCATGCACCAGGAAAAGTTATGTTGACGGTGGCCCATCCATACTTGGTGCAACCAGCGACGGACACAGGAATTTTTCTCAGGGGGGCATTTAGTAGTACTAATAAATTAAAATTTTATATATGTATAATTATAAATTATAAATATAAAATTAATTTATAACCATATAAATATATACACAAAACACAAAAGTATTATAGTCGGGGAGTTTAATTGACAATATCATAAAAATAGAAACTATATATATACATATGTTATGCATACATAAATTAAATACATAAACTATCAAGATCATCACATAACATAAATATATAAAAATAGTGAATTAAAGATCTATAGAAAAGATTTCGGGCAAAAATTAAAGTTGAATGATTAAGTTGTTACTTTGATGAGAAAAACTAAAATTTTTAGATAAAAATACATAAATAAAAATACAACTATTGGTAATAGTGAAAATAAAATTAATAAATTAAAATAATTCTAAACTTGAAAAAAAGAAAAATTTAAACACAACGGCAAAAATAGCAATGCCCTTGTCAAGAAAATAATTCTCAATTAAAAAAAATAATTAAAACAGCTAGGAAAAAAAAACAAAATAGAAAAGCAAAAAAAAAATTAAAGGACCTGCATTGACGACTGCCCTTGTTAAGGGTTGAACACAAGCCTTATTCAAATATCCTAACTACTTTTCCAGTTTGCCAAACTTACAACATGATACACTTATCAATTATTTTAATATATAATTTTGATAAAATCATATATTATTACTATATTAATACTAATTTTTTTTAAAATTTCAGGGGGGCCCAGTGACCCCCTTGGCCCTATGTGGGTCCATCACTGGGTGCAACCACGGTAGGGGACACTTTTTTTAGAGTCATAACATATCATCGCAATATCGTCATAGGGTACGACTATTATCTCATCATCAAAGATCGAACGACCATCGTAGTCACCACCCATAGACCTCAAATCATCAAGAAGATAGTTTTGCTAGAGAAGATATCCACCTCTTCATCAAAAATCGGTGGGCCATCATAATCGAACGTAGCGTAGACTGACTCTGGATACCAACTGATGTAGGTAGAATCGTGTATAATCCGTTGATTCTGAGACTACCCGGAAAAACACAATAATAATATCGTTGATTCTCGCAGGAATACTGAATTGTACTTAAATAACACAATTTTATTAAACTTCAACTCCCCTAATAACAATCTAGACCTATCTATTTATAATATACGAGAAACTTAGAAAATAAGAAATATAAAACCTAAATTAGATGAATTTCCTAATTGATAACGTAATCTAAATAGAATAAAATATAATTAGATCTAAAATATAATATAAATAATTATATCAACATCTAATATTGATCACCTAGCACGAGCGAGTTGCTCGTGCCTCTTCTTCTTGGCGCGGGCCACGCCTCTCAGCATGTTTTAATGCCTTCAGTGTGCAAGCCCACTCGCGCCACTCCTGTGCTCGGGTCGAACCAACTTGCACCCCGTGGAAGCTCGATCCACTCGAGTCGTCCCTGAAACCCGAACAATTGTGTTAAGAACACTTATTTATGAAATAAAGCTAAATTACTATTAAAACAAGAAAATGGAGATAAAGTTACGCCTTAAAGGCCAACACGACACTCAGATTTTAGGTAAAAATTCCCGTTTGTCAAGATTCACAAAATATTATTAAATTATTGGCAAGAAACAACTATACAGCGCCACCATATCGAATAAAATATTTAAATTATAAAAAAAATGTAAAATGATAATATTTATGCTAATAAGTATTTTTAAATCATCAAAAATATATATATTTTATAAATTTATATTTTTTTGTTATTTATATAAACATTTTCAAAATATAAGATAAAATATCAATTCACATTAATGACATGCATGATTTTTCCAAGGCACATAAATTTATGTACATAGGTATATCAAATTTTATTAGAACACTAGTAGATATTATCGGCAAGTTGCAAAATATACACCGACAACATATCGAATAAAATATTTAAATTATGAAAAAATATAAAATAATAATATTTGTTTTAATAAGTATTTTTAAATTATTAGAAAAAATTGTTTACAAATTTATATTTTTTTGTTATTTACATAAATATTTTCAATATTTTAAGTATAAAACAAAATAGAAAGACATGTCATGCTTTTTTCAAGGTTCATGGATCTATAAAGATTTATTAAATCTTGTTAGATTACTGGTACATAGCATCGGCAAGATACAAAATACACACCGGTAACATATTGTTTAAAAAGAATTTCATATTCATTTTTTCATAAATAAAAAATCTAATTAACCACTTATATAAAATAAAAAAATAATAATTATTTCAAACAACTGTTTAATTATTTTTCAAATCTATTTTGCCCATGGTAATGAAAAATATCTTATTATTTCAAAAATATATGAAAATTTATGTATATTTAATATGATCTGCAACTTTCATGAGTCATGACCATCGGAGATGCATATATTTTGGTTGTCGGTAACTTTTCTGCCCAAACAACCATCATCCGATGATTTGCCTGTGTTATGTCGAGTTTATTAATACCTTTTACGTATACTATGTTGGAGTATAGAGCCTAGAAGGAAGGGAATCATACCACGAGTTCGGCGATCCAACTCGAATTTTTTGGGCATCCGTACAAATGTATTTTTTTTGGGCCCACGCGGTTTCCTAGGATTACTAAGATTATGGCTCGATTGTTTGCATCTATATACAACTATTCTCTCATTGTAAATGGTATCTGAAAATATATAAAAAAAAATCCCTGGCTTGGCATTGCCCCCAGACGTAGATACACATCGTATCGAACTGGGTAAACAATTCTTGTGTTCATTTGCGCGTTATTTCCTAACATACTAATACTTTTTTTCAGATACCAAGAGCATCTTTAATAAAAAGTTATCACTTTTTGCAAAGTTGGTTATACTAACCATGATTAGTCCATTATTTAAAGAAAAGAAAAAAGAAAATAGGGGACATATGTCACACATCTGAAAGCGGTTTGTAGTGTTTGAGTTTGTAGGGTGGAATCTACCCGTTGTATGACCAGTTTTGAATATTAAACCATATCATCACTCTGCAATGGTTTTAGATTGGGTTCTGATTTTTAAACTTGGAGTTTTTTCAACTATTGCAAGCACCTTAGTAACCATGGCAGGTTATCAGAATTGTCATTAATATTGTCCTTTGAGATGATGTAGTGGTGGAGTGGTATAAGTTTGAGGCTAAAGGTCTCAAATTTGAATCCCACTAACACTGCTAGATATTTGCTTGACGTACTTGGTTTTCCAATTGGGAGCGCACCTCAATACCGGTTGCGTTACCCTCGTCAACCAAAAAAAAAAAAGCATCGCTACTATGTTATGCTTTTTGTGGTTTCTCTCCTACCTTTAGACTTTGTTCTACCAATTTTGTTTGATTTATATGGATGTAATAAAATAACAAGTGTTCAATGTATAAAGTTTGGTTCTTGACAATTTGTACTGAAAGAAATACTGGGAGAGATCTGAGACCAAATAGAGAGAGATATAGAAGAAGAAATAGGTGAAAACTCTAGGTCATATTCCATACAACTCAAAAGTGGCTATTTTTTCACTCTCGTTTCTAATGTACCCTGCAATCATTTAAACAGGAATATTACAGGATCAATCAATGCGGCAACCGGCTGAAACTTTTATACACGATCAATCAATAGGCAACAATCTTTGACCACTACACAGGAAAACTCGTCTGCACAAGATCAATCAAACAACCTAGTCAAAGTTGTAGATTTTGAGGATGAAGCCACCATTCTTGGATATCTAATGCAACCAAAAGATAAACTCGATGTTATCTCCATCACTGGTATGCCTGGCCTTGGCAAGACAACATTGGCGAGGAAGATCTTCCATGAGGAAAAAATTTGTCTTAAATTCCCATTACGCATTTGGATTCGTGTTTCTCAGAAGTTCAATAGTAGGGATGCGTTTCTCAACATTCTGGAGAGACTCGCCCCTCAAGGCACCTCTAGCCCGAGCGATGAAGAATTGATCACAACAGTTCGACGGTGTTTGGCAAATAAAGAATTCTTGTTAGTCATCGACGACCTTTGGACCGTTAAAGATTGGGAAGTGATTTGGAAAATCTTGCCGGAGGAAAATGAGAAGGGCAAAGTTGTGGTAACCAGTCGTCAGAAAGATGTTGCTGCACAAGTTAATATTTATAGGGAACCTCACGAGCTGAGTTTACTAAATGAAAAGAAAAGTTTGGAACTTCTGAAATTGCAAGTGTTTGGCAATCTTGAAAGCTGCCCTCTTGAGTTGGAAACTGTGGGGCAAGATATAGCCAACAAGTGTGGTGGATCACCACTGGCAATTGTGGTGATTGGAGGATTTCTTAAGAGCCAGTTCACCAAGACATGAGCAATTGTTGGTCTTCAAGAGAAATGGTCGAACGTGTTTGAAAAGGTGAATCATATTTTACAAGAAGACAAGGACAAGTCCATCTCAAATGTTTTGGATTTTAGTTACAGCACCTTGCCTGATGACTTGAGAGTGTGCTTTCTTTATAAGGGGTTGTTTCCTGAAAATCATGAGATCCCAGCATCAACATTGACGCAATTATGGATTGCAGAAGGATTCATTCGATCAAAGGGAAAGAGCTTCGAAGAAACTGCAGAGGAAATTTTAGACGATCTTATCCACATGAACTTGTTCATGGTCACGAAGAAGAATCTGGACCAAGTTAAAACATGCAGGGTCCATGATATGATACGTGAGTTCTGCAAAGCTAAAGCCATTGAGGAAAATCTATTCAGAGTGGTAAAAGAATCTAAGGAAGGAGTGATTGAGCCTCCAGTTTCTGAAGTACAAAGGTTCCGTCGTCTTTGTCTTCATTCCGATCTCTCAAAATTCCTCTCTGCAGAACCAAATGGGCCTCGTGTTCGCTCGTTTCTCTGTTTCTTCGAGAAACCTTTTGACTTGGATCCGATGCACATATCAACTATCCCTGATGCCTTCAATTTGCTGAGGGTTTTGAGCTGCAACTCCATCAAATTCGGACAATTTCCAAAGGTGGCAGGATTAATTCTTTTGAAGCACATTACTTTGTCTATTGATAATCTCGATGTTCTTCCAGAGCAAATATCTCAGCTGCTAAACCTACGAACTCTTATAGTGGAGACAAATTCACGCTCCATTACAGTGAAAGCAAATATATGGAAGATGAGTCAGTTGAGACGTCTCAAAACAAAAGCGGCCATTTTGTTGGAAGACAAAAATTGGACAGGTAGAGCAAGTGAAAACCTTCAAACAATCACCAGATTGTCGCCTGAATCTTGCAAGGAAACTCTCTCTAAAAGATCCCCTAACCTGAAGACATTAGGGATTCGAGGGAAAGTGGCCAATCTTTTCGACACGTTCTCCCTGAAGAAATTCATCCTCCTCAAAAAGTTGAAGGTAGTGAATGAGTTATTACTTCATGAATCAGCATTTACACCGGTCCATACTAAGTTGGATTGTTTCCCACCGAACCTCACGAGTCTCACCTTATCGAATGCATACCTGAAATGGGATGATGATATGCCCATATTGGCAGGTATCAAAGCCCTCAAGGCCCTCAAGTTGAAGGACAATGCATTCGTTGGAATCTCATGGAAATCTGTGGGTCATGGCTTTGAAAAACTCCAGTTCTTGCTCATTGAAAACACAGAGTTGGTTGTCTGGAAGGCCTCAACTACTCATTTTCCAAGTCTTAGGTGGCTTGTGCTTAAGAAATGTGAAGGCCTCCAAGAAATTCCAAAGGACATCGAAAAAAACCTTGAGAAGTTGGAAATTGAGCATGTCAAGAAATCTGCAGCTGATTCTGCCAGGACAATTGAGTTGATCAAAAAACAGGCTGAACGGGAACAGAACCAAAATTCGGTATGTGGGGTTCCGTTCAAGCTCATCATCGGTCCTGGATGTAACTAATCAATAACAGTCTGAGAAGCTCTTATTGATCAGGTACCCTCAACATCTTAGCTTGACAGCTTTCCACATGCTAATTAGTTCATTTAGCTATTGCTATGATAACAATTTCTGAATCCCTCTTGCAACAAATTCTTGATCCCTGCAGTGTAAATTGTCAATGCAAATATGGCTGCAAGATCAAGTGACAATTCTGTGTTTTGGAGCCGCCTAGGTAGGTTGATCTGTAGGCCTTATGCTTCATCTTTAATTTGCTTGTTTCATAATTCGTATAAATTGTAGCACTTTCATTTTCATTAACAAGATAAAAAAACTTCAAGATTTTTTCTTGTTCTATCTGTGTTTATATGATTAATGGTACTTAGCTGAATAATCTAGTTCAAAGACTAATAAGGATTAATTAGTGTGCTGCTTGTAATTTTAATAAAAATAAAGAACCTGTGTTGTAATTTCTGAATGAAGAATATGATGATTTGATATTAACTATCTTGCTGCGTCTGTTTTGTGTTGTGAGTTGTGATAGGACCCTTCGCTTTTAATTTTTGCATACTTATAATTTTGATGAATTCGGCATTACAGAAATGGGGAGGTCTCCTGTTAGACCGTTTAACCGCGTTAAACAAATTTTATTTGACCCACGAAGGTGGTATTTCTCCATTTTTCTTTTTCTTTTTCATTTTTTTTTTTGATGGTCCCTCTTCATCTTTTACTTTTATTTTTTCAATTTTATTTGCTAATTTTTATTTCTTCTTGTTTTGGTTTTTTTCAATTAGTAAACCCTAAAATCAAATTGAATTGATTTAATTTTTTTATTCAACGTCTCGCGCAGTGTACTTGCCCAACGCTAACGCATAGGCTCGTGCACTCGATAATTAATTTTTTTGAAATAAATATATACCCTAAAATTGAATTAATAAACCTTAAAATTAAACTGAATTGATTTAATTTTTTTATTCAACATCTTGTGCAGTGCCTGATACTAACGCGTAGGCTCGTGTATTGTGTTTGATTTTTTTTTTTTTTGAAAAAAAAAATATATACCCTAAAATTGAATTAGTAAACCTTAAAATTAAACTGAATTGATTTAATTTTTTTATTCGACATCCTGCGCAGTGCCCCACGCTAATGCGTAGGCTCGTGTATTGCGCTCAATAATTAATTTTTTTGAAATAAATATAAACCCTAAAATTGAATTAGTGAATCATAAAATTAAATTGAATTAATTTAATTTTTTTATTCGGCATCTCGCTGCGCTTGATAATTATTTTTTTTTGAAATGAATATATATCCTAAAATGGAATTAATAAACCCTAAAATTAAATTGAATTAATTTAATTTTTTTATTTGACGTCCCGCGCAATGCAGGAGCCTATGTGTGCACTGCGTTTGATAATTAAAATTTTTGAAATGAATATATACCATAAAATAGAATTAATCTAAAATTGAATTGAATTAAATTAATTTTTTATCTGGAGTCTTACGCAGTGCACTCGCCTGATGCTTACGTGTAAGCTCATGCACTATTCTCGATAATTAATTGGAGTGAAATAGATGGTTTAAATAGCAAAAAAAAAAAAATGGAAGAAGGGTGGGGCTTACATGGGGAAAGCTGGGCTGGGCTGGATTGGGGAGTGGGCTTGGGTGGATTTTGGGTTGTTTTGAATAGATTTTGATCCAGATTTGACCCATATAATTGATTATGATTCGTTAGACGGTCTAACACAAACTTTTATCTACAGAAATTTTTTAATTCCATCTATGGTCCCCTTTCGATTTGTTCTTCCCAACTCAAACAGTGCAATTGTGAGTAGGTTGTAGAAATAAAATTTATATTTTATAAAATAATGGAGATATAAAGAGCAAAACGCGTGTATGCTTAGAATTTCCCTCTGGTAGGTCGTAACGATGGTTTTATAATCCCAAGCCTACGAACAACTCTGGAGCCCAAGCTCAGGAATGGGCTTGATGGATGTAATTATATGGTCCAATAAATTAATCATTTGGTGTGACTTGTGAGAAATTCGAATGAGAATCTACAATTACATAAATGATTTAATGTCAAATTGGAAGTTCACTATTAACAATTGCAGAAAAAATTAATTAGTAACATCTACTCTAATGAATATTGTAACGATCATATTTATGTAGTTATGAAACATGTCCTTGATAAACCATTTCATACTGTTAAACACGATATGCAAATAATTTCAATACACGTATTTTAGGTAAATGATAGCCATAAATAAATCTTGAAATAATTTGGATCGTTACATGCGTAATCTGAAAAGCGTAAATTTTCTTGAAAACAAATTCAATATTATCAAACAATATGACAATTCTACAATTAAATGTTTGATAACCCAAATTGCAAATCTAAAATATCAATATATAAGGTAGTTAAAAAGATAAAAGAGCGTTTATTTACTATTTTAAGTGAAGCGAAGTTTCTCACAAGGTGCATGAAGTAAACCTTTTGCATGTTAATTATAAGTTATTATGATTAGCCATACTGATACTGACCATAGCCTTTGAATATATTAACGAGGCATATTTATATTATATATAACCACTTTAGAGAATAAAATATTTTCTAGTCACTAATTTGAAAAGATAATTTTTTAATTAAATTCACATAAATACTGTTCAATTTAAGTGGTTGTGCAATGAGTAATTCTAAACAGAGCCTCATTCTACTCTTCGTAACCCCTTAATTTAAATATAATAACAATATTATTCATAATGTCCTTTTATATCCTTAGCCTATATACAACACTAGTGAAAAGTCGTTGTACGCTCATCTCACCGCAATCAAGTTATATTACAATCTCCAATTTCATCCAGCCTCACCAGTTCCCCGAGAACACGAATATTGTCGCTATCAATACAAATTTTCATTGGAGATTCATATTTTTTTTTAGTTTCAGGCCTCTGTAATTCATTCAAAAATATAAATAAATTTGTGATTGATGAAAAGGTCAGATGATTACATCAGGTTCATGATTTGTTGTGTGAACAAGTTACAAACTAAATTTTAATCTCACTCACAACCTTTCACTTAAATAAATAATTTTAAGTATCATTAATCTATAGAACGAACAAAAATTAAAAATTCATAATGCCGACTTGTGAATGAGAATTGAATTTTTTAAAAGATAAGCTATATTTTGTGCATCATTCATGCTATACATTTAAAATTGCTAATTTTTATTCCATTTTCATACAATCATTTTAAATCAAAGAAGAAAACGAAATAAGAATTAATAATTTTAATTGTGTAGCATGGAATGTTACACAATGTGTAGCAAATGATTTCATCTGAAAATAGGATACACAAAAAATGTCAACTCCAATTTCAATGCTACATTGCTACTTCATCCCTGTAAAAAAACAATTCGTACCTAAGATAGATATATATAAAACATTTATTTTATTTTTTTGAAAAAAAAGGGTATAAAACATTTTATGAGTGCTTATGATCAGAAAAATTGGTCCCCTTATCCCCCTATTTCGCTAGTGTTAAAATATAAGGGAAAGTTCCGATATATTTATCCAGTAAATTATCACCATCTTCTATAAATAATATTTAACCTTTTAATTTGTTGTTTAATATTGTTTCAAATTTTAAAATTCGAGTGGAAAGGAAAGAATACTCTAAAAAAATTAAAATTCTAATTTCTTGTTATTATTATTGAAAAAAAGATGGAAAATGTATTCTATAATAATTTTTGTGTATAAACAAGTATGTTAGTGTGTGAAAAGATGAAGTGTATGTGAAAAAATGTGTGTTAGTGTGTGTTTGTTAATATTGTTAATTTTTTCATTCAATTAAGTAAGGGTTTACATAGTCCATGTTTTAACGTTGAGGAGACAATTTTAATCCACATAATTGTTGTACACAAGCCTTTTTTTTTTGCAAAAACTAGACACCACGTTTAA
Organism: Perilla frutescens; assembly: GCA_026008535.1. NCBI lineage: Eukaryota > Viridiplantae > Streptophyta > Magnoliopsida > Lamiales > Lamiaceae > Perilla > Perilla frutescens. The sequence continues at coordinate 72,639,791 of BRKX01000001.1, forward strand.
ATCTAGTCAATTATAACACCACGTTTTAATTTGTACGGGATTAAACATCCCTAATTTTTTTGGCGAGTTAAGTATGACGCATTTGGTCTAAAAATCACGTTGACAGCCACGTCAACACACATGTGTAACAAATGACGCACTTTTTTTAACTTTTTCTTCTTTTTTTATTGAAAAATCATTTTTTATATAATTATTTATTTCTAAAATATAAAATATATTGAGAAAACTAACAAAACCGACATCATTTGTTATATGTATGTGTTAATGTGACTGCCAACGTGGATTTTAGACCAAATACGTCATACTTAACTCGGCGAAAAATTGGGGATGTTTAATCTCATACAAATTAAAACGTGATGTTGTAATTGACTAAATTTAAACGTGGTGTCTAATTTACAAAAGGGTGGAAATGTGGTGATTTATTTGGCAATTAACCCTACTAGAAAAAAAAATTGACTAAATTGTAAATTTAGTCGAAGTTGGTGAATCGTTTAGGAATTAGCCTGTTTTTATAAGATAATTCCAATTGTTTATAAAGAAATACCCCCAAAATTATAACAATATTTTTTTTAATTAAATTTGCATTAAACTTTTATTTTCTTTAATATGTCTTTGTTTAATGTTATTTCGAAATTAACGATTATTTTCTTTTAAATCATTAAATAAAGTTATAGTAGGAAAATTATAATTTTTTAATATATTAAATATATTTAATTAATATGCATACAAAGAGAAAGATGATTATAAATTTATAATTATGAGACGGATAATATAAGCCTGATGAAATTCTATGACGCGTGGGGTCGTAGTGTGCCATGTGTCAAAATAGATGTGATACTTTCACGTGTCACAGTAAATCTATTATGACATATGAAAATATCATATTAAATCTATTGTGGCACATGAGTGATGCGGCATAAAATTTCCCAATAAGCCAGTAAAATACCAAATAACATAAAGTCCTATGTGGAAAATACACAACCGTGCAATTTTTTTTGTCTTTAATTTCACCCATGTTATTTTCAATCATTTTGGCCTTACAATAATACGCCTTGGCCCGCCCAAAATATGGTCCAGCATGACCCTAAAACCCTTAATAGCTCTACTTCTCACCACTTAGCTGGATTTATAGATTTGTTTGTATAATTATCAGCCTTTGTCGTATTGTTTGTCTCACTATATTGACGTCTATCGCTGAAGGGACAACAAACAATATCAGAATGTATGGTAGTGTTTTTTCCTCTTCATATTCACTTCTCTCATCCGAGAAATTCTTATACACATGTGGGGTAGTGACACATCTGTCATAATAGATGTATTGAGATACTTGGAAGTGTCCCAATGGCGTATTATGATACTTTCAAGTGTCCCAATATCTCTATGGTGACACATGAGATAGTGCCTCATGATGCGTATAAGAATTTGCCCTCTCATTCTATCAATAAGGTGAGTCATTTCCACATACGACTTCGACAAGTCACATCTAAACTCTCTAGATAAAAAGACTTTCATAAATTAGTGGGTTAATTTCTATTTGGTAAATTATATCGTGCATCCAGGTGCAATGCACTCTAAATCTAATGTGACACTTAGTTCATTGTATTTGGATGCACGATAGAATTTACCTATTTGCATACTTATCTCACTTTTGTATTTTTTTTCTTTACAATTATAGGTAGAGTCTACGGTACACCAAGTGCAATGCACTTTGTATCTATTGTGACACTTCAACTACTATATTAATTACCTATTGTGACACTCGACTACCTATTATTACATTCAGTGCATTGCACTCAGTTCACTGTATACTTTACCCAATTAGCCAATCTTCCATTTGAAATTGATTAAAATAGGTAATTTCTATCCTACATATCATGCACATTGCACTAAATGTCACAATAGATAGTGAAGTGTTACAATAGATAATTAATATAGTAGATAAGTGTCACCGTAAGTTTAAAATGGATTGCAAAGTAGACATTAATGATTGGTCATTAAATTTTAATAATACATAATATAAGAAAGCGATGTGATAGGTCAGTGACAAGAACGTGCTACCCACTAGCGGAAAGTTCTATGCTACCCAATGGGTAATACTTAATGTGGCACAATAGATATATTGTGACACTCTTAAGTGTCATAATAGATCTATTATGACACTTAAGAGTGTCACAATAGATCTATTGTGCAACATTGGATATTACCCATTGGGTAGCATAGAATTTTCCCCCACTAGGCCACTTGCCTACTCGTCAACGGTCAACTATATATGCACTTCTTTTTTTATTTTATTTTTACCTCTTCTGTATTAATTTTTTTTTTTTAATTAATTATGAATCATGATCGTGTCACTTTGTACCCATTAATCCATTATATTATCCTCCCCAAAATCATTGATTTCCACACATTTTCCCGTCTGAATCTACCTCCCCAAGAAACCAACAAATCAACAATAGAGATGAGGAATGAAAAAAATAGTACAATAAATAATTATTGTTTAAATATGATATTTTACAGGTATATAAATAGAGTCTTCTAATAAATAGAAAGAAAACAAACATACGCGCTATTAAATTCTCCATATGATTTTCTGGCTTAAGCTTTTAACTTATTTATTATAGAAATGTAAGGTCTAAAATAATTTTAGATGGTATTTCATTCCCATAATTGTAATCTTCTTTCCATTACACACAAATTAAGAAAATATTCAATGTATTTGATAAAAAAAATTGCATAATATCTCCCTACTCGACATACCATTATATTTAATGATTCAAAATAAAATGATTTTTAATTTCAAAAAATCGAAAATAAGAGTATATTAAAAAACGTTGAAATTTAATGCATATCTGATAAACGAAATAAACTATAATTTAGGAGCGGACTATAAATGAATTATAATTTAGGGGCGGACAAAAAAGAATGAGTGAGACTATAAGACAAGGGGAGTATTATATGTACTAACTTTTTTTTAAGGGGGAATTGTAAAGTTTTAAGTAATTGTTTTACTCCTTTTATTTTTGGCAAAACATTGTTTTGGGTACTGTATTTTTGAATTTTTCTTGATTGAATCCTTCTATTTTATCCATATATATATTAAAGCAAATTTGTATGGGTAAAATTGTAAATAATAAATATTAGCAACAAAACGTACATGAAAAAATTGATGCCATAAAATAAACAAATAGATTGCCTAGTGCAGTTGGTAGCGGAAAGCTATGGTTTTCATGTGCAAGTGCAGCAGAGGTTCAGGGTTTGATCCAACTAATTTGTCAGGGGGTGGGGGGAGTGGTATATTGTAGTTGTTTTTTGCATTTTTTTTATTTATTTTAGTTCTTTTGTGTATTTTTGCGTATTAGTTGTTTTGTGATTTTTTCTCTCTCCAACCTACTACACATACCTTATTCATCATAATATTTATTTTCATTTAATTTTTTTCCTCAATTTATCATCATATTTTTTTACATTTAAGGCAATTATTTATGTTCACATTTTTGTTGTTTTGTGATCTTTTTTTTGTCCTAAATATTTTCCCTCATTTTATCATATATAGATTGCATTTAAGACAATTGTTTGTGTTCTTTGAAGAAGATGGAAGGATATATTTTCATTATTCTTGGATTCAGTTGGGTAAATATAGAAATGTATCCATATTAATTGGCAATGTTAATTACATGGTGCTATAATTGATGCTTGCATTATGATATTTACATAATTTCTAATTAGTTTCTATTTGCTTTTTGACATTTTATTTTTATTTATTATTTTCAATTTTTAATTTTATTAAATTATTTTTATTCATGATAGGACATGTGGTTTAACAATTTGATTTATGAATTTGTCATAATAAGTTGTGGAAGTTAAATTTCTAACTTTTATATTTATATATATACTTAGATTTATTCTAATTTTAATTATAATGCTCTGGATTCATATATTATTCGGTTGCACTAATATGTGTAAATTGTAAAAAGTTTCTCTAGATGTGAATGTTCTAATTTATTTGAATTATCTTATGACCATGTTTTGTAAAATTTGGTAATTTATATTGTGATCGATTAAGTGTAAAATTTTGTGGCCAAATAAACTATGTGCAATCATAATATTTTCTTGTGTAAATTTTCATTTTCAATTAATTACTTACGTAAATTTTACCATTTTTATTTTCCGTTAAAATTATATAAACATTCATTTCTAATTAATCAAAATATAAATATATAGGCCCATCCAAATCACAATTGCATAAAAAAAAAGTGCACTGCATGGTAGTATTTTGATTCATATTTTTTAGTGTTACGGTTGATACTGATTTTGATGGTTTTGTATTTTTTTCTCTATTCGAGACTTTTTACGGATATAGACGATACTTTTGAGATTTTGAGTAATATTTTTTATTGTTACCGCTGAGATTTATTTTACCTTTTTTTTGTGGGTTGAACGGATTAATGCATGTTGACCCGATCAACGCGTTGATCATATCATGTGCTTCTAGTGCACACAAAACCACCCATTATATTAACAATTTTATATTTTAAAATTAAATAATGAATATGTTAACTAACGTACTCGCTGCTCACGATCTGAGGAATCGAATATTATGGAACTTAAAATTTACTCTCATTTGCGTTAATCAAATTCTACAAACGAGCACAAACTTTCTTCTCTTTCGAATTGATAATACTATTATTGTAGGTATTAAATATTATTTTATTTTTCCTTCATGTATAATGGAGGTTCTACCTATCTTTATGTGGGGAAATTCTATGACGTGTGAGGATGTAGTGTGACATATGTCATAATAGATTTAATGTGATATTTTCATGTGTTATAATAGATCTATTGTGATACATAAAAGTGTCACATTAAATTTATTGTGATACATGAGTGATAGGACATAAAATTTCCCTCTTAGGAGTACTCCCCATAGATCTATTGTCCCACTTTATTGTGACACTTGAGAGTGCCACAATAGACTTATGGAAATATTTGGGTTAGTTCCCTAGGGATAGGCTAGACTTTTATAATGTTACTGTTCTTTTATATTAGTAAATGTTAGTTTTATATTTAAATAAAATATAATTTTGTAAATTAATTTAAATTATATTATTTTTATTATTATTATTATGTAATAATATTAAATAATAAAAATAAATATATTTGAAAAAAAAAATACTGCATGTTGATTTGATAAAAAAAATTAATATTAGAAAGTATAAAAGTAAAATGTTTCGTTGGAGAGTAAATGTAGAGTTATGGTTGGATAATATTTTTGTTTTCATATTATATTTTTTAGAATAGAAGTACCGGGACAAAAAAATGGTTGGAGCTGGTCAAGTACTCTACGCCAAACCTCCCTTGGTCTGTAAATTTATCTGTCTCCATTGACTACTCCTCTCTCTTTTGAGAAGTTCCCCCCCACACCCACCCACCGCCGATCAGATGGCTGAAGTTGCAGTGACAATCCTGTTGGAAGAGGTGGAAGAGGTTTTTAAATGGCACGAGGATCAGATATACGGTTCGGAAAACGAGTTCGGGGTTTTGAAGGATGATCTGCATCTGCTGAAGGCATTCCTTATAGACACGCGTATCAAGTTGGAGGGGGGAGAAGTGTTCAGAGAAATAGAGAGGCGGATCAGAGAGATGGTTTATGACGTCGAAGACACCATAGAAACTTTGTTGGCGGCGAAGAGCAGGATTCTCTCGGGCCGCCGCCGTGGTTTAAGCCTAGCGAAAGAGATTAAGTTCCTCAGAGAAGATAAGGTGAGACCCATAATCGACGAGGTGCGGGCGAGTTTTACTGCCCACGGAGCTGGCACGAGCTCGGAAGGACCACCGTTCAGACCCCGAAAGGTAAACCCACACCTTCTTGCACACTTTTAACATCACTGGTAAATAAAAGTATAAAACTGTTGATGATGTAGTTGTTTACGAGTTTGCTCACTTTTTTTTACAGTTCTTTGGGCGATCTGTGACACCATTAGAAACAGGGCTTTTATTATTATTATTATTATTATTATTATTATTATTATTATTATTATTATTATTATTTCAACCGACCTGAGTGCATAAGAAAAACATACTATGTTGTGAGATGGAAAAATCGAAAAAAGAAACAAAAGAAGAAGTATTTTAGATTCAGATATTGGGAATGACAATTTTAATTGCTTTTATAATTTTTAAATTAAGAAAAAATAGGCATTCTTTCTTCATATTCCATATATGATGTAACCACAAATAATTATCCAGACACAGACGATCCTCTGTTCCAATTTCATTTCATTTTTCATCCTGTATGTCAATTATTCGGTTTTGTCCATGCTACAACCAATGTATATGTATATTTGTCACAATAGATATCTTTAAGTGTCACAATAGGTCTATTGAGACATTTAAGAGTGTTTCAATAGACCTATTGTGACAGAATATACACATGCATTGGTTGTAGCATCGACAAAACCCAATTATTGGATTCATGTCATATCATGTCATGTGCATTTAATTTTTCTGAGTAGACAATTGTTTAATTTTTTAAATACACATAATATCAACTCAACAGTTGGAATACACATAATATCAACTCAACCGAGCCAGGCTAGCCCACTGTCAGTACTGTTAGCTTACTTTCGTTTTATTTATTTTGGCTTTTTTATGAGCAATTGATTTGTAGTTATTTATTTTTAAATCTCCCTATATTTGGTATTTTTCTATAATTTTATTTTTATATCATAATTTTCTTGCTTTTCGTATTATCTCTATTAGGTTATTGTGAGTAATCGATTTGTGGTTACCTTTTTGTTTTCCCTCTTCCGTTATTGTTACTTATGTCAAAGCTGTAGTTTCTAATATATCAGATTTTGTCTTTTACACAGGACCAGATCATCAGGCAAGACAAAGTAGTGGGTTTCGAAGACGAGGAAGCAAAATTAATGGGCTATCTCATGGAACAAAAAGAGGAACTTGATGTTATCTCCATCATTGGAATGAATGGCTTGGGGAAGACAACGCTGGCATGGAAGGTTTTTCAAAACAAACAAATTTGTTATCAGTTCCCAATCCGCATTTGGGTTTATGTTTCTCAGAAGTTCAACAGGCGAAATGTGTTTCTCAACATTCTGAGAAAATTCACCAACAACGACATGTCCGGCCTAAGTGATGTGGAATTAGCCCATTCAGTTCGTGCGTGCCTAGCCAGAGAAAAATTCTTGATAGTAATGGATGATGTGTGGAGTCTCGAGGATTGGAGAGTCATACAAAATGTCTTGCCTCAAAGAAATGGATTGAGTAAAGTCATGATCACCAGTTGTGAAATGAGTGTTGGTGTGCATGCTAAAGCTACCACGGATCCCCTCATGAAGCGGTTCTTTAGGCTCGATGAAAGTTGGAAATTGCTCCAGTTGGAGGTATTTGGGAATGAAGAAGATTGCCCTCGAGCGTTGAGGAACGTGGGAGAAAAAATAGCTCGCCAGTGTGATGGAGTGCCACTGGCAGTCGTGGTGGTTGGAGGTATCCTTGTTGATATGTTCATCAAAACACGAGTACCTTATCTTCTTAGAGAGGAATGGGATAAGGTGTCTGAAAATGTGAGTAATTTTATACAGAATGACAAGGAGAAGCGCATACAAGATGTTGTGGAGTTGAGTTACAACGGATTGCCTGAATACTTGAAAGAATGTTTTCTCTATACGGCAGTGTTTCCGGAAGAACACGTGATCCCAGCTTGGATGCTGACACGCTTGTGGATTGCTGAAGGATTCATATTGCCTAAGGAAGGAAGAAGTTTGGAAGAAGTTGCAGAGGAAAATTTGGGTGATCTAATCAGCAGGAACTTACTAATGCCTGATCATATCAATCCCATGGGCGAAATAAAAACATGTCGTGTTCATGATATGATTCGTGTATTTTGCAAAGAGAGAGCTTTGAAGCAGAACTTATTCCAAGCAATGAAGTTAAATAAGCAAGGAGTATTTGAACCTCCAGTTTCTGAGGTGCGAAGATTCCGTCGTCTTTGCTTCAATTCCGATCTCACTAGATTCTTCTCTGAAAAACCACGTGGTCTGCGCACTCGCTCCTTCTTATGTTTCTACAAGGAGCATATCAACTTGGATCCTAGATACATATCATCTATCCCTGATGCCTTTCATTTGCTCAGAGTTTTGGAATCCATATCCATCAAATTCCATCAATTTCCTGCAAAGGTGACCAAACTGATTCATTTGAGGTACATCACTCTTAATATTGATGCTCTCACAATTCTTCCAGAGCCCCTCTCCCATCTATGGAATCTAAAAACTCTTGTGGTCGAGACAAAATCACGTTCCGTTACAATGAAAGCAAATATCTGGAAAATGTATGGATTGAGGCATCTCAAGATGAAAGCAGCCATAATATTGGACTCAAAATGGGGCGGTGGAGGCGGCGAAAACCTTCAAACATTGAGCAGATTGGCTCCCGAATGTTGCGCAGAAGTGTCCGAGAGGGCATGCAACCTCAAAGAGATGGGCATTCGTGGGAAATTAGCCACTCTTTTCAGCACCACGTCCCTTGAAAAATTTGGCCGCCTTGAAAAGTTAAATCTGATGAATGATGTTGATTACGAAGATGATAATCCACTGCCTGTCCTTCCTCAAGGCAATTTTTTCCCACCAAATCTCAAGAGGTTGACATTATCATGTACTTTCTTGGAGTGGAGTCAGATATCTACTTTAGCAATGATCCATACCTTGGAGGTCCTCAAGTTGAAAGACAATGCCTTCAGTGGAATCTACTGGAGTGCCATGGATGATTGCTTTCCTGCTCTCCAGTTCTTGCTCATAGTGAACGCAAATTTAGTTCATTGGGAGGTCTCAACTGATTCTTTTCCTACTCTTCGTTGTCTTGTTCTTAAGAATTGTGAAGACCTCAATGAAATTCCAGCGGAGCTTGTTAAGCCCCTCGAAGTATTGGATATCAATCGTCTTAGAAAATCAGCAGTTCACTCCGCCCGGAGAATTGAGCTAGAAAAAATACAGGCACCAAAAACTGGAGAAGTCAAATCTAGGGTTCCATTCAAGCTCAGCATCGGTCCTGGATGTGGGTAGTAGTATCTTATGATTCTTATCAGGTACCTTGCATATTTAGCTCTCAACATTCTCACCTCACATGCTCTGATAAACTATATATTTCTGGCTAACATTGATAGTTGATGCAGTGGAAGGAACAGCTTGCCGCATTAATATATCTCTGCAAAAATCAATTGTCAAACCAATTCATGATGGCCGATACACGATACCGGGGAAATTCGTGTATGCACTAACACACACTACCACATCTGTCACAATAGATGTATTGAGACACTTCCATGTATCCTGATAGATCTATTAGGACACATGAAAATGTCTCAATACATATTATGACAGATGTGCCACTACCTCAACATGCGTACAAGAATTTCCCACGATACCGCTGCCCTGATTTCATTTTCTATTTTTCTGCTTGCAGAACTGCTGCCCTTCCATATCGTTCGTGGTAACTCACCACAGTTTGTTAGATGCTTAGATGCTTAATAGATCTTTCAGTGAGCTCAATTAAATAAAGAACCTATGAACAAGACGAATGTGACACAAAATTATTTTGTGCTTGTCCAAGTAAGCAAACACTACTACGTAAAAAAATATAAGTACTCTTTTGGCGATTTTTTTAGGGAAATTAGAATTAAAAAAGAAAAGGTTTTTGTTCTCCAAACTAGCTAGCATCTTTAGTAAATGAGTTCCAACACTTACCCACCTTGGATATGAGTTAATGTATCCACTGATGAATGAATCATATGATCCAAACTATACACACAGTCACATAAAAAAAAACCTATCATAAATTGAAGAATGGTTGAATTGGCGTAATATATTTAATTCTCCATTTTACCAAGTTCACGAACCAACTGCGATATACTTAATTCGTCTAGCTATGTACTTCATTTATGACTGGAGGATTAGTAAATCAATTTTATTTTCAAACTTAACGAATCATTATTGAAACAATCTAGATAAAAGAAGAAACAAACTAAAAAAAAATCATATAAGCGACTATAGGTACCGAAACATGCTATGAATAAAAAAAAAATTATCTAATAAAAATGTAAGAATTTATTGAATATACATTAAAATCTTGTAATAACTTCACGAAGTGATCGAGGTTTTGAGTATATTAAAAGAACAAAGTGATAAGGAAGATGATGAGTGCTCACGTTAATTCTACCTACTGAATTTCATAATGAATTTAATACTACCTCTGTTTCGAAATGTTTGTTGTTTTATTTTTTTTATCTGGAATTAAGAATTAATTTTGTGGACAAATATACACATCCCTCATATATGCCATAAAATCTAACTCATCTATATTTTCCTAAAAAATAACAATATTTTCTCTCTTCATATATTATAGGTAAGTTAGAATCAAGAAATCTTGTAGGATTTGAGAGGGTTAAAATTGGGAGAGAGAATGTCAAATTATATAAAACAACAAACATTTTGAAATAAAAAAAACCTAAAACAACAAACATTTTGAAACGGAGATAGTATTAATTAAGGTAATTATTTTATGTAGGAAGTATGACTAAAAGTAAATTTTATAAATTAATTATCAAATATTGTGGTTGGAAGAGTTGACTCACCTACCCATGTGGCATCACCATATCAGTGGTGAGCACGTTAACTCGTACCCCACAATGGGTAGGTGAGCTAAACTCCTTAATAAATATCCTATTAAATTAAGCCAGTCTTTTGCTTGACCATAAAATTGAGAATATATTTTAAATGCACTAATATACTCAACCAATGGAAGGACTGCATACTGTATATTATTAGCGATGAGTTTGATGATTATTTTATAATTAATTATCTTAAAAACCACAATCTGTAAACATAAATTATAAATTGAGTAGGGACTGTAAACACTGACAATTAAGACATTAACATAATATATATTGACATACACACCAAAAATTAAACAACAAATCGAATCGAACAGCAAACATAAACACTCATATATCTATTATGTACTAAGTCACCACAACAAAATTCTTGTAATATAATAGGACGCTTCTTAGCATGGCACATTTCCATAAAGCATCCTTTTTCCACGCATCACAATAGACTTAATAGGACGGTTTATCAACTTCCACTTCTCGGACACCTCACTGCCCTCACATGTCTAATAGGAGGACTTTTTCTAATAGGACGCTCTGCAATGTCCTATCAAGTTTCTGATACCATATTGGATAGCAAATTAGTTGTCATAAAAAACAAGAACAATTTCCTTTAGAAAATTAATTTCGACAACAAACTCTAACCAAATAATCTCTTTTACAGCTTCCGTGAATGAAATCCACCTAGCATAAATTATTATTATTATTATTATTATTATTATTATTATTATTATTATTATTATTATTATTATTATTATTATGTTTTGTCCAAAAAATTGTTTTACATGATCCATTTTTAACATCAAAAGGGCAATTTGAATTAAATAGTTGGTGATGGGGCAATAAACTCCACACATGATAGTCGAGAGTGCTATTTGCACATTTTTTTTTCTTTATTTATATTCTAGGTGTTTTTAAAATTTTTGAATTTATTTTAGGTTTTTTTAATTCTTGAGTCGAATTTAATATTATTTTCTTTTAATTTATGGGTTTATTAGGGAGACAATAATTGAATATTTTTTGGTTAAAAAAAGAATTGAATATTTTTTTCCTAGCATAGAATGGAAGGATTGATTTTTTTCCCCTTTTTATAATAATCGGGTGGCTCGCATCTATTTAGTTAATGTTTTGAATTGAGCTCATGACCTAAATCTAGATACCGTAACGCTAGTGCAAATGAAAATTAATTCGCTAATAATTCGTTGGAATTTTAGTTATATTTTTTGTATTTCACTATAAAATTTATGGTTTTAATAGTAGTTATTATAAAAATAATCATAGCATGATAAATTTTATTCAATATATGATAATTTTAAAATAATAAACCACAATAATTCAAAATTTAATTATATATAATATATATATATATATCCTAATTAGGTAGATTTAACCTTGATTAATGATTTTAAAAGTAAACTAAATTATAAAAAATTAAATAGAACTAAAATTCATAATAGGTGGTGATAATTTATAGTCACTTTTTCGATGAAATATGTTTTTAGCCTTTTTTTTAAAAGATAATTTATAGTTACTTTTTCGATGAAAATAGTTAATTACTTTTCATTACAATTGTGAGATGCATGACTAAAGTACACTATTTATGTGCATGAATGAGATATGATCGTGTAACTGTACAAATTAATATTACTACACGACTGTGGTATATGACTAAGTCCATTCGTGCAACACTATAAATTTATATATTGTTGCATAAATTGAGAGTGCACGACTATAGTCATACAACAATTCAAATTTACACTACATGACTTAATGTATTCGTGCAGTATTATAATTTTACATTATTGCACGATTAAGATACATAATAAATGATTGTTTTGTCTAAGTGGCTAGAAAGTTTTTTTTTTATTTTTTTAAAATAATTAGAAATATTTTTTACTAAATCAAAATGACTATTTAAAAATTACACCATTTAATAGCGTGAAACACAAAATGTGAAATGGGATAATCATGGAAACTCTCGCCTACCCTTAGAATACCAGCCAAAATGCCTCTATAGATCTATTGTGATATTCTCAAGCGTCACAATATAACAGACCTATGGAGGCACTTGGATTAGTACCATTAGGGTAGAACCCCCGGTAATCATATGGATGTATTTGGCCATGACTTTGTCGGGATTCAATAATAGCTCATCTTCTTCCTAAAACTCTCTCTCTCTCTCTCTCTCTCTCTCTCTCTCTCTCTCTCTCTCTCTCTCTCATCCATTAGAGATGTCTGGGGATGCCGCCGCATTGACTTTCCTGCTTCAACTGGTGACGGACGTGTTGAAAGATTACAAGGATCTCAAAGCTGGGGCGGGATATGAATTCGGGCAGCTCAAGAACGAACTTCTTCTGTTAAAGGCGTTCCTTGAAGATTCAACCAGAAAGTCGGAGAAGAATGAAGTCTTCAGAGCAAAGGAGAGGGAGATCAGTGAGCTTGTTTATGACGTGGAAGACATCATTGAAATTCATTTGGCTAAGACGGCTATAGCAAAGAAAAAGAACATCATCAGCCGAATTTTCAAAAATATCAGCACCGACATGGCACAAGAAGTTAAGATCCTCAGAGAAACAAGAGTCAGACCAATTATAGATGTAATCGAGAAGGATTTTGGTAAAATAGAAGTCGCCGAACTGAAAAAGGTAAACACATATATCTGTTTTTAAAAATATAATTTGTTTAATGCTATTATTTATTTTCTCTAAATTCCTTTTTTTTTTCTTGGAAGCTTTGAACTTAATTACGAGATAATGGGTCATATTGCTATATGTTTTGGGATAACATGAAGTTAATTCTATCCTCTTACACTAATTTTTCAGACTTGGAAGTTGATATACTTCAGGTTGCCCCATTTAAGATTTTATCTTTTCGACATGTAAATTGCCGTACGTGTGATATTTTTTGTCGTGTTTTAAGTTAATAGTTTGGTGTTCAATTCTTAATTTGTAAATTTTGATTAGTTTATATATAGGATTGGTTATTTTATAATTAGAGTAATAATTGTTATTAATTTAGTTTTAGTAGTTAAATAGAGGTGATTATTTCACAATTTGGATTTCTAGTTTTCTTTTTCTTTTTAGTTTATAATTATTAATTACGATTGATTATTCAAAGTTAGGATTTATATATAATTTTAATTTTTAGTTTTTCTGTAGTCCGTTCAATTACAGTTAATTTTTCATATTTAGGATTTATTGTTATCTCTAGTGTTTAATTTTAACTCTTCAGTTTTTTTAGGATTGGCCACATCACATTTAGAAGGTATTATTAATTTAAGTTTTGTATTTTAGTAGTTAATTATTTTAATTAGGATTATTTTTTAAATATTTTTAAGTATTTCAGAATTTTAAGAAAGAAGAAGAACAACAAACTTGTGTCAAACCACACAATTTTATGAATTAAATAGTGCACGGCAAGGGGTGCTGTACCCTTGCACCGTAGATGATCTTGGGAAATTCTTAGCTACCCACGTGGCACGATCGTATCAGTACACGGTACCGGTAAGGGTAGAGTCTCTACATCTTGAATTCTTGATGATCCTCATCCCTTGCTCTGTCTCCTGTTCTATTCAGACTTTCAATTTTAAAATTGTATATGAGGAATTTTTATGATAACTATATCTCTGCAATTCAATCTGGTGAAGAGAGTTCATATTCCATTTGTTAAAAAAGCATAAACTAATGTGTGTTTTGCATATATCTTGAATTTAACAACTCTTTACAAATAATATCCAAAAGCTCTGCAACAGTTTCTAATGTACACTGCATTCCTTTAAACAGGATCCATCAATGCGGCAACCGTCCGTAACTTTTATACACGATCAGTCAACTGGGCAACAATTTTCAGATACCACACAGGATCAGTCAATCGCGCAACCGTCGACTTCACAGGATCAGTCAAGCAAGCAAGACAATGTTGTAGATTTCGAAGACGAAGCAACCATTAAGAGATATCTAATGGATCCAAAAGATGAACTTGATGTTATCTCCATCAGTGGTATGGCTGGCCTCGGGAAGACAACATTGGCATGGAAGATTTTCCAAGACAGAGAAATAAGCCATAAATTCCCACTACGCATCTGGATTCATGTTTCTCAGAAGTTCAAAAGTAGGGAAGTGTTTATTGACATTCTGGAAAGATTCACTAGCCAAGCCCAAGACACGTCTAGGCTACGCGATGACGAGTTAATCCGAATAGTTCGTAGGTGTTTGTCAAATGAAGAATTCTTGTTAGTTATGGACGATGTATGGACAGTTGAAGATTGGAATGTAATAGCAAAAATCTTGCCCAGTAAGAAGGGCAAAGTCTTGGTTACCAGTCGGCTGCGAGATGTTGCTGCACAAGCTAATGTTAACAGGGTGCCACTCGATCTGAGTCCGCTAGGATCAAAGAAAAGTTTGGAACTCCTGAATTTGAAGGTATTTGGGAATTCCAAAGCATGCCCTGATCAAGGGTTGGAAGACATCGGACAAGCTATAGCCAACAAGTGTGGTGGAGTGCCACTGATAATTGTGGTGATCGGAGGAGTTCTTAAGCTCCAATGCACGGATACCCGAGGAATCCCTGGTCTCAAAGAGAAATGGTCGGACGTGCTAAAGAATGTGAATAATATTATACAAGAAGACAAGGAGAAGTCCATCTCAAATGCCTTGGAATTGAGTTACAATAGATTGCCTAATCACTTGAGGGCGTGTTTTCTTTACACAGGGTTGTTTCCTGAAAATCATGAGATCCCAGCTTCAACATTGACCCAACTATGGATTGCAGAAAGATTCATACCACAGGAGGATGGGAGAAGCTTAGAAGAAAATGCAGAAAATTTTTTGGAGGCTCTTATTAACATGAACTTATTAACGGCTGCAAAGAAGAATCTTGATCAAGTTAAAACATGTGGAGTTCATGATATGATACGAGAATTCTGCAAAGTGAAAGCCACGGAGCAAAATTTATTTAGAGTGATAAAAAAGTCCAAGGATGGAGTAATTGAGCCTAAAGTTTCTAAGGTACAAAACTTCCGTCGTCTTTGTCTCCATTCCGATCCCTCAAAATTCTTCTCAGAAAATCCAAAGGGGCCACTTGTCCGTTCGTTTCTGTGTTTCTTCAACGAACCTTTCGAGTTGGATCCGACACACATATCAACTATCCCTGGTGCCTTCAATTTGCTTAGGGTTTTGAATTGCAAGTCTCTCAAATTCCAACAGTTTCCAGAGGTCACAAGTCTGATTCTTTTGAAGCACATTTGTCTGTTTATTGACAAGCTAAATGTCCTTCCTCCACAAATCTCGCAGCTGGTCAACCTACAGACTCTTATAGTCGAGACAAATTCACGCTCCATTGCAGTGAAAGCAAATATATGGAAGATGATTCAGTTGAGGCGTCTCAAAACAAAAGCAGCCATTTCCATTTCCTTTGATGAGAAAAAGTGGAAAGGTAAACCTTGTGAAAACCTTCAAACAATTAGCAGATTGTCACCCGACTCATGCAGGGAAGCTCTCTCTCAAAGGGCTCCTAACCTGAAGGCATTGGGAATTAAAGGGAAGCTAGACAATCTTTTCGACAAATTCTCCATAGGGGAGTTCAGTCATCTTGAAAAGTTGAAGCTAGTGAATGATTTAGTTCGTGAATCAGCATCTGACAATCCACTGCGCAGCCTTCCTCAAACGGGTCATTTCCCACGAAACCTAAAGAGGCTGACCTTATCAAGGACATACCTTGATTGGGGCGACCACATGCCCATCTTGGCACAAATCAATACCCTCAAAGTCCTTAAGTTGAAAGACAATGCATTCACCGGAGCCTTCTGGGTAGCTGATGAGGGAAATGGCTTCCGAGCACTCCAATTCTTGCTCATCGAAAACTCGGAGTTGATTATCTGGAACACCTCGACTGCTCATTTTCGAAGTCTTACGTGGCTTGTGCTTAAGAAATGTAAACAGCTCGAAAAAATCCCAGAGACGCTGGCACAAAACCTACAGAAGTTGGAGATTGAGAGTGTCAAGAAATCTGCCGCTGAGTCTGCCAGGAAAATTGAGTCAATAAAAAAAAAGGCAGAAGAAAGCCAGAAAAGCATATGGGGAGTATTCAAGCTCATCGTAGGTTCTGAATGTGACTTATAACCAATTCATCAAGATCACAATCAGGTACTTAATTTCGCGTGCTTTCCTTAATTTATTTTATTATATATGTGTGTGTGGATTTGGTTCGAATGGGTACTTGTGCTTCATGTAGAAACATGAGAACGGCGATTGTTTACTATAATGTTAAGTGTTTTTCCTACTGTATTTTGATGCTATTTTTTTTTGTAATGTTTTTGTTATTGTATTTTGAAATACAATAAGAAAAGTACTAAAATTGCAGTAAACTAGCATCACCGTTACATCCCCACACCAAGTCTAATCCCTATTATAACCAACTCATATATATATATATATCTTCGTAACTGTTTCAAAATTTATCAGCTAATGGATCCTCCTTTATTTATCTATGCAGTGGAATTATGAATGCAGATGCCACTTGAAAATCAAGTTAAATGAAACGATATCTCGTTTTGCTTTGCATGACTGCTTTCTGTAGCACTTTCATTCGGTTCAGGTGAAAAACTTCAAAATGTTTGTATTTTTGTGTATGTAATCAAAATTTCTAGTTCAAATATTTATAATATTAATGATTTTAAGTGATCCGTTGGAAGTTCTTGGACGCTTGTTTCGTACGCCGTAAGTGTCTATGCATCAAACATTGCTACCTATTGGAAGATCTCCCTAGTGAGTTGTCTACCTCTGTTGAAACACTTGAAGTCGTTGAATGCAACCCTTTCGTTCACAATTGGGCAGAAGATGTGGGAGATGGATGTAGCTTAATTAAAGATCATTTCTTCATGGGATGCCAAAAATTAACCTAGAATGATGATAGTTAAGTAATTCCAAGGGGTTAGTTATACGTTTTTTTGAGAATAACCTAACTAATGGTGGACTGATGATAACTTGAGATCGAAGTTTTCGAGTTCAAATTCCATTCACTATTGAATCTAGAAACTTTTCATGGGGGATGCAACTTAGTGGGGGAATCCAAAAGAAATTGATGGATTGACAATTGTTTTTTTTAGAAAGAAACTGTATAAGAAGGTAGAGACAGTTGCCGATATTATTTTTATGTTTAATTTTATTTTTTAAGGGTGTTAGAATGACATCGTTTTGACATTGTTCCGCTCTTTAATCATTATTTCTCATTTTCAAATTAAATAAAATAATGATATTTTTTTATCAAAATGATAATGTGCATGAATCAAAAAAATTGGAAATAAAATTTCATAAGCTTCTTCATTAGTCGAAATGAACCACAACATTGGATATGCAGCTAGCGGCTGCGGCATAAGAAAAGAAAAATGAACAAAACATAATTTTCACATTTTATTCATCCAACTCTTAACAACCTGAGCAAGTGCCTTGCTAGACAATCCCTCATCACTCACTGCATTTCCACCAGCAATTTTAACCTCCATCATCTTCTTTCGAATTCTCTTTCCTTCTTCACCTTCAATCAATTCTCTCACTACCTCCGAAATACCTTCTCTCTCTACAATCCCATTTCCATTCTCTCTCACTCTCAACGCACCCTTCAACCCATCTCTCAAGAAAACCGCATTAATCTTCTGCTCGAAGCAAAGCGGCCAAGCGATCAAAGGCACACCAAACACCACGCTTTCTAAAATCGAGGTCCACCCACAGTGCGTCAAAAACCCCCCAATCGAGCCGTGGCTCAACACCCGTATTTACGGGGCCCACGACTCCACCACTATAGGCCACGCCGTCGAATCCTCTCCAAGAATCCACGTGGCAGAAACTCCACAGCATTGACCTTTCTCTCACTAGTTTTGGTATATGAAGCCAAAATACTCTCTTGAGGGCTTCTCACCACCCAAAGAAATCTCTTCCCGCTCACTTCGAGGCCGTGGGCCAATTCCCGAAATTGCCCTTCCGGCAGCACCCCCATGCTGCCGAAGGAAATGTATAAAACAGATTTCGGTGGCTGTTTATTCAGCCACTCGGACACCCGGCTCGGATCTTTTTCCGGGCCGGTTCGGATCAGAGGCCCGACTGGATAAACGGCGGGAATAGCCGGATAACGCCGCTGCAAATCTTGAAAAGCTTCCGTTTCCAGTTCAAGAAAACTGTTGATGAGGATTCCATCAGCTGAGAGGTATTTATTGCAGATGAGTGAGAATCACTGTTCCTATCTCTCACTGAATCGGGCAAATCTTCTGGCTTCAGCGCTACAGAGCCTGGCAGATTGAACACCGGCGTGGAGGCAGAAGTAGCGTCTAGAGAGAGAGACAAGTCGTTGGCGGAGGCGACGTAGAAGATGTAGGCTGGGATTTTGAACTCTCTTGCTATATCAATGGCGGCGGGCGCGAAGAGATCCACCACGAGAGCGGCGGCTGGAGTTCCCAGTTCTGACAGCGCGCGGCGGAGAGCTGGGAGCGATCGAGCGACGACGGTTGGCAGCAGAACTTCGGCCGTCACGTCATCGGGGACGTCGGCCGTCGACGGGGGAGGGAGGAAGAAGCGATGTCGTTTGAGGTGTGATGGGGGAATTATGAGCTTGTGGAATGATGATGGAGACGGTGAAGTGGTGGTGGGAAACGAGTTTGTTGGCGAGTTCCATGAATTGAATGAGGTGGCTGAGGAATCCCGGCGCCGGCAGCAAAGCTATTCTCCGGCGTGGTTCTTCCATGGCGGACTGGCGGGGAGGTTGCAGCGGTGAAGTTGGTTGGATGGGGTTGACCTATATTTATACATGGGTAAATTATATATACATTTTGATATATTTTTAAAAAATAATTAATTTTTTTTTAAATTAATAAAACTGTATTATCCACTTCTTAAACATAAGTATAAACTTAACACGCGAAAATCATATCTAATTCATTGTATTTTAATATTTTTATTTCTTTAACCAAATAAACAAAATCATTCAATGAAAAAAAATCTTAACATATAATCAATTATACACGATTTTCAGATTTTGTAAAATTGATCAAGCGATATATTTGTAATTTGTTAAAAAAGTGCGTATTTGTATGGGACTTAATTGTAGAAAAACAATTAAAAATGATAGTTTACATAGCCACACACTACTATTTCTCAATAAATTATTAATATAAAGACGCTGACCTTAAAGTATTTTGTCATGTTAATTATGAGCTGACTGCAAATAATTATCGTTTGTGTTTTGGCAAGTTGGTTATGAGTTGTTTAATTGGCACCGAATTTAATTTTATATGCTTCGCATCAATGGTTTCTTATTCAAGGATCTTAGCGCACGGACCGTGTTAGGATTACCACAAGCGTGCTAATGTTTTGGTATTCCGATCTTTACCTTATCATTTTTCACTCGTCTCGTTTAATTTTTTATTTTATCTAAATTGTA
Organism: Perilla frutescens; assembly: GCA_026008535.1. Classification (NCBI taxonomy): domain Eukaryota; kingdom Viridiplantae; phylum Streptophyta; class Magnoliopsida; order Lamiales; family Lamiaceae; genus Perilla; species Perilla frutescens. Next base: position 72,659,898 of record BRKX01000001.1, read on the forward strand.
AACATTCTCTCAATTTCATTATAACTCAGAACACATTCAAAATTAATAAAATTTCTGTAAAAACTCATCAGTAAATCCGTGACGTGCTAATATTTATAAAAATCAACAATAAACGTTGCAAATAATCTATGCAATCACACAAATTAAATATCAAATTAACCCCAAAATGCATAAAAATCCCAAATTTGTCACATGGATTTTATTTTAATCAAATTAGTAGTACTGAAAAATAAATAAAAATTGAAAAATTTGTTAAATAAAAATAAATAATAAATATAGATTAATTTTTTTCATTACAAAAATTATTTTTAAAAAAAAAGATAAACCATAAATTTAATTAAAAATAAACCACTATAAATTCTTTTCATTTAATAGTTTTTTTTAGAACAATAGTTTTAGAAAATGAAAATTTTAATTGAATTTTTTTTATTTTATTTACTATTGTTTGAATTTTTTTAAATAAATAAAATTACATACGTATAAAAATGAAATTACTTTTAAAAATTTATTTAAATTAATCAAAAAGCCGAATTTCAAAACCTTCTTCAGTAGCTTTGTTTATCCTCGAAACTTGACACAATCAATAAACTTTGACGTTCAACAAACCTTGAGGTAATGGGATCATGCACATTTGAGGATTCCACTCTTTCTGTCACATAGAAAACAAACTACATGACAATTCAATGTACGTAGTTGTTCTCAACATTCACATCACTATTTGACACGGCTTTATATGTTGTCTTACAAAAAATCAAGGTGAAGAAATGACAGTTCAATGCATAAAGTGATTACGATCAGTCATATCACTATTTTACAATTTTATCCTATATTTTTTAGTGGCCTTAGGATGGCCGTATTTTGACTGTGCGAATAATACTTTTTAAAGAAATTTGATTTTTTTTTATAATTTTTTTTTATTTATTTGAAAAGATAATTTTTGTTTTTGTTTTTGAATTGGGGTTCTTTTACTATTAATTTAATTAAAATCAAGTTAAAAAAATTAATTTTAACTAAATTAATAATACACAAACCTCATTTTGACCAAATGAAATAGAGAGATCTAAATCGAAAAAAAATTATAAAAACGAGATGCAAAAGAAGGTTTTTGCCCTTTAATTTTAGTCCTAATTTGACAATTTTCTTTTACACAAAAAAACTACACACGCTTTCTTTTAATCCGTCGCCAACACGATTGAGTTGACCTTTACGATAAGTCAATAGCGCTTCTCCTCTCTCCTCCCACCGCCGCCACCGCCACCACCGCCGCAAACGAATGATTTCAAACTCATGCCTTAGATAATTCAATCCAAATGCAACTTTCCTTACACATTTTGCTCGTGCAAAAGATCTGCTCGAGAGAAATAAGGAAAAAAGATTCTCTGCAGTTGAGAGGAAACACAGCAGCCCTGTACTGATCCTAAACGACGAGGTTTCAGCATTTTTTTTTAATTTTCTTTTACATTTTTGCCTTTCCATATGCTGTTTTCTTATATTTCATTTCTAATTTTTTGCTCTCTCGCTTTGTTACATTCTACTTAATGCTCATTTTTAATTTCAATTTATTAGTTGGTAATTGTTAATCGGGGGTTTATCTTTTCGTAATTAAAATTAATTAGTTGATGACATAGGCTTTGCAAAAATTTATTTTGGCTTTATATTCAATAAATTAGGAATAATTATTTCATGATGAATTTTTATAAGATTTTAAGTTGTTTTTGATAAAGGAAAAAAAATTAGAAGAAATTGTGAGAAAATGTTATAATGCAGAAGGAAATAATGTGATTTTGGCAGAGCAAGAAAATAAGGAATGGCTTATGCTGCCGTGATTTCTCTGAAGCAAACTTTAAATGGCCTCCTTAGTTCTTCACATATTTCCATTGTCTCCTCCACCCGAGAAATCTTAAAACTTGCATATAATGAGACCACATCCTTACAAAAAATTCTCGAAAGATTCAACGACGATAGCAGCAGAGACAGCAGCCTCTCGCTGGATGATTTGGAGGGGCAGATGAGAGATTGTGCACATCATTTAGAAGATGTTGTAGAATTCTATGAATTATATTCGAACTACGAAGATTATGATGATGAAGTAAGGCAAGCGATTACTTCATTCGCGGAAACAGTGAAGAAGATGGAGGTGGAATACATTCAAGAACTATCCAAACCAGCAGCAGACGAAGATGATGCAGCTGCAGTTTCATCATCAAATATTGATTTTGGTGATGAGATGATGGTTGGACATGCCCGTGAATTCCTCATCATCCGAGATGATCATCTGCTTCAGAGAATGTGGCCAGATGATCTGTGTTTCTTCTCGGTCCACGGTGAAGTTGGCTCCGGAAGATTATATGTTGTGAAGACCCTGTTTGATGAACTATGCAAGGGGGGAGAACAATGCTTCAAATGTTGCGCGTGGGTGACAATAGGCGTGAAATACGAACTGAAGGAAGTTTTGATACGTATTCTTGGTCAAGTAGACAAACTAGCAGGCGACTATGAAATGCTTATCTCATTAGAAGATGAGAAATTATGGAACTACTTGTGCAAGGCCTTGGAGCACCGGAGGTACATGATCGTGTTGGAAGATGTACACGACGTGAAGCTCTTGGATTGTTTGAGAAGGTCATTACCAGATCGAAGTAATGGGAGTGTAGTCTTGTTAACAACCAGTTCAGAGGAAGTGTCTCAATTGGCCGACAGTGGACATACTTTTGAAACACCCCGTTGGCACGTTGAACAATCCGTCTGGTTTTGTCTACGCCTCTTGATCTTTGGTGTCGAGCCTATCTCTGCAGAACTAGAGGAAGCCGGAAAAAAGATTGTTGAGAATTGTCGAGGCCTTCTAATTTCAGTTGCCAAAACTTTTGTGTTTCTGTACAAAACAGAGAAATCGCTAGAGCAGTGGAGCAAGATAGCCGCAGACAAAGAAAATCCCATTTTCATTGTAGGAGATGAAATATCTGAGGTACCTTACTTATTTGTTATTACCTTACTAACCATTCATACCAAGAAAAATTAACAATGATTTTGTGGCATGTTCAAGCTTGATATGTCTTGCATTTGCCTAATAATATGATTTCAACGTTTCTTGGTTCCTAGAAATTGTTATATGTGTGTGCACCTTAAAATACAACCCAAGTATTTCAGAGATTCATAGTCTTTTTCACATGGTATTTGTCTAATTCTTGCATTCATCTTTTTTGCTAGTTATGTAGAATCAAAACAGAAATGCAATCCTCCAACTGGGATATGAATGACGAAAGAGATAAAGCCCTCGTTGGAATGATGTCAACATGGATCGACTTCTATTGTTATGTTGAAAATATCAAGATGAAGATGCACCCGGAAAGGTTCTTTTCTAAAATGCAGATTATATCCCTATTGGGGATGGCAGGCATTGGTAAAACTACTTTTGCAAGAAAAATTTTCAAAGATATGTCAATCATGTGCCATTTTGATCATCATGTGTGGATCACTCTAGGCCCAAAATATGAAGCCGGAGATATTTTGATAGATATTTTAGCAAAAATATATCCGAGCATTGGTAAACTGCAAATGAAAGAAGATGAGAAATTAGCTAGGGACTTGTGTGTACCATTATCCGGAAAGAGATGCCTCATCGTCATGGATGATTTATGCAGCGAAGAGCCCTTGCATTACTTGAAAGTTTTGTTCCCTGACATCAAGGGTAAAGTTTTGGTGACTACTAGGCTAGCAAAATTGGCAGAATTCGGAGGGGATGATGTCAATTACAGAATGCGGTTTCTAAACAAAGACGAAAGTTGGTGTCTTCTTCGTCAGAAGGTGTTTGGTGCAGGGTTGTGCCCTCCTGCATTAAAGAAAGCGGGGCGTAAGATTGCAGAAAACTGTGAAGGTCTTCCCCTCTTAATCCTCAAGGTGGCTGACCAATTACTCAATGTCGAAATGTCTGAAGAGTGCTGGAACAATGTAGCCTCAGGTAAGCAAAAATCGATTTTCTTGAATGCACATGATCAAATATCTAAGGCACTGCTTCCCAGCTATGAGAGCTTACCACAACATCTGAAAGCATGTTTTCTTTACTTGGGTCTTTTTCGTAATGACTATGAGATCCCCGCGTACAAGCTCACTAATCTATGGACAGCTGAGGGATTTCTTGAACCTAATTCATCACAAACCATAGAAGATTTTGTTACAGAATGCTTGTGTGATCTTGCTGATAGAAGTCTTGTTATGGTCCAACGCAAGGTCTCTGATTTACAGATCAAGACATGCAGACTCCATTCTGTATTTTGGCATCTATCTAACAGTGTAGCTGTGAGGAATAGGTTCTTTCATGCCATGAATAGTTATGATGATTGTTCAGTAGAAAGAATGAAGAGCCAGCGCAGATTATGCATTCGCAATAGCATTTTATTGGGAATCAAAGATGTTCATACAGCAATGGAGGAGTCCTCGAAATCACGTGCTTTGCTATGTACGGGCCCGCCTCACCAATATCCCGTTCCATTATATTTTGGTTCGAAATTGTTGAGGGTGCTAGATGCTCTTGCAATCCGTTTCTACGAGTTTCCAGTTGAAGTAGTGGAACTAATTCATCTAACATACCTCGGCCTCACTTGTAATGGAAAGCTCCCTACTTCAATATCCAAAATTAGGAAGCTTCAATACTTGATTGTGAGCCCACACATCCACACCAAATCATCTGAGAATTATCTGCTCTTGCCGGTGGAAATTTGGGACATGAAGGAATTGAAACATCTTCAGATCATGGGAGGACAACTACCTAATCCTAAACGCGGCAATGTAGGTTTGCCGAAGCTCTCAACACTTCTAGATGTGAGCGTTCGAAGTTGTGCAAAGAAGGTCCTTAAAAAAAGGGTCCCTAACTTGAAAAAGTTAGGCATTCGAATTGAATTGGCGCCAGATGATGGAGGCCGCCATCCCTTCCGCTGCTTGAACCGTATTTCCCGTCTCCGTAGACTAGAATCACTCAAATGTGTGGTGGTGAACCCTGATACCGGAGCTGAGGCTGTTGCTCCGCCTGCTCCGGTTTCTATGTTCCCATCAAGCCTTAAAAAGTTGAGTTTGAGTGGGTTCGGGTATCCGTGGAAATACATGATTATAATTGGGAAATTGCAAAATCTTGAAGTGCTCAAATTGAAAAGCTATGCCTTTCGAGGATCAAAGTGGGAAAACTTGGATTACACCGATACATTCAGTAAACTTAAGTTTCTTTTAGTTGAAGATACTGATCTGGTGCACTGGGAAGTCAATTCGCGTATCTCGAGCCCGCTCGAGTGTCTAAGCATTAAACACTGCTACGAACTGCAAGAGCTCCCTACCTATTTGCCCTGTGATCTTCAAAAGATCGAAGTAGTCGACTGCAACCCTTTAACGGTGAACTGGGCAGAGCAAATGGAAAGGACACTAATTGCTTGTAAAGTAGCAGTCCATCTTTCATGGATTGATTCCAAGCTTGATCCATGAGGTTATGTCTCATTGAATTGACTTCATTCGCTTCTCAAAAGATACATTTGCAGTTGTTTTCATACTAATTATAAATGATAGTTTAATACTATTTCTCGATAACTAATTTAATCTAAACTGCTCCTATCTCTCACTGAATCGTGCAATTTGTGTTCCACGATCAAATTTATGAATTTTTCTTTCATTTTTTTCATCAATTGAAATTTATTATGTTTTAGTTTAATTTTATGATTGGTTTTTAGAGTTTACCCCACCCAATTATGATTTATAATTATTTTTTAGTATTTAATTTTCAAAGAAATAATTATTATTATGATTGATTATTTTAAAAATATGATTTATAATTTTTTAAATTTTAACTTTTATTGATAGATGTCACTAGATCGATTATATTATAATTAATTTTTTTTATAATAATATTATTAAATTTGTAATTCAATTATGAAATATGAATTGAAAGTCTAGGGGTGTAAATGAGTCGAGTCGAGCTCGAACATACGTATGTTCAACCTTGTTTGAAATGATATCGAACTTTAAAATTTATATTTGAGCTTGTTTGATTATCTATCGAGTCGAGCTCAAACGGGCTTTAGTCGAGGCGAACACGAGTCGAGCTCGAGTAGTTTGATATTTTTACACATGTTTGTTCATTTTTTACTTATCTAGCGAGCCGAACTTTAAATTTTATCGAACATAAAATTATGTTCAAGCTTGTTTGATATACTTATCAAATCGAGCTCAAACGAGCTTTTAACGAACGAACACGAGTTGAGTATCAAGCTATTTAATTTGATTTTTCAGCCCCAATTGGAACACCGATCGTGGAACAAAGAATTAGAACCGACACCATTGACTACTTAAATAAGTCAATAACGCCTTCTCCTCTCACCTCTCTCCTCCCACTCCCACCACCATCGCCACCGCAAACGAGTTCAAAAGTTTCCAAATTAAAATGGTTTCTTAGCCATTTTGCTCATGCAAGAGATCTGCTTGAGAGGAAATAAGAAGAAAGATCCTCTGCAGTGGAGAGGAAACACAGACGACGAGGTTTCAGCATTTTTTTTTTAATTTTCTTTCCTTATATGCGTTTCTGTATGCAGTTTTTTATTTTTTATCTCTGAACTTTTGCTCTTTCGCCTTGTTACGTTGTTTATCTTTTCATAATTAAAATTCATTAGTTATAAATGGTTAGGTTTTTGCATGTATTTAATTAGAAGGAATATAGTTTGATTCCACAGTTGAGGATCCGGATTCGAGAATGGCTTATGCTGCCGTGATTTCTCTGAAGCAAACAATAAATGGCCTTCTAGAATCTTCTTGTGTTTCCCTATCCTCAACCAGTCGAGAAATCTTAGAATTTGCATACAATGAGACCACTTCCTTACAGCGAGTTGTCGAAAAATTGAACGGTAGCAGCAGTGAGAGGTTGGATGATTTGGAGGGGCGAATGAGAGATTGTGCACATCAATTAGAAGATGTTGTGGAATTCTATGAATCATGTTCGAACTACGAAGATGATGATGAAGTAAGGCAAGAGATTAGTTCATTCATTGAAAGAGTGAAGAAGATGGAGGTGGAGTATATTCAAGAACTATCCAAATCAGCAGACAAAGATATTGATGCAGCTGCAGTTTCATCATATACTGATTTTGGTGTGGAGATGGTTGGAAATTTCAATGAATACAACAGCATCGGGCGTTATCTGCTTCGAAGAATGAGGCCGGTCGACTTGTGTTTCTTCTCGCTCCTCGGGGAAGTTCACTCCGGCATAGCATTTGTTGCCAAGGCCATTTTTGAAGAGCTAGGCAAGGGCAAACAGCATGGTTTCAACTGCTGCGTGTGGGTGACAATAGGCAAGGAATATGAATCGAAGGAGGTTGTGATGCGTATTCTTGCCCAGGTAGATAATCTAGCAGGCGACTATGAGAGGCTTGTGCAACTAGATGATGAGGAATTATGCAACTACTTGAGCAAAGTCTTGGAGCATCGGGTATACATGATCGTGTTGGATGATGTGCACGACGTGAGGCTCTTGAATTACTTGAGAAGGGCATTGCCAGATTGAAGTAATGGGAGCCTAGTCTTGTTCACCACCAGCTCAGAGGAAGTAGCTCAATCGGCCTACAGTCTGTATTGTTTAACGGGTCCCCGCCACTTCTTTGAAGAAAGCATCTGGCTTTCTACACGGGCAGTGATCTTTGGTTTGGAGTCAATCTCTCCAGAACTCGAGGAAGCTGGGAAGAAGATTATTCAGAACTGTCGAGGTCTTTATATATCAGCTGCCAAAGCATTGTTGTTTCTATGCAAAACAGAGGTTTCAGTTGAGCAGTGGAGCAAGATAGCGGCGGACAAAGAAAATCCTATTTTCAATGTTGAAGATGAGATATCAGAGGTACCTTACTTACCTTATTCACAATTCATACCTTCAATCCAAAGAAAATTTGGAATTTTTAGTCTGTTAACTTCATAACAGAGGGATTTGACAAAAGATGAGATCATATGACAATTATCTTATTAAAAACAAACAAAAAAACCTTGTCTGTAGGCTTATCAGCATAACAACCATTTTATAGCATGTGTTAATATTGATATGTATTGCATTTGCCTAATAATATTTTCAACGTTTTTCTTGTTTGGGATAAGGTGCAAATAGCCCCTCGATTATTTTGACTCGTTCTTGCATTCATCATTTTGCCAGATACGTAAAATCAAAAAAGAACTGCAACCCTCCAACTGGGATATGGATGTCATAAGAGATAAAGCAATTGTTGAAATGATCTCAACAAGAATCAACTTTTATGATAGCATTGAAGAAATCAAGAAGAACATGCACCCAGAAAGGTTCTTTTCTAAAATGGAAACCATTTCTTTATTGGGTATGGCAGGCATTGGTAAAACTACCTTTGCTAGAAAAATTTCAAACACAAGTCGATTTTGTGCAATTTTGACTATCGTGTGTGGGTCACTTTGGGGCCAGACTATCAAGCGGGAGAAATTTTGGTAGATATCTTAGCACAAATATATCCGAGCATTGATAAAATGCGAATGAAAGAAGATGAGAAACTAGCAAGGGACTTGTGTGTACCATTATCCAGTAAGAGGGGCCTCATCGTCATGGATGATGTATGTAGCAAAGAGCCGTTGCATCACTTGAAAATTTTATTCCCGGAGATCAAGGGTAGAGCCTTGGTGACGACTAGGCTAGCAAAAGTAGCGAAAGTTGAAGCCGGAGATGATGTTGAATACCAAATACGGTTTCTAAATAAAGAAGAAAGTTGGGATCTTCTTCGTCAAAAGGTGTTTCCTGATGGGTTGTGCCCTCCAGAATTAAGGAAAGCCGGGCGTAAGATTGCTGAAAACTGTGAAGGCCTTCCTCTCCTAATCCTCAGGTACACAAAACTCAGTTTTCATGAATGCACATGAAGAAATATCTAAGGCACTACTTCCGAGCTACCAGAGCTTACCACAGCATCTGAAGGCGTGCTTTCTCTACATGAGTGTTTTTCGTAGAGGTTATGAGATCCCCACATCGAAGCTCACTAATCTGTGGGCTGCTGAGGGATTTCTTGAACCAAATTTGCCTCAGAACATAGAAGATTTTGTTGCAGAATGTCTGTCTGAGCTTGTTGATAGAAGTCTTAACATGGTGCAATGCAAGGTCTCGAATTTCCAAATCAAGACATGCCGCTTCCATTCTGTCTTTTGGCATCTGTCTAACAGTCAAGCTCTGAAGAATAATTTTTTCCATGCCATGAGTAGTTATGCTGATTGTTCGATGGAAAGCATAAAGAGCCAGCGCAGATTATGCATTCGCAATAGCATTTTATTGGGCATGAGAGATGTGCAGGACTTGATGTCATCGTGCACAAGTACACATTCTTTGTTGTGTGTTAGTCCACCTCACAGATATCCAGTCCCCATATGTTTCGATATGAGGTTGCTCCGGGTTATGGATGCTCTTACAATCCGTCTCTATGAGTTCCCGGTTGAAGTGGTGGAACTAATTCATCTAAGATACCTCGGCCTCACTTGTCATGAAAAGCTCCCTACGTCCATATCCAATCTTCAGAAGCTTGAACACTTGATTGTGAGTCAATTCATCAACACCGTATCATCTGAGAACTCTTCCCTCTTGCCAGTGAAAATTTGGGATATGAAGGAATTGAAACATCTTCAGGTCATGGGAGGGCGTTTGCCTAATCCTAAATGTGGCAATGGCTTACCGAAGCTGTCAACACTTCTAGATGTGAGCGCTCAAAGCTGTACGAAGAAGGTTCTTAAAAGCATCCCTAATCTGAAAAGGTTAGGCATTCGGATTGAACTGGCACCTGATGATGAAGGTAATGGCTATCCCTTCCGCTGCCTGAATCGTATTTCTCGTCTTCGTAAACTAGAATCACTCAAATGTGTTGTGGTGAACCCTGATATCGGATCGGATGCTGTTGCTCCGCCTGCTCCCATCTCGATGTTCCCATCAAGCCTTAAAAAGTTGAGCTTGAGCGGGCTCGGATATCCATGGGAATACATGAGCATAATTGGCAAATTGAAGAATCTTGAAGTGCTCAAATTGAAACGCTATGCCTTTCGAGGATCAAAGTGGAGCATGGATCACGATAGTCTGTTTGATAAACTTAAATTCCTTCTAGTTGAAGAAACCAATCTAGTGAGCTGGGAAGTAAAATCTTGCATCACCATGCAGCTCGAGCGTCTAAGCATTAAGCACTGTTACGAGCTGCAAGAACTCCCTATTGTTTTGCAGTTTCTTCGTTTTACAAAGATAGAAATAGTAGACTGCAACCCTTCAACTGTGGCTTGGGCAGAACAAATCAGACCGTTGATAGGTGCTTGTGAAGTTGAAGCTTATCTTTCATGGTTTCGTGAGAGAGATCAATAAGGTTAGTCATTTGATTTTTAAGTTTATTGAATTCATTTCAAGACCTACTCTACATATATACATATGTATATGTATATTTTCGCAATTATTTTCATGCTAATTAAAAATGATATTTCATATGCTTAGAACATGAAGCAAATTTAGTATTAAAATGACATGAACTTAATCAGTATTGCTAGTGATTAGCAGCAAATTCTTTTCCATTTTCTTGTTGTGGTGATACCAAGAATCATGGAAATAAAAAGTATATTACACAGCACAAAATTACAACTTTATTTTATGGAAAGGATGAAATAGAATGACTATTATTTATATGACCTAATTGATAGTGTGTCTTCTCTAGGTGACAAGGTCATAAAAGTGCATTGAACCACTACACCTTTACTTTGTATGTTTTTATCTTCGATTTGTATGTTACACACCTTGTTATTGTTGCAGGTGATATCGAAGATCAGAATTGAAATGCTTATTCAAAGTATTTGGAGTTGGTTTTTCCTTGTTACATCATCAAGACTAATGGGATGTGTTTGGTTCATTTCTATACCAAAATTTCTGTTTTCTTTCAGCTAATTTTAGAGTTTTCACTACTTGAGCTTGTACAATAAGTCTGTATGTAAAGGAAAACCCAGAAATTATGAATAAGGGGTGCGTACGAACCCTTGATATATCATATAAGGGTAAGCAAAAAAATTGTATCATCATACCTCTTAGCTAACAAGTGTAAAATCCACCACAATTTACATCAAATACTGTGCAAACAAGTACATATATATATGTATGTATGTATATAGATGCAGCACATAGAGCAGAAAATATCATCAACCCATATGCAAAAAGATAATGGAAATTATTAATCGACGAATACTTATACTGCAGAAAGAGAATGCTATCAAGATTTACAGCTAAAAATTCAGTGCTCTCCCATGGGATTTGATGAAGATCCCATCAAATCGCAGAGCTACGCTTGAATCCCAATAGTCGGAATGGGAGGAATTGGTAAGACTACTGCAGTTTAAACTACATAAATCATTCAAACCATAGTAGTCTTACCGAAACCTCCAACTCCAACGATTGAGACAAAATGAGAACTTAGAAAAAATGTGTGTTTTGCAAATGAAGTAGCCGAATACATATATATAGAGAGAGAGACAGAGGAGAGAGAGAGAGAGGGTGAGGGCGGCGCAAGCAGTTCGATTTGTGGTGACGTCTAGGGTTAAAATTGCTATTGGGCTAAATTTTGTCACATCTACCTACCCCAGCCCACCAAGCCCAAATCTCAACTACATGGCATGCAACATCAAAATCATTTTGGTATATACTTATATATATAAGTGCTTACAATGGATTAATTGCATGTAAATCTTTCACTAATTGGTTTTAGACATAATTTGGAGGAGATTAGACTTAAAACTTTTAAATTTTGACAATAACATCAAAATTTTACACATTTTTGCAATTATAACATAGTCTCGTTTCCAAATAAATTATATTCGAATTAAATGACTTGTTTTCACTTATATACTAATAAGCCCGGAAACAAATTATATTCGAATTAAATGACTTGTTTTCACTTATATACTAATAAGCCCACTAAATATTGTTGTTTTAGTAGCATAGGCGCAGTATACGCGTGTAATGTTCAATGTTACATTAGTTTTAATTCATCGTGCTGATGTTTTGATTGCGAAAATATGCGAACTTTTAGTGTTAATGCTAAAATATAAAAGTCTTGTCTAAAACTAAAAACTGATGAAAAGTGATTGTGCAATTAACCCAATTATAATTATCATTTCTTCAAACATTTTTGCATTCCAATGGAAGATTAAATTTACATATAACCATGTGATTGAAGAGAAATAACATTCAAATAAAGACCACAGTCATTAAATTCAGGCTAGTAGAATCAGTGGCTTCCATCTGATGAGCCCATTTAACATCACATTTGCTCTCATAACTCTTCGATTCCTCAACGACAACTTTGAACAAGAAGATTGTAAACTCCACAAAGATCTAACAGACAGCACGAGGAATCGTCTGGACAGTAGAGCTAACAATCTCAATTCTGACTAGTTTGAATCACCTCTTTCATCTTTTATCCGAGTTGGATCTTCTAAGCTCATGTATCAAAGTGGTAAGGCAAGTGACTCGAAGAAAAAGGGTGCCCTCGGATAAGCAACAGTATGAATTGCATAAATTGGCACTCACTGAACCAAGCATGGTCTGGCAGCTGCAGCTGCAGCCGTGACAGTAGGTCGTGCACAGATTCTCCGATGATCCTGCATCAACAACAAGCATAATCAAAATGGTGCACTAGTCCAAGTCATGATATTTGCTTCTTGTCAAATCTTCTACTGCTACTCTCTGTTGCAGAGGCAGCTTGCAGCTCCATTATCCTTTCACAGTCAATCTCAGTAGATTTATGCTTCAGCTTAATCCCATTTTGCATCCATGACTTCACACAAAGCAAAGCTTGTGTGTCATACTGGGGTATGGAGGACCTCTGTCTATCGATTTCATCACCCTTGGTACAGAATATGTGTTCAGGCAATAACGCGGTTGATTGCACCGCAAGGAAGTCCCGAGCCATCAAAGACAACCGTGGATACCTGGAGCTATTTACTTTCCACCAATCCAGAACATCTGTTGTCATCGAAACAGGGGGCTCAGACAAGTATTGAGTAAGCTCATCAGTGGCAGAATTTATGGTGGCTCTCCGTTTCTTACGAGCAATTTCCTCTGCAAAAGATGCAGTTCCTCTGTCTTCCACCTCCTGAGTAGTGTATGAATTGCTGATGGACGAAAAATAGGGGGTAGAGTAATTTCTGATGAATTGATTTCTAGCCTCCTCCATATAGGTTTCTAAGTTGAGATATTCAGGAATGAGTTCAATCTTTATTCGTGGATCAAGAATCGCAGTCATGTATATGAATGCACTGCAAACCTGGTTGCTATAGTATTGTGCTTTGGCATACATATCTTCAGCAGCTTTCTTGAGCCATTCTGGTGTTTGCCTGGAGTCTTTGCAGGCCAAAATTGTGTCAGAAATATGATCCATGAAGAAGAGAGCCATACCGACTGTGAGCATTTTGCTTGTACATATGTCGTTAATGGTCTTATAGAAGGGTTCTAGATACTTGTGCATAACATTAACAACATTTTTCTCTGCAGCGTTGAGCAGCAATCGGCCCAGTTGTTCCTCATGCTTCCTGACTACAGTTTCCATTGACTTACCAGCCTGCAAAAGAACTATATTCCTTGAATGTGATAGTTCCAACAAAGAGTGTCTTTTTGTTTTTTCATCATTATTTTAAAAAGTTATATATAAATAAATGAAAGAGTATCCGGTCCCCGAGTGTAGGGGTGCGCATTCAGTAAAACCATACTGTAGCAGGATGCATTTTTTTTCAATCATTACATAGAAAAACTCTGTGGCTGAATACCACCATGCAGATCCAATGTTCATGCAGATATCGTCAAACTAAATTAAATTTATGTACTAGCTCTCATTATTCACTGGAAATACTAGGGATAAGACGTACCTTCCGTGCAATATCAAGCATCTGGTAGTTTCCACTCCACCGAGCTGAGGCATCAAGTGGGAACCTCCAGTTTCCTTCTTGGTATGCTGTAGTAAATTGAGCGAAATCCTCCGACATTTCTGGTGATGAATTCAGTTCCATAACAAACTCCCTGATCTTCATAATCACTCGTTCTGTACTTCTTAACCCATCAGTTATGATTAAATTAAGAGTATGCGCAGCACAAGGAATACAACATAAGGCAGACAGTTTTTGACTATCCATATCACCTTTCAGGGTACAGGAGAGAATTTTAGTCTCAAGATTGTACAGCCTGAGAACTTTCAACAAAACTAAATAGATTTCAGAACTCCCACAAGGGCTTGGAATGGGACAAACATCAAGGAGAACATTTTGAAAGGACCAGTTTTCATCGATCCACTGACACGAAACACTCATGTACTTGATTTGTTGATACGAAGTCCAAGAATCAAGAGTGATAGAAACCTTGGAGGAAACCTGCTCCAGAGTCAGTCTCACTGTCTCCTGCATGCTTCTGAAGACTTCACGCAGCACTGTGTGAAACCTTTCCACACTCCAATACTCAAAAGATGGATTCAGAAACTTAAACGTATTTGTCAGCCACTTCTCTGCCAAAGTAGAAGTTGGTAAGGATGCTACAAGGAGCCACTTAACAATCAACCAGTTCAAGTGGTCAACCTCCACTGCAGGCGATTTAGTTGGCATTTGAGGTTTCTTAGCAATTGACACAGGCTGTGGAGCAGGGCTGTTTGAGCAATCCCCCAACTTATCATATCCTGGATGCCTATTGCTGAGATGCCTCCCCAAATTGCCTTCAATATATGAAGGAAGATTGTCAGTAACCAGTAACAATTCTCGGAAAAATGTTTGTATGCAAGCTGAATTAAATTTCAGGTCATAACCACAACATGAAGAGTTGTAACAAAGAAATGAGCAACTGGAGTCTACAGCCTCAACATCAGTCTGAACATAATATTACATTATTACTTGCCACCCATATCTGTCCAGAGGCAAATGATTACATGATACTTGAGTTTCAATAACTCAGATAAACTGTGAACTACAATAGGAAAATGGAAAAGAAAATTAAGGGAGACGTCAGTTGAGAAAATAACCAGTTGCAGTGGCAATAGAATAGCTTTGCCTGCAAAATTTGCACCTTCGACTCTTCCCATCTGGCATTGTTTCAAAATACTTAAGGTATACTGAGGTCATAGTCTTTTTCCGGGGCTTTGTGTGGGGAACAGTACTCCCCTTCTCCATAGAACCCAAGCGAATATCTACCGGATCAATTTGGGGGAGGACTGCTGCATTCATCACTGCCAGAGACTTCGGGTCCATATCCACTACAAACAAAGAGAAAATATTTATCATTGAAGAGAAACATATTCAATTATTACCATTAGATAACAATATACACCATTAGAAATCATAATGGCCACTGTGCACTCTCACATAGATACGCATATCCACTGCATTGCACCAAGGTTCATCTTTGAAGAATCAAATCCCTTCTAATAGCCGTATTCACGTTATCTCAGTTCGAACAATTCATCAAGGTTTGTTGCACATACACAAGTTCCCTTCTTATCTAGTGCACTCAAAGTATCCACTTTATTTGCCTAAACCATCTCAATATGATTTTCTCACAATCTTTTCGCATCATGTCACCTGAAGAACTCACAAATACGTCATTTCAAGCTACATCTTCTCATCTCACCACAAGTTTATCTTCACATTCCAATCTAAGATGCACACAATGTAATGCTTACATATTTCTGGAAGTTAATTACATCACAATAATGCAAAAGGAGCAAAATTTTGAAGACTTGACAAAGCGGCAAGAAGTAATTCACAAACACAGAGAGACAATCAATATAGCGGTAAGAACAAAACTGAGAAAAATAGAAAAGTTCAAACCTTTCGATGACTGATTACTGAATGAACTGTTAAAACCCCAATCCATCACATTGCGAGCTGCGCCCAATTCGCTGTCTGTTTCACACTCAAGAATCAGAAGCTAATTAACAAAAGGAAGCAACAGAGTCCAAAATGAGGTGCCCAATTTAGATAGAGAGACAGATTGCTGTCGGAAACTCAGATCAAGAAACGTGAATCCAGGTTCGCATACATGGAGCTCTAGGTGTTGGTGATCAAACGATTAGAGAGAGAAGAAAAGGAAAATGGAGGGAAGAGGAGAGAGATGGGAGGAGGAAGTTTTTCAAGTTTGATTGGAAAGAGTTGGAGCTGAGATTGTAGAGCGAGCCGCATCTGAGCCGCCGAAAGGAAAAAATTGAGGAAAACAACCAGCAAGGGAATATGAGAGAGAAAGAGAGAGAGAGAGAGAGAGAGAGAGCTGTTCACGTCTTTAATATGCAGAGCCAGCCGTCACTCACGCCAACACCCACTGTTTTTCTTTTGCTTTTTTTTTTAATTACATTTTAATATAAGCAAAAAATCTAAAATACCCATTTTTATAAAGTAAAACATCATTTTTGTTGCTCTACTTTTAAATTTTTTTAAATTGGGTTCCTCGATTTTATTTGGTCAAAATCAAATCCATGTTCTACTAATTTAATTTAAATAAAGTTTATGTATTATCAATTTAGATAAAATCAAATCCAGATTGATACTAGAAGGACCTTATTTTAACTAAATTAGTAGTATACGGACCAAATTCGAAAATAAAAATACAAATTGAAAAAATAATTAAAAAAATATAATTTTTTGATAACCACTCTAATTTTATTTTTTGATTTTGATTTATTATTTTTTGAATAAAAATTCAAACAATTGTTTTAAATTTTGGTTTTTCTTTAATTGATTTTTTTTTATTTAACTATTGTTTGAATTTTTTTTAATTTACTTTTTTGAAAATAAAATTACAACATCTTATAAAAAAAAAATTTATTTATTTTTTTGCAATTTTTATTTATTTTTACAATTAAAAAATGAATAAAAAATTAAACTATTTTTTTTTTAAAAAAATAATAATAAATAAATAAAATACAGTGGTTTCAAAAAAATTAATTAAATTTATATTTTATTTATATTTAATTTTTTAATTAAAAAATTCAATCTGTATTTATTTTAATTTTTATTTAATTATTTTTTTCAATTTTTTTAAATGAATTTTTATTTTTATTTTCGAATTGGATCTATGTACTATCAATTTGGCTGAAATCAAGTCCATCTACTATTAATTTGGATAAAATCAAGTCCTAGTATTTCTCCTATGCGGTGTACAAATAGTTATTATTTTTTAGATTTGTAATATTATGATTATTTTTTAATTATATATGTTGTGTGTGATTGTTTTTGAATTCCATATGTTGTGTTAAATTTTTAAAAATTAATAAAATGATATGCATATACATTAATTAATTAGATAAGAAGATCAATTTTGTGTAGTTACGACAAATAAAAAGAAAATTAAATTTTAGGAACTAAATGAAAATCCATGTTATAAAGATCGGATTTGAATATTTCAAACGACACGATTTTATAAATTACAATGTATAATTGTTCACGATTAAAGAACATTTGATTTTTTGAATATGTGACATGCCTAAAAAATATAATTATTTAATTATTTTGAATGATGAAATTGGAATAGAAAAATAATAAATTGTTGCAAATAATTATTATTATACAAATGAAAACTATTTTTTTAGGTGATAAATGTAGAGTACTGCAAATCTATGCATAAAAAAAAAAAATAAGAAATGTTAGAAATCTCAAAATTTCAAGTGAAATAAATAATAACTAAGGTCGCAAAAATATGTTAAAAGACAATGATTGTAATATAAATTCTTGTAAAAAAATAAAAAAGAAGTAGAAGAAAATTTACAACAGTAAATGTTACTATTGTTGTCTATTAATTCAAAATGGTTTATCATATAAAATATGTTGTCTTAAATATAATTGTTAAATCATGTGATATACAACGGTTTATATTAGAATCGTTGTCTATTGCATGATTTTACCTTAATATATGTATAGATTGATAGTAGGTGACTCTCATTTTAACCAAATAGATAGTACAAGGACTTTATTTTGAACAAATAAAGTTGAGGGATCCAATTCGAAAAAAATTAAAATACAATAACCAAAATCAGTGTTTTGCCTTTTTATATAGACAATCTATTTTACTCAACTTAAGAAAAAGTATTCAAAAAAATTCATTTTCTAGTGATGCCCTCAATGACCCATATGATTTGACTAATTTTCATCATTTTCAGACATGTGTCATAAACTTTTTAGAGTGTGTCAGGAGCTTCATCGGGATTCCCGATCCTGAATTCCCATCATGATCGTGATACGTATGAGATTCGTGATCGTAATCAGAATTTTAGTCGGTATACAATTTTCAGCATGTTGTAATAAATTTGTTGTGACGAGTATATTTGGTTAAGTTCAAACATAAAGTAATATGACTATAAATTTCATAGTGTTCAAAATTCAAAATTTGAGTATACTTTTATAGTACATCCACATATTTTTTTATGTAATTCAAGTATATTTGGGTAAGGCTAGTGTAAGAAATATGTAAGATGCCGAGATGTAATCACATTTTGAAGATATTTTAGATAAAGTTGATATTTTTGAATGTTTTTTCTATGTTGGGTAAAAGAGTTTTTCGTTTTAAAAAATTGGGTAGTTTTATACATTAAACACTTTTAATATCCATTGTGCTATCCTAAAATTTCAAATATATATATATATATATAATCAATGTTTATATAATTCAATATATCAAGTACGGGAGTAACTTTTAACTTATCGGAATGAAAAAGATTGACATATAACTAATTAAAATATACACTAATTTTCTCGATCGAGAAGCCAAGACAACTTTGGGATGCTCAAGACTCTTGTACTACATTTGTTATATTATGTCAATGTTTGATATCAATATATAAATTTTAAAATTTTAAGAGCGTTAATAATTCTTGTACCGTAATTAGTGAATTTTTAAAAAAATTCCCAAGAGCCATTCTAAATCACATTGCGATTTCTCTATGTATAGAGAAACAGTTTTACATATTTAATACATATTTAATATGCCATGGGAAAATCGGAGTTATATAAGATTAGGGCAATTCTATACAAAGCCATCAATTTTCTCATTATAACCCCCAAAATTAAAAATAATATAATCTTTTTAAAGTATTCTATTTTGCCCTTGTAGCCCCCTAAACAAACTATGTTCTCATAAACATCTTCTGCAGCCCCCAACTTTTTCGAAAAACATAAGAAATAATTCATGTTATGTTTTACTGAGGATTGATAATCAACAAGAGTTCCTAAAATAATTAACATTCAAAAATAACTAATCATATTTTTTACATCAAATCTCTCTAGTCAACTGAACAATTTTTTTATTTTATTTTTCCGTTTTCTTCTTCTTCTTGAACGCTCTCTTCTAAACCCACAATTTGATGACATCAGAAGACAAAAGCCATGGACAAATTGCAGCAATGGCAGAAGAAATATACAAACAAATACAAATATACAATGATGAGTCGGTCATGTGGATTTTTGTAAGACAATCACAAACATAATGATGGTGGCGACAACGGCGGTGATATATATGTAAAACCTATGATGGAAGATATTGCCGGAGTGCTCTTTTTACAATTGCCAGAGTTTTTGGGTGGTGCACTCGTGCTAGAAATAATTTTATTGACAAATTTTTCTTCTTTATTTTTGGTCGGGAGCTATGAGGTTTTGATGAATAATTGTGATATTGTAAGAAGATAAATGAACGGGGCTATATGGGTATAATAGAACATTAAATTATTATTTTAATTTTATTTAATTTTGGAGGCTATAATGAGAAAAATGAAGGCTGTATATAGAATCTCCCATAAGATTAATGATTACTAAAATATAAGAATTATGTGAGGCAATCAAATTGAGTCCACCTTCGACAAGCTTAGATTCAAATCATCTACTAATTTTGAGACCCGTCGTTGAAATTTCAACTCAAAATTTATTGGAATTCGTGTGCATAATTAACCCCGTAATCGAAACTTTTATGGCCAATTTTTTTGTCATTCGGTGTCCAATCGATAAATTGAAGATACACAAACTTATTGAGAGATTTGCAAATGTACCTATATAGTTCGGTATATTAGTCATCGATGGTCGAAAAATTGATTATAAAGTTTTGTACAAGTTTAATTTCGATGTCAATTTGATGTTAAATCTTTAAATTGATTGAGGGTTTTCAAAGCCTCTAGTTGGACTATTCAGAAGTGTATTCAATGTGGCTTTGAACAGCTAGCGACAGACGTCCGTTAGTTAGAAAAGTAATAGCGAGTCCTAATTCAACTTTTTTTAAAATTCGAGAATCATGCCAGAGTTTAACTCAAATGGGTGCAAAGTTCAAAGTGATATAGTCTCTGTTCACTTTTGAAAATATTTACACTGAACCCTAATTTCATAGTGAATATAAGCGATCAATAAAATGACACTTGGATAATTAAATTCATAGTACTCTAGTGTACAATTTAAATTTACGATTCAATCTATTGTTCTAGATACACCGTCGCGTTATATTTTTGCAATAATCCATGCTTGCTCTTTTTTAAAGTACTCGCGTCGAGTGACAAATTCAATATCATACCATATTGAAGGAAGAATGATTTGGAAAATATAATAACTGTGTGCATTATTATACACAACCAGTTTAACACTCCCTCGTTGTGTGGCAATATATAAGGTAATCTAATTTTTTTAGCAATATAGTTTAGTCTTTGAGATCTGATTTGAATAATCGTGGATGATCACAGGGAGTTATGTAAGCTTTTGAATTAAACTGCATAAAAATAATATTTTATATTTTACTCAGATTAATATTTTAATCAACTGAAAAATTTCAAATATTCTTTTATTTTATAATTTGATTTTTGACAAAATTGTGCGCTATTTTATTTTAATACATAGTATAGATATATGTGATGATTGAGGATGAAAAACATCTTATAAATTCACCCCAACTAACAACTAACAATTTGTTATTTGTATTCCTCAAAAACAAAAAAAATTGTTATTTGTATATTGGGTTTCATGGGCCTTACCTAGCATTTAGCCCAATAACATTGTTTGCCCTACATATCACAACTCTTACCTCCGCCGCACATCTCCGCCTATAAAAAGGGCACCTTCAACGATCAACGATTGAACGTCTCTTCTACACCCCTCCTTTCCTCTCGCCTCTTCCCCACTCCGCCCCTTGCCGTCTCCGCCCCTCGTCGACTCCGCTACCGCCACAAAGCCCGTTGCTCTCCCGCCATCTAGGGGTGTGAATGGTATTTCATATTATCTCACTCTTTGGGATGGGATGTGTCGATAAGACCAATTTTGCTAGTTTTGCTGAAAGAAATCTTTGCGATTTCAGTTTAAGTTGGTCTTACCGATACCTCCCATGCCGATGATTGGGTTAATGTAAAGGGAGGTCGTGTTAAATTGCATCGTTTCTCGATTGTTTATTTTGCAGGGTTTGTGAATAAAAAATTTTTGGTTATTTTTTGCTATTTGTCGTTGGGATTTCTAGATCCAAATCTAGAAGGTATGGGTTAATGTAAAGGTTGTGTTTATTTTGCAGGGTTTTTAATTAAAAATTTTGACTCATTTTTTTGCTATTTTTCGTTGGGATTCTGAGATCCAAATCTTGAATCTCTAAATTTTTGGTTTTTTTCCTTTAAATAGTTTTATTTTTCATGTGAGGTGTTTTAATGGAAAAATTTGAGTAATCGAGAGTTTTTACACGTTTTGTGGTTAATTCTCAATTAAGGAGATTTTTTTTTTCTCAAAAAAAAAAGGAGCTTTCCAGAAATGACGATGCATCTCTTGCAATTTTCTAAATCGTGGTATCTACCTAAAACTGTATTATCAAATTATCATAAATTTCTATCACATTATTATTTTTGTAATTTTGTTATCTTCCTAACATCCCGTTTTATTAAATAAATTATCATAAATTTATACCACAAATTATCGTCGATTTCGCATCTGAGAAAGACTCACCTAATACCGAATATTAAGTTTATTGTTAATTATTTATCTACAAATTAATTGACTCTTTTAATATTTATTTATAATATTCAATTACATATTTACTTTAATTCCCTAACATAAAATTCATAATAGAAAAAGAAAAAAATAGACTAATGGAAAAATATTATTCACAAATAAAATATCAATACATAATTCATACTAAAATTACATAATCAAAATAAATTAGGTATTACTTACACAAGTCAAATGAAAATTTTAGAAATTAAAAAAAATTGAACTGTTGAATTGAAAATAAGATGGTGGCCGACATCCTTCTAGCATCAAAGCTCCACCTCTCTTTCCTTTGATTCATTTTCAATGTTGTTTTCAATTGAGGTTCTAAAAAAATCGTTAGAATTATGTAATTGTTGTTTCATTTATGTTGAAAATTTTCCAATTTTTTTTATTATGAATATTATGCAGTGAAATACAATATTGAATTGAATTGAATGAAATGTAAAATCAAATATTGTTAATAAATATAGTAGAAGAAAAAATTTACACCTAATTATATCCATCATCACTCGGCCACCGCCAACCCACCTACCCCTTGACTTATAAATTGTAATGTACTATCAGCAACTTTTTCATCACGTGCCTTGTTGTGTTTAAGGATATTGATGTGATTTTTGGTATTCAAGCAACTTGCTTCATCACTACATCATTGCATCATTCCCATTGGGACTTTTAATTTTTCTTTATTGATTTAATGTTTATACTTCTTAATTTTATAATGTTGTATAAAGAAACAATTTAATGGTGTTTGTAAACAAAGAATCATTTAAAAATGTTCCCAAATCCTACAATATTAATATTTTCTCTGCGATGTACAATTTTTTTATTATATTATTATAATCTCAAATTGTATACGTTGTTTTCAATTTTAAAATAAAAAAATAATATGCATATTAATTAAATAAATATAAGATAAATGTCGTCAGGACAAATAAAAAGAAAAAAAAATCAAATTTTAAGAACTAAATAAAAGTACGCACTCGTCTGCCTGATTGAATTTTTGCGTTTGAGACATGATTTTTGAGTTGATGAACTTTAGTCGTTTATGGTGATTGAGAAGCACGAGAAATGTGTGTTATGATTTATTTTGCATTTTTACGACCATAAATTATTGATTCCCAACAACCAACAACCTTTCATGTATAAAAAGTTAAATGTCACAAAGATTTAATACAGAAATTGAAACGTTTTAAAACTAAAATACTTAATACAGAAATCTAAAAACTGAAAAAGCTAATACAAAAATATGAAAAGTTGAGAATTTTAATGAAAGAGTAAAAACTAAGAATAATTTAATTAATTAATAAGTTAATGATTTGAACAATTTGCAGTTAGGTGAAACGTTTAAAAATAAAAAGCAACTAGGTTTTTTAAATCTTACTATTCGAAGTTTACATAAGATATAACAAATTAAGATAGTTATTCTACAAGAACGTATGCTTGTAAAATTTTCAAAAATGTCCTCTCGCCTTGTTGGGATACTTAAACGGTGAAGAATTTTGTGTGATGCATTTTTTTATGTAAAAGATACAATATATAGACGTTTCGAATTCGAAACTCACCGCTCTCTTCTATCACAAACTAAAAAAATAGCAAAAAGGCAACAACAACTCGATCAACCATCAGTGACAAATAATACTTTCGATATGTTCGGGGGTTATTTTCCAGATGGAGGAGTTGGAAGCGGTCCAGATATTGGAGGATCTGAAAGCGGTTTTGGATCGTACTAGAAAAAATATTGTATTGCACGAGTATAGTTGTATTATTATTATTATTATTATTATTATTATTATTATTATTATTATTATTAATGTAATGCATTTCATGTTATTTTTATGTATTATTATGGTAATTTTATTTAATGTGATGTATTTTATGATATTTGTTGTATTTTAAGTTTATTAATTTTTATGGTTGGATTATAATTTTTTATTATATTAAGTGAAATTAAATATAATATTAAGCCCAAAAATATCATAATTTTAACATATGAATAAAAACAAAAAGAAAAATAGTGCAATAAAATAAAAAAAATGTAAATGAGAAAAAAAAGGGAAAATAAAAGGAAGAGGGATGAAACGGTGGGTTACCGTTCACGTCCCTTACAATCAAGGAGAATCTAGCGGTGGGTTAGATGAGCATTTAAAGGGAAATGGTGCGACTGTCTTCATTGTGAAGGAGCCTTGAGATGCTCTCATAATAAAGTGAATATCCTCGAATTGAGGATTAGAAGTTAAATATTATTGTGATGACAATCTCTCAATAAATATTGAGAGATTGAATTCTATATAAATTTAATACTCGTGGATACGTAGTTTATGTGGTTGGTCCAATAAAAGAAAGAGAAAATCTCAAATTAACCGATCAAAACTAGTCTTTTCTTTCTAAAAATAACCGAGTCGGTTTAATTTTTAATTTTAATTAATGTAATAATATATATGACGTAGTTTAGAGTCCTTTTTTTTTTTTTATCTTACTCATGCAATTATTTATTAATTAAATGAATTTATTACATCAACTTTTGGTTGATCTTTCCTCTTGCCTTTAAACTCTAGCAACTTGTTATTAGATTACTAAATCACCAAATACAATAAAATATAAACATAAAAAAAATATTAGACTCATTCAATCTTTTCATTGACGGTTGTAAGTGAGAATTGTTTGCCGCTTTGACAAATAAAAAGAGACAAGTGTATATGAATGTTGCTAATTTATTATATTTAAAATATTCCAAAATGAAGGGAGCTAAATAGGCGACTTCTCAAATAGGCAGAATTTGGTATTTTTTTATTTATTTTTTGAACTTACAATCGAGCTGCAGCTTCTCACTTGGCTTTTCCTTTCATTCTCTAGCTAGTCCATTTGCTTTCATCATTTCTTCCATTTTTTTTCGATTTCAATGTAATGTTATCAAGGTTATTTATTTATCTATAGAAATGGATTGAAACACTTTAATAAAAAAAATTAAAAGATATTCATTCACCGACACATATAACTCAATTGGCGGTGTGAGGAGAAAAGTTAAGTAATTTTTTCAGATTACGGGTGATTTCAAATCGCAGTGACAACAATTTGAATCGAATTTCCTTCTAGTTGACATATTGCACACACAAGCATGCAGGCACGCACATACATATGCATGAACGCACACATAAGTAGGAAAAGCTATGAGTAAATTAGTGACAAATTAAAAATGGTATATATTACCCCAATCATATGTAGGAAATCATTTATATGTAAAGGAAACATAAAAACGAAGAGTTACATTTCCCATTTTCAGAAATTTTATCACCACATCATCGTCAAATAAAAAATAAATATCTCACAATTTATATATAGACACATACACGCACACACGCACCGCCAAAAAAAAAAAATCCCACACCTTACACATTTTTCAGAAATTTTACCGCCACATCATCGTCAAATAAAAAATAAATATCTCACAATATACACACACACACACACATATATATATATATTACAGGTGTTCTACAAGATTTTTCTTTTATTACAGGTGTTCTACAGGATTGTTTAAACATAAATAAACAATCATTGAAATCCAAGTTCAACCGTTCCAAGCATATCTTAGTGTTCATGCTCTAACTTCTGCTGATTTATACCCCTAAAAATAAATAAATATATAAATAAACTTCTGCTGATTCATGAGCAACCAAATTACAACTGTGGGAGAAAAATAATTAGATAGTATTAACTAGAAAATCAGAAAAGGAATCTGTATGATGATTCTTGATTGAGCAAGTATCTTAAAAAGCTCCAGTTCATATCCAACTATACAAGAATGTAATAAGCCAAGTCAACTCACTACACATACATAGTCTCCACGCAAATATCTCTTGAATATACCTTTGGGCCACTTCCATATTAAACAAATTAATCTAACATCATCATCAACCATTTTTTCCTTCACTTATCTACGGTTAATCACTACCACTAACTCCTAAACAATCTGACGATCTTGTTTGACTTTTTTTGGGTTAATCGGATTAAAGGTGAAAGATAAGCAGAGAGCTTCCCTCCATTCTATATAAAGCAATTCAACGCTCAGCTAATTAGTCCATCTTCAACTCTTCATTATCAAATTTTCAACTCTTTCTCCCCCAAGAAGAAAAGAAAGAAGGAAAGAAAGAAATCAATGGCAATTCAAGGATTTCTCGTTGCATCGATCTTGATTTCTTGTTTTGCAGCCACTTGCTATGGTGTGACCTTCTCGTCTCTCCAGAACACTCTTGTTGTCACCGCTTCACCTCATTCCGATCAAGGTATCTCTCTCTAAGTTAGTGATGAAATTTATGATTTTCCGGCGGTGTTCTTTCTATTAGTGTGTTGGCCTAAAAGGAATTAGTAGAATTGAGAGTCTTACGATTAATTTCTTCATAAATCCCCCACCCCCTCTCTCTCTCACACAAAGAGAAGCTCTAAACTCTCCCCTAAATTAAAATCTTACAGAATTGAAAGCGGGAGAAGACAAGATCACCGTGACATGGTCGCTCAACACGACCTTCCCATCTGGGATAGACTCGACCTACAAGATGGTGAAAGTGAAGCTCTGCTACGCCCCGATCAGCCAAAAGGATCGGGGTTGGAGAAAAACCGTCGACAACTTGAAGAAGGACAAGACCTGCCAACACAAGATTGTTGCCAAGCCATACACCGCCTCTAACAACACTTTCACCTACACGGTGCTAAGAGATGTGCCAACTGCAACGTATTTCGTCAGAGCTTACGTAGTCAATGCTGCTGATGAAGAGGTTGCCTTCGGCCAGTCTACTGATTCTCACAAGACCACAAATTTGTTCAAAGTTCAGGCGATTTCGGGCCGTCATGTTTCCCTAGACATTGCATCGGTTTGCTTCTCTGCTTTCTCGATTGTGTCTCTGTTTGGATTCTTCTACATGGAGAAGAGGAAGGCTAAGTGAAAGTGCATTCTTTTGTCTTGATTCATATAATATGGTGGGAGGGAAAGCTAAGGTTGTGTGATTTAATGATTAATGTTTGGGATATATGGGTGATTCTTGGGAGATGATGACGACGATGAATCACTGTATAATGATGCATAAAGTTGAATGAGAGGTTTGTATTATGTTTAAGATGTTGAATGAATTTAATCAATGAATGTATTGCTATTTTCGTTGGGATTTTGAGATCCAAATCTAGAAGCTTTGGGTTAATGTAAAGGTTGTGTTGAATTGCATCATTTCTTGATTGTTTATTTTGAGGAGTTTTTAAGTAAAATTTTAAGTTATTTTTTTGCTATTTGTCGTTGGGATCCAAATCTAGAAGCTCTAGATTTGTTTTTTTTTTTCCCTTTAAATAGTTTTATTTTTCATTTGAGGTGTTTTAATGGAAAAAAAATGCAATAATCCAGAGTTTTTACACGCTTTGTGGTTATTCTTAATCAAGGAGCTTTTTCTTTCTTTCTCAAAAGTAAAAATAAAAATTAAAGAGCTTTCAAGAAATGATTATGCATCACTTGCAGTTTTCTAATTCGTGTAATCTACTAAAAATTCGTATTATCAAATTAATTATCATAAATTTATATCACAAATTATCATCGACTTCGCATCTGAGAAAGACTCACCTAATACCGTTTCTCACTTACAACAAATTATCACAAATAATTTATATCACAAATTATCAACAAATTAATGGGCTCTTTTAATATTTATTTATAATATTCAATTATATATTTAATTTAATTCAATTAAATATTTAATTCCATTCCATAAAATTCATAATAAAAAAAATATAGGGATAGAAAAATATTCTTCACAAATAAAAATATCAATACATAATTCAAACTAAAATTACACAATTAAAATAAATTCTACATAAATAAAATAGGTATTACACAAGTCAAATGAAAATTTTAGTAAAAAAAAATAAAATCAAACGGTTGAATTGAAAATAAGAGGGTCTTTTTTTTTTTGGAAGTAGATGGTGGGCCGACATCCCTTCTAGCATCAAGCTAGAATTATGTAACTGTTGTTTTATTTATGTAGAACATTTTTCATTTTTTTTATTATGAATTTTATGGATTGAATTAAAATATTTAATTGAATTAAATGAAATGTATAATCAAATATTGTTAATGAAGATAATATAAGAAAAAAGTTATACCTAATTATAAGATGCTTTTGTTTTGATTCATATAATATGGTGGGAGGGAAAGTTAAGGTTGTGTAATTTATTGATTAATGTTTGGGATATATGGGTGATTCTTGGGAGATGATGATGATGATGAATCACTGTGTAATGATGTATAAAGTTAAATGAGAGGTTTGTATTATGTTTAAGATGTTGAATGAATTCAATCAATGAATGTTTGTTTTCTCATTTTTTTCTCTCTTTTTCAGTCTCATTATGTGACATTTCTCCTAGACTTTATTGAGCATAGATGAGTAGATGAAGTTGAAAATTTAAAGTTTTCAACCATCAAATTGTATAACTTTTAATTAGGTTCTATTCAAGTTTTTAGAGTTAAGTTCAAGCTCAATTATAAATGACTCATTTCTCAACTCAAATGAGTTTAATCCGAGCTCTGTTTCATAATTCGAACTTGGATCATTTACAATTCGATCATACCATAACAGTTTGATTTCATTCTTATTTAGCTAACGTTCATCCACGTTTTGCTAAAATTCTTCACTTAAGTTAGAAGAATTTAGACTTACTTGCCAAAAAAAAAAATCACGATATTAATGAGATCTTAAACGTTAAAAAATAATTATTTCACCAAGGAAATCTAACCCAGATTATCATGGTTGTTCCGTTATCAAGTTATGTTTCCGAGTTCTTGAATTGTTCGGAAACAAGTTCATAGACAATCTCAGATTTTTAAAACACTTCATCAATCTTGAGAAGCTCAATTTTGCCGATATCATCACAAAACAACATCGTTTTTGTGACACATAAAACCAAATATTCAATTTTTTTTCCCATGTGGGGCATAGGATGCTACATTATCCGTACATGCTTGGCTACAAGAAGGAACATGGCAATTTCCTAAAGTCAATGACATTGAGAATGACAATTTGCGTACATCAACTATTGACTAATTAATTTAATGCTTTATTTACCATAAATTTAAAGTTGTGATGGTCTTAGTTTTCTTTCATTAAAAGTGAGAAATTCTAGTCTAGTGGTTTGGGTACTACCCAACCAATAATACACAATTTAAAATATAATAAAATTATATTAGATAAATAATATAATATTATTAAAATGTATTAGTGGTTGGGGTAGTACCCTAATCGGTAGGGTAGAATTTCACATTAAAAGTAGCAAATTCAATAGGTCAAACAAATAATCATACGAGCAGTTTGGTACGTGAATCTAGTCTAGTAGAATAATTTTCTTTTATTGATTGAAATAATTTACAATTTCAAAGAATTCAACCATCAAAGCATATTAAAGAAGCTACGTAATAGACATGTATACAAACAAAACGCTACAAGAAAATTGAGATTTAGTGAAAAACACGACGAGAAATTTCTCCTCATCGCCCTTGATTATTGCCTCTCTAGTTAAATATAATTAATGAAGCTAAATAGGTCCTCCTTATTAATGAAATACTTTTAATGATAGTATTATACTCTCACTAAAAAAAAAAGAATCATATAATGTCGATCATTATTATTTTTTTCCTCTCACTAATTAATTCTTTAATGACATGACATCCTCTCATTAATTATATCACATACATTTCTCACTAAATGTAATTTTATTTTTAGTGTTAAATCGTGCTTCACTAATATACACATACATATATATATATATAAGAAAATCTCATTTCAGAATCAGTCATTTTATAAAAACAACCACAATACAATCTCCACCTCAATTACACTCAAAATATATTGTATTTCAATAACACAAATATTAGTGATGTTCAAAGTACTTCCTAACATCTAATACGGGTTAAGAGTGCATAATTATTGTTCTGTTTCTGAGTTTTGTTTTCGACCTCTTGATTAGACAATCTAAAGTTCTTGAAACACTTCATCAATCTTGAGAAGCTCAATCATCCTAACATCATTACAAAACAACATCGTTTTTGTGACACATAAAACCAAATCTTAAAAAAAATGCGCATGTGGGACATAGGATTCTAAATTCTCCGTACATGTTTGGCTATAAGAAGGAACATGGCAATTTCATAAAGTCATTGACATTGAGAATGACAATTTGCATACATCAACTATTGATTGATTAATTTAATGCTTTCTTTACCGTACATTTGAAATTACAATGGTCTCAATTTTCTTTCATCCGGGAAATTGTAGTCTACTATGCAACCACTAATACATCATTTAAAAAATAATAAAATTATATTATATAGATAATAAAATATTATTAAAATGTATTTATGGTGGGGCAGTACTCCAACCGGTAGGGTAGAATTTCCCATTAAAAGCAACAAATTCAGTGGATCAAACAAATAATCATAAGGACAATTTGGTATGTGAATCTAGTCTAGTAGAATAATTTTTTTATTGATTGAAATAATCTAAAATTTCAAAGAATTCAACCATCAAAGCATTTAAAAAAATCTACGTAACAAATGTGTATACAAATAAACAACGCTACAAGAAAATTGAGATTTAGTGAGAGGAAGTTTTGTCATTAAATGTTCAAAACACAATCCTCATCACCCTTTGATTATTGCTTCTCTAGTTAAATATAACTAATGGGGCTAAAGAGGTCCTCATTATTAACGAAATACTTTTAATGATAGTATTACTCACTAAAAATTAAATAGAATCATATAATTTCGGTCATTATTTTTTTCTCACTAATTAATTCTTTAATGACATGGTATCATCTCATTAATTATATCACATACATTTCAAACTAAATATAATTTTATTTTTAGCATTAAATAGTGCTTCACTAATATATATATATATATATATATGTATATTTGTAAAATATATAAGAAAATCACATTTCAGAATCAGACATTTTATAAAAACAACCACAATACAATCTCCACCTCAATTACACTCAAAATATATCATATTTCAATAACACAAATATGAGTGGACAATTATTGTCTACGTTCATATTAAGGATCACACTTGGTTGCTCCATAATATATTGCAATCAATTCTTCTATTGAATTCTTCTTGGAAGTGACAACCTACACACAAGTTAAAAAAAAATAAAGAATATGAATAGAAAATAATAACATTAAAATACAAGAAATAACATAATTAATTAATAATTAAACTCATTTAATCTCATGAGTAATAAATCTAAATAACAAATATGGCTGGGGTATCTAATAGATCTAAATATCAGATATGGGTGGGGATTTAAATAGCACATATCACAAACAAATGAGCATAACATTCTATAAACCTATGCATATCAATAAATCTTGGTAATCTAATTTCACAACATTTTCCTCCTTTTTTATGTGGATTTCAAAGGGGGTTTATATCTCATCAAATATTAAAATTCATAAGGATAAATAAGTTAATTGATAGCTCATCACCAAACCCGCTAAATTCAAAATCCTCAATATTTTTTTATAAAGAAAAGAAATCAATGCTAACCTTCTCATATAATATCTCTTTAATTTTTGTTCGATAGCCCTTCGATAATGGTTGGAGTGATGGGGATTATTTGATATGAAAAATTGTGGACCGACAAAAATGGAGAAAAAGAGAGAAGAATTTGCAGAACTATGAATTGGGGAAGGGGTTTGAAGTTTAAACGTTTTTTCTTTTCATTTTCACCTTTTTTTATATTTTACAATATAGTAAAATTTGTAATATTTTTAATTAATGAAAATCTTAAAATTTTGGAGTTTTAACAATTTGGCGCCCAAATGTTAAAACTTATAATGGCGGGACCTCATTAATCATATATTCACTCATTAATCATTATGAATATGTATATATAATGAGAGGATTTGTGACCAATAATGAGGAAATCAAAGTTTCCTCACTAATGATATACTCCCTTCTATTCAAAATATAAGTTTTTTTGGCTCTTTAAACCTTTTGCAAATTATAAGTCTTTATGAAAAATCTTGTCAATTTTACCCCCGATTAATGAACACATAAATTAATGTAAATTCAATTAATTTGGTTTATGAATCTACTCAATTTCAAGACTAATCATTCCTTATTCTTTAATTCTTTCACCATTATTTATTTATACTTATGAATCTACTCACTTTCGAGACTAATTATTATGTTTTTCACCGAATATACCTAGAATTGTTATAAATGTAAATTATATATAATGAAGGTTAAATTGGGTAAAAATATTATTTATTAAAACTTGTGCAACAACTCCAAACAACTTATATTTTGAATAGGAGGGAG
The DNA here is from genome assembly GCA_026008535.1 of Perilla frutescens. Taxonomy (NCBI): domain Eukaryota; kingdom Viridiplantae; phylum Streptophyta; class Magnoliopsida; order Lamiales; family Lamiaceae; genus Perilla; species Perilla frutescens. The sequence continues at coordinate 72,692,258 of BRKX01000001.1, forward strand.
TACTTTTTAGTGTTGAATTTTTTCTACCCTCATAATAACTCTAAATATTATGTCTTTAGTGACCATTTTCTTATACTCTCACTAAATCTTGGTCACTATAAACTGATTTTCTTGTAGTGCAAGTTATGGTTTATGAACTAATGATTTGGATACCTCCATGTTAGCGTTTTTACTCGAAAATTTTGAATTCGACTTGTTTAAAACTCTATCGTGCATTCGTATTTAACCAACTTTCATCCTCATTTTGCTAAAATTATTAACTCGAGTTGTTCAAAAAATTTAGAATTAAATTGTAAAAAAAAAAATCACAACATTTGAGATCCTAAACCTTAAAAAATAATTATTTCACCGGTGAGATCCTACAAGGATTATAGGGATTGTTCCCTCTCTGAATTCTCAATTTTCCGAAAAGTAATTTATAGACAATCTAAAATTCAAAGAAACACTTCTCAAATCTTATAAAATTTTTGAAAATTAGAAAGGTGTTTTTTCTTTTCTCTGCTTCCTTTTACATGTAATACTTTCGTAGTTATGGTTTGGAAATTAAATAATTAACACATACCTTGTTTGTCATTGGTTTACCCATAATTTTTCCAACTTATGTGATCGTGCGCACGTGTGCGCGTGCGTGCGTGTGCATATATGTATATGGTTAATCACTACCACCACCTCCTAACAAAATTAATTGACGATCTGTTTGACTTTTCCAGGTAAAGGTCAGATTAAAGGTGAAAAAAAAAACTTCCCTCCATTCTATATAAAATGATTCAATGCTCAACTAATTAGTCCATCTTTAACTTTCATTTTCAACTTTTCAACTCTTTCTTCCCTAAGAAAGAAGAAAGAAAGAAAGAAAGAAAGAAATTGCAATTCAAGGATTTCTCATTGCATTGATCTTGACTTTGTGTTTTGCAGCCACTTGCTATGGTGTGACCTTCTATCTTCTCTCCAGAACACTCTTGTTGTCACCACTTCACCTCATTCTGATCAAGGTATCTCTCTCTCTCTAAGTCAGTGATGAAATTTAATATTTTCCGGTAGTGTTCTTTCTGTTAGTGTATTGCCTAAAAGGAATTAGTAGAATTGAGAGTGACCATTAATTTCTTCATAAATCCCCCACTCTCTCTCACGCATACGTGATAAAATCACGATCTTTCATCCATTGACAATCTAAACTCCCCTCCTAAATTAAAATCTTGCAGAATTGAAAACGGGAGAAGACAAGATCACCGTGGCATGGTCGCTCAACACAACCTACCAATCTGGAACAGACTCAACCTACAAGATGGTGAATATGAAGCTATGCTAGCCCCGATTATCCAAAAGGATTAGGGCTGGAGAAAAACCATTGACAACTTGAAGAAGGACAAGACCTGCCAACACAAGATTGTTGTCAAGCCATACACCGCCTCTAACAACACTTTCACCTACACGGTGCAAAGAGATGTGCCAACTGCAACATATTTTGTAAGAGCTTATGCAGTGAATGCTGCTAATGAAGAGATTGCTTTCGGCCAGTCTACTGATTCTCACAAGGCCATAAATTTGTTCAAAGTTCAGGCAATTTCGGGCCGTCATGTCTCCCTCGACATTGTATCGGTTTGCTTCTCTACTTTCTCGATTGTGTCTCTGTTTGGATTCTTCTACATGGAGAAAGAGGAAGGCTAAGTGAAAGTGTATGCTTTTGTTTTGATTCATATAATATGGTGGGAGGGAAAGTTAAGGTTGTGTAATTTGATAATTAATGTTTGGGATATGTGGGTTATTCTTGGGAGATAATGATGATGATGATGATGATGATGATGATGATGATGATGAATCACCGTGTAATGATGCTTAAAGTTGAATGTGAGGTTTGAATTATGTTTAAGATGTTGAATGAATTGAATCAATGAATGTTTATTTTCTCATTTTTTTTTCTCTTTTCCAACTTCATTATGTGACATTTCTCCTAGACTTTATATTGAGCAGGGAGGAGTAGATGAAGTTGAAAATTTAAAGATTTCAACCATCAAATTGTGTAACTTTTAATTAGGTTCGATTCAAGCTTTTAGAGTTAAGTTTGAATTCAATTTGTAAATGACTTCTTTCTCAACTTAAACGAGTCTAGTTCAAACTCTTATTCATATGTAGATGGAGTTCGAACTTGACTCATTTACAATTCTTTTTTTCTTCTATTCTGATTTAGCTAACGGTCATCCTCATTTCGCTAAAATTATTCACTCAAGTTGTTAGAAGAATTTAGAGTTAATCGCAAAAAAAAAAAATCATGACATTCATGAGATCCTAAACATTAAAAAATAATTATTTCACCTGGGAAATCTAACTCGGATTATCGTGGTTGTTCTGTTTCCGAGTTCTTGATTTGTTCGAAAAAGTTCACAGACAATCTGAAATTCTCTATGTTTTCTTTATATGTAATATTTTCCTACTTATGGTTGGGGAATTAATTAATTAATACATACCTTGTTTGTCATTGGTTTACTCATAGTTTTTCAACTTATGTGTGCGTGCGTGCATGCGTATGCATATATGTAAATGGTTAATCACTACAACAATCTGCTAAAAAATATAATTGACGATCGTGCTTGAATTTTTTGAGTAAAGTAAGATTAAAGGTGAATTTTTTTTTCCTCCTTTCTACGTAATGAAATTTACTGCTCAGCTAATTACCCCATCTTCAACTTTAATTATCAAATTTTCAACTCTTTCTTTGCCAAGAAAAAAGAAAGAAAGAAATCAATGACGATTCAAGGATTTCCCGTTGCATCGATCTTGATTTCGTGTTTTGCAACCATTTACTATGGTATTTAACCGTTATCGTGTCACACGGCTTACAAATTATCGAAAACCGGGAAATCAGCGGTTACAAATTATCGAACTGTCGATCCGGTTTACAAATTATCAAACTGTCGATCCGGTTTTTTTTGAACGGCTCTATTTATGTATGTTTAAACAATCTTGTAGACCACCTGTAATAAAAAGAAAAACACGTCAAATTCAAAACTCACCGCTATTCATTCTTCCAACTCATAAAAAATATCTCATAATAAATATATATTTTATCACCACATCATCGCCAAATAAAAATTAAATGTCACAATGCACATACACATATATGTATGACGTGGTGATAAAATTATTGAAAATGGAAAATGTGTGACATATTTATATATATATATATATATATATATATTTTGTGAGATATTTATATTAAATTTGACAATGATATGGTGATAAAATTTCTAAAAATATGAAAGGTAACTTTTCTTTTCTATTTTCCTTTTAACATATAATGATTTCCTACTTATGGTTGGGGAATTAACATATATCCTTTTTGTTTCTGGTTTACTCGTAGTTTTCCTATTTATGTGTGTGTGCATGTGTGTGCGCGTGCGTGCATTTTTTTTTAAATGTTTATTTTTTATTTGACGGCACACATGTGTACATATATATTGTGAGATATTTATTTTTTATTGATGATAATGTGGTGATAAAATTTCTTAAAATGGGAAAGACAACCCTTATTTTCTATGTTTCCTTTCACATATAATGCTTAACGGAAATGCAATAGATGGTTTCATCCGGCCATTTTTTTAGTTTTTTGTCCATTTAAATTTTTTTGTACTTTAATTTAATCTTAAATTTGTTATTTAATGTTTATCCTACCTAATTAGCGGCTGTTATAATTTTTTAGTATTTGTTTTTTAGTTTTTAGTTATTAAGCCACTCTTACTAAAATACCTTTCAAATTTTATACACTTGTATATGTATATATAAGTGTATGTATGTTAGGATTGGATTTGCTTTCATTTTTACTTCCCATAGGTGTCATTGGTTGGCACTATCCATTTGATGTGTCAAAATAGTGCTAGACAAATGATGAGTCATGCTTAGGACCGTGAATGAATCGAGTCAAACCCGAACATACATATCTCCAAGTTCCTTCACAATGAAGACAGTCTCACAATTTCCCCTTAAATGCTCCTCCAACCCACCGCTTGACTCTCCTTGATTGTAAGGGGGGTGAACAGTAACCCACCGTCACTGGTTTACTCATAGTTTTCCTACTTATGCGTGCGTGCGTGCGTGTGTGTATGCGTGCAAACAATATATTTTTTTTATGAGATATTTATTTTTTATTTGGTGGCACACGTGCGTACATATATATTATGAGATATTTATTTTTGATTTGATGATAATGTGGTGATGAAATTTCTGAAAGATAACTATTGTTTCAATATTTTTCCTTTTACATATAATACTTTCCTACTTATGCTTGGGGAACTAAAACATATTTTTTTGTCACTGGGTTACTTCTAATTTTTCCCTCAATTGCTATCTAAATCCATTTGTTAATACCTAATTAACTCGGTATCAACAATTAAGATGAGATACTAGCTAATTTAATAATTTTAATTGAATTTAATATCTAATGTTCAATTAGTTCATTATTAAACACTGCAACATATATAATATGGATTATAAAGGCCAGAAGAGATGTACATCAAGAATCATGTGCATCGAGAATTATAATATATATGCAAGTCAACTACAAGATAGAGACTGAAATTAATATTAAAACAAAACAAATAATTAAATATCCAAGTCAACTATTAGATAGATTTTTGATACTCCACGTATATATCAATGTATCATCATGGATAAGCTAAGGAGACTATCTTATAGTGAACTTGGTGAAATAAAATGACATCGACATGAAAATGTCACGAGTTCTTATCCCGTCAAACATTTCGATTTAATTATACTTTTTGTCATGTAAGAATATGATTCAAACACTTTTACTTTATTCCAAAACGTACATTTTTTTATTCCAAGTTTGATTTTTCTGACTTTTTTTATTCAAAGTGATATGTTTCTACATTTTTTGTTCGAACACTAACTGGGCACTTGACGGTCATTAAATCTTAAGATAAAAAAACGTTACGGGTGGGACTAAAAGTGTTTTGAATTTAATTATTAATTATTTGAAATATTTGAAAACACGGAAGCGCAATAGGCGGTTTCATCGGACTATTTTTTAGTTTTTGCTTCCATTTAAATTTTTTTGTGCTTTAATTTAATTTTACATTTGTTATTTAATGTTCATCCTACCTAATTAGCGTTTGTTATAATTTTTTAGTATTTAATATTTATTTTTTAGTTATTAAGCCACTCTTACTAAAATACCCTTCAAAATTTATTTTTAAATATCTTATTTGGTGTATTTTGAAAAAAATAAAAGAAAACATTAAAAAATTAATTTATGATTAGATAAATCAAATATTAAAAAATTATAATAAATCTTAATTGGATATAATGAACCTAAATTACAATGGTAAAATTAAATTAAAACACAAAAAATTGAAATAGAAAAAAAAACTAAAAAATTAATTGTACAATAGAGATCGCTTCTCATAGGGGATTACACTTTTTTTTTTCAAGCACGATTTTTCCCTTTGGGTTTTCTATATTGATTTTGATGAGGTTCCAATCCCTTTAATTAGATCGGTCTGTGATTTACGAGATTGCTAGTTTTTTTTTTTTTTTTTTGTCTCTTTTTTTTATCTATGCAATTTATTTGAGATCACATCCTCTTCTTTTTTTTTGGTTCAATAGGAAAAAATATTATTACTAAATAATTGTGCATGTAATGACTCGTTTCCAAATTATATTTTAAAATATTTATTTGTGAAATGTAATTATTTCAACTCACAAAAATTGTAATATTTTAATTATTTAAGTTGTGAATTTTTCTAAATCGTGCCCCTGGATTTGAACATAATTTGATTTATTGAAATTTTGATTTATTGAGTGTAAATAAATTTGGTGTGATTTTTATTTTCAAAAAAAAAAAATACATTAAAAAAAGGATAATATGTACCATTTATTTATTTAAGAAAAAACATTATATATATTATAAGTGTATATATGTTATGATTGGGTTTGCTTTCATTTTTAACTTCCCACAGGACCCATACGTGTCATTGGCATTATCAATTTGATGTGTCAAAATAGGGCTAGCAAGAAAAATGATGAGTCATGCTTTAATTTAATTATTGAATATATCAAAATAAATTTGTAGTGGTTCAAATTGAAAAATTCATTCTCTACGTATTCTATCTCAAAATACATATATTCAAAGGATTCTTATCTATACATACATGAATTAATCAGTCTAATTTCTTCTTTTGTTCAAGGTGAGTTTTTATTTGACAATTTAATCAAATGACTTTGTTTCATGTTGGAAGTTGAATAATAGCCTAGAATTTTGAAAATTATTCTCCGCTTAATTTTATTTAATATTGTTTAAGATTAAGGTATTGTTTAATATTGTTTAAGATTAAGGTATTACAATAATGGTATCAGATGAATCTATTATCATAAATTATTTTTGTGTTTAATGATTTCAAAAGTCATTTGATTACCAGATGCTCCAGCATTAAAATACAAGTTTTTTAAATTATTTTAAATTGGGGGAGCATCTAAATGTTTAAATTTCAAAATTTATGTGACTTTACTCTACAATCGTTGAAATCATTATCTCAATATTCTTGAAGTTACGTTATTTAGTTTTGGAATTTTTACGATTCAAGTTACAAAATTGCGAGTGATATAAATTTTCAAGCCTAGTCCTCAAATATTGAATCATGTAATTTTAAACTTCTAGAACAATATTTCTTTTAATCGGTTGGATTGTAACAACTCGTTTCCAAATTATATGTTAAAATATTCATTTGTTAAACATAACTATTTCAACTCATAAAAATTGTGATATTTTAATTATTCGAGTTGTGGATTTGTCTAAGTAGCGCCCCTAGATATTAAGTTTGATTGAGTGGAAAGGATAATATGTACCATTCATTTATTTATTTAATAGAAAAAATGTTATATATGTATATATAAGTGTATGTATGTTAGGTTTGGATTTGCTTTATTTTTTACTTCTCATACGTGTCATAATTAGTTGGTATTATCAATTTGATGTGTCAAAATAGGGTTAAACAAGTGACTGAGTCATGCTTTAATTTAATTATTGGATATATCAAAATAAATATGTCATGGTTCAAATTGGAAAATTCATTCTCTATGCATTTCTCTCTAAAAATACATATATTCAAAGGATTTTAATCTATACATATATATACATGAATTAATCAGTCTAATTTCTTCTTTTGTTCAAGGTGAGTTTTCATTTGATAATTTAATTAGCTTAACACTTATGCATCAAATAACTTTGTTTCACGTGGGAAGTAAAATGACAGTTTAGAGCTTCAAAAATTATTTTCCGCTTGATTTTATTTGACATTATTTTTATATTATATATGGTGTTACAGTACATACCACTATTATTATTATTATTATTATTATTATGTTGAAATGTATCATTTGGGATAATATCGTTTGTGAAATCAAACTTGAGGCAAAAACTATACTCTATGAGACTAAAAATGTTTGAGTCATATTCTTATGAGACCAAAACTGTAATTAACTCAAAATATTTCCGTGAAGATCGGCCAAAGTAGTATAAGATAATGTGGTGGTGTCAACAAATACATACATACATACATATATATATACATACATATATATATATATATATATATATATATATATATTTGATCGGTAGAAATTTGGTGCATTAGTAGGTCATGTTATCAACTGATGAAATGACAGGTAACATCTGATAAGCTCTCTTCTTTTCGTCTTTTTGCATTACTTTGAAATGTTTTGTTCATTTCCAGAACTATTACTATGATAGTTGACCATATATGATAGCATAAATCAAGGCCATGAATTATATATATAGTTTATCACTAAATCACACAACCTCAACCTTACTTCCCACCATATTTTATGAATAAAAACAAAAGCACACACTTCACCAAATCACTTAGCCTTCCTCTTCTCCATGTAGAAGAATCCAAACAGAGACACAATCGAGAAAGCGGAGAAACAAACCGATGCAATGTCTAGGGAAACATGACGGCCCGAAATCGCCTGAACTTTGAACAAATTTGTGGCCTTGTGAGAATCAGTAGACTGGCCGAAGGCAACCTCTTCATCGGCAGCATTGACTACGTAAGCTCTGACGAAATACGTTGCAGTTGGCACATCTCTTAGCACCGTGTAGGTGAAAGTGTTGTTAGAGGCGGTGTATGGCTTGGCAACAATCTTGTGTTGGCAGGTCTTGTCCTTCTTCAAGTTGTCGACGGTTTTTCTCCAGCCCCGATCCTTTTGGCTGATCGGGGCGTAGCAGAGCTTCACTTTCACCATCTTGTAGGTCGAGTCTATCCCAGATGGGAAGGTCGTGTTGAGCGACCATCTCACGGTGATCTTGTCTTCTCCCGCTTTCAATTCTGCATTTTCATTTAGGGGAGAGTTTAGATTGTCTATGGATAAAAAGATCGTGATTTTATCACGTGTGTGTGAGAGAGAGTGGGGGATTTATGAAGAAATTAATGGTCACTCTCAATTTTACTAATTCCTTTTAGGCCAACACACTAATAGCAAGAACACCGCCGGAAAATCTTAAATTTCATCACAGAGAGAGATACCTTGATCGGAATGAGGTGAAGCGGTGACAACAAGAGTGTTCTGGAGAGACGAGAAGGTCACACCATAGCAAGTGGCTGCAAAACAAGAAATCAAAATCGATGCAACGAGAAATCCTTGAATTGCCATTGATTTCTTTCTTTCCTTCTTCCTTTTTTTCTTGGGGGAGAAAGGGTTGAAAATTTGATAACGAAGAGTTGAAGATGGACTAATTAGCTGAGCATTGAATTGCTTTATATAGAATGGAGGGAATCTCTCTGCTTCTCTTTCACCTTTAATCCGATTTAACCCAAAAAAAGTCAAACAAGATCGTCACTCAGATTGTTTAGGAGTTAGTGGTAGTGATTAACGGTAGATAAGTGAAGGAAAAAATGGTTGATGATGATGTTTGATTAATTTGTTTAATATGGAAGTGGCCCAAAGGTATATTCAAGAGATATTTGCGTGGAGACTATGTATGTGTAGTGAGTTGACTTGGCTTATTACATTCTTGTATAGTTGGATATGAACTGGAGCTTTTTAAGATACTTGCTCAATCAAGAATCATCATACAGATTCCTTTTCTAATTTTCTAGTTAATACTATCTAAATATTTTTCTCCCACAGTTGTAATTTGGTTGCTCATGAATCAGCAGAAGTTTATTGATATATTTATTCATTTTTAGGGGTATAAATCAGTAGAAGTTAAATCATGAAAACTGAGATATGCTTGCAAGAGCTGAACTTGGATTTCAATGATTGTTTATTTATGTATAAACAATCTTGTAGAAAACCTGTAATAAAAAGAAAAATTTGTCGAGTTCAAAACTCACCACTATTCATTCTTCTAACTCATAGAAAATAAATATCTCACAATAAATATATATTTTTTTATCACCATATATATATATATATATATTGTGAGATATTTATTTTTGATTTGACGATGATGCGGGGTAATATTTCTGAAAATGGGTAAGGTGTGGGATATTTGTTTTTCTATTTGGCGGTGCATGTGTGCGTGTATGTGTCTATATATAAATTGTGAGATATTTATTTTTTATTTGACGATGATGTGGTGATAAAATTTCTGAAAATGGGAAATGTGACTTCTTTTCTATGTTTTCTTTAACATATACCCTTTTTGTCACTAGTTTACTCATATTTTTTCCTACTTATGTGTGCGTTCATGCTTGTGCACGTGCGTGCTTGTGCGTGCAATATGTCAACCAAAACGAAATTCAATTCAAATTGTTGTCACTACGATTTGAAATCATCCCTAACCCAAAAAAACTACTTAACTTTTGTCCTCACACCGCCAATTGAGTTATGTGTCGGTGAATGAATATCTTTTAATTTTTTTTATTTGACGATGATGTGGTGATAAAATTTTCGAAAAATGGGAAATGTAACTTTTCCTTTCTATGTTTCCTTTTAACATATAAATGATTTCCTATTTATGGTTGGGGAATTAACATATACACCCTTTTTGTTATTGGTATACTCATAATTTTTCCTACTTATGTGTGCGTGCATGCATGTGTGCGTGCGTGCGCGCGCGTGTGTGCAATATGTCAATCATAAGAAATTTAATTTAAATTGTTGTAACCGTGATTTGAAATCATCCTAATCCAAAAAAACAAACTACTTAACTTTTGTCCTCACACCGCCAATTGAGTTATATGTTAGTCAATTTTGTTAATTTTTTTTATTGAGGTATTTCGATACATAAATTTTGTTAGATTGTGGGCTTGTTACTTTGTTTGAACCGCAATCAATAAAGGAAATTTTTATTAGGTTGATTAGTGGAGGTATTGTCAGTCACAAATGTCTATTTTGCTAAGTTTTTCTAAGAGCTTCATTTATACGGCCATTTCCATAGATAACATTAAATTGAAATTGAAAAAAAAAGGAAGAAATATAATAATAAATATAATAAATTAGCAATATTCATACACACTTGTCTCTTCTTATTTGTCAAAGCGGCAAACCAATTCTCACTTACAACCATCAATGAAAAGATTGAATGAGTCTAATATTTTTTTATGTTTATATTTTATTGTATTTGGTGATTTAGTAATCTAATAACAATTTGCTAGAGTTTAAAGGCAAGAGGGAAAGATCAACCAAAATTTGATGTAATAAATTCATTTAATTGATAAATAATTGCACGTGTATATGATATGTTAAAAACAAATGGATTCTAAACTACGTTATATGAATTACTAAATTAATTAAAAGTATAAAATTAAACCGACTAGGGTTTTTTTAGAAAGAAAAGGACTAGTTTTGATCGGTTAATTTGAGATTTTCTATCTCTTTTATTGGACCAACCACATAAATTATTGGTTCACGAGCATTAAATTTATATAGCTAGAGTTCAAGCCCTCAATGTTTATTGAGAGATTGACACACACACACACACACACACACACACATATATATATATATATATATATTGTATATACATATATCCTCACAATAATATTTAATCTCTAAATCTCAATTCGACGGTGTTGACTTTTATTATGAGTGCATCTCTAAGGCTCCTTCATAATGAAGACAACTGCTCCTCCAATCCACCGCTAGACTCTCCTTGATTGTAAAGAGAGTTGAACGGTATCCGTTTACATGTTAAGGGTGTTGTTCATTCCGTTTACCTTTTTTTTTTCTTTTTCCATTTGTTCTCTTTTATATTTGTTTTCTTTTATTTTATTGCACTATTTTTTTTGTTTTTTTTTATTCATATGTTAAAAATAAAATTATGATATTTTTAGGTTTAATATTATATTTAATTTCACTTAATATAATAAAAAATCATAATGCAATCATAATAATTAAAAAATTTAAAATACAACAAAAACACATAAAATAAATCACATTAAATAAAATTACCCTGATAATATATAAAAATAAAATAAAATACATTACATTACAAATAAAATTACAACAACAACAACAACAACAACAACAACAACAACAACAACAACAACAATAATAATAATATATGTATCTCAACACATGCAAAATAATATGTTTTCTAGTACAGCCCAAAATCGGTTATAGATCCTCCAATATCCTGACCACTTCCAGATGCTTCTCCAATTTCTGGAAAATAATTCCCAAACATATCAAAATTATTATTTGTCAATGGTGGTTGATGCAGTTATTCTTGCCTTTTTGCTATTTTTTTATTCTTTTTAGAGCGGTGAGTTTTGAATTCAAAAAGTCTCTATCTTTTGCATAATGATCATTATATTGGGTGTCGGAAAAAAAAACGCATGACGCCAAAAGTCTTCACCATTTAAGTATCTCGACATGATATTTTTGAAAATTTTACAAGCATACGTATATGTTGAATCACTATCTTAATTTATCGATTAATTTAATCACCAGTTTTGATTGGTTAATTTGAGATTTTTTCTCTCTTTTATTGGACGAATCTCACAAATAACTGGTTCCTCGAGCATTTAAATTTATATAGAATTCAATCTCTCAATATTTATTGAGCTAGTGACATATATATAACCTTGTAAAAATATTTAACTTTTAAACCTCAATTCGACGGTGTTGACTTTTATTATGAGAGCATCTCCAAAGCTCCTTTGATGAAGACAGCCGCACTATTTCCCCTTAAATATTGCTCCTCCAACACACGGCTAGCTTGACTCTCCTTGATTGTAAGGGGGTTAGTTTGACTCTTCTTCATTTTAAGGAGGTAAACTGGAACCCACCGTTACTGGTTTACTAATAACTTTCCTATTTATGTGTGCGCGCGCGTGTGTCTATGTGCGCGTGTGTGCACGTGCGTGCGGGAAAAAGCTATATTTTTGTTGTGAGATATTTAGGATTGGATTTGCTTTCATTTTTTGCTTCTCATACGTGCCATTAGTTGGTATTATCAATTTGATGTGCCAAAATAGGACTAGACAAATGATAAGTCATGCTTTAATTTAATTATTGAATAAATTTAATTATTGAATATATCAAAATAAATTTGTAACGGTTCAAATTGGAAAATTCATGATCTCTATGCATTTCTCTCTCAAAAGACATATATTCAAAGGATTCTAATCTATGCATACATGAATTAATTAATCGGCCTAATCTCTTCTTTTGTTGAAGATGAGTTTTTGTTTAATAATTTAATTAGCTCAATACTCATGTATCAAATAACTTTGTGTCACGTGGGAAGTCGAATGACAGCCTAGAACTTTAAAAATTATTTTCTGCTGATTTTATTTGATATTATTTTTAAATTAGGATGTTACAGTAGTGGGTATAGTCTACTTTCTATAGGCTTCGTAAATTATTTTTGTGTTTAACGGTTTTAAAGGTCATTTGGCTACCACATGCTCCAGCATCAAAGTACAAGTGTTTTAAAGTATTTTAAATTGGATGAGCATCTAAATGCTCAAATTCCAAAATGCGCAGTTGAAATGATTATCTCAATATTCTTTAAGTTATTTAGTTTTGGAATTTTTACATTTCAAGTTACAAAATTGCGAGTGACATAAATGTTTTCGAGCTTAGCCCTCAAACATAGAATCGTGTAAGTTTAAATTTCGAGAACAAATTTTTTTAGTGAGTTGGATTATAACAGCTCGTTTCGAAATCACGTTAAAACATTTATTTGTGAAATGTAACTATTTCAACTCACAAAAATTGTGATATTTTAATTATTTGAGTTGTGTATTTGTCTAAGTCGTGCCCCTGGATATGAACATAATTTGATAATTAATTGAAATTTTGATTTATTAAGTATAAATAGATTTGATGTGATTTTTATTTTCACACAAATACATAGATGTACATTTTTAAAAAAGGATAATATGTACCATTCATTCATTTATTTAATAGAAACAAATGTTATATATGTGTGTGTGTTGGGTGTTAGGATTGGATTTGGTTTATTTTTACTTCCCATACGTGTCATCAATTGGTATTATCAATTTGATGTGTGACATGTGTCAAAATAGTATTAAACAAATGATAGTCATGTTTTAATTTAATTATTGAGTATATGAAAATAAGTTTGTAATAGATCAAATTGGAAAATTCATTCTCTATGTATTTCTCTCTCAAAATTCATATATTAAAGGATTCGTATCTATACATACATGAATGAGTATAATCACTGCTTTTGTTCAAGGTGAGTTTTCATTTGATAATTTAATTAGCTTAATACTCATGCATCAAATAACTTTGTTCCGCGTGGGAAGTCGAATGACAGTTTAGAATTTTGAAAATTATTTTCCGCTTGATTTTATTTGACATTAGTTTTAGATGAGGGTGCAATATATAGTCACGGATGTATTTCAATTATTAATGATTTTACAGTTGTCATCATCATTATTATACTTGTGTTATTCAATTCAAACTACACATATTTTATGGAGTTGATATTGAAAAGTTATAATGCTAGCAATTTAATAGTTTGAAAATTATTATACATTAATATGGTTTCAAATATTTCAAATACTTAATTAATATGAATGAAACAATTTTGATCCCAACTGTAACGTTTTTCATCCCAAATTTAATTTTCGACGCTTTTGATTTTAAGATTTAATGGCAATTAAGTGTCCGTTTAGTTATGAGACAAAAAACATTGAAATATACCATTCGGGATAAAAAAAATGCTTGTGTAATCAAATTTGAGACAAAAAATATACGCTTTGGGACTACAAGTGTTTGGGCCATATTTTTTTCGAGCACCGCACTCATAATTTTTAACTTGCAATAATATTTAACTTTTAAACCTCAATTCGACGGTGTTGACTTTTATTATGAGAGCATCTCCAAAGCTCCTTTGATAAAGACAGCCGCACTGTTTCCCCTTAAATATTGCTCCTCCAACCCACGGCTAGCTTGACTCTCCTTGATTGTAAGGGGGTTAGCTTGACTCTCCATTTTAAGGAGGTAAACAGGAACCCACCGTTACTGGTTTACTCATAACTTTCATATTTATGTGTGCGTGTGCGTGTGTCTATGTGCGCGTGTGTGCACGTGCGTGCGGGAAAAAGCTATATTTTTGTTGTGAGATATTTAGGATTGGATTTGCTTTCATTTTTTGATTCTCATACGTGCCATTAGTTGGTATTATCAATTTGATGTGCCAAAATAGGACTAGACAAATGATAAGTCAAGCTTTAATTTAATTATTAAATATATCAAAGTAAATTTGTAACGGTTCAAATTGGAAAATTCATGATCTCTATGCATTTCTTTCTCAAAAGACATATATTCAAAGGATTCTAATCTATGCATACATAAATTAATTAATCGGCCTAATCTCTTCTTTTGTTGAAGATGAGTTTTTGTTTAATAATTTAATTAGCTCAATACTCATGTATCAAATAACTTTGTGTCACGTGGGAAGTCGAATGACAGCGTAGAACTTTAAAAATTATTTTCTGCTGATTTTATTTGATATTATTTTTAAATTAGGATGTTACAGTAGTGGGTATAGTGTATTTTCTATAGGCTTCGTAAATTATTTTTGTGTTTAACGGTTTTAAAGGTCATTTGGCTACCACATGCTCCAACATCAAAGTACAAGTGTTTTAAAGTATTTTAAATTGGATGAGCATCTAAATGCTCAAATTCCAAAATGCGCAGTTGAAATGATTATCTCAATATTCTTTAAGTTATTTAGTTTTGGAATTTTTACATTTCAAGTTACAAAATTGCGAGTGACATAAATGTTTTCAAGCTTAGCCCTCAAACATAGAATCATGTAAGTTTAAATTTCGAGAACAAATTTTTTTAGTGAGTTGGATTATAACAGCTCGTTTCGAAATCACGTTAAAACATTTATTTGTGAAATGTAACTATTTCAACTCACAAAAATTGTGATATTTTAATTATTTGAGTTGTGTATTTGTCTAAGTCGTGCCCCTGGATATGAACATAATTTGATAATTAATTGAAATTTTGATTTATTAAGTATAAATAGATTTGATGTGATTTTTATTTTCACACAAATACATAGATATACATTTTTAAAAAAGGATAATATGTACCATTCATTCATTTATTTAATAGAAACAAATGTTATATATGTGTGTGTGTTGGGTGTTAGGATTGGATTTGGTTTATTTTTACTTCCCATACGTGTCATCAGTTGGTATTATCAATTTGATGTGTGACATGTGTCAAAATAGTATTAAACAAATGATAGTCATGTTTTAATTTAATTATTGAGTATATGAAAATAAGTTTGTAATAGATCAAATTGGAAAATTCATTCTCTATGTATTTCTCTCTCAAAATTCATATATTAAAGGATTCGTATCTATACATACATGAATGAGTATAATCACTGCTTTTGTTCAAGGTGAGTTTTCATTTGATAATTTAATTAGCTTAATACTCATGCATCAAATAACTTTGTTCCGCGTGGGAAGTCGAATGACAGTTTAGAATTTTGAAAATTATTTTCCGCTTGATTTTATTTGACATTAGTTTTAGATGAAGGTGCAATATATAGTCACGGATGTATTTCAATTATTAATGATTTTACAGTTGTCATCATCATTATTAAACTTGTGTTATTCAATTCAAACTACACATATTTTATGGAGTTGATATTGAAAAGTTTTAATGCTAGCAATTTAATAGTTTGAAAATTATTATACTTTACTATGTTTTCAAATATTTCAAATACTTAATTAATATGAATGAAATAATTTTGATCCCAGCTGTAACGTTTTTCATCCCAAATTTAATTTTCGACGATTTTGATTCTAAGATTTAACGGCAATTAAATGTCCGTTTAGTTATGAGACAAAAAACATTGAAATATACCATTCGGGATAAAAAAAAAATGCTTGTGTAATCAAATTTGAGACAAAAAATATACGCTTTGGGACTACAAGTGTTTGGGCCATATTTTTATCGAGCACTGCACTCATAATTTTTAACTTGCAATAATATTTAACTTTTAAATCTCAATTCGACGGTGTTGACTTTTGTTATGAGAGCATCTCCAAAGCTCCTTTGATGAAGACAACCGCACTGTTTCCCCTTAAATATTGCTCCTCCAACCCACGGCTAGCTTGACTCTCCTTGATTTTAAGGAGGTAAACAGGAACCCACCGTTACTGGTTTACTCATAACTTTCCTATTTATGTGTGCGTGCCCGTGTGTGCACGTGCGTGCGGGAAAAAGCTATATTTGTGTTGTGAGATATTTAGATTTGGATTTGCTTTCATTTTTTTGCTTCTCATACGTGCCATTAGTTGGTATTATCAATTTGATGTGCCAAAATAGGACTAGGCAAATGATAAGTCATGCTTTAATTTAATTATTGAATATATCAAAATAAATTTGTAACGGTTCAAATTGGAAAATTCATGATCTCTATGCATTTCTCTCTCAAAAGACATATATTCAAAGGATTCTAATCTATGCATACATAAATTAATTAATCGTCCTAATCTCTTCTTTTGTTGAAGATGAGTTTTTGTTTAATAATTTAATTAGATCAATACTCATGTATCAAATAACTTTGTGTCACGTGGTCTTGTCATCAAAACGAAATAAAATATGTTTTGATTGGTAGCAATTAGGTACATTAGCGAATCGGATCCGATGTTGTCACTTGGTGTTGCATAACTAGATTTTATTTTTATTTTTATTTTTTAATTAAAAATAATATATTCTAACTGGGAATGGATGAACCCTAAATAAAAAAATTTAAATTAAATAAAATCATAATGAATTAAAAATTAAAAAATATACATATTGAAAAAAACAAAAGGTTTGGACCCCCCCTGATAAGCTCTCTTCTTTTCCTCTTTTTGCTTTACTTTGAAATGTTTTGTTCATTTACAAAGCTACTACTATATGCTAGTTGACAATATACAATAGCATAAATCAAGGCCATGAATTATATATATAATTCATAACAAACAGAAAACATATCATGAATATTACTGAATTATTGGCAGAATATAATTGAAATTCTTGTGTATGAACACTCAAATACAAGAAATCAATAGCCTCTAGTCCCCTAAATGGAAATGGTTAAGCTTTAAGATGGGGTCAAGACAACATTATAGAATGGCTATCAACACTATGTATGAAATCAAGAATCATGTATATTCACATGGATTAATACCCAAATCCCTCAAACAAGACAATCTAAGACAAGAAACATCGGTCTCGACTAACTGTAAACCATTTCTTGAGTCTTTAATCTATCTGTACCAGAGAGCAACAAGCCATTCTGATACAGATCAATGCGCCCGAAAGCATTGGTCCCCGGAGGGCACTCCAACGCGGCCTCAAGAATCCGGTGGTGCACGCCATGTGAGTCGACTGAGTACCCTCCCTTGTGATCATGCCCTGCAAGGCAAACCTTCACACAGTCATACCGGTGTATCAGATCCATCACTTCATTGTAGTTCCACAGCAATGCCTCATTAGACGAGGCGTGAGGATCTAGAGGTAGATGGCAGCATACCACCACCTTCTGGTTGAAGCTCGTTGCTTCTTGAAGCACTCCATCCAACCATTCCATCTGCTCTTTCCCGACTGCTCCATTGAACATGAGGAACCTCCTGTCCCGTCCCAGAAGTCCATTCGGACTATTCTTGTCTGAATTCGGATTTCTCTCCCAAAGAAAATCCACAGCCTTCACTGTTTTTGGATGATCTTTAGGCCAACCAATGGCACTGATATCATAACCATCAAGGACTATGAATCTGTATTCTGGAACCGGAGAGAAATCATAATAAGCGTGTAGATCACGACTAGGAATGTTTAGCATAGGAAGCAATCTCTCACGAGGGAGATTGTATAGGCAGTGATTGCCAATCATGTGATATACAGGGCCATTGAAGAGGCTAAATTCATTGACAATGTTCTTAACAGCAGCTAGAGATTGATCTTTAGGGCAGAATCCATCAACAATGTCTCCAAAATTGATAACAAATTTCACATCTTCTTCATTCCATTTCTCTACTGCTCTTTGCAGCACATGCAGGCTGTTCCTGTAGTAGCGAGGAACACCAAGAAACGAGCAGCCATCCGGGATATCAGCATACTGAACATCTGATATCACCCCCAAAGAAGCTAAAGGCTGCTTTCCATTTGCATAACTCATTGAGCAGCAAAAATAGAGCCCTAGATAACAAAAATAACAATTATTATTAACTTGAAACTTTGCAACAAACAGAATCTCACTACTAGCACATTAGAAGCTGTGTTGTGCAGGAGAGTATAGATACAGATGGATATATGATTTAAATGTAATGATCAATGTTCATTTACTTTTATTCAAGGAAACATTACACCACAAGTCTCATCAACTATTATTAACTCAAAATTTTGCAATAAACTTAACTAAACAAGAATCACACATATAAAAGCTGTTTTGTGCAACAGAATAACAGATGGATAAATGTATAATGATCAATATTCATTTACTTGTATTCAAGGAAGCATTACACCAGCATTTTCATCAACATAAAAACTCGAATATATAAGCTACATTTTCGCACTCCCTCGTGCAAGAAAATAGACTGCCTTTAGTGTACTCAGCAGAGATATGCAATGAGGAAAGTAAAACAAATAAAGCAATGATCATTTTATGAAAATCCATCAAATGAGGAAACTATTCCAATCAAAAGAGTAGCATACCATTTGGTAAAAAAATGTAATGCTTGATGAGAAAATTGGCTAATATACATATTGGTTCAAGAAAATATTGATCACATGGGTTGAGATTGAACTATCAAATAACAAATTTCAGAAAAAAAGAAGGGTGAATAGAAAATAAAAATATTGATGGTAAATAAAAATAAAAGATCAATTTTTGGGATTGGAATCAAGTTTCCAGCAACCAAGAGTAGATAAACAAACATACAAATAAATCAAGAATGCAACAGATTGAGACATGATTCTTCCCCTCCAACGACAGAAACATACAATGTAATTAATTCCTTAAACTTCTTCACCAACATTTTAAATTACTACGAAATTCAACAGCAGCATTGCCCCAGAAAAACAAGACACCCAATAATATGGAGATATCAGAAAAATGCAATCATGCATGAAAATCAAGACAAAAATATATACATAATATTACAATAAAAAATTATTTAACGCACCCTTCTCCAGAAATCAAAGCTCTGATTGCTGAGATTGAAGGAGGGGGTTGCCGGAGACAAGACAAGGTGGCTGCAGCGTCGGAATATACGTATGTATATGTGTATGTATATGCGACGGCGTCGCACGACGTTGTTCACTCAATGTAGGCCGCGTGGTGTGGTCGGTTACCTAATATTGATTCCTTGTTCGATTCCAACACATAAATAATGTGGGTTTCTTGTATTTATACGAGGAAGCGATTTGGATAATCTTATCAAAGATCACGTTTTTCCTACGAATTTGAGTTGAACCCAACTCCCTTCTCGTGTAGGAATGTAATCGGATTAAACATACATATATAGCTAGCCCATTATAAAAAGTTTTGAGTTTTATTCGTTTATGAAGTTGGACATAATCTAGCATATTTAAAGTTCACATTTTTATTGAAAGTTAATCAAAACTAAACGAGCCTTACTTAGTATATACTTTATTTAAAAAAAAAAAAAAACTTGCTAGTATATACCTTGATTTGAATGTTGATCAATTTTTTTAAAATAATATACACATGCACACTAAAAGTTTAAATATATAAGCTTTTTATCAAATTCATAAACATTTAGTTAGCTTGATCGTGAGTCATGAGCTAACGAGTTGAATAAGCTCGACCCGTTTATGTCAATGATGAATTGTAATAAACAAACTCATATAAATTTATGAACAAACTTGTTTATGTTGATGAATTATACTTGCAGGCTATCTGCTTGTTATAAAAACTAGAAGTAACCCTACATCCAAATAAATACAATTGCGATTATAAAATAAAGATGATACTATTGGTATAAAGTTGAGAAAGAGTTCCCCCCCTCTTGTTCATGTCTCTACCAATGACATAACAATGCAAGTGTTATTATATATTTATATGTACAAATGATTAACTCTATTTTTTCATTTTTATGAATTTATTATTTACATTACATAAACCTGTCCACTAGCAAATCAAGTGATAGCAAAACCTTGCGGTTTCAGCAATAAAACTTCTATCTTAATTTGAACTCTATTTCATGATTAGGTTAATTTGACCAAAATTACCTTGAGTAAAGGTTCTAAAATTCAATTATATCTATTTTTAGGTTTGCAGCTAGAAATACACAATTTGAGAGAGAGAGAGAGAGAGAGAGAGGCTGCTGCATCATTCTTCAAGGCACTCCTACTTCCATATTTTTATATTCGTGTACAAGAACACTATCGAGAAAACTGCCAAAAATACGCAAATATATTTAAAGAGGAGCAAATTTAGTTCACTAAAGTGAACTGAATCAATGACCCCAAAAACCTGATTATTAGATACAAAGCATACAAACAGCACCAAATCCAGACACGGTTGGTTAAATCTATCTCTATAGTTATGCAGTCTATATGTCATGAAATCATTAATCAAAAAAAAAAAATTAGAAACTTCCCAAAAGCCCAATACAAGACCAAAGGGAGACTATGGGGAGATTCCAGACCTAGATCAATCCCCCTATGATGTTTGATCTATGTACAATTTCATGTAAGTGAGGCACAATATCACCCCTTGTCTTTCATAGAAAAGAGCACCTGCGCGCTTCCATCAATGCCTTGCAATAGGTCAAAGTGCAGCAACAATAAAATACAGCATTGCTTCACCTTCCCTGGCACACATCGATCAGCTCCGGCTCCCCTCATCCAATAATTTCAATATCTCCTCAGATGATCCTTCGTGAAGAAAGGGTGACATAGGGCTTCCTGAGCCGACATTCTATCCAAGGGATCGTATTTCAAAAGTCCTTGTAATAGATGAATAAGATCTCCTGCTGAGTGATCTACATGTTGCATTATCAAATTCTGAAGCCTTGGCAGCTTCAATACAGCTTTGATACTATCTCTAGACGCTGCTCCCTCTGGCCAATCTAACCGACCCCTCCTAACATACTTGTCAGCATGTCGGCTGGAAAACAATGCATGAAAGAAAACTTAGCATTTGTTTAGATATTAATTACACTGCCGCAAGGGACAAAGAAAAAAGCAATAGCTTACTCTGCTTTCTTGAACATATGCTGGGGTAGCGGTCCAAGGACTCTTTCCATCATTGCAAGGTGCTCCAAATTTTCATGGGTTTGGAATAATGCTTCACCCTATGAGAGAGGTAACAGTAATTTTTGAGAATAGCAGGAGAATAATACAATCATAAACTAGTATGCAGCTGCTAAAATATAGCATACCGAGCATAGCTCCACCAAGATACAGCCAACACTCCATATATCACAAGGGTAGCTCCATCCAAGTCCTACACGACCATGAACCAAGACAAAAGCTCACGACATTCATTCAAGGCAAAATGTTGGAGGGGGAAATCCAAATACAGATGTATTCTTATAAAATCCACTAACCTAGGATAACCTCAGGAGCACGGTAATGTCGAGTAGAAACAATATATGACTGGTCTTGCCTGTCATATGTTGTACTACCAAAATCAATTACTTTGATAGCACTAGACTTTGGAATTTTCTTGTAATATGAACCATCCTTGGGTGACCTTGACAAACCCTGAATAGATAAAAAAATATTACTGCAATATAAAAATAAAACACAGTGGAAACTAATTCATTCACTTCCAAAATTAAACTTCAAAAAAAATTACACAAGCTACCTTGTAATCAGGAACCTTTATGTAATCCGGTGATACTAGAAGTATGTTTTCAGGCTTCAAGTCCGTATGGATGAGGCGCAAATTATGCATGACTGAAGTTATAGAGAAAAAAAATCAACACATGGTGTAATACCAATTAAAAAAAACTAATATCTAGTGAGTAGTGTCTAAGTAAAAGCAATCATAACTAATGCCAAAGGACGATTTAACCATGCAGAAGTATGCAAGACATGTTACTAATATCCCATTCATAGAATCTCTAATAAAAAAATTTATAATGAATGGAGAGAAACTATTTACACACATGCTACACATTCCAACAGTTGTCTGCCAATCTCACGGACAAGATCAATGGGAAATGAGCGATAATTGTTTTTGCGTAGGAAATCGTATAAGCTTGGTCCAAGCTTCTCAAAGACCTGTTGACACCATTTAAGTCCATGGAAAACTTTTAACCCCCATAATATTTGTTAGGTTGGGGAAATCAATCCGCCAAATCAATTATATACTTACAATACAGATATGGTTACGATAGTCAAACCAGTTCCGTATTTGAACACAACTGCAAGGAATAAACTTGTTTAACCTCTGCAATCATTCACAAAAGAGTGGCAACATTGTTATTAAGTCAAATTAAGAACTCACCGGCTGCCACCTTTGTCATGTCTACCAAGTTGTTGGAGAACTTCTATCTCAATCATTGCTGCTTCACGATACTTTTTAATTCCGCGAACAATTTTAATGGCTACCATTTCCTTCTTTTCCCTATCCCAGCACTCCAAAACCTGACCAAAGGTTCCTGCATAGAATATTTTCAATCAATAATGGTCCATAAAGCAACACAAACAAATCAAAACTCAATAGACGAATAAAAATAATATACCTTCTCCCATCTTGCTGTGAATCTTATCTGCAGAGAGAGACATAAACACCATCAGAACAAGGGTATAAGAATATGCAAACATTAGCATCATCTATCAAAAGTATAATACATTATGTTTTACTTTTTATGACTTCATTATGATATACACAAACAAGAATTCTGAATTGAAGAAGTTTTAATATACATTCAAAAACAAAACCCAAACTCATCCCTAATAAATAAACATGTTATTAGATGACGCAACTCCAATTCACCCACAGTTCCACACAGCCATAAAAACAACAAAAGCAATGACAAGAATAATATGTTCTTATGATAGTGAAGGTAGTTACAGCGAGAGGTTAAATTATCTCCGATCTCAAACATATAATGCCCATCCTTGTCATCTTCTCGCCACGGGGGAGAACCAGTTCGAGCCAAGCCCTTAACAAATAGAGAACTAGATTCATCCCAGAGGGCTCTTGAAGGTGCATAGCTTGTCACGTTTCCAATCTCTTGTCCAGAAAAGAATCCTAGCTGAGCCTACACACAGCCATCCATTCACATTTTCCTCATCATCAAAAATCACTAATTTTACCTCCTCGATACCTCAAGGTACTATACCAACACACTTTCCCATACATCAAACCGAGAATAATAAAAGAAAATTATATATTTTAAAAGAGTTAATTATCTGAAAAATCAATAATTAAGAAAAGATAGACCATAAAAAGAACTTAAACAAAAAGCAAAAGACCAACTTTTGATACATATCCAACCAAATCAATTGTAATTCTCTTTGCTTCTTAAACTTAATCATACACAAAAAGGAAATTAATCTCCTTAAAGCCCTACCACGAATCGTGAATATAAAACAAAAAAATGCAAAAAAAAACACAAAAATCGAGTCCAAACGATGAGAAAATTAACAGATCTACAAGAATTTACAGCTAGGAACCACGGCGCATTAATAAATACTTTATTCATACCTGATCCCATAAAAAAACCATAATTTTCCATCAGATCTACAAAAAAACCAAGAAAAATACCAAAAAAAAAAAGACAAAGTAATTCACAGATCTGATTGAAAAATACCTGAGGAGCTTGAGGAAGAACATCCCAACCCAAACGAGCCCTCTTCCTCGGCCGGCGATCCATCGTCAGCTCCGTCACGCGTTCCATCTCCATCGCAGAATTAGATGAAAATTCCAGAGAGAGAATAATTTTTTTTCTTTAGAGAGAGAAAAGTCTAGGGTTTGAAGAGAGAGATAGAGAGAGACAGCTGCAAACATATGCGTGAAGATGCCACCTAATATTGACCTAACATTGCGTGCCTAGCTAGCTGAGTCAAAATCCGACCGTACACGTGGCGCTCTCACGGCTCCTGCCTTTTCTGGATGATTCCTCTTTTATTTATCTAATAATAAATAAATAAATAAATCCACACCACATTTTATTCCATTTGGGCTGGGATGATTAAAGCAAGTGTTTTATTGGGCCCATTAAGGGGCAACTATTATTGGTGCAGCAAAAGTTGGGGTACCAAATACCAATATAGTTTGACGAATATACCCTTGTAGAAATCGAATATACCCTAGTGAGTGTACACCAACTCCCATCTGAGAATTAAGGGATAGCTCGTAATGAAATAAACTTATCAATAGAATAATGATGCGAATGAAGTGGAATTAATATTGATATTTTTATGATTGATATCCATAAGAAATAAAATAGAAATGATACTGATATAGGTGATTTAAATTTATTATCACAATTATAATTTTTAAATAAAATACATTAATTTACTTATATTTATTTTTAAATGACAAAATTACCCTTCAGGAGATAACATTAATTTTTAATAATGTATTATTCAATATTATGCAAGTTTAGCCTTATTAATTATTATAGAATTTGATAAACCATGTATAAATTATTAATGTGCTTTTAATAAAAAAATCATAAATTTCTTATATTTAGATTTTTTATTATTTATTGTCTATTTTTTAATAATTTTCAAAAAAATAGTACGATTTTTTAACAATTGTTAGATGACTTTTGAGTTTTATATAATTTATTTTATTCAATATTTTCTATGAAATATTAAATTTATTATAAGTGCTTTATAAGTAATTTTATAAGGATGTGAGATTTCATTTATCAAAATAAAAATAAACAAGCACAACATTGCAAAAATAGAATATAAATAAAAAAATATTGATGATTGGGAATGACTAATCCCATAAGGAGGTACGGAATGATTAACATCATGTTTATGGGAATGAGTATTCCTACATGAATAGCGATTCTTAATCACAAAATCATACCAGTCGTTGAATTGGTAATGAATGTGGGAATGACGATTCAATATCTACATACCAACATAACTTAAAAAAATAATTATAACCTTTTAAGTTTAGATTGATTAACAGTCAATATTCAATTTGTGGGATACATAATAGAGATATTAGCGGCAAAGCAAAACCAATTAAGCACAAATGTAAAATACGAAAATATTGATACATAATAGGGATAATAGCACCAAATCAAAATAAAATTAGTAAATATGAAAGTAATTGTTATATAAATAAAAAAAGCAAATATGTGAGATCGGGGTTCGATCCCCCACTCTTCATCCCAACTAAAAAATAATATTAAAACTATGAGGAGTGGGGTTCGATCCCACACTCCTCATTATTATGTTTTCATCTTCTTTCTTTATGCATGAAAATATCTACTGTCAGCTATACTATAAGGACGTAATTAGTATGGTGGAATGAAATGGAAGACAATGATCATTCTTATGTCCATTCTCATTTCGACGATTGATATGGTTTAAAATCATAAATCACTATTTACGATGGAATCCTTATTCCCCAAAGAAAGGGGAATAGCCATTCAACCACCCCCATGAGTTTAGCTATTCTCAATGACTAAAAAAATTAATATGTGATATATTTATACATAATCATGTCTTATAATATTATTTTATCGTATTTAGAAAAATAAATCGAAAATCAAATTAAATAATGTATTATTATTATTGTTATTCATTTATTTTCAAAAAATAATTAAAAAATATATGTTAAAATCAAAATTTGACAGCTTTTATAATTTTGTTGAAGAAAAATAAAAGTGATGCCGAAACAAATATAACATAATAATATGTTATAATACAATACAAAATATTTATGTATTGGATATAATTTAATATATTCAAATGAAAAATTAAAAATGTTAAATTATTTTTCTATGAAGTAAAAATATTTTTATTAACGTATATAAATTATTATATATTGATTAATTAAATATTTTAGAATAAATTTTTTCAATAAAATAAATAAATTACAATTTGCTAAAAAAATTAGAAAAAAATCACATAGTAGAAAAGAAAAATGGCGTTTAGAAATATTAAAAAAAATAAGACCCGTGTTGACATTTATTAGCTATTCCGTACACTTTATTCAATTATAAGAAAATTTGAAAATACATAAAATATTCGTTATATAAGATAATTATAAAAAAACTGATATTTCATTCCGTAGACATACCAATCATAAGTATCATCATTCCATTCCTAAGTTTATTCCATTCATACCTAATTTCATTCTGTCATACAAATCACCTCCTACATTTTTTATTTAGATAAGTTTGAGAACATGGAAAATGATATAATGAGAATCTTTAATTTCACACATTTTGGGCTTGATTATTTAACAATCTTGAATTATGTTTAACATTGGGCTTATTAAGTATTAGTGGGCTTGCCCAACCATGGATAACAATTACTTTTTGGGCTCTATGTTTCCATCCAGCCCAATTGAGCAATTAATCCACGATTTTATGAATGGACAAAATTATCCCTTTCAATATCATATTTCATCTTCTATCACAAGTTCATAACCGTGAAATCATCGATACGTGTATTTATAAATACCACAATTAATGAGATGACAAGGAGAAATTGGATTCTATAATTTTGGGTTAATTAGACATCAATTTTCAACGTTTCTCCCTTTTTACACTTTTATCTTGAAGCTTAAAAAACAGTACAAAAGTATCCAATGTTTATAGAATTAACACTTTAGCACTAACGAAAAATTTTGACGGACCAAATATTGACATTGACTACTCAAAATCAATTTCCCACCATTTTAATAAATCGTGCGAATTCTTTTACCTCCAAACGCAAAAATGCATTTTTCTGTTCACCAGTGCAAAAACTTTTGTGAAGTTTTTAAATTGCAATTCAGTCACTTTTTCTAATTTTTTTTTATTTAGTATTTTAATAATGCTTTTTGTTATTTGTATATTTTACGTTTCTGTAAGTTGTTTTACAGGATGTTTATTAGAAGAATTATTAGAATTATAATTCTAAAAATGAAAAAACAACAACGATGTAAATGTTAAATTTATAACATTATTCTAGGAATATTTTATTTTGCATGAAATGATTGATTGATAATTATTTTTTTATAAATGCTTCGTGAATATAAAATAAAATTAAGGGGTCCATTTGATAAATATATAGGTGTTATTAAAAAATATAAAAAAAATATATGAGAATGAATATAATGATAAATTTCGTTGAGTTTGAGAATGAGTTTGTTTGTTAAAGATAAATTACCACTTGATGTGATAATTACTACATTTTAATTTTGGATTTAAGTCTAAGGGTTGAAGATGCTCTAAGTAGCTTGCGATATTAGTGCACATGGAGCTTATATATATCTTCTCATGTCAGTCATGCCCCTAGTGCTATCAAAAAATCTTAAAATGCTCCGTGTTTTTTGATCATTTTTATTTTTATCTTTGGGCTCGAACCCAATCTAATGGGTCAAGCACGTCAGACGGGTGTACCTGAGGGTTGCTCCTTGTATGATATTTGGATTTAGTCTCTATACAGGGGAAATTATATTTTGATTTTTATATTTTGGGCACTTTTTAAAAAATAGTCAACTTTTTCAAAATTAGCAAAACAGTACCACCCTTAAAAAAAAAATACAAATCTAACCTTCAATCAATTCTAGGGCCCGAAAATTGTACAAAATTGATTATAATTTAATATTTATTGATTGGATGAATATTTTCTATGTGGTTGGGAAAATATGAATATTAACATACAATCAATTATGTACGATTTTTGGATCGTAAAATTGATTAAATGTTGGATTTGCAAAATATTTGAAAAAATGAGTACTATTTTACTAATGTTAAAAAAATGAATCATTTTTGAAAAATACCTAAAATATAGGTACCCTATATATATATATATATATATATATAGTCTATCATCATATATGAGTATTTTTCTTTGATGTATCTTGATGTCTTTAAATATTTGTGTAAGGCAAAAATTTGCATGCACTAGATGTATTTAAACTTATTAACTGGATCAACGCGCATTGACCCAATCAACCCGTAAAAAAGAAAAATGGTAAAATAAGTGATATTTTTTAAGGAAACAGATGTTACTTTTTGAATTTTGAGTAATACTTTTTAGTATTACGATTGATACTGATTTTGAGGATTTTTTTTATTTATTTATTTTGATCGATACTTTTTAAGGATAAATATGATACTTTTAGGCTTTCTATTTAATATTACAACTGATACTGATTTTGAAGCATTTCCCTTTTTTTGGAGTTGATCGGGTTAATGCGTGCATGCACACAAATGCTTATCTTTGTGTAATTGCTTATCCGAACTCTACCCAAGGTTACATTTCCCAATAGCCACGAGTGTCAATTCAGGCGGGCCGGGCCCGACTCCTACTCGTTTATAAAGTAATCAAAATCGGATTTTACTAAAATATAGGAAAAATATAAATAATCACTGCTGCTCCCATACAAACATAATCTGAAAAAAAAGGCAATTAATGAATCTTCTCCACCAGTTGATCATGGACGAAGGCTACCTTCTTCCCATACTTGCTGCAACAATCTTTCTCTCTCTCTCTCTTCTCTCTCTAAAACATCTCTCAAACCAGAACTCCAAATCCACAACCGGACGGAAAAAGCTACCGGGCCCTCGAAAGCTGCCCATCATAGGCAACCTCCACCAGCTCGGCAAGCACCCCCACCTCTCTCTCTTCTCTCTAGCCCAGAAGTACGGCCCGATCTTCCATCTCCAGCTCGGCGAGATCTCCACCGTCATTCTCTCATCAGCAGTAACGGCGAAGGAGGCCATGAAAACCCACGACCTCGCCCTGGCGACCCGGCCCGAACTATACGCCGCGAAAATCCTCTTCTACAACTGCACCGACATGGCCTTCGCCCCGTACGGCCGCCATTGGAGAGACGTGAGGAAGCTCTGCATGCTGGAGCTGCTGAGCACGACGAGGGTCCAATCGTACGCCTTCGTCAGAGAAGAAGAAGCTTCTAGACTCGCCGGCCGCGTCGCGGAGTCGTGCTCCGCCGCGGTCGACTTGACGAAGCTGCTCAATCTGTATGCCAACGGCGTCCTCTGCCGTATTGTTTTCGGCAAGGATTTCTCCGGCGGCGGCGGCGGCGGTGGGGAGTATGAGAAGTTTGGGTTCAAAGAAATGCTTGATGAGTATCAAGAACTGCTCGGAGGGTTTTCGGTTGGAGATTTCTTTCCATCAATGGAGTTTCTGCACGCAGTGACGGGGCATAAGGCTAGGCTTGATCGCGCTTTCGAGCGTTTCGACAAGCTTTTCTGCGACGTGATTGAGGAGAGGAGGAGGTCGAGTTGCAGAGAAGGGCAAAATAGGGATTTCGTGGACATTTTGCTGGAGTTGGAGAATGATGGAGATGGTGATATGCCCCTCACCATGGATAATGTCAAAGCAATTCTATTGGTAAGTTTATCAAATATTTTGTTTTTCTATCATCCAATAATATTAATGCTTCTACTTATTTGATGAAATTGCAATTTGCAAATGTTATACATATATTTTTAGATTTATTCAATATATGAGAGCGGATGAGATCTTCTAGTTCAAATTGCGTGTTTCATTTGTGAGTTAACATTAAACTTGTGTAGTTCTAATAATATTTTTAATAAAAATATTGATAAAAAATATTTTTAATAAAAATAAAATTTATTATATTATAACCAATCATAATTAATATTTATTGTTAAGAATTGAAATTAAAAAAAAATACTAAGTTTGGAATTTGGAATAATCAACCCTAAAAATCAATTATATTAACTGAAAAATGTAAAGTAAATACGAAAAAAATAATTATAAACCATAATTGGGTGGAACAAATAATAAATATTA
The DNA here is from genome assembly GCA_026008535.1 of Perilla frutescens. Lineage (NCBI taxonomy): Eukaryota > Viridiplantae > Streptophyta > Magnoliopsida > Lamiales > Lamiaceae > Perilla > Perilla frutescens. Next base: position 72,722,669 of record BRKX01000001.1, read on the forward strand.
ATATAAAATTACATTATATTAGAAGAAATTAAAATTGAAAAAAAATTGGAAGAAAAAATAATAATTTTGATGTTTAAGACATGATTGACACTCAATATTGGTCTATATGATCTCAAGTGATATGCGAGATATTTTGTTTTGTTTTTGACATCATTGTCAAGTTTATTACTTAAAAAGAAAATTAAAAAAAAAATATATGTTTGAATAATCAACTCTAATAGTTAATCAAACTGAAAATTAAATAAAAATCATAAATTCTAATTGGATGTATTAGTTATAAAAAATAATTGTAAAGTTAAACTATATACATTTGCGCTTGGGCGTATAGATGATAAAATGTTTTTTTTTTTTAATTTTCTGAACATTAGTATACAAATTTAAATGCTAAACAATAATCATAAACTCTAATTAGTTGTTATCAGTCCTAATTAATATATAATTATAAAATTATAGTAAAAGAAGATTAAATATCTTTTGGAATAAATGGTTTGAGGTTGTAAGTTTATTTTCTTTATTTTTATGAATTCAATAACTGGTATATGTCACTCGTCAAGTGTGGAAACACATGTTTGTTTGTTTTTTTAGAGGAGGAAACACGTTAATGAGATTGATTGATTTATGAAACTAATTTGATAATGTTAAAGTAGATGGAGTTAAGAACATAGCTCGAAACTATAATTGATTTTTTTTCCCTTGCATATAATGGGAAAAGGAGGGATTTTATATAAATTTATCAATATCAATCTGAAAATGTACGTAATTATAGTTGTTACATACTATATATATATGGTTGGTTGGTACAATTTTCTATAATAAATAAATAAATAAATAATAATTTATTTTGAGTAGGTCCTATGTTTTGTTCGTCTGTTTTTTTAATTTTTTCCCCAAAAATATATAACCTAAAATGAAATTATTGAACCCGAAATTGAATTGCCGGTAGCTCACGTGATGCACATGTTGAGCGCTAGCACGCAAGCTCGTGCATTGTACTCGTAATTAATTTTTTCAAAAGAAAATCTTAAAATGAAATTAGTGAACCTTAAAATTAAAGTGAATTAAATTAATCTTTTTGATCTATCGGATCGCGCAGTATACATATTGTTTGACGCTAAAGCATGGACCCGTCGCTCAATTTTTTTTTTGAATTAAATATAAATCTTATTTTGAATTAATAATCTCTAATTGAGAATAATAAATCATAATTGGGATTAATAAAACAATAATAGAAAACAATATTAAAATTTGTAATAAATATGCATAATACATAATGTAACTTATATACATAATATAATATATGTAAAATGGATACATAATACATTATATATATATGTATATATATATAAACACAGACACAAAATCGATAAATATATATAAACAGAGACACAAAATCGATAAATAAAACATAATATAATATATATAAAATGGATGAATAATACATAATGTAATATATATAAAATGGATGAAGGATACATAATATAACATATACCAAATAGATGAATGATACATAATATAGCATATAAAAACGGATGAATGATACATAATATAACATATACATAATGGATAAACAATACATAATATAACATATACAAAATGGATAAATAATATACAATAACATATATATATATATATATATATAATTATATTGTATAATTTATGAACATGTCATCTTGTTCCTAACCTATTATTCTGAATGCAGGACATGTTTGCAGCAGGAACAGACACATCCTTCATCACGTTGGATTGGAGCATGACTGAGCTAGTAACCCATCCAAAAACCCTAAAAAAAGTTCAATCCGAGGTAAGAAACGTTGTCGGAGGGAAAAAATTCGTGTCCGAAAATGATCTGACTCACCTACACTACATGAAAGCCGTGATCAAAGAAGTCTACAGATTACACCCTCCAGCCCCAGTCCTTCTCCCTCGGGAATCTATGGCAGAAATCGCTATCAACGGGCACACGATTCCTGCAAAAACACGCGTTTTCATCAATGCTTGGGCCATCGGGAGGGACACTGAGTCATGGAAAAATCCGGATGAGTTTGAGCCGGAGAGATTTTTGAACTCGGACATCGATTTTAAGGGCCAAGATTTCGAGTTGATTCCGTTTGGAGCTGGCAGAAGAAGTTGCCCTGCAATTACCTTCGGTTCTGCAACTGTGGAGATTGGATTGGCGCAACTTCTTCACAGTTTTGATTGGGAGCTGCCTCCGGGAATTCAGTCCGATGATCTCGACATGTCGGAAGTTTTCGGCATCACGATGCATCGAAAATCGCCGTTGATTGTTGTTGCGAAGCCAACTGAGAAATGAGGCATTAAACTCGTCACATCTGAGTCATGAGGTCATCATTTCACCAATTAGATTACTTTCATATTGAATCTTATCTTATATTTTATAGTTTTAATATACTTTACGCGAGAAAATATTGATTTTGGACCCAAAGGACATCGGGTATTCTAATTTTGATCCCGATACTATCATTTTTGGTCCCAAACAGAGTTAGTATCGATTTTGGTCCCGCTTTTGGTCTTAAAATCATGGGACCAAAAATGATATTCTTAAACTCATGGGACTAAAATTGGGTGATTTTTTTGAAAAATGACCAAAAATGATAGTATCAGGACCAAAATCGGAATATCCGATGTCCTATGGGATCAAAATCGAAATTAACTCTACTTTACGCTTATGTTGGTACTATTTATATGGTTTATACAAGTGCATGAGGGCCATTTGTGTTTAAAACACAACATTTGAGTCATTTTGGCATTACAATATGACCTTGTAATTGCTGCAAATAAATAATCATATCACCTTTAATGATCTTTGCCAACATGCCCAATTTTTCCGTCAATTCAATACCCAAATTCAAACTAATATGTGGTGTGCTTGTGTTTTTTTTTTTTCTTTTTAACATGATTGCACACATGGAGCATTCACGTGTAAATTTGGTTAGAAAAAATTTCACTAAAATGGTTGAAAAATATTAGGCATGCATATGCATGTTGTAATTGCATAAATAACTAAATGTTGTTTTTAAATGGCCCAAATATTATTATGTTAATATAAATAACCCTTTATTTATTTTATGAATCCTCTATATGTGATCAAGATAATATACCAATATTATTTAATGGCGTTCCAAAAAAAATAAATGACGGAATAAAAATAGAATTTATGACAAAGAAAGTGAATAAAGCTAGAAAAAAAGAAGAAAAATAGGAGAACATGAGATAACACATTGGGAATCAGAAAAAAAAGAAGTTATATGCCAACAACAATAAAAATCTTTATTATTAAATGAGCTAGCTCAATATTATTAACCCACCACAAGAGAAATAAAAAGATTAGAGGGAAATAAATAAAGTACAGAAACCAAATCAATCCTTATCACATAGCCTAAAATATTATCTTTCGAAAAAATCCGATTCCACTAAGGCATTAACTTGCAGAAGTGAATATATAAAAAATCTTTATTATTATAAATAGATAGATGGTGCAAAGTTGAAAACACCACATCCACTTTATTTTATATATGGGTTCAATTTGATAACATTTTATTTTTGGAGTGCATAGTGCCAATTAATATTGTATATCATTTTAGCCCATATATAATTAAATAGCTATATCTCATACATGAAGCCTAAAGAATGAAATTTCTCTTTAGTGAGTGTGTCAATGCGTTGAATAGCCTCATCATTTAGATAGTTTTTATAATCACCAACAACTCCTTTTCTAAAGAATGAATTTCCTCAGACTTGTTGACATCATGGCTACAATTTTTGACAATCTCTTCCACCTCATCTTCACTCTCAAATGGACATTCTAAGAAATCTCCCAATTTCTTGACACAACCATGAGTGTCTTCCATCACCTCCTCATACGCCAGAAACAACACATTCTTCGGCCTTCTTGAGCTCAACTCTCTGTATCCAATCACGTGATCGTAGTACGGCCCGCAAGGGAAAATCCCGCGACAGAATTGGTCGACGACCACATCAAGTGGCCACTGCTCCACCCTCTCCAAGTTCAATTTGTTCGCAAAATGCCACGCAGAGATGAGGGTGTCCTTGGGATTTCTTATTAAGTAAATAACCCGAGATTCGCAAGAATCTAGGGTTTTGGCCCAGAGCTGGTAGGGGATGTGTGTGGTAGGGGATGTGTGTGTTGAATATTCGACATGAATGCTTTGCATCCAATGATCCGGCATCAATTGACGGATCACCGGAATGTGTGAAAACTTGAGCCTCCAAGAAGGGAAATCAATTCGTGGGGATGTTGGAGAGACAATCTATGTTTGGAGGATTGGTTGAGATTTGAGCCAAGTGGTGCCTGTTTTGGGAAAAGTAACCAATATCACATCACTAGGGAGTGGGTTGAAATTGTTGATCACTCTTTTGATGGGTTAAGGGATGATAACTCCATGTCTAACTCATGATTCTCCATTAAAAAAATACTATTATTTATCGAAAGCAAATTTTTGGATGAATCGCGTTTGAATTTTAGGGATCCAACAACATTTTTGTATATAGAGAGAAAAGTGGTTGATTCAATCAATGAGTTGACAAATGAAAGTAGGGTTAATTTTAAAAACTAACACAACATTAATCCTATTTTGTATTTTTCGCTTGATTCTTCAAATATATCAATTAATTAACAACCACAACCACTCAATTATTGTTAAGATTAACATTCCAAATTATTTTCTGGCGAGACTTGTCCACTGTGTAAATTGCTTCCCATAATACTTAAACGACACCGTTTATGTTATTGTTGGGCATGCATGAAATATAACATGATGTCGTTTATGTCAAAAAATTGAAATACTGTTTCCGAATGAAGTTATTTTAGTCAATAGATTGAGGTAAGATTTTGGCCTCAAGGAGACGAACATTTTTGTATAAGATTCAATGGTGAACACTATGGCAACCAATCGCTAATAATTTATCCTTTGAAAACCCAAATTTTGGAAAACCAAACCGGTTTTATAATTGTAAGAAATTGAAAGGTTGTGATTTAATTACAATGTTTTAAGGATTATATGAAAAAAAGTACAAACTGTAAATTCAAACAACTAATTCATTAAAATATCATCCACAAACGTACAATTATTGTTGGCTCAGCTCTTTGATTTTATGCACACTATTAGTGCGCAACTGTATAAGGAAAATTCTATGCTGTCCTTTTGGGTCAATACCTAGCACCGTAGAGATCGTGCCTCATTATATGATGCCATACGTTGTGAATTGATATTGCACGAGTATTCAAAAAAAATTTAACTCTTGTTTCTAGGCCACACCTAAAACGCTAGGCGATGAGATAGTAACTCTTAAAGCGCAACTTAAATGTCTTAACACTTACTAAAAGTCCTATGTAGATTGGCTACTTAATTAATTAATCGATCATAATTTCTTTTGGATGCGATCATGGGATGCATCATATGAGATCCTATAGTCCAAAATTGTATATGCCAATTGTGTATCAAAAATAAAAATTATTAGTTTTTCTTTCATTTTTTCTTCAATTTAATTTTTTTTGGTTTTTTTTAACGAACACCCCAACGGGTGGAGATATATATATATATATATATATCAATAACGTAGTAATACATCATCGTCTGGGAGGAGGGAGCCCAAAAGTGACTCTCCCACTAAAATACAAGAAGTAGAAACTGTAAATGATAAACCTATGATAGGAACAAAACATGCTAAGTATGGAACTAGAGCTAGGGACTCCAACGGAGGAAAATAACAAAATAAATACAAGACCAAATATAATAAATAAGAACATGGAAATATAAAAGTGTCAGCGCTGGAACCTAAAGTTAGGATAGCCTAACTGGTCCATACTAACCAAGGAAGATAGGGGTTTGGGGGTCGTCTGAGCATAAAAAATGTGAAGGTCGTCAACCTTATGACCGAGTTTGGCAAGGAAATCAGCAAGGCGATTGCCCTCTCTGTGGATGTGTGTGACTCGAACATGACAGTCTCGGAGTATGAGTCGTAGTCTGGAGAAGACTTCCCTAAGTTGTCCTGAACCTCGAGCATCAGATGTGATGACTGTGACCACAGTCACTGCGTCGAGCTCGATCCAAACATTGGAAGCCGTCTGGGGGAGGAGGAGGTGTAGTGACCCGAAACTTTTTAGAAAAATCTACTACATTTTATTTTCAAAATTTTATTTCTTATAATGCATGCTATATTATTTTTGGTTACGTTCCTATAAGTCGCGCCTACATCATTTTAACTATATTATTATGATTATAATCATCATCGTTAATGTTATTATATGATTTTATCATCATCATCATCATCATCATCATCATCATCATCATCATCATCATCATCATCATCATTATTATTATTATTATTATTATTTAAAATATTATTTTAATTTTTTTAATTTTTTTGTTTGATTCATTCTTCCAAATAGCTTAAACTCTATATTTTGTTCAGCCCAATTATCTATTTTAATTTGAGCCCAATAGTTGTGTAATTTCTTTTTCAGCCCAATTTCTTTTTCGGGCCCAATATAGCTGCTATTGACCCAAACTTTTTCATCTTCTTCTTCCTTTCTTAACGTGCAAGAAACGAGCAGACGCAGGCATCGATCATACTCCACGATCGACCGTTTTATCTTGAGATTTAATAAAAGATCCTTCCAGAATTCCTTCTATTAATTCTGTCTCTTGAAATCAACTTTTGAAATTCCAATTCTCCAGCTATAAAAAGGGGACTCAATGCTCCAATTTTAATCATCAAATCGCAAACCAACATCCCATTCGAAAAGCATTTCGTTCTCAATAGAAATAGAGTTTTCATTCCGAGGTATATATATATATATGTATATAATCGTGTTCTTACATTTGCATTTCATTGGGAGGGTTGGAGATGTAAGAGACAGTACGGATGGCGACGTGTTCTCGGTGTTGGTGGTTGCTGTCGAAGTAGGGAGATAGTATTTGTCTTAGAAAGAGGATATGGTTGTTGTCGATATAGCCGAGAGAAAATAGAAAAAATGATGAATTTATTTTTCAGAAATGGGTGTCTGTACGCAGAGAGAGAGAGAGAAGAATATGTTCAAATTTGGAGAGAGGATTTCTTGGTTTCTGAGTAGTTGACCGAGAAAAAAAAGAGAAGTGAATTCTTTTATATAAATTATGATTTCCTAAATAGTTTGTTCATTTGTTTTAGTGGGCCAATTAGGATTGTTTTTTTTATTAAAGTGGGCTAAAGGTTGTTAATGGGCCGAGAGAGTGGTGGTGGATTTTGGGCCATATCATGCATTATTTATTTTATTTATTTACTATTTATTTATTAATTATTAATTATTATTATTACTTATCAAATTATTTATTATTATTAGGCGGCGCGTGGACTAACTAACCGCACTATTTTTTTTCATCAAGTTTCAAGTCAAGGTGGGGGATCCGATGTGACGCACATTTTGTATTTATCCTTATTATACTTTTATGCAGGTTCATATTTATTAACCTACGGGTTAAAACAATTATTATTGGCTGACGAGCTACATATGTCCCGAATTTAGCCTGGGGCTACCTACAGTTTAAATTGTTATAATTGTATAATTTGGATAAATGCGGTCATCACTGAGTCAATAGTACTTACCCCAAAACTATTATTTATTTCAGGTTGACGATTTACTCGGGCGATGTGCATGGTGACGTATGATGATGGATTTTAAAGAGATTTTATTATTTAGCTTCCGCTGTAATGATATTAAATATTTTACATTTTAATAAAAGTGACGTCCCTTCTTTATTATTTTTATTTTATTATTTTATGAAAATTGGGGCGTGACAGGAGGAGCCCCTGGAGAAGAGACCGAAGCTCCGCCTCGAAGCTGGAACTGGCCTGCAACGGGAGACAATAGGAGGTGAGCAGCTAATTTCTTTTGGTTCAATATATTTACATTATTATTTAGGGTTTATAATTATTTTTTAGTATTTAATTTTCATTTTTTAGTTAGTATAATTAATTTTTAGAATTGATTATTCCAAACTTAGGGTATATATAATTTTTCAAAATTTCAATTTTAGCAATAAATATTAATTAGTTATAATATAATAAATTTTATTTTTATGAACCGTTATTAATTAAAACTATGCAATTTTGATGTTGGTATACGAATGAGACATGCAATTTGGACTAGAGGAGATCTCATTTGGGGATGCATGATGCATCATGGTTTTAACAAATAGAGTTAGTTTTTTTTTTTTTTTTTTCCAATATGGCTTGTAATATTGTTTTTCCTTTTCTTTTATATGATATTAAAGATTTTAACTTGTAAGAATATATTGTTTATCCGTTCAAACTTCATATGGTATAAGATTCCTTAATTATTTTGGATAATGTTTAATTTATTCTATTAAGTAAAACGTGCTTTGGAATGGAATGATCTAATTGAAGTTAATTATATCAGCAGATGATATTTCCATTATAATAAATATTTGCAACTCTAGGAAAAATAATATGAAGCGTAGGGTGGGTAACAATATAATCGATGTTGTGATTCGTGAGTGTTCTCATGCATGGTGCGTCGTTTAGTAGAAATCTGTTTTGTAATTTTTTTTTTCATTTTTTTACCGGGGAGATTCAAATCGTGATCTTTGATTTCCAAGCAACCTCACTCCACCATCAGGCCATGCCTACCGAAACAGATTTAGTAGAATTCTGTTTGCGGAAAAAATGTTAGTTGGACTATCAAAATTTTATATAGGTTAAATATGAGGATAATGACCCACATTTTCACAACTAAAATAAAAGGTTTAATTATGATTTAATTCCAAATAGTTGAACGTTTAAAAAAAAGCCAATATTTGAATAATTATATTATTAATTTAATTCCCAACATTTGTATGTTTTAATAGAAATAACCTAATGTTTTCATAGTTACAATTTAATTTTCAATATTTAGACGTTTTAATAAAAATAACTCAACATTTTCAGCAAAAATATTACCATTCCAGTCAATTTTCTCACAACTTTACTCGCAAGTGAGCTAGATGTACACCATATATATAAAAATTACATTTTTGCCAAAAATATTAGGTTATTTATATTAAAACGTTCAAATGTTGGGAATTACTAGTAATTATTAGAAAAATTGAGTTGTTTCCACTAAAACATCCCAACTATAACTAAGCCAAAAAAAAAAAAAAAATACAAAAAAAATTGAAATGATCCACATTTTTATTGTTATAATACGTATATTAATCCAAAAAAAGGAGAGGTATTTTCAGCAATTTAACTAAGTATGCATGGGACCCTTCTAAACAAAAGTATGCATGAAACCTATTTATTAATTGCGTGCTACAAAAAATGAGCTATTACGTATTTAAGAATACCAGCACACAGTTCGGATTAAAAACCTACATTAATAAAGTATTAATTGTACTATGAAGCCCCATCCAAGTATATATCCTACCCAAAATAATTTTATTTTAATAAAACATATAAATTAGGAATTACTCTCATCCATTAGATGTTGTTAGATGGACGGTTATGATTTTTTTTAAATGGGTGTTCATATTTAATTTAGGTAACAAGGTTAAATTTGTCATTTTATTTGATATTTATCTTATTTGTTGCAATTATTTTGGAAACAAACCGTCATTTTTTTTTACTAACACACCCGATCTGTGGTATTGAGGAGATTCGAACCCGTGACCTTTAGTCTCCAAACAATCTCACTCCACCACTAGATCATTCTCATCGGGACAAACCGTCATTTTATATATGGTACACCTTAGCGGTGTTCATTATTTTCAATACGAAAAATAAAAAATTGAAATATTAAATGTATTGTTTATTATGTATTATTAAAAATTATAATTATTGGTAATAGTATTATTAAACTTTACGATAAAATAGCGATAATAGCATTATTTAAATATATAATGCTTTACATGACCAAAATTCAAATATTTACCACATAATTATACTTTGGATATGCAATAAAATTAACATAGCAATTTTGAATTATTAATAAAAGATGTTTCAGCTTATTGCACTTTTAAGTTGTATATATGTATAGTAGCATTATATACGACTAATAAAAGCACCGTGAATTAATAAATTAGCATTTTAATTTATAACTTACAAATAGCATATTCCCATTTTCAGTATAGTAATATTAGTATATTACCAACTGCTAATAAAAACATCATATATGCATATATAAATTAACATTGAACTCAAATTGCATTATTATAAATATACAAAAAATATATTTTACACAAACAAATTCATATATTTATCAAATATATAATTATACTTTGAATAATATAGAAAATACAGTCAAAATAGTAGATTCGAATAAATAATTATATTCGTCATAAATAAAACAAATAACATTATGAAATTTATAATTTGGGTGATAAAGGTTATTTAATAAATTCATTTTGTTATATGTCTTTTAGTTCTACAATAGCATTACCAAGCTCAATTTAAACATTAGGAATTTAAAAAATAGAAAATAGAGCAAGCAAAATTTAAGGATAACAACTTTGTAATATTTGACAAGTCGATTTTCAATTGTAACAAAATACACAAACATAATATAGAAAAAAGCACTACAAACTCTCAAATTAACCATTGTGAAAATTAAAAATAACATATGGAGCAAATAAATCATTATGGTATGAACTTTGTAATATTTCGAAATATACTAAACACTAATGCTCAAATCTTAAAAGGAAAAAAACATTACAATGTTCCAATTTAAACTTTATGAATATGAAAAAAAGCAGACTTAATAATTAAAACATCAAGGATCTAAATATTTTGGTCGTTGGCACAATTTTGAATAAAAAAACACAGATAAAATTATGGCATCACAAAAAATAGCATTACAAAGTTTCAATATAATCATTTAGAATTAAAAAAACACTAGATGGAACAATTAAATATTATTGGTATTAACTCGATCGATAGTATTTTTACACACTTTCAAAATCTAGAAACCACTAACACTCAAAATCTCTACAAGAAAAATAGCATCACAAATTGTATTAAAAAAAAGAACTGGGAAATTTAAAATAAATTTCTGTTGTTGTTGTTGTTTTTTTTTTTTTTTTTTCATCCATATCCCTTGCAATGCCTTTCAAATTGAGGGAATACTCTATTTTTAGCGACTAAAATTATGAATTTGTTATTTAAGAAGATTTGATATGGTTTATAATTAAAAAAAAAAAACAACGTAGGGTAGAGGGAATATTGGTGAAGATTTAATGCTCCACATTGTTTGGTTGAATTGATTATCGATAAGAAAATACTATATATGTACATATTTGTCCTTTAGTGTGAGTCACAATTAAAATAATATTAAATATTCTTAATTTCTTCATATCATATCTAATACTACTAACCATTGATCTTAATAAAAATGATGAATACAATGATCCCTATAATACAGATTAGGGCTATGTATGTATGATAACCCTCTCGAGGAGAGTTCAAATATAAATATTTCTCATGTGTGTGAATTAGGAATTCATCTAATCTCTTAGATCCTACTACATCTACGGTTATGGTTAATGTATTATAAATAAATATTTTATTTTTGATTTATGGGAAAGGGTAATTAATTTAGTAATGGAAAATTAATCTATATCCTAATAAGCATTTATTTCCTTATTTTACGTACTTTCAATTTTTTTTTTCAGTTGTTGTAACCATATGAATTCTATATACTGCATCTATCACATATCAGTCTATTTTAGAATTCTATTATTTGTACGAGCTAAAGGTTTCCTCATAGGTTGTATATGATCTCAACTTGTCTATACACTACCTCAAATATGATAATTAATCGACAATGCCCTTAAGACAACATTTTTACATAGAAACCGTTGTCTTGTCAAATTTCACAATGGCTTAGAAATAACCACTGTGTATCTATTTTATGGTGACAGTCCCTGATGTTCTACTATATGTATTTCATACCATGAGAAAATAGAAGTAGAAAAGAAGTTTAGAAAATTAAGTAATGTTAAACATGATGTATTTTACTTTATCTTTTACCTAACATATGAATTCTTTCTCTATTTTCGTCTTTACAAATTATAAGTGAATTACAAGAAGTTTTGATAATGTAAATTTGCATATTTATGTGGACCAAAGCCATCTATTTAGAACTCTCAATTTAAATCTATTTAATATACTATAACAACAAAGTTTGCCACTGTTGAGCCTGCCTAAAAAGTCCGCCCAAATAATTTGCATGCATGCAGCTGCGTAAAATTAGAGTTAATGCCATCTGTTAATTTATTTACATCAGATTTGTGGACAATAATTTTCCTTAATAAAAAATATATTCATGTCTAATCATTATTCAGTATTTATCCCGCTTTAACTCGGACGGCCGCCCAAATTCAATGGTATGGACATTGAAATTTTAAATTTTGAAATTCAAATATACACCAAACGTTTCGTCTTCGCCGCTAGCAGCTATACATAGATGTCATTTGCTTTTATGCAAAGCCCAATAATATTTTGCCGCAAAGCACATTCAAGTGATGGAGCCATTTACGTAACTAAATTATGTAAATATGTTTGATTAATTCTCTTTTACTTTCTTAACTGATTTCATCACCCTTGCAGTTTTAAATTTATGTGGGTTTTTACGTGTTTATCTGTCTTTTGTTTTACGATTATATCATTGAATTACTATTACACAAAAAACTACAACTTTTATTTTTCTTTTTTTACGCGCAGATTCTAGAAGCCGACTCAAGCCAAGGAATTCGTCTATCCTCCAACAAGACTTATGCTATGAAGTCCAGTTTGGTGGGAGTCACTATGAGCACACGATGTCCCAACATCCAGAAATGGAACAAAAAGAAAAAGAAAAAAGATTAGTTAATCATCTGAAATAATACTTCTTGCAAAGCCATTAAGTTCGAAGCAGCTTCTGGTATGTGATAGTTTTGTAAACCAAATATATATATATTTTAAAAATTTTAAAGTGGTAATTTTATTTAGATTTATTGTGTAAGTGCTTTCATTTCTCAGTTTTCTATGTACGAATCATTCTCAATGTTTTCCCAAACACAAGAATTTTTTATTTTTTTTCAAAATATTTCAATTAAATATGATGATAAAAGTAATTCTATTGAAGTATTGAAATGGAAAAAGAACCTCAACTTAGTAACTCAAACTGTGCAGATAATGATATTTTTCTTTATCCTATTATATATTTGATTTTATGTTTCATCTATTCATGTTTGACCATTATTGTTCACAAATGCGGGGAGCTCATAATTGGGCAGACGGTTTCCCAAGCAAAGAATCAATTTTTTTTTAAATAAATGCGATTTCGTATACATTTGTCTAGCAATACACGCTTTCATTTTATGTTTTCTAAGGCAAAAACTTAGTGAAAAGCAAGACAAAATTGATATTTTGCATGTGCTATTTCATAATAGTCTTTAGTAGCTAAAAAAATAGTTGGAACTGATCTCATATATAGCAACTCTTAATAATTAAAATACTGAAAAATGTTTAACATATTAGTAAATCATACCTCAACAACTCCGGCCATAACACCATTTCTACCATTACTTCTAACCAGGGCCGATCCTAATGATTCAGTGGCCTGAGTCGAGATGAAAAAATGAGGCCCCTATTTTTTATTTTATAACTTAATAAATAAATTGAACATAGACTATATGCAAAAATATCTATATTATGGTTTAAATACAACTCGCCTAACAGTTTTAGAAGCACAAGTGTGAATCAAATTTGTGCATTCAAGTTCTTCAATAATTCCTTTCTCAATTGACAACATAGTTAGTCCATTCAACCTTTCTTGTGACATGATTCTAAAAAATATATATGAAATATATGAGTTTGGTAATCAAATCAAACAACCCTAAAATTGAAATTCTCCATCACAAATACAATAAACAAAACAATAGACAAATAATAAAATAAATTATCTATTGTTGGCTCAAAATTCCTGTAATCTTCACCGTTGGTAAGCTTGGCTTTAGGAGTACGACTTGAAAAAGAAGCAAAAGAAGAAAAATTGGGTTGCGGCCGGCTCTGTATTGTTTATTTTTTTCTGTTTTAACTTTTAATAAAAAAATATATATGTTAAGATTTTTGCGGCTCTGTACATTTTAATTTTTTTGTTATTTTAACTCCTAATAAAAAATAATATATGTTTTGAGTTTAAAATAATAAAGAACTAAACATTAATAAAATATTTGAGGATTGATATTTCGAGTGTGGATTGCGGCTGCTGCGTAGAATAATAAAAAAATCTGAATTGCTGCTGGTTTAAATAACAAAAAGAGGAAAAAAAAGTTGCAAAAATTTAAATGATAAGTTTCAAACACCAGCACTATTTACTGGGCCAAAGCTGATACCACATTACCACTGGGCCAACTTACTTTATAATGAATAATAACAACTATGTGTATATATGTATAACATTATCAAAAAATTTGGGGCCCCTAATTTTTTCGTATTTTTCGGGGCTTGAGGCGACCGACTCACTTGCCTCATGCAAGGAGTGGCCTTGCTTCTAACAAACTCTTTTTGGTTTTCCTCTAAAACCTTAAGTGGCTGCAGAGGGCCCAGGGCACAGATCTGCTAACATATTAGTAACCTTGATTTTATTTTTTATTTTTTTTGATTGTGCCATTATTTGCTTTTTTTTTTTTACCTTTTTTGTCAAATTCTTATTCACATGATCAGAATGTTTGTAGTATTTTTTGCTATCGAAACAACTCATACATTATGATTTTCTTTTTTACATTTGAAAAAAGTTTATATCTTATTATATTACTGATTATGTTAGTTACAATTATTTAAAGTTAATTAATCATACAAAAATTATTTCAAATCTCTCATGTATGCAGTTTGTACTAAAGCTCATGCTACATCTCCATTACATAAACTAAATAGGTGTGTGTTTTAGATTTTTTAACTTTTTCTATTTGTTTGCTCCTTATCCAATATAGTAATCCATAGTTTTATTTTATTTGTTGCAATTAGAGATGAAAATAGATCAGATTGGACTAGACTTCCATTTGAAAGACATGTCCCTATCTTAGTAAATATAGATTTGGGTCTCACCTATTATATATTAAATATTTTTATGTAGGCCTACATCTGACCCATTTAACTATATAAGTTGGGACTTGAACCCTTTAAAAATCGATTTAAGCATACCAAAATCAAAATTCATATTTTTTATTTGTATAAAAATATATATACTATTTTTCTTAAATCTTTTTATATATAAAAAAAAATAACTTTAGATTTTTTTAAAATTTATATGCAGTCTATATTTTTCTATGTGTGTGTGTGTATTGTATTTATGGATTATTGTATTTTTTCCAATGTAATTATATAGTTTTTTTTCTACTCCCTCCATCCCATTTTGATAGGATGATTGAGATTTTCCACAAGAATTAAGAAAGGTATTGAAAAAGATAATTAATCAAGAAACTTTCTAATATGTCCCTATTTATTTTTTTTGACATTGTATTAATGCCTAATGTGATATAAAGAAACATGTCTATATATTGAGACATATTAAAAAGGAAAACAAACCTATCAAAATGGGACGGAGGAAGTATCTTATATTGAAACAACTAATTGTGATTTAATAATTTTAATATTTGGATAATTATTAGTTCGAAATAATGTATTAGCATAAACATCCAAGAGAGCACGGAAGTCCTCACAATAGGTTATTATTTATTTATTTAATTTTTTTTTGAGGAAACACAATAGGTTATTAATTATTTATTAGATTAAATAGGAATAAAATATATCCAACTCATCATCTCATATTCAATCGCGCAACGCGCGTGGGTATATCTAGTTTGTCTAAAACTAATTAGTTGACTCTTACAATCTCACGGAAACTAGACATTAATTGTTATTGAATAAATAAATTGCGCATATACCAAGGAAATTATGATATGAAATGAGTGAAATTCATATGTATACATATACATATATATGAGTTTCCTTTGTACCCATTTTTAGATAACAACACATATTTACAATATATAGTTACTTAAAACGATTGCGTAAGTAATTAACAACACTAAAACACAATGATTCTAAGAATTCACTATTGTCTATGAAAATTTTGGATATCCACGATAACTTTTACAACCGATGTTTTTCTAAAAAGATAATTTACAACAGTTTTAACGATAGTTGTTTCATAATCGTTGTCGAATGTCACAACTACAACGTTTCACTGACAACAGTAATTTTGAAACCGTTGTCATTACCTGAAATGAAAAATAGATAGGAAACAGTTTATTTCTACACCGTTGTGAAATTTGACAAGACAACTATTAAAAACCGTTGACTTGAATGCCATGTCTAGTAACATATTTGTAGTAGTGTATATGTATGTTGTATGCATGGTTCAAACTTCTAGTTTCTTAGCTTGCCCATCTAATGTTTGTTGATTTCTATTACTCTCTCCATCCCATTTTGGTAGGCCGATTGAGATTTTCACGGGAATTAAGAAAAAGATTGGAAAAGATAATTAATCAAAAAACTTTCTAATATGTCTCTATTTATTTCTTTGATAATGAATTAATGTTTAATGTAAACTTATTAAATAAGAATATATATTAGTAAATTAGCTAAATATATATAAAAATATGTCTATATATCGGGACGTCCCAAAAAGGCCAAACAAGTCTATCAAAATGGGACGAATGCAGTATTTTTTTTGTATAAATAGAAACATATATTGCATCAATATTCTGAGGAAAATTAAAATATCAAGTGAGGAATATCATTCAAAACTATAGAGCCTTCAATTATCAACCATTTATTACCTACAAAATGAATGACCTTTCATTGCATCCCATCATATTTTTAGCTTTCTCATCATTTTTCTTGATATGGTACATCAAAAAATGGTTTTACAAGCCTAATGGAAACAAGAATTCACCACCATCACCTCCAAAGCTACCAATACTCGGAAATCTCCACCAACTCAGCTCATTGCCGCACCTAAATCTTCGATCCATGACCCGAAAATACGGGCCGGCCGTTGATACTTCTTCACTTCGGTAGAGTTCCGATTTTGATTGTTTCTTTAGCCAATGCAACTTCAGAAATCTTGGAAACTCATGATATTACCTTCGCTAGCCGACCTCAATACAAGGCTTTTAAGAAACTCGTCTATGGTGCTAAAACAACACGTTTTCGCCTTATGGCGAATACAGGCAGCTGAAGAGCATATTCGTTCTTCAGCTGCTAAATAACAAAAGAGTCCAATCTTTCCGTCCTATCATGGAAAAAGAAACGACCATTTTGCTGTAAAAGATCAGAGAATATAAAGGGCCAGTAAATTTGAGTGAGATGTTTGCTAAGTTCACTAATGATGTGATTTGTAGGGGTTTGTCTATGCTACCCCCAAGGGTAGTACCCAAGTGTCACAATACATCTATTGTGACACTTTTATGTGTCACATCAGACCTTTTGTGATCTATTGTGATACATAAAAGTGTCACAATAGATGTATTGTGACACTTGGGTACTACCCTTGGGGGTAGCATAGAATTCCCCAATTTGTAGATCAGCTTTTGGAACTATAAATACAGAGAGTTGGGAAACGGGACGAAGCTCCTGCAATTATTGGTAGAATTGGTGGAACTTTTGGGAACTATTAGTTACATCTTGTGAAATAGATGCATGCCAAATACAGATATACATATATAAAAAAAACATAGCAAGAATCAAGATTTTGGTTACTTGAACACTTGCATTGCAGAATTAAAAACGGTAAAGCCCCCATCAATGAAGAGATTTTGGCCACTCACATATTTAGCGTCATCACTTGCTAGAAAAAGAGCTGCATTTGCAACATCATCAACTCTAAGAATTGTACCTTTGAGATTTCCCTTATCATGCGTCATTTTCTCAAGCTCGTCACGATCAAGCTTATAAAACATCTCGGTTATTTTGGTAGCAAGTGCATAAGGTGACACGCAATCCACCCTTATACCATACTGTCCGAGTTCAATCGCCAAATTCTTAGTAAGCCCTACGATGGCATGCTTCGAGCACGTATAAGCATGCGTGGAGAGGCCACCCAACCCCGACGCTACACTCGCCGTGGAAATGATGGTGCCGCGGCGGGCAGAGATCATGACCCTGGCGGCGTGCTTCATGCCTAGAAAAACGCCGGTGACATTGACGGCCATGACGCGGTCGAAATCTTTTTTCTCATTGTCAATGATTGGGGGCTTTCCATAATCGACGATCCCGGCATTGTTGTACATGATATCGAGTTTTCCGTAGGTGGAAACTGCTTTGTCAACGGCGTTTCTAACGTCGTCTTCATTAGTAACGTCACAGTGGATGTATGATGAATTTTCAGGGCCGGTTTCTTTGATAACAGAGTGCCCTAATTGATCTTGGACGTCAGCAATTACAACTTTGGCGCCGTGTTTGGAGAAAAGTTTGGCTGTGCATTCTCCTATTCCGTTCGCGCCTCCCGCTATAAGAACTACTTTCCCTTCTAGTCTGTATGTATACATTATCATAGTGCTAACGAACCATTATTAATAGCTAACCAAAGCATTTTCGCGCCGGACACGAGTAAAAATGTATATTTTGCATTTTTCATCTATATTTATCTTACAAACATATCTTAAATAGCATGAAAAGAGCTTTAATTTGGTATATTATTTGCGTTTATCCAATTAGAAATGAAGTGTGTTATGATCGTTTAAAATTTTTAAGATTTTTTTCAAAAAGTGTTCATATATATATATATATGTATATATATATGTATGTATAGTGGATAAAAATACACCATTTTTTGGTAGAGGAACTAGAACCCATCTTATACCATCCACGTAAATGATCTAATGATTAATAATTAATGTCAAAGTCAAAGCAAAAAAAGGAGACGAGGTATAATTGTCCAATCCTTATAAAAAAATCTGATATCATCACTTTTTGAAAAAAAATCTTAACAACTTTAAATGATTATAACTCACTCAGCTCGTTTCTAATTGGACAAGCGCAAATAATATACCAAATTAAAGTTCTTTTCATGCTCTTTAAGACATGTTTGTGCAGATAAATATAGATGAAAAATATAAAATATACATTTTTACTTGTGTCCGGCACGAAAATACTTTGGTTAACTTTAAATAATGGTTCGTCAGCATTAGGCTAATGTATGCTAATGAAGCATTTGTTATATGATAACAATTCATTGTGCTAACGAAGAAATTATCATAATGTTAACGTAGTACACATACTTATATTGTTATTATGATTTATATTACATTTCAATTATGACTTATAATTATTTTTTAGGATTTAATTTTTATGTTTTAGTTACTAATTGATTATTATATATTGTTTATTTAATCAAATCAGAATATATTAATTAGGGTTTTCTTCATCCATATATGGTTTATACCTTATGCTAACGATGAATTATCATATGCTAACATAGTTTATCCGTAGTGCTGATAGCATTACGATACTGTTATCAACTACCAAGTGCCTTTTTATGAACATTACAGAATTACGTTAATACCCCATCTAGAAAACGTATCAAATACTACAGAAATAATGCCACCACCCCTTTTAAGCAAATTCAGGCCATATATTTTTGTTGATTGTATGGTGTAAGAGGGTTCCTAGTTCTCACACTGGGATTGGTTTGCACTATAACCACCACCTACATATATATGTACAGTAATATCATCGTGATCAGAGAAAAAATATTATTATATGGATGTTATTCTTAAATAGATGTTTACATATAAAAAATATATATTTTTTAAAAAACTAACATACATTAATTATACGCTACTTGAAAATGTGTCATTCATATTTTAAACACGTGAATTTAAAAGATAAATAAGATTCATGATTTTTTTTTCCTAAAAAATAAAAGATTCATGAATTTTGAAAAGTCAAATGTGCGTATATCATTCATGTACATTGTGTATACATATTAAATTTAGAAAATTCATTCATGTATTATGTATATAGGAAATGGTAAAATGATATATGTATCAAATGCAACTTTAGATTAATGTTTCATATCATCTTAAGTTTAATGTAATTATTTAAATAATTCTAGATATTTTATACAAATAAGTAAATATATATATATATGTGTGTGTGTATAATTTAATGTCATTTTATTACTATATGAAGGTAAATTTCTTAAGAATGGTCCTAAAAAAACACAGAAGTATTATAATATAGAGTTTATTTTTATTTATAACTGGTCCTGAGTTGGAACCATGACTTTTTATCACTATAAGGAGGTGATTCTTATATAGAGTATTGTTATATAGAAATTTTATTGTGTATATATGTGTGTAAATGTGTGTGTGAGTATTTATGAAGAAAAATATATACGATATTTGTTATTAAGAAATGTTTTTATGATCGAAATTTATATAATGAGTTGTGTGTTATTAGAATCAAGAAAACAAAACAAAACAAAAAATACAGGACAAAGCATAAATACAAAAAAAATAAAACACAAGAATCAGAGAAATTCCGTCTAAATGTCCGTCCAGGGAAATTCTTGTACGCCTCATGAGGTAGTACCTCATCACAATATCTCTATTGAGATATTTGAAAGTGTCTCAATAGCCAATTAAGACACTTTCAAGTGTCCCAATATCTCTATTGTGCCACATGAAGTAGTGCCTCATGAGACGTACAAGAATTTCCCATCCAAACAGATAAGGAAAGCCAACAAACTAAAGAAAAATACAGACTCAGACTTTTTATCACAGATTCTAAAATAATCATTAACAAAAAAATCCAACTCCACTAAAGATATTATGATTTTCAATTCAGTACATACATATCTTTATACACGTAATAAATTAATTGATAAGAAGGAACACACACATACCTTCTAGTGACACCGGAAAGAGTTGAAAAGGATACCATGATAACTAGGTTTAACGATATATTATGAAGAAAATGGTGTTCAATATATTGAAAATCATATTTGATAGTGTATATATATAAGGAGTTTACCTAACTATATTTTTTAGTGTCTTAAAATTATTGGAGGTTATAAGGACAAAAACAGCCTAACAAAATAATATTTATGATTTAATTAATTTTTGTGGGCGATAAATAGAAATGTTGGGGTTTTGAATACGATCACCCTTTAATTAATTCAATTTTAATGATAAGAGTGCTGTCTTTATTTTATTCTGTTAGCTTTTAGAAATATTGTATTTGTAAGTACAAAAAAAAGTCAAACAAAATAATATTTACGCATCAATTTATTTTGTGTGCTATAAGTAAAAATTGTTTAATATTTACGCCTCAATTTATTTTGTGTGCTATAAGTAGAAATGTTGTGGTTGTGAATAGAATCACCTTTAATTAATTCTGTTATTATGATAAAATATAGTCTTTATTTTACTTTATCAGGTTTTAGAAATTTTGAGTCATTTTGCAATGTCAATATGACCTTGTAATTGCAACAATAAATCATCACCTTTAATGATCTTTGCCAACATGCCCAATTTTTTCGTCAATTTAATACCCAAATTCAAACTAATATGTGGTATGTTTGTGTTTTTTTTTTTAAACATGATTGCACACGTGGAGTATTCACATTTAAATTTGGCTAAAAAAGTTTCACTAAAATGGTTGAAAAAAATTGGGCATCTTGTAATTGCATAATAACTAAATGTTGTTTTTAAATGGCCCAATTATTATTATTATTATTATTATTATTATTATTATTATTATTATTATTATTATTATTATTATTATTATTTTAATGTAAATAACCTTTTATTTTATGAAGCCCATGATATATGTGATCCAGATAATATACCAATATCATTTAATGATGTTCCTAAATAATAATAATAATAATAATAATAATAATAATAATAATAATAATAATAATAATAATGACGTAATAAGAATAGAATTAATGACAAAGAAAGTGAATAAAGCTAGAAAAAATAAGAAAAATAGGAGAACACGGGATAATATGTAGAAAATGAGAAAAAAGAAGTTAAATGCCAACCAAAACAAAAAATCTTTATTATAAATAATAGATGGTGCAAAGTTGAAAGTACCGCATCCACTTTATTTTATGGGTGTAATTTGATAAAATTTTATTTTTGGAGTACATAGTGTCAATCAATATTATATGTCAATTCAACACATACATAATTAAATAGCTAAATCCCATACATGAAGCCCAAAGAATGAAATTTCTCTTTAGTGAGTGTGTCAATGCGTTCAATAGCCTCATGATTTAGATAGTTTTTATAATCCCCAACAACCCCTTTTCTAAAGAATGAATTGTATGGCGTTGGAAACCAAGTTGGAATTTCCTCGGACTTGTTGACATCATGGCTACTTAGTACCTTAATGCTACAATTTTTGACAATCTCTTCCACCTCATCTTCTCTTTCAAATGGACATCCTAAGAAATCTCCCAATTTCTTGACACAACCATGGGTGTCTTCCATCACCTCCTCATACGTCAAAAACAACACATTATTCGGCCTTCTCGAGCTCAACTCTCTGTACCCAATCACGTGTTCATAGTACGGTCCGGAAGGAAAAATTCCACGACAGAACTGGTCAACGGCCACGTCGAGTGGCCACTGGGCCACACTCTCCAAGTTCAGTTTGTTCGCGAAATGCCACGTGGAGATGAGGGTGTCCTTGGGATTTCTTGTTAAGTAAATAACCCTAGATTCGCAAGAATCTAGGGTTTTGGCCCAGAGCTGGTAGGGGATGTGTGTGCTAAGTATTCGACATGAATGATGTGCACTTGATGTTCCGGCCTCATTTAACGGATCATCAGAATGCGCAAAAACTTGAGCTTCCAAGAAGGGAATCAATTCGTGGGGATGTTGGAGGGCCAATCTATGTTTGGAGGATCGGTTGAGGATGGAGTAGAGAAGAGATTTGAGCCAAGTGGTGCCTGATTTGGGAAAAGTAGCCAATATCACATCACTAGGGAGTGGGTAGAAATTGTTGATCACTCTTTTGATGGGTTTGATGAATAGAGGCATATGCCAAAAGCCTCCAAGTTGGTAGACATAGTTATCCTCCCACCATTTTTCTCTTGTAAGGGATGATAATTCCGTGTCTAACTCATGATTCTCCATTAAAAAAAATATATATATATACTAATATTTATCGAATGTAAATTTTTGGATGAATGGCGTTCGAATTTTAGGGATCCAACAACATTTTTATATATAGAGAGAAAGGCGGTTGATTCAATGAGTTGACAAACGAAAGTAGAGTTAATTTCTGAAACTAACACAACGTTTATCCCATTTTGTATTTTCCTCGTGATCCTTCAAATATATCATTTAACAACCGTAACAACTCAATTATTATTAAAATTAACATCCCAATTTATTTTCCGACGAGACTTGTCTACGTTGTAAATTGTTTCCCATAATACTCAAACGACGCCTTGATGATACTGTTGGACATAATATATAACATGACTTCATTTAATTATGTCAAATCGTTTAAATACACTATTTCCAAATTAAATTGTTTTTTTCAATAGATTGAGGGCATATTTTGGCCTGAGATTCAATGGTGAACACCGTGCCAACCAATCACTAATAATTTAGTCTTTAAATATCCAAATTTTGGAAAGCCTGACCGGTTTTATAATTGCAAGAAATTGAAAGGATGCGATTTAATTGCTATGTGTTAAACATCATATGAAAAAAAATTATAAATGCTATGTAAATTCAAAAAATTAATTCATTAACATATCATCCACAAACGATTATTGTTGGGTCTTTGATTTTATGCGCACTATTAGTGCGCAGCTGTACAAAAAAAATTATATGCTACCCTTTTGAATCAGTATTCAACACCGTAGAGATCACGTCATATTATACTAATGTAATAGAAAAATTAATATTGTACGAGTATTCGAAATAAATTCAACACTTGTTTCTAGGCCGCACCTAAGGCGCTAGGCGAGGAGATAGTAACTCTTATATTATAGCTATAAAGTGCAACTTAAATGTCTTAACACTTACTAAAAGTCTTATGTAGATTGGCTACTTAATTAATTAATTGATCATAATTTCTTGTGGATGGAATCATAGGATGCATTACATGAGTTCCTTTACTTCAAAATTGTGTGTGTTAACAGTGTATTAAAAATTAAAAGTATTAGTTTTTCTTTCATTTTAATATCTTTTGGTTCAGTATAATTTTATATTATTATTTAGGGTTTATTCCATCCAATTAGGGTTTATAATTATTTTTTAGTATTTGATTTTCTTTTTTGAGTTAATATAATTAATTTTTAGGATTGATTATTCCAAACTTAGGGTACGTATATAATTTTTTAAAATTTCAATTTTCAGCAATGAATATTAATTAATTAGGATTAGTTATAATATAATAAATTTTATTTTTATGAAAATCATTATTAAAAGTTAAAACTATGCAATTTTGATGTTGGTATACGAATGAGACACACAACTTGAACTAGAGGAGATCTCATTTGGGGATGCATGATGCATCGTGGTTTTAACAAATAGAGTTAGCCTTTTTTTTTTCCAATGCGGTTTGTAATATTGTTTTTCTTGTTCTTTTTTGCGATATTAAAGATTTTAATTTGTAAGTATATGTTGTTTATGCGTTCATACTTCATATGGAATTTCTTAATACGAATATGATATTTCCATTTTATTAAATATTTGTAACTCGAAGAAAAATAATTAATATAAAGCCGAGAGGACTGGGTAACAATCGATGCACGGTGCGTGGTTTAGTAGAATTTTGTTTGCGGAAAAATGTTAGTTGGGCTATAAAAAATTTATATAGCTAGGTTAAATATAAGGATATATAATGATCCGCATTTTGACAACTAAAATAAAAGGCTTAATTATAATTTAATTCTAATATTTGAATGTTTAATAAAAATGACCCAATATTTTAATAATTACATTATTAATTTAATTCCCAACCTTTAAACGTTTTAATAAAAACAACCCAATGTTTTCATAGTTACAATTTAATTTTCAATATTCAGACGTTTTAACAAAAATAACCCACCATTATTTTCAGGAAAAATATTACTATTAATCCAGTCAACTTTCACACAATTTTACTCCCAATTGAGCTAAATGTACAACAAATATATAAAAATTACATTTTTGCCGAAAACGTTGGGTTATTTATATTAAAACGCTAAAATTTTGGGAATTAATAATAATTATTAAAATATTGAGTTATTTTCACTAAAACATCCAAAAGTTGGTAGTTAAATTGTAAGTGTAACTAAGCCAAAATAAAATAATATAAAATGAAATGCTCCACATTTTCATGGTTATATATAATACGTATATTATTCCCAAAAAAAGAGAGGTATTTTCAGCAATTTAATTAAGTATGGATTGACCCTTTTCTAAAAAAAACTATGCATGGAACCTATATATTGATTGCGTGCTACATAAAATGAGCTATTATGTATTTAAGCTTACCAGCACACAGTTCGTATTAAATACCTACATTAATAGAGTATTAATTGTATTATGCATGAAGCCCTATCCTAGTATCATACCCATAATAAATATGTACCCGATTAAGTCAGATACTAATTATTAACATTAATCACTATATATATGTACGTGGTATTCTTAATATGTTTTATTAACATAATAATTAAATTAATTAAGAAACAGGGAAGATATATAGAAAAGTGGAATGGAGAAACTTGGAAATGAAATATGTGAAATGTACTAATGGTAAAGTGACGGAAATGTAATTCAAATATTAATAAAGTTGAAATTGATAGCAAATGATAAAGTGGCCGATAAATGATCATGGAAATGAAATACAATTTAATTTTTCTATTACATTAGTATGGTACATACATATATATCATATTTTCTTATCTTATATGCTTCATCAATATGTCTTATATGTATATTTATAATATCATTTCATATATATATATACACATTTGCTTATTTTATATGCTTCATCAATATGTCTTATATGTATATTTATAATATCATTTCATATAGGGCCGACAATTCGTATTATCATGTCGTGTTTCGTACCGACATGATAATCATACAACATGATAAGATAAAACACGAACACGACATGATAATCATAATATATCTGATACGAACATGAACACAATAATTTTATCATGATACGAACACGACATACACGATATTTATTGTACTGAGACGACATGATAATAATTGAAAAAAATAGGATAATAAATATAACTCATTAAGAAATTCATTAAAAATGTATGTATAAAGAAAGAAAAATTGTAATAATAAATATATATTTTTTTAGTGTAACAAGTTATCAGGTTCTAAACGTGTTGGCAGGTTAATGAGTTGTTATTGGGTTGATAGGTTATCAGGTCGTTATTAGGTTATCATCAAGTAACTTGTTAATTTTATAGTGTTAGCAGGTTGACAAGAAACACAACATGATAATTTCAGGTCATTATGGTGTCAACATGATAATGACACGAACACGATAAAATCGAACATTAACCCATTATTTTCATGTTGTGTCAAAAATTACCAACCCTAATTTCATACAATAGTATATTATTCACTACACTGCAAGTGATAACATTATAATATGAGGGGCATTTTTTTCCTTCTTTTTTATGTTTCTTTTTAGTTTTTTTCCCAAAAAAGGTATACCCTAAATTGAATCATTAGTTGCTCACCTAACATAACACGTGAGCTCGAGCACCGCACTCATAATTTTTTTTTGAAATAAATATATACCCTAAAATTAAAGTGAATTTATTTAATTTTTTTTATTTGACGGCTAGCGTAGTACACGTGCCTGACGCTAACACATGAAATTGTGCATTGCGCTAGATAATTAATTTTTCAAATTAAATATAGACCCTAATTGAACTTAATAAACATACTTGGAATGAAATAAAGTACGTGCTTTTGAAAAAGAAACAAAAAAAATCTAAAAAAATGTGTTGGCGCATGGGCGCGCACGCGCCATCATGTATTTTTGCATATCTGGATGGATTTTTGGAGGGTTTAACCCATCTAACGATTTGACCTGTTAGATGGTCTGTTATAAGTTTTTGTCAAATTAATATAAAACACAACACAAAATATATACAAAAAGTCTTTGTACTAATAAAATGCAATTTGAACGTTTAATTTAATGGAAAATGGAAAGAAAGAAACTAAAAGCCACATTGGTATGCCTCACCCCATACAATTTTAATATACTATAGTTAAAAATTCTAATATGTATTTCCACATGACTTGTTTTTTACAATGTAACTCAATGCTCACTTTTAACTATTTTTAGATATAATATGATTAATTGGATACCAATATTTCATTTTTTTTTTCTTGTTATGTTATCATTTTAGTGTAGAAAAATAATGAGATATAGTAATTTTTGCTATACTAGATAGGTTGATGGTTTACTGTCACAACCAACTGAACAACTACTCAACAATAAAATCTTTCAAATAAATTTAACCCCTATTTGTTAGGCCAAATTACGAGCCGACCTACGCAAGACATCTACAAGGCGCCCTTTTCCTCTTAGTGAGATCGATCTATCTATCTATCTATCTATCTATCTATATTTATTTATTTATTTATATATAAACATTTTCTAATTTATCACACCAACAAAGATTTCTCACCTGAACCAAAATCTATATAGGGTATGTGTGTGTGTATATATATATTTATTATTTGTAAGAACTAAAGGTTGCCTCATAGGTTGGACATGACCTCACCTTGACAATATGTTAATCGACAATGCTCTAAGACAACACTTTTACACAGAAACTGTTGCCTTGTACGTCAAATTTCACAATTGTTCAGAAATAACCGTTGTGTATCTATTTTATATATGTTTTTAGGTGAGAGTCCTTGATGTTCTGCTATACGCATTTCATAACATGAGAAAAGAGGAGTAGAAGAGAAGTTTAGAGAATTAAGCAATGGTAGACATGATGTATTTTACTTCTCTTACCTATCACATGGATTCTTTCTATGTTTTCCTCTTTACAAATTATAAGTGAATTAAAAGAAGATTTGATAATGTAAATTTGCATATTTATGTGGACCAAAGCGATCTATTTGGGACTCTCAATCTAAATTTGTCTAAAACTAACTAGTTGACTCTTACAAACTCTCAGAAACTAGACATTAATGATTATTGAATAAATAAATTGCGCATATAACAAGGAAATTATAGAAATGAGTAAAATTATTATATATACATGTACATATATATAAGTTTCCTTTGTACCCATTTAGGTAACAAGTAACAACACATATTTACAAAAGTTAGTTAAAACCAGTGCGTAAGTTATTAACAACACTAAAATACAATGCTTCTAAGAACTCACTATTGTCTATGAAAACTTTGGATATCCATGACAACTTTTACAACCGATGTTTTTCTAAAAAATTAATTCACAACAGTTTTTACGATAGTTGTTACATAATCGTTGTCGAATGTCATAACTGCAAAACTCAACGACAAGAGTGATTTTGAAACCCTCATCACTAACTGAAATAAAAAATACATAGACAACAGTTGAATCCTAAACCGTTGTGAAATTTGACAAGACAACTATGTAATACCATTGAAGGCCCTGTCTAGTAACATATTTGTAGTAGTGTATATGTACGCATGGTTCAAACATCTGGTTTCTTAGTTTGCCCCTTTAATGTTTGTTGATTTCTAATATTTTTTTTTCTTTAAATAGGGAATATCATCCAATACTATAGAGCCTTAGCAACCATTTTTATTACCTATAAAATGAATGAAATTTCATTGCATCCCTTCATATTTCCAATTTTCTCATCATTTTTCTTGATATGGTGCATCAAAAAATGGTTTTACAAGCCCGATGGAAACAGGAATTCACCACCATCACCTCCAAAGCTACCAATACTCGGAAATCTCCACCAACTCGGCTCACTACCTCACCAAAATCTCCGATCCATGTCCCAGAAATACGGGCCGTTGATGCTTCTTCACTTCGGTAGAGTTCCGGTGTTGATTGTTTCTTCGGCCAATGCAGCTTCGAAAATCTTGAAAACTCATGATATCACCTTCGCCAGCCGGCCTGGATACAAGGCTTTCAAGAAACTCGTCTATGGTGCCAAAAACATCACGTTTTCGCCTTATGGCGAATACTGGAGGCGGCTGAAGAGCATATTCGTTCTTCAGCTGCTAAATACCAAAAGAGTCCAATCTTTCCGTCCAATCATGGAAGAGGAAACGACCATTTTCCTAAAAAAGATCAGAGAATGTAAAGGGCCGGTGAATTTGAGTGAGATGTTTGCTGAGTTCACTAATGATGTGATCTGTAGATCAGCTTTTGGAACAAAATACAGAGAGTTGGCAAATGGGAAGAAGCTCTTGCAATTATTGGTGGAATTGATGGAGCTTTTGGGAACTATTAGTGTTGGAGACTTCATTCCATGGCTCAGTTGGGTCGATCGTGTTCGTGGTTTTGATGAGAGATTGAACAAAGTTGCTAAAGAGATGGAGGATTTTCTGGAGGATGTGATCCATGAACGTCTCGATAATGGAAAGGGGAAGGTTGTCGTGGACAGAAATGGAAATAATTTTGTTGATATTATGCTTGAAATTCATAAAGAAAATAATCCTGGTGATTCCATTAGCAGAGATAGTATCAAAGCAATAGTTATGGTGAGTGTTTCTGGCAATTTACCATCTTTCGACGTTTTTGGTCCGAAAACTAACTAGGTACTTAACAACCGTTAAATTTTGAGACGACCAAAACCGTCGAAACATATCATTTGACACCAAAAATGTTAGGTTTAAGAAAAAAAATGTATATATAATTTTTTTTAGTTTATTTTTCATTTTTTCTTCAATTTCAATTTCTTATGTTTTAGTTTAATTTTATACTTATTATTTATGGTTCATCCTACCCTATTAGAATTTATTATATTTTTTAACATTTACTTTTTAAATAATCAATTAATTTTTTTTGTTGTTTTCTTTATTTTTAATTTTTCAAAATATACCAAATGAAATATTTAAAAATAAAGACAGACGAGTATTTTAGCAATAGTGGCTAAAATAATTTGTTTGATAATAATAAAATGTGTGTAATTTGAATTAAGTTACTTGAATTTGATAATAATAAGTATAAACTGCCTTAAAATACATAAATTTTGGGATGCTTTTGGTTTTTCACATATCCTCTATCCCAACATTTTTAGTTGGATGATTTCACCTGATGCATTTATCTATTGTGCTGTAATTTTTTTTAAGTTTTTTCTTCATTTTTTTTCTTGAATTTCAATTTCTAGGGCTTTAATTTAATTTTTCAGCTAGGATTTGTTATATTTTTTTTATCATTTAGTATTATTTTTTAATTATTCATTGACGATTTGAAAATTTAATTTAGCTATCTTACTAAAATTTTCCTTAATTTTTTTAAATATTATATTTGGTATATTTTGAAAATATTAATTGATTATTTGAAAAATAAATAATAAAAATTTATAATGAATCATTAATTGGGTAGGATGAATCCTAAATAACATGTATAAATTAAAATAATTACAAGAAATTAAAAAATTGAAGAAAAATGAAAAAAATTATAATATACATTTTTTGTTCCAACCATAGGTTCTTATATTTCAAGTTTAATTTCGCGATGTTTTTTTTATCCCAAATAATATATGTTTTGAGATTTTTAGTTTCAAAATTTAACAGTCGTTAAGTGTCTAGTTAGATTTGAGACCAAAAATGTCAAAACATATCATTTGGGTTAAAAAATGTCACAAAAAATTCTCTTGGGACAAAAAAACGTAACAATGGAGACTAAAAGTGTTTGATCATATTTTAATAGAACCAAAAGTGAAATTTATTCAAATTATATATTATGTGTAGGATATACTTGCTGGTGGGACTGACACCATATCCACAGCTATGGAATGGGTGTTGACAGAGCTCTTACATCATCCTATCATAATGGAAAAACTGCAAAGTGAAGTAAGAGAGATTGTGAAAGACAAAGATGACATATGTGATGATGACCTAGAAAAAATGCATTATTTGAAAGCCGTAATCAAGGAAACTCTTCGCCATCGCCCTCCAGTCGCACTATTAGTACCTAGAGTAGCACGTGAAGATGTGAAAATAGAAGGGTTCGACATTTCATCGGGAACAATAGTGATGGTTAATGTTTGGGCTATAAATAGGGACCCCGTGTGTTGGGACGAACCGGAAAAGTTTAAGCCGGAGAGATTCTTGAACTCTTCGACGGATTTAAAGGGGTCAAATTTCGGGTGGATCCCGTTTGGAGGTGGGAGAAGGGGTTGTCCGGGGAAGACATACGGCATGGC
Source organism: Perilla frutescens (assembly GCA_026008535.1). Classification (NCBI taxonomy): domain Eukaryota; kingdom Viridiplantae; phylum Streptophyta; class Magnoliopsida; order Lamiales; family Lamiaceae; genus Perilla; species Perilla frutescens. The sequence continues at coordinate 72,754,057 of BRKX01000001.1, forward strand.
TACGATTGAGTTGTTGTTAGCAAATATTGTGCAGAAATTTGATTGGAAATTGCCAAATGGAGTAGTCTTGGATATGACTGAGTGTGCTGGACTTGCTACACATAAAGCTATTCCTCTTGTTGCAGTTGCCTCCAACTTCAAATCTACGTGATTATAGGATCTTGTTTACTTTGATGGATAATGGTGTATTAATAAGTTATCCTATGATTATTTTGCATGATATTAAAATGGTAGACAACCCAAGACCCGTGATAAATGAGCTTTATGTGCCTATTTGTGGGATATGTATCCCACCTAAAAAGTTGGGATATAATTTATCTATCTTCTCATTCTTTAAATTATCTATCTACTCAATAGTAAATCTTTGAAGTAAACAAGATGTATAGTGCCCACTTAGAGTTAATGTATTAGTTTTTCATACGAATATTGTATGTGTATAGCCCATGAGGTGCTACCATGCCACTAGTAGAGATAATATAATGCAATATTTTTTAAAGGATAAATGTCCATTTTGATCCTATAACTACTTGTGTAGGAGTGCTTCGATCTCTGTTTACTTTTTTGGTTCAAAAGGATCACATAACTATTTTAAAGGTTCAATTTGGTTCCTATTTTGATCCTCCAACTAGCGGAGACGAAGACGGAGAGAAACGACGTTAACAATACCTGTTAAAACACACTCTAACACATTTTTCTCACATACTTAGATTATTTCTCACATTAACACACTTTTTACGGCTCTCAAATCCTAATTGAGTTTCACTCAAATGCAAGACTTCTTCAAGCCTAATTTTTGAATTTTTATTGCTGGGCATTCAACTTATGATAAATTATGTTGAAAATAAACATTTTTTTTATCAGATTTATATGATAACAAACTTTAAATATGTGAAAATTGAGAAAATTTCATGTTAAATTCATGTGTAAAAAGTGTGTTAATGTGTGAAATAATCTAAGTATGTGAGAAAAGTACGTGTTAGTGTGTATTTTAACGGGTATTGTTAATGTTGTTTCTCTCCGTCTCTATCTCTGTTAGTTGGAGGATCTAAATAGGGAGCAAATTCAACCTTTAAATAGTTATGGGATCCTTTTGAACCAAAAAAGTAAACATAGACCAAAATGCTCCTACACAATTTAGTCTCTTAAGTCTGATCAAATGAATCATGGAATGATCATGTGTGAGTTATTTAAAATTTTCAACTAAAATGCATAAAAATATTATTTCATGTTATGCTCAAATTAATATTTTATTCAATTAAAAAGTTTGTTTTTTTAATATGATTTGACATTTTTGAGTGGGAATTTTTTTTTTCGAAAATTGTGCACTACTTTGTTTTAATATATAGGTTATAGGTATATATTTTATTTTATTTATTAATTATTCTTATTTTTATATAATAAAGATATTTAAGTAATTTCATAATTAATTATTTTGAATTAATTTATTTTATGGTGTGAAGATTTATTTTTCTAGTGCAAATGGAAACTCTCATGCTAAAATTCAACCTGTAGATGCTAAAATCAACATAGAAATTTAAATGGTCCAAATTGATTATAATTTACACATAAGGAAGTATTTACAAATGATTATATATATATATATATATATATATATATATATATATACGAGTTAAATTCCATAAAATCCACCACTTGCGAACGAATTCGGTATTTATATATGACTTTTAAAACGTTTTAACAATAATCCAATCTTTTGATTTGTAGTAAAATATACATTCTTATAAAATTTTGACGGTTGGAAAACTAGCATTACACAACGAAAATTCCTATTTTCAACACACATAATTAAACTGAATTAATCTGCCGTTTGGAAAAATTATTCATACGTCATAATTCCGATCATCAATAAAAAACACAGAAACTGTCAAATTTGCTATAAATCAAAAGATTATGCGTAATAATTGCCATTTTAAAAATTAATCGTATCTAAATTACAAAATTATTCAAAAGTGGGTTTTTTTTTTTTACAATATATAATCTTGCTATTTGGACATAGAGTAGGACCGTTGAATATCCAATACTTGTCATGCATCTCGTGAACTAGTAGTTTAACCAATCAATATTCATGATGGGATCCACTAGTTTTGATATTTAAAATATATATTATATGATTATATGCTAGGTTTAAATTTGTGGTTGAAAACTACGTAATTGTACTAACTCATTAACTGATATATATCGGCCCGCATGATAAGCCACACAATCGGATTTTCTTCACAAAGCCAATCAAATCCCCACCCCTTTTCTTTTCTTATGGCAAACATAAATTCAGTCGATCAATTTGACAAAATTTATTTTCCTTACATTAAACCTATAGCTGTCAAAACCGTCGGGCAGGGCCGGTCAAATTGATTTTCCTTACATAAAAATTTAAACCTTTTGACATCAAATCCATCCACGAAAACATATACTATACTGCGATTTACCTCTTTTATAAGATTTTAGAAACGGAACAATATGACGGTTTTTTTTTACTCACACACTCGACCTTTGGCCTCCAAGCAACCTCACTCCACTATTAGGCCATCCCCATCCAGACACGGAATAGTATGACGAGTTTAGATTTTATTTGACTGTCTAATGTAAGATATCCGTTAGACGGGTCTCATACAAATTTTTGTTTTAAATTAAACTAGTATATCTCCCGTGCGATGCTCGGACTATTGTGTTTCGTAATAATTTTAAAACTAAAAGCACAATTTAATTATAGTTGGATATAGATCAAATACACTTATTGAGATATGTGTCAAACTAACGGATAAAAATATTCAATAAATTAAAAAATTTAACTTTATTTTCATGAATATAAACAATAATTATCATAATCACTCAAACAAACAAACAACTTAATCTAATTGTCCAACAACAAAAAAATAACAACAAAATTCAACATACATAACCAAATAATCAACCCAATCAACTTTAGAATTCGGGTTTAAAAATAATACTACAACCCAAAATCCAAACTTCCATACCTAACATTGGTTTAAACAAACTAAAAATGATATAGAAAAAAAAAACCGAAAAAGCTTAGCAATATCCTAAATTTTCACGGGACCCAACTTCTTGTTTCTTCATACAATTTGAGGATGTTGGTTCATTGAAAAAAAACAACAAAAATATATACTATTGGGTAATAAAATAGAATCAATAAATAATTACAACTGAAAGACAATAAAAAATTATAAACATAAAAACTAAGTAAAAAATTAATATAATAATTACAATCGAAATACATTAAAAAATAATCACTCGTATAAAAAATCATTAAATAATTACATATATTACAATTGAAACGCATTTAAAAATAATCATAGACATAAAAACTCATTAAATAAATAAATACAATTGAACATTAAAAAAAATCATAAACTTCCAAATGCATGCACAAACAAGATTCGAACACGAACACATGAAGTTGAAATTTTCTGTTACACTTTCTTGTGTTTCACTCTTGTTTTAATAATATTTATTATAAAATAAAAATTAATTATAACATAAATAATCAAATTCAATATTTATCAACAAAAAATGAATTAAAAAAATTATAAAACATAATTTATAAAAAATAAACCATAATTATGAATTATTAATTAGAAATAAAAAATTAAATATTAGAAAATAATTATAAATCCTGATTGGATGGGGTGAACCCTAAAAACAATAATAAAATTAAACTATATCACAAAAAAATTGAAGAAAAAATACAAGAAAAACTCATAATTTAAAAATGTAACACGGAGTGTAACACAAAAAGTGTAGCATATGAAATCTCAATACGGACATATTGACTATAGAGAAGACAACCGACAACTTCGTCAAACACCGACATTTGTTATTTTTGACAAATTATTTTTATTTAAAGTAAATTTCTACTTATATTTTTATTTACAAATTTATCCCTACAATTTTGTTTTAATATATGTACAGACAGATAGATAGGTAATAAAATATCACGTTAGACTAGAGGTCACGTGTCGTTCAATTAAGAACATATGATAATTGTCCCCTTGGGGATGGCCTAGTGGTGGAGTGGTGTTATCTTGAGACCTTTGAGACCAAAGGTCTCAAGTTCGATCCACCACCAACATCACTAGGTGTGAGCCTGTCACACCTAGCCTACCAAGTGTGGTTTAGCTCCCCTGTGTAGGTTTGCAAGCTATCACACAGGAACGAAGTTTACCCAGTGCACACCACGGGTAGCGGCTGCGGGTTACTCTCGACATCCAAAAAGAAAAAAAGAAAAAAGAACATATGATAGTTATATTCACACAACAATTATTTTGTCATGATGTGATCATCAAGGTAAATAGGAAAACAACAGGGGAAAACATAAGAAGTAGAAAAGATCATTTGCAAACATAGATTCACACCCTCTATCAACTACTCAAACTAGCACAAAATGTATGCAATCGAAATACTCCCTTTCATAACATTCCCAATTCTGATCTCTTTATTATTGCTATTTTCTACATACAAAGATGCTAAAAACAAAAGGATTCCTCCTTCACCACCAAAGCTGCCGATACTCGGAAACCTGCATCAACTCAGCTCACTCCCTCACCAAGATCTCCACGCCATGGCCCGAAAACACGGCCCGCTCATGCTTCTCCACTTCGGCAGCGTGCCTGTGCTGATCGCCTCGTCTGCCGATACAGCCGGGGAGATCATGAAGACTCATGATCTCACCTTCGCCTCCAGGCCCGAATACAAGGCCTTCAAGATGCTCTCCTATGGCTGCAAAGACGTGTCGTTTTCACCTTACGGTGAATACTGGAGGCAGATGAAGAGCATCTTCGTTCTCCAACTGCTGAGTAACAAAAGGGTTCAATCTTTCCGTTCCATCAGGGAAGAGGAAACATCACTTTTCTTGAGAAAGATCGAAGAATCTGAAGGCCGCCATGTGAACTTGAGTGAGATGTTCAGTGAGTTCACAAATGATTTGATTTGTAGATCAGCTTTTGGCAGCAAGTTCAGAGAGTCGGAAAATGGGAAGGAGTTGCTGCGGATTTTGGAGGAATTCATGGCTCTTCTAGGAGCTATTTGTATCGGTGATTTCATTCCATGGCTTAGTTGGATCGATCGTGTTAGTGGCTTTGACAAGAAATTGGACAGGGTTACTAAAGCCATGGATGATTTCTTGGAAAATCTAATTCGGGAACGAATCGAAGCTTTAAAGGGCTGTCACGTTCTGAATAAGGATGGACAAAATTTCGTTGATATTATGCTTGAAATTCATAATGAGAGCAAAGTTGGAGCCTCGATTACCAGAGAGAGTATCAGGCATTACTTGCGGTAAGTACTGCTTAATTAATTAGAAATTAAATTATTTAATCTACACTGATCTCCATAATTTTTATTTTTGTTTTTTAATTTAATCTCGAGAAAAAGCTCAATGTTTTCATAAATAAGTCGAGCTTGAAACGTTATTGTAAATTAATAATTAAATAAGAACTTGTGGCATGCTAGCTAATTAAATTAAAATTAATTTATTTTGTTTATTCGCAAATTCTCCTATACATATATAAGATGCACATCTGATGTAACGTCAATGCATTGGTCAAAAATATCGCTAAAATAAGTGATACTTTTAGGGATACAAGTAATATTTTTTGAATTTTGAGTGATACTTTTTACTGTTACGGTTGATATATACCATTTTTGTCAGCTTTTTTTTTTTTTTTTTTTTTTTTTTTTTTTTTTTTCTGACCGATACTTTTTAATAATGCAAGTGATACTTTTTAGTGTTACAAGTAATACTGATTTTGGTGGATTTTTTGGTCAACGCGTTGACCGGCCGTCTGATGTGCACCTAGTACACACAAGACCTGGCCCTCATTTATTAATGTAAATTATCAATTTCTTCAGGATGTGCTCTCTGGTGGGACTGATACGATATCGACAACTCTCGAATGGGCGATGACTGAACTCTTACGTCATCCTACAGTGCTCGAAACACTGCAAAATGAAGTGCGAGAGATAGCTAAAGATAGCAATATAACAGATGATGATGTAATAAAAATGCATTATTTGAAAGTCGTGATCAAGGAAACTCTTCGTTATCACCCACCACTGCCATTACTAGCACCTAGAGTGGCTAGTAAAGATGTCACGATTAAAGGGTACGACATCTCAGCCGGAACAGTGGCCATGATTAATGTTTGGACCATAGGAAGGGACGCCGCGATATGGGAGGATGCCGAGAAGTTTAGGCCGGAGCGATTTTTGGAGTCTTCGATTGACTTTAAGAGTGTCGATTTTGAGTTGATTCCGTTCGGGGCTGGAAGAAGGGGTTGCCCGGGGATTACTTATGCCGTGGCTGCGATGGAGTTTTTGTTGGCAAATATTGTGCAGAAATTCAATTGGAAATTGGGTGATGGAGCTCAAGGAATAGATTTGGACACCATTGAAGCCCCAAGGAATTGCAGTGCATAGAGCTAATCCTCTTTTTGCAGTTGCTACATTCTAAGTCTGCATAATTATGTAAGAGATTAGTTATAGAGACGGACGCAAGAATTTTAATCCGGGGGCGAAATGTAATAATCTTAGTTTTGGAGGGGCGAAAAATAATATTACAATACAAATAAAATTAAATTTATATTATAAATTATATATACACATATATAAAAAAAATTGGACAAAATTTGAGAGAGGGCCACTAGCCCCCTAGATCCGTCCCTGATTAGTTATATATCTATTTGGGATAAGGGCCAAATTGGCCACTGAACTTATTTGGGGGCTCAATTGGGTCACTACAAACTTTTTTGGGCTCAATTGGGCCACCGCGATGTTAAAATTGGCTCAATTGGGCCACCGCGTAACGGAACCCTAACGGGCTCCGTTAAGTTTTGCCAAAACGACGTCGTTTTGTTCATTTTCTTACCTGACCCAATGCTAACCCATACCCTGACCCACTCTCAATCCAAAAATCCGACCCAAACTTCTAAAATCCACAAAATATCGAAAATTTGGGGATTTCTTGATTCCTAATTCTGCAATTAGGGTTCTTAGGAAAATCCCCAAAATCAAAAATTCCACAAATCCCCCCACCATCCACAATTTCGGGATTTCGAATCCCTAATTCAAGAAAAATCAAGGCCAGATTTCACCTTGGATCAATCCTACGCCGCCTAGCTGCGTACGAGGTGCCCGCAGTCGGGCGGCGATCAGAACCTCTTCCCGTTGAACTTCGTCTCTCCGGCAACCTTCGACAACGCCCACTTCAAGAATCTACTGAGCTTCAAGGGCCTCTTGAATTCCGACCAAGTTCTCGTCAATAAGAATCAAGAATCGCTCGAGCTCGTGAAGAGGTATGCTGAGAGCAATGCAGTTTGTAGAATTAATGGTGAAGATGGGGAACATCTCTCCATTGACAGGCCGTAAATGAAAGATCAGGAAGAATTGCAGGAAGATGAACTCTTAGAAGAAGGCATTTTTTTCATTTCTCTCTCATCAAGAATTAATGAGTCATATATGTTGTTGTGTTTGATAATTTCATTTGTTTTTCAATCTTTGTTATTCTATTTATTGTCTCTCACTTTCTTAATTTCTCTTGATTATTAGGAAATTGTATTGTTGTTTGTGTATGAGGGTTGCTGCAGAATTAGGGATTTGAAATCCCCAAATTGTGGATTTTAGAAGTTTGGGTCGGGTTTTTGAATTGAGAGTGGGTCGGGGTATGGGTTAGCATTGGGTCGGGTAAAAAAATGATCAAAACGACGTCGTTTTGGTTCACTTAACGGAGTCCGTCCTAACGGGCTCCGTCACGCGGTGGCTCAATTGAGCTAATTTTAACAACGCAGTGGCCCAATTGAGCCCAAAAAAGTTGTAGTAACCCAATTGAGCCCCCAAAATAAGTTGAGTGGCCAATTTGACCCTTATCCCTATCTATTTCAACGTTGTATTCTATCTCATGTTCAAATTAACCATTGATTTCTCGACATGTATATTTTATTTTTATTTTTATTGTATGATAATAATTGTTGATATTTTAAAGTTGTTTGTAACAGAGTTTGTAAAGTTGTTTAATTTCTGCTGTTATTTATGTCCATTGATTGGACTTCTAGTTTTGGTTTTTTCATGGTATAATTTACACCACTAATTGAAATTGTTTATTTTCTTCTTATGTGCGTGTGATATTTATATATGCGTCTAAAAAAAATTATTGAAAGATATTGGATTCCCAATCTCGCGACAAAGTGTCAAATTTTCAACCACTCTATTTGTCTTTATCGATCTACTTCTTGTGCTATAATACTATCAATCACAATATATGACTATATTTTATATTTATAAGTCTTTGATTGGAAGTCCCACCAAGCGGTCCTCTTAATCTTTCTTGATCACGTATCTTATTCCTCGTGACGAGATATTTTTAAGAGCCTTCCATTCGTCATTCAAAGCTTATTAAATCTTGTATGTCATAATTATTGAATGACCCTATTTTCATCTCTAAAATAAAATCTTACCACTTTATTTTTAACTCTGAAAATTGGTTTCATCTTTGATTAGGAGTTACAAATATTTTCATAATCGTGTGATCGTTGAGCTCATTATAAATGGAGTTCGTTTAACCTTCCAATGATATTTTATTCGTTCTCTATTTCAACCACCAAATACTATATATTAAAATACATCACAAATTGATTATTACCATTCAACCTTATCTTGCTCCATGTGTCATCATGCATTGCTTCATGTGTCACCATCTAGTACTCCGCCTAGTTTCATGCATGCACTACACATGTTTATCATAGTTATACAGCTATTGGCCCATAAAAAAAATATTTTTTTTTCTTTTCAATATTTTTTTATGATTCCTACGAGCCTTGACCTGCTGGAATGCCTGCAGGATTAAGTTTTCCATAGAAATCCCGCTGGATTTTGATTATTTCATCGGCCCATTTTCCTGCGGATCGGACCCGCTGGAATTACCCAATTCTAGCGGTTTCGGTCCGCAGGAATATGTGATTTTTCTTGTAGTGATAAGTATAAAGAACTAGTTGTGAAAATTGCGAGGGAATCTAATCTCTTCAATATATTTTAAAGACATAAATTTCACTCAAATCAGAAGTTCATACATGTGTCTTTTTATTTATTTATTTAATGATTAAAGAAAAGTGAGGGGAAAAAAAGTAAGGGGACTTGCCATTCTCCAGATTACGTTACCCATTGTTAGAAAAATAAATAAAAAATATCAACACTATAGATCAGGTGTGAGTAAAAAAAAATATAAATGTCCAATCAATGAAAAAACGTAAGATGGAATTAATTTTTTTTTGAGGAAAATAGGATGGAATTAATTGGTATGTAGTTAGCTGACCAAATCATACATTACACGTTTGTGTTATATATCCTTCACAGTATGGTCAAATTTATTTAAAAATATATTTTTTCATCAATTTCAATTTATTATGATTTGATTTTAATTTTATAGTTGTTAATGTTCATTCTATCCAATTTGGAATTTTTTATATTTAATTTTCAAGTTTTAGTTAATACTTTATTATTTAAAATTAATACTAAAAAATAATTATAAATCCTAACTATGTAAAATTGACCCTATCCAATAAATCTAAAATTAAATAAAGCACAAAAAATTAAAATTAAAAATAATTAATAAATTTGATCGTGTTGCAGAGAGACTACAACATCAACATAAAATATAATATAAATATATAGGAGATCCGATTAGTTACATAACGAAAAAAATTGTAAACTAGTTAAATATATTTGATCCCGAGATAAGGAGATTACAACAAGCCAATTAAAATAAACCCTATAATAATATACAAATACTATTCTTTATCAATAACAACAAAACAATATGTGCTCATGCATGAACGAACCACGGGAATTGAACCCTCTACTTCATAAATATTTATAGTTAATATTAGAAATAATTATATTAAATTTAACATTTATTAAATTTTTATTGCCGAATTCACTTTTTCCATTTGAATTTTGTTAGAAATTGTAAAACAAAAGATGGAATTGTAAAAATATATAATTATATACTCTAATTGGTTAGAATGAACCCTAATTAGTAATTGTAAAATTAAAATTAAGCACAAGAAAAATAGATTAAATTAAAAAAATAAAAATTAATAATTTTAAGTATAGCATTGAGTGTTACACAAAGTATAAGAGAAGATTTCATCCGTCCACAGACAATATAAATACATGTAAAAATAATGAGAAAGGGAAACATAATCATGATATACTATATATATACTCCCTCCATTTTCGAATAAGTATCATTCTAGAATTTTAATTTTGTTTCATAAAAAGTGTCATTCTACATATTTCGAGACAAAAAAATCACATTTTTTTTCACATTTGTCCTTATTTAATGCATTCAAACATATATTTAATTCATTTAATGTATTTATACAAATGGTGTATTAGGTAAGTTAATTAATTTATTAATTTGTATGAATTAATCCTAAATAATATTTAAACAGAAACGGAGAGAGTATGTCACATGGTCGGATGAGAACATAGTGTTGATATCAGTGATATGGCGATCGGAGGTGAGTGATCATATTTATTTTGCAATTGAAGTTTCTACTAGCTAAACTACTTAATTTCTCTATTCTTTGGGAATACAATAAGGTCGTGTTTACTTTGATGAATAAGTGTAGATTGATGAATTATCTAACTGTATTAGATTAATTTACTTTATTTGATATTAAAATGATGAATAACTTAAAGCCTCCATGATAAATCAGTTTTAAGTACTTACATGAAGAATACATATCCTACCGAAAAAAAATAAGATGCGATTTATCCACCATTATATCCATTAAACTATCTATATATCCATCTAATTGTATTTCCTCGATGTAAGTTTATGTGTTGAAACAGTAGATGATGCTCATTAACATATAATTAAGTCATGATTGAGCTTGTCGCTATTCAGCTCATTAGCGTGTGAGCAAGCTCATTAAAAGTGACATAGCTTGAAAATATATAATTTATTAATTTGTACAACTTAAATTTTATAGTTTAATTAATAATAATAATTATATTAAGTCTCTAATTAACTTTATTTATTTTAATAAAACAATGAATTTAAGTAAATATATTATATTTTTTAGAATAATATAATTTATTTTTAAAAATAAATATTTAAATTCAAATATAAATTTAGAAAACAAGCTCATTATTTAGTCTTAATTAAGCTAGTGAGCATTGACTTATTCGGCAAATAGGGCTCGATTCGACAATAAATAAGTAAAATTTAACTTGACAATACCAAACTCGAGTATCAACTAGAGCTCTCACAAAACAAGACGGTACTGCGAGCATTAAAAGATTACGTTGTTGTTGTTATTGTTGTGTGTTTTATTATTATTATTATTATTATTATTATTATGAGTTGGGGGTATTCTTACATAACTTATTTTGAAAGGGTGGTGGGAGTGTGGAACTTCTAACTATAGAATATTATATAATTGTGATTGATAGAATTATATAGATGGATAAAGACAAATAGACAAGAGATCGAGACAGGTCTTTGAAAACTTGTTACTTTGTCGCGAGGAATCTAATCTCTTCAAGATTTTTTAAGCCAAATATAAATATCACACGAACATAAGAAGATCTGATGTTCGATAATTGTGCAGGGGTGAATTATACCTTGAAAATAAAAATAAAAATAAAAAACTAAACATCCAAATAAATCGGATAAAATCCTTTTGTTCCCGGCCAAATCGTACGTGTTACATCATTTGTTAACTCTATTAAATTTATTAATTTTTTTTCTTTGATTTCCGTTTTTATGTTATAATTTAGTTTAATTTTATATTTTTTTAATTATGATTGATTCTACCTAATTATGAGTTTTTAAATCTTCATGGTCAAGAGGTGTTTCTTCGATCTTTTCGGGATTTTACAAACTCCATTATTAAGTGAAGCAAATCATGCAGACTTAGTAGCAACTGCAAAAAGAGGATTAGCTCTATGCACTGCAATTCCTTGGGGCTTCAATGGTGTCCAAATCTATTCCTTGAGCTCCATCACCCAATTTCCAATTGAATTTCTGCACAATATTTGCCAACAAAAACTCCATCGCAGCCACGGAATAAGTAATCCCCGGGCAACCCCTTCTTCCAGCCCCGAACGGAATCAACTCGAAATCAACACCCTTAAAATCAATCGATGACTCCAAAAATCGCTCTGGCCTAAACTTCTCGGCATCCTCCCATATCGCGGCGTCCCTCCCTATTGTCCAAACGTTAATCATGGCCACTGTTCCGGCTGAGACGTCGTACCCTTTAATCGTGACATCTTTGCTAGCCACTCTAGGTACTAGTAATGGCAGCGGTGGGTGATAACGAAGAGTTTCCTTGATCACAGCTTTCAAATAATGCATTTTTACTACATCATTATCTGTTATATCCGTGTTGTCTTCAGCTATCTCTCGCACTTCATTTTGTAGTTTTTCGAGCACTGCCGGGTGACGTAAGAGTTCTGTCATCGCCCATTCGAGAGTTGTCGATATTGTATCAGTCCCACCAGCGAGTACATCCTGTAGAAATTGATAACTTAATTACAGTAACAAACGGTTGATGTTCAACACGTCGTCTATGATTACTAGATGCCATCTCTAATGAAATTTTGGTGACGAACTTGTTGTCACTTAAAATGATTTTTAATTAATTATTTGGGATGAACTTTTAAGAATGCTCTATTTGAGACGATATAAATATTTGTAAATGACAACAATGTCGTCACAAAATTTCATTAAAGATGACATGTGATAATTAGAAACGGGATATCTTTACTTGAATTTATTATAAGAGTGACGACATTATCGTCGCTAATAATATTGTTTCTAAAAACTATTTTTTCATGGTGACTATCATAAATAGAAACACAATAATATAGGCAGAAAAAAAACAAGAAATATTCACCACAAGCTAACTAGGTAATAACTTATCAATCTCATCTTATATATGAAAAAATTGAAGTTTAATTAAGCAATTACTTACCGCTAGTAATGCCTTGATACCCTCTCTGGTAATCGAGGCTTCAACTTTGTTCTCATCATGAATTTGAAGCATAATATCAATGAAGTTTTGTCCATCCTTGCCCCTTTGATTCGTTCTTGAACCAGATTTTCCAAGAAATCATCAATGGCTTTAGTAACCCTGTCCAATTTCTTGTCAAAGCCACTAACACGATCGATCCAACTAAGCCATGGAATGAAATCACCGATACAAATAGCTCCTAAAAGAGCCATGAATTCCTCCAAAATCCGCAGCAACTCTGTTGTGGTATCGCCTAGCTGGGGTTGCACCGCTTGGTTTCCTACCCCTTGCGGTTCCTAAACACAAGCTACTCAAGTAGCTAGAGCCAGAATACAGACAATTACAAACTATTACAACAGAGAACACTTGAACTAGGGTTTCGGCACACTTTCAGGTAGCAGAAGCTACAGCCTCAGAGATGAAGGCCAGGAGGGCTTTCAAGGTTCCTCACAGGCACAAGGGTCAACGGATCTGTAGAGCAAACAGGAGAACAAGTTAGATAAAAGAGCAGAGATAATATATTGAGGAACAGTAAAGGACAGAAAGCAGTTGAGAGTGGGAAAGGTGCCCAAGGCACTGCTGGCTCAGATTTCCCACAGATGGCGGCGCTAGCAACTCCGGCGACAGGAGATGCCCAGACCAAAGGGGAAGGGGAAGAGGAAGCGGCGGCTAGGGTTTAGAGGGGGCGGCGATGATCGATCTTTTCTCCCTCAACAGAAACTTCTCCCAACACTCAGCGGCCAAACAGGAGCCAATGGACAGAACTCCGACCAGAGAAACCGTGGGAGCAAGCTGAGGAGATCCAGAAAGAGAGAGAAAAGATGCTAGATAGATCTGTGTAGTGAGTTGTACCAGAGAGGCGGATCCATCTCTAGGTTATAGAGGATTCTAGAGCATCGAAAAATAGCAATAGTAAAGATGCTTAGTTAATAGGGAGATGGACCGTCGGGTAGGGTTAGGGGTTTAGGGCTTTGGGCCGGGTTGATAATAGAATTAGGGACTGGGCCGAAATGACAATTGGGCCAACTCCAACATTTCCACCTTTGGCCCTATTGGCATTTCCTGTCACCAAGGAGTTACCTGCCAAAACAAAAACAAAGGAATATCATCATTGCCAATTCATTTTTACTCTAGAATGTAACACAAAGTCACATTAAGAGAGGGGGGAAATAAACACTATGCGTGTTTAAACCAGTCTCTTACACGTGAGACCAACCCAGAAAAGACAAGTCTTTGGTCTCAAAAAGATCATTGACCTTTAAAGAACTTGTTCAGACCTAGCTTAAAGTACCAAAAGGAAAGAATCACCAACATGAGGTCAAGAAACCTCAGCACATGGAGATGGGTGTTAGGGTCACAGAGTTAACTGTGAGGTCCCATCTCAAGTTCCATAAGATTTAACCAAAGTCCATGTTAAGGGACTTCATGCAAGATTCCAGCTTTGCAACTGGTAGACACTTTGTGCCCATATCCGCAGGGTTAAATTCAGAGGGAATTTTATTTAATATTACTTCTCCTTTCTCAACTATATCTCTTATGAAGTGGTACCTTACATCAATGTGTTTAGTGCGATCATGAAAAATAGGGTTTTTACATAGTTGAATTGCAGACTGACTGTCAGAAAATAACATAGGTTTATCATCAATAAAACCAATTTCAGACAGAACACCATTTAACCAAATGGCTTCTTTAACAGCTTCAGTAGCAGCAATATACTCAGACTCAGTAGATGATAATGCAACAATGCTTTGCAGCTGAGATTTCCAACTAATGCTAGACCCATGTAGTGGACTTTCTATGGTCCCTATCATTTGCATAATTGGAATCCACATATCCAACACATTTAATACCATCTAGAGCTTTTGAGAAAGTTAAACCACAAGAGGCAGTGGATTTTAAGTATCTTAATAACCATTTCAATGCTTCCCAATGGGGCATGCCTGGATTGGCCATGTATCTGCTTAGGCAGGATACAACATAGGCTATATCTGGCCTAGTACTTATCATTAGATACATGACAGACCCAATAGCATTAGCATATGGGATATCTGCCATTTCTTTTAATTCAAAATCACTTTTAGGGCATTGATCTTTACTTAACTGAAAATGGGATGCAAGAGGAACAGAAACAGGTTTGCATGTAAGCATTTCAAATTTTTTCAGGACTTGTTCAACATAGGGAGATTGGTGCAGAAACAAAGTGTGCTTACTCCTATCCCTATCTATATTCATACCTAGTATTTTCCTTGCATCTCCCAAGTCTTTCATATTGAAGTTGGCACAGAGTTCAGATTGTACATGCTTCAAAGTCTTCAGGCATGGGCTTATCAGTAACATATCATCCACATATAGAAGTAAGAAAACAGTCACAGGAGATATCACATAATACAGGCAGTGGTCGAATTTGCTTCTACAGAAGCCTAAGTTTTTCATGCAGTTATCAAACTTAATGTTCCATTGTCTTGGAGATTGCTTTAAACCATACAATGATTTTTTCAACAAGCAGACATGATCAGGATGTTTTTCATTAATGAAGCCCTCAGGCTGTTGCATATAGATATTGTTTTCAAGTTCTCCATGCAAGAAGGCAGTAGTGACATCCATTTGTTTAAGTTCCCAATTAAAATGAGCAGTTAAGGCCAGCATTATCCTCACAGTTGTAAACTTAACAACGGGAGCAAAAATTTCATTATAGTCTATGCCTTCTTTTTGTGTAAACCCCTTAGCCACAAGCCTAGCTTTATACCTGACACTATTTGCTTCTTGTTTTATCTTGAATAGCCATTTACACTCAACAACTGAACATGTATCAGGTTTCTTAACAAGGATCCAAGTGTTATTATCATGTAATGATTTCATTTCACAGTTCATGGCTTCAACCCATTTTTCAGATTCTGGACATGTAACAGCAGCTTTGTAGGTTTTAGGTTCAGCAGAATCAAGATTATTAAACACATTAAAGGCATAAAATGATAAATTGCAGCCATTATACCTGGAAGGGGCTTTAATTTCCCTTCTTACTCTATCTCTTGACAGCACATAATTATCCAGATTGATTTGCTCAGAATTATGTTCAGAATCAGAAGTGTGATCAGACACATGCTCATGCAGAGACTCAGAGGAAACAGATACATTCACATTATCAGAAGCATTGGAGGCAGAATCATCATGGTTTATTTCTTCTTGCTCATTCATATTTTCATGCAAGTCATACTCAATGAAGGGGGGAGGGTCCACCTTAGTTTGAATAGGGATAAAAGCAAAGTCAACAGGTTTCTCCACCTCACAAGGAGAAGCAGATGGTGAGGATTTCAGTAGGCATGGAAAATCATTTTCATTGAAAGTTACATCTCTGCTAATACAGGTTTTGAACCCAGGCAGAGATCTATCCCATAGCCTATAACCTTTTACACCTTCTGGAGAACCCAAGAATATACATTTTCTAGCCCTTGGCTCAATCTTACTTAACTTTTGGTGAACATATGCACTGCAGCCAAAGACTCTCAAGTTATCAAGACAAATTGGTCTATTTAAAAATACAGAATCAGGTTGTTTTCCAAGTAAAGGCACAGAGGGGGATTTATTAATCAGATAGCAAGAGGTCATAAGAGCTTCCCCCCAAAAAGGCTTATCAAGTCCAGAGCCTGCAAGCAGGCTCCTGACTCTCTCCAGGAGAGTTCTGTTCATCCTTTCTGCAACCCCATTCTGCTGGGGGTTGTAGGGAATAGATTTGTGCCTCTTAATTCCCATATCATAGCAAAAGTTATCCATAGCAGAGTTACAAAATTCCAAACCGTTATCAGTTCTTAGGCATTTTATTTTCATATTAGTTTGGTTTTGTATTTCAGTAACCCACTTAGAGAATTTCATGAAGACATCAGACTTGTTTTTCATAAGGAACACCCATGTTTTTCTGGAAAAATCATCTATAACAGATAAGAAGAACATGTTACCCCCATGGGTTGGAACCTTAGAGGGTCCCCATACATCTGCATGCAAGTATTCTAGGATATGAGAACTCAATTTCATTTTAGGATATGCAGCAGGCAGAGGGAAGGGGGATTTGTGCTGTTTTCCCAATAAGCAAGGTTCACAAAATGGCACAGAGGAGATTTTGTCATTTTTGAAAGCTCCAGCTTTGTTTAATATTTCTAGACCCTTGTTACTCATGTGACCTAATCTTGCATGCCATAGATGAGTTTTATCAGATTTTACCACATTAGCAGTTAAGATAGACACAGGTTTGGCAATCACAGAGTATAGGTCTCCTTTTCTGGGAGCATCAAAGTAATGATCAGAGTTCATAGAAAAACTGAAACTCTTTTGATTTACAGAACCATAAAGCATTTGATCAGCCAATTTTGAGACAGACAATAAATTGAACTTTAACTTAGGTACAAATCTCACATTTTGCAGGCAAATCATGCTTTTATTCTCAAATTTTAGGCAAATATCACCTTTTCCTTCAATATCACATTGCTGGCCATCAGCCAGAGCAACAGAACCACACTTAGATAGGCTCAGGTTAGAAAAGATGTGCTTGTGTGGTGTGACATGAAAAGTGCAACCAGAGTCGATCAGCCACTCAGAATCATGCATAAAGTTAGACACATCATTAGAGCAGTTAATGAATTGAAAATCAGATGCTGTGTGTACCATGAACATATCACCTTTTTCATATTCAGTATATTCAGAGTTTTCAAACCCACAGTTTTCATGGCTATACTGCATAGTGAGATTAGCATGATTATTTCCAAAGTTTCTCCCCTTTTTAGGCTGCTTACACCTATTTGAAAAATGTCCAGTTTTCCCACAGTTCCAACAAGTTTTCTTAGGCTTTTGATCATTAGATTGGAAATTTTGGAAAGGGGGTCTGAAAGGATGATTTCTGGGTTGAAACTGATTATGCCTTTGAGAGCTTTGAGGATTATATCTGTTGTCACAGGAAGGTTGAAAATAACCATTAGATTTATCAATCAAACATTCTCTCCTATGTCTTTCTTCAAGCTCAGACTCTCTCTTATGTTTTTCAGCATGCAATACACTGGGATTTTCTGGGTTGAAATCAATGTAGGGTCTGCCCTTGAAATTTTTATTCACATACATGATTTCATTTTTCATAGGCTTAGAACTTAAATTTTTAATTTCACTCTCTTTAGCTTTTAACCCAGACACAATCATATCACATGTGAGTTTGCACCCACCATACTTTAGAGCAGATTTTACTTCAGCATACATTTCAGGGATAGAACCAAGCAAGATTTGGGGAGCATAGGCCTCAATTTTATCATCTCCAGCAAGTTTTACATCTTTGAGTAGTTTATTAAACTCATGCACATTAGTATCTATTCCTTTAGAGGGATCCATTTGAAAAGACATAATTTGATTTTGCAGAAAGTACATATGTTCTTCAGATTTGGAAACAAACATATTAGTCAAGGCATCCCACAGATCTCTTGCACATCTATGATGAGACACTTGTCTCACAATATCACTGCTTAGGTTTAACAGAATGGTGGCTCTTGCACCAGCATTTGATTTTGCAATATTTTTATCAACCTCATTAACATCAATTCTTTCTTCAACAGCATCCCACAGATTTTCTTTTGTAAGTATACATTCAACCCTAGTTTGCCAGTCACCAAAATCACCAGTTCCATTGAAAGGAACAGCATTTAGATTATTCATTTTGGCAGAAATTTCACTTAATTCACAGAAATTTCACAGAATTACTCAGAATTCACAGAATAATCACAGAAAAACTCAACACTGAATTTGAAGCCAATCAGGCCAAGAAAAGGAACACCTGGGGAATCTAGAGCTAAGTGCTATCCCAGTTCGCAATCACAGATTTATCTGTGGCGCAGGGGTCACTTAGGTCAATCCCTAACACCTTTTCAGCCGAACTTTCAACACCAGACTTATTTCTAAGTCAACAGAAAACCAAACTCCGGGTTTTCACAGATCCAAAACCAATACACGAACAAGATAGCACAATTTTCAACAGAATTATACCAAGAAAACAAGATTACAGCACAGACAGTCTGAGAATCCCTTCCTTAACCTTGCTATCGGGGCAACCCGCTTTGAGGAGACCCACAGGAGAATCCAGACGGTCCCGACCGTAAGCAAGCAGTTAAGGTATAGCTTTGAATACCAAGGGCAAAAACAGACACCAAGCGGAAGCAAGCAAGGCACAGGATCGACACAATACCACCAAAGAGTTTAGGGTTTTTAAGAGTCAATACCAGAGCCGGCTTTCCCAGGAAGGGGAAAGCCGGACTTACCCTTTAATCGGAGCCCGAGGGGGGCGAGAAGTGCGCGGCCCTTACCGGCGGCGGGGTGCTAGGAATGGAGGCAGGAGGGTGCCCCCGGCTAGGCCTAAACCTGGCTCTGATACCACTGTTGTGGTATCGCCCAGCTGGGGTTGCACCGCTTGGTTTCCTACCCCTTGCGGTTCCTAAACACAAGCTACTCAAGTAGCTAGAGCCAGAATACAGACAATTACAAACTATTACAACAGAGAACACTTGAACTAGGGTTTCGGCACACTTTCAGGTAGCAGAAGCTACAGCCTCAGAGATGAAGGCCAAGAGGGCTTTCAAGGTTCCTCACAGGCACAAGGGTCAACGGATCTGTAGAGCAAACAGGAGAACAAGTTAGATAAAAGAGCAGAGATAATATATTGAGGAACAGTAAAGGACAGAAAGCAATTGAGAGTGGGAAAGGTGCCCAAGGCACTGCTGGCTCAGATTTCCCACAGGCGGCGGCGCTAGCAACTCTGGCGACAGGAGATGCCCAGACCAAAGGGAAGGGGAAGAGGAAGCGGCGGCTAGGGTTTAGAGGGGGCGGCGATGATCGATCTTTTCTCCCTCAACAGAAACTTCTCCCAACACTCAGCGGCCAAACAGGAGCCAATGGACAGAACTCCGGCCAGAGAAACCGTGGGAGCAAGCTGAGGAGATCCAGAAAGAGAGAGAAAAGATGCTAGATAGATCTGTATGGTGAGTTGTACCAGAGAGGCGGATCCATCTCTAGGTTATAGAGGATTCTAGAGCATCGAAAAATAGCAATAGTAAAGATGCTTAGTTAATAGGGAGATGGACCGTCGGGTAGGGTTAGGGGTTTAGGGCTTTGGGCCGGGTTGATAATAGAATTAGGGACTGGGCCGAAATGACAATTGGGCCAACTCCAACAAACTCCTTCCCATTTTCCGACTCTCTGAACTTGCTACCAAAAGCTGATCTACAAATCAAATCATTTGTGAACTCACTAAACATCTCACTCAAATTCACAAGGCCTTTGAATTCTCCAATCTTTCTCACGAAAATGGCGGTTTCTTTTTCCCTGATGGAACGGAAAGATTGAACCCTTTTGTTACTCAGCTGCTGGAGAACGAAGATACTCTTCAACTGGATGCCTCCAGTATTCACAGTAAGGCGAAAACGCGACGTCTTTGCAGCCATAGAAGAGTTTCTTGAAAGCCTTGTATTCGGGCCTGGAGGCGAAGGTGAGATCATGAGTCTTCATGATCTCCCCGGCTGTATCGGCAGACGAGGCGATCAGCACGGGCACGCTGCCAAAGTGGAGAAGCATGAGCGGGCCGTGTTTTCGGGCCATGGCGTGGAGATCTTGGTGAGGGAGTGAGCTGAGTTGATGCAGGTTTCCGAGTATCGGCAGCTTTAGCGGTGAAGGAGGAAACCTTTTGTTTTTAGCAGATTTGTAAGTAGACCATAGCAATAACAAAGTGATCAGAATTGGGAATGTGATGAATGGAAGCATTTGATCAATTGCATACATTTTGTAGCAGCTTGTTTGAGAAGGTGAGACTGAATCTATACATGCAATGGGGATTTTCTTCTTTCTTGTTTTCCCCTAATATGTTTCTTCAACAGCATAGGAATCAATTAGGAACTAAAAAAAAATTAAATTCAAAAAAAAGTAATCATAGTTAGATGGAATAAATCATAATTGAGATGAAATAAATTATAATTGAGATTGAATAAATCTTAATAAATCTGCGCTACGCTAGCATTATGATAATTCTTCTTTAGCACAGTGAATACATTGTGTTAGCCTATAACAAATGCTTCATTAGGATACGTTCTCATATGCTATCATAATGCTGACGAAGTATTATTATAAGCTAACGAAAGCATTTATAATCTGGGTATGCGTAAAAATTTATTTTTTGTATTCTTAGTCTATATTTTTTTATCTAAACATAGTCTTTTGACATCTTAAATGAAAGAGCACGAAGAGAACTTTAATTTAATATATTCTTTGTGTGCATTGGATTAAAAACGAGCTAATTATATACATATGTATATATCTATATATATAGGATATGGATCATATGAGACCATTTTCCTGTTGTGAGAACTAAGACCTTATCTTACACGTATACTAACGAAGCATTTGCCATATGCTAACATAATGTATTCACTGTGCTAACAAATAATTATCATAATGCTAGCGTAGTACAAATTTATTAGGGTTTATTCAATCTCAATTATGATTTATTTGATCTCAATTATGGTTTATTACATCTAATTATGATTATTTTTTTTGAATTTAATTTTTCGTTTATAGTTCTTAATTGATTATTATGGTTTATCCCATCCAATTATGGTTTATAAAGTATGTTGGTAGAGTATTGTCATATGCTAACATAGTGTATTCGCAATGATGACGAAGCAAAACCATAATGCTAACGTAGTACAAATATATTATTATTATAATTTGTTCCAATTCATTTAGGGTTTACCACATCCGGTCAATGTTTATTTCATCTAATTAGGTTTATTTCATCCAATTATGATTTTTTTTCATTTAATTAGAGTTTATTAAATCAAATTAGGTTTATAATTAATTTTTAGAATATATTTTTCGCTAACAATATTTGAAAACTTTTAATTAGCAAAACTATAATGTTTCGTTAGCGTGATGATAATACTTTGTTAGCATGATGATAATACTTCGT
Organism: Perilla frutescens; assembly: GCA_026008535.1. Taxonomy (NCBI): domain Eukaryota; kingdom Viridiplantae; phylum Streptophyta; class Magnoliopsida; order Lamiales; family Lamiaceae; genus Perilla; species Perilla frutescens. The sequence continues at coordinate 72,776,095 of BRKX01000001.1, forward strand.
TAGCATGACGATCTGTTATCAAATCCTCTGCGATTTTTATAAAAATTACCAAATTATGTTAATACCCCGCGCGAAAAACTTTTCAAATATTACAAAATTGTCACCGCCTTTTTCATCAAATCTGAGACTTTGATTTTTGAGAATTATATGATGTGAGATGTGATCCTAGTTCTCACACTAAGATTAGTTTTCACCTAACTTATGCTATCCCCATCGCTTTCTATGATTCTATCTTAATGTCTTTATGGGTGTTTTTTTAGTGTGCATTATTTGGTTTTCTTTCGTTAAAAATACATATTAAGATCAGTGAACTAAATATAATAGGGACCTCGTGAAGAAGCATAGTTGTCCCATCCCTGTCTATGACATAGCTACAATAATAAACAATATAAATTTAAATATTCTTACCTAATTTTTTTTGCCCCTGCGACACTACAAAAAAATTTAAATGATTATCAATAACGTGCAGATTCAGACATTCAAAAGTTCTTTTAACATTATTATCCGCAAAATTATTGATGATCAAGTTTAAATTGATAGGTACCTTAAATATATTTTAAAACTAAGATTGTCAACTGTTATCGACATTTGCTTACCACATGATCGACTATTTCATGTCGCATTTTCTATATATGATATATTTTTAAATTATACTCCCCCATTTTGTTTTATGGACTAATGTACCTATTCCTTATATATAACATAAAATTTTATTCACTTATATTTTTTAAAAAATAAGACAACATTTTCTCTCTCCGTATATTTTTTAGTTAGGATTTGGAATAGATATAGTTAAAATTAGAGGAGATAGTGTGGAAATATATAAAACAATAATGTAAAATTTCTTATACAACAGGTGCATGCATGAGCCGTCCCATCAGACACCTCTACCTTGACCCGTGACCCGGAATTTGTTAAAATTTATTTTCCTTGCATTCAATTTTTTGACATCATATCCATCGTCCGCGAAAACATATACTATACTGCGTTTAGATGGTCTCATACAAGTTTTTATTTTAAATTAAACTAATATGTCTCCCGCGCGATGCTCGAACTATTGTATTTTGTAATAATTAAAAAACTAAAAGCACAATTTAATTATAGTTGGATATAGATCAAATACATTTATAGAGATATGTGTCAAACTGACGTATACAAATATTCAATAAATTAAAAAAAATTAACTTTATTTCCATGAATATAAACAATAATTATCATAATCACTCAAACAAACAAACAACTTAATCTAATTGCCCAACAGCAAAAAAATATAACAACGAAATTCAAAATACATAACCAAATAAACAGCTCAATTAACTTTAGAATTCGGGTTTTAAAAATAATACCACAACCCAAAATCCAAACTTCCATACCTAATAATGGTTTAAACAAAATAAAAAGAAAAATACAATAGAAAAAAAAACCAAAAAAGGCAAGCGACATCCTAAATTTTCACAGGACCGAACTTCTTGTTTCTTCATACAATTTTCCTTTTAAACAATTTTTATATCTTTAAACATTTTCATCACTCCATCTCCCCTCTCTCTATTTCATCCTTCTTCACATCTTATTTCTCTAGTCTTGGGAAGAGAGAAAAAGCACACAATAATCAACTCAATATTGATTATTGTTTTTGCATTGTTGATTTTCCAATGCATAAAAAAATAAAATAAAATAGGGATAAGGTCCAAATTGGCCACTAAACTTATTTGGGGGCTCAATTAGGTCACTACAACTTTTTTGGGCTCAATTGGGCCACCGCGTTGTTAAAATCGGCTCAATTGAGCCACCACGTGACGGAACCCGTTAGGGCTCCGTTAAGTGGCCTCAAAACGACGTCGTTTTATTTATTTTTTTACCCGACCCACCTTTAACCCCTAACCTGACCTGCCCCTAACCCGACCCAATTGTCCAAAATCCAAAAAATCGAATTTGTGGATGAATTGAACAGAAATTCAATCAATAGATCTGCAGAAATAAAGATCCCAATCAATAGATATGCAGAAATTCAATAAATCCCAACTCAATCAATTGAACAGCAACATAAAGATCCCAATCAATAGATCTGCAGAAATTCAAATAAAACCTTAATAAATTCAATCATAAAATACCACAAGAAACCCAGAACAAAGTCAAAGTAAAATTGAACAGAAAGGAGAGAGGGGGGGCAGAATGAATTGATCTACATAAATTCAAAGGAAACCTAAATAAATTCAATTAAAAAAACCACAAGAAACCCAGAACAAAATCAAAGCAAAATTCTTCTAAAAAAACCAATCAAAGTAAAATTGAGAGAGAGAGAGAGAGAGAACTTCGGCGCAACTCAACCAGCTTCAGCGCAGAGAGCTTTGAGAACTTCATTGTTGTCGCACTGTTTCGGCAAATTGTAATTCCATTGAGCTCTCAACCCTGAATAAATCTTGGCTGCAATCGCTCTCCTCCTCCTCCTCCTCCTCCTCTCTCTCCCTGTTATTCTCTCTCTCGATCCACAATGGCTTCCTCCTCCCCAACCCCCCAACAGCTCCACCGGTTGCTGACGAGATGTTGTTGATCCTCCAGCTTCCCACATCATTTTCTTCTCTCTTTATTGATTGGGATCTATTGATTGGTTTCAAATGAATATGTGATTAAAGAACCATAGCTCCTTTCAACCCCCAAATTCACAAATTCTATTTTGTGGATTTTGGACGATTGGGTCGGGTTAGAGGTTAGGGGTGGGTCAGGTTAGGGGTTAGGGGTGGGTCGGGTCAAAAAATAAATAAAACGACATCGTTTCGAGGCCACTTAACGGAGCCCTAATGGGTTCCGTCACGTGGTGGCTCAATTGAGCCGATTTTAACAACGCGGTGGCCCAATTGAGCCCAAAAAAGTTGTAGTGACCCAATTGAGCCCCCAAATAAATTTAGTGGCCAATTTGGACCTTATCCCAATAAAATATGTTATAAATCTTCAATTTTCAAGTAAAAAAATAATAAATAAGATTCTATTTTTTTTAAATACAACGGATATGATCTAAACCATCATTAAAAATGAAGAAAAGAAGAAGAAAAATTTACAACAATAAATGTCACAATTATTGTCTATTAATGCAAAACTGTTGTCTATTAACTCATAACCGTTGTCTATTATCTTAAAAGTGTTGTTTAAAATATAATTATTAAATCGTATGATAGACAACGGTTTATAGTAGAATTGTTGTCTATCACATAATTTTATCTTAATATATGTATAGATTGATCGATAGATAGGTGATAAAATATCACATTAGAGTACTAGAGGTCACGTGTCGTCCAATTAAGAACACATGATATATAGTTATATTCACACAACAATTATTTTGTCATGATGTGATCATGAACGTAAATGAGAAAACAACAGGGGAAAACATAAGAAGTAGAAAAGATAATTTGCAAGCATAGATTCACACCCTCTGTCAACTACTCAAACTAGCACAAAATGTATGCACTCGAAGTACTCCCTTTCATAACATTCCCAATTCGTGTTAGTGGCTTTGACAAGAAATTGGACAGAGCTAGTAAAGCCATGGATGATTTCTTGGAAAATCTAGTTCAAGAATGAATCAAAGCGTCAAAGGGCTCAGACGACGGTCTCGACAAGGATGTGTGGGGATTGCAATCCAAGTCCCACATCGGAAATATATCTAAGAGTTGGCTTGGATATAAGGAGCTTACCTACCCATTAGTATGAGGCTTTTTGGGAGATGCTCAAAGTGAAAATCGTGCGGGTTTGGCCCAAAGCGGACAATATCGTACTAATGTGGGGGAAAGGTGAACTCGAGGCCCACTAGTCGGTGAACGTTGGTACCCAACAGGATGGACAAAATTTCGTTGATATTATGCTTCAAATTCGTGATGAGAACAAAGTTGGAGCCTCAATTAGTAATTAATTAAACTTCAATTTTTTTGCCATCTTAATGATTTTATTTTTTATCTTAGTCTTGTCCCAAAAACTATACTCATTTGATCTAATTCCTTTATATATATAATGATTTTATTTTTTATCTTAGTCTTGTCCCAAAAACTATACTCATTTGAACTAATTCCTTTATATATATATATATATGTATGTTTTATAGTGGATCCACGTGAAAATACTTCACCATTAAAATATGCAGAAGGTAGAACGTCGGAGCTTTAAATTAATAGTAGAGGATCCTATGCCGTTGAAGAAACATATTAGGGGAAAACAAGAAAGAAGAAAATCCCCATTGCATAAATAGATTCACTCTCCCAACTACTCAAACTATAGTGCAAAATGTATGCAATATTTGATCAAATGCTTCTCTTCATAACATTCCCAATTCTGATCTCTTTCTTATTTCTATGGTCCACATACAAATCTGCTAAAAACAAAAGGCTTCCTCCTTCACCACCAAAGCTGCCGATACTCGGAAACCTGCACCAACTCAGCTCACTCCCTCACCAAGATCTCCACGCCATGGCCCGAAAACACGGCCCGCTCATGCTTCTCCACTTCGGCAGCGTGCCCGTGCTGATCGCCTCGTCGGCCGATGCAGCCGCTGAGATCATGAAGACTCATGATGTCACCTTCGCCTCCAGGCCCGGATACAAGGCTTTCAAGAAACTTTACTATGGCGGCAAGGACGTCGCGTTTTCGCCTTACGGTGAATACTGGAGGCAGATGAAGAGCATTTTCGTTCTCCAGCTGCTGAGTAACAAAAGGGTTCAATCTTTCCATTCCATCAGGGAAGAAGAAACATCACTTCTCTTGAGAAAGATTGAAGAATCTGAAGGCCGCTATGTGAATTTGAGTGAGATGTTTAGTGAGTTCACAAATGATGTGATTTGTAGATCAGCTTTTGGCAGCAAATTCAGAGAGTCGGAAAATAGGAAGGAGTTGCTGCGGATTTTGGAGGAATTCATGGCTCTCTTAGGAGCTATTTGTATCGGAGATTTCATTCCATGGCTTAGTTGGATCGATCGTGTTAGTGGCTTTGACAAGAAATTGGACAGGGCTAGTAAAGCCATGGATGATTTCTTGGAAAATCTACTTCAAGAACGAATCGAAGCGTCAGAGGGTTCGGACGGTCTCGACAAGGATGAACAAAATTTCGTTGATATTATGCTTCAAGTTCATGATGAGAACAAAGTTGGAGCCTCGATTACCAGAGAGGATATCAAGGCATTACTTGTGGTGAGTAATTAATTAAATTTCAATTTTTTCATAAATAAGAAGAGATTGATATGTTATTAATATTACCTAGTTAGCTTGTGGCATGATTATTTCTTTTTTCTGCCTATATTGTTGGGTTGCTGTTTATGATAGTCACTACCAAAAAAAAGTCTTTAAACACAAAATTATTAGAGACGACAAATGTTTTTTTTTTTTTTTTATCTCAAATAGAGCGTTCCTAAAAGTTCGTCCAAATAAATTAAAAATCTTTTTAAGTGACAACAATCTCGTTACCAAAATTTCATCAGAGATGACATGTAGTAATTATAGACGACATGTTGAACCTGAATCGTTTGTTACTGTAATTAAGTTATCAACTTCTACAGGATGTACTCGCTGGTGGGACTGATACAATATCGACAACTCTCGAATGGGCAATGACAGAACTCTTGCGTCACCCTATAGTGCTCGAAAAACTACAAAATGAAGTGCGAGAGATAGCTGAAGACACCAAGAATATAACAGATAATGACCTAGTAAAAATGCATTATTTGAAAGCCGTGATCAAGGAAACTCTTCGTTATCACCCAGCACTGCCATTACTAGTACCTAGAGTGGCTAGCAAAGATGTCACGATTAAAGGGTACGACATTTTAGCCGGTACGGTGACGATGATTAATGCTTGGACTATAGGGAGGGATGCCGCGACATGGGAGGATGCCGAGAGGTTTAGGCCGGAGCGATTTTTGGAGTCGTCGATTGATTTTAAGGGTGTCGATTTCGAGTTTATTCCGTTCGGGGCTGGAAGAAGGGGTTGCCCGGGGATTACTTATGCCGTGGCTGCGATGGAGTTTTTGTTGGCAAATATTGTGCAGAAATTCAATTGGAAATTGGGTGATGGAGCTCAAGGAATAGATTTGGACACCATTGAAGCCCCAGGAATTGCAGTGCATAGAGCTAATCCTCTTTTTGCAGTTGCTACTAAGTCTGCATGATTTGCTTCACTTAATAATGGAGTTTGTAAAATTAAATTCTATGTTATACCGTGTGTGGATAACGAAATTGTATTAATATATACTGTATGTTTATTTTGTTTTGGAATATTATGTAATCCAAAATTAAAGAAGATATTTTATTAATAAATATATTTCAATATCTAAAAGATATATATATTTATTTGACAAGAAGTAAAAATATTACTGTATACATGCATTTTCAGGAGCCAATCAAAGAGTTTCATGCATGTTAGCCCAGCCACAGTGCTAAATTTTCTAAATTAAATCCCTCGTACAACTATTAATATGGTTTGCGTATCAGTTGCGAAAATACATTAGAATCGAAGAGCTCAAGAAGGGGTTGAAATTTCATGTTATATTATTTCGTGTTTCACTCCGTGTTTCATCATTAAATTTACGATTTTAATAATATTTATTATAAAATAAAAATTAATTATAACATAAATAACCATAATCAACATTTATCAACAAAAAAAATGAATTTAAAAAATTATAAAATATAATTTTGAAAAAATCAACCATAATAATGAATTATTAATTGAAAATTGAAAATTAAATATTAAAAAATAATTATAAACCCTAATTGGGTGGGGTGAACCCTAAAAATAATCACAAAATTAAACTAAATCACATAAAAATAAAATTGAAGGAAAAATAAGTAGAAGAAAAACTCATAATTTGAAAATGTAACACTGAGTGTAACACAAAGAGTGTAACAGAAAATTTCATGTGCTCAAGAAGCGGGTGTCTCTATAAAATTCTTTCCAACATTCAAGATGTTTCCGCAAGATTCAACCCATTATTCATGGGAAGCAGTGCATTCTTCTTCGAAATCAAATCAAATTCCAAATAATTAGAGGTTCATGATCAAGTAATTACACTGTACTGTAATTTTGATCCAAACAAATAAATAAATTTGTACACTTTTGTGTTATTTAAATACACGAAAATTTATGCTATGCCGTGTTACATCATCTCTCCGCTTATCAAATTTATTATCATTTCTTTCTGTTTCTATTCAATTAATTTCAGTCTCTTCTCCTATAGTTTAATTTTATAATTGTTAATAAATTATAAATTTTAATTATGAAATAATAATGTGTTAACTAAAAACTAAAAAACGTACTACTACTACCTTGAAAAAAAAAACAAAAAAAAAAACCTAAAAGTCTGTTTACTACTAAAGAAACAATAAAAATCCATAATTTATGTTTTTTTTTTCAAGTAGCCCCATGCACTTAATAAAATTGTCGATATCATATCGTGTTATGTGTGTAATATTTATATATGTGGCTTAAAAAAATATATTAGATTCCTCGCGACAAAAGAGGATCAAGTTTTCAACCTGTGTCTGGTCTATTTGTCTTTATCGATCTATAAATAATCCTATCAATCACAGTAATTTAATATTCTATATTAGTAATCGAATTTAGTATTATAAAGTTTTAAATTTAATTTATTTATCATCGAATCGAGCCCTATTTACCGAACAAGTCAATAATCTAGTTTTCTATATTTATAGTTGAATTTATATATTCATTTTTAAAAATAAATTTTTTATTCTAAAAAATACAATATATATTTACTTAAATACATTACTTTCTTAAAAAAAAAAAAGATAATTAGAGACTTAATATACTTATTATTAATTATGAAAGTACACAGGTGGTGGCTGATGAGTGGATGCAGATAATTTAATCGTTATAATGATGGATAAATCATATCTTATATTTTTTGGTGGCATATATATCCTCTATATAAGTACTTAAAAGTACATTTATCACAGGTTTTGAATTATCCACCATTTTATAATATGAAACAAAATAAATTTAATATAATTGAATAATCCATCAATCTACACTTAATCATGAAAGTAAACACGACCTTATTGAATTCCCAAAGTATAGCAGTGAAACTAAGTAGTTTAGCTTGTAGAAACTTCAATTCCAAATTAATATGATAACTTAATATCTACTATAAGGGGATTTACATCCCCTTACTATATCCAATCAAAATTTTTGGTCTTTTCAATTTTTATTGGTCGGTCGATGAAAAAATTTCATTGTCGGACTGTCACAATAGGTAGTCAAATTTAATAATAGATAGTTGAAGTGTTATAATATGGTAGTTGAAGTGTCATAATAAATTTTTCAATCTACTGATTTTTTTGGCCGAAACTTTTGTTATTGGACAAAGTAAAAAATAAGGTATAAATAACCAAAATTAGTGGACCCAGGGACACGTGTTAGTTGCAGGTTGGGGAATGTATTACAACCCTCTTATGGTAGAATTTACCATCACTTACCTTGTTGTATATAAATATTGTTATTTCGCCAATTCTCCTATGCACTAGCTAGGTGCATATCAGACGGTCAATGCACGTTAATTTGATTAACGAGTTGACAAAAAAAATCGTCAAAATAGGTGATACTTTTTAGGATACTGATGATACTTTTTGAATTTTAAGTGATACTTTTTAGTGTTACATTTGATACCGATTTTGCTCTTTTTTTGTTTTTCTGGCTGATATTTTTTAATGATACAGATGATACTTTTGAACTTTTGAGTGATAGTCTAACTAGGGGCCATGAGAGGAAATTTTCTATCATTAAATGTTATTAAAGATGGGATTTAGACACCTAACTACGGGACTTCCCCCGCCATAGATTAATTTTCTTGTAATGTTTTTAGTGTTATTATTCACATTGATTTTGATGATTTTTTTGGTCAACGTTTTAACCCAGTTAAAAAATTGATCATCTGTTATGCACTTAGTGCATACAAGACTTGTTCTTGTTATTTAACCTACTATTTGTTTGAGAATCGAGTCTATTTTATTTTGTCTTGAATTATTATTTCAATTTTTTTCTTAATTGTATTAAGCCATGAATATGTATTTCTATTTTTTATTGTATAAAATATTAAATCAAACATGTTGATATAGTCGCGTATTTATTGCACATAATCAAAGATATTTCAAATTAATTCTTAAAATCAATTTGAGATGTTTTGGACTCGTTGTTGTTTTTTTTCTTCTTTTTCGTCTCGTTTATTGATTGTTAAGCACCGCATGAGTCACGAGTTTAGGTTTTAAACTAGGTTTTATTTTTTTTATTTATATATATATAGAGATGGGATCATGTGAGAACTACACCACCCTGTGAGAACTGAGAACCAATTTTAGCCACAGATCTCGCCTATTTGGACGGCCAAGATCTGTTCCAAACTTAAAAAAAACGCGGTGGCATTACTGTAATATTACAGACTTTTTAATGAAGCAACAATATTTTTGTAATTTAGGAATTCTATTATTTTTGGCATGAAATATCTTTCCCGTCTGTAATCGAAATCTCGTTCCTTCTACATATCGATTTCCTTTATGTTTATATAATCGAAATTTCAGTCGATTCTCTTCGATTTTTATTCATCTAATCGATGTTCACGTGATTTTTTGCCTGGAGTTTCTGTTGTTCATTGTTCTTCGATGAAGATGTCGGGTAAAAATATTTTTTGGTGTATTTTGCTGCGATTTTTTATCCATTTTTGTTTTAGATTTGTTCGATAAGATTGATGACGCTGAGATTTTTTCACATGATTCTCTTCGATTTCTCTTTGATTTCATTGTGTTTATGTAATCCATATTCCAGTCGATTCATCTTAATCATTACTCACAAGAGTTCCCCTAGAGTTTTAGTTGTTCGTTGTTCTTGGATGATGAAGCCGGGTAAAAATATTTTTGTTGTGCTTTTCCTGTGATTTTCTTCGATTTTGTTGTGTTTTATGTTGATTAAGCTGATTAAGTTGAACTTTTTATTTTTGAGGATCAACATGTATTTTTAGCACTGGTGTAATTAGTTTTAGCACTGCCCGTAACCTATTTTAGCACCACTGTGAACAATTTTAGCATTATTAAGCATTAATGTGATTAGTTGTGAACATGGATTACATCACACGATAAAAGGTTAGTTGTCCAGGACGACGCAGGTTAGTGCTGGCGTCCGCATCAACGACATAGGTCTTATTCCTCATTCCTTCTCTGCAGATTACCATCTCGTTGTCGCCTTGATCGATGGAGCGATAAATCGTATCAAGCAGGCTCAAAGAAAATGATGAATGGTTCGAATTCGAGGAGGCAAAATGTGAGATTTCACTCTCCCTTCTATATCTACACCTCTCCACTGGTAGTGTATATTTTAGCACTGGTAGTTTATATTTTAGCACCGATAGTTTATATTTTAGCACTTTCATTTTCTTTTTTAGCACTATTAGTTTATTTTTTGAATATTTTTGTAGGTGATAGTATTAGCATTTATAGTTTGTTATTTACGATAAGTATTTAAATCCTACTGAATTCGAGAAAGAATATTGCGAATACATATGAATGGGTATATGAGAAGCAAAGGAGCAAAGAAGAGAGGGGGATGCATTGTAGCTAGTGAGAGTTGAATTCAAACAACTCCATTTGGTGAGATTTGAATTTCCAATGAGTTGAGTACAAGGCCACGGCGGCGAGCACCGGAAGAGGCGGCATCTAACTCATGATCATGACTTGTGTTTCTCCAGAGAAGCTTGGGCAATGAGCAGCACGCAGACGAACTACTTCTACTTGTTGGACACTATTGTGAACTATTTTAGCACTGCTATGTACTTTAGCCCTACTTTAATCTATTTTAGCAATGTTGTAACCTATTTTAGCACTACTATGAACTATTTTAGCAGCAGTTGAAACTTTATTAGAAAACATAATCTGCAGCAGCTGCATGATTATTGGAATTAGCAATAGTCGCTGTGGCCGTTGTGTTGGAACTACAATTTTATGTTAAGCGGTTCTTAGTATAAATTTACGAACACGTGCTTGATGATCTTAAAACTTATTTGAATTTCTTACGCAAAAATAAATATTAATATGTATTTATGTATGTGTACATGCTAGTAGAAAAATGTTAACTGGTGGTTAATTAATTTCTTAATGAAAATTATGAATACATCACCAAAAATGTCAATTTCTGTTGATTAATACGGATAGTTCCAACACGTAAGCGAGGAGTTGATTTTCATATTGTGTGTTTTGGTTTTTCATATATATGTAGATCTTATTAGCATCACAATATGAATTATTAGCACTTCTTGAATCTATTTTAGCACTTCTAGAATCTATTTTAGCACTTATGTGAATTATGTGAAGCTGATAAGATGTTCTTTGCTGTGAAGTATTTTTAGCACTACTATAAACTATATTTAGCACTGTTGTTATCATTGCAAAATCTACTGTAACATTTTTATGCTTCTGTAATAAATCTTATGACAAAAAACCTCTCAGTTCAAATAAAGCATTGTACTTCATAGTTTGATAAAATATCCGGATTCAATTTAAAAAATCATTCAGGAAACTTTATATATGCATATGTTTGTGTGTGTGTACTTTAGTACTACTGTGAAGTATTTTAGCACTATTGTAAACTAGTTTAGCACTGCTGTGAACTATTTTAGCAGTATTGTAAACTATTGTGAAAACTTTATCACTGTCTGTCACAATGCTTAGGGCTTAGGGGCTAACCATGCAAGCTGTAGAATAAGTATAGGAACACCTTAGCAACAGTTTTGGGTTGTGTAAGAGTGTGATATAGGGATAAAATGCCCATACTTTGTTAGCTTGTCCACCACCACTAAAATTGGATCCTTCTTTTGTAAGGGTGTGATATAGTCACAGCATCCTTCAAGTGTGGGCAGTAGAAGAGCCTCTTTAACCTGACATAAGTCCCATAGATGCCTGAATGCCCTCTATAAGGGGAGTTGTGCATTTCTTGAAGTAGCAGTTGCTTGATATCAGAGTTTCATCCTTGTACTTCATAATTTGATAAAATATCCAGATTCAGTTAAGAAATCATTCAGCAAACTTTATATATGCATATGTTTGTGTGTGTGTGTGTACTTTAGCACTACTGTGAAGTATTTTAGCACTATTGTAAACTAGTTTAACATTTCTGTGAACTATTTTAGCACTATTGTATCCTAGTTTAGCACTACTGTGAAATTGTTTTTACATGATCTTAGAATATGTTTTTTATGCATTAATGTGATTTTAGTTTGTGAATTGATAAAATATCCAGATTCAATTTAAGAAATCATTCAACAAACTTTATATATGCATACATTTGTGTGTGTGTACTTTAGCACTACTTTGAAGTATTTTAGCACTATTGTAAACTAGTTTAGCATTTATGTGAACTATTTTAGCACTATTGTAACCTAGTTTAGCATTTCTGTGAACTATTTTATTTTTATTTTTCCGGAACGTTAACTATCATGAAAAAAGAAGCTTGCAAAACTTGCATAATCATACCATCGTTGTTTCTTTTTCTTTTCAAATTGGGGAAATGGGAGCTATGAATGAATTTTGAATCCGATATATAATTAGGAATTATATATACAATGCTAAACTCTAAACTACAGTGCTAAAAACGGAAGATCGTGAAGCATAAAAAGATGCCGATAATATTTTTTTATTGTAATGCTAAACAATTATCATACTAAACAAGGGTCATGTTAGTGCTAAAATAAGTCATGACAGTGCTAAAATAGGGAATCACAATAGCTAATTTATATGTTATTTGCTGCACCACTCTCACCTAACCAAAACAAAAGAAATCCTCAAACTCTTTTTTCATTTTTATATAGAAAAAAAGTGAGAATATTACGAAGCAAAATGCACCACTTTTCTTCTAAAAAACAAATTTGCACGTTACTGTACACACCCACAAATATGATCTCTTTTCTGACTTGCAGAAGCAGAATGCAAGAGGAAAAAATTAGTTAGACAAAATTAAGTAAGGACTTGAAATATTTTTATTTGATTTTAAAGTGATTATCTACCGTCAATTTCTTATGATATTTCTTATGATTTTAAAGTGATTTTAAAGTGATTATCTTATTTTGGGAGAAAATAATATATATATTTTTTCAAAATTGTAGCCTTAACGCTTTGCAGGTGCTTATAAGTTGTTTTAAGGATGCATTTATATAATTACAGTCCATTTGGATAGAAAAAACCTAAACATGTATATGTATGTATGTGTACGCACAAATACAACATCTGGCATTTTTCATCAAATATAATATTCAGCAAAATTTGGAAACACAACGCAAATATGTAATACGTAGAAGTGTTTATAATTTAAAAATGGAGCATTAATTAGTATAGAAAAGATTTAACGAGTATATAAATAGAGGCAGGAGCATAATTATTAGTATTTATTACATAAGTGAATTAAGATATATCGAGAGAGAGAATTGAAAAAAATAAAATAAATTGTAGAGTCAAACAAGAAATGTAGAAGGTGTTGGGTTGTTTATTCGATTATGCAAAGAGATACGCAAATGTCTTATTGTAATGCTAAACAATTATCATGCTAAACAAGGGTCATGTTAGTGCTAAAATAAATCATGACAGTGCTAAAATAAGTGATGACAGTGCTAAAATAGGGAATGACAGTGCTAAAATCATAAATTGAAAAATATACGCGAAAATCACATTTACAATGTTAAATTCTAAACTACAGTGCTAAAAACGGAAGATCATGAAGTATTATTGGTCTTAGCTATACAAGCTCGTAATTGGGATTCTAAATTTTAGTATATAACTTTAGCATATATGTTTTAGCACTGTATGTTTAGAATTTCAACATATATGCTAAAGTAAAAACTATTAGTGCTAAAAAAGAAACTACCAGTACTAAAATACGGAATACCAATGCTAAAATACAAAATATTAGTGCTAAAATATTAAATATCAATGCTAAAAATATCAAATAAAGAAAGTAGAAACCATACATGCTAAAGTACATACTACAAGTGCTAAAATACGGAATTTTAGTGCTAAAATACAAAATACTAGTGCTAAAATATTAAATATCAATACTAAAGTCTAAAACTGTACCGTGAACACGGACCTTAGCCAAGGAGAGTCCTATAACAGATGACATCAAGAGAGCAAAAGGTGCACGCAACTACAAGCATTGCCTATCAATCTTGCTTACATGTCAATCTTTTAGTTTCTCCATTCAATGAAGAGAGGGGGCAAGAGGAGAGAAGAAGCTGACGATGCTTCAAAAAAGCAACGACATAGATATTAGAGTTTATTTTCAAGTTTTTCAACAAACAACTGCCCAGGAAAGTAAAGAGCACGAAACATTTGAAACACGTTCTGACTTGCGCATGTGTGCGACTTAATTGTGCAATTTATGTACCAAGCGATAACTTAGATCTTATGCAATTCCAAAACCATAAAGGAGGTCATTGTAGTGAAGCGAACAACATTAGACCACCATGGTTGATACCAAACCTTCCGACCCATACTCTGCATAATTGATGTATTAGATCAAATGTATGCTCCATACAGTAGGCTAGCTAATTGCTTGAATGAAATTCCAGCAAATGTTAAATATAAACATCCATCATAGTTGATACCATACCTTCCGATCCATACCCTACACAGTTGATATATTAGAACAAAATAAAATAACAAAATCTGCTGGAATAAGAGTCATGCTAAAATAAGTCATGATAATGATAAAAAAGACCATGACAGTGCTAAAATAAGTCATGACAGTGCTAAAATAGAAAATAACAGTGCTAAAACCCTAAATTGAAAAATATACGCGTGAATCACATATACATTGAATTTTCCGATTTTACCCTCGCCGAGTTTCAGGGGCAGCGAAGTTCGAAGTTATTACAATTATGGCACCGCGTTTTTTTAATTTTTGAACAGATCTTGACCGTCCAAATAGGCGAGATCTATGGTTGAGATTGGTTCTCGATTCTCACATGGGGTATGGTTCCTTCTAGAACTCAGCCATATATATATATATATATATATATATATTTAAATAGAATCGTGATTTTTTTAATCATATGCATGATGATGTATAGAACATCTCCTGTACATAAGATGAGCACGTGTTACGTTTAGATGAAACCGACATATAGTTCGAATCACTGGCAGATCTATGTGTAATCACGGGATTATAATTGTATGTCATTTTAAGGATAGCCTATTAGTGGACTGGTGTCATTTTGAAGCCAAATGTCTCAATTTTGAATCCTCGCTAGGTGTGAGTCTGTCTCATCTGATTTTTCAAGTGTAGTTTACCTCTCATATGTAGTGTAGTTTGCAGATTATTATATAGAGGCGGAGTTTACCTAGTGCACACCTAGATAGCGGCTGCGGATACAGTTGTACCCCCAATTTTTTTATATCCTTTTAATATATATTATGATCAAATTTAGTACTGAATTTAATTTATAGAAAAAAATCTTACTAAACTACAATTGGGGAACTAAATTACTCAATTAAAATTGCGAACAAATTATGCTTTCAAATACAAAAACTAAAACTTCAAACTAAAATTCAACAATGCATTACTAATGACAAAAAAAAAACATTAACACAATGAAAAAATCATTAATATTCAAAAAAATAACTAATTTTTCTTAATCCATATTGAAGTCATGAAAATCCCAAATCAGTGACTTTATATTCAAATTAATATGGATGTTAGTTTTACATTACATAATGCTTTATTTAAGATTATATATATATATAATGCTTTATTTAAATTTTTATTATTTGAAAAAAAATCATTGTACATATATTATTGGATGCTTTAAGTGATAGTTGATAATGTTATTTTTGTGTTGTATTGATGCTTTAATTGGTAGTTCATAATATATTTTATTTAGCATTAAAACTACTAATAAAAGCATTAGAAATTAAGTAATTAGCAAAGAACTCACACAAATTATTTTGAAGAAACTGAAATTAAATGCTAATATTTCTCATTTATAATATTATGTTGTCAACTTTTCGCAAATATAATTGATATATTATTAACAAAAATTCAATAATACGCATACAAAAAAAAATACAATCATTATTACAGTAAATTTTGAAAATCCATTATGTAAAATCATTATATTAAATGATTTTTATTTATAAAGAGAATCAAAGTGAACTTTCGTAAAAAAAAAACGCAACATTTCTTTACAAAAACTATCATCTCCAACAACCTATTGAAGCATCAATAAATACAATAATAACATATTTACATTAAAAATCATTCACACCACAAGAAAAAAATACAAAACATATGATAAACAAAAAATACACAATCAATTAATTTATATTATAAATGTGTTATGCTTTACTAAAATGATTTTGTATTCAAAATAATTATTAAAATATAAATTAAATAAAAAATAAATAAAAATAATTATTGACAATTAAATCTTATGAAAAATGAATCATAGAAAAAAAATGAAAAAAATAAGATAATCACTAGAATAATATAAATGAAAAATTAAATAAAAATTTAATGAAAAATAAAAAATTAATATAGTCATTATGTATATTAATTAATTAATGAATTAATCATTTATACTTTACTAAATTAACAAATATTTGATTTTTATAAAAATAGATTTTATATATATATATATATAATTTTTTTTTCTAACTCTCTCTCTCTATATATATATATATATATATATATATTTCTAACTTTTTCAAGAAAAAAATATGGGTTATCGTTTTTTGTTATTAGAGAAATGGAAATGGTTACAAGAGAAGAAAAGGTGTTACGTAAAAACAGGTAATAAGTCTCAACCTAAAAAATGAAATTTGTCTCGCTTACTCATCTATAAATTTCGTACCTATAAATATAGGAACATACATATGCTTTTCAGATTTCAAGTTTGTACTGATATCGAACATTTTTTTTCCAATATAAAATATACTACAATATTTAAAAAAAAATAGTGCAAGATTTTACTGAATGATTGTTTAGCTACTTTCATTAATTAAGAAGAATAATTTTTCTATAATTTTTTGATGATGTTGCCATAGACTGCTTCTGAAAAATGAAATCTCATTTGGCTCAATTGAGGATGTATGAACTTAAAAATTTAAAAATACTTATTTATATTTATAATTATTTATCTTACCTCCAATTTTAAAATTATAAATCCGCAACTAGTTCGAATATTTATTTAACCCTGTACCCTCACTTAGCCGTAGTATTATTGATCTCATTTCCTAAATTAAATGTCAGGACGAAGTACTCATACGTGTTATTTTGAGAAAAATAAGAGTATATTAATTCATCAAATGCAAAATGGTCACCATCTCCATCCATCAAAGCTTTCACCTGTTCATTGACTGTCAAAGTAAAAAAATAAAAGTAAAATTGCACTGATATCGATTTTTTTAGTTATTATTAATATAATAAATATGTCTCTACCATGCAAATTTCATGTCGTCTTTTAAATATTCTTAATTGATTTGCACATGTAAGCAAATCTCTGAATGCGCTTATAAATGTCTTTTTAACACAAATTTTTGAAATTTGTCTATACACAGTCTTTATCAATTCATGTTGTATAATCACAAAAGGAGATTTACAAATATATGCAATATATTTGGTACTCTATGATTGAATTATTATCATTTTTGGTATCATATGTATTGTATATGTTGAAATGGTACTCAAACAACACATATTATATCACTTTTAATTTAGTTCTGGTGATCTGGAAAAATAAATTTCTTGATCAAACTTAAGTCAAAGATAATTTAGGATTTTATTTTGCAATTTATTTAAAATTATTGGACCATAAATCATTTTCAAAGTTTTCACCCAATTTTTATAAAGTCAACTCTTCTATTTCGTTATTTTTCATGTTTTATACCCCCCATCCCAATAGTAAGATCCACTTGCTATTGGACACGGAGATTAAGGAAAAGTAGATTAGTTGTTAAAGTAATTGTTAAAGTAGGTGGGATCCATTTCTTTAAGGAGTATTATAATAAAAAATAGTATAAAGTAATTGAGGTCCAACTTTGATGTTGACATTAATTATTTCCATATGTGGAAGTAGACTTTGCTATTGGGACAGCCAAATAAGGCATTGTGGACCTTGCTATCGGGACGGAGGTAGTAATATTTAATTAAGATTTTGGAAATTGCACATCTCTCTTAAAAAAAAACTTGCACAGTAAAGTGCAAATACGCAAGGTTTTTTTTTTGTTTTTTTTATATATTAAGCTTAAATCTTATATTTGGTTTAATTAAAAATCTAGAAAATGCAAGTTTCCTATTTTTTAACAAGCAAAGTGCAAATACACAAGTTTCCTTTTTTTTTTTTGCATTTTTTAAAATTTTAATTAAATATTATAAAACATGAAAAATAAAGAGTTATAAGATTTGAAAAATAAATTTGGGTGAAAATTTTGAAAATGAATTTTGATCCCACAATTTTAAATAAATTGCAAAAAAAAAAAATGAATTACATTAAACTTAAGTTTGACTTAGGAAAATATTATATTACAGGTCATCGAGACTAAAAGTGACATAATATGTATTGTTAGAATAACATTTTGGCAGATGAAATATATAGGGTACCAAAAGTGAAAAGAGGTCAAACATAGGATGCCGAAATGACCATTTTCCCAGCTTTATATAAAAAATGGTACAATACAAAGTTGAATCTAAAGAACTAGCCATCATGTCCTAAATAGGGCATTGGAATTCAAATTAAATAACTCGATACACAACTCATGCTCAATCGTAGGGACTGACGTATGAATTTTAACATGGGGGGATAACTATAATGCAAATACGAGTGAATTAAATAAACATGTATTTAACTTAATTAAATACCTCGTATAAATTGAGCAATAATGTCAAAATTTTCAATATATATCACCATCATCAATAATGCGACATTTCATACCAAGTATTCTGCAAAAAAAAAAAAAGCCAAAACAAAACAAAAGGAACTTCCTTTTTTCGGAAAGAAAGAATAAATTTATCCGTATTTTATGTTGATTATTGAACCTATTTAAAAATTGATAAAGAATCATCAATCATACTTCTAATTTTTTTGCCAAAAAAAAGGTAGGACAAATATAAAATTATAAGAAAATTGAATATAATCATTGTGACGTCCTACATCAGTGGGAGAATGAAAATATAATGAGTGTATAAGTGGGCTCAATGGACTTGTTTGGTATTTTATTTCACTAAAAATACTACTCGCAAGTGTACGAGGTAAATGTAGCAAAACTATGGTGAGCAAGGTCGTATCCAGAGAGACTGGCTATGTAATGCAGCTAAGTACCCGATTCTTTTGTCCTACTTTATCTAGAGAACCTAATTAAAGGATTGATTTTACTTAACTAAATGCTGTAAAATAAATAAATAAAATCAAGCACAAAAAACTGGATAAACAGATGAAGAAACGGATCCTAGGGTGTTGCTGCTAAATGGATTTTTCGATTTTTAGATAATTTATTAAACCAATTTAATTCTAAATCTTGTAGGAGAATCACTAAATTATCTATACCCTCTCTCTCGAGTAAGTTCTAGACGTAGATTAGATTCTAATTCTTATCTCTCGATCTTGAATTATTATCTAACTCCAATTAGTACCCCAAATTTATTCTCCTCATGACACCTACCAATCTCTCGATCTAGCAGACTCGTGTTATGCAATCCTAATCTGTTAATCTATCAACCTCTCTCAAGTGAATAATAAATTAACTACACAAGTGTAAATGCTGATCACTTCATCCACACAAGACAACAATAAACAAGGATGCATAAACAAGATATAGAACAAAACAATAAATCACGTCAAATCATAAATCCATCAACATTCAACAACTCTAGGATCTCAAAGAATTTAACTACTCATGTTGTATTCAAAATCCAAAGGAAATAAATACACAAAAGTAATTAACATGATAGTTCTAATTGAATAAAATATAAAATAAACTTAGTCTATGATGTGCTACTTCAATCTCTCGATGGTCTCTTCTCTGTCTTCTCCACGATATCTCTGCTATCTCTATAGGGTAAAAGTGTGTAATCTTCGTGCAAAGAAGAACCTTAAATAGTTGGTCCGAGTTTGCCAAGACGTGCACGGGCCGTGCGCGAAAATCAGCCGCTGACACTCTTCACCGTTTTGCTCCGTTCTCGCTCGTTTCTCATCCGATTGACTCGATTCAACTTGCAGTGTGCTCATCACTTGATCCTCTATCTTTTTAGGTAGTTTTCAAGCTCAATTGAGTCTCATAAAATAAATGGCATCAAATCCCTTCAAAATGAGCAAATACGTGACACTGCACAAAATATGAAAAAATATGTGCAACTTGTTAATATACACATGCAATGCTCATCAACTACCATCCAAATAGACATCAAAATGCATGAAAGGCATTGAAACATAAGAGTTTATTTGTACTCTCTAGCAACTTGGGTTAATCATTTTGGGAATGCGAGGACGAATGTTAAGTAGTTGCTAGCAGAGCTCATTGTACTATCGTTTCGTTACTGGGCTCACCCCTATGGGCGTGAGGCATTACAATCATATTTGGGAAATGTAAAGCTTAATAAAAAAATCAATTTAAATGGATAATCTGAGCATAATGATTAACGATAAGCATTATTATATTATATGTCAATTGTGAAATCGTAAGAGATAAATAAAACCCTAGCGTTCCTTCTCAAATGATCAAATCCATAAACATAACCTAAAATATATTATATATTAACTTTAAAGCAAGTATAAAATATAAAACACTAACATAAATAAAGAGAAAGAAAAAGAACTTACCCACAACTCCAGAACAACAGTCAAAGGAGCAGAGACAGAAAATGGTGAAAGTATTTATTTATTTATTTACTTTTGTAGTGAATTGAGATTTGATTTCTTTTAAATAATGTATCTATTAAATATTATTTTATTTGAGCAATAACTAAATCAATTTACTTTATCCCCAACTATAAAGGCCCACCATACGTGGACCAATAAAAAATATTGGAATTAGTCCAAAAATCTTAAATTTATAAGGGCGGGGGGTTACTTTTTATATATAATAAATTATATACACACATGTATATATACGGTAGTGTTGTGAAAAAATTTGAAGCCCCCCCTCCCCCGAGTCCGTCTTTGCTCATTCGTTAAGATCTCGTTTAAGCTTGGTTCGATAAACATATCAAATAAGTTTGAACATAATTTTATATTCGATAAGAATTAAAGATCGGTTGGAACTCGAGTTCATTAAGTAAAAATGAGCAAAATGCATGTATATTCCACTCATGTTCGGTAAATTAAAGATTGATTTGATAAGTAATCAATCACGTTATTTTTATATATAATAAATTATATACACACATGTATATATACGGTAGTGTTATGAAAAAATTTCTAGGGGTGGCTGCCCCCCAGTCCGTCTTTGCTCATTCGTTAAAATCTCGTTTAAGCTTGGTTCGATTAACATATTGAATAAGTTTGAGCATAATTTTATATTTGATAAGATTTAAAGATCGGTTCGAACTCGAGTTGATTAAGTAAATATGAGCAAAATGCATGTATATTCCACTCGTGTTCGGTTCAATTAAAAATTGATTCGATAAGTAAACAAACATGATCAAATATAAGTTTTAAATATCCATATAATTTCAAATAAGTTTAAACAAGTGAATGTTTGACTCAACTCATCTATAGCCCTAAACGTAGTACAGTCCATTGATTAATACTGAAATGAGTAGGATAGCATGAGCCACATCCCTTTCTGGTAATCAATCTTTGTGATACGCAGAAATTGATAAATAATCAATCCATACACACAACTATATAAGTTGAGTTAATTGAGCACAAACAATCACAAGCCAAGCAAAAGAAGAAAACCCTAAACATACTACATATATATTCTCATACACCTACCAAAAAAATGGATGAAGATCTACTCCATTCCTTCATATTTCCAATTCTTGCATCTCTAATCTTGCTATGGCCTATTTTCATATGGTACACTAAACCACATCGAATGAAGAATCCACCAACATCCCCACCAACTCTACCGATACTCGGAAATCTCCATCAACTCCTCGGATCATTTCCTCACCTTGATCTCCATGCCTTAGCCAAAAAACACGGCCCCCTCATGCTCGTCCACTTCGGCAATGTCCCAATGCTGACGGCCTCGTCGGCTGAAGCAGCCCGCGAGCTAATGAGAACTCACGATCTCACCTTCTCGAAAAGGCCAGTTTACAAGGTGCACAGAAAAGTTGTCTACGAAGCGAAGGACCTAACATTCGCCCCCTACGGCGAATACTGGAAGCAGATGAGGAGCATCTTCGTGCTCAAGCTGCTGAGCAGCAAAAGGGTTCAATCTTTTCATTCGATCAGGGAAGAAGAAACGGCCCTTTTCATGAAAAACATCGAGGAATGTTGTGATGCAGTGAATTTGAGCCGGATGTTTTATGAGTTCACTTTCGATGTGATTTGTAGATCGGCTTTTGGTAAGAAATATAGTGGGACTGAAATTGGGAAGAGTTTCTTGCTTCTTGTGGCAGAGTTTTCTGAGATTTTGGGGGCAGTTGGTTTTGGAGATTTTGTGCCGTGGCTTGGTTGGATCGATCGTGTTAGTGGTTTTGATGAAAAAATTGATAGGGTTGCGAGAGGATTGGATGATTTTCTTGAAAATGTGACGCAGGAGCGACTGGGAAGTAAGGAGCAGCAGCAGCAATGTTTGGAGGAGAATTTTCTTGATATTTTGCTTCAAATATACAAGGATAAGGCTGCTGATTATTCCATTGATAGAGAAAATATCAAGGCATTGATTTTGGTAAGTGGTACTTAATTTGCACACTATTTATGATTTCATATAGTTTTGGCAATAAGTGATTTGCACTTTAATGAGATAATTAATAAAAGTATTTTTTAAGCAATTCAACAAAAAAAAAAAAAAAAAAAAATCAGGGAAAGTTATTTGTGTCATTCTATGTTATATTCGTTGTGCCACAACTAGTTTCTTTTTTTAACATACCTAAATTGAGGAATGATGTAACATAAAAAAAAATTAAAGTTAAACTAAATCATAATAAATTGAAATAAAAAATAAAAAATAAATTAAAAAAAAAGTTTAACACGGGGATTAACATAGAATGACATGGGATCTGGAATTTAATTGAGCAACTCACTATTAGTTTATTACTTTTTAATTTATTCAGTTTTCTTTTTATTGTGATTTAGTTTAATTTTATAATTATAAATACGAGTGATGTGTGAAATTTTAGTTTTAAAACTCGAATCAACTTGCAAGTGAATAAGTAAATGTAGTACAGGGTGAAACGAGGTCGAATCCACAGGGAAAGAGAAAGTTCAAATAAGCACGTACTATGACATCGACTCCTATTTGTTATCTAGACAACGAAATGGATAATTGTTTGATTTAAAACTAACTAAATAATAAAGCAAAGTAAATAATTGCAATTAACAAATAAATTGGGCAATTAAGGAAAGGAACACTCTCGGGGTTGGTTTTATTGGATTAATTAACACAAAATCTAATTATAATGGATGCTTAATTTCCAATTCAAGATTACCAAGGCGATCACAAATTTATTCTATATCTCCTCTCGAAGCATATAGAATATGGGGCACATGCATAGGATTATTGTCTCCAACTAATACCTAAGTGTGCTTACCAAGAGCACCAATGATCTATGCCTCAACAACTATCTCAAACCTCTCGATTTTATTGATAATTGCTCTTTGAATTCTAGGATCCTATGTTGAAGCTCATCTCTCGAATTTTGAATCAACATACATAATCATGCTAATTAATTATCAATTAGTTCTCACCAATCAACAATACATACACCCATACATAACAAGAATCCAAAGCATAATCAAGAACCATTAAACATCCAAAATAAACATCATTTATATCTCATAATCCAAATAAAACCAACACCCAAGAGTATCAAAGATTTAGCTTCTCATAATTACATGGGTAACCAAAATCTCTACAAGAAGGAACATGATTTTAACAAAATTAAAGAACAAAAGAACCCGGATGGATGTTTTGGCCTTCAAATCTTGCTTCAACTTTGTTCTTCTTGCCCAATCTTCAATTCCCTTTCTTCTCTCTTCTTCTCCAAGTATTTCTCTCTCTAAAAGTGGCTAAGGGTGGAATGGAATGACCTAATTTTGTATTGGGGTGAGTTTATATAGTTGAGGAATAAAAGAATTAAAGGAAAATCAAAAATGGGGGAAAAAAGATGAAAAATCCGAAAACGTGACACAGGGGCGCGACACGGAGCCGGTCGCGCCCTGCGGCTTCGTGTCGGGGCTGGGAGGCGCGACCCGGGCAGAGGATGCTGGCTCGGGTCGCGTTGCAGGTGGTGGAAAATCAGCTGCGGACACGGAGCGGCGGTCGCGGTGCTGGGCTGGCTCGGGTCGCGCCTACAGCCCTGCTCCGATACCTTTCACGGTTTTGCTTCGTTCTCTCTCGTCTCTTGTCCGATTGAGGTGATTCAACTTGCACCGTGCTTCCAATTCAATCCTCTATCTTCCCATGGCATTGAATTACTCAAAAATTCATTTATTCATCCACAATTTTCTGCAAAACTCAAATAAGAAACAAAACTCTCAAGTAGGAAGGTTAAGAGCGCAATTTAGGTTAAAACACATGCAAAACTCTTCAATACACTTCATTTAAACCTCAAAATATTGTGCCAAAATGCCACTCATCAACTCCCCCAAACTTAAAAGATTGTTTGTCCCCAAACAATGAAGAAAAGAGAAATAAGGTTTAAATGATTAAATGCGGATAAAAGGATGGAATTTGCTTCAGAGATTCAAAACACACTTTGTACATTCAAGCATGATATTCAAAGATCAAAAAGCCTTGACAAATTATATAATGCATGGCCAAAAGAACTTGTAGCCTCTCTATGATATAAGATCACTCATCACTCAAGTGTTTAGGCTATAAGTGTATACACTCAAAATCAAGTCATACGAGAAGTCTACCATAGGCTTGTAATGTGTCTATTCTCTCCACCACCTATGTGTGCTTTCAAACAAGAATCATTAAGGGCTTTTTCAAGGTTGTAATGAAGGCTTTTTGGTAAGGTGGGGATTGTTTGGCTAAGTGACTCAATTAAGAATTAATCCTCAATAATCCAAATCTCCATACTAACCAAGTAGAACTACACAAGCGCTCTTCCACCTTCCAAGCTTTCACAAAATCTCAAAATCTAGAAATTTTATCATGATAAACAATATTACTTCCCTTTCTTGCTCTTTCATTTCAAAAATAAAAAACGTGAACACATCATTTTTTTTTCTTTTTTTTTTTCAACTTTTCTCTTTTTTTTTTTTCAAGGTGTTCATTTCTCTCTCTTTTCTTTTTCTCATAAGAGCTAAGAAGGGTTATTTGGCATTTTCGTCTCAAATACTCTAAAATGCAATTTTCATTTCAAGCACTCCAAATTTCTCATAATCATTAATTCATCATTACTAATTATTCCCAACCCAAGGCAAAATAATGAAATATGGTCTCATAGCTCAAAGGGGCTAACAAGGGATTTAGTGTTGAACGGTAAAATTTGGGTAGAGTAGGCTAGACAAAAGATGGCCTTAAATCCTTTTCGAGTCATCAAGCACACTATTGTAATCTCGAGTTAGACACAATGCAAGTTCTAGAGACAATTCAAGTATGCATGATTACCACACAAGCAAGAAAAAGATTGTAAAAATAAAGCAATCTTTGGCTCAAAATCTCACGTGGGCTCAACCAAGATCAAAAGGTAATACATTTAATAATTTATCAAGGCAAATATCAACAAATCCTAACATGCTTTCATGTCATTTTTCCAAATAAAACCATCTCATCATAAGCAACATAACAACCCAATCCACACTTCAATCATTTTCAACCACAAGTCTCCACAAGATCAACAACCAAATCAAAAACCACCGGTTATTGAAAGCAAGTAAACGTGCAAACAAACTAAAAATTTAAAATTTTATCAAAGTTTTAATGCAAACTACATGCAAATGCAAAATAAAAAAAAACAAACAAAAAGGAGTCCAAAATAACCACACTTCTCCCTCCCCCAAACTTATTCGGAACAAAGTACCAATAAGTTTGAAAAAGAAGAAGTGGTTTATTTTGGACGGACTTACAACCGTCAAGGCGGTTTTGGTGGCACTTGACACCACCTTAGAACTCTTTTTTTCTTTCTTTGAGGCTTAGAAGTCAAATCCGGATCAAAGATTCTATAATACTCCTTGGGCATCTCCTCTTCTTTCCTCGCTTTCATGTTCTCAATTCGTGGTTTTATCTCTTGAACCACCTTGGATTCTTCAATGCTCTTAAGCTCATCATCTTTTATAGCTTCCCTCCTCATGGAAATAGGGAACATGGCTCTTGACTCATGCACTCGAAGGATAAGCTCACATTTCTCCATATCTATCAATGTTCTCCCGGTGCTCAAAAATGGCCTCCCCAAGATAAGAGGCACATTTGTGTCCTCTTTCATATCAAGCACCAAGAAATCAATTGGGAAGATGAATTTATCCACCTTTACTAGCACATCTTCTAAGATTCCTTTTGGATAGGTAAAAGTGTGATCCGCCATTTGTAAGCAAATACTCGTTGGCTTGAGCTTCCCAATGTTGAGTTTCTTGAAGAAAGAAAGGGGCATGATATTTGTGCTTGCTCCCAAGTCACACAAGGCATTCCCAAAGAATTTCTCCCCAAAACCACAAGGAATGATGAAACTCCCCGGATCCTTAAGCTTTGGTGGCAACTTCCTTTGAATAATTGCACTACATTCCGCCACGAGGCTCACAATCTCATGATCCTTTAACTTCTTCTTATTTTCTAGCATTTCTTTGAAAAACTTGGCATAATTTGGCATCATTTCCAAGACTTCCACAAGTGGGGTATTGATGTGAATTTTTCGAAACATCTCCAAAAATTTGGTAAATTGCTCCATCATGGTATCCTTCTTCAATCTTTGAGGGTAAGGTATGGCAATAGGAATGGGAGCTAGGGGTGCCGATGGCGGCTTATTTGAAGCATCCTCAACCAATTCCTTTGCTTCTCCTTTTTCATCATCTTTTTTACTTTGAGAATTTTCACATTCAACTTCCAAATATTCGTCACGTGGCATTTTTACCCCATCAAAAGTTTTCAAACTCATCACGGATATAGTTTTGCATTGCTCCGGGCTTTGTTGCGGTCGTTTTCCCACCACAACCTCCAATTTATCCATCCTCTTCTCAATCACGCCCATTCTTGTTCCAATGGTATCCACCTGTGCTCCAATCATGTCTATCTTACTTTCAAGCTTCTCAAAGCGAACTTGGGACTCTCCCATATATGTCTCCATTTTACCCATGAATGTTGTCAAAAGATCATCCATCTTGGGATTATTTTCATCATCAACCATGTCATTTGTTATGGTAAAGTTAGGTGGAGATTGGTAAGCACCATTAGGATTACCATAAGGAACATTTGAATAAAATTGTCGGACTCCTTGATTGTAGTGATTTTCTCCTTGAAAACTTTGGTTTGGGCGGCCATTGTTGCTCCATTGCTCGACATATTTCATCGCTTCAACTCCTTGGATTTGCTCATTCCTTGAGCTCAATGAAGAATGAGTGATGGCTTCAATCTTTTTATTGAGAATCGTCATTTGGGCCGCCAAGATTGACAAAGGTTCGACTTCGGATGTAGGAGTCACATTCTTCAAGTGTTGCACTTGTTGTCTCTCCACGGGCCATTGATAGGAATTCATGGCCATGTCCTCAATAACTTTCATGGCATCATCGGGCCCTTTTCCTAACAATGAGCCACCCGATGCGGCATCCAATAGTCTCTTCATGTCTTGATTGGTTCCATTGTAAAATATGCACACTTGGTGGTCAATACCAAACCCATGAGTAGGGCACTTCTTCAACATTTCACAAAATCGTTCCCATGCATCATTAAAACTCTCATCATCCCATTGGCGAAATTGTGTGATCTTACCTTTCAACTTCAACATCATACTCGGAGGGAAAAATTTATGTAGAAATTTTGAAACCAAATCAGCCCATGTTTCAATAGATCCAACTCTCAAACCTTGATACCATGTTCGTGCTTTTTCTTTAAGAGAAAATCGGAAAAGTTGGAGGCGTATTGCGTCATCCGGGACTCCATTAAGCTTCACGGTCCCACATACTTGTAGAAATTGATCAATGTGCTCATTTGGATCTTCATCGACTCCTCCACCAAATTGGTTTTGTTGTATCATTGAGATTAATTCGGGCTTCAATTCAAAGTTATCGGCTTCAATTCTTGGCCCATTCATCACTCTTTCATTTACAATGGGTTGAAACATGTTTCTAATGGGTGGTTGCTCCACTTGAACCCGGACATCTCGTTGCTCATTCAATCTTTGTTGCATCTCCTCAAATTGTCTTTGTAGACGACGAACAAGACCTTCATTTTCATCTCCCATGACTATTTCTCTTTTTTCAATCTCCCTTTATCCACGAGAAATAATAACCTCACGTTCAAGGAGTGCTCTCATATACCGTGTGATCATGCACCACCTTCAAAGCACCAATAACAAAAAGTGAAAAACAAAAATAAACAAAAAATGTCTAAATTAACAATAACAACCTTATCACAATAGCACAAATTTAAAACACTAATTCCCCGGCAACGGCGCCAAAAACTTGATGTGTGAAATTTTCGTTTTAAAACTCGAATCAACTTGCAAGTGAACAAGTAAATGTAGTACAGGGTGAAACGAGGTCGAATCCACAGGAAAAGAGAAAGTTCAAATAAGCACGTACTATGACATCGGCTCCTATTTGTTATCTAGACGACGAAATGGATAATTGTTTGATTTAAAACTAACTAAATAATAAAGCAAAGTAAATAATTGCAATTAACAAATAAATTGGGCAATTAAGGAAAGAAACACTCTCGGGGTTGGTTTTATTGGATTAATTAACACAAAATCTAATTATAATGGATGCTTAATTTCCAATTCAAGATTACCAAGGCGATCACAAATTTATTCTATATCTCCTCTCGAAGCATATAGAATATGGGGCACATGCATAGGATTATTGTCTCCAACTAATACCTAAGTGTGCTTACCAAGAGCACCAATGATCTATGCCTCAACAACTATCTCAAACCTCTCGATTTTATTGATAATTGCTCTTTGAATTCTAGGATCCTATGTTGAAGCTCATCTCTCGAATTTTGAATCAACATACATAATCATGCTAATTAATTATCAATTAGTTCTCACCAATCAACAATACATACACCCATACATAACAAGAATCCAAAGCATAATCAAGAACCATTAAACATCCAAAATAAACATCATTTATATCTCATAATCCAAATAAAACCAACACCCAAGAGTATCAAAGATTTAGCTTCTCATAATTACATGGGTAACCAAAATCTCTACAAGAAGGAACATGATTTTAACAAAATTAAAGAACAAAAGAACCCGGATGGATGTTTTGGCCTTCAAATCTTGCTTCAACTTTGTTCTTCTTGCCCAATCTTCAATTCCCTTTCTTCTCTCTTCTTCTCCAAGGATTTCTCTCTCTAAAAGTGGCTAAGGGTGGAATGGAATGACCTAATTTTGTATTGGGGTGAGTTTATATAGTTGAGGAATAAAAGAATTAAAGGAAAATCAAAAATGGGAGAAAAAAGATGAAAAATCCGAAAACGTGACACAGGGGCGCGACACGGAGCCGGTCGCGCCCTGCGGCTTCGTGTCGGGGCTGGGAGGCGCGACCCGGGCAGAGGATGCTGGCTCGGGTCGCGTTGCAGGTGGTGGAAAATCAGCTGCGGACACGGAGCGGCGGTCGCGGTGCTGGGCTGGCTCGGGTCGCGCTTACAGCCCTGCTCCGATACCTTTCACGGTTTTGCTTCGTTCTCTCTCATCTCTTGTCCGATTGAGGTGATTCAACTTGCACCGTGCTCCCAATTCAATCCTCTATCTTCCCATGGCATTGAATTACTCAAAAATTCATTTATTCATCCACAATTTTCTGCAAAACTCAAATAAGAAACAAAACTCTCAAGTAGGAAGGTTAAGAGCGCAATTTAGGTTAAAACACATGCAAAACTCTTCAATACACTTCATTTAAACCTCAAAATATTGTGCCAAAATGCCACTCATCAACGAGTTGGTTATATTCAATCAGGGTATATTATTATTCGATTATTGATATTAATTATTTCATAAATAGTGTATATAATTTTTAAATTTTAACTTTTTTTTTGTAATCAGTGTTAATTAAGGTTGGTTGATTATATTACAATAATTTTTATTTGTATAATAAACATTATCAAAATAATGAATTTAATAGTGGAACATAAGTGAGACACAAATTATATGCATGCATGATCATACATCAAATGAGATCCTCTACTACATTATGTGTCGCATTTGGTATCCTATATTATGAATTTTATTATTTTTTCTGTCATTTTTTTCTTTGATTTTAATTTTCTATGTTTAGTTTAATTTTATAACTTTGAATTATTATTTATTCCACTCAATTATGGTATAGTATTCAATTATATATAGTATTAAATTATATTTTCCTTTGATAAATAATTAATTATTATGTTTGATTATTCCAATGATTAGAGCATTTATGTTTTTAAATTATAATTGATTATATTTTAAAAAAATTATAATAAACATGGACAAAAGTGAGACATAGAAAATAGATTGGATGATCTCATCTTGATTACACATAACACAACACATGTTCCTCTCTCTCTCTCTCTCTCTCTCTCTCTCTCTCTCTCTCTCTCTCTCTCATGTCCTTGAATTATATATTCTTCAGGATGTATTTGCTGCTGGGACTGATACATCATCGATAGTTCTTGAATGGGCCATGACAGAACTAATACGTAACCCTACAGTAATGCGAAAATTGCAGAACGAAGTACGAGAAATCATCAAACAAGGAGATGAAATCAAAGATGACGACCTAGAAAATATCAATATTTGAAAGCAGTGATCAAAGAGACATTTCGCTATCACCCACCAATCCCATTGCTACTACCGAGAATAGCAAGTGGGGATGTGAAAATGAAGGGCTACGATGTTTCAGCCGGCACAGTGGCGATGGTTAATGTGTGGTCAGTAGGCAGGGATCCGGCGTCGTGGGATGAACCCGAAAAATTTATGCCGGAGAGATTCTTGAACTCTTCGATAGATTTTAAGGGTCAAGATTTCGAGTTGATTCCGTTCGGAGCTGGGAGAAAGGGTTGTCCCGGGATTACATATGCTGCTGCAGTTATTGAGTATTTGCTGGCAAATATTGTGCACAAATTTGATTGGGAATTGCCTAATGGAGTTGAAGGGAAAGATTTGGACGTGACGGAGAAACCTGGGATTACAATCCATAGAGCTGTTCCTCTTCTTGCAGTTGCCACTAAGTCTACATAAGCACTCTCTCTCTCTCTCTCTCTCTCTCTCTCTCTCTCTCTCTCTCTCCGGTGTTTGAGTTGTGTCCCATTGTAAAAACTATAATAATTTGACATCAAATTGTGGATTATAGAATTTCATATTCTAGAACTAGCTAGTAGATGTGACTATTATGTTTAGATGAAGTTTAAGAATTTATTATGTAATTAGATTAGTATGTTTCTTGTTTACTAAATTTATTTTACTGTATGAATAGACAAGTCCAGATTGTAATTAAGAAAACTGAATTGAATAAAATTGTGGTTTGTGTTATGGTGCAATTTAGTTATCTTGCTAGAATCAATGAATTGTGCTTTCTCTTGTATTACACAAAGTATATATAGTTGCAAAATTAATTAATTATACACGTTTATATTTACATCAATTATATGGTGTTAGAAGTTACTATACAATTATGGTAATGATTTTGTCAATAGTTTTTTTTTAATAAAAGTATAAAATTAAACTAATACAAATTTAGACTTCCTTAATTAAGTTGATTATGCTTTATAGGCTACTATTGATTATATTTGATAATTGGGGTTAAACATGAACTCGAAAAATTTATACTTGATCGAGGTCAACTTTTAAATTTTTGAGTCGATTTGAAGCTCGAATTTGATAGTGTTAATTAAGGATTTGACTTTTTCATCCACTTTGATATCTTATTAAACAAAAATGGGCCATTGATCAAGAATTTCCATTTTCGGCGTATCATGATCATATAAGAAGTTTTTTTGTTTTTTTTTTTTTGTTTTTTCCAAATGAACAGTTTGAAGACCTATTGATTATATTCTAACAATTAATTGGAGAGTACTTGTCTCAAATTATTAAACTATATACTCCTATTCAATTTTACCTTTTAAAATCCGTGTTGAAAAATATTTTTTATTCGGTATTATTTATTATGGAATTCAATTATATTTTTACCCATTTTTATATATACTATAAGTTCATCATAGTTTTACTTTAGATATACTGTCATCTATAAACATAACGACAACGGTTACAAACATAATTGTTGTTGGTTAACAACTGTTGTAGTAGTCTACTTTAACAACGGTTTACCAAGCCGTTGTCTATAAACAAATAGACAACGATTATTATGCGTTGTCTTTCAACGCATCCTATAGACAACACCTCTATTTAACAACACCCATTTTCTCTATTAACAAAGCGGAACAGCCGTTGTCTATAACCGAATTTCTTGTAGTGGCTGCTTGAAATCATATACATATGCCTACTACTTTGTGTGGCTCTTGCTGAAGTTAGAAGTCACAGTTACAATTTATATATATGAAAAATATCTTTTGATACTTTAATTTTCAAAAAAAAAAAAAAAACAACAAAAAACAACAACAATATAAAGGTATAAAATTATGCTGCCCATATTGTATATGTATAAATTAAACAATATTATTTTCTATCTGGCAGTATCATTGCTATTATGTAGGTGCATTAATTTATTTATTTTGGATTAAATAATTAATCTTAAAATCTCAAAGTTTACGGGTTTGTTTGATTTTAATATGAATTTAAAATTGTGGCACAAAAGACACACCTAACAAATTTTGGAAATTAAACATTTATTTCAATTTAAAACATAAATGACAGAGAAATACACGTCAACCGTTAAAAACATGTTTTTTTTTTGTAAATTATTGCTTTAAAATCATGCCTATTGCACTTTTTTCTTTGTTTTAAGAATCTCAATCGATGTTAAATTTGAAAAAAAAAAATTGAATTTATGATTTTTGTGGTAAAATTTTAAATTCATGTTAATAAAACATGTACAAAGTTTAAGATTTGAAAAGTATTTAACCATTTATTTTTTGAGGTGGGGAAAATGAGCAGTGAGTCTCGTTTCGAGACTTTTTCGCTTTTTTTATATAAAGATTTCTAATGCTTCGGTATTTTCAAGAGGATATTAATTATGTAGGTATATTTTTACTCACATTTTTTTACATACATTTTATTCGAATTTCAGATCTTACGATTGCATCAAACTGACCTATTAACTTCTGATATTCTCTCTCTAAAAAAATGCTAATATTCAAGCAATCATATATATATATATATATGACCACACTGTTATCATTTAGTGACTCATATATTAATACTGACCATTAATAAACAAATAAACCATACATATCTATCTTTGACTTGGGTACAATAATAAACTATATAACTTTAATTGTTGCCTTATTTTTTTGGGCCCGACGACACTACAAAAAAAAAATTAAATGGTTATCCATAACGTGCAGATTCTGACATTCAAAATTTCTTTTAACATTATTATCCGCAACATTATGGATGATCTAGTTTAAATTGATATGTACCTGCAGCTTTAATATATTTTAAAACTAGGATTGTCAACTGTTACCGACATTTGCTTACCACATGATCGACTATTTCATGTCGCATTTTCTATTATATATTTTTATATTATACTCGGCCCGTTTCATTTTATGGAGGAATATACTCATTCCTTATATATAATATAAAATGTTATAATTCACTTATATTTTTTTAAAAATAAGATAATATTTTCTATCTCCATATATTTTTAGGATTTGGGATATGGTTTAATATTGGAGGAGATAGTGTGCAAATATATAAAACAACAAATATTTTGACACAAAATAAAAAAAAACTAAAATAACAATCAAAATGAAATGGAGGGTGTAAGTTTTTTTTTAATTTTTTTATCAACTTTAATTTTTGTATACTTTAAATTTTATAAACTAGAAATTATTAACTTTTAATTCTTTTTTGTTGATAAATATTGACTAAGGTTATTTATGTAATAATTTTTTTTATTTTGCAATAAATATCATAAATTTGATAGTGAATCGTGAAGAAATTAAACGCAACACTAAATTTGAACCGCTTGCTTACTTGAATGCAATCATCTAATGCATTTCCGCCTTGCATTCTCCATTTTTTCTTCGATTTTAATATATCGTGCTTTACTTTAACTTTGCACTTGTTATGAATGGTGCAACCCACCAATTAGTATTTAATTTTTTAAATAATTAAATAATAATAAAAACATTAAAAATTAAATGCTAAAAAATTATAATAAATCATAATTCGGCAGCATGAATCTTACATAACAAGTGTAAAATTAAACTAAAATATAAAAAAAATTAAAATCCAACAAAAGAAAAATAATTATGCAATAGCGAATGCAACATATGATTTCATTTCGGTTCTTACTGTTACTTAAATGGAAAACCAAAACAAAAAAATCATTCTCCGATATCGTTTGTACATAATTGATCAGAAATCGAAATCAAACTGCGAACAAAATTTTAATATGGTCTTCCCATTAGTCCCTTAACAAACGAGCTTTAACGTCCGTTAAAATTTAAAACACACATTAACACATTTTTTTCATACATTCCCACACTTTTTACACATTTGTTTTAGAGATTTAAAAAAAAAAAATGCATTCCTTCTCCATCAAATTTAGCTAGCATTAGCCGTTTTCGTAGTATGTTTCATCAGAAAAATTGTCGAGTAGCAATAATATGTGTGTAATTTTCAGCATTAAATCCTTCTCCATTAATTGTATTTTTATATCTTGCATATTAGAGATGGTTTATTAGGGTTTTCTAAATTAATAAATAAAATACAATAAAAATGGATAATTAGGTGGCAATTGTGGCCCTGGAAAACGTATGCAATAAATGCACTCAGAGAAATGTCACACCAGATCACCTGTCATATCTCGTGTCACATGTGTCAAATTTTCACTTTTATTTTTTAAAATTTTAAATATATATTATGATTCAATTTAATTAAAATTTTTATTTAGGGTTCATTTATTCCCAATTAGGATATATTAAAAAAAATTAAAAAAATTAATAATTATGGCACACGAAATGCTGTAGGAATGGCCATGTACAGGTGATCTGTTCTGGAGAAATGTCAACAAGTTATTTATATGAACAACGGAGTGCATAGTTTATAATGGGTATTAGTGCTTCATGTGAGAACTAGAAACAATACTTACTTACTACGATTTTATAGCGTATCTTATTGTATTTTAGTGTTTATTATCACTATCACTAAAATACTACAAGATATAAGGTATAATTTAAAAAAAAAAATAGCACTAAAATACGATAAACTAAGTTACAATAAAATCGTAGTAAATAATATTCTCTATCTCAAAAATAAGAAATCCAAATATTCAAGCTAGGATATATGATCATAGTACTGTTAACATTTTGTTACTCACATGTTTTTATAATGATCATCAATAAACAAATAAGCCATACATTTAACCTATAAATCTTATACTTTATATCCCCATCACTTTCTATCTTAATAGAATAGGGACCTCGTGAAAAAGCATAGAAATTGTCCCATCTCTGCCTTTGACTTAGATACAATAATAAACATTAAATATAAATTTAATTGTTACCTAATTTTTTCGGCACTACAAAAATTTATAAATGATTATCAATAACGTGCCTCCATTCCCACCTACCTTGACTCTGCATATTCAGAAATTCAAGATTTATCTTACCATTATGCTCAATATTATAGATGATCTAGTTTAAATTGATAGATACATTTATTATATTTTAAAACTAAGATCGTCAACTGATACCGACATTTTAATTTTTTTTCTTCGATTTCAAAATGACGTGCTTTAGTTTAATTTTGCACAATTGTTATGTACCCACCAATTAGGGTTGAAAAATTAAATGGTAAAATATTATAACAAATCATAATTTGGCAGCATGAATATTAAATCACAAGTGTAAAATTAAACTAGAGTATAAGAAATCGAAATCGAAGAAGAAACTAAAATAATTAATTGTGCAATAGCAAATGCAACACGTAAATACAATGCATAGATGATTTCATACTGCAAAAAAAATGGTCTTCAGAGATAAGATTATTAGCGACGACAAATGTCGTCACTAATACTAGATTTTTAGTAACGACATATCGTTTCTAATCATCACATGTCATCTTTAATAAAGTTTTTGTGATGACATTATAATCGCTTAAAAATATTTTTTGCGATGACATCATGTCGTCGTAAATAGAGCGTCACTAAAAGTTCATCCCAAATAAATTAAAAATTATTTTAAGTGACAACATTGTCGTCACAAAAAATGTCATTGTAATTATTAGAGACGACATGTCGTTACTTAAGTCTATTATTAGTGACAACATTTATCGTCGCTAATAATATTATCACTAAAGATCGTTTTTTTGGTAGTGTCATTGGTTTCTTACTATTACTTAAATGGAATGGAAACCAAAACAACAAAATCATTGTCCAATACAGTTTGTATAATTGAGAAATAGAACTGCTAACACTACAACAAAAATGGAAGAAATTCAAATTCACTACCTAATATTATTTCCACTCATATCTCTAACCCTAATATGGTCCATTTCGAAATGGCTGTCCAAACCTACCGGAAACAAGAATCCACCACCATCGCCGCCGAAGCTGCCGGTTCTCGGAAACCTCCACCAGCTGAGCTCATTACCTCACCGGAGCTTCCTTTCTCTATCCAAGAAACACGGCCCGCTCATGCTCCTCCACTTCGGCCGCGTCCCGGTTCTCGTCGCCTCCTCCGCCGACGCAGCGCGCGAAATCATGAAGAATCACGACCTTTCATTCGCGGACAGGCCGTTGTACAAGGCTCACCGGAAGATCCTCTACGACGGGAGGGATCTCGTGTTCGCGCCATACGGGGAATACTGGCGGCAGGCGAAGGGCAGTTTCGTGTTAAAGCTGCTGAGTAACAAAAGGGTCCAATCTTTCCAGCCGATCAGGGAGGAAGAAACGGCTAATTTCGTGGAAAAGATTAGAGAAAGTTCAGGTTCTTCCGTGAATCTGAGCAGAATGTTTTTCCAGTTTGCTTATGATGGTATTTGCAGGTCGGCTTTTGGCCGGAAATACGGTGAGTCGGAGAAGGGGAAGAAGTTCTTGATGCTGGTGACGGAGATGGCGGAGTTGTTGGGAGCTATTTGCATCGGAGAATTTATTCCGTGGCTGGGTTGGATCGATCGTGTTAGAGGTTTTGATGAGAGATTGGATGAAGTTGGAAGGGGTTTGGATGAAATTTTGGAGAGTGTGATTGATGAGAGGTTGGAGATTAATCAAGAGGAATCTTTGAAGGAGGAAAATGGAGATGATTTTCTTGATATTTTGCTTGAGATTTACAGTGACAACAATGGTGGTGATGATTCCGGTAATAGAGATAGTATCAAAGGAATAATTCTGGTATGTTTTTCGACTGTGTATTTAATGATATCATAAATATATACGTTAAACACGCGTTCGTTCATTATTATATCCTAATTTTTAGTGTTCCATTATCAATTTAGGTTTTAATCTTTCAGTTTTATTTAATAATTATTACTCCCTCCGTCCTAACAGCAAGATTCCCTTCTTATTATTTACTCTCTCTATTTGTGATGTGCAGGATGTGTTTGGCGCGGGGTCTGATACCTCGGCCGTAGTTCTGGAATGGGCGATGACAGAACTCTTACGACATCCCACAGTAATGGAAAAGCTGCGACGCGATATAAAAGAAGTCGTTAGGGAAAAACGCGACATATCAAGTGATGACATTGAAAAAATGCATTATTTGAGAGCCGTGATCAAAGAAACTTTCCGATGTCACCCACCATTTCCCCTACTACTCCCCAGAGTAGCGTGTCGGGATGTGAAGGTGAAGGGCTACGACGTTGCAGCGGGGGCAGTGGCGATGGTTAGCTTTTGGGCCATAGGGAGAGACCCCGAGTTGTGGGACGAACCGGAAAAGTTTAGGCCGGAGAGATTCTTGAACTCTTCAATAGACTTTAAGGGTGTCGATTTTGAGTTGATTCCGTTCGGAGCCGGGAGGAGAGGCTGTCCGGCGATTACGTATTCCATAGCTTCGATCGAGTTCTTATTGGCAAATCTTGTGGCGAAATTTGAGTGGAAATTGCCTAATGGAGAGAAAGGTAAAGATTTGGACATGAATGAAACCCCTGGGATTACTGCACATAGAGTTGTGCCTCTTCATGCACTTGCCACTATGATTGAATAATTAAGTATTATGTTTATTAATTTGGTGTGTTTTTATTTATATCTTATATATATGTACAATTTGTATATAGGTTTGAGTTTAGTTGAGAAATAATCTTAGTGTAGAAATAACAACATTGATTATCTTATTGTAGTGTATTGTTTAATTGCTATAATGTCATTGTATTTGTGAAACAAATTAATTATAATAAGATAAACATTTCTTTTCTCGCGTTAACAAATATTTCTCACTTAATTTTTTTAGTTATTAGGATTTATAATTTTTTAATTTTAAAATATTAATAATTGTAAAATTAAATTAAATAATAAAATAATGTAAGCGAAAATAGAAAATGGAAGAAAAATTAATAAATTTAATAAGAGAACAAGATTCGAATATTTGAAATTAAGTTAAATCATATAGTCTGCTTGGCATTTCAACCTTGAGTACTTTTTTAATTATATTGCTCGTCTCGATAGGACATTTGGGCTTCAACCTTGAATATCTGAAGTTTGAGGTGTGTGTATAAATATAGTTTGTTTTAGCAATTCATATTCAAGGCCAAGTAAGTAATTAACAATATCATAATTTGCTGGTGCTTTGATCTTGAAAAATAAACCAATTATAAGACTGTACTTAGCTATAAATAGTTTAGTGATGAAAATATAGGCTTCACCTAACTATTATGTCTAAGGTTACTATATATATATATATATATATATATATATATATATATATATATTGGATTAATTGTCATTTTCGTTCCCTATTATTTCTAGAGTTTTAATTTATTCAATTTTCTCGATTCAACGTGCAAATTTATTAATATTCACCTACCAAATGCGCATGCTGACCCAACGATGAGGCGCGTGTGTATATAAATTGTCTAGTTTTTTTTTTGTTTTATTATTATTATTATTATTATTATTATTATTTTCCCTTGAGGTTTGTATTTTTCATTTGAAGGTTTATGTCATTATATCTTGTTGCAAGAATTGCATATGGTCGGCGAAAATCAACAAAATCCTCAATTTGAGAGACGTTTGGCGACAGATGGATGAAAAATTTAACACCCTTACTAAACATATAATAACATAAAGGCAAATTCTCTCATCAGACTTTAGAAATAAGTTGAATCCTTAAAAATATACCTTCGTAGGGGCGGGCCACACTGATAGGAACTCAAACCAAAGGCTCTAACTTCATCACAAAAACTAGTTCAAGGGTGGAGTTAGGATCTTTGACTTGAGTCCCTATCATTGGTGGAAATTGTCACCCAGTCCCACTCGATCTGAAAAAAAAAATATGGTCGCAAAAAATCACTCATTACACAAAAAATATCACCCGTAGCATGACGCATGCTACTTTGATTATATATATGAGTTTATTATTCCCAAATATTATGATTTATATTTATTTTAAAAAAATAATTATCGAGCGCGGTGCACGAACCCACACGTTAGTGTAGGGCGAATGCACTATGTCAGTTGTCAGATAAAAAAAATTCACTTTAATTTTAGAGTTCACTAATCGTCATGTTGCATTCGCTACTGCACAATCAATTGTTTTAGTTTTTTCTTCGATTTTATTTTAATTTTTTCTCTGATTTCAATGTCTTATGGTTTAGTTTAAATTTACCCTCATTATTAAGATTCATGTGATGTCAAATTATGATTTATTACAATTTTTTATATTTAGTTTTTAGTTATTAATTGATTATTTAAAAAGTTAAGTACTAAAAAATTAATAAAAAAATCCTAATTGGTGGGATGAACCCTAAACAATAAGTGAAAAAATAAACTAAAGCACAATATGTTGAAATCAAAGAAAAACATAAATAAACTAATAGTACAATAAGGAATGCAACGCGAAAATGCAATAGAAGATTCCATCCAAATAAGCAAGCAGTTCAAATTTATTGTTGCATTCTTCATGTATCAATCTCAAATTTATAATTTTTGTAATTTTTATTATAAAATAAAAATTAATGATAATATGATAATCTTAATCAATATTCATCAACAAAAAATGAATTAAAAAATTATAAATTTTAATTACAAAATAATCAATCCTATTAAATAATTTTTCAAATTCAACTAAAATGTAAAAAAATGAAATTGATAAAATAATTAAAAACAACTTATAATTTAAAAATATAACACATAAAATGTGACACGAAATCTCATGTGGTAAGCAAATCTCCCCACTCAATGGTATATAACAGTTGACGATCTTAGTTTTAAAATATAATAAAGGTACCTATCAATTTAAACTAGATTAACAATAATATTGCGGATAATGTTAAAATAAATCTTGAACTGCGTGAAGGTAGGAATGCAGGTACGTCATTGATAATCATTTATATGAATACGTTAAATAAGTTAAATATAGATGTATAAATGCATTAAATAAGGGTAAATGTGTGAAAAATATGAATTTTTTATCTTGAATTTGTAAAATGGTATTTTTTTAAAACAAAATTAAAAAATTAGAATGATACTTATTTATAAACGGAGATAATATTGTTTATTATTGTATATTTGTAGCTAAGTGAAAGACAGAAACCGGACAACTTCTATGCTATTTCACAAGGTCCCTATACTATTTTTTGCCTAGTTAAAACAAAAAAGGGGCATGAATTTTAAACATAAAAAGTATATATAACCAAATAAATAAAACATTACTAACATGAACATCTTTCTAATTATATGATATGGAGTGAACCACCTTGTAACTGTAATGTTGGGTTCGAATATTCAATAAGTCTAGCTATACAAAACACACATGCCCATGAGTCCCACCTATGTTTAACTATGCATATGAACATAAGATAAATTTAACACCGTTAGCAAACACGCATTTTTCTCACTCAACTCACAACTTGCTTCTCGTGTGCAGGTTTTCGGCTATTTCTCCGAGGCCGTGATTGAAGTTAGCTGCAAAAGCTTCCATTTGAACCTTAGGCATCCACAACCCAATCTCAACTCCTCCATCTCTCGATCTACATATGAAAACTTGGTGGGTGATAAGAGATAGAAACATTTGTGGCCTTCCCCATCCGAAATCTATATCATAAATATCAAATGTTGGTGATCCTGCCGAAACAAGTGTACGTTTTCTAGCCGGATTAGCTAACTCCTTGAAGTTTTCGAAACCATCGAAACTTCCCCGATCACTATTGAAAGCCTTGCGAACTGCCTCCGTGATCGCCTTTGCGGCCTCTATGAAGCCCTTCTTCCCTTTCAATATTCCATGAGTTGACTCTACGAGAACGGGTGTCAAGCAATTGCCAAAATAAGTATCGGGCAAGGCTGGACTTAGCCTTGCCCTAGAATCTGCAGGGATTAAAAAATACTCTGGCTCATCATCAGCCAGAGTCTCCCCTGCAGCAGCCGGGAACTTAGCTGTACAACTCCACACGTACGCAGTCGCTGCCACAAAGGACGAGATACGGGTA
Source organism: Perilla frutescens (assembly GCA_026008535.1). Lineage (NCBI taxonomy): Eukaryota > Viridiplantae > Streptophyta > Magnoliopsida > Lamiales > Lamiaceae > Perilla > Perilla frutescens. Next base: position 72,818,138 of record BRKX01000001.1, read on the forward strand.
GCGGCTGCAGGTTTCTCCTCGTTGTGAGTGAAATTCTTGAGTTTTCTCAAAACAGTTTCCGATAGAACGAACTTGGCGTGAACGTACTTATGTGAAGAAATGGCCGGAGTAGAGGCCGGCCAATCTATCTTCATGCCGTTCCAACATTCCGTGGTGAGCCTATCGGCATCCTGGATAGCTCGTCTGTCGTAGCAAGGCGAGAATTTCTCGCCTAATGCTACCAACTGCGCGTCCCCGTTGAATTTGTTTATGGAAGCCCACGCGCGTACGAAACAGAAGAGAGAGCCTCCGTCGGCGACGGCGTGGTGGAGATTGAAGCCAATACTAATGCCCTTGTCCGGAAATAGGGTTACCTGAATAGCGGCTGCAGGTAATCCTACGAAGTGAGTGGAGTGAGTGGGTGGGGCCATTTGAGGGATGAAGCAGTGGAAGTCTTCATCATAAAGGAAATGATCATCGCCTGCCAGGCGCGTGAAATCAGCGCCTGACAGAGCGATGGTTAGGACGATAGAGTCGCCGGATTTGTAATGAGAAGCCGGCAAATTTCCGGGACTGAGAGGGACGATTATCTTCCCGGCGAGCGGGGGAAAATGCTTGAGAGTTAGAGAGAGGGAATTCTTGATATTGGGAACCATGTCGTTGAGGAAAAACGATTTCGAACACGAGTGCTCGAAATCGTAGAAAAATAGGAATTTGGTGTGATGAAAGGGAAGCCATATCATATCAGAATGTAGAAGTGGGAGCAGCAACTCGGCGGGGGCGCCCCCTGAGGGAGAGATCTGGCAGATATCTACTATGTTGGTAGCCATTGGAACTGTTTCATTGGATTTTGAAGGCATTAATAGAGACGAATTTAAGATATGAAATCGATTTCCTATTACATTTTCACGTTACATCTCGTATTTTACTATCATATTAACTTCCTTATCTATATATTTGATGAAATAAAAAAAATGTAAACATAGGGTGTATTAGTGATATGAAACATAATTAAGATGTAATTAACCGGAAATAGGAGATTGAGATTATCATATTTTGAGTGAACAGAAACTTAAATCTTAATATCTCATAGATGTATAGTGTTCCTGCATTATTCCAAAATTGTACGTAATTCTAATTTTTCGATCTAGACAATTTAATCTTCGTGTACTCAACGTTTCAACTTTCAACCAATATAAGCTCAATACAGCTTGTGATAAGATCTTACGGTACAAACTAATTAGAAAATATTGACTTCAATTAAGATTTAAAACTAAATTTTAAATTAGAAAATTACAAATGTTGGTTTAGTTATATATGAAATAATTAAGTCTTAATAATCAATTACCAAATATAATTAATTAAAAATCAAAACTAAAAAATAATTATAATATTTAATTATGATAAAATCAGCCCTAATTAAAGCTATTAAATAAAACTAAAAACTAAAAAAAATCAGATAGAAGAAAAACTATTTAATATTAATGAAGTCAACTATGTATTGTGTATTGTGCCTGTCCAAAAATTATAGATCGGGAATAGTTAAAAAAATTATAGATCATGATTCAGAAGATAGCTTATGCACATGGGGTAAGCTTTATTTATGTATTATTTTTTTGACAATAAACATGCAGTTAATCCATTCAAATCAACAATTCCGCAAACCAAACACGTGGGAATATTGATTTTTATAATGCAATCTCGGGAGAAATTACAAGTGAGACCAAAGAGTGCTTTGCAAGATAATTCATATTCAATTTTTTCGATGATTTTTCCCCAAAAGGCCTATGTAGATTTTAAATGAAACACGATCTTAATCTCTAAAGATAATGAAAAGAATAATGCAACAAATAGAGAAAAAAAAAAGAATTTAATAGAAATTTAGGAAAAAATTAAAATGTATTGTATGTGTGTATAGTTTTTTTATAAAATTTTAATTATAGATAAAAAATTAATAAAAAATTATGTATAATTTTTTTATTCTTATTTTTAAAATTTCAACATAAATTTGACATAATTTCGACCATTTTTTTAAATTACTGTTACATTTTTTAAATGATTAATTATATAAGAAAGAAATGACCCAACTATGTTTCTTAAAATTATATCTTTAAATTTGTATGATTTTTTTTATTAATCTATTAAAATCATTGTAGCTAGAGAAAGAATAAAATAAAATCAGGACAAAAAATTATACGACTAAAAATGTAAAAAAATTAATGTATATCACAAATTATTTTTTTACGTTGCAATATATATATATATATATATATTCACAACAATTTAATTACGTGCATCATGTATTATATGCATTTATATCATATTCAACACAAACAATATTAAAATATATCATTTAAAATTTATGTTTTATTTTACTAAATTTACATTAAACTCTATATTATATTATATTATATTATATTATATTATATGTGTGTGTCTATCAAGGATTAAAATAGTGAGGTTTTGACATTGCGATACGGATATGGGAGAGAATGTATTTTTTCCCGGATATCGATGAAATATCGCAATAAATCGTAATATATCGTGGTTTTTATTTATATTTCTATAATATATTTTGATTTTTATTTAATACTAGTTTTTTGTGGTCTTCTTTAGATCTTCAACGTTATTATTTCACTTGTAATATTCTTTCGCTTTACACAAAATGTGTGTGGAGGTTAAAATATACATCAACAAAATAATTGCGTCAATTGATATTATCCAATCCATGATGAAGCAGTTGGAAGAAATCAACAAACATATCAAGTGCATGTGCATAATTATATTCAGAATTATTCTAATTTGATGAGTTAGGATCCATATTGTTTGGAACAAGATGACATTCGATATACTATATTGAACCCATAGATCCCCATTTTGGTATTAGTTGTACTTTATAATGTTTATTTAGTTATTTTATATTGTATTATGTATTATTTTATCAAATGTATTGTCCCAGACAATATTTATATAATGTATTATTCATATGTTTGCTTTCAAAATATAATTTTATCAAAATTTTGAGAAGAATATGTACATAATAATATGTTATAATAGTTCCTAAAATTTGTTGCTAAATTTTTAAAAGTTTAATATAGTTTCCGTCATTTTTTTTTCCAATTTTTTACCATATTGATATATCATCCGATATATCAGTAAAATTGAAGTTGCGATATATGATGCGATAACAATATTTTCATCTTTAGTGTGCGTATCACATTTGGCGAAACATAGCAAATATATATATATATATATATATATATATGATTACAAATTTGGTGAAAGGTGTTAAAAGATTATGCATAATATATACTTCACACGATCTTTCCACTAATTTTGGATCCAGTCAAATGACTTCACATGCAATTCTGTTTAATTCTTCGCAACAATTATTATTAATCCTAGTTTTCGATCCTACAACGTTGGCGCATGTGTATATATATTATAATATTCAATATAGTTATCGAGCACACACACACACACCTATATATATACACAGTAAAATTTCTATGTAGTAATATTGTTGGAATCGGCGAAAAATATTATTATAAGGAGGTTATTCTTATATAGAGTTTACATATAAAAAAATATTTTTTGGAAAAAATTAACATATATTGTACAACACTCGGAAATGTCTCTTCATAATTTAAAAATGTGAATTTAAAATATATATATATATATATATATATATATATATATATATATATATATAAGATTCATTCATGTGCTAATGCATATATGTATCTAGGAAATGGAAAAAAAAAGTGATTGTGCCAATGACATAGAAGTTACAAAAAAATTAGATGAAGATGATCAAAGAATAGTTGCAGATTTGAGAAATCAGATAAAAGAACTCTTCATTATAATAACCAAATGGATATGTATGTTTTCCTTGATCATCCAAATGAGCAACAAGTAGTGTATGCTTTAACTGAAGAAGATATTATTACATGAATCAAGCGAAACACAAGGTGATAATCCAGAGGATGATAGTGTAGAAATAGAATAAGTCTCGTTTCAAGAAATTGCAAGCATATATGTTGAACAAGCTGGAAATATTTTGGATTCAATAAAAAGGTGTTGTGTTGATAAGTTACTTCAAATGCGCAAGTTAACGGATGTGGTATTAACCCAAAAAATTAAAGCATTGTCACATACAACTTTAGATAAGTATTTCATACAATCTTAAGTTTAATATAACATATGTAGTTAAATTTTTCTAAATATTTTATATAGATATTTAAATATATTTGAAATTTAATATCATTTTATTACTATATCGAGACAAATTTCTTAAGGATGGTCCTAAAAAAATATCGGAATATTACAATGTAGAGGTTATTCTTATATATAACTGGTCCCGAGTTGAGACCATAACTTTTTATTACTATAAGAAGGTTATTCGTATATAAAGTATTCTTGTATAGAGGTTTTATTATACATACACACACACACGTATATATATATATATATATATGATTGATCAATATGTAAATTAAACAATTTTGCTTCCACACATCGTGCCATCGCGGTGCAATACATGTGCTTGCCCCATTTTGATTGAAGCGCGCATTTCCGTGTAACAACTATACAGCTGTTAATTATGATATATATTATATTAATTAGGAAATTGTATGAATTTGGATATATATATAGGGATGAGATCTGGTGAGAACTAGTCATCAGGTGGGAACTAGGAACCAATCCCATCCCTCCATTTCATAATCTGGACGGTCCAGATCAATCCAGATTTTCCGGTGGCAATTGTGTAATTAAAACGAAAGTCTTCAATTCGCGCGTCTCATTAAGGGCAAAATCAGAACTGAACTCAAAAATTGCTCAGATTCAATTTTAGCCTCCGACTTCGCTCATTTTAGCTTCATACATTTCTCATTTTAGCATGTATTGATAAACAAAAATGGAACGATGATTTCATTGGAATGAAATGCAATACACCCTATTTGGGGACAGTGAACCCTAATGGGAATCTCATAATTACTAGTTGAGATCAGAGCCCTAATCGGAACGTAATAAACCCTAATTGGGAACGGTGAACCCTAGTGGAAAATGTCACATCAATTTTAGCCTCCTACTTCGATCATTTTAGCATCATGCGATTCTCATTTTATCCTGAGAACAAAATGGAAGAATTATTGAATTATTAAATTACTATATTACCCCTCCGTCAACAAAGTTACCGAAAATTACAGGAATGCCATCGCCCATCCACTTAAATCTGATTTAATTTGGACCGTCCAGATTGAGTCAAACAAGGACTAGGATTGGTTCCTAGTTCCCACCTGGGGGAAGGCTTCTCATTTGATCCTTTCCCTATATATATATATATATATATATATATATATATATATATATATATATATATATATATATATATATATATATATATATATATATATATATATATATATATATATATATATATATATAGGATTTGGTTCAAATGAGAACAGTGCTTCATGTGAGAACGTGAGAACGGGCCTGTTTAGTGTAATTTTAGTGCTTTTCTTACTGTATTTTGATGCAATTTTTTAATTTTTATTTTTAATGCTTTTCTTATTGTATTTTAGTGCTAGATGATTTAGCACCAAAATAAAATAAGAAAAACACTGAAATTACACTAAACAAGCCCGTTCTCACGTTCTCACATGAAGCACTGTTCTCATTATAACCAACCCCTATATATATATATATATATATATATATATATATATATATATATATATATATATATTTGAATTCACCTCATGCACATTAACAACGATGGAGCTCTAAGTCAAACTTCTAAAACTTCACAGATTATATATTGGAATAAAAAAAGTTGTTCGTGAAAGATATATAATTAGACAATGTGGTGCTTTGTATTTGTGCGCACAGCATATTAATTAGCACATCTATTAATTAAATACGATTGTACTATTATTAATCATATTTTGCCAAATTTATATCTCTAATAATACTTCACTTCATAGTTAATGATACTGAAACTTCACAGTTAATGATACTTCACACATAGTGATACTTTACTTTATACCTAGTGATACCCGAGTGGCCGAACGTGGGGAGAAAATTATATTTTCAGTCCCATAGGACATGACCCTCTCCAATTTTGGTCTCATACGAACTAATTTGGTCCTTTTTCGATTTTATGAAACTGGAGAGGGCCATGTCCTATGGGACTGAAAATTTAATTTTCGATTTTCATCCAAAAAGCAATATAATTGGTCCAACGAATTATGCTTCTTATGGGACTAAAACTACATTTTAGTCTGGAACTGAAATTGCATATCAGTTTAACAGAAAACGTAATGGTAGAACTATTTTTGCATGTTTTGGTCGAATGGGACCAAATTAGTTTGTATGGGACTAATATCGGAGAGGGCCATGTCCTATGGAACTGAAAATGCAATTTTCTCCGAGCGTGGGCGGGTGCATGGAGCGCACGCGCCTGACTGTTTTTGCAGGTTTTGACAGGTTTGGAAGGATTTTTGGACGGGTTTAGATCCTATTTGACCCGTTTAACGTAAGAGACCCGTTAGATGGTCTCATATAAGTTTTTGTCATATCCAATATGCAATTGTATTATTATTATTTTTAAGATGAAAATAGTTTATGCATCCAAAATAGACAACTATGTACAAGTTTGAGTTACAAAATTGTCAAAAAATTAAAGAAATCGAATGTGCAGTATAAAATGCAACACAAAATGTGCAATAGATAATTTCAAATGAAGTTTTAGCCACCGTTGGGCTCCATCGTTTGTTCTATAAATGTTCTATAAATAGGTTAGTACAGTCTTGTGTAATAAAAACCTGCTTTGGTTACTATGAATTGGAATAGAGTGGATCTGACTGTGATTTGTTTGATATCTCTCTCTTGTTAAACACTAAAACAAGCCATTGAAAAACTAAAGATCCAACCACAAAGAAATGACAAATGGGATCGAAAAATAATATAAAAACTCGTATAAGACCATTTGAATCTGAATCTTGACCCGTCTGACAACTATCGAGTCGTCACCCCATTTGATACAAGGTATTCCCAGGCCATAATCTATAAATTGAGTAGTGGCGATTGATTATGATTAACCCTAGCTAGACACTGGGTGCTTAATTCCTTCTTCCCACAGCAAGCATCATCGTAGTAACGCTGCAAAAATGGAAGAAACTCAAACAAATCATAATTTGATATTTCCAGCTCTCATATCCTTAATCTTTCTGTGTTCCATCACAAAATACTTCCTCAAAAAATCACCTGCAAACAAGAACCTTCCACCATCACCGCCGCGGCTGCCGATACTCGGAAACCTCCACCAAATCGGCGCTCTGCCCCGCTTCAATCTCCAACACTTGGCCGGAAAATACGGGCCGCTCACGCTTCTTCACGCCGGCCGCGTCCCCGTCCTGATCGTCTCCTCCGCCGATGGATCACGAGAGATCATGAAAACTCACGACCTCAACTTCGCAAGCAGGCCCCAGTTCAGTAAAATCAACTTCGAAAGCACCGGCGTCGTGTTCGCCCCTCACGGCGAGTACTGGCGGCAGGCGAAGCAGATCTTCGTGCTCCAGCTGCTGAGCAACAAGCGGGTTCAATCCTCCCGTTCCATCAGGGAAGAAGAAACATTACTTTTCTTGACAAAGATTGAAGAATCTGAGTCGAAGGTTGTGAATTTGAGTGAGATGTTTGCGGAGTTCACCAATGACGGGATATGCAGATCAGCCCTCGGCACGACGTACAGCCGGTCGGAAAAGGGGAAGAAGTTCATGCTTCTGATGAAGGAACTGTCGGAGCTGTTAGGCGCTGTTCGAGTCGGCGAGTTCATACCGTGGCTCGGTTGGATCGATCGAGTGTTTGGCTATGATGAGAAAGCGAGCAGGATTGCGAGAGGGCTCGACGATTTTCTGGAGGGTGTGATTCACGAGCGCCTTGAATCTAAGAAGAGTAGTGGTCGGAGTTTGGTGGAGAAAAATGGAGAAAGTTTTCTTGACATAATGCTCGAAATCTACAATGGTGGCACTGCTGGTTATTCCATTGACAGAAGCAGCATCAAAGCAATACTTTTGGTAAGTGCATATATATATATATGTATGTATGTATGTATATAGATAGATAGATTTCGTGTTAGACTATTGATTATTAGGATCGATCATTTTCAATCTCATTATGTGATATGTGACACACTGACACCTAGTTCATGAATATATAGGATATATTTTCTGCAGGAACTGATACCTCGGCAATATTGCTGGAGTGGGTGATGACAGAACTGTTACGACATCCTAAAGTAATGGATAAGGTGCAAAAGGAAGTGAGAGAAATTGTTAGAGACAAGAAATCGATATCAGATGATGACATAGAAAAAATGCATTACTTGAAAGCCGTGATCAAGGAGACCTTTCGTTATCACCCTCCGGTGCCTTTTCTGGTACCACGGATAGGTGAACGCGATGTGGAAGTAAATGGCTACGACGTTGCAGCCGGGACTGTTGTGATGGTCAATGTTTGGGCCATAAGCAGGGATCCTGCATGCTGGGACGAACCAGAAAAGTTTAAGCCAGAGAGATTCTTGAACTCTTCGATAGAGTTCAAGGGTTCCAATTTCGAGTTTATCCCGTTTGGGGCTGGGAGAAGAAGTTGCCCAGGGATTGCATTTTCCATGGCTAATATTGAGCTTGTGTTAGCAAATCTCATGCAAAAATTTAACTGGAAATTGCCGGATGGAGTCGAGGTAGAAGATTTGGATGTGCGTGAATGCCCCGGTGTTCTAGCCCATAAAGATGTACCTCTTCTTGCAATCGCCACTCAGGTAAAAATGTTGAATGTCTCATGTTAATTTTAGTTAGTGAATTTGTACTACATGTTGAATGTCCATTGAATAATTTCAAATATGTTTGAAGTTGGTCAATCCTTGAACATGTATCTTAAACAAATCTACTTTAATATGTTCTTTACTTTAGTTGAACATCCACGAGTAAATAAAGCAATAAAAATGATACATGATATGTTTAGCCAGTCAAATAAAAGTACTTATTTGGGATGCTTAATTATTATGTACATATGGACTCCTCCATATATTGTCATTTCACCCTTACAATCCACTATTCGTGATTGGAAGGTTTTGAGATTTTAATCTGTGTCTAAAATTATTTTTTAGATCAAAATATTATATATGTGTCACACCCTTCTGTAGTATCTCAACTGACCGCCGATTGCATCACTCAATGCCACGGTGGTTGATTGCCCAACCACATAAATTGTGACACATGGTAGTTGTCAAGAAAATTTTAGTGTGAAACTTCTAATAAAAAGTGTCTCGATTGACTTTCAACTTTTTACAATTTGATATCTGATCTTTTAACATTTTAGTAATTATGTCCCCGAGTTGAATTTTATCTAAAAAAATTGAAGGTCGATTCAAATTGCTTTCGTCAATAAAAGCAAAGGAAAGAACAAAAAATGTTTGCTAATTTTTTTTTTTTGAGTGAAATGTTTGCTATTAGGTTTCATTAAGTATATGTTGACCCTTTCCTAAAAAAAAAAAAGGTATGTGTTGACCAAGAGCGCATCATGAATATTGGCTGCGCTTGGCTAAAACACAAAAAACTAGCAAGCATTTAAACATAAAAGTTTTTATATAAAAAAAATTTACTAATGGCATGCACAGAGGCCTTGATGAGGAATCATATATGTAATATATAGGGAGTGAACGAGCTCGTGACTGAAATATTGGGTTTGAAGATTCGCTGAATCAACCCGGCCAAAACACACACGAGTCCCAAAAATGTATAAGCTATATAAGAGTAAATTACATTTTTGGTCATGTAAAAATAGGGTCTAAAACTTTTAATCTCAAAATATATACAATTTTGGTTCTAAGTTTAATTTTTCGACACTTTTCGTCCCACAGTTTATATTTCAACACTTTTAGTCCCAAAAATTAACGGACCATATTTAACATTCGTTTAGTATCTATTTTAGAGCCAAAATAATAGTACCTATTTTCGATTGAAATTTTCACTATATTCCATCTATTTTTCACCCTTAATTAGGTGGTGCAACCAAGATCAACAATATAGTTATTGTTTTGGCTCAAAAATAGGTATTTAACGGATGTTAAGTTTAGTTCGTTAGTTTTTGGGACCAAAAATATTAAAATGTAAACTATGGGACTAAAAGTGTTGAAAAAACTAACTTAGAACCAAAATTACATATTTTGGGACTAAAACTGTTTGAATTCTATTCGTACAGCACCAAAAGTATAATTTACTCGCTATATATATTCATTCAAAAAACATTTTCATAACAATAAATTCATCAGAAAAAAAAATATATCACAAGCTGCTTCTAACATGCAAGTTTTCTACAACTTCTCGAAGGCCCTCGTTAAAGTTAGCTGCAAAAACTTCCATTTGAACCTTAGGCATCGACATCCCAATCTCAACTCCTCCATCTCTCGATTTACTAATGAAAACTGATTGCGTTGCAATAAATTTAAACATTTTTGGGTTTCCCCATCCAAAATCTACACCATAAACATCAAATTTTGGTGATCCACCAACTACAGTTGTTCGTTTTCCACCCAGAATATCTATTTCATTTAAGACGTTTTCCGAACCTTCTAAATTTCCCCAGTCACCGTCGACAACTTTTCCGACGGCCTCCTTGATCGTCTCCGCGGCCGTGACAAAACCCCCGTTCCCTTTCAGTGTTCCATGAGTCGACTGTGTGAGGACGAGTGTCAAGCAGTTGCCAAAATAGGTGTCGGGCAAGGGCGGACTCAGCTTTGCCCGACAATCAGCAGAGAAAGCAAAGTACTCCGGCTCATCATCAGCCACCGGCTCCCCCGCACCAGCCGCGGACTTGGCTATACAGCTCCACACATACGCAGACACCGCCACAAATGAGGAGATTCTGGTAGCGACTGCAGGTTTCCCTCTCCGATCAAAGCTCTTCAGTTTCCTCAGGACTGCCTCAGTCAGCACAAACTTGGCTTGAACGGTTGTCGGAATCGGAGAAGTAGACGGCGGAGATGCTGGCCAACTCCCCACCTTCATTTGCTTCCAACATTTCGCGGCGAGTCTGTCGCCGTCTTGAACAAGGCTTCTGTCGTAGAAAGGCAGGAATTTATCGCCTAACGCCACCAAATGCCCGTCGCCGCCGTGGAATTTGCTGATCGAAGCCCACGCGTGGTGGAAACGGAAGCGCGTGGTGCCGTCGCAGATGGCGTGATGGATATTGAAGCCAACGCTGATTCCCTTGTCGGGAAACAGCGTTATTTGAATAGCAGCTACGGGTATCTCAATGAGACGGGGCGAAAAATTGGGCGGGGGCATCTGAGGGACCAAATCATGGATGTCGTTGACATCCATGAAATAGTCATCGCCTGTCAGGCGCTGATTCGAGAAATCAGCGCCTGACAAGGCGATGGTTAGGGCCACAGTGTCGCCCGCCATGTAATGAGAAACGGGCATACCGGAGGCGAGAGGGACGATGATCTTCCCTGCTAGAGGGGGAAAATGCTTGAGAGTGAGGGAGAGGGAATTTTTGAGATTGGGAACAATGTCGTTGAGGAAAAACGATTTCGAGCATGAGTGTTCGAAATCGTAGAAAAATAGGGTTTTTGTGATATGTGAGGGAAGCCATATCATGTCAGAATGCAGAAGAGGGAGAAGTAGTTGGGAAGGGGCACCTTGTGAGGCTGAGACATGGAAGATATCAACAATGTTGATCTCCATTGAAACTCCTCAATCATGTGTTTCATAACAGATAATCATTTGATTATATATATATATATATGTATGTATTTGTTATCTATTTATTTATTTTTTTCAAAGGGAGACACAAGTGGCATTATTTAAATTTTTCATACATGTGCAGACACAGACTTTGACAATCAATTTAATTTAAACTATAAATAACAAACACAAATTTGCGTTTATTATACTAATAATGTTTTGGCCATGACGTTTTTTGCTATTGACATATCTTTTAATTTTTATACGGCTGTTACAGTATCCATTGTGATTGGGTTAGATGCTTTTAATATCATAAATTTTAAGAAATGAAATTCTCTATTACACTCCCTGTGCCATTTTGATTTTTATTAAGTTTTCATACATTTTTTTTCTTCAATTTCAATTTATTTTGGTTTAGTTTAATTTTATAAATTTTATTTAGGGTTTGTTCCATTCAATTAAGGTTTATATTTATTTTTTAATATTATTGTTTTTATTTTTTAGTTAATATAATTGATTAATAGGGTTAATTGTTCCAATTTTTAGAAATAAATGTTAATTATAATTGATTATACCATAATAAATTTTATTTTTCTAATAAACATTTTTAAAATATTAAATTTAATTGTGGGGCAAAATAGTGGGATATAGAATGTGGACACGAGAATTTTATTCTAAACTTTAGATATATGTTATTTGCTTTTTAACGTGAGTTTAAAATTGTGCTACAAAAAACACAAACTTAACAACATTTGAGTGTGTGGATCGGTTCTCGGACCATTAAAAATGACATTATTTTAGCTTAATTGCTTTAAGATATGTCCACATGTGTTTCTCTTACATCAATATCAATTTCGATTTCGTCGGAATTGGAATCGATAGATGATAAATTTTCAAAAATTATATTTTTATGGCACAATTATAAGTTCAAGTTAAAAATAAAAAATGTGGATGAAATCATCCGTTACACTCTGTGCAACACTTGGTGCTACACAATTAAATATATTAATAATTTTTCTTCAATTTTTTCATTTAATTTCAATTTATTGTGTTTTAATTTAATTTTACACATTAATTAGGGTTCATCCTACTAAATTAGGGTATATAATTAATTTTTCAATATTAAATTTTATCTTCTAATTAATAATTGATTATTTCATAAAAAAATAATTATATATCCTAATTGGGTAGGATGAACCCAAATTAATAAGTGTAAAATTAAACTAAAGCACAATAAATTAAAATTAAATTAAAAATAGAAGAAAAATTAATAAATTTAAGTATGTAACACCATTGCACAAAGTGTAGCATAGGATTTCATCTGCAAAAAATGTGTAACTTTCGATATTTTAAAGTGTTTTTTTTTTATTTTTTAACTCACACACTTGTCATTGTGGTATTGAGAAGATTCGATCTCGTAACTTTTGGTCTCCAAAAAACTTCCATTCCACTATTGGGTTATCCCCACCGGGACACGTCATATGACTAGTTAAACCTGAGTTTACTAAAATGTACAATTCAAAATATATCTCTAAAAAAATGGTGATAACCCAGCTTCTCCTACATATATAAAACTGCAAAAATGGAGGACATTCAAATAAATTATTAGATATTTCCATCTCTCATAATTTTCTTTCTATCGTCCATCACAAAATACTTGTGCAAACCATCTGTAAACAAGAATCTAACAGTACCATCCCCACCAAAATTGCCAATACTCGGAAATCTTCATCTCGGCCGCCACAATCTCCAACGATTGGCCGGAAAATACAAGCCTCTGACGCTCCTCCACATCGTCCGCGTCCCGGTCTTGCTCGTCTCCTCCACGGACGCATCCCGATAGGTCATTAAGACTCACGATCTCAATTTCACAAGTAGGCCTAGCTCAATACCGGAAAACCAACTAGGAAATAGGAAACACAGACGTCGGGCAAAGCAGATTTTCACATTGTTGTAAAAGGTGTCCGCGCACCTAGATGCTAGACATTCTTGAAGAATATAACATTCCTCCACTCCATCATCGTTCATTCAGTAAACTCAGAAATTTTCGATTTATAAATAAGAAACCGATATGCCCTACTGTTAAGTGCATACCCAACAAAGATACAATCCACCATTTTATGACCGATTTTAATTTGTTTAGGAAGTGACACTTCAACCTTAGCCAAACATCCCCACACTTTGAGGTATTTGTAAGACAGGGTGCGTCTTTTTCACAACTTGTAAGGTGTTACATCCTTACCCTTAAGTGGAATCTTGTTCAAGATATAGTTAGCTATCAATATAGCTTTCCCCCACAAGTTCTGTGGTATTTCCGAATTTATCAATAAAGCGTTCATCATCTCTTTTAGAGTTCGATTTTTGCGTTTAGCAACACCATTAGACTGTGGTGAATAAGGAGCTATAGTTTGATGAATTATACCCGCTTCTGCGCATAATTATTCAAACGGCGCAACATATTCTCCATCTCTATCACTTCGAATTGCTTTAATTTGACCGCTTAGTTGATTTTCGGCTTCATTTTTTAAGTTCTTAAAAGCTTCAATCGCCTCGTCTTTACTTCTTAAAAGATAAAGATAATAAGTTTGAAAAAGAAGAAGTGGTTTATTTTGGACGGACTTACAACCGTCAAGGCGGTTTTGGTGGCACTTGACACCACCTTAGAACTCTTTTTTTCTTTCTTTGAGGCTTAGAAGTCAAATCCGGATCAAAGATTCTATAATACTCCTTGGGCATCTCCTCTTCTTTCCTCGCTTTCATGTTCTCAATTCGTGGTTTTATCTCTTGAACCACCTTGGATTCTTCAATGCTCTTAAGCTCATCATCTTTTATAGCTTCCCTCCTCATGGAAATAGGGAACATGGCTCTTGACTCATGCACTCGAAGGATAAGCTCACATTTCTCCATATCTATCAATGTTCTCCCGGTGCTCAAAAATGGCCTCCCCAAGATAAGAGGCACATTTGTGTCCTCTTTCATATCAAGCACCAAGAAATCAATTGGGAAGATGAATTTATCCACCTTTACTAGCACATCTTCTAAGATTCCTTTTGGATAGGTAAAAGTGTGATCCGCCATTTGTAAGCAAATACTCGTTGGCTTGAGCTTCCCAATGTTGAGTTTCTTGAAGAAAGAAAGGGGCATGATATTTGTGCTTGCTCCCAAGTCACACAAGGCATTCCCAAAGAATTTCTCCCCAAAACCACAAGGAATGATGAAACTCCCCGGATCCTTAAGCTTTGGTGGCAACTTCCTTTGAATAATTGCACTACATTCCGCCACGAGGCTCACAATCTCATGATCCTTTAACTTCTTCTTATTTTCTAGCATTTCTTTGAAAAACTTGGCATAATTTGGCATCATTTCCAAGACTTCCACAAGTGGGGTATTGATGTGAATTTTTCGAAACATCTCCAAAAATTTGGTAAATTGCTCCATCATGGTATCCTTCTTCAATCTTTGAGGGTAAGGTATGGCAATAGGAATGGGAGCTAGGGGTGCCGATGGCGGCTTATTTGAAGCATCCTCAACCAATTCCTTTGCTTCTCCTTTTTCATCATCTTTTTTACTTTGAGAATTTTCACATTCAACTTCCAAATATTCGTCACGTGGCATTTTTACCCCATCAAAAGTTTTCAAACTCATCACGGATATAGTTTTGCATTGCTCCGGGCTTTGTTGCGGTCGTTTTCCCACCACAACCTCCAATTTATCCATCCTCTTCTCAATCACGCCCATTCTTGTTCCAATGGTATCCACCTGTGCTCCAATCATGTCTATCTTACTTTCAAGCTTCTCAAAGCGAACTTGGGACTCTCCCATATATGTCTCCATTTTACCCATGAATGTTGTCAAAAGATCATCCATCTTGGGATTATTTTCATCATCAACCATGTCATTTGTTATGGTAAAGTTAGGTGGAGATTGGTAAGCACCATTAGGATTACCATAAGGAACATTTGAATAAAATTGTCGGACTCCTTGATTGTAGTGATTTTCTCCTTGAAAACTTTGGTTTGGGCGGCCATTGTTGCTCCATTGCTCGACATATTTCATCGCTTCAACTCCTTGGATTTGCTCATTCCTTGAGCTCAATGAAGAATGAGTGATGGCTTCAATCTTTTTATTGAGAATCGTCATTTGGGCCGCCAAGATTGACAAAGGTTCGACTTCGGATGTAGGAGTCACATTCTTCAAGTGTTGCACTTGTTGTCTCTCCACGGGCCATTGATAGGAATTCATGGCCATGTCCTCAATAACTTTCATGGCATCATCGGGCCCTTTTCCTAACAATGAGCCACCCGATGCGGCATCCAATAGTCTCTTCATGTCTTGATTGGTTCCATTGTAAAATATGCACACTTGGTGGTCAATACCAAACCCATGAGTAGGGCACTTCTTCAACATTTCACAAAATCGTTCCCATGCATCATTAAAACTCTCATCATCCCATTGGCGAAATTGTGTGATCTTACCTTTCAACTTCAACATCATACTCGGAGGGAAAAATTTATGTAGAAATTTTGAAACCAAATCAGCCCATGTTTCAATAGATCCAACTCTCAAACCTTGATACCATGTTCGTGCTTTTTCTTTAAGAGAAAATCGGAAAAGTTGGAGGCGTATTGCGTCATCCGGGACTCCATTAAGCTTCACGGTCCCACATACTTGTAGAAATTGATCAATGTGCTCATTTGGATCTTCATCGACTCCTCCACCAAATTGGTTTTGTTGTATCATTGAGATTAATTCGGGCTTCAATTCAAAGTTATCGGCTTCAATTCTTGGCCCATTCATCACTCTTTCATTTACAATGGGTTGAAACATGTTTCTAATGGGTGGTTGCTCCACTTGAACCCGGACATCTCGTTGCTCATTCAATCTTTGTTGCATCTCCTCAAATTGTCTTTGTAGACGACGAACAAGACCTTCATTTTCATCTCCCATGACTATTTCTCTTTTTTCAATCTCCCTTTATCCACGAGAAATAATAACCTCACGTTCAAGGAGTGCTCTCATATACCGTGTGATCATGCACCACCTTCAAAGCACCAATAACAAAAAGTGAAAAACAAAAATAAACAAAAAATGTCTAAATTAACAATAACAACCTTATCACAATAGCACAAATTTAAAACACTAATTCCCCGGCAACGGCGCCAAAAACTTGATGTGTGAAATTTTCGTTTTAAAACTCGAATCAACTTGCAAGTGAACAAGTAAATGTAGTACAGGGTGAAACGAGGTCGAATCCACAGGAAAAGAGAAAGTTCAAATAAGCACGTACTATGACATCGGCTCCTATTTGTTATCTAGACGACGAAATGGATAATTGTTTGATTTAAAACTAACTAAATAATAAAGCAAAGTAAATAATTGCAATTAACAAATAAATTGGGCAATTAAGGAAAGAAACACTCTCGGGGTTGGTTTTATTGGATTAATTAACACAAAATCTAATTATAATGGATGCTTAATTTCCAATTCAAGATTACCAAGGCGATCACAAATTTATTCTATATCTCCTCTCGAAGCATATAGAATATGGGGCACATGCATAGGATTATTGTCTCCAACTAATACCTAAGTGTGCTTACCAAGAGCACCAATGATCTATGCCTCAACAACTATCTCAAACCTCTCGATTTTATTGATAATTGCTCTTTGAATTCTAGGATCCTATGTTGAAGCTCATCTCTCGAATTTTGAATCAACATACATAATCATGCTAATTAATTATCAATTAGTTCTCACCAATCAACAATACATACACCCATACATAACAAGAATCCAAAGCATAATCAAGAACCATTAAACATCCAAAATAAACATCATTTATATCTCATAATCCAAATAAAACCAACACCCAAGAGTATCAAAGATTTAGCTTCTCATAATTACATGGGTAACCAAAATCTCTACAAGAAGGAACATGATTTTAACAAAATTAAAGAACAAAAGAACCCGGATGGATGTTTTGGCCTTCAAATCTTGCTTCAACTTTGTTCTTCTTGCCCAATCTTCAATTCCCTTTCTTCTCTCTTCTTCTCCAAGGATTTCTCTCTCTAAAAGTGGCTAAGGGTGGAATGGAATGACCTAATTTTGTATTGGGGTGAGTTTATATAGTTGAGGAATAAAAGAATTAAAGGAAAATCAAAAATGGGAGAAAAAAGATGAAAAATCCGAAAACGTGACACAGGGGCGCGACACGGAGCCGGTCGCGCCCTGCGGCTTCGTGTCGGGGCTGGGAGGCGCGACCCGGGCAGAGGATGCTGGCTCGGGTCGCGTTGCAGGTGGTGGAAAATCAGCTGCGGACACGGAGCGGCGGTCGCGGTGCTGGGCTGGCTCGGGTCGCGCTTACAGCCCTGCTCCGATACCTTTCACGGTTTTGCTTCGTTCTCTCTCATCTCTTGTCCGATTGAGGTGATTCAACTTGCACCGTGCTCCCAATTCAATCCTCTATCTTCCCATGGCATTGAATTACTCAAAAATTCATTTATTCATCCACAATTTTCTGCAAAACTCAAATAAGAAACAAAACTCTCAAGTAGGAAGGTTAAGAGCGCAATTTAGGTTAAAACACATGCAAAACTCTTCAATACACTTCATTTAAACCTCAAAATATTGTGCCAAAATGCCACTCATCAACGAGTTGGTTATATTCAATCAGGGTATATTATTATTCGATTATTGATATTAATTATTTCATAAATAGTGTATATAATTTTTAAATTTTAACTTTTTTTTTGTAATCAGTGTTAATTAAGGTTGGTTGATTATATTACAATAATTTTTATTTGTATAATAAACATTATCAAAATAATGAATTTAATAGTGGAACATAAGTGAGACACAAATTATATGCATGCATGATCATACATCAAATGAGATCCTCTACTACATTATGTGTCGCATTTGGTATCCTATATTATGAATTTTATTATTTTTTCTGTCATTTTTTTCTTTGATTTTAATTTTCTATGTTTAGTTTAATTTTATAACTTTGAATTATTATTTATTCCACTCAATTATGGTATAGTATTCAATTATATATAGTATTAAATTATATTTTCCTTTGATAAATAATTAATTATTATGTTTGATTATTCCAATGATTAGAGCATTTATGTTTTTAAATTATAATTGATTATATTTTAAAAAAATTATAATAAACATGGACAAAAGTGAGACATAGAAAATAGATTGGATGATCTCATCTTGATTACACATAACACAACACATGTTCCTCTCTCTCTCTCTCTCTCTCTCTCTCTCTCTCTCTCTCTCTCTCTCTCTCATGTCCTTGAATTATATATTCTTCAGGATGTATTTGCTGCTGGGACTGATACATCATCGATAGTTCTTGAATGGGCCATGACAGAACTAATACGTAACCCTACAGTAATGCGAAAATTGCAGAACGAAGTACGAGAAATCATCAAACAAGGAGATGAAATCAAAGATGACGACCTAGAAAATATCAATATTTGAAAGCAGTGATCAAAGAGACATTTCGCTATCACCCACCAATCCCATTGCTACTACCGAGAATAGCAAGTGGGGATGTGAAAATGAAGGGCTACGATGTTTCAGCCGGCACAGTGGCGATGGTTAATGTGTGGTCAGTAGGCAGGGATCCGGCGTCGTGGGATGAACCCGAAAAATTTATGCCGGAGAGATTCTTGAACTCTTCGATAGATTTTAAGGGTCAAGATTTCGAGTTGATTCCGTTCGGAGCTGGGAGAAAGGGTTGTCCCGGGATTACATATGCTGCTGCAGTTATTGAGTATTTGCTGGCAAATATTGTGCACAAATTTGATTGGGAATTGCCTAATGGAGTTGAAGGGAAAGATTTGGACGTGACGGAGAAACCTGGGATTACAATCCATAGAGCTGTTCCTCTTCTTGCAGTTGCCACTAAGTCTACATAAGCACTCTCTCTCTCTCTCTCTCTCTCTCTCTCTCTCTCTCTCTCTCC
Source organism: Perilla frutescens (assembly GCA_026008535.1). Lineage (NCBI taxonomy): Eukaryota > Viridiplantae > Streptophyta > Magnoliopsida > Lamiales > Lamiaceae > Perilla > Perilla frutescens. The sequence goes on from BRKX01000001.1 coordinate 72,837,848, forward strand.
GGTGTTTGAGTTGTGTCCCATTGTAAAAACTATAATAATTTGACATCAAATTGTGGATTATAGAATTTCATATTCTAGAACTAGCTAGTAGATGTGACTATTATGTTTAGATGAAGTTTAAGAATTTATTATGTAATTAGATTAGTATGTTTCTTGTTTACTAAATTTATTTTACTGTATGAATAGACAAGTCCAGATTGTAATTAAGAAAACTGAATTGAATAAAATTGTGGTTTGTGTTATGGTGCAATTTAGTTATCTTGCTAGAATCAATGAATTGTGCTTTCTCTTGTATTACACAAAGTATATATAGTTGCAAAATTAATTAATTATACACGTTTATATTTACATCAATTATATGGTGTTAGAAGTTACTATACAATTATGGTAATGATTTTGTCAATAGTTTTTTTTTAATAAAAGTATAAAATTAAACTAATACAAATTTAGACTTCCTTAATTAAGTTGATTATGCTTTATAGGCTACTATTGATTATATTTGATAATTGGGGTTAAACATGAACTCGAAAAATTTATACTTGATCGAGGTCAACTTTTAAATTTTTGAGTCGATTTGAAGCTCGAATTTGATAGTGTTAATTAAGGATTTGACTTTTTCATCCACTTTGATATCTTATTAAACAAAAATGGGCCATTGATCAAGAATTTCCATTTTCGGCGTATCATGATCATATAAGAAGTTTTTTTGTTTTTTTTTTTTTGTTTTTCCCAAATGAACAGTTTGAAGACCTATTGATTATATTCTAACAATTAATTGGAGAGTACTTGTCTCAAATTATTAAACTATATACTCCTATTCAATTTTACCTTTTAAAATCCGTGTTGAAAAATATTTTTTATTCGGTATTATTTATTATGGAATTCAATTATATTTTTACCCATTTTTATATATACTATAAGTTCATCATAGTTTTACTTTAGATATACTGTCATCTATAAACATAACGACAACGGTTACAAACATAATTGTTGTTGGTTAACAACTGTTGTAGTAGTCTACTTTAACAACGGTTTACCAAGCCGTTGTCTATAAACAAATAGACAACGATTATTATGCGTTGTCTTTCAACGCATCCTATAGACAACACCTCTATTTAACAACACCCATTTTCTCTATTAACAAAGCGGAACAGCCGTTGTCTATAACCGAATTTCTTGTAGTGGCTGCTTGAAATCATATACATATGCCTACTACTTTGTGTGGCTCTTGCTGAAGTTAGAAGTCACAGTTACAATTTATATATATGAAAAATATCTTTTGATACTTTAATTTTCAAAAAAAAAAAAAAAACAACAAAAAACAACAACAATATAAAGGTATAAAATTATGCTGCCCATATTGTATATGTATAAATTAAACAATATTATTTTCTATCTGGCAGTATCATTGCTATTATGTAGGTGCATTAATTTATTTATTTTGGATTAAATAATTAATCTTAAAATCTCAAAGTTTACGGGTTTGTTTGATTTTAATATGAATTTAAAATTGTGGCACAAAAGACACACCTAACAAATTTTGGAAATTAAACATTTATTTCAATTTAAAACATAAATGACAGAGAAATACACGTCAACCGTTAAAAACATGTTTTTTTTTTGTAAATTATTGCTTTAAAATCATGCCTATTGCACTTTTTTCTTTGTTTTAAGAATCTCAATCGATGTTAAATTTGAAAAAAAAAAATTGAATTTATGATTTTTGTGGTAAAATTTTAAATTCATGTTAATAAAACATGTACAAAGTTTAAGATTTGAAAAGTATTTAACCATTTATTTTTTGAGGTGGGGAAAATGAGCAGTGAGTCTCGTTTCGAGACTTTTTCGCTTTTTTTATATAAAGATTTCTAATGCTTCGGTATTTTCAAGAGGATATTAATTATGTAGGTATATTTTTACTCACATTTTTTTACATACATTTTATTCGAATTTCAGATCTTACGATTGCATCAAACTGACCTATTAACTTCTGATATTCTCTCTCTAAAAAAATGCTAATATTCAAGCAATCATATATATATATATATATGACCACACTGTTATCATTTAGTGACTCATATATTAATACTGACCATTAATAAACAAATAAACCATACATATCTATCTTTGACTTGGGTACAATAATAAACTATATAACTTTAATTGTTGCCTTATTTTTTTGGGCCCGACGACACTACAAAAAAAAAATTAAATGGTTATCCATAACGTGCAGATTCTGACATTCAAAATTTCTTTTAACATTATTATCCGCAACATTATGGATGATCTAGTTTAAATTGATATGTACCTGCAGCTTTAATATATTTTAAAACTAGGATTGTCAACTGTTACCGACATTTGCTTACCACATGATCGACTATTTCATGTCGCATTTTCTATTATATATTTTTATATTATACTCGGCCCGTTTCATTTTATGGAGGAATATACTCATTCCTTATATATAATATAAAATGTTATAATTCACTTATATTTTTTTAAAAATAAGATAATATTTTCTATCTCCATATATTTTTAGGATTTGGGATATGGTTTAATATTGGAGGAGATAGTGTGCAAATATATAAAACAACAAATATTTTGACACAAAATAAAAAAAAACTAAAATAACAATCAAAATGAAATGGAGGGTGTAAGTTTTTTTTTAATTTTTTTATCAACTTTAATTTTTGTATACTTTAAATTTTATAAACTAGAAATTATTAACTTTTAATTCTTTTTTGTTGATAAATATTGACTAAGGTTATTTATGTAATAATTTTTTTTATTTTGCAATAAATATCATAAATTTGATAGTGAATCGTGAAGAAATTAAACGCAACACTAAATTTGAACCGCTTGCTTACTTGAATGCAATCATCTAATGCATTTCCGCCTTGCATTCTCCATTTTTTCTTCGATTTTAATATATCGTGCTTTACTTTAACTTTGCACTTGTTATGAATGGTGCAACCCACCAATTAGTATTTAATTTTTTAAATAATTAAATAATAATAAAAACATTAAAAATTAAATGCTAAAAAATTATAATAAATCATAATTCGGCAGCATGAATCTTACATAACAAGTGTAAAATTAAACTAAAATATAAAAAAAATTAAAATCCAACAAAAGAAAAATAATTATGCAATAGCGAATGCAACATATGATTTCATTTCGGTTCTTACTGTTACTTAAATGGAAAACCAAAACAAAAAAATCATTCTCCGATATCGTTTGTACATAATTGATCAGAAATCGAAATCAAACTGCGAACAAAATTTTAATATGGTCTTCCCATTAGTCCCTTAACAAACGAGCTTTAACGTCCGTTAAAATTTAAAACACACATTAACACATTTTTTTCATACATTCCCACACTTTTTACACATTTGTTTTAGAGATTTAAAAAAAAAAAATGCATTCCTTCTCCATCAAATTTAGCTAGCATTAGCCGTTTTCGTAGTATGTTTCATCAGAAAAATTGTCGAGTAGCAATAATATGTGTGTAATTTTCAGCATTAAATCCTTCTCCATTAATTGTATTTTTATATCTTGCATATTAGAGATGGTTTATTAGGGTTTTCTAAATTAATAAATAAAATACAATAAAAATGGATAATTAGGTGGCAATTGTGGCCCTGGAAAACGTATGCAATAAATGCACTCAGAGAAATGTCACACCAGATCACCTGTCATATCTCGTGTCACATGTGTCAAATTTTCACTTTTATTTTTTAAAATTTTAAATATATATTATGATTCAATTTAATTAAAATTTTTATTTAGGGTTCATTTATTCCCAATTAGGATATATTAAAAAAAATTAAAAAAATTAATAATTATGGCACACGAAATGCTGTAGGAATGGCCATGTACAGGTGATCTGTTCTGGAGAAATGTCAACAAGTTATTTATATGAACAACGGAGTGCATAGTTTATAATGGGTATTAGTGCTTCATGTGAGAACTAGAAACAATACTTACTTACTACGATTTTATAGCGTATCTTATTGTATTTTAGTGTTTATTATCACTATCACTAAAATACTACAAGATATAAGGTATAATTTAAAAAAAAAAATAGCACTAAAATACGATAAACTAAGTTACAATAAAATCGTAGTAAATAATATTCTCTATCTCAAAAATAAGAAATCCAAATATTCAAGCTAGGATATATGATCATAGTACTGTTAACATTTTGTTACTCACATGTTTTTATAATGATCATCAATAAACAAATAAGCCATACATTTAACCTATAAATCTTATACTTTATATCCCCATCACTTTCTATCTTAATAGAATAGGGACCTCGTGAAAAAGCATAGAAATTGTCCCATCTCTGCCTTTGACTTAGATACAATAATAAACATTAAATATAAATTTAATTGTTACCTAATTTTTTCGGCACTACAAAAATTTATAAATGATTATCAATAACGTGCCTCCATTCCCACCTACCTTGACTCTGCATATTCAGAAATTCAAGATTTATCTTACCATTATGCTCAATATTATAGATGATCTAGTTTAAATTGATAGATACATTTATTATATTTTAAAACTAAGATCGTCAACTGATACCGACATTTTAATTTTTTTTCTTCGATTTCAAAATGACGTGCTTTAGTTTAATTTTGCACAATTGTTATGTACCCACCAATTAGGGTTGAAAAATTAAATGGTAAAATATTATAACAAATCATAATTTGGCAGCATGAATATTAAATCACAAGTGTAAAATTAAACTAGAGTATAAGAAATCGAAATCGAAGAAGAAACTAAAATAATTAATTGTGCAATAGCAAATGCAACACGTAAATACAATGCATAGATGATTTCATACTGCAAAAAAAATGGTCTTCAGAGATAAGATTATTAGCGACGACAAATGTCGTCACTAATACTAGATTTTTAGTAACGACATATCGTTTCTAATCATCACATGTCATCTTTAATAAAGTTTTTGTGATGACATTATAATCGCTTAAAAATATTTTTTGCGATGACATCATGTCGTCGTAAATAGAGCGTCACTAAAAGTTCATCCCAAATAAATTAAAAATTATTTTAAGTGACAACATTGTCGTCACAAAAAATGTCATTGTAATTATTAGAGACGACATGTCGTTACTTAAGTCTATTATTAGTGACAACATTTATCGTCGCTAATAATATTATCACTAAAGATCGTTTTTTTGGTAGTGTCATTGGTTTCTTACTATTACTTAAATGGAATGGAAACCAAAACAACAAAATCATTGTCCAATACAGTTTGTATAATTGAGAAATAGAACTGCTAACACTACAACAAAAATGGAAGAAATTCAAATTCACTACCTAATATTATTTCCACTCATATCTCTAACCCTAATATGGTCCATTTCGAAATGGCTGTCCAAACCTACCGGAAACAAGAATCCACCACCATCGCCGCCGAAGCTGCCGGTTCTCGGAAACCTCCACCAGCTGAGCTCATTACCTCACCGGAGCTTCCTTTCTCTATCCAAGAAACACGGCCCGCTCATGCTCCTCCACTTCGGCCGCGTCCCGGTTCTCGTCGCCTCCTCCGCCGACGCAGCGCGCGAAATCATGAAGAATCACGACCTTTCATTCGCGGACAGGCCGTTGTACAAGGCTCACCGGAAGATCCTCTACGACGGGAGGGATCTCGTGTTCGCGCCATACGGGGAATACTGGCGGCAGGCGAAGGGCAGTTTCGTGTTAAAGCTGCTGAGTAACAAAAGGGTCCAATCTTTCCAGCCGATCAGGGAGGAAGAAACGGCTAATTTCGTGGAAAAGATTAGAGAAAGTTCAGGTTCTTCCGTGAATCTGAGCAGAATGTTTTTCCAGTTTGCTTATGATGGTATTTGCAGGTCGGCTTTTGGCCGGAAATACGGTGAGTCGGAGAAGGGGAAGAAGTTCTTGATGCTGGTGACGGAGATGGCGGAGTTGTTGGGAGCTATTTGCATCGGAGAATTTATTCCGTGGCTGGGTTGGATCGATCGTGTTAGAGGTTTTGATGAGAGATTGGATGAAGTTGGAAGGGGTTTGGATGAAATTTTGGAGAGTGTGATTGATGAGAGGTTGGAGATTAATCAAGAGGAATCTTTGAAGGAGGAAAATGGAGATGATTTTCTTGATATTTTGCTTGAGATTTACAGTGACAACAATGGTGGTGATGATTCCGGTAATAGAGATAGTATCAAAGGAATAATTCTGGTATGTTTTTCGACTGTGTATTTAATGATATCATAAATATATACGTTAAACACGCGTTCGTTCATTATTATATCCTAATTTTTAGTGTTCCATTATCAATTTAGGTTTTAATCTTTCAGTTTTATTTAATAATTATTACTCCCTCCGTCCTAACAGCAAGATTCCCTTCTTATTATTTACTCTCTCTATTTGTGATGTGCAGGATGTGTTTGGCGCGGGGTCTGATACCTCGGCCGTAGTTCTGGAATGGGCGATGACAGAACTCTTACGACATCCCACAGTAATGGAAAAGCTGCGACGCGATATAAAAGAAGTCGTTAGGGAAAAACGCGACATATCAAGTGATGACATTGAAAAAATGCATTATTTGAGAGCCGTGATCAAAGAAACTTTCCGATGTCACCCACCATTTCCCCTACTACTCCCCAGAGTAGCGTGTCGGGATGTGAAGGTGAAGGGCTACGACGTTGCAGCGGGGGCAGTGGCGATGGTTAGCTTTTGGGCCATAGGGAGAGACCCCGAGTTGTGGGACGAACCGGAAAAGTTTAGGCCGGAGAGATTCTTGAACTCTTCAATAGACTTTAAGGGTGTCGATTTTGAGTTGATTCCGTTCGGAGCCGGGAGGAGAGGCTGTCCGGCGATTACGTATTCCATAGCTTCGATCGAGTTCTTATTGGCAAATCTTGTGGCGAAATTTGAGTGGAAATTGCCTAATGGAGAGAAAGGTAAAGATTTGGACATGAATGAAACCCCTGGGATTACTGCACATAGAGTTGTGCCTCTTCATGCACTTGCCACTATGATTGAATAATTAAGTATTATGTTTATTAATTTGGTGTGTTTTTATTTATATCTTATATATATGTACAATTTGTATATAGGTTTGAGTTTAGTTGAGAAATAATCTTAGTGTAGAAATAACAACATTGATTATCTTATTGTAGTGTATTGTTTAATTGCTATAATGTCATTGTATTTGTGAAACAAATTAATTATAATAAGATAAACATTTCTTTTCTCGCGTTAACAAATATTTCTCACTTAATTTTTTTAGTTATTAGGATTTATAATTTTTTAATTTTAAAATATTAATAATTGTAAAATTAAATTAAATAATAAAATAATGTAAGCGAAAATAGAAAATGGAAGAAAAATTAATAAATTTAATAAGAGAACAAGATTCGAATATTTGAAATTAAGTTAAATCATATAGTCTGCTTGGCATTTCAACCTTGAGTACTTTTTTAATTATATTGCTCGTCTCGATAGGACATTTGGGCTTCAACCTTGAATATCTGAAGTTTGAGGTGTGTGTATAAATATAGTTTGTTTTAGCAATTCATATTCAAGGCCAAGTAAGTAATTAACAATATCATAATTTGCTGGTGCTTTGATCTTGAAAAATAAACCAATTATAAGACTGTACTTAGCTATAAATAGTTTAGTGATGAAAATATAGGCTTCACCTAACTATTATGTCTAAGGTTACTATATATATATATATATATATATATATATATATATTGGATTAATTGTCATTTTCGTTCCCTATTATTTCTAGAGTTTTAATTTATTCAATTTTCTCGATTCAACGTGCAAATTTATTAATATTCACCTACCAAATGCGCATGCTGACCCAACGATGAGGCGCGTGTGTATATAAATTGTCTAGTTTTTTTTTTGTTTTATTATTATTATTATTATTATTATTATTATTTTCCCTTGAGGTTTGTATTTTTCATTTGAAGGTTTATGTCATTATATCTTGTTGCAAGAATTGCATATGGTCGGCGAAAATCAACAAAATCCTCAATTTGAGAGACGTTTGGCGACAGATGGATGAAAAATTTAACACCCTTACTAAACATATAATAACATAAAGGCAAATTCTCTCATCAGACTTTAGAAATAAGTTGAATCCTTAAAAATATACCTTCGTAGGGGCGGGCCACACTGATAGGAACTCAAACCAAAGGCTCTAACTTCATCACAAAAACTAGTTCAAGGGTGGAGTTAGGATCTTTGACTTGAGTCCCTATCATTGGTGGAAATTGTCACCCAGTCCCACTCGATCTGAAAAAAAAAATATGGTCGCAAAAAATCACTCATTACACAAAAAATATCACCCGTAGCATGACGCATGCTACTTTGATTATATATATGAGTTTATTATTCCCAAATATTATGATTTATATTTATTTTAAAAAAATAATTATCGAGCGCGGTGCACGAACCCACACGTTAGTGTAGGGCGAATGCACTATGTCAGTTGTCAGATAAAAAAAATTCACTTTAATTTTAGAGTTCACTAATCGTCATGTTGCATTCGCTACTGCACAATCAATTGTTTTAGTTTTTTCTTCGATTTTATTTTAATTTTTTCTCTGATTTCAATGTCTTATGGTTTAGTTTAAATTTACCCTCATTATTAAGATTCATGTGATGTCAAATTATGATTTATTACAATTTTTTATATTTAGTTTTTAGTTATTAATTGATTATTTAAAAAGTTAAGTACTAAAAAATTAATAAAAAAATCCTAATTGGTGGGATGAACCCTAAACAATAAGTGAAAAAATAAACTAAAGCACAATATGTTGAAATCAAAGAAAAACATAAATAAACTAATAGTACAATAAGGAATGCAACGCGAAAATGCAATAGAAGATTCCATCCAAATAAGCAAGCAGTTCAAATTTATTGTTGCATTCTTCATGTATCAATCTCAAATTTATAATTTTTGTAATTTTTATTATAAAATAAAAATTAATGATAATATGATAATCTTAATCAATATTCATCAACAAAAAATGAATTAAAAAATTATAAATTTTAATTACAAAATAATCAATCCTATTAAATAATTTTTCAAATTCAACTAAAATGTAAAAAAATGAAATTGATAAAATAATTAAAAACAACTTATAATTTAAAAATATAACACATAAAATGTGACACGAAATCTCATGTGGTAAGCAAATCTCCCCACTCAATGGTATATAACAGTTGACGATCTTAGTTTTAAAATATAATAAAGGTACCTATCAATTTAAACTAGATTAACAATAATATTGCGGATAATGTTAAAATAAATCTTGAACTGCGTGAAGGTAGGAATGCAGGTACGTCATTGATAATCATTTATATGAATACGTTAAATAAGTTAAATATAGATGTATAAATGCATTAAATAAGGGTAAATGTGTGAAAAATATGAATTTTTTATCTTGAATTTGTAAAATGGTATTTTTTTAAAACAAAATTAAAAAATTAGAATGATACTTATTTATAAACGGAGATAATATTGTTTATTATTGTATATTTGTAGCTAAGTGAAAGACAGAAACCGGACAACTTCTATGCTATTTCACAAGGTCCCTATACTATTTTTTGCCTAGTTAAAACAAAAAAGGGGCATGAATTTTAAACATAAAAAGTATATATAACCAAATAAATAAAACATTACTAACATGAACATCTTTCTAATTATATGATATGGAGTGAACCACCTTGTAACTGTAATGTTGGGTTCGAATATTCAATAAGTCTAGCTATACAAAACACACATGCCCATGAGTCCCACCTATGTTTAACTATGCATATGAACATAAGATAAATTTAACACCGTTAGCAAACACGCATTTTTCTCACTCAACTCACAACTTGCTTCTCGTGTGCAGGTTTTCGGCTATTTCTCCGAGGCCGTGATTGAAGTTAGCTGCAAAAGCTTCCATTTGAACCTTAGGCATCCACAACCCAATCTCAACTCCTCCATCTCTCGATCTACATATGAAAACTTGGTGGGTGATAAGAGATAGAAACATTTGTGGCCTTCCCCATCCGAAATCTATATCATAAATATCAAATGTTGGTGATCCTGCCGAAACAAGTGTACGTTTTCTAGCCGGATTAGCTAACTCCTTGAAGTTTTCGAAACCATCGAAACTTCCCCGATCACTATTGAAAGCCTTGCGAACTGCCTCCGTGATCGCCTTTGCGGCCTCTATGAAGCCCTTCTTCCCTTTCAATATTCCATGAGTTGACTCTACGAGAACGGGTGTCAAGCAATTGCCAAAATAAGTATCGGGCAAGGCTGGACTTAGCCTTGCCCTAGAATCTGCAGGGATTAAAAAATACTCTGGCTCATCATCAGCCAGAGTCTCCCCTGCAGCAGCCGGGAACTTAGCTGTACAACTCCACACGTACGCAGTCGCTGCCACAAAGGACGAGATACGGGTAGCGGCTGCAGGTTTCTCCTCGTTGTGAGTGAAATTCTTGAGTTTTCTCAAAACAGTTTCCGATAGAACGAACTTGGCGTGAACGTACTTATGTGAAGAAATGGCCGGAGTAGAGGCCGGCCAATCTATCTTCATGCCGTTCCAACATTCCGTGGTGAGCCTATCGGCATCCTGGATAGCTCGTCTGTCGTAGCAAGGCGAGAATTTCTCGCCTAATGCTACCAACTGCGCGTCCCCGTTGAATTTGTTTATGGAAGCCCACGCGCGTACGAAACAGAAGAGAGAGCCTCCGTCGGCGACGGCGTGGTGGAGATTGAAGCCAATACTAATGCCCTTGTCCGGAAATAGGGTTACCTGAATAGCGGCTGCAGGTAATCCTACGAAGTGAGTGGAGTGAGTGGGTGGGGCCATTTGAGGGATGAAGCAGTGGAAGTCTTCATCATAAAGGAAATGATCATCGCCTGCCAGGCGCGTGAAATCAGCGCCTGACAGAGCGATGGTTAGGACGATAGAGTCGCCGGATTTGTAATGAGAAGCCGGCAAATTTCCGGGACTGAGAGGGACGATTATCTTCCCGGCGAGCGGGGGAAAATGCTTGAGAGTTAGAGAGAGGGAATTCTTGATATTGGGAACCATGTCGTTGAGGAAAAACGATTTCGAACACGAGTGCTCGAAATCGTAGAAAAATAGGAATTTGGTGTGATGAAAGGGAAGCCATATCATATCAGAATGTAGAAGTGGGAGCAGCAACTCGGCGGGGGCGCCCCCTGAGGGAGAGATCTGGCAGATATCTACTATGTTGGTAGCCATTGGAACTGTTTCATTGGATTTTGAAGGCATTAATAGAGACGAATTTAAGATATGAAATCGATTTCCTATTACATTTTCACGTTACATCTCGTATTTTACTATCATATTAACTTCCTTATCTATATATTTGATGAAATAAAAAAAATGTAAACATAGGGTGTATTAGTGATATGAAACATAATTAAGATGTAATTAACCGGAAATAGGAGATTGAGATTATCATATTTTGAGTGAACAGAAACTTAAATCTTAATATCTCATAGATGTATAGTGTTCCTGCATTATTCCAAAATTGTACGTAATTCTAATTTTTCGATCTAGACAATTTAATCTTCGTGTACTCAACGTTTCAACTTTCAACCAATATAAGCTCAATACAGCTTGTGATAAGATCTTACGGTACAAACTAATTAGAAAATATTGACTTCAATTAAGATTTAAAACTAAATTTTAAATTAGAAAATTACAAATGTTGGTTTAGTTATATATGAAATAATTAAGTCTTAATAATCAATTACCAAATATAATTAATTAAAAATCAAAACTAAAAAATAATTATAATATTTAATTATGATAAAATCAGCCCTAATTAAAGCTATTAAATAAAACTAAAAACTAAAAAAAATCAGATAGAAGAAAAACTATTTAATATTAATGAAGTCAACTATGTATTGTGTATTGTGCCTGTCCAAAAATTATAGATCGGGAATAGTTAAAAAAATTATAGATCATGATTCAGAAGATAGCTTATGCACATGGGGTAAGCTTTATTTATGTATTATTTTTTTGACAATAAACATGCAGTTAATCCATTCAAATCAACAATTCCGCAAACCAAACACGTGGGAATATTGATTTTTATAATGCAATCTCGGGAGAAATTACAAGTGAGACCAAAGAGTGCTTTGCAAGATAATTCATATTCAATTTTTTCGATGATTTTTCCCCAAAAGGCCTATGTAGATTTTAAATGAAACACGATCTTAATCTCTAAAGATAATGAAAAGAATAATGCAACAAATAGAGAAAAAAAAAAGAATTTAATAGAAATTTAGGAAAAAATTAAAATGTATTGTATGTGTGTATAGTTTTTTTATAAAATTTTAATTATAGATAAAAAATTAATAAAAAATTATGTATAATTTTTTTATTCTTATTTTTAAAATTTCAACATAAATTTGACATAATTTCGACCATTTTTTTAAATTACTGTTACATTTTTTAAATGATTAATTATATAAGAAAGAAATGACCCAACTATGTTTCTTAAAATTATATCTTTAAATTTGTATGATTTTTTTTATTAATCTATTAAAATCATTGTAGCTAGAGAAAGAATAAAATAAAATCAGGACAAAAAATTATACGACTAAAAATGTAAAAAAATTAATGTATATCACAAATTATTTTTTTACGTTGCAATATATATATATATATATATATATATTCACAACAATTTAATTACGTGCATCATGTATTATATGCATTTATATCATATTCAACACAAACAATATTAAAATATATCATTTAAAATTTATGTTTTATTTTACTAAATTTACATTAAACTCTATATTATATTATATTATATTATATTATATTATATGTGTGTGTCTATCAAGGATTAAAATAGTGAGGTTTTGACATTGCGATACGGATATGGGAGAGAATGTATTTTTTCCCGGATATCGATGAAATATCGCAATAAATCGTAATATATCGTGGTTTTTATTTATATTTCTATAATATATTTTGATTTTTATTTAATACTAGTTTTTTGTGGTCTTCTTTAGATCTTCAACGTTATTATTTCACTTGTAATATTCTTTCGCTTTACACAAAATGTGTGTGGAGGTTAAAATATACATCAACAAAATAATTGCGTCAATTGATATTATCCAATCCATGATGAAGCAGTTGGAAGAAATCAACAAACATATCAAGTGCATGTGCATAATTATATTCAGAATTATTCTAATTTGATGAGTTAGGATCCATATTGTTTGGAACAAGATGACATTCGATATACTATATTGAACCCATAGATCCCCATTTTGGTATTAGTTGTACTTTATAATGTTTATTTAGTTATTTTATATTGTATTATGTATTATTTTATCAAATGTATTGTCCCAGACAATATTTATATAATGTATTATTCATATGTTTGCTTTCAAAATATAATTTTATCAAAATTTTGAGAAGAATATGTACATAATAATATGTTATAATAGTTCCTAAAATTTGTTGCTAAATTTTTAAAAGTTTAATATAGTTTCCGTCATTTTTTTTTCCAATTTTTTACCATATTGATATATCATCCGATATATCAGTAAAATTGAAGTTGCGATATATGATGCGATAACAATATTTTCATCTTTAGTGTGCGTATCACATTTGGCGAAACATAGCAAATATATATATATATATATATATATATGATTACAAATTTGGTGAAAGGTGTTAAAAGATTATGCATAATATATACTTCACACGATCTTTCCACTAATTTTGGATCCAGTCAAATGACTTCACATGCAATTCTGTTTAATTCTTCGCAACAATTATTATTAATCCTAGTTTTCGATCCTACAACGTTGGCGCATGTGTATATATATTATAATATTCAATATAGTTATCGAGCACACACACACACACACCTATATATATACACAGTAAAATTTCTATGTAGTAATATTGTTGGAATCGGCGAAAAATATTATTATAAGGAGGTTATTCTTATATAGAGTTTACATATAAAAAAATATTTTTTGGAAAAAATTAACATATATTGTACAACACTCGGAAATGTCTCTTCATAATTTAAAAATGTGAATTTAAAATATATATATATATATATATATATATATATATATATATAAGATTCATTCATGTGCTAATGCATATATGTATCTAGGAAATGGAAAAAAAAAGTGATTGTGCCAATGACATAGAAGTTACAAAAAAATTAGATGAAGATGATCAAAGAATAGTTGCAGATTTGAGAAATCAGATAAAAGAACTCTTCATTATAATAACCAAATGGATATGTATGTTTTCCTTGATCATCCAAATGAGCAACAAGTAGTGTATGCTTTAACTGAAGAAGATATTATTACATGAATCAAGCGAAACACAAGGTGATAATCCAGAGGATGATAGTGTAGAAATAGAATAAGTCTCGTTTCAAGAAATTGCAAGCATATATGTTGAACAAGCTGGAAATATTTTGGATTCAATAAAAAGGTGTTGTGTTGATAAGTTACTTCAAATGCGCAAGTTAACGGATGTGGTATTAACCCAAAAAATTAAAGCATTGTCACATACAACTTTAGATAAGTATTTCATACAATCTTAAGTTTAATATAACATATGTAGTTAAATTTTTCTAAATATTTTATATAGATATTTAAATATATTTGAAATTTAATATCATTTTATTACTATATCGAGACAAATTTCTTAAGGATGGTCCTAAAAAAATATCGGAATATTACAATGTAGAGGTTATTCTTATATATAACTGGTCCCGAGTTGAGACCATAACTTTTTATTACTATAAGAAGGTTATTCGTATATAAAGTATTCTTGTATAGAGGTTTTATTATACATACACACACACACGTATATATATATATATATATATATGATTGATCAATATGTAAATTAAACAATTTTGCTTCCACACATCGTGCCATCGCGGTGCAATACATGTGCTTGCCCCATTTTGATTGAAGCGCGCATTTCCGTGTAACAACTATACAGCTGTTAATTATGATATATATTATATTAATTAGGAAATTGTATGAATTTGGATATATATATAGGGATGAGATCTGGTGAGAACTAGTCATCAGGTGGGAACTAGGAACCAATCCCATCCCTCCATTTCATAATCTGGACGGTCCAGATCAATCCAGATTTTCCGGTGGCAATTGTGTAATTAAAACGAAAGTCTTCAATTCGCGCGTCTCATTAAGGGCAAAATCAGAACTGAACTCAAAAATTGCTCAGATTCAATTTTAGCCTCCGACTTCGCTCATTTTAGCTTCATACATTTCTCATTTTAGCATGTATTGATAAACAAAAATGGAACGATGATTTCATTGGAATGAAATGCAATACACCCTATTTGGGGACAGTGAACCCTAATGGGAATCTCATAATTACTAGTTGAGATCAGAGCCCTAATCGGAACGTAATAAACCCTAATTGGGAACGGTGAACCCTAGTGGAAAATGTCACATCAATTTTAGCCTCCTACTTCGATCATTTTAGCATCATGCGATTCTCATTTTATCCTGAGAACAAAATGGAAGAATTATTGAATTATTAAATTACTATATTACCCCTCCGTCAACAAAGTTACCGAAAATTACAGGAATGCCATCGCCCATCCACTTAAATCTGATTTAATTTGGACCGTCCAGATTGAGTCAAACAAGGACTAGGATTGGTTCCTAGTTCCCACCTGGGGGAAGGCTTCTCATTTGATCCTTTCCCTATATATATATATATATATATATATATATATATATATATATATATATATATATATAGGATTTGGTTCAAATGAGAACAGTGCTTCATGTGAGAACGTGAGAACGGGCCTGTTTAGTGTAATTTTAGTGCTTTTCTTACTGTATTTTGATGCAATTTTTTAATTTTTATTTTTAATGCTTTTCTTATTGTATTTTAGTGCTAGATGATTTAGCACCAAAATAAAATAAGAAAAACACTGAAATTACACTAAACAAGCCCGTTCTCACGTTCTCACATGAAGCACTGTTCTCATTATAACCAACCCCTATATATATATATATATATATATATATATATATATATATATATATATATATATATATATATATATATATATATATTTGAATTCACCTCATGCACATTAACAACGATGGAGCTCTAAGTCAAACTTCTAAAACTTCACAGATTATATATTGGAATAAAAAAAGTTGTTCGTGAAAGATATATAATTAGACAATGTGGTGCTTTGTATTTGTGCGCACAGCATATTAATTAGCACATCTATTAATTAAATACGATTGTACTATTATTAATCATATTTTGCCAAATTTATATCTCTAATAATACTTCACTTCATAGTTAATGATACTGAAACTTCACAGTTAATGATACTTCACACATAGTGATACTTTACTTTATACCTAGTGATACCCGAGTGGCCGAACGTGGGGAGAAAATTATATTTTCAGTCCCATAGGACATGACCCTCTCCAATTTTGGTCTCATACGAACTAATTTGGTCCTTTTTCGATTTTATGAAACTGGAGAGGGCCATGTCCTATGGGACTGAAAATTTAATTTTCGATTTTCATCCAAAAAGCAATATAATTGGTCCAACGAATTATGCTTCTTATGGGACTAAAACTACATTTTAGTCTGGAACTGAAATTGCATATCAGTTTAACAGAAAACGTAATGGTAGAACTATTTTTGCATGTTTTGGTCGAATGGGACCAAATTAGTTTGTATGGGACTAATATCGGAGAGGGCCATGTCCTATGGAACTGAAAATGCAATTTTCTCCGAGCGTGGGCGGGTGCATGGAGCGCACGCGCCTGACTGTTTTTGCAGGTTTTGACAGGTTTGGAAGGATTTTTGGACGGGTTTAGATCCTATTTGACCCGTTTAACGTAAGAGACCCGTTAGATGGTCTCATATAAGTTTTTGTCATATCCAATATGCAATTGTATTATTATTATTTTTAAGATGAAAATAGTTTATGCATCCAAAATAGACAACTATGTACAAGTTTGAGTTACAAAATTGTCAAAAAATTAAAGAAATCGAATGTGCAGTATAAAATGCAACACAAAATGTGCAATAGATAATTTCAAATGAAGTTTTAGCCACCGTTGGGCTCCATCGTTTGTTCTATAAATGTTCTATAAATAGGTTAGTACAGTCTTGTGTAATAAAAACCTGCTTTGGTTACTATGAATTGGAATAGAGTGGATCTGACTGTGATTTGTTTGATATCTCTCTCTTGTTAAACACTAAAACAAGCCATTGAAAAACTAAAGATCCAACCACAAAGAAATGACAAATGGGATCGAAAAATAATATAAAAACTCGTATAAGACCATTTGAATCTGAATCTTGACCCGTCTGACAACTATCGAGTCGTCACCCCATTTGATACAAGGTATTCCCAGGCCATAATCTATAAATTGAGTAGTGGCGATTGATTATGATTAACCCTAGCTAGACACTGGGTGCTTAATTCCTTCTTCCCACAGCAAGCATCATCGTAGTAACGCTGCAAAAATGGAAGAAACTCAAACAAATCATAATTTGATATTTCCAGCTCTCATATCCTTAATCTTTCTGTGTTCCATCACAAAATACTTCCTCAAAAAATCACCTGCAAACAAGAACCTTCCACCATCACCGCCGCGGCTGCCGATACTCGGAAACCTCCACCAAATCGGCGCTCTGCCCCGCTTCAATCTCCAACACTTGGCCGGAAAATACGGGCCGCTCACGCTTCTTCACGCCGGCCGCGTCCCCGTCCTGATCGTCTCCTCCGCCGATGGAGCACGAGAGATCATGAAAACTCACGACCTCAACTTCGCAAGCAGGCCCCAGTTCAGTAAAATCAACTTCGAAAGCACCGGCGTCGTGTTCGCCCCTCACGGCGAGTACTGGCGGCAGGCGAAGCAGATCTTCGTGCTCCAGCTGCTGAGCAACAAGCGGGTTCAATCCTCCCGTTCCATCAGGGAAGAAGAAACATTACTTTTCTTGACAAAGATTGAAGAATCTGAGTCGAAGGTTGTGAATTTGAGTGAGATGTTTGCGGAGTTCACCAATGACGGGATATGCAGATCAGCCCTCGGCACGACGTACAGCCGGTCGGAAAAGGGGAAGAAGTTCATGCTTCTGATGAAGGAACTGTCGGAGCTGTTAGGCGCTGTTCGAGTCGGCGAGTTCATACCGTGGCTCGGTTGGATCGATCGAGTGTTTGGCTATGATGAGAAAGCGAGCAGGATTGCGAGAGGGCTCGACGATTTTCTGGAGGGTGTGATTCACGAGCGCCTTGAATCTAAGAAGAGTAGTGGTCGGAGTTTGGTGGAGAAAAATGGAGAAAGTTTTCTTGACATAATGCTCGAAATCTACAATGGTGGCACTGCTGGTTATTCCATTGACAGAAGCAGCATCAAAGCAATACTTTTGGTAAGTGCATATATATATATATGTATGTATGTATGTATATAGATAGATAGATTTCGTGTTAGACTATTGATTATTAGGATCGATCATTTTCAATCTCATTATGTGATATGTGACACACTGACACCTAGTTCATGAATATATAGGATATATTTTCTGCAGGAACTGATACCTCGGCAATATTGCTGGAGTGGGTGATGACAGAACTGTTACGACATCCTAAAGTAATGGATAAGGTGCAAAAGGAAGTGAGAGAAATTGTTAGAGACAAGAAATCGATATCAGATGATGACATAGAAAAAATGCATTACTTGAAAGCCGTGATCAAGGAGACCTTTCGTTATCACCCTCCGGTGCCTTTTCTGGTACCACGGATAGGTGAACGCGATGTGGAAGTAAATGGCTACGACGTTGCAGCCGGGACTGTTGTGATGGTCAATGTTTGGGCCATAAGCAGGGATCCTGCATGCTGGGACGAACCAGAAAAGTTTAAGCCAGAGAGATTCTTGAACTCTTCGATAGAGTTCAAGGGTTCCAATTTCGAGTTTATCCCGTTTGGGGCTGGGAGAAGAAGTTGCCCAGGGATTGCATTTTCCATGGCTAATATTGAGCTTGTGTTAGCAAATCTCATGCAAAAATTTAACTGGAAATTGCCGGATGGAGTCGAGGTAGAAGATTTGGATGTGCGTGAATGCCCCGGTGTTCTAGCCCATAAAGATGTACCTCTTCTTGCAATCGCCACTCAGGTAAAAATGTTGAATGTCTCATGTTAATTTTAGTTAGTGAATTTGTACTACATGTTGAATGTCCATTGAATAATTTCAAATATGTTTGAAGTTGGTCAATCCTTGAACATGTATCTTAAACAAATCTACTTTAATATGTTCTTTACTTTAGTTGAACATCCACGAGTAAATAAAGCAATAAAAATGATACATGATATGTTTAGCCAGTCAAATAAAAGTACTTATTTGGGATGCTTAATTATTATGTACATATGGACTCCTCCATATATTGTCATTTCACCCTTACAATCCACTATTCGTGATTGGAAGGTTTTGAGATTTTAATCTGTGTCTAAAATTATTTTTTAGATCAAAATATTATATATGTGTCACACCCTTCTGTAGTATCTCAACTGACCGCCGATTGCATCACTCAATGCCACGGTGGTTGATTGCCCAACCACATAAATTGTGACACATGGTAGTTGTCAAGAAAATTTTAGTGTGAAACTTCTAATAAAAAGTGTCTCGATTGACTTTCAACTTTTTACAATTTGATATCTGATCTTTTAACATTTTAGTAATTATGTCCCCGAGTTGAATTTTATCTAAAAAAATTGAAGGTCGATTCAAATTGCTTTCGTCAATAAAAGCAAAGGAAAGAACAAAAAATGTTTGCTAATTTTTTTTTTTTGAGTGAAATGTTTGCTATTAGGTTTCATTAAGTATATGTTGACCCTTTCCTAAAAAAAAAAAAGGTATGTGTTGACCAAGAGCGCATCATGAATATTGGCTGCGCTTGGCTAAAACACAAAAAACTAGCAAGCATTTAAACATAAAAGTTTTTATATAAAAAAAATTTACTAATGGCATGCACAGAGGCCTTGATGAGGAATCATATATGTAATATATAGGGAGTGAACGAGCTCGTGACTGAAATATTGGGTTTGAAGATTCGCTGAATCAACCCGGCCAAAACACACACGAGTCCCAAAAATGTATAAGCTATATAAGAGTAAATTACATTTTTGGTCATGTAAAAATAGGGTCTAAAACTTTTAATCTCAAAATATATACAATTTTGGTTCTAAGTTTAATTTTTCGACACTTTTCGTCCCACAGTTTATATTTCAACACTTTTAGTCCCAAAAATTAACGGACCATATTTAACATTCGTTTAGTATCTATTTTAGAGCCAAAATAATAGTACCTATTTTCGATTGAAATTTTCACTATATTCCATCTATTTTTCACCCTTAATTAGGTGGTGCAACCAAGATCAACAATATAGTTATTGTTTTGGCTCAAAAATAGGTATTTAACGGATGTTAAGTTTAGTTCGTTAGTTTTTGGGACCAAAAATATTAAAATGTAAACTATGGGACTAAAAGTGTTGAAAAAACTAACTTAGAACCAAAATTACATATTTTGGGACTAAAACTGTTTGAATTCTATTCGTACAGCACCAAAAGTATAATTTACTCGCTATATATATTCATTCAAAAAACATTTTCATAACAATAAATTCATCAGAAAAAAAAATATATCACAAGCTGCTTCTAACATGCAAGTTTTCTACAACTTCTCGAAGGCCCTCGTTAAAGTTAGCTGCAAAAACTTCCATTTGAACCTTAGGCATCGACATCCCAATCTCAACTCCTCCATCTCTCGATTTACTAATGAAAACTGATTGCGTTGCAATAAATTTAAACATTTTTGGGTTTCCCCATCCAAAATCTACACCATAAACATCAAATTTTGGTGATCCACCAACTACAGTTGTTCGTTTTCCACCCAGAATATCTATTTCATTTAAGACGTTTTCCGAACCTTCTAAATTTCCCCAGTCACCGTCGACAACTTTTCCGACGGCCTCCTTGATCGTCTCCGCGGCCGTGACAAAACCCCCGTTCCCTTTCAGTGTTCCATGAGTCGACTGTGTGAGGACGAGTGTCAAGCAGTTGCCAAAATAGGTGTCGGGCAAGGGCGGACTCAGCTTTGCCCGACAATCAGCAGAGAAAGCAAAGTACTCCGGCTCATCATCAGCCACCGGCTCCCCCGCACCAGCCGCGGACTTGGCTATACAGCTCCACACATACGCAGACACCGCCACAAATGAGGAGATTCTGGTAGCGACTGCAGGTTTCCCTCTCCGATCAAAGCTCTTCAGTTTCCTCAGGACTGCCTCAGTCAGCACAAACTTGGCTTGAACGGTTGTCGGAATCGGAGAAGTAGACGGCGGAGATGCTGGCCAACTCCCCACCTTCATTTGCTTCCAACATTTCGCGGCGAGTCTGTCGCCGTCTTGAACAAGGCTTCTGTCGTAGAAAGGCAGGAATTTATCGCCTAACGCCACCAAATGCCCGTCGCCGCCGTGGAATTTGCTGATCGAAGCCCACGCGTGGTGGAAACGGAAGCGCGTGGTGCCGTCGCAGATGGCGTGATGGATATTGAAGCCAACGCTGATTCCCTTGTCGGGAAACAGCGTTATTTGAATAGCAGCTACGGGTATCTCAATGAGACGGGGCGAAAAATTGGGCGGGGGCATCTGAGGGACCAAATCATGGATGTCGTTGACATCCATGAAATAGTCATCGCCTGTCAGGCGCTGATTCGAGAAATCAGCGCCTGACAAGGCGATGGTTAGGGCCACAGTGTCGCCCGCCATGTAATGAGAAACGGGCATACCGGAGGCGAGAGGGACGATGATCTTCCCTGCTAGAGGGGGAAAATGCTTGAGAGTGAGGGAGAGGGAATTTTTGAGATTGGGAACAATGTCGTTGAGGAAAAACGATTTCGAGCATGAGTGTTCGAAATCGTAGAAAAATAGGGTTTTTGTGATATGTGAGGGAAGCCATATCATGTCAGAATGCAGAAGAGGGAGAAGTAGTTGGGAAGGGGCACCTTGTGAGGCTGAGACATGGAAGATATCAACAATGTTGATCTCCATTGAAACTCCTCAATCATGTGTTTCATAACAGATAATCATTTGATTATATATATATATATATGTATGTATTTGTTATCTATTTATTTATTTTTTTCAAAGGGAGACACAAGTGGCATTATTTAAATTTTTCATACATGTGCAGACACAGACTTTGACAATCAATTTAATTTAAACTATAAATAACAAACACAAATTTGCGTTTATTATACTAATAATGTTTTGGCCATGACGTTTTTTGCTATTGACATATCTTTTAATTTTTATACGGCTGTTACAGTATCCATTGTGATTGGGTTAGATGCTTTTAATATCATAAATTTTAAGAAATGAAATTCTCTATTACACTCCCTGTGCCATTTTGATTTTTATTAAGTTTTCATACATTTTTTTTCTTCAATTTCAATTTATTTTGGTTTAGTTTAATTTTATAAATTTTATTTAGGGTTTGTTCCATTCAATTAAGGTTTATATTTATTTTTTAATATTATTGTTTTTATTTTTTAGTTAATATAATTGATTAATAGGGTTAATTGTTCCAATTTTTAGAAATAAATGTTAATTATAATTGATTATACCATAATAAATTTTATTTTTCTAATAAACATTTTTAAAATATTAAATTTAATTGTGGGGCAAAATAGTGGGATATAGAATGTGGACACGAGAATTTTATTCTAAACTTTAGATATATGTTATTTGCTTTTTAACGTGAGTTTAAAATTGTGCTACAAAAAACACAAACTTAACAACATTTCAGTGTGTGGATCGGTTCTCGGACCATTAAAAATGACATTATTTTAGCTTAATTGCTTTAAGATATGTCCACATGTGTTTCTCTTACATCAATATCAATTTCGATTTCGTCGGAATTGGAATCGATAGATGATAAATTTTCAAAAATTATATTTTTATGGCACAATTATAAGTTCAAGTTAAAAATAAAAAATGTGGATGAAATCATCCGTTACACTCTGTGCAACACTTGGTGCTACACAATTAAATATATTAATAATTTTTCTTCAATTTTTTCATTTAATTTCAATTTATTGTGTTTTAATTTAATTTTACACATTAATTAGGGTTCATCCTACTAAATTAGGGTATATAATTAATTTTTCAATATTAAATTTTATCTTCTAATTAATAATTGATTATTTCATAAAAAAATAATTATATATCCTAATTGGGTAGGATGAACCCAAATTAATAAGTGTAAAATTAAACTAAAGCACAATAAATTAAAATTAAATTAAAAATAGAAGAAAAATTAATAAATTTAAGTATGTAACACCATTGCACAAAGTGTAGCATAGGATTTCATCTGCAAAAAATGTGTAACTTTCGATATTTTAAAGTGTTTTTTTTTTATTTTTTAACTCACACACTTGTCATTGTGGTATTGAGAAGATTCGATCTCGTAACTTTTGGTCTCCAAAAAACTTCCATTCCACTATTGGGTTATCCCCACCGGGACACGTCATATGACTAGTTAAACCTGAGTTTACTAAAATGTACAATTCAAAATATATCTCTAAAAAAATGGTGATAACCCAGCTTCTCCTACATATATAAAACTGCAAAAATGGAGGACATTCAAATAAATTATTAGATATTTCCATCTCTCATAATTTTCTTTCTATCGTCCATCACAAAATACTTGTGCAAACCATCTGTAAACAAGAATCTAACAGTACCATCCCCACCAAAATTGCCAATACTCGGAAATCTTCATCTCGGCCGCCACAATCTCCAACGATTGGCCGGAAAATACAAGCCTCTGACGCTCCTCCACATCGTCCGCGTCCCGGTCTTGCTCGTCTCCTCCACGGACGCATCCCGATAGGTCATTAAGACTCACGATCTCAATTTCACAAGTAGGCCTAGCTCAATACCGGAAAACCAACTAGGAAATAGGAAACACAGACGTCGGGCAAAGCAGATTTTCACATTGTTGTAAAAGGTGTCCGCGCACCTAGATGCTAGACATTCTTGAAGAATATAACATTCCTCCACTCCATCATCGTTCATTCAGTAAACTCAGAAATTTTCGATTTATAAATAAGAAACCGATATGCCCTACTGTTAAGTGCATACCCAACAAAGATACAATCCACCATTTTATGACCGATTTTAATTTGTTTAGGAAGTGACACTTCAACCTTAGCCAAACATCCCCACACTTTGAGGTATTTGTAAGACAGGGTGCGTCTTTTTCACAACTTGTAAGGTGTTACATCCTTACCCTTAAGTGGAATCTTGTTCAAGATATAGTTAGCTATCAATATAGCTTTCCCCCACAAGTTCTGTGGTATTTCCGAATTTATCAATAAAGCGTTCATCATCTCTTTTAGAGTTCGATTTTTGCGTTTAGCAACACCATTAGACTGTGGTGAATAAGGAGCTATAGTTTGATGAATTATACCCGCTTCTGCGCATAATTATTCAAACGGCGCAACATATTCTCCATCTCTATCACTTCGAATTGCTTTAATTTGACCGCTTAGTTGATTTTCGGCTTCATTTTTTAAGTTCTTAAAAGCTTCAATCGCCTCGTCTTTACTTCTTAAAAGATAAAGATAATAATATTTTGTGCAATCGTCAATAAAAGTAATAAAGTACTTTTTACTGCCTCTAGTTTGCACAAGCTTTAAATCACACATGCCTGTGTGAATTAGGTCTAGAGGTTTAGTGCTTCGTTCAACCGAATGAAACGGTAACTTGGTCAATTTTGCTTCGACACAAACTTCACATTTGTTTTGTGTAGTAAATTGGTTTACTTTTAGCAAATTTAAATTTACTAAACGTTTTATACCATTTAGATTAACATGTCCTAATATACAATGCCATAAATCCGAGCACTCAAGAAGCAAGTAAGCAGAAGAATTCACTTTATTATCACTTTTTGCAATACGGTGCATAGCCATTATATTCATTTTAAAAAGCCCATTGACGAGATAACCCCGACCAAGGAACCTTCCGTACTTGCTCAAAATAAACTTTTCAGAGTCGAACACTAGTCTAAAATCATGATTGACTAATAGTGAGCCCGAAACCAAATTTTTACAGATGTCCAGGACATGCAGCACATCCTTCAGAGTTAGCTCTTAGCTTCAAGTCAACTTCAGAATCACATTGCCCACACCAGCCACTTCAGACGAGGCTTGATTTTCCATGTGTAACTTTCTACCTTCAACAACTTTGTAGGTAGCAGATGAGCCCTTGTAAGAGCAAACACGACAAGTGGCTCCGGTGTCAACAAACCACTCTCTCGGGTTGTCCACGTGGTTGGCTTCAAACACAACCGCAGCCAAGTCATCGTCATCCCAATTATCTTGTCGTCCTTTGGCCTTGCCTTTGGTATTGTGTTCCATCATATGCGCACCATAATTGGTACGCTTCTTCTTCGGAGCCGTACAATATTTGGACATGTGCCCGGCTTGTCACAATTGAAGAAGATACCGTTAAACTTCATCATTGGCTTATTCCCTTTGTTAATTTGACCCGGGCGCTTTCTCTTATTGCTATTTGATGGTCCACCACATTCCATCAAGTTAGCCTTGGCCTCGATCAGGAATCGTGGTCTCGGATCTGCCTTTCGATTATCGGTTTCAATTCGAAGTTTAACCACAAGGTCTTCAAGAGTCATCTCCTTTTGCTTGTGCTTGAAATAGTTCTTGAAGTCCTTCCAACACGGTGGAAACTTCTCGATCACTGCAGCAACAGTGAAAGAGTCGGGAAGGACCATCCCTTCAGCATGAACGTCGTGCACAATGAGCTGAAACTCTTACACTTGATCAATCACTGACTGGGTGTCCACTATCTTGTAATTGAGGAATTGTGCCACCACGAACTTTTTAGTTCCGGCATCCTCTGTTTTGTACTTCTTTTCTAATACTTCCCACAGTTCCTTAGCACTAGTTACATTTCCGTATACAGAATATAAACTATCTACTAAACCATTCAAAACATAATTTTTACAAAGGAAATCTCCATTGATCCATTGATCATACGCCGTCCTTTGTTGATGTCCGACTCGTTTTCAGCGATCATTGGAGTATCTTCTTTAATGTAGCTTGCAACTCCCAAGGTGGTCATGTATAATAGCATCTTTTGCTGCCACCTGTTGAAGTTCAAACCAGAGAACTTCTCCGGCTTCTCAGCTTGGCCATGGGGAATGGTTCTCGTGGGTGCAACCGTAGTCGATGAAGTCGCCATTCCAGTAAAGGTAATTGTTTAATTGTTATTTGTCTTGTGATTGTTATAGGAATTACACCTTCTGGAATTTGTTACAATCTGAAGTACAGTAGAATACGAAAAAAGTAGAAATAAAAAAATGAGTACAATAATCTGAAATGAAACAATTTAGACAAACTGAAACTTGAAGCAAATTTCGACAAGCCGAGTCGAGGGGATCTCTCTCCGCAAGATAAATACACCCTGGCTAGTGCCATGGTTAGGTGGATCTTAACTCCATCAGTTCCAGGTGGAGTTACACAATTCAAGATGCTGGGAGTTACACAACTCAAGCTGGACGTGCACCACCAAGTGCACCCGCGACCCAGGAACCTACCGTTCGACCCGCACTGGCATGGGCTCGGGCTCGGGCACGGGCACGGGCTGGCGTGTGGGCTCACGGCCCATATCCTTGTGCACTTAGTTATTACACTTAAGTGCTAATACACTTAAATACACCTCTTAACTAAGTTAAGAAATCAATGTGGGATAATTAAATGTGTTTTAAACACATTATCCCACACACCATTATGCCCAATCGTGTGACCTACTTCAACCATTTATTTCTCACTCACCAAAAATCAAATTTGACAAAATAAAATACTAGATAATTTACTACAAACATAGATCAATCGTAAGCTATTTAATTCCTTCAAAATTAAATAATCCGGTCACCAAAAATCGAATGAAATGAGTCACAACTCAATTGCTATTGCTAGCATTGAGCTCTTGTGTTAGCAATCTCATGCAGAAATTTGACTGGAAATTGCCTGATGGAGTTGAAGCAGAAGATTTAGACATGAGTGAAAGCTTTGGGGTTACAATTCATAGAGTTGTTCATCTTCTTGCAGTTGCCACTCTTGTTAAATAATTTGGGGTAAATTATACTTTGATACCTACATTTTGCACACTTTTTCAAAAAAGATCTATTTTTTCATAATTAACAAAATAGTACCCACTTTTTCAAAAAAATTACAAATTTAATATTTAATCAATTTTACGGCTCGAAAATCGTACGTAATTAATTGTATTTTAATATTCCTATTTCTCCAGCCATGTAGAAAATATTCATCCAATAAATAAATATTAAATTACAATCAATTACGTATAATTTTCGAGCCGTAAAATTGATTGAATGTTAGATTTGTAAATTTTTTGAAAAAGTGGATACTATTTTGCTAATTTTGAAAAAGTAGATAATTTTTTAAAAAATATCCAAAATGTAGGTATATATCAAAGTGTAATTTACCCAATAATTTGCAATGTCCCGTAAAAATTGTTATGGCTTGTATATGTGTTACATGCACAGTTTATCCATTAAAAGCAACAACCACTTTGTCAATATGTTGAGTCAAAATTAAAAAAATACATTGACTATCATTAATTCGATCTGCAAAATTTCTCATCTTTTGTGTGTGTGTGCGTGTGTGTGTGTGTATGCACAGTTTATCCATTAAAAGCAACAACCACTTTGTCAATATGTTGAGTCAAAATTAAAAAAATACATTGACTATCATTAATTCGATCTGCAAAATTTCTCATCTTGTGTGTGTGGATGGGATCTGGTGAGAACCAGTCACCAGGTGGGAAGTAGGAACCAATCACATCCTTCTATTTTAAAATCTGAACGATCTAGATTAATTCAGATTTTCGGTGGTAATTTTGTAATTAAAATGAAAATCTTCAATTCGCGCGTCTCATTAAGGGCAAAATCAGAACTGAACTCAGAAATTGCCCAGATTCAATTTTAGCCTCCTACTTCGCTCATTTTAGCCTAATGCATTTCTCATTTTAGCATGTGTTGATAAACAAAAATGGAACGATGATTTCATTGGAATGAAATGCAATACATCTTATTTGGGGACAGTGAACCATAATGAGAATCTCATAATTACTAGTTGGGATCAGATGAGCCCTAATCGGAACGTAATAAACCCTAATTGGGAACGGTGAACCCTAGTGGAAAAATGTCACATCAATTTTAGCCTCCTACTTCGATCATTTTAGCCTCATGCGATTCTCATTTTAGCCTCAGAACAAAAGGGAAGAATTATTGAATTACTATATTACCCCTCCTCCCACAAAGTTGCCGAAAATTACAGGAATGTCACCGCCCATCCACTTAAATCTGATTTAATCTGAGCCGTTCAGATTGAGTCAAATAAGGACTAGGATTGGTTCCTAGTTTCCACCTGACGGAAGGATTCTCATTTGATCATTTTCATATATATATATATATATATATATATTATTCAGGAAATTCTACGATATATATAAGGGTACTGTCACGACACATCAATATATTGTTTCTTTTTATTTAAAAAAATGGCCTTAGAAGGTAGTACCCGTATGTTCATTATAGTCTTTAATTTATCATATATTCTGGGTAAAAGTCAAAGGAAGCCTCGATTTTTTATTTACTTTTTTTAGAGGGAAATACAAGTGGAATGTAAGAAATTGTTTTACATGTGTAGACACAACACTTTGAATAACCAATTTAACACAGCACAAATGTGTTACGTTTGGTACATGAGAAATGAGAATATATTATACATAATTTTGTGATTCTAAAGGGTGACACGATTGGCGGCATTATTTAAAATTGACTTACATGTGTAGACACAACGCTTTGAATAACCTATCTTTCAATAACCAACACAAATTTGTTAATTTGGGGTGTGTGTATGTGTGTGTGTGTTTCGTGAAAAAGTGTGATTTTAGATAAATGCAAATATTAATAAAAAAAATTAAATTATCTTATATGTACATTTTTTATAAATACATTAAATGGGTTAAATATAAATTTTTAAATATATAACAAATATGAAAAAAATCTGAATTTTTCACCTTAACTTTATGAAGTAACACTATTTATGAAATAAAATTAAAATATCAGAATAACACTCCGCGTCCGTAAAAGTTGTACGTTCATATATCAATTGATTATTCACATTTATTATAGGGCAAAGGGCCAAAAAAACACCCGAACTATATGTCCAATCCAACCTAGATGTATCAACTATTTTTTGGTCCAAATACACACCAAAACTATTTAAAAAAGTATAATTGGTCTCCTCAACTATTTAGAAAAGAACAAACTGACACTTGATGTTAATATCGTTAGTTTTTTCCGTTAATTAAAATGTGTCAAGCTCAATTCTATCACCTATGAATGCCAATCGGACAAATTGAAACCACGACCTAATAGCCCACACTATGGAGTTTCAAACCCCTCTTTTAATTTCAAATTCTAATATTGAATCGATATCGAGATTTAAAATATAATTTGTAATACAAACATTTGTCATCGTTAATTCTCCATGTAATTATTCTATCGTTTGACATGCGATTTGTCAATTGAGAGTATAATTAGAAAGCCCATGACGATGGCTTTCTAACGATACCACATGACATGGTATTATCATCTGAATCAATCATAATTAGATTGAAGGATTTATATGTATTTTATTTAACGGAAAAAACTAAACGTGTTAAACTACAAGTGTGAATTTTATAAATTTTGAATAATCGAGGAGACCAATTCTACTTTTTAAATAGTTTAGGTGTATATTTTGGCCAAAAAATATTAATACATCTAAGTGAAATTGGGTATATAATTCGGATGTTTTCCTGCCCTTGCCTTTATTATATTGGGATGTAATTGGCAGGCCAACTTGTTCATTTCTCTATTAAAGTATATATACAGAGTTGCGCGTCTGTGTGTGTTATTACGTAATATTTTGTTCAATCGTTTTGCTATTGGCAATTATAGTAATTTTCATTACAGTTGTTTCATGCATGGGAAAACTTCAGTTGTAAGATGAAATCAGTAATTGTTGAAATTCTTATTCATATTTTCATAGAAAAATATCTGAGAATCAGTTGCTGCTACAAAAGTTTTTTAATCGATTATCTTTCAAGCACAAGTGTGTTTCTTCCTTTTATAGTACAAGTAGTAAAGCGGGAAAATTAAAGGTAATCTACGGCTATCATCCATTATCCGCGCATGCGATGATCGACGGTGGAGAGATGAGCAAGGAGTGGGCTAGAAGTGGTCCCGGTTCCACGTCAGCAAGCATGCATGCAAGGAGTCGGATGCTGCAGTATTTCTTTATTAACTTGCAATGCTGCGGTGGATATCTCGGCGATTCTAACAGCCCCCCGCAGACCCGACGCGGTGGAGGTCACCAAGGCGGAGACTGGATAAAAGTAACCTGAAACGCGGCCCCGGCAGAGATTTGGTGAACAAGTCCGCGAGTTGCGCAGCTGAGGGAACAAAAGAAGGCAAAATGAAACCACGATGAAAATGTATACGTGCAAAGTGACAATCAATGTCCAAATGCTTGGTACGTTCATGGAATACTTGGTTCTGGGAGATTTGGATCGCAGCTTGGTTATCGCAATGGACAGGGATCGGCAAAGCAAGAGGCACAAAAAAATCTTGCAGTATGTAGGACAGCCAAAGTAGTTCACGTGTGGTGTAGCTTAGACTACGGTATTCAGCCTCGGCGGTGGATAAGGACACGGTGTCTTGTTTCTTGCACCTCCAAGAAACCAAGCAAGAGCCCAGGCTAATACAGTACCCGGTCAAAGAGCGACGGGTATCAAAACAAGAACACCAATCGGCATCGCAGTGAGCCGTGAGGTTGAAAGAAGGAGAGGAAGTATACAAGAGGCCGAGAGAAGGTGTCCCTTTGAGAAAGTGAAGAACGTGTAAGGCAGCAGTCCAATGATCGACTGTTGGGGAATTTACAAATTGACTAAGTTGCTGTATAGAGTAGGAAAGGTCTGGCCGTGTAAGATTCAAATAAAGAAGCTTTCCTACAAGCCGTCTATAGGAGTCTGAATTGTTTAGAGGAGTCCCTTTGCGCTGTAATGTGAGACCAGTAGGAAAAGGGGTGCTAGCAGACCTACTTCCACTCATGCCGACTGAATCAAGAAGCTCCAAAATATACTTTCGTTGACAAAGAAAAGTTCCAGTTGCAGAACGGGCTATCTCCATTCCTAGGAAAAATTTTGCTTCACCTATATCCTTGATCGTAAAGGCCGCATCCAAGGAAGATTTTACAGTTGTGATCAAATCTAGAGAAGGACCTAAGAGGAGAATATCATCTACATAGACAAGAAGAGCAATGAAAGAGGAGCCTGTGCCTTTGGTGTAGAAGCAGTGATCACTGGATGATTGCAGAAATCCAAGAGAAAGGAGATGTTTACCTAATTCAAGGTTCCATTCTCTAGAGGCCTGCTTGAGCCCATACAAACTCTTCACAAGCTTGCAGACTTCTCCCTTCCTTCCTTTGTTGTACCCCTGTGGCAAAGCCATATATATTTCATCAGTTAAATGCCCATGTAGAAAGGCATTATTGATGTCAATTTGGTGCAAATGCCAACTGAATTGAGTGGCCAAAGCAAAAAACAAGCGCACTGTCACCATTTTAGCAACTGGTGAGAATACCTCTTGATAATCAATCCCAAATAATTGATTATACCCTTTTGCTACCAGGCGTGCTTTATAGCGTTCTACAGTCCCATCTGACTTCAGTTTAACTTTAAAAACCCATTTAGAACCAATAGCTACCTTTCCTTCAGGGAGGGGAACCACTTCCCAGGTCTGGTTTTCCTCCAAAGCTGTTAATTCCTTGTTCATGGCAGCTTGCCATTCTGGGATTTGACAAGCCTCAGAGTAGCTGGTAGGCTCTTTGATAATCTGAACATTCATCAAGTAAGCAGTATAAGTAGGTGTTAGGGCTGGAGAAATAAAATGAGGAAATGTTTGAGGAGTGAAGCTCAATGCAGGATCTGTGATATCTGCTATTTGTGCTGAATTACAGACATAGTCTTGAAGATGAGGTGGAGGATGACAAATCCTAGTACTCCTTCGAAGTACTGGTGTAAGTGCTGTGGTAACAGCAACATCTGACTCATGTGGAGTGTGATCATCAGAGGGTTGCTGAGCTATAGACTCAGTAATAAAAGTTGTTTGAGAAGAATCAAGATTCTCACTTTCAGGAGTAAGTGAAGAAGAAGGCAAATCAAGTCTGTCAAGTGGAGATCCCATTATAGCATCAGACCTAGTGTCTGGTATTTCTGCTATATTGAAACTCTGAAAAGGTAGTAAAGGTTTCTATAAACCTTTAAGAGGGAAAGTAGTAGGAATAAACACAATGTCCCTACTAGTACAGACTTTGTGACTCACCAAATCATACACAGTGCAGCCTTTGTGTTGAGGGGAAAATCCCAGAAAAACACATTGCCTGCTCCTTGGATCAAATTTACCCTTAGAAGGGAGGATGTTACCCATATAGACCAAACAACCAAAGGGCTGCAGGTCATCTAGCTGCGGAGCAGTTCCATATAACACCTCAAAAGGTGAAATCCATTTCAGAACAACAGATGGAAGTCTGTTGATAAGCCATGTTGCATGTAGAACAGAAAATGGCCAAAATTGAGTGGGGAGGTTACTCTGAAACATTAGGGCCCTTGCAACTTTTAATAGATGTCTGTGTTTCCTCTCAACCACCCCATTTTGCTGGGGTGAGTAAGCACAGGTTCTTTGATGAAATATTCCATGTTCCTGCATTATTCTTTGCACATTATGATTGATGAATTCCCCACCATTATCGGTTCTAAGAACTTTGATCTGTCTCCCAAATTGAGTGTGCACCATCTGAATAAAACCTTTGATAAGTGGCCATACTTGCAGCTTAGATTTAAACAAAAAGGTCCAAGTTGCCCTGCTATGGTCTTCAACTACAGTAAGGAAAAATGATGTTCCAGTGATTGTATCTTCATGACAAGGTCCCCATACATCCATGTGGACTATGTCAAACAAAGTATCACTTCTTCTGTTCAGTAAAGGAAAGGGATTCCTTTGCTGTTTTGCTCGATAACAAACATCACAGGATTTAAGAGTATCTACCTCTTCCTGTCTAAGTCTCTTCTTGCAGTGAGGGATATGTTCCATGGTGGTGACTGAGGGATGTCCTAGAGTTTCATGTATCTTCAGAATATCAACATCTGCAGTAGGTGATAGCACTCTTCCATTCTCAAGCTGATTCTGTGGGAACACATATAGAGATCTTTTTAGCTTGCAGATTCCCAAAACAAGATCA
This sequence comes from Perilla frutescens, assembly GCA_026008535.1. Classification (NCBI taxonomy): domain Eukaryota; kingdom Viridiplantae; phylum Streptophyta; class Magnoliopsida; order Lamiales; family Lamiaceae; genus Perilla; species Perilla frutescens. The sequence goes on from BRKX01000001.1 coordinate 72,871,350, forward strand.
TCTGATCTTCTTTGCACAATGCAATGTGAAGCTAGGAAGTTCACCTTCCCATCTAAGTCCTTGGTTAATTGTCCCACAGACAATAAATTGTGTGTGAATTGTGGTGCAAAAAGAACATTCTTTAATACCAGTTCATTATTCAACTTTGCAGTGCCTGCTAAGAACACCCATATACTATTCCCATCTGGAATATAAATCTGCAAGGGGTGTTTAAGTCTCTTCATTTCTGTTAGTAACTCTAGATTGAAGCACATGTGGTGGCTAGCACCGGAATCAATGATCCAATCAATCTTTTCAACACCTATGGAAGCCCCAAAGGCATAATGGCCTTTAAAAGCAATAGGAGATGTTCCTAAATCCACTTCTCCCAGGTTGGCAAGATTAACATTACCTTCTGTAATGTTTTCCTTTCTGAGATCTTTCTGAAGGAATTGAGTAAGATGCTTAGCTAGCTCAGATTGTATAATCTGTCCAACTCCAGTAATTGTATCTTTAGAATCTCCCACTCTTCCTCCTTTGAGGATATCAACATCAGAATTATTCCCTTCATCATCCCCTTGGGCAGCAAAATGTGCCTTTCCTTTGGTTTTATCTGCTTTAAACTTCCTATACCAGTCAGGGATCCCAACTATATCAAAGCAATCTGACTTAATATGGCCCATGCCACCACAATGATCACAGCGCAGCTTACTCTTTTCTTCTTTAGTTAACCTCTTTTTGTAAGCATCTCTCCCATATCCGCCCTTTTGCGCTCCATACAAGGCTGTATGTTCCAGGTTTTCTGTAAACTGAGTAGTAACTTTAATTTGTTCCTCAACTTGTAATATCATAGAGTATGCTTGACTGAGGTTATGGAAAGGATTCATTATCAGAATTTGTTGCCTTATGCTCTCATAACCATCATCCAATCCCATAAGGAATTGCATGAGGTGCTCTTCTTCAAGATCGGCCTTAATATCTTCCTGCGCCTCACAAACACATGTCCTAGAATTCTTAAGCAAGGCTAGATCATCCCATAGTGAAGTTAGATTATTAAAGTAAAGCATAACACTCTGGGATTGTTGACTATATGTGGCAATCTCACGACGCAACTTATAAATGCGAGGACCATTCCTTTTACCAAATCTACGTTGCAATTCATCCCATAGTTGTTGAGAAGTTTCCAGATTCTGAAATCCACGAGCTATATCTTTTATCATAGAATTACAAATCCAATTGAATACGATATAATCTACTCTAAGCCATTGCATGTAGTCAACTGAATCACGTCGAGGCTGAGGTAGAGAACCATCAATAATACGTAATTTATTTCTAGAAACCAATCCGCGTCGAATAGATCGACACCAACCATGAAAATTACTCCCATCGAAGAGGTCAGAGGTCAGGTTCATACCTGGATGCTCGCTAGGCGCCAAATATAGCTCATCATTGGCAAGAGATCGATGATTGTTGTCAACCTTCGTGTACCCTAATTGCAATCCATCAGCACGTTCTGCAGTATGAGGAATTGGTTGATGAATCTGTGGTGTGGAATCAACTTCAGATGTCGTCGGATTTCGTCTAGCATTGCTTGTTCCACTGTGATCTCCCCGTTCGATTGGATTGTTCCCCATGAACCCAAGTTCTTCATCACGCGCCTGCCTCCATGAGAATTGAGTATTCTTTTTTGTCATGATCGGTAAAAAAATGAAGAATCAATTGGAAACGAAGAGAAGCTGTAGAGAAATCGGAATCAGAACAGCTCAAATCCAAGCTCTGGATACCATGATGAAATCAGTAATTGTTGAAATTCTTATTCATATTTTCATAGAAAAATATCTGAGAATCAGTTGCTGCTACAATCGTTTTTTAATCGATTATCTTTCAAGCACAAGTGTGTTTCTTCCTTTTATAGTACAAGTAGTAAAGCGGGAAAATTAAAGGTAATCTACGGCTATCATCCATTATCCGCGCATGCGATGATCGACGGTGGAGAGATGAGCAAGGAGTGGGCTAGAAGTGGTCCCGGTTCCACGTCAGCAAGCATGCATGCAAGGAGTCGGATGCTGCAGTATTTCTTTATTAACTTGCAATGCTGCGGTGGATATCTCGGCGATTCTAACAGTAATACATATATTTTTAAAAAAATTAACATATATTAATACCCGTTGTAATTTTTTAATTAACAACAAAAATACCAACAGCTAGCGAGTCACATGCACCCAGCCCATTGCAAAATAATAATAATAATAATAATAATAATAATAATAATAATAATAATAATAATAATAATAATAATAATAATAATAATAATAAATCATAATTCAAATGTAATTTTAGAAAAAATCCTTGAATTTTGGAATTTAATTTATTGTGTTCCTTGTAGTGAATTATAAAAAAAAAAGAAAATAAAGTAGAGAATTATTCACAGCGAAAAAGAAAAGTATTTTAAACTTAAAAACATTTGACAATCTAGCTACTACATACTATTGTGACATAGCTTTGTTTTACAAAATTGGTTAACCAACTATTATATTCCTATACCCTTCTTTTAATAACTGTAATATAATGTAATATATATATATATATATATATGAGAAATATAATGATTGTACTTTTTAAAAGGTAAATAATTAATGTAATTTAATATACTCTATATCTTATATTATAATTCCATAGGTTAGTTCCATCTAATTTATGAACCCCCAAAATTATATATTTATTATTTTTAAAATAACCAATTAACTATTGATTGCCAAATAATTTTATATTAACTTTCAATATTTGGTATCAAGTCATAATTGAGATGTAATAATTTGCAATTACAGTTAATTAACTCTAATTGTGATGTGATAAACCCTCATATAGCAATATATATAACTGATGCTAATGAATCATTTGTCATATTCTCGCACAGCACATTCTAATTGGGGTGGAATAATCCCTTAGAGCAATATAATTGAAGTTAACAAAGCATTTGTCATATTATAATTGAAATCGAATATAACCTTATAGCAATATAATTAAGGCTAACAAAACATTTGCCCTATCAACTTTAGGGTTCAATATTCAATTTTATTGAATTTTATCCATTATTTCTATTAGCATTGTCATAATGCTAAACAATAATGCATGGCATTGAAATGAAATAATGCAACTAATAACATTTAATTAAATAACCATAACTTTATCTACGATTAATAATTTAAAAAAAAATTAATTAAAAAGTAGGATTGATTAGCTTTTATCCATACTAGTATTTCTCATATGCGATGCACAAATAATAATTATTTTTTTAAATATGTAATATTATGATTATTTTTGAATTTTATATATTGTGTTCAAATTTTAAAAATTAATAAAATGATATGCACGTGCGTTAATTAATTAGATGATAAAATTAATTTTTTTTAGTTACGACAAATAGAAAGAAAATTAAATTTTAGAACTAAATGAAAATCGATGTTAGAAAGATTCAATTGGAATATTTCAAATGTCACGATTTTATAAGTAACAATGTATAGTTGTCCATGATTAAAGAACATTTGATTTCTTTTAATACATTACAGGTATAAAAAAATATAATTATTTAATTATTTTAAATGATGAAATTGAAATAGAAAAATAATAAATTATTGAAAATTATGTTACTTATTATTATTATTATTATTATTATTATTATTATTATTATTATTATTATTATTATTATTATTATTATTATTATTATTATGCAACACAGATGAAAACTATTTTTAGGCGACAAATGTAGAGTACTACAAATCATCCACCTATGCATAAAAAAATTAAATAAAAAATGATACTAATCTCAATTTCCAAGTAAAAAATAATGATAAATGAGATTGTAAATATTTGTTAAAATACAATTGTTGTAATCTAAACCGCCGTGGAAAATGTAAAAAAATAAAAATAAGAAGAAAATTCACAACAATACATGCCATTACTGTTGTCTGTTAACTCAAAACTCTTATCTAAAATCCATTTGTTAAATCATGTGATAAATTAAGGTTTATATCAGAACCATTGTCTATCACACGATTTTACCGTAATATATGTATAGATAAGACTTGCCATTCAATTATTTACTAACAAAATCAGTTTGCATGCAAAGTTAAGTGTTGTGCATTCATCAATGCTGCTTTGTTCGCATATGATTCAATTATGTATTCATTAGCAAATGATTGTATTTCCATTAGTATGTATTTTGGAGGTCTGTTTTTTTAAATTAATTTTGACATTGACTCAACATTATCAAAATGCCCACCGTATTTTTTTAAGTTTCTTTTATTTACATTAATGTTACTGTATTTTTTCAGACAAACAAGACATAGTTGGACTGTTCCCTTTAGAACTATTCTTGTAAATCCAAGTGTAAAATAAAATTTTAATTTAGTAAAACACAAAATGTGTACAATTCAGATGATTTTTGAATCAAAATATATTCATATGCATCCAATCTCTATTTTTTCTTTTCATACTTCTATTCCAAACTTGATTTTCAAACTGTCTTTGAAAGTTTTCGGGAAAGATTTGTATTCTCGATCTTCTTTGACTTGGTGTTTGGACTTGATAACGTTAATCGGGGGGCCGACGACCTTGATTCCGAATTGAACATTGAATTTGAGATGATTTTGATGAAGAACGACTTGAATCTTGCTATAACAACTTGCATATTGGGAATTTATAACATCGTCTAGAGGATTTAAGAACCATGATTCCGGATAGGACGCTGGATTTGAGCTCTTCAATTCTGACTTCCGTTGTGATTTTCAGCGGATATAGAGGTCTCTATTTATATATATAGTTGTAGGGAGGGAGATCTAGGACTGACGTAGCGCAATCTTATTGGCTCTTGAATAATATTGATATATATCTCCTAAAAGATATTTACTTGTTACCAAAGAAACTTGATGTTTATCATATAATAATATCTTTATTATTTAAATATTTTATCTAATTTTGAATTTGATAAAATTCCAAACCTAAATAAATATATAAAAATGAATAAAAAATATTATATATAATATTAAAATTTTCGCTGTCTACACCATGCAAGTCATCCTTCTCCCACAAACCTTATCTTTTTTCATCTCTCTCTCTCTCTCTCTCTCTCTCTCTCTCTCTCTCTCTCTCTTAAATACAAGAAGGAAAGAAAAAATTCCTAAACTCTTATCTCTCTCCAACGTATATCAATTACTATAGTATATTGGTGTATTTTAGGGATTTTTCATGAAAATTATGTTATTACAAAAACGAACCAAACCGACAACTTCGATTTCGGTTCAGTGGCATCCGAACTCAATGGTCGGCTTCGATCACAGTAATAACAACTCATTAAATTTTAACGGGATAGTAACATACTAATCAACTTTAAGTTTTTCTTTGAATTTAATTAGGATTAATTAAAAATCTTATCTTTATTCACCCAATTAAATTCCATTGAGACCATCACGTACCAACATCTCCACTTTAGCAAAGAAATGATGAAGGTTAATTAAGACAAATTTGGAAACCAACCATGTACGCAATATTAGATGATTGAAAATTGAATAATGGTAAAGTAAGACAAATCGAATCTGAGCACCCTTGATTTGAATATGGTCATTAATTAGGAAAATTACCAAGAGAAAATCAAGAAAGAAAATTGCAGGGGTTTATTTCCTGCTTATGGTTATAAAGTCTCTTTCCAAGGTTAAATCAACAAAGAAAATTGCAGGGTTAAATTTTCTCTCTCTCGTTGTTGATTATTGTATTGTTGATATTAGGAATTTGTGTAGATGAAGAACTCTTATAGAAATAATTAAAACATAAAAATGTAAATAGTATAATAGGTAATTAAATTTAATTTTCATCATGCATATAATTTATGATATTATAATATTACCCTTATATTGAGTGTATAATAACAACAATATAATAAACAATCCAATTTTATAAGAATTAAACAACTTATATAGTGTTTCTCAAGTGCGTTGTATGAATGTTTATTTTATTTTTTCAAATAGTAATATTAATTTATATAAATTATGTAGTGCAACTTGTGCTCTTCTTTTGTAATGGTGAAAATAATATACATATTTAAATAGACAATAAGAAAATAAATTGTACATAGGACAAAATAAGACAAATAAATTAGAGAAAATAAATGAACATCTACACATTAGAAAGACTTAAGTACTATTTCAAATGAATCACTTAATACATTTTCCACATCCCCTAAGCATAATTATTTAAAAAAAAAAAAACTTAAAATAAATTTTAAAAAGCAAGATATTTGCTGTATCAATAGTACATAAAACCACAATCAAATTGTAATTTATAATTAATCTATTTCAAAGGACATCGACGATTTCAATAAATATAATATTTTTCAGTATTAGAAATAGTACTTTTCTTTTTGTCAGAACATGTACATCCGATGCACACAAATACTCGAATCATATTGGTTATCCATTAATCAATAAAAACTTCATGTCATGTTTGGACTTTAATTTTAGGTGCATTTAATCTTAAGGAAAATTGATAACTTGACGCATCAATCCATCATTTGTTTCCTCTTTCCATGACTTTATGATATTAACATTTGATTTTTTGGAGTCACATGGTCCAATATTAGGCGAGAGTACGTACGCTTTTCAATTGCCGATCTCCAAAGATATTATTTCTCGATATTCTAGATAAGTCCAAGGTCTAATTAATAAATTAAAAATATTGCTCCTCAAAAGAAAAATTAATAAAATGTTGGACTTGAAGTGAATATATATATATATATATATATATATATATAGGGGATGAGTTATATAAAAACACTCCCTAGTGTGAGAAATGAGACTACATCTAATACCACACAACCCCCAAAAATCAAAGGCCCAGATTTGATGAAAAAGGCGGTGTCAATTCTGTAATATTTGAAAAGTTTTTTGAGCGGGGGTATTAACGTAATTTGGTAATTCTTATAAAAATCGCGGAGGATTTACTAACAAATCGTCATGCTAACGAAGTATTATCATCATGGTAACAAAGTATTATAGTTATGCTAATTAAAGTTTTCAAATATTGTTAGCGAAAAATATATTCTAAAAAATAATTATAAACCTAATTTGACTTAATAATAAACCCTAATTAAATGGAAAAAATTATAATTGGATGAAATAAACCTAATTAAATGAAATAAACATTGACTAGATGTGATAAACCCTAAATGAGTGGGAACAAATCATAATAATAATATATTTGTACTACGCGTTAACATTATAGTTTCGCTTCGTCAGTATTGTGAATACACTATGTTAGCATATATGACAATACTTTATCAACATACGTTATAAACCATACTTGGATGAAATAAACCATAATAATGAATTAGGAACTATAAACGAAAAATAAAATTAAAAAAAATCATAATTGGATGGAATAAACCATAATAAATTTGTACTACGCTAGCATTATGATAATTCTTTGTTAGCATAGCGAATACATTATGTTAGCATATGACAAATGCTTCGTTAGTATACGTTATCATATGTTATCATAATGTTGACGAAGAATTATTATATGCTATGAAAGCATTTACAACCTGGGCACACGTAAAAAGTTATCTTTTTTATTTTTCGTTCATATTTTCTCACCTAAAGATAGCCTTTCGATATCTTAAATGAAAGAGTACGAAGAGAACTTTAATTTGATATATTTTTTGTGTGCATTGGATTAAAAATGAGCAAGTTATGTTCGTCTAAAATTTTTAAGATTTTTTTTGATTGTTGACATCACCATGCTAACGAAGCGTTATCTTTATGCTAATAAAAAAAATTCTCATATTGTTAACGAAAAATTAAATTCTAAAGTGTAATTATAAATTCTAATAGGATGAAATAAACCATAATTCAGATATAATAAACTTCAATGATCTAAAAATAGAATTAAATTCTAAAAATTAATTATAAACCCCAATTGGATGGAATAAATCATAATAACAATATAAATATAAAACATTAGCATAATGATATTATTTTATCAGCATTGCTAATAAACTATGTTAGCATATGACAATTCATCGTTAGCATAAGTTATAAACCATAAATGGATGAAGAAAACTCTAACTAATATATTCTAATTTGATGAAATAAATAATATATAATATTCAATTAGCAACTAAAACATAAAAATTAAATCATAAAAAATAATTATAAGTCATAATTGAAATGTAATAAATCATAATAATAATATAAGTATGCGTACTACATTAACATTATGATAATCATTCATTAGTACAATGAATGCAATATGTTAGCATATAACAAACAAGGGTGAAAATATCGCGGATATATCGTAGATATTGACATTGCGATACGGATATTGGGGGGAATATCTTTTTTCCCGAGTATCGACGAGAAATCGCAATATATCGCAAGATATCGCAAAATATCGCAATATATCGCGATTTTTTTAATATTTTTATAATATATTTTGATTTTTATTTAATATTATATATTTTTGTGATCTTTTTTACGTCTTCAATGTAATTATTTGAGTTGCAATATTCTTTACTTTATAAAGATATTCACTTTGCAAAAAAATATAAGAGAAAGAAGACCGGGAAATCAACGGATGTCTTAGAAAGAAAAGTGAGATGCACGTGCACCGACTTTATTTTTTCATTTTTTCAGTTAGAGGACATGATGGACAAATCACTAAAATTTTTCTCCTCATATATCACACGAAATTGAAATCTAAGATTGAATATAAATTATTTGCCAAATCTTGATTCTATGAATATGGGTGGCACTGATCATAGTGATATGTCACAAGATTCATATGCTTCTTACACATATGGGAGTTCACAAATTGATTGGACTACTCAAAATGTGTATCAACAAAATAATTGGGTCAGTGGACATTATCCAATTCATGGTGAAGCTGTTGGAAGAAATCAAGAAACATATCAAGCGCATGTGCATAATTATATCCATAATTACTCGAACGTGATAAGTTGGTACCAATATTGTTTAGAACAAAATGACATTCCATCTACTATATTTGAACCTCATAGATCCTGATTTTGGTATTAATTGTACTTTATAATGTTTATTTAGTCATTTTATGTTGTATTATGTATTATTTTGTCAAATGTATTATCTCAGACGGTATTTATATAATGTATTATTTATATATTTACTTTCAAAATACAATTCTATCAAAAAAATTAGTAGAATATGTGCATAATAATATGTCATAATAGTTCCTAAAATTTCATGCTAAATTTCCATGATTTTAATATGATTTCCGTCATTTTTTTCAATTTTCTGCGATATCGATATGCGATATCGATATATCCGTAAAATTGAAGTTGCGATATATGTTGCGATAGCGATATTTTCATCCTTGATAACAAATGCTTCATTAGCATACGTTATCAACTTATCATAATGCTGACGAACCATTATTTAAAAGTTAACGAAAGAATTTTCGCGCTGGACACGAGTAAAAATTTATATTTTATATTTTTTGTCTATATTTATTTAAACAAACATATCCATGACTGATCTTGAATTAAAGAGTATGAAAAGATATTTAATTTGGTATATTATTTGTGTTGATCCGATTTAAAACAAGTGAGTTATGATCGTTTAAAGTTTTTAAGATTTTTTTAAAAAGTGATGACATCAGCTTTTTTATTGAGATTGGACAACTATACCCCCATCCCTCCTTTTTTGTCTTAACTTTGACATTTAATCTCAGCCATTAGATCATTTAGGTGGATGGTATAATTAAGATGAGTTCCTAATTCCTATACTAGGAAAAAATGTATTTTTGATCCAACCCCTATATATATATATATCAATATGTATAGTGACGGATCTAGGAACTTTTTTTGGGGGCAGCTATATATATATATATATATCAATATGTATAGTGACGGATCTAGGAACTTTTTTTGGGGGCAGCTAGTGATCATTGATGTGCTTAATTTCGTGTTTGCTTGTATGATATAGAAATAATAGTGGGAGGGTGATTGTAACTTAGTGTATTTAATTAAGTTCAACGTGTATAAGCGAAACAATGTTGTTTTTACTAACAAACTAATTAAGTTAATGACACTGCTCCATTTCTTCTTTGGCTTTATTTCTCCTAATTTTTAATAATATAAATTAACATTCTAGAACTCAACTTAATACATTTATACTAATTTGCAACATTCATAAATCACAAAATAAATGGAAAATTCCTAATTTTTCACTTTTGTTATAATTAGTAAAATCATAATCAAATATTTAACAAATAATCTCAAATAATAAGATAACTAACGCATAATACAAATATATATCAAATAATCATTAATAATAATCTAAGAATACGTATTGACATTGAAGAAAAAATTACTTTGGTGAAGTAAAATTGTTTTAAGTATACGGAAAAATAAAATAAAAGCCTATACTTATTGCAAAAAAAAAATAAAATAGAATGTCCTCATTTTTGGAATTTTCTTATTATTTTAAAAATATAAAAATTTATACTTCAAGACAAAAAAACCGTATATTTCTCCTAACATTTTTTAAAATTGCATTCAAAATTCTAAACAAAAAAGTAGTGAGGGGAGATATATTTCTTTATATTTAACTAGTATTGCACCCATGCAATGCATGGTGAGAATGAGGCACACATTTAAATTTTATTAAAATATGATTACAATAAAAAATATTCCTTCAATTATCGTACCGAATCAAAACTCATGCACGGCAAAAGATTTTTAAAAAATAGTTTGTACAAATGAAATGATTAAATTATAGTTAAATAATTATAAAAAGTATAAATAATATAATGTTATATATATTCAAATTTATTCACTATTTTATCAACAGACAATTCAAATACACGGATAAACTTACAATTACCATTCATTTTTTTCTAATAAAACAAATAACATAATTGATTCGATTGAAATCCATTACAAACATAGTTAAAATAATTTACAATTTGAAGTATAGTGAAAAAATTAATAAAATTATACAAAATCATAAAATACATTTAAAGAAATTATTATATATACATCTTCGTCATCCCTACTCTATGAATTGAAGTGTATATAAAGGACATCATCCAGGGATAATTGTCACAATTTGAGCGGTGCTTCCATAATTTGATTAATGATTCATCATCATCATCATCATCTTCTTCTTCTTCTTCTTCTTCTTCTTCTTCTTCTTCTTCTTCTTCTTCTTCTTCTTCTTCTTCTCTTTTATTGTAGAAAACACCTCAAATTCTATCTTTGATACCTCAAATATTTAATTAAATATTTTTATTTTCTAGTATTACCCTCACACATTGCGTGGCCAAATATGAATCGATATTATTTGGTCGAAAATTTAGATGTTTCACTTCATGTCACATTTCATACATACATGCATACATACATACATACATACATATATATATATATATATATATTGTAACGAATATTCATTTTTAAATGAGATTTGTTTCTATTGACATAAATATTTCAAACACGTAATGAAACACGAAGTGAAATACTAAAATTATATATATGAAAGAAATCAATGTTGAGCATTGGAAAAAATATAAATTAGTAAATAAGGGCATAACAAAAGTAAAAAAAAAAAACAATCATTAATTTGATATTGATCAACCTATTAAAAATTTCTTACATCTATAGAGAAATATCATATTTTAAGAGTAACTTAATCATAATATATTATTATGAAATACAACATTTTCAATACTATAATATATAACTTATTCGACATAAATAACTATTATTGAATAAATTATCCATCTTGCCATAATATTTTAAAAAATAAGTAATATTAAGCCTAATAACAATTAATAAGGTTTTACACAAAATTTTAAAATTGCATTCAAAATTCTAAACAAAAAAGTAGTGAGGAGAAATATATTTATTTATATTTAATTGTGGGGCATCATATTTAGTTCACTTTCCCTACGAGATCTCAACACTTCTTTCTTCTCCAAAGTCCAGCCCAACCCTTGAAGAGTAGACAACAACCATCTTCAACTTCTTCATTCAATTTTATAGTCTATCTTATTATATTTTAATTCAATTTTATAGTCTATCTTATTATATTTTAATACTTATTAGTGACCACTTGATGCACTATTTTTAGGCAATTAACTGAAACAAACACAAATCAATATGTCATGATTGAAGGTGAGGATTCAAGCAATATGACAAGAAAGGCAAGGTTTTTAGCTAAAGACTCGATCTTGGATAAACTAAGGTTAGTCGATCAAAAGAGGGGAAATGAAGGGCTGAAACGGGTCGGTCAAAGCGAGCGTGACCCAACTGTAGAAGCGGTTCCGAGTTCAGAGACTGGGCCTAGCGGAGAAGCAGTTCAAGTCAAATTGGGCCTCAGTGCTGTTCTGGCCCAAAACAGTGGCTAAAGGAAACTTTATCAAATTAGATTTATGTTATTTTGTGCTTTAGTCTATGATAATGGCATTAGGGTTTCTTGTTGTAAGGGACCACTATGAGTACTATATAAACTCATGATGTAGCTTAATTGAAAAGCAAGAAAAGTTTAATCGCAATCTCTCTCTCAACTTCTCTCCTCTTTTCCTTCTATACATCTCTCGTCTCTCTTCTCGCATTTCAATATTACAACAAGTAAGGTTCATATTACAATCCATAATTGTAGTTGAGATCGCTACAAGTGGTATCTAGAGCCACGATCTTGAGGATGGCGGATGGAACTCGTTTGAAGGATCTGCAAGAAGCCTAGAAAAGATTAGACCAAGTATGGCTAATAGAATCATCTAAAAGAGAAGCTGTTGAGTTGAAAATGCAAGAAAAACTGGGGAAAATTACCACTGAGATGCAAGATCAGTTAAAGGGAGTGAATTCTAAGTATGATTCACTCAATCAAACACTCAATACCATTCAGGTGCAGCTGACTAATCTCAGCAAAGCTAAAGGAATTCAAGAGGAACCATCTATTCTGGGAGCTCCACCTGGGCAGGAGTCAGTTATACACTGTTGAAGCTATTGCAAAGAAGCTAAAAGGTACTGTGAAGTTCCAACAAGGACAGGGGAACAACTACAGGAAGGCAGACACCAACTCTGGCAGTACCCCTAAGCCTTTCACTCCAACTCTGAAGCCACCAACCAAACTCTTAACTTCTGCTGAAATGGTTGTTAGGAGAGAGAAAGGCCTATGCTATAATTGTGATGAGCCTTATGTGGTGGGACACAGATGTAAAAATAGAATTCACTACATGATAATGAGTGAGGAAAAGGAAGAATTAGCATCTCTGCAATCTAGTAAGTTGCTATATGAGGAACTAATTCCACCTGATACAGGGGGACCTTACATGGAAGAAGCACAAATGTCAGTTAATGTCATAGCTGGTTCAGAGGGGATTACTACCTTGAGGGTGATTGGAAGGATAGGGGAGCATGAGTTACACATTCTAATTGACACAGGCAGTACACTGAGCTTCATACAAGAGGCCACAGCCACCAAGCTTGGGTGTGTATTGGAGCAAGTGCCACCTATTCTGGTCAGAGTAGCTAATGGACAGAAGTTGATCAGTCAGGCCCATGCCACTAGGTTCAGCTGGAATGTGCAAGGGAATCAGTTTGTTTACTCCCCAAGAGTCTTACAAATTGAAGGATATGACCTAATTCTAGGGGAGGATTGGCTCAAATCCTGCACTCCCATAGAATTAGACTACAAAAACATGGCCTTCATAGTCACTAGGGGGAAGGCGAAGGTTAAGTTACAAGCAGCCAAGTCCCAGGTGGACTGCCAGCTAATTGCAGGGCCTACACTTTATAAAATGGTTCACTCCAGCTGTAGGAAGGAGATTGAAGAGATCTACCTAGTCAGGCTGCAAGCCTTAGACATTGGTGAGGTACCTAATATGGCAGACCTTCTAGAGGAGTATGGTGATGTTTTTGAAGAACTTACAGAACTCCTACCCATTAGGGGACTTGAACACAACATCACCCTACAACCTAACAGCACTCCTAGACATCAGCATCCCTACAGAACCTCTCACAGCCACAAAAATTAGATTGAAAAGATTGTTAAGGAGCTTCTGGAGTTAGGTCTTATTCAACATAGCAGGAGTCCTTTTGCTTCACCAGTCATATTAGTGAAAAAAAGGACCAATCATGGAGAATGTGTGTGGACTATAGGTATCTTAACTCTCTTACAGTAAAACATGAATATCCTATACCAGTCATAGATGAGTTACTCGATGAGTTACATGGGGCTCAGTATTTTTCAAAAATTGATCTGAGATCAGGGTATTTCCAGATCTTGGTCAAGCCAGAGGATTGGTACCTAACTGCTTTTAGCACACACCATGGCCACTTTGAGTTTGTGGTCATGCCCTTTGGGTTAAGTAATTCCCTAGACACCTTTCAATCCCTCATGAACCAAACCTTCAAGGAATTTTTGAGGAAATTTGTTCTGGTATTTTTTGATGATATCCTAGTCTACAGCAAGACTTGGGAAGACCATCTGAAACACCTAAGGGCAGTTCTACAGTTGTTGAGGGACTAAAAACTTTATGCCAAGAGGAGCAAGTGTAGTTTTGGCAGCACTAAGGTGGAATACCTAGGCCATATCATCACCAAGGAAGGGGTCTCTACAGACCCACACAAGGTGGACTGCATGGTTAAGTGGCCCCTGCCTAAAACCATCAAGCAGCTTAGAGGGTTTTTAGGCCTTACAGGGTACTACAGGAAGTTTATCAAGGGCTATGGCCAAATTAGCAAGCCCCTGACTGATTTGTTGAGAAAGGATAATTTCCATTAGAACATTGAAGCAGAAAGGGCTTTTCAAAGGCTCAAGGTGGCTATGACTATTGCACCAGTCCTAGCCGTACCTGACTTCAGTAAACCCTTCCTACTAGAGACTGATGCCAGTGGATCAGGAATTGGGGTTGTACTCATGCAAGAAGGCAGGCCTATTGCCTACCTTAGCAAGACACTCTGTCCAAGGAATCAATCCCTATCTATTTATGAGAAGGAGTTCCTAACTGTTTTAATGGCCATTCAAAAGTGGAGGGTTTACCTACAGGGTTACAAATTCATTATCAAGACAGATCAGCAAGATCTAAAGTATCTTATGGATCAGAAAATCATGAATCCTTTGCAGCATAAATGGATCACTAAGCTATTAGGCTTCAACTATGAAATTCAATACAAGAGGGGTAATGAAAACAAGGTTGCAGATGCTTTATCTAGAAGGGGAAAAGATGAGGCTGAATGTGCAGCCATTACTACTGCAGTGCCTAATTAGGTTCTTAAGGTTACTCAAAGTTACAAGAAGGATGCATTCTTCTCCAAAATCCTGAATGCTAAACTCACTGATAAGGACTCCTATCCAAATTTCCAAGTTGCAGAGGGACTAGTGAGGTACAAGGATAGACTGGGAATAGGTGATTCACCTGAGCTAAAGACTAATATCCTTACAGCTCTACATGATTCATCCTATGGGAGACATTTAGGCACTACTAGTACTTATATGAGGCTCAATGGAGCTTTCTACTGGCCTAACATGAAGGTAGAAGTGATCAAATGGGTACAGGGCTGTGAGGTTTGTCAAAGGAATAAGACAGACCATGGGCTATACCTTGGCTTGCTACAGCCACTTCCTATTCCTCAGAGATCTTGGACTCACATCTCCATGGACTTCATAGAGGGTCTTCCCAAATCTCGAGGTAAAAATGTCATCTTGGTAGTGGTTGATAGATTTACCAAGTTTGGACATTTTATACCACTTTCCCACCCTTACTCAGCAGAGTTTGTGGTAAAGTTATTCCTAGACAGTGTCTACAAGTTACATGGGCAACCAGTAAGCATTGTTACTGATAGAGACCCAGTTTTCACTAGTTCTTTCTGGAAAGAACTCTTCAAACTGATGGGAATAAAAATAGATATGTCCTCTGCCTACCACCCTCAAACTGATGGACAGACAGAGAGGCTAAATCAATGTCTTGAGAACTATCTCAGGTGTATGGTGAGTGCAAACCCAAGGCAGTGGCTACAATGGCTTACCCTAGCTGAGTACTGGTATAATAATAACTATCATACCAGCCTCAAGTGTACCCCATACCAAGCTTTGTATAGAGTTCCACCCCTTATGCTATCAGTTTCGTCCTACCTCGATTCTAGCAATCAGGATGTTACTGACTTCCTAGCAAGCAGACAACAGATGATTCAAGTTCTCAGAGACAATCTATAGCAGGCGCAAACTCGTATGAAATGGTTCGCCGATAGAAAGCGGCAAGATCGAAGCTTTGAGGTAGGGGACTTAGTCTACCTCAAGCTCCAACCTTTCAGACAGACCTTAGTGGCTCTAAAGAGGAATCTAAAACTATCATCTAAGTTCTACAGGCCCTATTCAATTTTGGAGAAGATAGGCAAGGTAGCCTACAAACTGGACCTCTCCCCAACATCTAAGATCTACCCAGTTTTTCATGTATCATTGTTAAAGAAGTATATTGGGAAGAAGCACATACCTTTGGCGGATCTTCCTGCTACAGATGATGATGGGAACTTCTCCGTCACACCCTTGCAGGCTCTATCCCATCGAAATCTTCAGATCCACGGCCACTCAATTCCATAGACCCGTGTCCTTTGGATGGACTCTGCGCCAGTTCTTTCGTCATGGAAAGACGACTCTATACTCTGCCGTAGGTTTCCAACCTTCAATTCTCAGGGACGAGAATCGCCTTTTCTGGGGGGTATTGTTATGATTGAAGGTGAGGATTCAAGCAATATGGGAGGAAAGACAAGGTTTTTAGCTAAAGACTCGATCTTGGATAAACTAGGGTTAGTCGATCAAAAGAAGGGAAATGAAGGGCTGAAATGGGTCGGTCAAAGCGGGCGTGACCCAACTGTAGAAGCGGTTCCGGGTTCAGAGACTGGGCCTAGCGGAGAAGCAGTTCAAGTCAAATTGGGCCTCAGTGCTGTTCTGGCCCAAAACATTAGCTAAAGGAAACTTTATCAAATTAGATTTATGTTATTTTGTGCTTTAGTCTATGATAATGGCATTAGGGTTTCTTGTTGTAGGGGACCACTATGAGTACTATATAAACTCATGATGTAGCTTAATTGAAAAGTAAGAAAAGTTTAATCCTAATCTCTTTCTCAACTTCTCTCATCCTTTTTTTCTATACATCTCTCGTCTCTCTTCTCCCATTTCAATATTACAACAAGTAAGGTTCATATTACAATCTATAATTGTAGTTGAGATCGCTACACAATACAAATAAGCTAGTAAATCGGGTATCACATGAACTATAATAAGGATTAACACTAGTACTAAGCTAGCTAACAGACTTCTATTATCCAGTCTATCTAATTTTGAGTTAAACTAATCCTAGGAAAATAATCAAAATTAAACTACTAAATTCAATTATCAAATCAAATGCAAATTAAACAAGACTAAAAATGTTAACTATCTAATAACGAAATTAATTAATCCTAGGGAATGCAAACACATGAATTTATTCTATATTAATCTAATTCCATCAACTTCCAATTTAATCCAAATATCGGTGGAGTATCAGAATTCTAATCACCTATTTCCGTCAGGTTTCAAGGTAAAAGTAGATTAACAATTTATCTCTTACTTTCATCTCTAGATTAATTATTTTAATTCACAATAGATCAACATATTTAAAACATCTTACAGATCACAAGTATGTGTATCAAATCATTCAATTTTATCCCACTAATTAATTATCTCAATCAGGACTCAAATTAATTAGTTAGCATACAATGACTATAACCTTAATCATGCATGAGAAAGCTAAATTTGAATGTTTAAACCATATAATTGGAAGGAAAATTGATAAAGAATTAAATCAATACATAATTTCATAAATAATACAAACCATAGAATTAATTATAAAAACTACTCACACATAATAAAATCTAAAATAAAGAAAGATTAAAGATAATAAAAGACATAATTAAAATTATAAAATATTAAAAGAATCATAGTGGACTTATGTAAAATAAAACTGCAATCTTCAAAGTTAGAGAGAAAACTTCCGTTCCGTAGCTGTAAAATCTAAATCATGAAAAGAGTCTCCCAAATTCGTTCCAAACAATCCTATTTATACTAAGTACTAAAAATCTTGCCCAAAAGGCAGGCTCACGAGCTGAAAATATAAAAAATAATAATTCTCAGACAACTCGGTGATCGTCAGTTTTTGGCCTGAAAAAATCACACAACTGCCGATCCGTGGTTGAGTCGCCGGATTCCTCTGATCGCACTCACTGACCGACGGTTGTCCGGCAACTCGATCACCGGAATTAGTTGTAAAATTGAAAGATCTGCTGATTGGGATGCCGGTTTTTCGGTGTGCTTTACTATTTTGCTACGTTCTTGCTTGTTTCTTGTCCGATTGACCCGATTCAAGTTGAAGAATGACTCTAACTCGAGCATCTATCTTTCTAGCTTATTTTCCAACTAAATAGAATTTCTAAATATATTCCTTTTATAGCTCAAACTTCAACAAAAAGAGCAAAACATGACATTGCATAAGAAAATGTGAAACTATGACCAAACACCAACTCATACATGCATTAACCGTTCAAGTAAACACATAAATGCATACAAAAATCATATTTATCACCATTATTTTCTTACCAGTAAAAATATATGCAAATATACAGTGTAATTGTAGACAATAGTGAGCACGAGTATCGTATCCACATGGATTGTAATGGCAAAAAAATAACAATGTAAGTACTAAAACATAAACACCTCATTAATCTCTAGATACATAGATAATTGAATAGAGAACATATAAATAAATACTTCAAAAGTAAAAACGTAATTAACTTAAATAAAATAATTAATGAAAATAATGAATTCTAGAAGATAGTTCATACAGTGGCTTTTAGGAGTGATTAATCGACTACTTAACCTTTAATTTATCAATGGTGGAAAATTACTTAACTGTTATTATACTATTCTCAAGAACATATGTCATAACATATAAATAACAAACATGTATTTTACTAGGTGCGCTCTTCACACACGTCATTACTCACAATCAAGCACATTGGACTATAATTCTTATGCAACACCTTTTCACTTAATTAGTTCTTCCAAGCGTCGTCACATAAATTGATTATCCTATTTTATCCCACTAAATTAATTAGTCACGGGTAAGAATTTTCCAATTAATTAACTTGCATACATATGCAGCTGCAGTTAGCATACATATGAGAAATCCAAACTAGAAAACCAAATACCCAATGATAATTAACCAGATGATATATCTCAGTAATCAAACCATGAAATCTAATGTACTTACAAACCTAAGAATCCAACAAAACAATTACCTAAACATAATTAAACAAAAGAATAAAATATGAACATGTTAAATAAAACAATATATGTTCAACATAATCAAGAACCCAGAGTCTTCAATCTTGTGCCTCCATAAATTGTATTCCGCCTCTTCACATATTATTTCAAAGTCTCCGTTGTACCTCCATAAATTGTATTCATCTCTTCACATATTATTTCACACGGTACTGAACTGAACTGTCCTATTCTAAATTGCATGTTTTTTTATAATAAGTAGAGAAGATATCTATAGTGTTGGAGGGAACCCTATGGTTAAAACAAGCCCAAAGTTGAGAAAAGCCTTAAAAATCCCGAACTGGACCCGTTAGGGTCAACAGGAGGGTTGAGTGATTTTAGTCAACCCCCATGTCAGCCCGACCATGTGCAAAAAAGGCCTTCTGGGTCTACTGGATGGTCGGGTTGACCCTTGGGCGAACCCAATGCGCGCGGACTTCACTAAAATGACTCGTTCTCACTTCTTTCTCGTTCGATTGAGCCGATTCAACTCGCACAACGCTCTTAACTCGATTCTTGTTCTTTCTAAGTTCTTCAACCACCCATTTGGATCATTTTGTATTGTTTCCATCAATTTTCATGGGCTTTTCTCTTTAAATACAATCCAAGAACTAATTAGTCCCTCCTTTAGCTCTCCAAGCACATACTTGATCATTTTGCATCAAATAATCATCAAATTCATCACTATTACTGCAAAACTCGCAAATACATCAAACACCCCAACTGATAACATAATAAGCACAAAATCTATGAAAATCACACAACTTATCAACTTAATTATCATCAATTCATATCCAAAAATTGTGTAAAATACACAGTTGTCAATTGGCACTAGCACCAAATTAAAATACAACAAAATAACATATATTTAAAAAAAATAAGAATTAGTACTAAAATACAATAACGTAAGTTATAAGATCGTAGTAAATAAGCACCGTTCCTAGTACCTAGTTGAACCAAATCCTATATATATATATAGCTGAGCCACATTAGTAAATAAGCACCATTCCTAGTACCTATTTGAACCAAATCACACACACATAGGGTCGTAGTAAAATACAATAAAGCAAGCTAATGCTAATTTATCTTAACAAATAAATGGATGTGTTCATAATTTAGAACAACTTCAATGTGAAAAAAAAAATAACAAATTCAGAATTATGAAATGTAAAAATGGCATAATATATTATATCATCCTTCTCCCAAATTTCAGAACCGTACACTATTAAATTAAGAATCTTATATGTGAAAAAAAAAGCATTACGAAATCACAATTTAAGCCTTCTAAAACGTAAAAGTAGTATATATAAATTTCTCATGACAAATGGATATTGAATCCCTTTTTCATGGATAAGGGTTTTCCCTCCTTGTAAAGAGACTAAATCCCCTTCTCCTCTTAAGGCTATATGTCTTCACTCTCATAAAATAGGCATTAGTCCAAAATCCCAACAATAACTTCTTCTTCTGTTACGTTTCGTGTTTCTTTATGATAAATTAATGGACATCCTTTATTTGACGATTGCTAGAAGATGATTCGGTAGCACTATATAAAGTTTAGAGTTCTTAATACGACCAAGCAAGTACGTACATGAATTAATGTCGTAAAGTTATGTATTAATTAATAGGGATGAAAATGACTAAGATTTGATCATTGGTGCAAAGAATCATATAAAACTAACTAAAGTGATCATCAATTTGAAATGTAGTCATGATGTTCAATTTGTCTAGGTATTTAAGGTAGCTATTCAAATATTTTTTATTGTCATTATACTGTGAAGAACAATAAAGTTTTAATTTGAGTTAAATTTTTTTATTTCAAGTTGATCTGGGCGTTGTCTAGGATTGAAAACTATCTCAGTGAATTCAACCAATTTAATTTAATGTAAATCATAATGTTAAGAAATTTAACCTTGAGTCAAATTAATCCAGAACTTCTATACCAAATGTAATTTTTCTTAGTATTTTTAATTGTTGTATAAACAAGAAATATATGCTTCGTACACACTGATTTTGGTTCCTCCTTTAGAAAAAAGAGAGAGGGGTTGTGGATCGAACCTCAATCACTACTCATACATTGGTCATATGTGGATGAGTTACTATACAGACAATTTTCTATGTGTAAATATATTTTTTGGATGGCGTGAGACAAATGTTAGATGTTGAGATAATAATATAATATACCCCATCATTTTAAAATATACGTTATTTTAGAGTTTTTAGTTTATGTTAAAATGTTTGTAATTTCCTCCAAACAAATAACTGTTTGTACTTTAACAACTTTCACTCTTTTTTATAATTTTAACCCTACATTTATTAATTACGAAAAGACAGAAAACTGCATTTAGGGAAAATATATATCTTAATATGATTTCACACGAGGTGAAGATAGAAGGATATATATTAGTCAAAATACTTACATCTTAATTCTAACTAAATTTCTAAAACAAGGTATATTTTAAAATAGATAGAATATATATAATTTAATCTATACGTACATTGATATATATATATATATATATATATATATATATATATATATATGAGCTGGTATTCGGTGGTGCATCAGTGCCTGAAATAGTGCTATTTCAGACAGAGCGTGGGGCCACGCGCGCCCACGCGCCAGTCTCTCTCTTTTTTTTTTCTGGCCGATTTTTTCTCTTTTTTTTTTGCATTTTTCTGGCAGATTTTGTATGTTTTTTTTTTTGTCTTTTTTTATCAATTTTATTGTTCCAAAAAAATATATACCCTAAAAAAATATTAGTAAACCCTAAAATTAAAATAAATTGATTTAATTTGTTTGAAATGGGTATTAAATAGAATTAATAAACCCTAAAAAACACAAAATAAATCCCTAAAAACACCCCCAAAAAACCCTAAAAAACACAAAATAAACCCCCTAAAAACACCTCCCAAAAAATTCTAAAAAACACAAAATAAACCCCTAAAAATACCTCCAAAAAATTCTAAAAAACACAAAATATACCCTAAAAAAAAACCCCCTAAAAAGCCATGAACCCTAAAAACAAACCCCTAAAAAACATGAACCCTTTAAAAAACCATGAACCCTAAAATACTCTAAACTACTAAGCTCTAAACATTAATTCGAATGGGAAAAATCACAATTTGAACTAAATAAACAAGTATAAAATAACTAGCAGACCCCTTACTTTTTAATGGTACAGATGATATTTTTCGAATTTTTGGTGATACTTTTTAGTGAGACTGTTGATACTAATTTAACCGTTTTTTTCTACTTTTTTACGGGTTGACCCGCGTTAACCGGGTCAAAACGCGGATTTGACCCGACCCGTCTGAAATAATGTTATTTGCATCCGCGGTAGGGAAGTCTTTGCGTGTATATATATTAATTGTATTAGTTATAGTGTGAATGAATTAATACATATAATAATATGATGAGTTAGTGGGGTCCGGGTGTGTTGGTGGTGAAACTGTGTTAGTGTTTGTATTCTTAATTAAACTAATTAGATGGGATGTATGCATTGTGCCACTATATATACCTCATGCACTAACAAAGGTGAAAAATAAGAGCACTACACAAATCAAATTTTTTACTGAAATAAAAAGTTTTGTCTCCTCCCACATTTACCTTCTTCATTCATTAAATTCTAACATTAAAAAAAATGGATGAAATTCAAATCCAATATTCCATCATATTTCCAGCTCTTGCATCTCTAATCTTGCTATGGTGCATGACCCGGCGGAATGAAAAACGAAATGAAATAAAAAATCCACCACCATCCCCACCAAAGCTGCCCATGATCGGAAACCTCCACCAGCTCGGATCATTCCCTCACCGGAATCTCCATCTCCTGGCCAAGAAGCACGGCCCCCTCATGCTCCTCCGCCTCGGCCGCCTCCCCGTCCTCGTCGCCTCCACGGCCGCCGCGGCCCGCGAGATCATGAAAACCCACGACCTCACCTTCTCAAACCGGCCCCTTTACAAGGTTCACAAGAAAGCCATCTACGACGGCAAGGACGTGGCGTTCGGCCCCTACGGCGAGTTCTGGCGGCGGATGAGGAGCGTATTTGTTCACAACCTGCTCAGCAACAGGAGGGTCCAATCCTACCGCTGCATCAGGGAAGAAGAAACGTCCCTTCTCGTGAAGAAAATCGAGGAATCCTCTTCTTCTCCCGTGAATCTGAGCGAGCTCTTCTCGAACTTCAGCTACGACGTCGTCTGCCGATCGGCTTTTGGCGGGAAATACAGCGAGTCGGAGAATGGGAGGAAGTTCCTGGCGCTGGTGGCGGAGCTGTCGGAGGCGATGGGGGCCCTCCCCGTCGGAGAGTTCGTGCCGTGGCTGAGCTGGATCGATCGTGTTAGCGGTTTCGACGCGAAAGTTGATAGGGTTGCGAGAGGGTTGGATGATTTGCTGGAGGGTGTGATCGAGGAGAGATTGGAGAATCTCAAGGTGGAATCTTTTAAGGAGAATTTTCTTGATATTTTGCTCGAGATTTATTTGGATGAGAGTAGTGAAGTCGCCATTGAAAAAGATAGTATCAAAGGATTGCTTCTGGTAAGCTTTAGTTTGGTTATTTACAATCCATGCACGATCATTAATCAATTGCATGCATGCTTACACATCTCATGATTCTATTGCTATATATGACCGACATACATTTGATTCGATTCGTCGGATTGAATGAAATTGTATTCTTTGTTTTCGAACAGTGTTTCATCTTCTATTCCGACTCACTACCGAGAAATTGATGACACACATGCGTTTTGTAATAACGGTTGACTATACTTAGGGGTGGAACTACGGGGAGCCAAGGGGTGCCTTGTCCCGATGAAAAAATTCTGGTTCCGCCCTTGTCTATACTTTAGTACTAAAATATTTGGTATTGCTAATACTATTATTCAAAAGTTTTATAAATTACATATTGGTATTAATGTTTGCATCAACTATCAAATCTAGCACAAGAATAAATTTCTGCCATCTCAAATCTGCCCTAGGTTACCGCAATTAAGGAGGTTGATACATATGACCCTACTCGATTTGTTATATTATGCAAATTTTGGGTATTAATATGTGATTTTTTGAAATATTGGTACAAAATTAAGTATTGGTGACAAAATAGGTCGGGTACGAGAGTGTAATTAACCTTTTTAAATTACACATATTTAATATTCTATTTAATAAACTCTTTTTTCATATTCTTACACACGAGTCCTCTTTCATAGCTCAATTCGATTAACCTAACACCTATTTTGCAAACTTTATATATAGAACGTGTTCGCAGCAGGGACTGATACAACGTCTGTAGTTCTCGAATGGGCGATGGCAGAACTACTACGACACCCGAAAGTGATGGAGAAGCTGCAAAGCGAAGTTCGAGGAATCGTGCAACACAAACACGACATAACAGACGATGACATAGAAAGAATGCATTACTTGAAAGCTGTGATCAAAGAAACTTTTCGTTTCCACCCACCAATACCACTGCAGGTGCGAATGGCACGAGGAGACGTGAATATAATGGGATACGACGTCGCAGAAGGAACAGTAGTGATGACTAATGCTTGGGCCATCGGAAGAGACCCTGTGTCGTGGGACGAACCAGAAAAGTTTGAGCCGGAGAGGTTTTTGAACTCTTCAATCGATGTTAAGGGCCAGGATTTCGAGTTGATCCCGTTCGGGGCTGGAAGAAGGGGCTGCCCGGGGATCAGCTTCGCCATGTTGAAGATTGAGCTGTTGTTAGCAAATCTTGTGCAGAAATTTGACTGGAAATTGCCTGATGGAGCTGAGGGAAAAGACTTGGATATGAGTGAGAGCCTTGGGGTTACAGTTCATAGAGTTACTCCTCTTCTAGCAGTTGCCATTCAGGCTACATAATTGTTGAATTAGTGTGTGTGTATATATATATATATATACCAATAATTTGATGAATAATGAAGTATAATAGTTTTGGATACAACGCATTTACTAATAATTTTTTGTAGAGGGTACTCTTTTTCCTATTGAGAAGTTCTC
This sequence comes from Perilla frutescens, assembly GCA_026008535.1. NCBI lineage: Eukaryota > Viridiplantae > Streptophyta > Magnoliopsida > Lamiales > Lamiaceae > Perilla > Perilla frutescens. The sequence continues at coordinate 72,896,710 of BRKX01000001.1, forward strand.
ATGTACGGTTTACTCTCATATTAGGTTTTGATGAGGCCCGGTCCTTTGAGTTTTTGTCTTCGCGCAATCTCCTGTGGACTTTATGATTATATGTTCTAGGTTTTGTACTCTTTTTATTCTTTTTTCTTTCTTTGGATTTATTTGTTTTATTGCAATTTATTCAGTCCGAGTTAGTTTCTTTAGTTTGAAAAGATCGAATTTTTTTTTATGGTGTTGTTAGAGTCCAAATGCTTGTGTTTGGTGATTGTGTTTATCGAGTTTAGAACCGGCCCTGATCGTATATGTCCATGATAGATATTTAGGAAAATATTATATTTCATATAATTAATACAAAACTCTTCATTAAAAACAAAGAATGTGAAAGTAAATACTCCTTCCGTTCCGATTATATAGTCCATTTTACTATTTTGAAGTGTGCCAATTATATAGTGTCATTATTATAAATATCATTAATTTTCATAGTAATGTAGAAATAAACCCTTGTTGAATCTTGGAAAATAAAAAAATAACAACTTAATGTTGAAAGTCATAAATATTTAATGAGGGTATTATTGAAAATTTAGCTTTAATATCTTGTTTTCATAAATATTTTTAATCTACGTGCAAGGAGAAATGAGACTATATAATTGGGACGGAGGGAGTAATAATCTTATATTCTTCTTTAATCTTTAGACTAAAATTAGTTATGATGAATTATTGAGAAAATTAAAATTAAGTGCATTATTTATGTGTATTCTTTAATCAATTTATGTTTATATAAATGAAGTGTATTATTGATTAATGTTTCTTTATGCATGTATATATTTTCTTACTAAATTTTTTAGTTTAATGATAATTTCGATATACCGCGAAATGTCGGTATGGTACAGACCGAAATATGGGTATAATAAAGTATACCGAACTAAGGTACGATGAGGTATACCAGCCGAAATAAAAGTATGGTAAATGTATCCATTGTGTGTTATACTGAACTTAAGATATACCGAACTAAATTATACGGGAGGTTAAGAAACGGCAACATACCATAAATTAAAGTAATATATAAAGTATGCCGTACATTGACACTCCTAATATTATCGGCCGTGCTCGTGCGGTTGACATCAAACTTTCATAAATTAGTACACTTTTGGAATCTGAGAATTCCATGACTAAGTATGAAATATATAAAAAATAAAAAAAATCAACAGCCCAAGATGCTCTTTTACTCAGATCCGAAGGCCCAATTTGTTGGGCCCAGTTCGATATATCCTCACATATTTTTGGGCCCAGATTTTGTATTTTAAATTTTAAAATATTTTTGTCGAAGATACTTTGGTTCTAATTTTTTTCGTCTTATGTCATTTAAATGAAAATGTTGTGTGTATTTTTTTCATTATTGAAAAAAAATACATTAATGTCGTTTATATAGTAGGAGGTGAAAAACATAAAAATTTGAGACCAACATAATTAACATCTTCTAATAACGTCATTTATGTCCCGAAAATATAATTTCCAAAAATATTTTTAAAAATTAAAATACAAAATCCGTGTGCCGTGCCCATGCGCGGATGAGGTCATCTATTCCTAATTTGGAGTTTCAATCCATATTCTACGATTAAATTTATAATTTTTCTTCCATTTTTTTCATCAATTTTAATTTATTATGTCACTACAAGAAAAAATGGTCTTTAGAGACAAGATTATTAGCGACGATAAATGTCGTCACTAATACTAGACTTTTAGTAACGACATTTCGTTTCTAATTATCACATGTCATCTCTAATAAAATTTTTATGATGACATTGTTGTTACTTAAAAATATTTTTTGCGACGGCATCATGTCGTCGCAAATAGAGCGTCCCTAAAAGTTTGTCCCAAATAAATTAAAAATTATTTTAAGCCACAACATTGTCGTCACAAAAAATGTCATTAGAAATTACATGCAATTATTAGAGACGACATGTTGTTACTTAATTCTATTATTAGTGTATTAGTGACGACATTTGTCATCGCTAATAATATTGTCACTAGAGGCCTTTTTTTGGTATTGTGTTTGAGTTTAATTTTACAGTTTTTTTAGGGTTCAATCCACCTAATTAGGATATACAATTATTTTTTAATATTTAATTTTTAAAAAAATGATTATTATAATTAATTATTTTAAAAATATGATTTAGAATTTTTTTAAATTCCAATCTTTTGTTGATAAATGTGACTAGGTTGATTATGTTAAAAACAATATACACATGTATTAATTAACTAGATAAGAAGATCAATTTTATTTAATTATGACAAACAACAAGAAAATTAAAAATTTTAGGAACTAAATGAAAATCCATGTTAGAAAAAATTGAATTGAAATATTTCAAAGGACATAATTTTATAAAAAGCAATGTATAATTGTCCCAGATTAAAGAACATTTGATTTAATTTCTTTGAAAATATGATATTTATAAAAAAATATAATTATTTAATTATTTTAAATGATGAAATTGAAATAGAAAAATAAATTATTATTATTATTATTATTATTATTATTATTATTATTATTATTATTATAGCGCAACATAAATGAAATCTATTTCTTATGCGACAAATGTAGAGTATTATACAAATCATCCATATATGCATATAAAATAAAATAAAAATATTATAAATCTTTAATTTTCAAGTAAAAAAATAATAAATAAGATTCCAAAAATATGTTAATATAAAATGGATATAATATAAACAGTAATGAAAAATGAAAAAAAGAAGAAGAAGAAACATTTACAACAATAAACATTAATACTGTTGTCTATTAACTCAAGATTGTTGTCTATTAACTCAGAACCGTTGTATATTATATAAAAATTGTTGTTTATAATATAATTATTAAATTATGTAATAGACAACGATTTATAGTAGAACCGTTGTCTATCATATGATTTTACCTTAATATATGCATAGATTAGCTTCAATAGTTATCAAAAAATATTATTTTCCTGTCAAAATCACACAAACTCGTAACATATTAACATTTTATAACTAATAAAAGCCAAAACTGTCACAATGGGGTACTTAATCAACCAAAAGATATGCAAAACAAGACCCAAAATATATATAAACCTCAGGTTTATCACTTTCAACGACCATTGAAAGATTGATTATGTTATTTCATGGATTATCGAAATTTAATTGCAACATATTGATGTTCATAACCACAAAGGAAACTTGGACTTAATAGTAATATATATAGCCCCTGCAGATGAGATCATCTATTTTAAATTTATATTTCATTTCATATATATTCCAACCATTGAATTTTTCATTGGGTGTAAATAATTTTGTTTAATATCTACCCATTGAAAAAAAAAATATTACAGAAAAATAATAATTGAAATATGCAATAAAATATATAAGGTTAACATTTGAATAAACAATCTGGTTTAGTGGGTCCTTCGCAACTCTCTCTCTTCAAGAAAAAAGACTCTTTCTGAAATTTAACTTGTTTAACCTTGACGGAAAGGACAGATAAAGATCTTTTTATTTCAATTCAATGTTTCATCTTGTATTCTAATAATTGAATTATTTCAATTATTGAATTATGTCAAGTGTATTTATTTTTGGATGATAATTTATTTTTTAAAATATATATGAAATAAATTCAATAATTAAATAAAAAATAAAACACCAAACTAAAGTAAAGAAGCACATCGGTACGGGGGTTAACTTGTAAACTAGGGAGCTAACTAAATGTAAGAGTATATGGATGGGGGAATTTCTACTTCGGGTGATACCCCAACCACTAATACATGATTAAAAATTAATAAAATTATATTAGAGAAGTAATTAAAAATTATTACTCCCTCCGTTCCAATTATGTAGTCTCATTTCTCCTCGCACGTAAATTAAAAATATTTATGAAAACAAGACATTAAAGCTAAATTTTCAATAACACCCTTATTAAATATTTATAACTTTCAACATTAAGTTGTTATTTTTTTTTTAATTTTCAAGATTCAACAAGGGTTTATTTGTACATGACTATGAAAATTAATGATATTTATAGTAATGAGACTATATAATTGGAACACCTCAAAATAGTAAAAGGGACTATATAATCGGGACGAAGGAAGTATTATATATTAGTGGTTGGGATAGTACCCCAACTACTAAGATAGAATTTCCCGTGGATGGGATACAATTACATTTTTCTTTGTGGTGTAACGTAGTCAATACATTATAATGTTGGGAATCACTTGCTACCATGAAAATGAGATAACATGATGAGCATACCACATGTCATCTGTAGAAAATGGTCAATGAGTTGTCCCAAATTGTTGATATTGAAAAAATTCTAATATATTTATGGAAATTCAATTAGAGTGATCTATACAAATTTAATTTTCAATTACTGAATATATTAAATAGTCATGAAATTAATGTGTACATATAACAGAAAGATATTCAATTTGTTGAATGACCAAATTAAAAATCACAAAAATACACGGTTATATATTAGGGTTACGGTCCCTAAATGAGTAATTCACTTTCGGCAATTGGTATTCCGTTGACATAAACAAAGGTGATTCGAGTACACTTTCTCATTCAATTTTATTATTTTATGTTTCTGTGACAACGTACGAATTTCACGATTATGAGTTTAGGTATTAATAAACATATAATCTATATGTTTACGTGATTAATTCCAACACATTGATCAAATTAAAAAAATATACTCACAAATTATATATGTCAATAAAAACTTATGGGAATGCAAATACTGCTGCTGTCATGTCACATAACATTATTGCTATCCTCCTTTGATTGCACGATAAGGAAATTTGATTTTTTTTTTTTTTGGAGTTGACTTGTCTAATAGTAGTTAATAAAATTGAAATTTTCGAAGTTCAATTTGTCTAATAGTCAATAAAATTGAAATTTTTGAGTTTTCAGGTCTCGATTTTTTTCGTACGCTCACATGCGTGCACGTTTTGTTTTGTCTGTCTATTATCTTATAAATTTAAACTTAGCTATTATATATAGTCTTATTTTATAATTATTTTAAAAATAATAATGCAATCATCTATATATTATAATAATATCATTACAATATATTCTAACAAATTTATATAATTTAATATATTATTATTATTACAATTCTAACTTAACCTGAGAATTGAATTGAAATCATATAATATAATATATATTATTATGAAATATTAATACAATTCTAACTAATAATTAAATATAATCTAATACATTAACATTCACGAACAAAATAATAATATAGGCACAATATCAAAATAAAATCGATAACTCCACTATCCAAATCAAAGTTTAAAAAAATCATGCATGCATCAATTCTAACTCATCTGTATAATCTAATATATATTAATCCACCACAAATATAAAATTTTATAGCTGATCAGGATAGTTTAAAAGAGTAGTACCTACACACACACACTACTACTTGATAGTAGAACATATAAATGACTCCCGAAAAGTTTCTTAACGAGTGTGTGAATTAGGACAAAGCCCGCCAGAAAAAAAAAAAACACTTGCTAGCTTGTGTTGGTTTCTTAAGGAGCGTGCGTGTGAAAATAAAACACACTCAAAACAACTTGCTTGTTTGGATTTGTATAGTAGGGGACAATCGTTGGTCAGGAGTTAGGTCATCGTTATAATTATAAATAATAATTGAGTGAAATAAATCTTAAATAATAATTTTAAAATTAAACTTAATCACAAGAATTTAAAATTGAAGAAAACTTTGATGACTTGATGAAAACACAAATTAAAATTCAAACGGGACACGTGTGTACTCGAGGATCTCATTATAAAACATATGGGGGAGTTGAGGTGAGGTAGTATTAAAATAATAGTTAATTATAATTTAATTACTGATGTTTGGGTATGTTCGATGAAAATACTATTTTAATCGATTTCGATCACATTTACTCTTAAATGAACTAGAGAATTATAACGTGCTGACATTTTTGCAGGAAAAATGACAAAATTTTCTTTTTCGTCTAAAATATTGGGTCATTTCTTCAAAAATGTTTAAATGTTAGGAATTATTATTATTATTATTATTATTATTATTATTATTATTATTATTATTATTAAACGTTGAGTTATTTCTATTAAAATATTCAAACATTGAAAATTAAATTATAATTATTAAAATGTTGGATTATTTTTATTTACCTTCAAATATTGAAAATTAAATTAGAATTAATCATAAAATAAAAAACACATATCAAATCACTCAGTATAAATCCAGAGCTAGGCTTCTTCCATCACAAGCTAAAAAATCATCAATCGTTGTAAAAAAATATTTACAATGAACATATACAAAATGGATGAGATTCAAATCCAATATCCCATCATATTTCCAGCTCTTGCATCTCTAATCTTGCTCTGGTGCATCAGCAGACGGAATGAAAAACGAAATGAAATAAAGAATCCACCACCATCTCCACCAAAGCTTCCGATAATCGGAAACCTCCACCAACTCGGATCATTCCCTCACCGGAATCTCCAGCTCTTGGCCAAGAAACACGGCCCCCTCATGCTCCTCCACCTCGGCCGCCTCCCGACCTTGATCGTCTCCACGGCCGAGGCGGCGCGCGAGATCATGAAAACCCACGACCTCACCTTCTCCGATCGGCCCCTCTACAAGGCTCACAAGAGGGTCATCTACGACGGCAAGGGTTTGATATTCGGCCCCTACGGCGACTTCTGGCGCCAAATGAAGAGCGTTTTCGTTCTGAAACTGCTCGGCAACAAAAGGGTTCAATCCTCGCGCCGCATCATGGAAGAAGAAGCCTCCCTTTTCGTGAAGAAAGTTACCTCTTCCCCGGTGAGTAATCTGAGTGAGATGTTCTCGGAGTTCAGCAGCGACGTCATTTGTCGGTCCGCCTTTGGCGGGGAGTACAGCGAGTCCGAGAACGGGAAGAAGTTCGTGAAGCTGGTGGGGGAGCTGTCGGAGGTGATGGGGGCCGGAGTTTGCGTCGGAGATTTCGTGCCGTGGCTGAGCTGGGTCGATCGTGTAAGCGGTTTCGACGGGAAAGTCGATCGGGTTGCCAGAGGGCTGGATGATATGCTGGAGAGTGTGATGGAGGAGCGCCTCCGAAATCCGAAGGTGCAGTCTGATTTTCAGGAGAATTTTCTTGACATTTTGCTCGAGATATATGTGGACGAGACTAATGATGTCCCCATTGAGAAAGATAAGTATCAAACGAAATCCTTTATTGCACATTTTCTATTCCATTTTGTACGTTATATTTGATTTTTTTTAAAGGTTCATTTTTTTCTATGATTTCAATTTCTTATAACTAATTTAATTTTACACTTATTATTTAGGGTTCATCCAATTTAATTAGAATTTTTTTTATTATAATTTTTTAATATTTTTTTAAATAATCAATTAATAACTAAAAACAAAATAATTAATGCTAAAAAAATCGATCATGTAATAGAGAATACAATACAAATCGTGCAATAGAGGATCTCATCCCTTAAAAAAAAAAGTCACCCACTAACTTTTATAATAATAATAATAATAATAATGTCACGAATTCACGATTGATTGTGAAGCATCCATTAGTGTAATAGTATAAATTTATAATGTCGGCTAAGATTTTATAAACGTCAGTTGTGTAAATTAAACATGAACGTTATGAATAACAAGTTTCATGTCCAAATTATAGATTGAGTTTAGAACATGAAGAAAATTATACGTGAACATTATTTTATTTTTTATTTTTGTCTTCATTAAAAGTATGAGTCCCTTTATCCAAAAAAAGTGGTTACAAATAATATATATATATATATATATATATAAGTTAGTGATAGAACATTTTTTGCTAGGTTAATTCAAAGGGTTATTGTTTAACATAATCACTTCAAATTCAATCCTCTATCATAAAATGCTTACACATCATGATTTTATAAGTTTCTTCTTCTATTATTTTCTTCAATTTCATTGTGCTTTAATTAGTTTAATCAATTGGTGTTGATTCTATTTGGATTTATAATTATATTAATGTATTTAACTTTCAGTTATTAATCAATAATTAATCCGCTTAATTGCGAATAAAAAATATATGAAATTTTACACGTACAATTTGCAATTTAATCATACATATTTTGAAACGTTGCAATCACAGAATGGTTCATTATATAATTTCTTAATTCAATCTTTTGTTGATAATATTGAATATGCAGTTGATATATTATAATTAATTTGTATTTTTATAATTATATATAGTGGATTAGCCCATGAAATAAATCTTCTAATATTTATTGTAGCAAGATGAAATAATTTTCTAGAAGGTATTCTCTCTCATAGCCCACTTATACTAACCTAACATTGTATATATGTGTTGTAAAATTTATAGGATGTGTTTGCAGCAGGGAGTGATTCGACGTCGATAACTCTAGAATGGGCGATGGCAGAACTGCTACGACACCCCAAAATGATGGGGAAGCTGCAAAGAGAAGTTAGAGGAATCGTTCAACACAAACACGACATAGCAGACGAGGACTTAGAAAAAATGCATTACTTGAAAGCAGTGATCAAAGAAACTTTTCGATTACACCCACCAGTCCCTCTGCAGCTACGAATAGCACGCGGAGATGTGAATATAATGGGCTACGACATGGCAGCGGGGACAATAGTGATGACTAATGCTTGGGCCATCGGCAGAGACCCTAAGTCGTGGGAGGAACCGGAAAAGTTTGAGCCGGAGAGATTCTTGAACTCTTCAGTAGACGTGAAGGGTCAAGATTTCGAGTTGATTCCGTTTGGGGCTGGAAGAAGGGGTTGTCCGGGGATTGGATTTTCCATGATGTTGATTGAGTTGATGATAGCAAATCTTGTGGAGAAATTTGACTGGAAATTGCCTGATGGATCTGAGGGAAAAGATTTGGACATGAGTGAGTGCCTTGGGATTACAGTTCATAGAGCTACTCCTCTTCTTGCAGTTGCCACTCAGGCTACATAACTGTTGAACTGGTAGAAATATATATAAACCAATAATTTGATGAATGATATAATTAATATAATAAATTTAGAGACAACGTGTACTCTTTTTCCTATTCAGAGATTTCCCCAAGTAGTTTATTTTGATATATAGGTTTTGATGAGGCCCTTCTTTCGTGTTTTGTTTTGATAGTGATCTCTTATGCAATTTAAGATTCTCTACTCTTTTTTTTTTTGCATCAAATTAAGCAATAATTTGATGAATGATATAATATAATAAATTTAGAGACAACGGGTACTCTTTTTCCTATTCAGAGATTTCCCCATGCGGTATACTTTGATATATATATATATATATATATATATATATATAGGTTTTGATGAGGCCCTTCTTCTGTGTTTTGTTTTGATCTCGATCTTATGCAATTTAAGCTTTTCTATTTGTTTTGGACTTAAACGGCGTTCACTGAATTGTGTGTGGAATTTACCCTTAAGCCTCGTCAACGAGACAAATGTGCATCGTGACTAGATAACCTGGTCATATACACTGAAATTTTAAACTAATTCAATTTCAATATTCAATATCGACTGTAAGCAAAATGTGAAAAAACAAAAATGAGAATTTTCCAATCATAATTCCACATTATACGGTATGTATAATTGTTGGAATTTGTCTAAGTCCGACCGTGGACTAAATTATGATCAAATCTACTGATAACAAACCCGTTTAACAAGTAGCATGTGAACAATATAATATTGAGATCCATTGAGGAAAAAAAAAGTGAAATAAAAAGCTTATTAATTGTTATATTTCAGGTTCACCTTTCTCAAAAATTATATAAAATTATTACACTAATTATGGAATCTGAGAAATTATGACTAATTACTTAATCGCCCCTTTTTTTTGCCCCAATTCAGTCCTCGTTTTTTGGCTTTGGTATTTTATTAACCAACACTAGCATTGAAGGGTCAAACGAGACGCACTCCTTCATAACAATAAATAAAAAATTGTGTTGTTATTGCAAAGTTTTAATTAAGGTTAAGATCTGACTAGAAATCATGTCAAAATTTATATATTTTTGTAGCGATCAACACACAGCTACTGTAATTTCTGTTGTATTAATTTGTAATTTTGGTGATGGTAAGGAAGACGTTTGGATCGAACGGTAACTTGAATAAGAAAAGAGGGAGAGTAGAAGAATGAAAGAGAGATTATATAACTTTTTCCTTACTTCATTACTACAAGATAAAGGGTATAAATATCCCTTGGCTCATGGTCCCACACACAAAACCCTAAGATAAAACAAATACAAATAATAAGAAAATGCTAGCCAACCAACCATTCTATTAATTGGGCCCTCTCTAGCCACTTTCGTCAGCCCGATTGCCTTCGTGGCCTGATTCCTCCGCGCCCAACACAGCTGCCCCAGAACAGACTTCGCCCCAACCCGAATTCAGCTCGCGTGGATTAAACTCTCCTTCGAACCCTAATTCGCTCAAGATTAGATTTTTACCCCATACACTTCAGAGCCCTCAATTTCTCCCAATTTCACCTCTTCCGACTCCACAACCGTGACAATACCCCATCCAAAAGCAGATTCTCAACCTTGAGAATAGAAAGAACAGAATTGTCTGCGGATGAAAGAATCATCTTCCCAGGTGGCGTGTGCAAGATCAGAATTGTTCCAGAGGATCAATGTTTGGGGAATTTGCAGACCTTGCCGAGTTAACAGCCGATGAGAGAGAGCTTGCAATGGCAGAACGGGAATGTATCTATCTTCGGTGGTGTTGGGAAGCTCTGCAGTAGGTATGTGTTTCCTACTAATGCATTTCTTAAGCAAAGAAACGTGAAATACATTGTGGATTTTAGCCGTAGGGGGCAGATCCAGCCTATAGGCGACTTGGCCATTCTTTTCTAAGACTGTGAAGGAGCCATAGAATTTAGGGAAAAGTTTGAGATTTCGGCGTAGGGCCACTGAACTTTGGAGGGTTGAAGTTTCAGGTAAACTTGATCCCCGACTTCAAAGTTTCGATCTTGCCACCTCCGATCTGCATACCACTTCATCTTATTTTGGGCTTGAAGTAGGTTGTCTCTGAGAAATTAGATCATTTGTTGCCTCTGTTGCATGAAGTCAGCCATTGTAGAGTTAGGGGAGTCAACATAGGAAGATACTGAGAGTGAGGGAGGAGCAACCCCGTATAAGGCTTGAATGGGGTGCACTTGAGGCGGTTGTGGTAATTGGTATTATACCAATATTCAGCCAGGGGTAGCCAACTGAGCCACTGCCTAGAGATAGCGCTGACCATACACCTTAGATAGTTCTCCAAACACTGATTTAAACTTTCTGTTTGACCATCAGATTGAGGATGGTAAGCAGAAGACATGTCCAGCTTGACCCCTATGAGTTTGAACAACTCCTCCAGAAAGAGCTGGTGAAAATGGAGTCCCAGTCAGGTGATACCACTTGTAGCGATCGACACACAGCTATTGTAATTTATGTTGTGATACCACTTGTAACGATCAGCACACAGCTACTGTAATTTATGTTGTATTAATTTGTAATTTTGGTGATTGTAAGGAAGACGCTTAGATCAAACAGTAACTTGAATAAGAAAAGAGAGACTAGAAGAATGAGAGAGAGAGAGAGATTAGATAACTTTTTTCTTACTTCATTACTGCAAGATAAAGGGTATAAATATCCTTGACTCATGGCCCTACATACAAAACTCTAAGATAAAACAAATACAAATAATAAGAAAATGCTAATCAACCAACCATTCTATTAATTGGGCCTTCTCTAGCCACTTTCCTCAGCACGATTACCTTCACGGCCCCATTCCTCCGAGCCCAACACGGTTGCCCCAGAACAGACTTCGTCCCGACCGGGATTCGGCTCGCGTGGATTAAACTCTCATTCGAATCCTAATTCGTTCAAGATTATATTTTTACCCCAATCACTTCAGAGCCCTCAATTTCTCCCAATTTCACCGCTTCCAACTCCACAACCATGACAAGTTTTAATAATTAATCGTAAAATATATATAGAGCATTGGCTTTTGTATATACTCTATATATAAATATAGTTATATATGTTATTATTTTTAGTTCACAGAAGATTCAGTTATTTCATCATTGAAATTTAGTTGAAGCATATAAGAATCTACAATGGTTGATGATCATAATCAGAGAGATAATTTCAATTTTGATCTCATAGGACACGCTACTCTCCCTTTTTAGTCTCATTGATAATGATTTTGGGAGAAAATTACATTTGTAGTCCCATAGTACATGTCTTGATTGGAAAATGGCCCGGATACTGTCATTTTTAATTCCAAAAGAATAAAACATTGCAGAAATAGTCCTACAGGACTACATTTATGCACTTTCAGTCCTAAATTTGAAGAAATCTGTCAATAACGAATGCGTCATGTGAGTTGCACGTGGCTGTTAAAAACGAAAACTAATCAAATATTCAGCCCTAATTTCTTAAACCAAATTGAAATTTTCAGATCGGTCACCCTCTTGAGCTCTTCCCCTCATTTTCTACGACGCCTCGCCGATAATCGCTGATGACAAAACAAAGTATCACTAATTACAAAAGAAAGTAACACTAATTACATATAAAAGTATCATTAAAATCTTAAATAAGATCTTAATCTTCCACCTTGCAAGACCAACAACGTGTTGTGATTGTTTTTCGACGTGGTACAAATCTACCCCTATGGTATCAAATTGAAAATTTTCAAATTAAATCAATTCGACGCCCTGAGAAAGATGGCGAATTTCATTGGAATGGACCTTCGCAGGCTGCACGAAGCTTGCCCAGAATGTTTTTCCTTTCTTCAATTGATCAACCACGGCGGTGGAGGCAGCGGCTGGGAGAAGATAATGCTAGAAATTCAGGAGTTCTTCAATCTCCCATAGAAGAAAAGGAAAAATTACGACAGCAAGCAGAAGGTGTAAAAGTTTGCGATTAATCTTTGTTATTTCAGAAGGGGTGTTGGTGCCGGTGTTGGTGTTAGAATTTAGGATTGAGGGTTATTGGTTCATGGATTTATGTGGCTTTTTGTGATTCAATGTAGGAAGAGTGGAGAAAAAATTATGTATGAGATTTGGGTTTTGTGCTTGATTGAGATGAGAAAAAATTGCCTTTTTTTAGTGTACTGTGTTGGCATTTAGTTTGTTGGATGTTGGATTAGATTGTTTAATAGTGTTTAGTTGTTGTTTATTACCCTATATTGAAGTTTCATTACCCTGTACGGAAAATTCTTGTACGCATGTTGGGGTAGTGGCATATCTGTCACAATAGATATATTGGGACACTTTCATGTGTCCTGATAGATCTATTAGGACACATGAAAGTGTTCCAATACATCTATTGTGACAGATGTGGTAGTGTGTGTTAGTGTGTACAAGAATTTCCCACCCTGTACCGATTCTCTAGATTTAAGATTGAGACCTCCGGATGTCAGCGACACTTCCCATAAGCAACCAGTTTCCTTAGCACTGTTGGCATCTATGGTAGCCAGAGGCCGAACCATGAATATTGCTGAGGTGATCCAAATTCATAATGTAAAAATTCATAAATACAACGATACAAAATAAAAATTTTAAACATATAATGTAAAAATTCATAAATACAACGATACAAAATAAAACTAGTACACGTCTAATATTCTTAAAATAACATCACAATGTCTGAAAATAAAAAAATAAACATGGCAACCTCATAACATTTTCTCTTCTATTCTTCATATTTTGAAATTGCTGCATGATAGTTTCATTAATAACATTCAAAATGATTTTGGTAAAGATGATTAACAAGTAGTATTTCAAATTTTGTAAGGTGATTTTTAATGGAGGCAATAGCACCACAACCGGCAGCAGGAAAAAAAAAAACTAAAACACATACTTTTACAAATGATTCGCCCCAGCTGTTCATAAACTTTCGTCCATAATTACGGGTTTAAAAAATCAAAACACTCAAAAACAACAATGGAAGGAAAAATTAAAAATAAAATGAGATTTTTTTTAAAAAAAAATAATACTAAATTTAATATTAATACTAAATTTTTAAAATTTTAAAATGCGAAGAGTACGGTTTTTAAATTTTTTAATACTAAATTTAATATTAATATTATATTGCTATGGGCCTACGGACTATTACTATATTTAATCTACGGGTTATATGCTATGTTGGTCTACGGACTCTATGATATGATATGCTATGTTATGGCATGTTTCTTACTGTTATATTTGTATAACTTGGATAATTGAGTTACTCCATTGAATTAATAGTATTCATCCCAAAGCTATTTATATTCTCAAGTTAAGGATGTTCGGGCAGTGTGGTGGAGATGAAGTGATATAATAAAGACTATCTTTAATAATTTAAGCATTCTATTTTTCCGCTGCAATAAACTCTAAATTTAAGTTTCTTTTATTTCGAACAAACTTTTGGAAGTATTATTTGATATTCTATCATTTTATTACTTTAATAAATCTATGGAAATTTTGAGACGTCACAAGCACGCTTAACTTTAAAGTTCTGATGGAACGAGCGTTAGAAAAGAAGATGCACCTTGTGGTATGAGTAGCACCAATCAAATCCTTTAAGCTCTTCTTGATTATGCAGTCTCATTCATGTATACCCTTAGAATACCTCTCTTTCGGGCGGATTCGGTTCATTCATGTGTCCCTTCACTCGGAAGTTTTATAAGAGCCGCTCTTTGTCCGTGCCTTACATCGGCGATTACTCCATGCTTCGACTCCGGACGTCACATGCCCACCAACTTTTGCTTGGTTCATCCCTGAACCACACCTTACTGCAAGAGGTTCGGTTCTAATAGTAACGTGTCCTACGGTATAAAAAGTGAAATTTTCTGAGAAAAAGAAATATTGGCTTAATAGATAGACCTCGGCCCTCACTAAAACTCTAATGTAACAACTCATTTTTTACTTGCTCCATGAACATATTAATGGACCTACTCTTATACTTGTGTATAAAAAACTTATCCCATTTTCTAATATTATTAATATATGAATTAATAATACTTTTTAAGAAAAATTAATAGATCTAAGTGTAGCGTGTTACTTTAATCTACGGATGTCAATGTAGCTAGCCCACTTGATTTCAGATCAACTTTATTAAGTGATCATACTATTTGGGTTGGATTATTTCGGGCTAGATTTTATTCGGGTTGTAAATTCTTGGTCATAAACCTAATTCTTCAATTTCTGGGCTAGTCATCCGGGACCGTAAGTTTAATTGCCAAACAAAAAAAAATAACATGTATAAATTTGTCAATTGACAATGTCTAAACATCCGATTTTAACAAATTAACATTAAATTTAACATGTTCATGTTAAGAATTTCTAATCCATTAATAAACTAACCTCTTCCGAGTGATCTAATATATTAACTACACAAGTGAACTTGTTTGTGAGATAATCACACAAAACAGTACAATCTGAGAAAGCGTAAACAAATAAAGAAAATGAACAATCACATTAATTTAAAACCATATAATTCCATAAAAATCCAAAAAGGGCAAATTTTGATTTTCGTCCTACAGACATGTGTTACTCCACTTTTTATGAAAAACTATATTTCATTGTGTTAACAAATCAAAGTTTAAGAGTCTAATTGGATCAATGATTGACATCGTTACCAAACATTGATAACGGAAGGGGAAACTTAAAATGGGTTATAAAGTTTACTGGTCTAATTAGGACGAGTCAAAAGGTTTAAGGGCTTACCGGGAGAAAAATTAGTTCGAATGTCAAGATATGTTCCTCCCGAAATAGTATTGGGAGCAAATTGGACCTTTTCCGTATATATAACTAAGGATGGTTAAAAAAAAAACACGTCATCAATTAATCTATTTGCAAACCATCGACTCCACATGTATAATAAATATACGTACATATAATAGTTTGTCGAAAATGTGCAATAAAACTAAAATTGTTATAGAAATTAATCTGTGCTTAAAAGGATCTTTTTATGACTTGGAACAAGAAAGCCAGAACCATAGGCTGTTGCCATTTTCTGAAGTCAATTGGGCCAAATCTGCAGGTTTGCTACATCCTAATTTATTTATTTATTATTGCCTAAAAGTTTTTATTTATTTATTATTTTGAGAAAAAATGCCAAAATCAAGGAAAGGCATTCATCATACGAAGGTCCAAACACAACTAGGAATGAAACCAGTAAAATACATATTTTCATGGCTATATACATCCTATTTAAATATTGTACAATAATTGAAGAATTTGAGTTAACAGTTCTCTAAAATTCTACCCCGTAAATATATATAGGTGTTCCTGGCCTACTTTAATTAAGTTATCAAATTTGATTTTTTTGGAATGAGTAACTAGGGGTCAAGAAAAATCCAACATACTAGAATACCGCACATACCGTCAATATCGTATCTAAAAAATACCGAAATTTTCGGTATATCATTTTTTCGATATGGCATCATAACTTACCAATATTTTAGGGTACAATAATGGTAACAGTATGAGTTTTTTCAAAAATTAAGGTATATCAGCGTATGCCGAGAATTCAGTATACCATTATATATCAGCATATATTGTACTACGGTATGTACCGAAGTACGACAATATACCGAACTTCAATATGTACCGTCATACTAGTATATATCGAATTTTAATATATATTTTTTATTGATTTTTGCACATTTTTAATACAATGCAATTATATAATCTGTAGTGAGTTTACCATAAAAGTTATTCGATTTTTTTTATATTTAATCTAATTTAATACGTAAATCATAACTAAAAAATAAACAATTTAAAATTAAATGTAATAAATAATAATCTTTTATTTTTCTTCAATCAATAAAATTAAAAGTTAAGATGAATAATTAAGGAAAATTTTAAAAAATGAGATATACGGAAATCACGAGATATCAAAATATTAGAATGTAATTTTATTGGCTATGAATAGAAATGTTGGGGTTGAATTAATTCGATTATTATGATAGAATGTAGTCTTAAATTTATTCCCTTAAGTTTTCACTCTATTATAATAAATGAATTCATTAAATGGTGATTCTATTGACGCCCAATGTTTCTATTTAGCCATTGTTTGAATCTTTTGTGATTACAACCACAGTATTTCAAAACCTAACAGAATACAATAATTAATTACTGAATTAATTAAAGGATGATTCTATTCAGAACCTCAACATTTCAATGCCCACATAATAAATTAAAGCGTAAATATTATTAAAACCTAACAAGATAATTAAATAAAGAGTACACTCCATCATAATAAATGAATTGATTAAAGGGTGAATCTATTAACAACTCTGACATTTAATTTGATTTATAGTCCACAAAATAAATAAAAGTGTAAATATTATTGTGTTAGGCTTTTTTGGACTCATAGCCTCTAATAAATTTAAAATATGAGTCACGCTATATATAAATTTTTTTTTACCCACACATCCGATCTATTCCTTTATATATAGATGTTTAGGAAAACAACTAGCGGTTAACGTTATTAATTTGGTCAATAAAAGTTGAGATTCCCTGCCATATTTTAACTAGTATAGTAACATCTCTATATAAGAATAGCTTTTATATAGTAATAAATAATTACGGTCCCAAGTTGGAACTAACTATAAATAAAACTAGACTCTACATTGAAATATTCCATTGTTTTCTTAGGTCGACCACCCATATGAAATTTACGTTTATATAGTAATAAAATGATAATAAATTTCAAATATATTTAAATATCCAAATAAAATATCTAGAATTATTTAATTATGTCACATTAAATGTAAGATGATATAAAATATTTATCTAAAGTT
This sequence comes from Perilla frutescens, assembly GCA_026008535.1. NCBI lineage: Eukaryota > Viridiplantae > Streptophyta > Magnoliopsida > Lamiales > Lamiaceae > Perilla > Perilla frutescens. The sequence goes on from BRKX01000001.1 coordinate 72,914,501, forward strand.
GCATGTGATACATACATTCTTTTTTAACATTTTCTAGATACATAGTATATAAATGAATCTTCGAAATTTAATATGTATATACAATGTACATGAATGATGCACGCACATTTGACTTTTTAAAATGCATGAATCTTTTTGTTTTTTAGTTAAAAAATTCATGAATCTTATTTATCTTTTAAATTCACATGTTTTAAAATATGAAGAGACATTTTCAAGTAGTCTATAATATATATTAATTTTTTAATAAAATTATAATTTTTCTATGTGAAGCCCTATTAAAATTATTTTTTAATAAAATAATTTGTTTGATAATAATAAAGTGATGCGTAATTCGAATTTTAAGTTACACTTTTTAGGTTTCATTTGACACTATTAAATTTATAAATTTATAATAGTTATTATCAAAATAAAAACTATTTAATTATAAAATAATTAATCATAATCAATATCTATAAATAAAACATAAATTAAAAAAATTAGTATTCTAATCTATCATAAAATAATCTACCATGGCAATGAATTTTTAATTCAAAGTAATGAATGTTCACTAATTTGACTTCGGATTCAAATGAACATATTTCTCATTTATGGTATCTTTAATTTTCACTACGTGAACGCTGTGAGATTTCATGGTGCATACTTTGTCTCATATTTTTAAAATACGAATTTTTCTTATATTTTTATTTAATTTTAACTTTGTGTTTTAACTTAATTTTACAATTTTTTTCTATTAATTACGAGTTCATCCTAGCTACCAAATTAGGCTTTATAAATAGTTTTTAATATTTACTTTACAATTTTTAATTAATAATTAATTATTATAGTTGATTGTTTCACAATAATAATTTATAATTTTTAATTCATTTTTTGTTGATAAATATTTATTACGGTTATTATGTTATAATGAAAATTTATTTTATAGTAAATGTTAATAAAAATTTTAATTTATTAGTGAAACATAAAATAAAACATAAAGAAATACAACATGAAATTAGAACCAGCTCTTGACGCATACAACTTATGTCATTTAATTTTATTATTGACAAAACACATATTTAGCATGTCATCTTAATTAAAAGGTCTTTTCAACATATTTGTCTTATAAACAATTTATATTACCATTAAAAATGGCAAAATCAAGCACAAACAAAAAATATAAGGACTTATTAAATCTAAAATAAAAGGTCCTAATAATAAAATTTCATAATGTTTGATGACTATGATATCAAATAAATCGAGTTAGAGTTTTTTTTAAGGACAACAATTTAGGCCGATTTGGAAAACAGGACAAATTTATTGCGAGTCAAAATTTAAGGACATTAACATTTAAGTGTTGCGTCCGTATGCTAATTTTCAGCCCGAACGGGCTACAGACGTAACACTTAAATGTTAATGTCCTTAAATTTCAGCCCGCAATAAATATGTCCTCTTTTCCAAATTGACCTAAGTTGTTGTCCTTAAAAAAACTCTAACTCATGTAGGTGAACAACAACTTAGGCCTATTTGGAAAAGAGGACAAATTTATTACGGACCAAAATTTAAGGACTTCACGTGCATCTCACGTGAGGTGCAGCCCGTTCGGGTTGAAAATTAGCCTACGGACGCAACACTTAAATGCTAATGTCCTTAAATTTCGGCCCACAATAAATTTGTCCTCTTTTCCAAATCGGCCTAAGTTGTTGTCCTTAAAAAAATTCTAACTCTCAAATAAATATGACAAGTCATTTTGCTGTATATTTGATCAGGTAAATTAATTTCACTTTTTGTTCCATTAGAAAAAGGTCAAAATATTTTTAGTCTCAATTATTACTTTTTTGGTCCAATAGATTTTTTCCGACATTTTGGTCCCAAATAATATGTATTCGACGTTTTTTTATTCTAAAACTAACCGGACACTTAACAGTTATTAAGTTTTGGGACTGAAAATGTCAAAAAATACATCATTTGGGACCAAAAAGTCACGAAATTTATTTCGGAACATAAGAACTTACAGTTGGAATAAAAAACGTATATTTTTTTTTTAATTTTTTCTTTGATTTTAATTTCTTTTAACTATTTTAATTTATACATGTTATTCATTATTCATCCTACCCAATTAAGGATTCATTATAATTTTTTATTATTTTTTTCTCATAATCAATTAATTTTTTTCAAAATATATATACCAAATATAATATTTAAAAAAAATTAAAGATAACTTTAGTAGAGTTTTTAAATTAATTTTTTAAATCATTAATTAATAATTCAAAACTAATATTAAATGTTAAAAAAATATAACAAATCATAATTTGTAGGATGCACGCTAATGTAACAACTGGAAAACTAAAACTAAAGCACTAAACATTTAAATTGAAGAAAAATAAAATATTAAAGCGCAATAGAGAAATGCATTAGGTGATTTCATCCAACTAAAATTGTTGAGATAGAAGATGTGTGAAAAAAAATCCCAAAAATTGTATATTTTGAGGTAATTAACACTTATTATCATCAAATTCAAGTAATTTAATTCAAATTAAACACACTTTATTATTATTATTATCAAACAAATTATTTTAGCCACCATTACTAAAATATCAATCCATCTTTATTTTTAAATATTTTATTTGGTATATTTTGAAAAATTAAAAATAGAGAAAACAACAAAAAAAATTTAATTGATTATTTGAAAATTGAATGCTAAAAAATAATAATAAATTGTAATTGGATAGGATATCCTATCCTAAATAACAGGTATAAAATTAAACTAAAACATAAGAAATTGAAAAAAGAAAAGAAAAATAAACTAAAAAAATTGATATGTATATTTTTTGTCTTGATCCTAACATTTTTGGTCCTGAATTTAAATATTTCTCATATTTTTGTTCCCAAATAATATATATGTTTCGACATGTTTAGTCCCAAAATTTAATGGCCATTAAATATCCGGTTAGTTTTGTGACAAAAAATGTCAAAATATATCATTTGGGATCGAAAATGTCGAGAAAAATTCTTCTGGGACAAAAAAAGTAACAATTGTGATTAAAAATGTTTAGACCATATTCTAATGGGACAAAAAGTGAAATTAACTCTATTTGGTCCCTCTTATTAAAAGTCAGAATTTTCTACTGCATTAACTTAATAGCTCTTCAATTCTCTAGTACTATACTCGAATTTTTTTCCATGAGTACGGTATTTCTAGTCCTCACGTAAGGACGCATGAATTTTAATTTGAGGATGAAAAACAGTTATAACATAAGTAATGTGACGTACGTTCTGTACAAGTGTTCTGCATGCATATTATATATATACATATATATATAATATTATGCACTATATTTATTTATTATAATTTTATCAATTTATCTTAGTGTATTTTAATGTTAATTAGATTTATATACAATGAACACTAAAATGATCAAATGAGAACTCTCCCCCCCAGATAGGAACTAGGAACCAATCATAGTCCTTATTTGACTCAATCTGGACGGTCCAGATTAAATCAGATTTAAGTGGATACGCGGTGGCATTCATGTAATTTTCGGTAACTTTGTGGTCGGAGGATAATATAGTAATTTAATAACTCTTCCGTTTTGTTATGAGGCTAAAATGAGAATAGCACGAGGCTAAAATGATCGAAGTAGAAGGCTAAAATTGATGTGACATTTTCCACTAGAGTTCACCGTTCCCAATTAGGGTATATTACGTTCCGATTAGGGCTCATCTGATCCCAACTAGTAATTATGAGATTTCCATTAGGGTTCACTGTCCCCAAATAGGGTGTATTGCATTTCATTCCAATGAAATCATCGTTCCATTTTTGTTTATAACACATGCTAAAATGAGAAATGCATGAGACTAAAATGAGCGAAGTAGGAGGCTAAAATTGAATCTGGGCAATTGCTGAGTTCAATTTCCGATTTTGCCCTTCATGAGACGCGCGAATTGAAGATTTTCATTTTAATTATAAAATTACCACCGAAATTCTGAATTAAAATGGACCGTTCAGATTTTAGAATGGAGGGATGGGATTCCCACCTGGTGACTGGTTCTCATCAGATCACATCCATATATATATATATATATATATATATATATATATATATATATATATATATATATATATATATATGTATATATATAGAGGAAAATGATCAAATGAGAACCCTTCCCTCAAGGTGGGAATTATGAACCAATCCTAGCCCTTGTTTGACTCAATCTGGACGATCCAGATTAAATCAGATTTAAGTGGATGGGCGGTGACATTGAGGGGTAATATAGTAATTTAATAATTCTTCCCTTTTGTTCTGAGGCTAAAATGAGAATCGCATGAGGCTGAAATGAGAATCTCATGAGGCTAAAATTGATGTGACATTTTCTACTAAGGTTTAGCGTTCCCAATTAGGATTTATTACGTTCCGATTAGGGCTCATCTGATCTCAACTAGTAATTATGAGATTCCCATTATGGTTCATTGTCCCCAAATAGGATGTATTGCATTTCATTCCAATGAAATCATCGTTCTATTTTTGTTTATCAACATATGCTAAAATGAGCGAAGTAGGAGGCTAAAATTGAATCTGGACAATTTGCTCAGTTCAATTTTCGATTTTTCCCTTAATGAGACACGCGAATTGAAGATTTTCATTTTAATTACAAGATTACCACCGAAAATCTGAATTAATCTGGGCCGTCAGATTATGGAATGAATGGATAAGATTGGTTCCTAATTCCCACCTATTGACTGGTTCTCACCAAATCCCATCCCTATATATATATATATATATATATCTGATTTTGTAATTTTCGAATGACTTTTATAACGTTTTTAATTTTTGCAATTTTAACATTCCCAATTACTTTTAGCAATACTTATTCAGGTGTATGCTATTTACCGAAATAGTAAAACGATGTAATTTAAGATAATATTTTGTATAGCATAAATGCATAATGATGTCGTTTTTTTTTTTTTTTTTTTAATTTATTATAAGAATTGACGGCGATCACTGACCCACCATGCATGAAGATTTTGGCGGAGGAAGATCTGTTTTTGGAAAACTTGAATATATTGTTTTTTTTGGAAGGTTATGTAGTTTAAATTGCAACATTTTAAAGATATTGTGAAAATTCTAAAAATAGGGTAAACATTATGCAGTTAAAATTTTCTATTGCACATTTTGTGCTGCATTCCGTATTATATATTCGATTTTCTTAGTTTTTTTTTTCAATTTTTTTCCTTGATTTCAATTTCTTATGCTTTAGTTTAATTTTACACTTATTATTTAGAATTCATCAAACCCAATTAGGATGCATTGTAATTTTTTTATTATTTAATTTGAAATTTTGAATTATTAATTGATTATTTGACAAAATTAAAGACTAAAAATATATATATATATAACCCTAATTGAGTAGGATGAACCCTAAATAATAAGTGTAAAATTAAACTAAAGCATAAGAATTTGAAATTTGAGAAAAAAATTGAAAAAAAATTAAAAAAATTGAATGTTTAATACGAAATGCAGCACGAAATGTGCAATAGACGATTTCGAACGGACATCATGTTAATTAATGTGATGCAAAATTTCGAAGTACGTCAAATGCTAGTTGTAATAAAATGGCTATATATCCGGGTATGAAATTGGTTGTTTAAATGCTTTACTTTGGTGGTGAAATATATATACGAAATTAAATTATTATGGATACACAAGAGACGATGTGTGCCCACACAAATTTTAAATTGGACGCCCTACTATGAATAGTGAGACATCTTCAATGTCATAGCCATATATTTTTTTATAATATACAGAGCACTAAATAAATTTTTTAAATTAAATTAAATCATAAATAAACTAAACAATAAGAAGATATGTTTGGACGCAAATTCTCATCTCTTGTACATAAGATGCATGTACATCGGATGGTCATCGTGTTAACCGAGTTGACGTGCATTGATCTTGTCATGCTTTGACCAAAAATCGTCAAAATTGATGATACTTTTTATTGATACAAATGATACTTTTGAAATATGAAATTTGATTTTGATGCAATTCTAACACAAATTAAATTTGATAGACGATCACCGTTAATGGTGGACTTCATTAGTTCGTATATCAATTATTTTCCTCGCACGTCCTTTCTCATTTCAGACCCTTTGTTACCTTCTGTTTTTCAAACTTTTTTTTATTTTTGTTATTTCATTTTTTTTTATTTTGCTTAGTTTAAAATTTTTTATCTTGATTTCATCCTTCTCCAATCATGACATGTTAAAAAATATATAAAAAAAATTAATTGTGGCAGAGTAGATGACACAAAGGATCTGGTCTAAACTTTACTCACACCATATCATTTATGTCATTCTGTGTATGACATGTGAGGTGCCAAATCTTTTTTTTTGTCAGTTAACTATAATTTAATTTAATTTTTTTATTTAGAGTTTCTCACCTATAAATTAACACAAAAACTAAAATATCTTGTCACATCTCACAAAAACTCTCCTAAAAATGGCAACCTATTCTCACACTCACACATACCTCTTCACACTCTCTCTCCTCACTCTCACATCATCAATTCTTCCCTCCGACGCGGCCGGAATAGCCGTCTACTGGGGCCGAAACGGCACCGGCGAAGGAACCCTCGCCGAAGCATGCAATACCGGATACTACAAATACGTCATCATCGGATACGTAAATACCTTCGGCGACGGCCGAACTCCCATCCTAAACCTGGCCGGCCACTGCAACCCCGCCGCAGGCGGCTGCGCCTACATAAGCAACGACATCCACAGCTGCCAGAGCCGCGGCATCAAAGTGCTCCTGTCGATCGGCGGCGACGCCATCGGGGGCTACTCCCTCTCCTCCGCCGCCGACGCGAGGGAATTCGCCCATTATCTCTGGAACAACTTCTTGGGCGGCAGTTCTAGCAGCAGGCCACTGGGCGACGCCATTCTCGACGGCATCGACTTCGACATCGAAACCGGCGCTGGCCAGCCCTGGGACGAGCTAGCCCGGGCACTGTCCGGCTACAGCTCGTACGAGAGAAAGGTTTACTTGTCGGCGGCGCCGTCGTGCATGTTCCCCGACGCCAACTTGAATGCGGCGATCGGAACCGGCCTTTTTGACTACATTTGGGTGGTGTTTATGAATTTTCCAGCGTGTGATTACGAGGGAATTGCTAGTGTAGACAATCTTCTTGCTAGCTGGAACCAGTGGACGTCGTCGGCCCCCGGCGGCCGGTTCTTCTTGGGAGTGCCGGCGGCGCAAGAGGCCTCCGCCACCGGATATATACCTCCATATGTGCTCAATTCGGAGGTGCTGCCGGTGATCAAGACTTCGCCCAAGTATGGAGGGGTGGCGCTGTGGAATAGGTTCTATGATCGGAACTATAGCTCTGCGATTCTGCCCAACATCCAAACTCAGAAAATTAGGGCTTATATCTTGAAATAGGGTTATAAGCGTGGGCGAAGAACATTGGGATTGTAATAAAAGGTAAAGGCATATTCTTTTCTTATGAAAACCCTCATGAATTTGTTTTCACAAAATAATAAAAAATCAAGAACGGAGTACGAATAGTCGATTTCATCCCAAAAATAAATATACATCTGGGCTTTATACCTAAGTAGTATGTAATTCTGGTGGTGTACGGATTTTAATTTTATGAAATCCGAATAAGCTCGGTCATTTTTAAACAATAGGATAAATTGTTTAAACAATGGAAATTTTATGTTGGAATTCGCATGTTTAAACAAATGGAAATATTAGAAAATTATATATTTTTTTATACAAGAGTATAAGATTAGGTCAAGCAGTATATTCATGAAGCAGGTTAAAAATGAGTTGTTACACGAGAGTTTAAGTGAGGACTGATGAGGTCAATCTATTATGCCAAATTTTCTTTTTCTGGTTACGATCATCAAGTATTATACATTCTTATGTGCTTCAACTAAATTTGAATGATGAAATAACTTAATCGTCTGTGAACTATAAATAGTATTAACATCACTATATTTATGAAGTATATACAAAAGCCAAAACTATATATTTTAAGATTAATTATGAAAAATACACAAATTTTGACATGATTTGAATTCAACGTTAACTTTGAATGTTTTAAATCGAGTACATAAGTTGGACTTGAAACCACTTTTTTTCGGATGAAGGGACTAATTAAGAAATAAAAAAATAAAAAAAATGTTCATGTTTAATTTTTTTGATGTTTTGAACTCAATCTATCATTTTTGAAATACATTTAATTTCTTGATGTATTAAACCGAGTATATAAGTTGGACCTGAAGCTTGTTATTCATAATGATCATGTTTAATTTACATGTACAGCTGATGTTTATAAAATTTCACCTCGACATTATAAACTTATATGAGTTAGAGTTTTTTTAAGGACAACAACTTAGGCCGATTTGGAAAAGAGGACAAATTTATTGTGGGTCGAAATTTAAAGACATTAACATTTAAGTATTGCATCTGTAGCCCGTTCGGGCTGAAAATTGGCCTACGGACTCAACACTTAAATGTTAATATCCTTAAATTTCGACCCGCAATAAATTTGTCCTCTTTCCAAATCGACTTAAGTTGTCCTTAAAAAAACTCTAACTCTAAACTAAATCAAGCAAACATAATAAAAACTAATGGCTTTCACTGTTCCACATAGGTGGTGTCCACAAAAATATGTAGACTAGTAAGGTGTAGGATAACAAAACTCTATATGAATACACACACACACACACACATGATAATTGTATTCACAATTAAGAGTACTTTTTCTAAATACACCGTTAGTTTTTTATTCCATTTCCTATTCTATTATTAATTGAATACATATACGTACATATGTACTAGCTAACTATTAAAATTACTTTTTTCAGAAAAATATATCTGAACACTAGCTCCTTTAATTATAAAGATTTCTTTGACGATCGGCTCCTATTTATCGCTTCAATCCTGCTAACTAAGAATAGAACTTATAGGTCTTTGCTTCAAGTATGATCTCTCTTAGCCCTCCAATGCCAGCAACAACCATCAAAATAAAACTAACTACTATGCAGATCTGATTCATAGCATATATATATATATATATATATATATATGAATCATCAGTTGCATGTAAACATTACAAGGAATGAAAAATAAAATCTCGGGAATCATGACTAGTTGGGGGAGTTGGTGAACTTGTGACTAAAATTAGTTACGATTTCAAATCTCAAATCTCAATCAATGTCTTCTAGGTTGAGACTAGGTTGAGACAATCAAGCATGACTCGAAAATATTTAAATAAAAAATTAATGACAGGTTAAAACTGTGCTCACCCAGTTAATGAACCAAGAAAGGTCAAATTTGAAAAACATGACAAATTTATTATGAGCTAAAATTTAAGGACATTAACATTTAAGTGTGGCGTCCGTAGCCTGTTCGTGCTGAAAATTGGCCTACAGACGCAATACTTAAATATTAATGTCCTTAAATTTCGGCTCACAATAAATTTGTCATCTTTTCCAAATCGACCTAAGTTGATGTCCTTAAAAAAACTCTAACTCTAAATTTATATTGTTGTACAACTGGATGCTTTTCATTAATAATCAATCGTGATGCATGCATTATTAGTTCATCTTTTGACTATTGCATGGGTTGTTGTTGTTGTTGTTGTTGTTGTTATTATTATTATTATTATTATTATTATTATTATTATTATTAAAACTTAGTGGGTGAAAAGAATATTTTCTAAGGAATGAATCAACATCTATTGCTCCTTTTGTGCTACATTCCCTATTGCATATACTCAATTTTTTAGTATTAATTTTTGGTTTTTAGTTATTAATTGATTATTTAAAAATAAATACTAAAAAATTATAATAAACTCTAACTAGATTGGATGAACCATAAGTCATAAGTGTAAAATTAAACTAAATCTTTAGAAATTGAAATCAAATAAAAAAAATGAAAAACACTAAAAAAATTTAATGTACAATATGGAATGAAACACATAATGTGCAATAAATTATTTCATGTGAGACTTACCAGTAGAAATGCTTTCATACTTTCTTTCTCAATGGGGACATCATTAGTCTCGTCCACATAATCTCGTGCAAAATGTTAAGAAAATTCTCCTGAAAATCAAATTGTAGCTTCATAAGGTATCAACCCTGACGCATAACATCTTACTCCACCGGTACTTTAACTTAGATTTGAGATCTTTGACAGATATGTACAAGAAATGACGGCTCAAGAACCTTTCTCGACCAAAGCTCAATCTCCCATAGAAGAAAAGGAAAAATTACGACAGCAAGCAGAAGGTGTAAAAGTTTGCGATTAATCTTTGTTATTTCAGAAGGGGTGTTGGTGCCGGTGTTGGTGTTAGAATTTAGGATTGAGGGTTATTGGTTCATGGATTTATGTGGCTTTTTGTGATTCAATGTAGGAAGAGTGGAGAAAAAATTATGTATGAGATTTGGGTTTTGTGCTTGATTGAGATGAGAAAAAATTGCCTTTTTTTAGTGTACTGTGTTGGCATTTAGTTTGTTGGATGTTGGATTAGATTGTTTAATAGTGTTTAGTTGTTGTTTATTACCCTATATTGAAGTTTCATTACCCTGTACGGAAAATTCTTGTACGCATGTTGGGGTAGTGGCATATCTGTCACAATAGATATATTGGGACACTTTCATGTGTCCTGATAGATCTATTAGGACACATGAAAGTGTTCCAATACATCTATTGTGACAGATGTGGTAGTGTGTGTTAGTGTGTACAAGAATTTCCCACCCTGTACCGATTCTCTAGATTTAAGATTGAGACCTCCGGATGTCAGCGACACTTCCCATAAGCAACCAGTTTCCTTAGCACTGTTGGCATCTATGGTAGCCAGAGGCCGAACCATGAATATTGCTGAGGTGATCCAAATTCATAATGTAAAAATTCATAAATACAACGATACAAAATAAAAATTTTAAACATATAATGTAAAAATTCATAAATACAACGATACAAAATAAAACTAGTACACGTCTAATATTCTTAAAATAACATCACAATGTCTGAAAATAAAAAAATAAACATGGCAACCTCATAACATTTTCTCTTCTATTCTTCATATTTTGAAATTGCTGCATGATAGTTTCATTAATAACATTCAAAATGATTTTGGTAAAGATGATTAACAAGTAGTATTTCAAATTTTGTAAGGTGATTTTTAATGGAGGCAATAGCACCACAACCGGCAGCAGGAAAAAAAAAAACTAAAACACATACTTTTACAAATGATTCGCCCCAGCTGTTCATAAACTTTCGTCCATAATTACGGGTTTAAAAAATCAAAACACTCAAAAACAACAATGGAAGGAAAAATTAAAAATAAAATGAGATTTTTTTTAAAAAAAAATAATACTAAATTTAATATTAATACTAAATTTTTAAAATTTTAAAATGCGAAGAGTACGGTTTTTAAATTTTTTAATACTAAATTTAATATTAATATTATATTGCTATGGGCCTACGGACTATTACTATATTTAATCTACGGGTTATATGCTATGTTGGTCTACGGACTCTATGATATGATATGCTATGTTATGGCATGTTTCTTACTGTTATATTTGTATAACTTGGATAATTGAGTTACTCCATTGAATTAATAGTATTCATCCCAAAGCTATTTATATTCTCAAGTTAAGGATGTTCGGGCAGTGTGGTGGAGATGAAGTGATATAATAAAGACTATCTTTAATAATTTAAGCATTCTATTTTTCCGCTGCAATAAACTCTAAATTTAAGTTTCTTTTATTTCGAACAAACTTTTGGAAGTATTATTTGATATTCTATCATTTTATTACTTTAATAAATCTATGGAAATTTTGAGACGTCACAAGCACGCTTAACTTTAAAGTTCTGATGGAACGAGCGTTAGAAAAGAAGATGCACCTTGTGGTATGAGTAGCACCAATCAAATCCTTTAAGCTCTTCTTGATTATGCAGTCTCATTCATGTATACCCTTAGAATACCTCTCTTTCGGGCGGATTCGGTTCATTCATGTGTCCCTTCACTCGGAAGTTTTATAAGAGCCGCTCTTTGTCCGTGCCTTACATCGGCGATTACTCCATGCTTCGACTCCGGACGTCACATGCCCACCAACTTTTGCTTGGTTCATCCCTGAACCACACCTTACTGCAAGAGGTTCGGTTCTAATAGTAACGTGTCCTACGGTATAAAAAGTGAAATTTTCTGAGAAAAAGAAATATTGGCTTAATAGATAGACCTCGGCCCTCACTAAAACTCTAATGTAACAACTCATTTTTTACTTGCTCCATGAACATATTAATGGACCTACTCTTATACTTGTGTATAAAAAACTTATCCCATTTTCTAATATTATTAATATATGAATTAATAATACTTTTTAAGAAAAATTAATAGATCTAAGTGTAGCGTGTTACTTTAATCTACGGATGTCAATGTAGCTAGCCCACTTGATTTCAGATCAACTTTATTAAGTGATCATACTATTTGGGTTGGATTATTTCGGGCTAGATTTTATTCGGGTTGTAAATTCTTGGTCATAAACCTAATTCTTCAATTTCTGGGCTAGTCATCCGGGACCGTAAGTTTAATTGCCAAACAAAAAAAAATAACATGTATAAATTTGTCAATTGACAATGTCTAAACATCCGATTTTAACAAATTAACATTAAATTTAACATGTTCATGTTAAGAATTTCTAATCCATTAATAAACTAACCTCTTCCGAGTGATCTAATATATTAACTACACAAGTGAACTTGTTTGTGAGATAATCACACAAAACAGTACAATCTGAGAAAGCGTAAACAAATAAAGAAAATGAACAATCACATTAATTTAAAACCATATAATTCCATAAAAATCCAAAAAGGGCAAATTTTGATTTTCGTCCTACAGACATGTGTTACTCCACTTTTTATGAAAAACTATATTTCATTGTGTTAACAAATCAAAGTTTAAGAGTCTAATTGGATCAATGATTGACATCGTTACCAAACATTGATAACGGAAGGGGAAACTTAAAATGGGTTATAAAGTTTACTGGTCTAATTAGGACGAGTCAAAAGGTTTAAGGGCTTACCGGGAGAAAAATTAGTTCGAATGTCAAGATATGTTCCTCCCGAAATAGTATTGGGAGCAAATTGGACCTTTTCCGTATATATAACTAAGGATGGTTAAAAAAAAAACACGTCATCAATTAATCTATTTGCAAACCATCGACTCCACATGTATAATAAATATACGTACATATAATAGTTTGTCGAAAATGTGCAATAAAACTAAAATTGTTATAGAAATTAATCTGTGCTTAAAAGGATCTTTTTATGACTTGGAACAAGAAAGCCAGAACCATAGGCTGTTGCCATTTTCTGAAGTCAATTGGGCCAAATCTGCAGGTTTGCTACATCCTAATTTATTTATTTATTATTGCCTAAAAGTTTTTATTTATTTATTATTTTGAGAAAAAATGCCAAAATCAAGGAAAGGCATTCATCATACGAAGGTCCAAACACAACTAGGAATGAAACCAGTAAAATACATATTTTCATGGCTATATACATCCTATTTAAATATTGTACAATAATTGAAGAATTTGAGTTAACAGTTCTCTAAAATTCTACCCCGTAAATATATATAGGTGTTCCTGGCCTACTTTAATTAAGTTATCAAATTTGATTTTTTTGGAATGAGTAACTAGGGGTCAAGAAAAATCCAACATACTAGAATACCGCACATACCGTCAATATCGTATCTAAAAAATACCGAAATTTTCGGTATATCATTTTTTCGATATGGCATCATAACTTACCAATATTTTAGGGTACAATAATGGTAACAGTATGAGTTTTTTCAAAAATTAAGGTATATCAGCGTATGCCGAGAATTCAGTATACCATTATATATCAGCATATATTGTACTACGGTATGTACCGAAGTACGACAATATACCGAACTTCAATATGTACCGTCATACTAGTATATATCGAATTTTAATATATATTTTTTATTGATTTTTGCACATTTTTAATACAATGCAATTATATAATCTGTAGTGAGTTTACCATAAAAGTTATTCGATTTTTTTTATATTTAATCTAATTTAATACGTAAATCATAACTAAAAAATAAACAATTTAAAATTAAATGTAATAAATAATAATCTTTTATTTTTCTTCAATCAATAAAATTAAAAGTTAAGATGAATAATTAAGGAAAATTTTAAAAAATGAGATATACGGAAATCACGAGATATCAAAATATTAGAATGTAATTTTATTGGCTATGAATAGAAATGTTGGGGTTGAATTAATTCGATTATTATGATAGAATGTAGTCTTAAATTTATTCCCTTAAGTTTTCACTCTATTATAATAAATGAATTCATTAAATGGTGATTCTATTGACGCCCAATGTTTCTATTTAGCCATTGTTTGAATCTTTTGTGATTACAACCACAGTATTTCAAAACCTAACAGAATACAATAATTAATTACTGAATTAATTAAAGGATGATTCTATTCAGAACCTCAACATTTCAATGCCCACATAATAAATTAAAGCGTAAATATTATTAAAACCTAACAAGATAATTAAATAAAGAGTACACTCCATCATAATAAATGAATTGATTAAAGGGTGAATCTATTAACAACTCTGACATTTAATTTGATTTATAGTCCACAAAATAAATAAAAGTGTAAATATTATTGTGTTAGGCTTTTTTGGACTCATAGCCTCTAATAAATTTAAAATATGAGTCACGCTATATATAAATTTTTTTTTACCCACACATCCGATCTATTCCTTTATATATAGATGTTTAGGAAAACAACTAGCGGTTAACGTTATTAATTTGGTCAATAAAAGTTGAGATTCCCTGCCATATTTTAACTAGTATAGTAACATCTCTATATAAGAATAGCTTTTATATAGTAATAAATAATTACGGTCCCAAGTTGGAACTAACTATAAATAAAACTAGACTCTACATTGAAATATTCCATTGTTTTCTTAGGTCGACCACCCATATGAAATTTACGTTTATATAGTAATAAAATGATAATAAATTTCAAATATATTTAAATATCCAAATAAAATATCTAGAATTATTTAATTATGTCACATTAAATGTAAGATGATATAAAATATTTATCTAAAGTTGCATGTGATACATACATTCTTTTTTAACATTTTCTAGATACATAGTATATAAATGAATCTTCGAAATTTAATATGTATATACAATGTACATGAATGATGCACGCACATTTGACTTTTTAAAATGCATGAATCTTTTTGTTTTTTAGTTAAAAAATTCATGAATCTTATTTATCTTTTAAATTCACATGTTTTAAAATATGAAGAGACATTTTCAAGTAGTCTATAATATATATTAATTTTTTAATAAAATTATAATTTTTCTATGTGAAGCCCTATTAAAATTATTTTTTAATAAAATAATTTGTTTGATAATAATAAAGTGATGCGTAATTCGAATTTTAAGTTACACTTTTTAGGTTTCATTTGACACTATTAAATTTATAAATTTATAATAGTTATTATCAAAATAAAAACTATTTAATTATAAAATAATTAATCATAATCAATATCTATAAATAAAACATAAATTAAAAAAATTAGTATTCTAATCTATCATAAAATAATCTACCATGGCAATGAATTTTTAATTCAAAGTAATGAATGTTCACTAATTTGACTTCGGATTCAAATGAACATATTTCTCATTTATGGTATCTTTAATTTTCACTACGTGAACGCTGTGAGATTTCATGGTGCATACTTTGTCTCATATTTTTAAAATACGAATTTTTCTTATATTTTTATTTAATTTTAACTTTGTGTTTTAACTTAATTTTACAATTTTTTTCTATTAATTACGAGTTCATCCTAGCTACCAAATTAGGCTTTATAAATAGTTTTTAATATTTACTTTACAATTTTTAATTAATAATTAATTATTATAGTTGATTGTTTCACAATAATAATTTATAATTTTTAATTCATTTTTTGTTGATAAATATTTATTACGGTTATTATGTTATAATGAAAATTTATTTTATAGTAAATGTTAATAAAAATTTTAATTTATTAGTGAAACATAAAATAAAACATAAAGAAATACAACATGAAATTAGAACCAGCTCTTGACGCATACAACTTATGTCATTTAATTTTATTATTGACAAAACACATATTTAGCATGTCATCTTAATTAAAAGGTCTTTTCAACATATTTGTCTTATAAACAATTTATATTACCATTAAAAATGGCAAAATCAAGCACAAACAAAAAATATAAGGACTTATTAAATCTAAAATAAAAGGTCCTAATAATAAAATTTCATAATGTTTGATGACTATGATATCAAATAAATCGAGTTAGAGTTTTTTTTAAGGACAACAATTTAGGCCGATTTGGAAAACAGGACAAATTTATTGCGAGTCAAAATTTAAGGACATTAACATTTAAGTGTTGCGTCCGTATGCTAATTTTCAGCCCGAACGGGCTACAGACGTAACACTTAAATGTTAATGTCCTTAAATTTCAGCCCGCAATAAATATGTCCTCTTTTCCAAATTGACCTAAGTTGTTGTCCTTAAAAAAACTCTAACTCATGTAGGTGAACAACAACTTAGGCCTATTTGGAAAAGAGGACAAATTTATTACGGACCAAAATTTAAGGACTTCACGTGCATCTCACGTGAGGTGCAGCCCGTTCGGGTTGAAAATTAGCCTACGGACGCAACACTTAAATGCTAATGTCCTTAAATTTCGGCCCACAATAAATTTGTCCTCTTTTCCAAATCGGCCTAAGTTGTTGTCCTTAAAAAAATTCTAACTCTCAAATAAATATGACAAGTCATTTTGCTGTATATTTGATCAGGTAAATTAATTTCACTTTTTGTTCCATTAGAAAAAGGTCAAAATATTTTTAGTCTCAATTATTACTTTTTTGGTCCAATAGATTTTTTCCGACATTTTGGTCCCAAATAATATGTATTCGACGTTTTTTTATTCTAAAACTAACCGGACACTTAACAGTTATTAAGTTTTGGGACTGAAAATGTCAAAAAATACATCATTTGGGACCAAAAAGTCACGAAATTTATTTCGGAACATAAGAACTTACAGTTGGAATAAAAAACGTATATTTTTTTTTTAATTTTTTCTTTGATTTTAATTTCTTTTAACTATTTTAATTTATACATGTTATTCATTATTCATCCTACCCAATTAAGGATTCATTATAATTTTTTATTATTTTTTTCTCATAATCAATTAATTTTTTTCAAAATATATATACCAAATATAATATTTAAAAAAAATTAAAGATAACTTTAGTAGAGTTTTTAAATTAATTTTTTAAATCATTAATTAATAATTCAAAACTAATATTAAATGTTAAAAAAATATAACAAATCATAATTTGTAGGATGCACGCTAATGTAACAACTGGAAAACTAAAACTAAAGCACTAAACATTTAAATTGAAGAAAAATAAAATATTAAAGCGCAATAGAGAAATGCATTAGGTGATTTCATCCAACTAAAATTGTTGAGATAGAAGATGTGTGAAAAAAAATCCCAAAAATTGTATATTTTGAGGTAATTAACACTTATTATCATCAAATTCAAGTAATTTAATTCAAATTAAACACACTTTATTATTATTATTATCAAACAAATTATTTTAGCCACCATTACTAAAATATCAATCCATCTTTATTTTTAAATATTTTATTTGGTATATTTTGAAAAATTAAAAATAGAGAAAACAACAAAAAAAATTTAATTGATTATTTGAAAATTGAATGCTAAAAAATAATAATAAATTGTAATTGGATAGGATATCCTATCCTAAATAACAGGTATAAAATTAAACTAAAACATAAGAAATTGAAAAAAGAAAAGAAAAATAAACTAAAAAAATTGATATGTATATTTTTTGTCTTGATCCTAACATTTTTGGTCCTGAATTTAAATATTTCTCATATTTTTGTTCCCAAATAATATATATGTTTCGACATGTTTAGTCCCAAAATTTAATGGCCATTAAATATCCGGTTAGTTTTGTGACAAAAAATGTCAAAATATATCATTTGGGATCGAAAATGTCGAGAAAAATTCTTCTGGGACAAAAAAAGTAACAATTGTGATTAAAAATGTTTAGACCATATTCTAATGGGACAAAAAGTGAAATTAACTCTATTTGGTCCCTCTTATTAAAAGTCAGAATTTTCTACTGCATTAACTTAATAGCTCTTCAATTCTCTAGTACTATACTCGAATTTTTTTCCATGAGTACGGTATTTCTAGTCCTCACGTAAGGACGCATGAATTTTAATTTGAGGATGAAAAACAGTTATAACATAAGTAATGTGACGTACGTTCTGTACAAGTGTTCTGCATGCATATTATATATATACATATATATATAATATTATGCACTATATTTATTTATTATAATTTTATCAATTTATCTTAGTGTATTTTAATGTTAATTAGATTTATATACAATGAACACTAAAATGATCAAATGAGAACTCTCCCCCCCAGATAGGAACTAGGAACCAATCATAGTCCTTATTTGACTCAATCTGGACGGTCCAGATTAAATCAGATTTAAGTGGATACGCGGTGGCATTCATGTAATTTTCGGTAACTTTGTGGTCGGAGGATAATATAGTAATTTAATAACTCTTCCGTTTTGTTATGAGGCTAAAATGAGAATAGCACGAGGCTAAAATGATCGAAGTAGAAGGCTAAAATTGATGTGACATTTTCCACTAGAGTTCACCGTTCCCAATTAGGGTATATTACGTTCCGATTAGGGCTCATCTGATCCCAACTAGTAATTATGAGATTTCCATTAGGGTTCACTGTCCCCAAATAGGGTGTATTGCATTTCATTCCAATGAAATCATCGTTCCATTTTTGTTTATAACACATGCTAAAATGAGAAATGCATGAGACTAAAATGAGCGAAGTAGGAGGCTAAAATTGAATCTGGGCAATTGCTGAGTTCAATTTCCGATTTTGCCCTTCATGAGACGCGCGAATTGAAGATTTTCATTTTAATTATAAAATTACCACCGAAATTCTGAATTAAAATGGACCGTTCAGATTTTAGAATGGAGGGATGGGATTCCCACCTGGTGACTGGTTCTCATCAGATCACATCCATATATATATATATATATATATATATATATATAT
Organism: Perilla frutescens; assembly: GCA_026008535.1. NCBI lineage: Eukaryota > Viridiplantae > Streptophyta > Magnoliopsida > Lamiales > Lamiaceae > Perilla > Perilla frutescens. The sequence continues at coordinate 72,933,741 of BRKX01000001.1, forward strand.
ATATATATATATGTATATATATAGAGGAAAATGATCAAATGAGAACCCTTCCCTCAAGGTGGGAATTATGAACCAATCCTAGCCCTTGTTTGACTCAATCTGGACGATCCAGATTAAATCAGATTTAAGTGGATGGGCGGTGACATTGAGGGGTAATATAGTAATTTAATAATTCTTCCCTTTTGTTCTGAGGCTAAAATGAGAATCGCATGAGGCTGAAATGAGAATCTCATGAGGCTAAAATTGATGTGACATTTTCTACTAAGGTTTAGCGTTCCCAATTAGGATTTATTACGTTCCGATTAGGGCTCATCTGATCTCAACTAGTAATTATGAGATTCCCATTATGGTTCATTGTCCCCAAATAGGATGTATTGCATTTCATTCCAATGAAATCATCGTTCTATTTTTGTTTATCAACATATGCTAAAATGAGCGAAGTAGGAGGCTAAAATTGAATCTGGACAATTTGCTCAGTTCAATTTTCGATTTTTCCCTTAATGAGACACGCGAATTGAAGATTTTCATTTTAATTACAAGATTACCACCGAAAATCTGAATTAATCTGGGCCGTCAGATTATGGAATGAATGGATAAGATTGGTTCCTAATTCCCACCTATTGACTGGTTCTCACCAAATCCCATCCCTATATATATATATATATATATATCTGATTTTGTAATTTTCGAATGACTTTTATAACGTTTTTAATTTTTGCAATTTTAACATTCCCAATTACTTTTAGCAATACTTATTCAGGTGTATGCTATTTACCGAAATAGTAAAACGATGTAATTTAAGATAATATTTTGTATAGCATAAATGCATAATGATGTCGTTTTTTTTTTTTTTTTTTAATTTATTATAAGAATTGACGGCGATCACTGACCCACCATGCATGAAGATTTTGGCGGAGGAAGATCTGTTTTTGGAAAACTTGAATATATTGTTTTTTTTGGAAGGTTATGTAGTTTAAATTGCAACATTTTAAAGATATTGTGAAAATTCTAAAAATAGGGTAAACATTATGCAGTTAAAATTTTCTATTGCACATTTTGTGCTGCATTCCGTATTATATATTCGATTTTCTTAGTTTTTTTTTTCAATTTTTTTCCTTGATTTCAATTTCTTATGCTTTAGTTTAATTTTACACTTATTATTTAGAATTCATCAAACCCAATTAGGATGCATTGTAATTTTTTTATTATTTAATTTGAAATTTTGAATTATTAATTGATTATTTGACAAAATTAAAGACTAAAAATATATATATATATAACCCTAATTGAGTAGGATGAACCCTAAATAATAAGTGTAAAATTAAACTAAAGCATAAGAATTTGAAATTTGAGAAAAAAATTGAAAAAAAATTAAAAAAATTGAATGTTTAATACGAAATGCAGCACGAAATGTGCAATAGACGATTTCGAACGGACATCATGTTAATTAATGTGATGCAAAATTTCGAAGTACGTCAAATGCTAGTTGTAATAAAATGGCTATATATCCGGGTATGAAATTGGTTGTTTAAATGCTTTACTTTGGTGGTGAAATATATATACGAAATTAAATTATTATGGATACACAAGAGACGATGTGTGCCCACACAAATTTTAAATTGGACGCCCTACTATGAATAGTGAGACATCTTCAATGTCATAGCCATATATTTTTTTATAATATACAGAGCACTAAATAAATTTTTTAAATTAAATTAAATCATAAATAAACTAAACAATAAGAAGATATGTTTGGACGCAAATTCTCATCTCTTGTACATAAGATGCATGTACATCGGATGGTCATCGTGTTAACCGAGTTGACGTGCATTGATCTTGTCATGCTTTGACCAAAAATCGTCAAAATTGATGATACTTTTTATTGATACAAATGATACTTTTGAAATATGAAATTTGATTTTGATGCAATTCTAACACAAATTAAATTTGATAGACGATCACCGTTAATGGTGGACTTCATTAGTTCGTATATCAATTATTTTCCTCGCACGTCCTTTCTCATTTCAGACCCTTTGTTACCTTCTGTTTTTCAAACTTTTTTTTATTTTTGTTATTTCATTTTTTTTTATTTTGCTTAGTTTAAAATTTTTTATCTTGATTTCATCCTTCTCCAATCATGACATGTTAAAAAATATATAAAAAAAATTAATTGTGGCAGAGTAGATGACACAAAGGATCTGGTCTAAACTTTACTCACACCATATCATTTATGTCATTCTGTGTATGACATGTGAGGTGCCAAATCTTTTTTTTTGTCAGTTAACTATAATTTAATTTAATTTTTTTATTTAGAGTTTCTCACCTATAAATTAACACAAAAACTAAAATATCTTGTCACATCTCACAAAAACTCTCCTAAAAATGGCAACCTATTCTCACACTCACACATACCTCTTCACACTCTCTCTCCTCACTCTCACATCATCAATTCTTCCCTCCGACGCGGCCGGAATAGCCGTCTACTGGGGCCGAAACGGCACCGGCGAAGGAACCCTCGCCGAAGCATGCAATACCGGATACTACAAATACGTCATCATCGGATACGTAAATACCTTCGGCGACGGCCGAACTCCCATCCTAAACCTGGCCGGCCACTGCAACCCCGCCGCAGGCGGCTGCGCCTACATAAGCAACGACATCCACAGCTGCCAGAGCCGCGGCATCAAAGTGCTCCTGTCGATCGGCGGCGACGCCATCGGGGGCTACTCCCTCTCCTCCGCCGCCGACGCGAGGGAATTCGCCCATTATCTCTGGAACAACTTCTTGGGCGGCAGTTCTAGCAGCAGGCCACTGGGCGACGCCATTCTCGACGGCATCGACTTCGACATCGAAACCGGCGCTGGCCAGCCCTGGGACGAGCTAGCCCGGGCACTGTCCGGCTACAGCTCGTACGAGAGAAAGGTTTACTTGTCGGCGGCGCCGTCGTGCATGTTCCCCGACGCCAACTTGAATGCGGCGATCGGAACCGGCCTTTTTGACTACATTTGGGTGGTGTTTATGAATTTTCCAGCGTGTGATTACGAGGGAATTGCTAGTGTAGACAATCTTCTTGCTAGCTGGAACCAGTGGACGTCGTCGGCCCCCGGCGGCCGGTTCTTCTTGGGAGTGCCGGCGGCGCAAGAGGCCTCCGCCACCGGATATATACCTCCATATGTGCTCAATTCGGAGGTGCTGCCGGTGATCAAGACTTCGCCCAAGTATGGAGGGGTGGCGCTGTGGAATAGGTTCTATGATCGGAACTATAGCTCTGCGATTCTGCCCAACATCCAAACTCAGAAAATTAGGGCTTATATCTTGAAATAGGGTTATAAGCGTGGGCGAAGAACATTGGGATTGTAATAAAAGGTAAAGGCATATTCTTTTCTTATGAAAACCCTCATGAATTTGTTTTCACAAAATAATAAAAAATCAAGAACGGAGTACGAATAGTCGATTTCATCCCAAAAATAAATATACATCTGGGCTTTATACCTAAGTAGTATGTAATTCTGGTGGTGTACGGATTTTAATTTTATGAAATCCGAATAAGCTCGGTCATTTTTAAACAATAGGATAAATTGTTTAAACAATGGAAATTTTATGTTGGAATTCGCATGTTTAAACAAATGGAAATATTAGAAAATTATATATTTTTTTATACAAGAGTATAAGATTAGGTCAAGCAGTATATTCATGAAGCAGGTTAAAAATGAGTTGTTACACGAGAGTTTAAGTGAGGACTGATGAGGTCAATCTATTATGCCAAATTTTCTTTTTCTGGTTACGATCATCAAGTATTATACATTCTTATGTGCTTCAACTAAATTTGAATGATGAAATAACTTAATCGTCTGTGAACTATAAATAGTATTAACATCACTATATTTATGAAGTATATACAAAAGCCAAAACTATATATTTTAAGATTAATTATGAAAAATACACAAATTTTGACATGATTTGAATTCAACGTTAACTTTGAATGTTTTAAATCGAGTACATAAGTTGGACTTGAAACCACTTTTTTTCGGATGAAGGGACTAATTAAGAAATAAAAAAATAAAAAAAATGTTCATGTTTAATTTTTTTGATGTTTTGAACTCAATCTATCATTTTTGAAATACATTTAATTTCTTGATGTATTAAACCGAGTATATAAGTTGGACCTGAAGCTTGTTATTCATAATGATCATGTTTAATTTACATGTACAGCTGATGTTTATAAAATTTCACCTCGACATTATAAACTTATATGAGTTAGAGTTTTTTTAAGGACAACAACTTAGGCCGATTTGGAAAAGAGGACAAATTTATTGTGGGTCGAAATTTAAAGACATTAACATTTAAGTATTGCATCTGTAGCCCGTTCGGGCTGAAAATTGGCCTACGGACTCAACACTTAAATGTTAATATCCTTAAATTTCGACCCGCAATAAATTTGTCCTCTTTCCAAATCGACTTAAGTTGTCCTTAAAAAAACTCTAACTCTAAACTAAATCAAGCAAACATAATAAAAACTAATGGCTTTCACTGTTCCACATAGGTGGTGTCCACAAAAATATGTAGACTAGTAAGGTGTAGGATAACAAAACTCTATATGAATACACACACACACACACACATGATAATTGTATTCACAATTAAGAGTACTTTTTCTAAATACACCGTTAGTTTTTTATTCCATTTCCTATTCTATTATTAATTGAATACATATACGTACATATGTACTAGCTAACTATTAAAATTACTTTTTTCAGAAAAATATATCTGAACACTAGCTCCTTTAATTATAAAGATTTCTTTGACGATCGGCTCCTATTTATCGCTTCAATCCTGCTAACTAAGAATAGAACTTATAGGTCTTTGCTTCAAGTATGATCTCTCTTAGCCCTCCAATGCCAGCAACAACCATCAAAATAAAACTAACTACTATGCAGATCTGATTCATAGCATATATATATATATATATATATATATGAATCATCAGTTGCATGTAAACATTACAAGGAATGAAAAATAAAATCTCGGGAATCATGACTAGTTGGGGGAGTTGGTGAACTTGTGACTAAAATTAGTTACGATTTCAAATCTCAAATCTCAATCAATGTCTTCTAGGTTGAGACTAGGTTGAGACAATCAAGCATGACTCGAAAATATTTAAATAAAAAATTAATGACAGGTTAAAACTGTGCTCACCCAGTTAATGAACCAAGAAAGGTCAAATTTGAAAAACATGACAAATTTATTATGAGCTAAAATTTAAGGACATTAACATTTAAGTGTGGCGTCCGTAGCCTGTTCGTGCTGAAAATTGGCCTACAGACGCAATACTTAAATATTAATGTCCTTAAATTTCGGCTCACAATAAATTTGTCATCTTTTCCAAATCGACCTAAGTTGATGTCCTTAAAAAAACTCTAACTCTAAATTTATATTGTTGTACAACTGGATGCTTTTCATTAATAATCAATCGTGATGCATGCATTATTAGTTCATCTTTTGACTATTGCATGGGTTGTTGTTGTTGTTGTTGTTGTTGTTATTATTATTATTATTATTATTATTATTATTATTATTATTAAAACTTAGTGGGTGAAAAGAATATTTTCTAAGGAATGAATCAACATCTATTGCTCCTTTTGTGCTACATTCCCTATTGCATATACTCAATTTTTTAGTATTAATTTTTGGTTTTTAGTTATTAATTGATTATTTAAAAATAAATACTAAAAAATTATAATAAACTCTAACTAGATTGGATGAACCATAAGTCATAAGTGTAAAATTAAACTAAATCTTTAGAAATTGAAATCAAATAAAAAAAATGAAAAACACTAAAAAAATTTAATGTACAATATGGAATGAAACACATAATGTGCAATAAATTATTTCATGTGAGACTTACCAGTAGAAATGCTTTCATACTTTCTTTCTCAATGGGGACATCATTAGTCTCGTCCACATAATCTCGTGCAAAATGTTAAGAAAATTCTCCTGAAAATCAAATTGTAGCTTCATAAGGTATCAACCCTGACGCATAACATCTTACTCCACCGGTACTTTAACTTAGATTTGAGATCTTTGACAGATATGTACAAGAAATGACGGCTCAAGAACCTTTCTCGACCAAAGCTCAACCCCCTACAAAAGAAAAGTAGAGAAAGCTGAAATTGTCGATTTGGTGGTTCTTGGTTATTAGCAAACTTCACTCCATCTCTAAGAGTTTAGTTTCAAGAATTTTAGTTGCATTAGCATCATGCAATCTATACTATCCTGACCCGAGAAAATTTCACTTTTAGTTTCATAGGACACACTACTCTTCGATTATGATCCCAACGCTTTGGTCATTTTTCAAAAAAATTACTCACTTTTAGTCCCATAGGTTTAACTGTATCAATTTTGGTCCCTCATATTTTAACGCTTGTTAAGTGAAGTAACGGAGGGTGTCGCACGTGACTCACGTAAACCCTTTTGAGTTAAGATACTGACCTAATCGAGCTAAATCCCAAATTTCAAATATCACACCCAGCTTCTTCATTCCTAGACGCTCTCTCTCAACCCCGTTCCATATCCTGTTCTGCTCATCTTGGCCATAAGCTCTCTCTTTTCCTTGGCCTCTAGCGGTACATTACCTATGAAGACGTCATTGAGGCGTAGAGGAGATCATGGGCTGGCTGCTCATGGCGGCGCCGCTCGTCCTACTCTTCGTCGTGTGGTGGCTGTCGGATTGGGAGGCCCTCGAGGGGTTGTTCTTCGGATCGTCGTGGTGGGATAGGGGACGACGGAGGGAGGCTCGCTATCGGGGGTGCTGGCATTGATTGTCCCTAATTTCATATATCAAAATGATGTGAAATCTTCTTTTAAAATAATGATAAAATCGTTTAAATTTTCATCCATAAATTATTGCAGATATTCTGGAAAAAAAATTGGGACCAATGATAGTAAAATGAGACCAAAATCAATACCATTTTTAATGGAAAACCTCATGGCGTGACTAAAAATAATAGTTCAAAACTTTTGGGATCAAAATAGATAGCATTATAACCAAAACTAGAAAATAGTGTGCCCTATGAGACCAAAAGTTTTCTTACCCTGACCCATATCAGATTTCATATTACATCTTCGTGTTACACCTCATATTACTATCATCGATGCATATGAAACTGCGTTATATGAAATATAAGATATCAAATAGAAGTCTGATAGGGAAACGGAACCGTTTCTATTATTTTGAAATTTTTAAGAAGCATTTTTATATGAGCAATATTTGTGTCGTATTATTTAGGTAAATGAATTAAGTCGTTAAACATTATTCTATTATGTAGATTATTTGGATATATTGATAGTGCTTGATTGATGCTTAGAACCATACATATAGAACCTTGTATTTATAAATGTTATCAATGAAGCTACTATGTAGCAATTTTAGAATATGAAAAATATATATGAAAGAAAATTATTACGAGGTTGCCTATTGACTTTTTAAAAAATGTACAAAATAAAGACAATAAGTATTGGCTAAGACTCACTCAATTAGACATTGAAAGTGTTGGAAATGAACATTGTAATGTGCTTAATAATATCATTTTATGATTAGTGCTCGATTTGTTTTTTTTTTGAGGAAATAAATTGTAGATTTGGAATCTATGTTACAACTTACAAGTAGATATGGTTTTAGTGTATTTATTTACCTTAATCCGAATTCAGAGGAATGAGTAATTAGTAAATTTCAATATGTGAAGTATTTGGTAAGAATTAAGATGTAATTTTTTTTTAAAAAAAAATCTGTAAGTTGTATCTATTTATAAAAAAGAAAAAGAAAAATCTATAGTTGTGTGTTCGGGCACCGACGACGTCCACTGGTTCCAGCTAGCAAGAAGATTGTCTACACTAGCAATTCCCTCGACATCACACGCTGGGTAATTCATAAACACCGCCCAAATGTAGTCGAAAAGGCCGGTTCCGATCGCCATATCCAAGTTGGCGTCGGGGAACATGCACGTCGCCGCCGAAGACAAGTAAACCTTTCTCTCATACGAGCTGTAGCCGCACACTGCCCGGGCTAGCTCGTCCCAGGGCTGGCCCGACCCGGTTTCGATGTCGAAGTTGATGCCGTCGAGAACGGCGGCGTCTCCCAGTGGCCTTCTGCTAGAACTGCCGCTCAAGAAGTTGTTCCGGAGATAATGGGCGAATTGCCTCGCGTCAGCGGCGGAGGAGTGGGAGTCGCCGCCGATCGACAGGAGCATTTTGATGCCTGCGGCGGGGTTGCAGTTGTCTGCCTTAGGAGAAGAATTAATGATGTGAGAACGAGGAGAGAGAGTGTGAAGAGGTATGTGTGAGTATGAGAATAGGTTGCCATTTTTAGGAGAGTTTTTGTGAGATGTGACAAAATATTTTAGTTTTTCTGTGAGTTTATAGGTGAGAAATGTCCCGATTACATCGTATATATGCCATTTTTAAATATTTAAATTAAATTATAATTATTGTTGAAAATACAAAATTAATTTAAAAATAAAAGTTTAGCACCTGAGATGTCACGGATAATCACATGACGGATATGGTGCGAGTGAAGTTTAGACCAGATCCTCTGTGTCATCTACACTGCCCCAATTAGTTTTTTTTTAATACTTTTTAATATGTCATAATTAGAAAAGGATGAAATTTAAATAAAATTTTTAAATTAAGCAAAATAAAAAAATTGAAATAATAAAAATTAAAAAAAAAAAAGAGTTTGAAAAAGGGAATGTAACAAAGGATCTGAAGTGAGAAAGGGCACGCGTGGAAAATAATTGACAAATGAATTAATGAAGTCCGCCATTAATTATCATCGTCTATCAAATTTAATTCGTCTTAGAATTTGAGTAAATCAGATTTCATATTCTAAAAGCCCAAAAGTAATATTAGTTGTATCAATAAAAATATTACTAATTTTGATGATTTTTTGATCAATGCATGATCAAGTTAATGTGCGCTAACTCGATCAATACATTGATCGTCTTTGCATCCAAACATATCTTCTTATTCTTTAATTTATTTATAATTTAATTTAATTTAAAATATTTATTTAGGGCTGAGTTTTTCCTAATTACGATATATTATAAAAAAAAAATATGACTATGACATTGAAGATGTCTCACTATTTATAGTAGGAATCCAATTCGAAATTTGTGTGGGCACCCATCGTCGCTTGTGTATACATAATAACATAATTCGTATATGTATTTTACCACCGAAGTAAAGCATTTAAACAACCAATTTCATAGCCAACTATATAGCCATTTTATTACAACTAGCATTTGACGGTACTTCAAATTTTTGCATGATATGAATGTTAGTTATTGTGGTCCATTATGTGGAAGCCCAACTCATTGTGGACCGGCCTAACTCCACTTAAGCAGCTCAACTATAACTACCTGAGCTCATCTGCCTCAACCGTTTACTGTTGCAACCCTAATCGTGCGCCGCCCTATATATATGTTGCGTGGTGTACTGTTACCCCTACTTCTCATTCTACTGCGTGTTCCAGGGAGTTTTTGAGAGAGATAGATCGATACTGATTCAAGGTAAACTTGAGTGTTTTCCTTCTTCTTCTTCTTCTTCTTTGTGAGATCCTCTCCTTCTCGACCATCTTCTGGTCTAGAGTAGACTCCACTCTCTGTATGGATCTACTGTTTCTCTCTGGGTTGAGTTCTGGGGCTAGGGTTTGTTTATAGCGTGAGGAGGTTGTGTGTGACTTAGGCTGTGGTCTCTCTGTGAAGATCTCCAATCTGTGGTCGCCTATTTGTTACTCGCTGAGCCTGGGTCCCGTTCTAATTGGTAGGAGTTACCGAGCCATTCGTTTATTCATCCTCATGGCTGAATCAACTGGTAAATACAAGAGAAAAACACTCGGAGGTGGCGGAGCTGATACCCAACAGTGGTATTAGAGCCACTAACCGCTACCTCTGCCGTCCTCCGTCGGTGACAGCTTGTCTTCGCATTTAAAAATGCGGTGGTAAGTCGGAGTACCCTCTCCTAGGGCTCCGCTCTGGTAAAGCGGTTGAAACCTCTTGTATTTTCAATTTCTAGTGTCGTGAGGGGCTGCGAGCTTGGTATCTGGTAATTGTCTACTTATTTTCTTCTTTGTGCGCTCTAGATCTATATTTTGTTCGCGGTTTTAGGGTTTTCTGTTCCTGGTTTTCTAAAGTTCTGTTTCCGCTGTATATTGTCTATCTCTGTCGCGTTCTTGTATAGATTTGTGTGAGTGTGGTGGTTTTCCTTTTAAGGATCTGAAAGATCCTTGTGTCGAAGTTCTTGAGAACTTACGGGATTTGTAAAATCCCTGAGACTTTTTAGCTCTGGTGTTGAGTAAAACCTTGTGCCCTCCGCTAAGTGAGTGTTGCAAATTGGGTAATCCTCTCACTGTGAAGGATCTGAAGTCTCACTCGCTGTGTGCGTGTGTTTTGGTGTGCATCTTGGCCCTGAGTTTTTCCAAAATAACTTTTTTGTGCATGTTCTTGCCTTTGTGGGTATTTTGATGTTCTGATGGAATAATGGCCACTAATTCCTTTGGTATTGTTCCTTTTAATGGTAAGAATGATTTTAGCATCTAGAAACAAAAGATGAAATGTGTTTTGATTCATCAAAAAGTTGCTAAAGCCATTGATCAATCTTATGCAACCATTGAAACAGCTAAAAAACGAGCTGAAATGGATGAACTTGCATGTTCTAGTATCATCTTGAGCTTATCTGACTCTGTGATTAGAAAAGTAGGTGATATTGAGCATGCTAAAGATCTGTGGGATAAACTTGAGAATTTGTACACTGAAACCTCTTTTACTAGCCGAATGTATCTGTTGGAAAAACTTTTTAAGTATAAATTGGACTTGTCTAAAGATATAGATGAAAATATTGATGGTTTTACTAAGCTTGTCCAAGATATTAAGAGGGCTGGTTGATAGGGAATTTTTTACTTCTACTATGGTTTCACTATTTATAAAACTCGTGTAATGACTACAAGTGTATAAGCATATGATTGTAGATATGATGAAACGAGATCGATCCACAGGGAAAAGGAATTCAAACTTGACAATGCAAGTACCACGACGATAGATGAGCGAAATATCTAGACTATGATTAAATGAGGGGTTGGTTTCATTCACAATGTTAAAATAAGAACTTTAGTAACAAACACCAAACAACAATAAAATAAACAATCTAAATAGAATGCGAGAACAACAATCAACAAAAGAGAGGTTCAAAGGTAGATTTAAACAAGACTCTAGGATATGAATTCACAACACTCTTCTTAATTCAACAACAAGGATTAAACACACAATCATGCTAAGTTCATACGTAAGAAGACCACGAATATAGAAAGAGCATCTCTCGAATATCTCCTAAATTGCGAATGCGACAAGGATGGCTATCTCTAACACATTCCAAGGTCGCACCTACCAAAGTCTCAAATGGGTCACCATTCCTTCCACATATTCGACTTCAACAAAGAGTACAAGTACATGAATTCAATCCATAGATGCTTATGTTCACGGTATGGGCAAGATGTAAGTGAATCATACATGTGATGCTAGTAAGGAGGCCACTCAAACAACATCATTCAAGACCAAGTATGGATTAAAACCTTGACAAAACATAATCATATATTAAACCCTCATCAAGAATAAGAGTCATATTGTGTCACCACATCTTAGAGCCCTAAGGGCTCTAGCCTACCATATTTATAACGAGATCAAGAATACAAGAAAAAGGATCCAAAACCCATTCTCAAAACAAAGGTAAAAGAGTGAAAGAGAAGATAAAACCCAATGTAGAACAAACTCCTTCAATCCCTTGGCTTGAATCTTCAAATGGATGGTTGAATCTTCCTCCTCCTCTTGATATTCTTGATCTTCAAAAATCCCAAATGGAGAGTGTTTTTGAGCTGATTTTCATCTGGAAGATGATATATTTTGAACTCCCCAAGTGTTATATCATATAGAGGGCCAATAATGGAGTGCCAAAAGTTAAAAATGGATTCGTCAGTCCTGACCGCGACCTCACCTGGGTCGCGCCTCGAGGTCGAGTTTGGAACACACAAAAACAGATCTCTGAAGTGCTGAAATGCGGGCATCACTGGTCGAGCTCGGAGCTCGTGTTGCAGAGTCCCTGGGGCGCAGCTTGCCCTGCACCCGCGTCCGGAGGCCTCTGCAATACGGTCTCGGGCCGGTCGCGCCTCCTGGTTGCGTGTGGGCTGAAGGGATTCGAGCCTCCGATGGGGCTCTGCAATGCGACCCACGGTCGTGCCCCTTGGCCATGTCTGAGCCCAACACTTTGTTTTCTTTATCTTTTCAAGTCTTGTGCGGCCTTTGATGATCGAAATCCCACATTTACTTTATTTTGTACAATATTAACCCAAAAATAACTTGTATTGTGCACTTTAAACAACATTAAAGATTAACAACAAAATATACAATATTAACAAACATATATACATAAACAAGGAGCAAAAGTACTCAAAAGCGCGTGTAATTGAGTACAAATGAGTGCAATTCAAGCACTCATCAACTCCCCCGAACTTAAATATTTGTTTGTCCCCAAACAAAAACAAGAGACAAGGCAATGATTTTGATTTATGTAGAATCAAGATGACAATTTGCTTCAAAATTCAAAGGAAGAGCATTGCAAAGATGATATTGGTAATCAAACATAAACAAGTACAATAAAATCATCATGATACAATTATTGAAGTACAAGCTCTCACAAGGATCAAAGAGCGCTCACTCTCGAGTGTATAGGCAAAACGTGTATTCGCTCAAGGTCAAGAGTGCACTAGGATCCTACCATATGCTTGTAAAGTGACTACAATCTCCACTACTCCACATGTGTTCTCAAACAAGAATCATTAAGGGCTTTTTGGGTTGTAGTGAAGGCTTTTCAGAAGGGTAGGTATATATTTGGCTAAGTAGCTTTCCAAAAATACCAACACCATTTCATTACTAATCAGGAAGAACTAAACAAGTTCTCTTCTACCCTTTGTTCTTTTCAACCCAATTTCTTTGAGATTTCTCCAAATTTTTCATCATTTCTTACTATTTTTGTTTGTGATCTTATTGTGAACATATCTCTTTTTTTCTTCACCAAAGAATTTTCAATTCAACTCTAGATAATTCACTTCTCTTTGTTCTTTTTCATCACAAGAGTATTTCAACATTTTTTTTCCGACTACAAGATTTCTCAAAAATTTCAATTGAAAGAAAATACACAATCTTGTTATTTATTTCATTCCCAAACCCAACAATAACAAGGAAACATTTCACGGCTCAAAAAGGGCTTGCAAAGGATCAAATTTGTATTGGAAGGAACATATTTGGATTATCATGAGGTTAAACAATGAATGGCCTTAAATCCTTTTCAAGAAACCAAACACACAATTCTAACCTCAATTAAGTCACCAAGCAAGTTCTAGAGAATAACTAGTGCACCAAGAAGACCTTTAATCACTCATCAAAGAAAAGATTCAACTTATGTAATCTTTGGATCAAATCTTCCCAAGGTAGACTTTTCTTTCAATAATTGTACTTTTGAGACATAACAAGAACCTTGGTTATATTTTCATGCTATACAATCTTGCCTTTTATCAACATTTTTCAAAAAAATTCAACATAAGCTCATCATCATCAACAATTCCAACTCAATCAAAAACATGCTCTTGACTCCTATCATATTATAGGGACATACACCTATTCAAGTCAAAAACATCCCCAAAACACATATCATAAGACAATCGAACAAAAACATAGATATAATATCACATATGCTCATGAAACAAAACGACATGTGATCGAATATCCATCAATTGTCTCCATCCAATCAATCCATCATACATAAATCAATAAAATCCTAACATAATCCAAATATAAATAAAACATAAGCATGCAAGCATGCTCAATTATCCAAAAACAACATAAATAAAATAAAGCGATAAAATAAGCATGAAAAGATCATTGCCACCACTACTCTCCCTCTTTCCTAAACTTATTTTGATCCAAGTGAGGAAATCAGTTTGGAGGCAAAAAGATGGTAGCAAGGAGCACTAACTGCTCAGTGAGGTGGATGCTGCTGGTGATGTAGAGACTGCTGCGGAAACTGTTGTGAAGTGGATGACGGCATGCACTAAGATGGCTGGAATTGCTGGAACTGCTGAGAGGAGGTCACCATGAATTGGCCCGTCGGCATCTGCTGGAAGTGTTGTGACAAGGATGAAGAGGCCATGAACTGTCCAGTCGGGAACTGCTACAACGACTGGAATGGCGGCTACTGTTGAAACTGCTGCTGTGGCTGGTATGAGTGATAAGGAGTCATTTGTTGATGTTGAAACGGTGTGTAGGGCTGTTGCTGCGACCCAGAGCCGGTGTTCATTCTGTGGAAGAGTTCGGCTAGGTCCTAAATCTCTGATCTAAACGAGCCCATGTTATCATAAAGGCCTCTGATCTCACCCATAAGGCCTGTGTATCTCTCGTTGATATCCGTTTAGATGGTATGAAATCTTACATCCATATTTGACTGAATCTGACCCATTTTGTTATGCATGTCGCTCCGGATATCATCAAATCTTGTATATAAATCCTACCTCAAATTCCCAAATTCATCGTGCACCTCAGTTCACCAGTTTTACATGTTCTCATCCATTGTCATCATGTAGCCATCAAGTGCATCAAAGCGGCCTGCAATCTGTTCTTCGGTGTAGCGCCGCCCTCGTCTGAATGTGGCTGTAGAGGATCTCTCTCCCCCATTGGCTCCTCCGCCCTCATGTTGTTCATCAATGGCATCTCTCATGCCCCTAGGAAGTCCCGCAGCTCGAACAGCCTCACGGTGAGCCGGTGTATCCATCATTCAATTGTCTCGCTCTTGGAAATTGAATACATGAGTAAAAGCCGAATTTGGCAGCAGAAAGTTCCCCCCTTCTCTCATGGACAATAGATATGTGCTTGTATCCGAGGTGAGCATCTTTATGTTCCTCAAGTAGGGGATACTCAAGAGTTTAGCTCCCGGTCTCTCTTAATACTCATCCAAATCAATGTTGAAGTGCTCAGCAAGTGGGGTAATCAATCCCCCAATACAGATCCAGCCATTATCCATGTGAGCTTGCCTTTGATGTTGATCAAGAAAGAATGCTCCAAAGTTCAGATGAACAACATTTAGCATGGCCCAAAGTACGAATAATTCTGCAGTCCTCACCCCACCGTTCTCTCATCTAGTAAAAATTATAGAGACAATAATGCGGTGTAGATACCTGAAGACGGGGTTAGACATGTGGGATACCTTGGTAATGCTGGAGTCATACTTCTCAGTGTCAGACTCTGTCAAGTAGAAGAGGTGGTAGGCATAGTCTTTGTCATATCGAAATGAAGAATGGTAGATGCCGTCATCAGGCGCATTGAAGATTTGGTTGACCTCCTTAACCGTGAGAGCTCTATCCCTGGTGCCCATTCAAAAAGTGCACCTAATAGGCCCTCTCTTGGACGTCCTCTTCACGTCTAATGTACTCAACAGCTCTTTCACCAAGAGGGGGTAGGTCTTCCTTGTTGTTTCCAGGGCCTGTAGCTATCCGATTCTGTCCAAAAGGGTCTCACATGTCATCCATTATCCCCAAGATCTCTGTGCATGTGGGACACATGAATCGTGTGGTGGCCACACTTAATGGGAAAAGTTTATCCCAACTTGTCCTGTGCCACGCCTCTGTAAAGTGAATCCTATATGTCATGGGATCTTCTATCCCGATGTCTTTTTCTTTCTGTTCCTCTTCCTGTTCTATTTCAGGGTCAGATTCGGGCTCTTATTGTCTTAAAGACTTCTTTCCCCTTTTTGGTGCCATTTTTGTGTGTTCTAGGAGGTGGTACCTAAGAAAAAGAAAAAGAATCCATAGGATATAGGGGCATTACCAACTTAACATTCAAACAAGGAAGTTGAGGTTTCAAACATATGACAAAATCCAACACACTTCCTCAACTAACTTTGGTGAATCAAAGTTTACTATCTACACCTTCATGCCCCTTATCAAATGAAAAATGTGCGTTCCCTTTCAAGGAACCAACACCTAAAATGTACGTTGAGGCACGTATTTAAAATGTTACAAAATGTCTAATTCCACATATGACAATATCAAAATCAAAGGCAAAATGTGCATGTATCCAAAATCAATCATGAAATGCTCACATTAAGCAAAAAGAGGATCAAGATCAATATGAGAATATCCAAAGCAACATAGAACCATCAAATATGTACTACATTAAATCTCTCTTTTTATGCTCCAAAAATTTACCAAATTCATGCTTTTCCCAAAGAATCTTATCATACAAAACTTCACATAAAAGGTTGGATAAAACATGTAAATACCAAACCAAAATCAATATCCTTGCACCTTTTAACTACATTCAAAATTTCCCTAAATTATAATTTCAATTTTTCAAGAACCAACTCAACTTGGAGATGACAAAGGCACATTAAGCAAGAATGTAGCATAATCATACAAAAATGATAACAAGGATTCCCAGCAATAAAATTGCATACACTTAAATTTGACAAATTGAACAGCCATGCCCCATGTCCAAAATTTCATCATGAACCCAAGTAAGATGTACCAAAATCCAATATATTCCTTCACCTCTCAATGCAATGGCAAGCTTAGACTAGATAGAAATAATATACAACTATTTCTTCACCAAAATGGCAATTTTTTGTAGTTCATTATAGTCATCTAAGCGCATTCATCATGAGAATTCACCCTCATTTGAGCAACAATGGAGAATTAAACAACTAAATATTATGAAAATCCAATTTTCACCAAAATGGCAATTTTTTGTAGTTCATTATAGTCATCTAAGCGCATTCATCATGAGAATTCACCCTCATTTGAGCAACAATGGAGAATTAAACAACTAAATATTATGAAAATCCAATTTTCACCATTTTTGCCCCAATTAACACAAGAAACCAAACAATTTCCACCAAAATCTCAACAAATTCGAATAACAATATCATACTTATGCTAGCAATTCCATATTACTTCAAATGTAAGCTCAATTTAGAAAGGATTTATGCAATTTTCGTTCAATCCAAACCTAAGGCACAACATACAAATTTTTCCCCAATATATAGCATATGAACCATTCAAAAATTAAAAAATAATCATGCTATGAGTATAATGTAGGAGAAATCTAGGAAAAGATGGAGAGATTTACCTTGATTTCTTGAGGGTTGTCGAAGATACCGTGTGTGTGAGTGTAGTGAGAGTGTAAAATGAAAGGGAAATGAGAGAATAAGGGATTTAAAACCCGACAGTGTGTGGGGCGCGGCCTGGAGTGCCCGCGCTAGGAGGCCACGTGTGACGAGCTCTGCAATGTAGTCTGTCCCAGGTCGTGCTTGGTGGCCGTGTGCGGGTTGAAGAAATTTGGCTCTTTGAAGCCCTCTACAATGTGGCCCGTGCCCGCACCTCGTACCCGTGCCCGGAGTGCCCTGAGGCACGGCCTGTTATTTGGTCGCACCTCTAGCCCGCGTCCCAAGCACCCTTTTTGTTTTTCTTCTCCCTTCTAGACTTATTCCCTCATTGTCTCTAATTTTCTTTTCCTGTAAAACTTTTTCACTCACTTAAGACACACAAAACACCATATTTAAGACTAATTCCTAATTTTTAGGAATTAATCCATTAAAAAAGAAACTAACTAGACAATAAAACTTAAATTAAAATTAAAACAAGAAAAATAAATCAACAAAATTTAAAATAATTGGGTTGCCTCCCAACTAGCGCTTAATTTAACGTCTTGAGCTCGACGAGATATGTTCTTCAAACATCTTTGAGATGGAGGATAAATACTCTGACTTTGCTCCTCCACATTGTAGAAATTCTTCACACGCTGTCCATTGACAACAAATTGATTTCCGTCCTTGGCTTGCAACTCCATATCACCACTTTCAAAAATCTTTGAAATCAAGTAAGGACCTCCCCACTTTGTTTTGAGTTTCCCGATGAACAACTTCAACCTTGAATTGAATAGCAACACAGCATCTCCGGGTGCAAGTTCTTTCTTCCTCAAGAACTTGGCGTGATAGAGTTTGGTCTTCATCTTGTAGATGGAAGAATTCTCAAAGGCCTCAAGCCTAAATTTATGAATTTCATTCAAACGGAAAATTCTTTACTTTACCGACATCCCAAAGTCAAGATTGAGCTTTTTGGTGGCCCAATATGCCTTGTGAGTGAGTTCAATTGGAAGGTGACATGACTTTTCAAACACCATTTGATAAGCAGACATGCCCAATGGAGTCTTATAGGCCGTTCGATAGGCCCATAATGCTTCATCCAGGTGGCTCGCCCTATCCTTCTCATTCGTCTTCACTACTTTTTGGAGGACTTGCTTCACTTCACAATTTGCAAGTTTGGCTTGCCCATTAGCTTGTGGGTGGTAAGGAGTCGTCACCTTGTGTTTTACTCCATGTCGTGCTAGGAGACTCGTCATCCACTTGTTACAAAAATGAGTGCCTCCATCACTAATCAAGGCTCTTGGAGCTCCAAATCTTGTCAATATATTCCTTTGAAGGAACTTTAGCACAATCTTTGAATCATTAGTCTTGGTTGAAATTGCTTCGATCCACCGAGAGAGATAATCCACCGTCAAGAGTATATAGAGATTTCCTTCGGACGGCACAAACGGTCCCATGAAGTTAATTCCCCATACATCAAACAATTCTACTTCTACAATCGCACACATCTCTCTTTGAAATTGAGCCCATCTTTTGGCATCTCTCACATGCCTTCACAAATTTTTCACAATTTCTAAAAATGGAGGGTCAATAGAACTCGCTTTATAGAATCTTCCTAGCGGTTCTATTAGAAGCAAAATGGCCTCCACAAGGGGAATCATGACATGCCTTCATTATCTCGATCCATTCTTTCTTTGGCACACACCTTTTGAGGATGGAATCGGCACACCTTCTAAAGAGATAAGGTTCCTCCCATATGTAGAATTTGAGATCATGGAAGAAATTTTTCCTTTGATAGCTCTTCATTTCCACAGGTTTCACTTTGGCAACTAGATAGTTGACAATATCCGCAAACTATGGAACTTTCGTTGATTGGCCTCTTGGTTTCCTCTTCTTCTTGCATATGATCTAACCGGGACAAGTGATCCGTCACCACATTTTCGCATCCTTTTCTATCTTTGGTCTCCACATTGAACTCTTGGAGTAGAAGAATCTATCGGATAAGCCTTGGCTTTGCATCCTTCTTGGCAAAAAGATACCTCAAAGCGGCGTGGTCAGTGTGCACAATTATTCGGAACCCAATGAGATAGACCTAAACTTGTCGAATGCATAGATGACCGCCAAGAGTTCCCTCTCCGTGGTGGTGTAGTTGACTTGAGCGGGATCCAACGTCTTACTCCCATAATAGATGACTCGAAAGAGCTTGTCCTTCTTTTGGCCAAGAGCGGCTCTCACCGCTATCTCGCTTGTATCACACATTACTTCAAAAGGCTCACTCCAATCGGGTGTGATAAGCACGGGTGCTGTGATTAGGGCTTTCTTCAACATTTTAAAATTCTACAAACAATTAGCATCAAAGTCAAATTTAACGGCTTTTTCAAGTAAATAACAAAGAGGTTTAGAGACTTTAGAAAAATCTTTTATAAAACGCCTATAGAACCCGGCATATCCCAAGAAGCTTCTAACTCCCATTTCATTTGTTGGTGGAGGTAGTTTCTCAATGGCCACTATCTTGGCCTGGTCCATCTCTAAACCTTCATCCGACACCTTGTGTCCTAGAACAATGTCATCTCTCATCATGAAGTGGCATTTTTCCCAATTGAGCACTAGATTAGTGTTTTCACACCTTTGCAATACTTGTGTTAAATTATCAAGGCATATATCAAACACAGAAAAGTCATCCATAAATACCTTCATGATATTTTCAATCAATCTATCAAAGATGGACATCATACACCTTTGAAAGGTGGTGGGTGCATTGCACAACCCAAAAGACATCCACCTATATGAAATGATGACATAGGGACAAGTAAAAGCGGTCTTTTCTTGGTCTTCGAAAGCAATCATGATTTGATTGTACCCCGAATACCTATCTAAAAAGTAATAAAACTCATGATCCGCTAACCTACTAGCATTTGATCAATGAAGGGTAATGGAAATGGTCTTTTCTAGTGTAAGCATTTAGAGCCCTATAATCTATACACATTCTCCAACCAGTTACTACCCTAATAACAATCATTTCTTTGCTCTCATTTTCTATCAATGTCATTCCCTCCTTTTTAACAACAACTTGAGTAGGACTCACCCACTCACTATCCGAAATAGCAAATATGATACCGGCATCAAGCAACTTCAAGACCTCTTTCATAACAACTTCTTGCATAATAGTGTTGAGTCTTCTTTGGTTTTGAACTTTAGGTTTATAATCTTCCTCAAGTAAGATTTTATGCATGCAAATAGAAGAATTAATGCCCTTAAGGTCGAAAATTGACCAACCTATAGTGCTTTAATATTTCTTCAACACCCTTAACAATTTATCACATTGTTCATCAGAGAAGAGGAAAGAAACGATTACCAGTTTTTGCTTGGCTTCATCAAGGTAAGAATACCTCAAATATGTAGGTAGGGGTTTCAACTCCATTTCCTCCTTTGTTTTCAACTCCTCCTTTTCCTTTGATGTTTGGTCCTTGTCTCTCAATGGCAAGAACTTTGGCTTCCTCAAGTACGATTCCTGAAATGAATTCATCATAGAAATGGAATCACATAGACCAACATCATCATTAGGTAGAGAATTAAAGATAGAGTTAGAAATTCAAATATCAAGAGGGTCTTTTGGGCTTATCAACTTTTCTTCCTTTATACATTCATCTACCATTTGGAGCACCTTGCACTCCTCAGTATTCTTTGCCTCTTCTTCGGGATGTTGCATTACTTTTTGAAGGGAGAAAATGATTTTTTCTCCATTTACTCTCAAAGTAAGCTCCCAGGTTCTACATCAATCAAGGCTTTACCTGTTTTCAGAAACGGTCGCCCAAGGATGAGAGGAAATTCCTTGTCTTCTTCCATATCAAGTGCCAGAAAATCAACCGGGAATATGAACTTATTAACCTTCACAAGTACATCTTCTACCACCCCTTTTGGATACGTCATAGATCGATCAGCCATTTGGAGACAAATTGTGGTGGGCTTGATTTCTCCCATGTTCAACTTTGAAAAGAACGAGAGGGGCATCAAATTGATGCTTGCCCCTAGATTACACAACGTTTTTCCCATATAATTTTCTCCAATAGTGACCAAGATGTTGAAGCTTCCTGGATCTTTCATCTTTGCGGGCAACTTCCTTTGTAGTAGAGCCCTACAATTCCTGGTCAAGTGACCGTCTCATACTCCCCCTATCTCCTCTTCTTCGAAATCACATCCTTTAAAAATTTTGCATAGTTTGGCATTTGTTGAAGTGCTTCAACAAGAGGGATCTTGATTTGTAACTTTCTAAAGATGTCGAGGAACCATGAGAATTGCTCGTCACTCTTCACATTTTGGAGTCTTTATGGGTATGGTATAGGAACTTTGTACTCCTCCGGTATCTTTCTTGGTGGTACTTTTTTTCTTCCTCTTTCTCAAGTGAAACATTATTTTTCAATTTAGGACTTAAGTCCTCTTGACTTTGTCCTTCTTCTTTCTTCTCTTTTCTAGGTTTCTCATCAACCTTTTCTTGGCTTTCTTCTTCATCCGGCATCTTGGTGCCATCATAAGCAGTTCCACTCCTCAAGGTAATGGCCTTGCATTGATAATTTGGATTCACGGTTGTGTTGCTTGGGAACTTGCTTTGTTGATGTTGGCTTCCCAAGATAGTAGCAAATTATCCCATTTGCTTCTCCAATGTGTCGACTTAGTTGTCAATTGCTCCGACGGTATTTTCTAACTTCTCAATACGAGCTTGAGAGTCTTTCTTGCAGTTCTCCGTCTTCCCATGAATGCCATCAATAGGTCATCCATCTTATGCTTATTCTCCTCATAAATAACACCATTAGTCACTGAAAAACTAGGACAAGTTTGGATGTTGAGCCCTATTTTGGTAACCTTGGTTTCCACCATATTGGCCTCCATATTGGGGCTTGTATCCCGGATTGAATGGCCTTTGTTGATTTGAGAAGCCTCCTCTTTGGTTCATATAGTTAACCTTCTCAAATTAATTTTGAGAAGACTCGGCTCTTGGATTTGTAAAGGCTTCAATTTTTAAGTTCAAGGCTGCCATTTGAGCCGCCAAGAGCCCAAGTGCATCCGAACTTGAAGTAGAAGCAACTTTCTTTAGAATTTGGACTCCTTTTCTTGCTACCAGCCATTGAAATAAATTTGAAGCCATTTCTTCAATTATCCTCAAGGCTTCTTCTAGTCCTCTTGCTAAAAGTGATCCTTCCACGGCCGCATCATTTTTGCTTCTCCCATAAAAAATGCACACTTGATGATCGGTGCCATACCCATGACCGGGACACTTTCTTAGCATTTCTCTAAAGCATTCCCACGCCTCATACATGCTTTCGTCATCCCATTGCTTGAAGATGGTGATTTCACCCTTAAGTTTAAGAGTTTTTCCGGGTGGGAAAAACTTGTGTAAGAACTTCATTATCAATTGGTCCCAAGTTTGGAACAACCCTTGGGCTTGGCTCAACCACCATGTTTCGGCCTTGTCGCTTAATGAGAAGGGAAAGAGCCTAAGTCGAATAACATATTCCGGGACTCTATTCACCTTCATGGTCCCACTATACTCAAGAAACTTCTGAATGTGCTCATTCGGATCCTCCATAGCCGTTCCTTTGAAAGAATGTTGTTAGAGCATGATGATGAGCGATGTCTTGAGCTCAAAAGTATTTGCTTGAATAGATGGGCCATTCGCTACCCCTTGATCAATGACGGGTTGAAAAAGGTTGCGGATTGGTGCCTCCATGTTTCTATTTTGAGCCTCCTTTTGGGCTTTCAACTGTTGTTGCATCACCTCTAATTGCCTTTGTATTTGGGAAATGATTGGGTCTTGAACCGGTGGAGGATTATCCGTCATTCTTCTCCTTCTACGTGCGTTGTTGTGGTGCACCGTTGCTTCAATTTCTGGATCTAAGTCGATAGGTGGCTCACTTCTAGATCGAGTGTCCATACACTACCTGTTAAAGAACCAAGAAATCAATGTAAATCTTAACAAAATAAAATATAAAATGTCTAAACTAATCCACTCAATCATTATCACAATCTTCCATAAATCAAATAAATTCTATTTTTCCCCGACAACGGTGCCAAAAACTTGATAGAGAATTATTTACTTCTACTATGGTTTTACTATTTATAAAACTCATGTCATGACTACAAGTGTATAAGCACATGATTTTAGATATGATGGAACAAGATCGATCCACAGGGAAAAGGAATTCAAACTTGACAATGCAAGTACCATGACAATAGATGAGCGGAATATCTAAACTATGATTAAATGAGGGATTGGTTTCATTCACAATGTTAAAAAAGGAACTTAACTAACAAACACCAAACAACAATAAAATAAACAATCTAAATAGAATGCAAGAACAACAATCAACAAAAGAGAGGTTTAAAGGTAGATTTAAACAAGACTCTAGGATATAGATTCACAACACTCCTCTTGATTCAACAACAAGGCTTAAATACACAATCATGATAAGTTCATAGGTAAGAAGACTACGAATATAGAAGGAGCAACTCTCGAATATCTCCTAAATTGCGAATGCGACAAGGATGACTATCTCTAACACATTCCAAGGTCGCACCTACCAAAGGCTCAAAAGGGTCACCATTCCTTCCACATATTCGAATTTAACAAAGAGTACAAGTACATGAATTCAATCCATACATGCTTATGTTCACGGTATGGGCAAGATGCAAGTGAATCATACATGTGATACTAGTAAGGAGGCCACTCAAACAACATCCTTCAAGACCAAGTATGGATTAAAACCTTGACAAAGCATAATCATATATTAAACCCTCATCAAGAATAAGAGTCACATTGTGTCACCACATCCTAGAGCCCTAAGGGGTCTAGCCTACCATATTTACAATAAGATCAAGAATACAAGAAAAGGATCCAAAACCCATTCTCAAAATAAAGGTAAAAGAGTGAATGAGAAGATAAAACCCAATGTAGAACAAACTCCTTCAATCCCTTGGCTTGAATCTTCAAATGGATAGTTGAATCTTCCTCCTCCTCTTGATATTCTTGATCTTCAAAAATCCCAAATGGAGAGTGTTTTTGAGCTGATTTTCATCTGAAAGATGATATATTTTGAACTCCCCAAGTGTTATATCATATAGAGGGCCAATAATGGAGTGCCACAGGTCAAAAATGGATTCGCCAGTCCCGACCACGACCTCGTTTGGGTCACGCCTGGAGGTCGAGTTTGGAACACACAAAAACAGGTCTCTAAAATGCTGAAACATGAGAAACACTGGCCGCGCCCGGAGCCCGTGTTGTAGAGGCCCTAGGGCGCGGCCTGCCCTGCACTCGCGCTCTGAGGCCTCTGCAATACGGCCTCGGGCCGGTCGCACCTCCCGATCGCGTGTGGGTTGAAGGGATTCGAGCCTCTGGTGGGGCTCTGCAATGTGACCCACGATCACGCCCATTGGCCGTGTCTGAGCCCAACACTTGGTTTTCAAGTCTTGTGTGGTCTTTGATGATCGAAATCCCATTTTAACTTTGTTTTGTATAATATTAACCTAAAAATAACATGTATTGGCCACTTTAAATAATATTAAAGACTAACAACAAAATATACAATATTAACAAACATATATACATAAACAATGAGCAAAAGTACTTAAAAGAGCATATAATTGAGTACAAATAAGTGCAATTCAAGCACTCATCACTGGTGATACTATAATTGATAATTACACAAACATTGTTTTGATGAATGCTATCCCTGACTCTTACTCTGATATTAAATCTGCTATTAAGTATGGTAGAGATAGTGCCTCTGTGGATGTGATTGTAAATGCTTTAAAATCTAAAGAGCTAGATTTACTTGAACATGAGGGTAGTAATTCTCAGGAAAAGGCAATGAATGTGAGAGGGAGGACTAAGAATAGGTCCTCTGATAATTCTGACAATGAGGGTAAGAAAAAGAAGGGTAAAAACAGGTCTAAATCTAGAAAGGGCTCTAGAAAATGTTATAATTGCCATGAACCCGGTCATTATGCAAAAGAGTGTCTTAAGCTAAAGAAAAATAACAAGAATAAGAATAGCAATGAGAATGAAATGGCTAATGTAGCTACTGGAGACAAACTTGGTGATTGTTTCATGGTTTCTGATTCTAATTCTTTGTGTATTAATTCTGCAAACTCTGTGTCTGATTCTACGAGTGAATCTGAATGGCTTCTAGATTATGGTTGCACTTACCATATTACCCCATTTAAGAATCTATTTTCTTCTTTTACTCAAGTTGAAAATGGTTTTGTGTCAATGGCAAATGAAAAGAAATGCAGAGTGATTGGAATTGGAAATGTTTGCTTAAAATTAGATAATGGCTCTTCTATTACTCTGAGAAATGTAAGATATGTGCCTGAGTTATGCTATAACTTGCTATCTTGTGCTTCTTTAGAAGAAAGTGGTCTTGAGGGAAGGTGGAAAAATGGTCAAATAAAAATTTTGAAAGGTTCCTTGGTGATTTTCAAAGCTGAAAAGAAAAATAAGTTGTATATTTGTAAAACCTTACCCTCTGAGCTTGCTACATCCTCTATGAATGTTATGAAGCATGATAAAACTGTGTTATGGCATAATAGACTTGGGCATATGAGTAATAAAGGGCTTGAAATTCTGAAAATGTCTGGTGTGTTTGGTTTTGATGTGATTTCCAGCATGTTTTTTCTGTGATGCTTGTGTTTTAGGCAAACAACACAAAGTTCAATTTCCTAACTCTGCATCTCATATATCTAAAAGTCATGAAATCCTTGAGTATTTGCATGCTGATATCTGGGGTCCATCTAAAGTTCCTACTCATGCTGGGAATAGATTTTTCTTTTCCATTATTGATGATTACTCTAGGAAAGTTTGGGTGTTCTTAATGAAGCATAAATCTGAAGTTATTGATAAGTTCAAAATATGGAAAACTTAGATTGAAAATCAAACTGGCAAGAAAATTAAGAGCCTAAGAACTGACAATGGATTGGAATTTTGCAATACTCAAGTTGATGATTTATGTGTTAAATCTGGTATAAAAAGGCATAAAACTGTTCCTTACAACCCTCAACAAAATAGGGTTGTTGAAAGGATGAATAGAACTTTATTAGATAGGGTGAGAAGCCTGTGTACCCTCTCTGGTATGTCTAATAAATTCTGGGGTAAAGCAGTTTGTATTGCTTCCTACATGATCAATAGGTCCTCTTCTGTTCCATTAAATGGTAAATGTCCTGAATCTGTGTTTAATGGTAAACCTATTGATCTGTCAATTTTAAGGGTGTTTGGGTGTGCAGCTTTCATGCATGTGAAAAGTGATAAGCTTGAACCCAGATCCCAAAAATGTGTTTTCTTGGGATACCCTGAGGGAGTTAAAGGGTACATAATATAGGTGAGAGATGTTCCGGGGTTTAGAACTGCTATTAGCAGAGATGTTGTGTTTAATGAAACAGGTTTTAACTATTTGTCTGCACCACAACCTGCTACTACTGTGAATGATCATGCCCCCACTGTTCCTTTTGAGGTGGAGCCTTTAAATGTTTCTGTGTCTGTTTAGCCTATTATTATGCACAATGATGATATTAATTCTGAGCATGAGTCTGAACATGAAACTGAGCATGAATCTAAGTCTGAAACTGAATCTGATGAGCATGCAAATCACAATAGTGAGCCTGAAAACCTTGATGATTATCTGTTGGCTAGAGACAGAGTGAGAAGAACCATGTTTAGTGTCTAATTGTGTCATTTTTATTTATTTATTATATTGTGTTTTGTAATTATTTTGTTGAATTTTATTTTGTTATGTGTTCATTTTATGTGTTATTTGTGTTTATTGCTCTAATGGTCGATTGTGCCAAATATTGCAAATCTTGAGCTTTTGATCACAAAATCAGGAATTTTACGGTATTTTGGTGGCAAGCATGGAAGTCAGAAATTAAGATTGGAGTCGTGGAAGAAAGGAATTTTTAATGAAGGAAAAATAAAAATGGGAGTTGAATTGCATTGAATCATACTTGAAGAAATCGCGGAAAAAGCCCAAACCCCCGCCGCCGCGCCTCCAGCCGCCGCCGCGCACAAGGCCTCTTGGCCCAGCTACCCCGCCGCCGCGCATGGCCCACCACCGCGCACATGGCCTCTCAGCGAAGAGACCCCCGCGCCCGCGCTCGTGCGCGCCGGCGAGCATGGCATTTAGGCAGCCCCACGCCTGCGGGAGTGTGTGCAGGCGCGCGTGCCTCTTTCAGCCCCACGAGCGCGCACTGCCCCGCGGCCGCGCGGGGTCCGTTTTCCTCTCCAGATCAGGTTTTCCCTCGGATTTCCGCTACTTTATTTTGGGTTATCCCACTCGTTTCTCCCTTCTTTCTTTGGCATCTTGGACCAAGAAGAGTACCCTTCATCATCCATTCCTTTTGCATGGGGATTTTAGAGCTTTGGGTCAACCTAATCTAAATACTAGGGAAGTAGGTATTAATTGAACCTAACCCTAGCTTTTGGATTTTTGTCCAAAAAATCTTCCAACCTTCCTCTCACAATTAATGCTTTCATTCCCATCACCTTCTCTCTCCCTTCTATTTTTGGAACCACTCTTCTATCTATCAAGCTATCTCTCTCCCTCTCCCAGATCTCATATAGATTTTTTGGAGATATCATTGCATTCACTCTCACTCACTCTCACTCACAACCACTCCATCATCTTCTCTAACACACCACTCCATTTTCTCTCTACACACACACTACACACACTAAATCTCTACACACCATTTCTCACCATTTTTCACCATCATCACTACCATTCAAGAGAGGAGGAAGAGAGGAAGACAAGAGGAAAGCAGACTAAGGAAGAGGAAGAAGAGATAAGAAGAACTCCACTTCGAGGTATCCGCGGAAGCTAAGCTCGTTTGGAGGGTTTTCCTTGTGGTATTTTCTTTCTAGTTCTTGGATGATTTGTAAGGGTTTGTCCCAAACTTGTGAAAGACATTGAATATTGTAGAAGCTTTTGTTATTTTCATTTGGTTATGAGATGACATCCTCTTATGATATTTGTGGTATTTTGAGCATGGTTATGCGCTAATCTTACTATTAGGGGGTAGAGGATCGATTTGGTTTTTGATCTATGCTTATTCTTGTTGGTTGTTGTTGTTGGAATCGTACCTATTATGTGAGAGTAATTGATCTCTACTTGAGCATTGTTAGGATTTAGAGGAGTCTTGATTGTGATTCTAAATCCCGAATTTGGTTCCTTCAACGTTAGGTGGATGGGGTTCCTAAACCTAATATGTTAATCTTGCTTGTATGATATAGCTAAAAAAGGTTTAATGGATAGACGGTGATAGTAATTGAAGTTAAACTAATTGAGAGGGTCTATTGTATTTGTGAGATTAACATTATCAACTCGAACTAGGCATAGTAATAAAACCATTGAGAGAATCTACACCCTAATACCTTAATCTATCTTATTTCATCCTATCTTGTTTTAATTAGTGTTGTTTTCATTCTATTGAGTTGTTCAAATTTTATATTTCGAGTCTTAGTATAAATCATTATCAAACCCCTTGTTTAGAATGTTTAGGTTTTATTATAGTTGTTCTATTGTGATGCATGCATAGTTCCTAAAGAAATTTCTCCCCTAAAGTCTTCCTTGTGAGATCGACTCGGGTTAGCTTATCACGTCTACGATTGACCCCGTCCAATTGCGGGTACGGTCCTTAGTAGTTGTTTTGATTGAGAATAAACTGGAAATATAAATAGTAGTTTATGGACCTAAACAAATTTTTGCGCCGTTGCCGGGGAAGGCTTTTAAGAATTATCTTTTGAGTGCTATATTTGCTTTTGTGTTATTTGTTTGTATTTGTGAAGTGAACTTGTTTAAGTGTTGTGTTTGTGTTGTTTTGTTCGTTTTGATTTTTTTGTGTTGATTGTTTAGTCTCACCTCTCTTTCCACAAGGTACGTTTGATCTCCGTTTTGTTTTTGTTTTTGTATGCTAGGGAGGTGAAGCCTCAATCGAAGACTAGTCCCCGTGTTTGACGATATCCATCGACCAAGGAGATTTGACATGTTCGAGTGGGAGAGAGAGATGGAAGCTAATCCTTTCAACAACCCCGACAATGCCAATGCTAATGCTAATGCTAATGCGGCTAGGAACATGAGAGACTTTGCTCATCCCGTGATTGGGGCGTCGACTTCTTGCATAGTTCTTGGTGAAGCCGCAAGGAACTACGAGTTGAAGAATATCCATTTTAGCCAACTTCCCTCATTCTACGGGATGCCGGCCGAAGATGCCTTGAACTTCATCTGGGAGTTCTATGCCGTCGTTCGAACCTTTCATTTACAAGGTTTAAACGAAGATCAATTGAAGATGAGGTGTTTTCATTACACCTTGAAGGATCGAGCCAAGACATGGTTCATGTCTCTTCCGGCTAATTCATTGGCCAATTGGAACGCCGTCTACGAGAAGTTCATGGCCAAATACTACTCTAATCAAAAGACCCAAGATTTGAGAGCTCAAATTGTTATCTTTACCCAATCTACGGGTGAAGCATTTCACGAAGCTTGGGATCGATTTCGAGGTCTCCAACAACAATGCCCTCACCACCATTTCGCACCCGAGTTGCTCAACCAATTCTTCTACGATGGGCTTTCACAAAATTTCTAATATATGGTGGACAATGCATCGGGAGGAGACATTGGAGGCCGCACCGCTGAAGAGGTCTCAAACATCTATGAGACCATGGCCACAACTTCTCAACAAAAGAGTGCTAGGGGGAGGAGAGCTTTCGTCAATGAAGCCAACCCTAGTTATGATATGACGAAACAACTTGCCGAGTTGACAAGGCAAGTAGAGATGCTTCGAACTTCCGAGAGACCACCCCAACAAGTGATGACCGTTGAGACTTGTGGGATTTGTGGAGAGTATGGCCATGGAGCCAACGTGTGCCAAAGATCGATCGAGCCGGAGTCAAGTGAAGAGGCTCATTTCCATGCTCTTCAAGAGCAAGTGAATGCTCTCCAAGGCTTCCAACCGCGCCAACAATACAACCCCTATTCTCAATCATACAATCCGGGGTGGAGAAATCATCCGAATTTATCTTGGAAACAACCTCCTCAACCACCACAACAACCGCCTCTACCTCAACAAGCTGGAGGAGGCCAAGCTCCACCTTATCCGAGGCCGCAACAATACCCGGCCCAACCAAACCAACCGCCAAGGCCAACATTGCAAGACACATTACAATCCTTCATCCAAGCCACTCAACAAAGATTTGAATCCGTTGAGGCTTCCGTGAAGAGAATTGAGACTCAAGTGGGCCAAATAGCCGGGACCGTTGGAGAGTTGGCCAAGCAAGTAAAGCCAAGGAAGTTGCCAAGCCAACCGGAGCAAGCTCAAGCAATCACCGTACTTAGAGGAGGAAAAGTGATAGACAACGAAGTTGGAGAGCCAAGTCCAACCAAAGAGGTTGAAAAAGAAGATGAGACTCCTTCACAACAACAAAAGGAGTCCGAGAAAAAAAGTGAAGAAGTGAAGAAGCCCGCACTCCACAAGGCTACCAATCCTTACAATCCTCCAATTCTATTTCCAAGCTGGTTGAAGAATGAGAAGCAAGACACTCAATTCCAAGAGTTCTATAAGCTCCTTTCAAAGGTGAATGTCAATCTTCCACTCCTCGATGTCATCTGAAATGTGCCGGCCTATGTTAAGTTCTTCAAGGAACTCGCTTTAAAGAAGAGAAAATTTGGAAAGGATGAGAAGATAGAGGTATCCGAGGTGGCTAGTGCAATCCTACAACATCAACTACCACCCAAGCTCCGTGATCCAGGTAGTTTTACTCTTAAAATTGTTTTGGGAAACGGTAATGAAGCATGTGGTATGCTAGATCTAGGAGCCGGAATTAATTTGATGCCTTACTCTATTTATAAACAATTAGAGTTAGGTAAATTGAAACCAACTAGAATGTGCCTATAATTGGTGGATAGGTCTGTGAGATATCCTAGGGGAATAATAGAGAACATTCTAGTTAAGGTTGGTGGATTGATCATACCGGTTGATTTTGTTATATTGGATGTTGGTGATGTAAAAGAAACGGGTAAAGAACACATGCTTCTCCTAGGTAGACCTTTTATGGCTACAACAAACACTTTGATTGATGTTAAAAATGAAACTTTAAAAATGTCGGTGTTAGGAGAAACGGTGTCTTTTTCCGTACATGAAAACAAGGCTATTCCCGTCTCCCCATTTGAGGAAAATTGTTCTTAAATAGATCCTATTGATGTCTTCGCCGAGGAGGTTTTCTTGCAATAAATAGGTGCTCCTTGGAGAAGTGAAATCTTGTCCGAGGAGCTTGCTATGGATGAAACCTACCTCAAGTGTGGGGGAGACGAATTGAATGCCGAAGAGATGGAGATCTTGCTAGAAGAAGGCGTGAGTCAAATGCAAGTCATGGCCTCAATCGAAGAGGAAGTGAAGCCTACTCCCGAGCTTGAGCTCAAAGAGCTCCCATCTCATCTCAAATACGTCTTTCTTGATGATGAAGAAAAGAAGCCCGTGATCATCTTTTCCGGGCTAGAAAAAGATGAAGAAGACCTCTTAGTAGCCGTACTAAAGAGGAACAAGCAAGCCATAGGATGGAGTCTTTCCGACATCAAAGGCATTAGCCCCTCTACGTGTATGCATCGCATCATTCTAGAGGAAGGGGCTAAATCGGTTCGTGAAGGGCAAAGGAGGCTCAACCCTGTGCTAATGGAAGTCATTAAGAAGGAGATTCTCAAACTCCTAGCAGAAGGAATCATCTATCCCATAGCCGATAGTGAATGGGTGAGCCCAGTCCACGTGGTGCCAAAGAAAGGAGGGATAACGGTCATTGAGAACGACAAAGGAGAACATGTGGCTACTAGAACCACCACCGGGTGGAGAATGTGCATTGACTATCGAAAGCTCAATGCCGCCACAAGAAAAGACCATTTTCCCCTTCCTTTCATTGATCAAATCCTTGATAAACTAGCCGGACATAGTTTTTATTATTTTCTTGACTATTTATCGAGTTATTTTCAGGTTTCCATTGCACCCGAAGACCAACCAAAGACCGCCTTCACATGCCCCTTTGGTACGTTTGCTTGTAGAAGGATGCCGTTCAGACTATGCAATGCACCGAGCACGTTTCAAAGGTGCATGTTTTCTATCTTCTCCGAAATGATTGGAGATTTCATTGAGGTATTAATGGATGACTTTTCGATCTTTGGATCTTCATTTTCCGATTGTTTAGAGAAGTTAGAACTTGTTTTGAAAAGATGCATTGAAAGTAGCCTAACTCTTAGTTGGGAAAAGAGTCATTTTATGGTTACTAGTGGCATAGTCCTTGGTCATGTTGTGTCTAAAGAATGAATGAGTGTAGACAAGGCTAAGGTGGATGTGATTGAAAAATTGTCTCCACCCATTAATGTGAAAGGAATTAGAAGCTTTCTAGGCCATGCCGGTTTCTACCGTCGGTTTATTAAAGACTTCTCAAAAATTAGTCAACCTCTATGCCATTTACTTGCTCAAGATGTTCCTTTTAAGTTTGATGAAAAATGCTTGCATGCTTTTAATACTCTTAAGGAGAAATTAATCACCGCACCAATTGTTGTTTCCCCTGATTGGTCTTTACCATTTGAGATAATGTGTGATTTACTTTGCTAGCCTTACCTTGAATAGTGCTCAAGTAAATTACACCACAACCGAAAAGAATTGCTTGCCGTTGTATTTTCATTGGATAAATTTAGATCCTACATTTTAGGTTCTAAAGTAATTGTGCATAGTGATCATGCGGCTTTAAGGCATTTGTTGACCAAAGCACAAGCTAAACCTAGACTCATTAGGTGGATTTTGCTTGTGCAAGAATTTGATGTTGAGATTAAGGATAGGAAGGGGTGTGAAAACGTGGTAGCGGATTACTTATCTCTCCTCCCCGTTGACGAAAAGTTCAATTTGTTGCATGAAAAAGGAGTGGATTGTGATACATTTCCATATTAGCATGCACTTGAGCTTAATTCCTCTCCTTGGTATGCCGATATTGTCAATTATCTTGCTTGTGATAAAATGAGACCTAATCTTTCTTTTCAAGAAAAGAAAAGATTTTTAGCAATGTGTAGGAATTACTTTTGGGACAATCCATACCTTTTCCATTTGGGAAAAGACGAGATAATTTGAAGATGTGTCCCGGAAGAGGAACAACCCGATGTTCTAGCCTTTTGCCACTCATCTAATTATGGTGGCCATTTTGGAGGGCAAAAGACGGCTAGAAAGATCCTACAATCCGGTTTGTATTGACCTTCAATTTTTAAAGATGCTCATGCTTACTCCATTTCATGTGATAAATGCCAAAGACTTGGCAACATTGGGAGAAGAAATGAAATGCCTTTAAATATCAATCTTGTTGTTGAAATTTTTGATGTTTGGGGTATTGATTTTATGGGACCATTTCCTAACTCATTTGGTTTTGAGTATATCCTGTTAGCGGTCGACTATGTGTCAAAGTGGGTTGAGGCAATCCCCACTAGGTCTTGTGATGCTAATATAGTTATCAAGTTTGTGCAGGAGCACAGTTTGAGTAGGTTTGGATTCCCTAGAGCGATCGTAAGTGATGGTAGAACTCATTTCACCAACAAGCTTTTTGCAAAATTGATGAAGAAAAATGGAGTGACTCACAAGGTGGCAACATCATATCATCCTCAAACTTCCGGTCAAGTGGAGACAAGCAACAAACAAATTCAAAACATTTTGAAGAAGACCGTGAACGTGACAAGGAAGGATTGGTCTATAAGGCTAACGAATGCTCTTTGGGCATACCGGATGGCTTATAAGACCATCCTAGGAATGAGCCCGTACCGCCTCGTTTATGGAAAAACATGCCATCTCCCCGTTGAGATTGAGCATAAGGCCTATTGGGCCATTAAAGCGGTTAATTTTAATTTAATGTGTGCAGGAAAGGAACGAGCCTTGTAGTTGTCCGAGCTCGATGAATTGAGGAACGAAGCCTATGACAATGCCAAGATTTAGAAATACATAATGAAGAAGCTTCATGATAGGCGCATTGTAAAAAAGGAGCTCACTCCGGGCATGAAGTTTCTCCTCTTCAACGCTCGTTTGCGGCTCTTTCCCGGAAAACTCAAGTCACGATGGAGTGGACCGTTCGTCATAGAAGAAGTGTTCCCCTATGGAGTTGTCACTCTGAAAAATCCAGGAACCAACAATACATTCCAAGTGAATGGCCACCGAGTCAAACCATTTCTAGAAGGATTTTCCAAAGAAACCGATGTCGAAGATTTTAAGCTCGTTAATCCCGTCTAGCTATCGAAAGACTTCGTCTAGCTCGAGACATTAAAATGAGCGTTGTATGGGAGGCAACCCATTATTTTATTGTCTTGTTTTCTTTCTCTTAATTTTATTTCCGTGTGTTTTCTGCATTTTTACATCTGTAAATTTTTTTTAATTGTTGAATGATTTTGGCAGGCGTGAGGAAACAGAGCAAGATTTTATATTGGTAAACTAGGGAAGGTTCGACCCATGTCCATGCGCTGCCGCGCTCAACCCGCCGCCGCGCATAGGGCCTCTCGGCCCAACTACCCCCGCCGCCGCGAATTCACGCGCGGGCGCGCGGACAGAAAAACTTCCCCCGCGGGCACGCATGGACGCGCAGGCGCGCGTCTGGAAATTGTCCCCGCGGGCGCACATAAGGCGCGGACGCGCGCCCCCCCCTACGGCGAAATCACCTCCGCGGCCGCGCATAGGCCCACGACCGCGCGCCTTCCGCTGTTCATCTCACCCTTTAAAAAGAGGCCTAATTCTGAATCCCTAAATCCCTATTCTTCACTAACGCGCCCCTAATTCCCCCATATCCATCTACTGCTCTAATTCCACAGCAACTATTCCCCCCTTAACAAAAATCTTTTCTCCCTCCATTCACCCGCGCCAACTGCCGCCGCCGCGCGTCTCTTTTGCTGCACTTTTCCAACTCTCTCCAAACTACAATCTCCATGGCCCCCAAGAAAAAAACTCCCACAATTGCATCAGGAGAGGCAGACTCTAGTGCCATACGGGAAGTGGACAACTTTGCATACCAATTTGGAGCACCATTCCTTCTCATCTCCCCAGATGAAGGTAAACGCTTCTCCACTTTCCAGAAATTTGACATTACTTCTCCAAGATATATTGATTGGCGGTTAATGCAATCTTTGGGGCTTGAGGACAAAGTAACCAAATATCTTAAGTCTTTGAGCTTGGAGGCTTTTGCAAAAATGAAATTTGAAGCTTTCGACAATCTGTGTCTTGAATTTTTGGTGTCTTTTGAGTATAACGAGAGGGAGCAGAAGAAGATTTTTTTTCGAATGTTGGAGAACATATATGAGGTCACTCTATCCGATATGAAAGATTTTTTTGGTTTTTCATCCAAGCGAATAAAAGAAAAACCATCCGAGTGCAATGTTGCCAAGGCTTAGTACGAAATTTCGGGTTTTCACAATTGGGACCCCAAGGGGACCTCAAGCAAGTATATCCAAGACCCCGCATTGTCTACGGTGCATAAATTCTTGGCATATAATATCAGTGGAAAAGAGCAGGCGAATAAGGTTAATTCAACGGAGGCTTATATTTTGTGGTGTGCCATGAAGAAGAAGAAAATATGCCCCTCTACCTTCCTTTGGTCAGCAATCAAGGGCATGCATCAACGTGACATCCAACACCCCTCCTTCTACGCGTTCATTTCAGCCCTGGCTGTGAAGCTTGGAGTGCTTCAAGAAAATGGTCCGGCGCCTAATGGCCAGACCAGGATTGCTCAGTACAGTATTGACACGGCTGAGCTCAAACGAGCTCAGATTATCTATGATGAGCACTGAGTCAGGCCTCACGCAAAGAGGAACTGTGTTGAGAAGTTGAGACTCGCTCAGCAGAATACCATGCAACTTACTGGAGGTGCCGGCTCCTCATCTGTACAACAACGTGGTCTATCAGATAAGCCCGATGAAGCGGGCGATGAGGAAGCTGAGGACGCAGAGGAGCAAGGCGATGGAGAAGGAGAAGAAGACGAAGAAGAGCAAGAGCACCACTTTCAGCAGCCCCCACATCCCGGCTTTCATATGCCGCAGGCCTACTAGACGTCCTTCCAGGGCCATTTTGACACTTCTATGGGGCAATTCCAGCACAACTTTCAGGAGCACTATGACGCCTCCCTTAACTAGTTCCGACAAGGCCTCGAGCAAACACTGGTCAACTCAATGGGGCAGTTTCAGCAGCATTTTGCTTCCTCCATGGGCCAGTATGGCAAGACTACTCCAACGCAATGGGACGATTCCAAGAGCGTTTAGACACCTCAATGGGAGAGTTTCGTCAGGAGCTTGGATCCCTACGTAATGATCTTGGGGATTTTCGCAATGAAGTTAATAGCCGCCTGGGCAGCCATGATGAGAGAATGACAGCCTTGGAGCAGAGCTGGAACAACTGGACAATCTCCTACCCATACCCGCAGCCTCCTCCAACACCTTCTGACCCATCGGAGCAGTGAACTGTTCGTGTTTTTCTTTTCTGCTGTGTATTTCTGTTTTCGTGTGTGTGGATTAACATATTTTTCATTCCCTATGTTCATATTTTGTAGTCATTTTTGTAGTGTTGTTTTGTAGGAACCAGCGCCTGTTGCTAGTCTTCTACTCAGTGTGCTATTCTTTTTCCCCTTATCCTTTTACCTTACATTTGTTTTTCATGCATTGAGGACAATGCATCGTTTAAGTGTGGGGGCATCGTTAGCTTGTTTATTATGATGTTGTTTTTGTTTTATTATTGTTCTGTTGGATTATGTTGTTTTTGTTTTGTTGAATATGCCCATATTTTGGATTTTGTCATAATTTTGGATATATGGTTGCAATTGTTTGTGAGTTTATCGTTTGTGTATATTGTGTATTTTGTTATCCCCTTACTTAGCATGATGTTTTGTCCTTTTGTCAAAAAAATAGTTGGAATATGAATTTTCAAGAAATTATTCTCAAATCAATCATAAAAATGAAATGTCATCGTGGTTTTACTCGTAAGCATGAGTTATCTTTGAAGGTGTTCATAATTGATGAATTTTGTTGAGAGTCTTAGCCTCAAAGGATTAGGAAGCATTGTTAGCTTTGTTCTTAACAATTATCTCAATATCTTCCTTCCTCATGTATATTTATTTGTGTAATATGATAAAAAAAAAAAGAGAAGAGAAAATAATAGAGGCAATAAGGATCTCTACTCCTCTAGTTGATTTGTTCAACAATGAGTATGGAAACCACACAAGGACACTAGGGATTTCCTCCCTATGTTTTTCACCTTGTGAATTTTGATCTATACCCCATTTATGTGTATAAATAATCGGGATTGCATTCCGGATTCTACTCCTCTCATGTGTGAAAAATGCTCATCGTATTTTGCATGATGAGTATGGGAAACCACATCAGGAAGCTCGATTAAATTCGATGATTAAACCTAGTGAACCTTGTCCTAAGATTGCAATCCCTTGTTTTGTTTAAATTATTTTGCTTCCTTGTGAATAAATTTTGGAAGTGATTCGTTGGGAGATAATTGGAAAGAATAAAGTCTAACTTGATCTTCTTAATCTTGAAAGGATGGGCATCTCTCTTTTTTGAATTTGTGCTCATTTTCTTGGATAATTAATGTTTTTGTGGGAACCATACGACTTGTTCAAAATATATGATTGTTTTGCAAATCCTTCTTTCTTGATTCATGTTTTTAATTTCTTGTTTGCTTGAGGACAAGCAAAAAGCTAACTGTGGGGGAGTTGTTTAGTGTCTAATTGTGTCATTTTTATTTATTTATTATATTGTGTTTTGTAATTATTTTGTTGAATTTTATTTTGTTATGTGTTCATTTTATGTGTTATTTGTGTTTATTGCTCTAATAGTCGATTGTGCCAAATATTGCAAATCTTGAGCTTTTGATCACAAAAGTAGGAATTTTACGGCATTTTGGTGGCAAGCATGGAAGTAGGAAATTAATATTGGAGTCGTGGAAGAAAGGAATTTTTGATGAAGGAAAAATAAAAATGGGAGTTGAATTGCATTGAATCATACTTGAAGAAATCGCGGAAAAAGCCCAAACCCCCGCCGCCGCGCCTCCAGCCGCCGCCGCGCGCAAGGCCTCTCGGCCCAGCTGCCCCGCCACCGCACATGGCCTCTAGGTGAAGAGACCCGCACGCCCGCGCTGGTGCGCGCTGGCGCGCACGGCATTTAGGCAGCCCCACGCCCGCGCGAGTGTGCGCCGGCGCGCGCGCCTCTTTCAGCCCCGCGGGTGCGCACTGCCCCGCGGCCGCGCGGGGTCCTTTTTCCTCTCCAGATCAGTTTTTTCCTCGGATTTCCCCTACTCCATTTTGGGTTATCCCACTCGTTTCTCCCTTCTTTCTTTGGCATCTTGGACCAAGAAGAGTACCCTTTATCATCCATTCGTTTTGCATGGGGATTTTAGAGCTTTGGGTCAACCTAATCTAAATACTAGGGAAGTAGGTATTAATTGAACCTAACCCTAGCTTTTGGATTTTGTCCACAAAATCTTCCAACCTTCCTCTCACAATTAATGCTTTCACTCCCATCACCTTCTCTCTCCCTTCTATTTTTGAAACCACTCTCCTACCTATCAAGCTATCTCTCCCCCTCTCCCATATCTCATATAGATTTTTTGGAGATATCATTCCATTCACTCTAACTCACAACCACTCCATCATCTTCTCTAACACACCACTCCATTTTCTCTCTACACACACACTACACACACGAAATCTCTACACACCATTTCTCACCATTTTTCACCATCATCACTACCATTCAAGAGAGGAGGAAGAGAGGAAGACAAGTGGAAAGCAGACTAAGAAAGAGGAGGAAGAGGCAAGAAGAACTCGACTTTGAGCTATCCGCGGAAGCTAAGCTCGTTTGGAGGGTTTTCCTTGTGGTATTTTCTTTCTAGTTCTTGGATGATTTGTAGGGGTTTGTCCCAAACTTGTGAAAGACATTGAATATTGTAGAAGCTTTTGTTATTTTCATTTGGTTATGAGATGACATACTCTTATGATATTTGTGGTATTTTGAGCATGGTTATGGGCTAATCTTACTATTATGGGGTAGAGGATCGATTTGGTTTTTTTATCTATGCTTATTCTTGTTGGTTGTTGTTGGAATCGTACCTATTATGTGAGAGTACTTGATCTCTACTTGAGCATTGTTAGGATTTAGAGGAGTCCTGATTGTGATTCTAAATCCCGAATTTGGTTCATTCAACGTTAGGTGGATAGGGTTCCTAAACCTAATATGTTAATCTTGCTTGTATGATATAGCTAAAAGAGGTTTAATGGATAGACGGTGACAGTAATTGAAGTTAAACCAATTGAGAGGGTCTATTGTATTCGTGAGATTAACATTATCAACTCGAACTAGGCATAGTGATAAAACCATTGAGAGAATCTACACCCTAATACCCTAATCTATCTTATTTCATCCTATCTTGTTTTAATTAGTGTTGTTTTCATTCTATTGAGTTGTTCAAATTTTATATTTCGAGTCTTAGTATAAATCATTATCAAACCCCTTGTTTAGAATGTTTAGGTTTTATTATAGTTGTTCTATTGTGATGCATGCATAGTTCCTAAAGCTATTTCTCCTATAAATTCTTCCTCGTGAGATCGACTTGGGTTAGCTTATCACGTCTACGATTGACCCCATCCAATTGCGAGTACGGTCTTTAGTAGTTGTTTTGATTGAGCATAAACTGGAAATATAAATAGTAGTTTGTGGACCTAAACAAACCATTAATAAGTCTGCTAGATATGCTGATACTGAGTGCAACTTGCTTGACTTGGATTTTATTATGTTTGAGTCTCTAGATACCAATGACCCTAAAACTTTTAAGCTCTTAAATCTAAAGATGCTAGTAAGTGGTTAATTGCTATGCAAACTGAGATGAAATTATTGCATGTTAATAAAACATGGGAGTTGGTTTCAAAACCTGCTCATGCTTCTGTTGTTGATTGCAAATGGTTATTTAAAATCAAAAGTGAATTTAATAATGTCATATTTAAGGCTAGATTAGTTGCTAAAGGCTTTACTCAAAAGGAGGGGGTAGATTATACTGAAGTATTTGCTCCTGTGGTCAAGTTCACTACACTTAGAATAATGTTGGCTCTAGTTGCTCAATTTAATTGGGAATTAAAACAAATGGATTTAACTACATCTTTCTTACATGGTGATCTTGATGTTCCTATCTACATGCATCAACCAGAGAGCTTTGTTGATTGTGATAAACTTGACTATGTGTGCTTACTTAGAAAATCCTTGTATGGTTTAAAACAATCTCCAAGGCAGTGGAACTTAAAATTTGATCAATGTATGAGGGCTTTGAAGTTTAATAGAAGAAAATTTGATCATTAGCTATACTTACTGTTCCTATGTTCTTTTTTATTTATGTTGATGACATGTTGTTAATCAGTCCTTGTCTCAAGTCTTTAAAACATGTTCAATCCTGTCTAAGTGGAAATTTTGAAATGAAAGACTTTGGAGATGTTAAGAGAATACATGACATGAATATAATAAGAGACATAAAGAACAATACTCTTGTGTTAAATCAGACTTCATATGTTGAAAAGATTTTGAGTAAGTTCTCTATGTCTAATGCTAAACGTGTTAATGTTCCTTTAGCTGCTCACTTTGTGTTAAGTAAAAAACAGTTCCCTAAGACTGTTTCTGAGATGAATAATATGAAAAAGGTGCCCTACTATAATGCAATTGGTTCTGTAATGTATCTTATGGTAACCACTAGACCTGACATTGCCTACTTTGTAATTTGTTTGAGCAGGTACATGTCCAATCCTGGTGTAACTCACTGGGAATCATTAAAATGGTTGTTAAGATACCTTCAATCCTCTTTGCATGTGGATTTAAAGTTTTCTAAGTGTATCAAGGGTGTTCAGTTGTGTGGTTATGTGGATTCTAATTATGCTAATGACAGAGATAGTAGGAAATCAACCACCTCTTATGTTTTTACTTTGTGTGGGTCTTGCATAAGCTGGAAATCCCAGCTGCAACACATTGTTGCACTTTCTACCACTGAGGCAGAGTATGTTGCTATTACAGAAGCCTTCAAGGAAGCCCTGTGGTTGAAAGGAGTTTTATCTGAAATTGGTTTTCTTCAAAAGAATGTTGTTGTGTTTTCAGATAGCCAATATGCCATTCAATTGTGTAAAAACCCTATTTTTCATGACAGAACCAAACATATAGATGTTAGGTTTCATTTTATTAGGAAAGTTGTTGAAAGTAAAGATGTTTTACTTGAAAAGATTCCTTCTGAAGTTAACCATGCGGATATGGGCACAAAATATTTACCTCTTGAAAAACATGCTAATTGCATGAAGATTTTAAATTTTGACCCAGGTTAAGCTTTAGATTGCTTTCTGTTTTAAGTCTTTGAGAGTTGATTTTATGTGTTGATTTTGCTCTCAAATGCTGCAGCCTGGAAGTTTCTTCAGTTTGTCGCTTGGTGATTACCTGGTTATTCCCTATGATCTATGTGATAAGATTCAGACTGTGTGTTTGAAACTATCTCACTTATAATTATGTTGTGTGATCTCTATAGGTGAGATGGATGGCAATGATGAACCCTACAAGTGATGGCTTCAACTCAAGCGATGTCAAATAGGCCAAGGTGGAGATTGTTAGTTATTGTGGCCCATTATGTGGAAGCCTAACTCATTGTGGACCGGCCC
The DNA here is from genome assembly GCA_026008535.1 of Perilla frutescens. Lineage (NCBI taxonomy): Eukaryota > Viridiplantae > Streptophyta > Magnoliopsida > Lamiales > Lamiaceae > Perilla > Perilla frutescens. The sequence continues at coordinate 72,975,706 of BRKX01000001.1, forward strand.
AACTCCACTTAAGCAGCTCAGCTATAACTACCCGAGCCCAACTGCCTCAACCGTTTACTGTTGCAACCCTAACCGTGTGCCGTCCTATATATATGTTGCGTGGTGTACTGTTACCCCTACTTCTCATTCTACTGCGTGTTCCAGAGAGTTCTTGAGAGAGAGAGAGAGAGCAATACTGATTCAAGGTAAATTTGAGTGTTTTCCTTCTTCTTCTTCTTTTTCTTCTTCTTCTTCGTGAGATCCTCTTCTTCTCTTCCATCTTCTGGTCTAGAGTAGACTCCACTCTCTGTGTGGATCTACTGTTTCTCTCTGGGTTGAGTTCTGGGGCTAGGGTTTGTTTATAGCGTGAGGAGGCTGTGTGTGACTTGGGTTGTGGTCTCTCTGTGAAGATCTCCGATCTGTGGTCGCCTGTTTGTTCCTCGCTGAGCCTGGGTCCCGTTCTAATTGGTAGGAGTTACTGAGCCATTCATTTCTTCATCCTCATGGCTGAATCAACCGGTAAATATAAGAGAAAGACGCTCGGAGGTGGCGGAGCTGATACCCAACAGTGAATTAGCATTTGACTAGTGTTGCAGTGCATGCTTTATACGTTAGGTCTAAGAGTATAGTACTAGAGAATTGAAGAGTTATTAAGTTAATGCAGCAGAAAATTCTGACTTTTAATGAGAGGGACCAATTGTCATATTTATTTGATATCATAGTCGTCAAACATTATGAAATTTTATTGAAACCTTTTATTTTAGATTTAATAAGTCCTTATATTTTTTTGTGTTTGATTTTGCCATTTTTTAATGGTAATTAATATAAATTATTTGAGAAATTTTGATTTTGATCCCACAAGATATGTCATAGGCTATAGCCCAATTTTAGTCCCATTATTATTATTTTTGAACGCATAAGACAAATCGGTTAAAAATACCTTTTAAGATAACACAGATATATACAGACTTACGGAAAAAATAATAATGGCATACAGACTTATTGAAAGAAACATACCAAAGATGTGTTTTGTCAATAATCAAATGACATAAGTTGTACGAGTCAACAGCAGGTTCAAATTTTATGGTGCAGTTCTTTATATTTTATTCCATGTTTCACTAATAAATTAAATATTATATTAATATTTACTATAAAATAATACTTCATCATAATATAAATAATTAACTATAATAAATATTTATCACCAAAAAAATGAATTAAAATATTATAAATTATTATTGTGAAACAATCAACTATAATAATTAATTATTAATTAAAAATTAAAAAGTAAATACTAAAAACTATTTATAAAGCCTAATTTGGTAGCTATGATGAACACCTAATTGATAAATAATTGTAAAATTAATCTAAAACACATAAAATTAAAATTAAATATAAGAAAAACTTGTAATTTGAAAATATAAAATGGAGGATGCATCATGAAATCTCATAACGTCCACGGCCACTATTATGAGTGAAAATTAAAGATACTATAAATGAGAAATATGCACATTTGAATCAGAAGTCAAATTAGTGAACATTCATTAATTTGATAATTAATTAGACATACGACCTCGTTAGAACATATGTTCTTTGTAATCTTGGGCGAGACACATGTTTTCAGTAGACAATCTAATGATTCTCAGTATCTTTACCCAACTCAAGCATATATGAGATTTTCTGTTACATTTATTTTTAATTAATAGTTCATTGTTATGGTTAGTTATTTTATGATTGATTAGAATAAATTTTTTTTATTTCATGTTTTATTTATAGATATTGATTATGGTTAATTCTTTTATATATAATTTTTATTTTTATAGTATAAATTTATAAATTTAACAGTGTCATACGAAATCAAACCTAAAAAGCGTAACTTAAAAATCGAATTGTGCATTATTTTTTTTTACCAGAATTGTGCATTAAGCTAAAACAACAGTAGTAATAAGAGTATTTTTTTAAAACGAAATAGTAGTAACACCTCTATAAAGTAATATCATCGGGATCAAATAAAAATATTATTGTATGTTGGTTATTCTTAAATAGAGATTTACATATAAAATTTATAATTTTATTAAAAAATTAATATACATTATAGTCCACTTGAAAATGTCCCTTCAAACTTTAAAAAACGTAAATTTAAAAGATAAATAAGATTCATGAATTTTTTCCCTAAAAAAAATTCATGCATTTTAAAAAAGTCAAATGTGCGTACATCATTCATGTACACTGTGTATACATAATAAATTTAGAAGATTCATTTATGTACTATGTATCTAGGAAATGTTAAAAAAATGTATGCAGCACATGCAACATTGAATAAATATTTTATATAATTTTATGTTTAATGTAACATAATTAAATAATTCTAGATATTTTATATAAATATTTAAATATATTTTAAATTTAATGTCATTTATTACTATAAGAAGGTAAATTTGTTAAGGGTGGTCCTAAGAAAACACTAGAATAATCCAATGTAGAGTTTATTCTTATTTATAATTCATCCTAAAAGTTGGAACCGTAACTTTTTATTACTATAAAGAGGTTATTCTTATATAGAGTATTCTTATATAAAGATTTTACTGTACTAGTTAAAATATGGCAGGGAATCTCTACTTTTATTAAGCAAATTAATAATGTTACCCGCCAATTGTTTTCGGAAACGTCTATATAAAGGGTGACGCTATTTGGACCATAAATTTTTCAATATACACCACATTTATTAGATGATAATTCTAAATACACTATCAAATTTTCATTATGCACCACTATTAAATTTAAATAAAAATAAATAATTATTAATTTACTTAAATATATTTTTAATTAAAAATTAATTATTTAAAAATCAATTCAAAAAATTCAAAAGAAATTAAAAAAAAATCCGGCCATTTCAACCAACCTCTTTCTTCCCATATCCCATTTTCTCTCACCTCTACCTCAGAAAGTCTACCCTACCTGTGGAGTACTATCTGAAGTGCCTTCATGGGTCTATTGAGACACTTCAAAATATTCTAATAAATGTATTTGAACACTTTGAATTGTCCCAATAGATTTATGGGGACACTTCGTATAGTACCCCACAAGTAGGGCAGAAATTCCCCCTCTACCTCCATCTCTGCAACTTAATTAATACCCATCTCTTCCATGAATACATTTGGAGCTTGAAAGCTAATTAGACTCCAGAAATATGTCGGTGTTTTGTAGATTAATGACCTCTTCCTTACCCGTAATTTTGGGATTCAAAAAAATAGAGAAAAAAGAATAAAAAAAACCAAACAAACAAACAAGAGTTTGAAAATTATTTTTCAAACTTCAACAAACTACACGAAATAATTTTTTGAACTAATTCAAAAATTATTTTTCGAACGTGTTTTGTCGAAAATCTTATTGAACTACTATATCATGTTCGAAAAATTATTTTTGAAAATCAAAGATAATGTCAAAGAATATTTTTAACATTAGTGTATTTGTTAGAATTATTCAGTTCATCGCATAAATTTTCAGATTTTAAAGTAATTTTGGGAATTTATATGGTTATCGGGACGTATTAATTTTAGGGATTTGTAGGGTTCAAGAAGAAGAAGAAGAAGAATAATTAATCAGTTCATCGCATAAGTTTTCAGATTTCAAATTAATTTTGGGAATTTTGTTCGATTCTCAAACGGATTAAAAACTATTTGATATTTCTTCCATTCTTCTTGACTCAAGAGAGATTCTCTCTGTTCAGATCACAAGATCCGACCGAAACAATCCATGCCTCAACATTTGAAATTAGTATATTTGAACTAAATTTTTCAAACATGTGTTTTTAGCTTGGAAATAAATTTTTGAATTCATGACCCATGTTCAAAAATAATTTTTGAATATAATTAATAGCTTCAAAATTAATTCTTCGAACGAGAGTCCAACCACGTTCAAATAAAATATTTTCAGAAAAGCGTTTTTCAAAATTCACTCACATGTTCCAACTTTTTTTAAAATATTCTTAAAATTAAATTTAATTGTGATGTATACAAAAAAATTAGTGGCGTATTTAGAATCCCTCTTATATAAATCTATAATAAAGCACAATGATTTAGCACTTTTAATGGCGCCAAAACTAAGGGCAATTTTCAGACTTCACATTTCTCATTGTTCAATTATGTTGAGAATTATGTGTTCCAGATCATGTCATTATTTCGTTTGATAACATCAAAGTCAATGTTCCATCTAATGTGGTTCGTCATTCTCATGACATCAAGTTCAACTCTCTGAAAGTTAATCTTGTCATTTCTTGATTTTTAGGATTAATTTATTTTAAATTAATCTGATTATTTTGTGATTTATGTCACACTTTCTTCTTCCACATATTTAGGAATTTATTGGTGAATTAAATCATATGTAAATCATGGATTTTATCTAACTTTGAATATTGTCATTGTTAGTTCCGATTTTATAGGAAATGTGATGTCTTTCTCTATCTTGAAGATTAATCGTTGTAGGTGAACATGAGCTAATTGGAGTAACTGCTACTATTGCACGATGTTGAAGAATATGTATGTGAAGCACATAGTGGGAAGCAGTTATCACAAGACCACTGTAGCAATGGGGAGTTGAAAGCAGTTGATTCAAGGCCACATCTCATGTGTTTGTGGAAAACTGCTGGAACAAGATAGTAGGAGTATTTAAGGTCTCCTTAGACCCTGAAATTACTTGTGCAAGCAGAGTTATCGTTGTGGTTGTGAAAAGTTCTAAAACTTCAAGGCATTCTCCTCAACATTTGTCTAGCGTCCCAACCAACTAAAGTCTGATAGATCCAGTTATGTGTATAGATTGGAAAGTTAAATCTTAGAGTCTTAGGATTTAGAATGACATATTGTTTTAATTTTATCTATGTTTAGAGTGTATTTGTTTGAGAGACTATTCAACTGAGTGAAGCTAGAATTAATCTCTTGTATACTATATGCAATGTTGTTAATGGAGTGAACCGAGACAACATTTGTATTGTTTTTATTTTTCACTTGTATTAGTGAATTTCGCCCTGAGACAATCACACATCGTAATGAGTGTGATTTAAAACTTATTTTGTGCAAAGTGTTATTTACTCTTCCGCTACAAGTTGAAGACATAGTGGTAACACTAGCTTCAACATGAAGTACAATTTTGCAGTTTTATCCGAAATTCACAAGTTTTCAGGCAATAAATTCTAGCTAATTACATTTAAGATGGTGCGATTATTATTTTATATAAGCAGCACATAGAATACTCAATAAAGTTCATTTTCAGTCAAGTGTTAAAGTCATGTAAATAATTTTTACAAAGAAATATGATAAGTTTATCCTTATTATACTTATATGCAATGTGTGCGGCGGACGTACGTTAACCCATTAAGTTGTGAGTCTATGGAGTGACAACATATGGGCCTACGGGCTACACGACGATGGTCAACAGACCTTATGCAACGTGAGCATTAATCATGGTATTCGATAATCTATGTCAGCAGAGATTTACGAATTTAAATATAATATGATAAAAAATAGAAAATAAGATAACAATTTTTCTTCCTTTTTATTTGCTATGTTAATGTTTACTTAACATGGAATAAAGATGGACATTTAATTTAAATATTTAATCATGATGTAAAAAAATTACTATAATTGACTTTAAAGTACATCCCGTTGTTGAATAATATAAGAAATTTATTTTACCCTTAAATGTAATAGTCATACTTAAAAGGAGAATTATCAATTCAGGACCTAAAAGATAGATAATCTATCGATTCAGGACCCGAAAAATAAAAACTCTCAATTTAAGGCTCGAAAGATGAAAATTCTCAATTCAGGACCCAAAAAATCACAAATTTTGATTTCTTTTTATTTTTAATTAATTTTATATTAATTTTCAATGAAAATTCCTTCATTAATTATGTATTAAATCTAACAAATAAATTTTTAAAATTATTTAAAAAATAAAAAGAAATCAAAATTCGTGATTTTTAGGTCCTAGATTGAGAATTTTCATCTTTCGGATCCTGGATTGAGAGATTTCATCTTTCGGGTTCTGAATTGATAAATTATCTATCTTTCAGGTCCTGAATCGATAATTCTCCTATTTAGGAGAAGAATCATGTAGGTTTCTAAATTAATTATGTTCAATTAAAAGATAAAGCGCACGTGTGAGAAAAATGTGCGTCAGTTTCAGAGGATGCTAGTGACATATGTCAACGGTCTCATCTGAACCACACTTTATTTGGCATTGAGAAACACTATTACAATTGCACATCAAAAAGTACATAGAAAATTACATAAACTCCGTAAACAATAATAGTTTATTGAAACTCAAATTTCTTCATGTATGTTGTGTTCCAAATTATTTGAGGCAATTACCACATTTCTTAGTGCTCCGAATTATATTTACTCGGTGTGGCAACTACATGAAGAGGATCAACCCTATGCACTGTTAAACCAGTGCACTCTTTCATGTCCAAATCTTTTCCTTCAATCGAATCAGGCAATTTCCAGTTAAATTTCTGCATGAGATTTGCTAACAAGAGCTCCATAGTAACTTCAGCAAACGTGATCCCCGGGCATTTTCTTCGTCCGGACCCAAACGGGATTAACTCGAAATTTAGGCCATAGTAATCTATCGAAGAGTTCAAGAATCGCTCCGGCTTAAACTTTTGTGGTTCGTCCCAACACGGATGCTTGCCTATAGCCCATGGGCTGACCATCACTACTGTTCCAGCTGAAATGTCATAACCTTTAACTTTTGTGTCTTTTCTGGCTTGTCTAGGTGCAATTAGTGTAACTGGTGGATGATGACGCAGAGATTCCTTGATCACTGCCTTCATATAATGCATCTTTTCTAAGTCATCAGTTGTTATCTCTTGTTTCTCCTTAACAATATCTCTTACTTCACTTTGCAACTTTTCCATTGTTGTGGGATTTCGAAAGAGCTCAACCATCGTCCAATCCAAACATGTGGATATCGTGTCGGTTCCAGCTACAATTAAATCCTATGTAATAAATGATAAAAAAAAAAAACAAAGAATGATAGTTAGCAAAAATTGAAGGGATGAGATCCTCTATTTCAGATTGTCCACGATCGATTTAATAAGTTTGATAATAGATATTATAAAAATAAAAATGAATTATAGCATAATCGACCTAGTCACATCTATCAACAAAAGATTGAAATTTTGAAAATTATCAATCTTATTTTTAAAATAATCTACCATAATAATCATTTCTTTGAAAATTAAGTACTAAAAAATGATTATAAACCCCTAATTGGGTGGGGTGAATCCTAAAAGAAATCATAGAATTAAACTAAAAGTCTAAAACATAATAAATTAAAATTGACGAAAAATGGAAGTACACTTCATAAATTTGATTGTGGAATACGGGTTGGAACACCAAATCTAGAATAGATGATCTCATCCGAAAATTGAAGGGATCGAGTTCTTTTCAAATTGAAATCTATTAATTGAATTCTTGATTATCAACTCATTGACAACCCTAAGAGCTCATACTAATGGAATGATTCGAATTTCCTACTATGAGGTTATAATAGTTTTTATAAAATTAAAAATCAATAACGTTAATCGAAAAAAAAAATGAATTGCTAGTTTTTAATTCTAATTATAAAATAATTATATGTCCTAATTTGTAGAATTGAATCGGCGGTTTTAAAAATATAAAATTAAACTAAAGTATGCAAAATACATATTATTTTTTCATAGAAAAAAGTGGGAGAGGAACACAAAATTTGAGGATGCAATCATCTCTCGCATTTGTATGTTACATTCCCCAGTGGACAATCGATTCTTTTAGTCTTTTTTTCGATTTTAAGTCCTATATATTTGGGCATGATGAAGTTTAGATAATAAATGCAAATTAAAATAAATCATAGGAAATTGAAGGGGGTAGGTCGGCCTGCTCGCGAAGACCAGATCCTGGTTCTTCATGATCTCTTGGGCATCGGCGGGCGACGAGACGACGAGGACGGGGACAGTGCCGAAGTGCAGGAGCATCAGCGACTGCGAGCCGTATTTTCTCGACAAGGCCAGCAGATCGTGGTGCGGCACGTGGCTGAGCTGGTGGAGGTTTCCGATTAGGGGGAGCGTTGGTGGTGAAGGGGGTAGGTTTTTTCTGCTTGCTGCAGGTTTCATGAGCTTTTTCTTGATAGACCATACCAAGATGAGGGAGAGAATATATGTGAGGATGAGTTGAAATCCTTCCATTTTGGTAGTTGTTTTGAGAAGTAAACTCAGCTAGCTACTTATAAATCTTTACTCATGTATGTTGGAGTTATTCACAAATCATGGATTCTATGTAAACATAATCTTCAGCTCCGGTGGGGATGGCCTAGTGATGGAGTGTGGCTGCTCGTAGATCAGGTCACGAGTTCGAATCTGCTCAATACTAACAGGTCGGGTGTGTGAGTTAAAAACAATATAATCTTCCCATAGGATAAGAGAGAGAAAATTGTGTGTACCGTTAAATTCACTGAAAAATGTTGGCACTTGAGATCCTCTGGTACTAATTTGTGTGTGTCAACCGTGTATCAACCCTCAAAATTATTACTTTTTCTTTCATTTTTTTCTTCAATTTTAATTTCTTTTGGTTTAGTATAATTTTACAATTTTATTTGGGGTTTATTCCATCCAATTGGAGTTTATAATTGTTTTATAATATTTAATTTTCATTTTTAAGGTATATATTTTTTTAAAGTTTCATTTTTTAGCAATAAATGTTAATTATGATTAGTTATATTATAATAAATTTTATTTTTAAGAAAAATATTATTAGCAATATATAATTTTAATGTTGGTACACGATTGATACACAAAATTGGGATTAGAGGATCTCTACTCAAATGTTGGAATTATGGTTATTCTTAGTGTTGGAAATCAATTTAATTCTTTGCTCTTCAATTCAAATTTACTTTGGTCTAGTTAAATTTTAAACTAAAATTTAGGAGATTTATTCCACATGGTTTATAATTATTTTTTAATATTTATTTTTTTAATTAATATAATTAATTATAGGGTTGATTATCCTAAAATTTCAATTCTACAAATCAAAATACAGCATGTAATGGTAATAGAGAATCTCATGTTGAATGATATGTCAATGTTTTGAGGCTGTCAATTACATTAATGATATGTCGGAAAAAAAAGCAATTCTTGAAGTACTCACTACTTTAATCCTATTTTATAAATTCGACACATCACATCACATATATAGCTAATTAATTAATATCAATTAAAATATACCAATTTAATTTAACCCGGCTATAATTTAACTTTCCGTGTTTTAATTGTAAAAAATATATCACGTTACGGTGGAACTGAAATTATTTGAATACATGTCATCTTTAAAACCAAAAATGTCGTATAAAGGTTGTGATATTAGCCGTAATTACTCCCTATTTTAATAACATGTTGGAAAATAATGTTGAAGAGAGAAATGAAGAGTTATTCTCTTGAATTTAAGGGGGTGTATTGGTTGTGGATTTCATTGGATTTCATTGGACTTTTAAAATCCAGGTGTATTCAATCCAGACTTTTAAAAGTCCAACGAAATTTTGGTGTATTCAATTCAGACTTTTAAAAGTCCAATGAAATCCTGGTGTATTGAATCACGACTTTTAAAAGTCCATCAAAATTTTAAGGTATTCAACAATCCACGGACTTTAAAAAGTCATTGATTTCGTTGGATTTCGGATGGATTTCACGTGAAAATTATGAAGGATGAAATCCGACCTCCAGACACGAGATTTCGATGGATTTGGAAAATCCGGCGAGCGTTGTGACCTAGCGGCCGGTGGGTAATCGAATTTGGGACTCCCAGCGATCGCTCGACCCAACGGCCGCTGGAGTCGCTGAGGATGCCACCTTAGCGGCCGCTGGATGCCAGCGGCCGTTGGGTTTAAGTCGGTGATATCTCAGCGGCCGTTGGATATCACCGACTTAAACCCAGCAGCCACTGAGGTGCCATCCTCAGCGACTCCAGCGGCCGTTGGGTCAAGCAACCGCTGGGCCTGGCATAATCCGCTTATAAATATTCGTTCACGGTCTCTTTTTTCCTCCACAATTTCTCCATGAACCGCAGCGGCGGCAAGGCGGCGCCTACAATCTTCGTTAGGTACTCTCCATACTATTCGATTATGATTATTATTTTTAACTCGTGTAGTCATTATTGATTCGATTATGATTATTATTTTTAACTCGTGTATTCATTATTGATTCGATTATGATTATTATTTTTAACTCGTGTATTCATAGAAAACTAGTATATATGCTGTTATTATTAATAATAAGATGATTAATGGTGTATACAACATATTATATTAGTATTATCATGGGGGACTCACAACCAGATTCGAAAAAGAGGACATCTTATGAACCTTGGAGTAAGGAAAAGACTAACCTTCTACTAGAACTTATGGTTGATGGTGCGCATCGCGGATGGCGTGATAATAGTGGCATATTTAGCAAAGCCACTATGGAAGAAAGAATACTTACTGTGTTTAATGAAAGACTCGGGTGTAATAGGACCTATAGTAATTATCAAAGCCGGCTCAAATGGTTTAAGAGTCGTTGGATCGGTTATTCGAACCTGTTGAAGTATAGTTCTGGTTTTGGATACGACGACAATACGAAAAAATTCACGGCTACAAATGAAGTGTGGGATGCGTACTTATCGGTATGTATCATATTGGAAATTAATTATTATGCAATATTTTTATTTAATTAATAAAGTGAATTAATTATTTTGATTTTATTTTTTTGTAGTCTCACCCGAAAGACACACACTTGCGATATAGAGATACCACTGATTATGAGGATTTGAGGATTGCGGTGGGTAATGGTGTTGCCGTCGGAAGAAATTCAATTGGGTTGGGAATTGCTACTGATGCAAATACATTAGGAGAAGATGAAAATAGAAATGCGTGCATAGAAGATTTAACGTTTGATCCTGAGAATGATGCGTTTGTCGCACTATCACAAGATGAGCAACCCCCGTCTAGTTTCACACCACCTTTTGGGTAGCCTGAAGTGACTAAGAGCTCCACTGAAAGACCGAAGCAAGCCAAAAGAAGTAGAACTCAGTATGAATCAACTTCTGGCTCTAGTGAAAAGATCATGGAAGAGGTGAAAACACTGTTTGGTGAAGTTCACAGTCTCTTACTAAAAAGAGATAGTGAATTGGAGAAAAGAGAAAAAGAAAGATCGTACACTACATGGGATGCAATCAAAGAGATCCCAAATTTGGATGCAGACACTCGGATTAAGGCATTTGACTTGCTTGTCACGAAGTCCCAAAAAGATGGTTTTTTGAAGATGAGTGTTGATGAACGAGCTTAGTGGATAGCTTACAAGATTAAGAAATAGGGATATTTTGCTTCAAATTTTACATACTTTGATGTTGATTTATTAGTATTTTTTTGGATGTCTTGTTAGAATTTATGTTAATTATTTATTTGATGTTATGAATTATGTTAATTTTTTGATTATATAACATGTTTGGTTTATTCGAAATTAACATTATGTTTTTTTGGGTAATTTTTTTTTTATTTGTTGATTTATTAAGTTGTATGCATTTGGATATATTTTTTATTTAACACAATCGCCATAATCAATAAATTTTATTTGTTTAAATGCAGCATGGAAAATCATGAAATATTGGAAGAAGAAATAGAAAATGAAGAGATGGAAGAAGAAATTGATGAGGAAGAGGAGACAGAATTCTATGAAAATGTTAAGCTCTTGCTATTGACAGCCAAGACAGTGTTAACACTATTAGGGGAAATTGATATGATGCGTCAGCATATTGAACGTTCTTTGCAGCGACGACCAATTACGAGAATTGGATATCATTTTGTTAAAGATATGATTGAAGGAGATCCACAAAGTTTTCGACAGTTGTATAGAATGTATCCTGATGTGTTTCTGAAGTTATGCTCTATCATAAGAGATAAAACGCCTCTACAAGATACACGACACATATGTGTTGAAGAAATGGTGGCAACATTCTTGATCATTGTCGGGCACAACAACAGATATTGTAATGTTCGTCAAAGATTCAAGCGTTCTCATTTTACCACAAGTCAAAATTTCAATAAAGTATTAAAGGCATTGAACATGATAGCACCGGACATGATGGTTAAGCCGTCTATACAGACCCTAGTAAAAATTCAGGATTGCACAAGATTTATGCCTTTTTTTAAGGTATGTATCATTTATTATGTAATGTATTTTAAATGTTTTATTTGTTTATATCTTATTTTGACTTTATTTTAGGATTGCATCGGAGCTATAGATGGAACTCATATTCCGGCAACGATAACAGGCCGAAAAGTAAGCAGTTTTCGTAATCGTCATGGTATGCAATCATAGAATGTTTTGGCAGCTTGCAACTTTGATTTGCAGTTCATGTATGTGCTAAGTGGATGGGAAGGTTCAGCACATGACTCCAAGCTTTTAAGTGATGCATTATCTAGAACAAATGGCCTTCAGTTGCCGCATGGTATGTACCATATTTATAATTGTGTGTTTTTTTTAAATAGTGTAAAGGCATCTATTTGACAAATAATAATAAAATTATTTTGTTGTAGGTAAATATTTTCTGGTGGATTGTGGATTTGCTAATAGACGCAGTTTTTAGCTCCTTTACGTGGTGTTCGATATCATTTGAAAGATTTTGGTAGTCAAGGTCGTCACCCCAGAAATGCAAGTGAATTATTCAATATCGGTCATGCATCGTTAAGGAATGTGATTGAGAGGATTTTTGGTGTCTTCAAATCTAGATTCATAATTTTCAAAACAGCACCTCCCTTCTCATTTCAAATCCAAGCTGAATTAGTTTTGGCTTGTGCTGATTTACACAATTTTCTCCGAAAAGAGTGCCGCTCTGATGAATTTCCAGTGGAATATGAAGGAGATGAAGATTTACCACCTCCTCCTCCAGAAGAAGAAAATATGGAATGGCTATCTCAAAGCCAACTACAACAAAGAACGGAAGCTAATGCATGGAGAATGAGCATTGCCAATGCTATGTGGGAAGCGAGGCCCACGTATAACGACAATGGAAATGATGATGAAACCGAAGATGAAACTGCTGAGTAATATTTTTTTTAATTGACTATGAAACATTGACTATAATTGGTATTTTATAAATAATTTGTGCTTAAATTTTTAAATTTTTGACTAACACAATATTTTATAATTGTTGTGTTTTTCTTCCACAACTTGTGTATCCAATGAAAGTAGACATATAAATAGTTGAAAATAGATACGATAAAAAAATATTTGTCAAACACGTTTTATGTAAAAAACATAAAGTCCAACGGCCGCTGATTGTGAGCGGCCGTTCGGACGGCCATAATTCAAACCCAGCGGCCGCTGGGATCCAGCGCACGCTGGGAATGTTGGGCAGAAATATTCCCAGCGGCCGCTGGGCTTGAATTGGGGGTTTTTTTTCCGCAATGTGTTCTATTTTATCGAAACTATTGTACGATTTATCGAAACTATTGTATGATGTTTATGTCTACTTGGTTGATATTTGTATTCTTCTTTAACACTTTATGCACCATTCAATCGTACTAAAGAAGTAAAATGAAATGAAAAATAAACATGATCGAGATAAACATTGTTCACAAACATATTGTTCAACAAAATAGAAAACACACAGTTTAACAAAGTAAAAAAAACACTACAGTTCAACGACAGAATTAAAAAAAAACAACACCCAAACAATGGCAGCTGGGTCCTCCGCCTCTGGCATTTGCCTTTCTCGAGTGATCACACCTACACCATTCACAAACACCAAAGATCAACCAAAAACCAACAGTAAACATAAACATTTATTCAAACAATCAAAATATAATCCATAAAATGCAAAAAAACCCCATTAATTGTCAGGTGGTGGATGTGGTGGCGGATAGAAGGCAGTCCAAGCATCCCACTGAGCCTGTAAGGATGCAATTTGTGCATCCTGCGCGTCAAATCGAGTGTTCATTTGCTGGGTATGCGCATCAAATCGGGCGTTCATCTGTTGGGTATGCGCCTCATACCCATCGTGGATCTGCTGCCTCAGTGATCCAAAGGATGTGTCGATATGCTCCCGAAATGACATCAAATCATTCTGGAATCGCCCATAATAATCTCTAGACATTGTATGAGGTGGCTGCTCAGGCTGCTCTTGCTCTTCCTCCTCCTCTTTCTCCATCTCCTCATTTTCATTACCACCTCCATCACCACCAGTAGACGGGCCGGCACCAGAATCACCTTGACTCTTGACAAGCAAATCATTTGTGTGCCTGCTCACACATGGCCTCTTAGCAGGAGGTAATAACGTGAATCGATCTTTAATAATTTGTGCACCTTTTAGCTCACTGAAATCGATTGAATACGGCCTGATTTCATCATGCCCCTCCTGATAACCCGCCGTGGCACTGAGAACGCCGAAATTATGTGCCAATCCTGTCACAATAGGAGCAAACGAAGGATGCGTGCGTGCACGAGTCTGCATCTGCCTCATAGCCGACCAAATGAAGTTTGAAATGCAAACTTTTGTGCCCCCCAACGCACAACACAATAAATACACCTCATTCGCGTTCACTTTATTCGCCTGCTCTTTCCCAGACACATTGTAAGCAAGGAATTTGTGCACAATTGCCAATGCCGAGTCTTGAATGTACCCATTCGACTTACCCGTATTATTCCAATTATCAAACCCAGTCAACTCACGCCAACCCGCTTCTACACTAAATGAATTGGGTCTCCCCCGTTCCCCACCAGTAGGAAATCCAAACACCGTTTTCATTCTAGGCAAACTAATTTGGTAGTCTCTCCCGTTCATCCTAACCCCAATCTTCTTGTGTTCATCAATCACATACATAGTAGACAAAAATTCATAGCACAAGTCTCCATAGCCAGAATAATCAACATGCTTAGCATAATGTTCTAACCCCAAAACCTTCAAATACTTCGTCACTTTTGCAACAATTTTCAAATCTTTCAACAAATCCCAATCAAGGTAACGAGGCATGGTAACCATAGATTCATTGAATTTTTTAAAGACTTGTCCCTCCCATTCAGTTTTTAAAGGAAATGGACATTCGCACCTCATCGTGAGGTCCTCCTCTTCGGCTTCTTCGTGTGCCCCGAGGTTGGGATTCTTCGTGCGAACCATAATTGAATGTGGTAGGTCATGGACTTCCAACGGTTGGTGGAGCGGTGGCTGGAGTGCAGCGGCGGATGGAATTGAGGAAGAAATTTTCGCGTGTGAAATGAATTTTAGGGCTGTTCTGCCCGATTTGGGGCTTTCTGCCCATTTATACTATTTATTCCCAACAACCGCTGGGTTCCAGCGGTCGTTGGCTTTGTGTGTCTCGTGCCCCAGCGGTCGTTCAGGCCAGCGATCGCTGGGGTCTTTCGGCTCGCCATCCAGCGGCCACTGGCTTCCAGTGGTCGCTGGATTCAATTTTTTCCAAACCCCACGATCGTTGTATTCCAACGAGCGCTGGGTAGATGAATTTAAAATCCATTGAAATCGGTCTGAAATCCATACACGAAATCCACCAGACTCTGCGTGGAGTTGGGAGACTCCATATGGAGTCTATGGATTTATAAAATCCATAGACATTTAAAAATCCATCAAAATCCAACGAAATCCACATCCAATACACCCCCCTAAATTTCTTGATTTTGATTATTTGACACAAATGACTTTTCTAATAGTGCAAGATATAAAAACTACTTGTAAGTTGTTCAAATATTTTTTCTAGTGAATGGAAAAGCATGTATACTAGCATATCCGGCACCACGTTGAAAATTGTACTAAGTGTCACAATAGATAATTAATAGGGTAGTTAAGTGTCATATTAAATTCAGAATGCATTCTATCATTTTGGACCAAACTATTCTAATTGGGTTACTTTCAAGTATAAAAAGTCAAAATATAGGCACCGCTAGAAAATCATAATAGACAATGTGTATTTCACACTTAGTAGAAGTGTTGTCTTTGGGAAGGCACAACGAAGGTGTCCCAATGTCTATATCTTTATAGACAATGACACATGCATTTGTTGTCTTGTATAAGTTCATGATGATTTAATGGTATTTTAGAATTATAAAATGTTGAGCCATGGGATAATGATAATTAATGATGATGTTAGGATATAAAAATATTTTGTTTTCAATGGAAATATAGTTAAAGAAAATCGAAAAACTTACTAGTTGAATTTATATTTATTTTATTTTCATTATTATGTGCGTGTATTGGGTGAGTTATAATGAGGATTGTGCACTAATAACACTGTAACAAATATAAAATGGTATATAGAGACGATAGGATGTCATCGCAAAAAATAATTTTAAGTAACAGTAATGTCGTCACATGATATATAAATAATTTAAAATAAAAAATTTATTGTAATATTCTATTATTCATTTTTTTTTTGTAAATCTACAATAATAATTATAATAATAACAAATGCATTTTTATAAAATAAAATATAAATAAATCAGAGAAAGTTGAAGTTCAAATAGATGAGATGAGGAATTATAATTGGATAGGGATTTATTTGCACTTTTTTTCTTTTTGATTATATTCTTTGTATTATTATATCATATTATATCATCTGTGCTACATCACGGTAATTACAGAATATATCATGAATTGACGTAGCGTGAAATTTCATTCGACATTAAGTTATCAAATGTTAAATTGTGCGTAAATGACGCACAAAACTTGAAAATGTTGAAATATTCAAAATGGATTAAATTGGCAAAGAAAATTTGGTCTAATTTGTACCCAAGAAAAAAAAAGTCACAGACGATATAATATATATATATATATGTATGTATCTATGAAGAAA
This sequence comes from Perilla frutescens, assembly GCA_026008535.1. Taxonomy (NCBI): domain Eukaryota; kingdom Viridiplantae; phylum Streptophyta; class Magnoliopsida; order Lamiales; family Lamiaceae; genus Perilla; species Perilla frutescens. Next base: position 72,992,554 of record BRKX01000001.1, read on the forward strand.
ATGAATGTTATATATTCCACCCATTGAAAAAATTCGAGTATAGTACTAAAGAAATGAGTAATTAAGTTAATGTAGCAGAAAATTCAGATTTTTAATAAGAGGGGCCAAAATATATGCAGCAAAATGACTTGTCATATTTATTTAATTGATATCATAGTCGTCGGACATTATGAAATTTTATTAACTAGGACCCTGTGCGTACCTTTGATCTAGTTTTAATATGTCCTTATATTTTTTGTTTGTGTTTGATTTTGTCTTTTTTTAATGGTAATATGAATTGTTTATAAGATAAATTAGTCCATTAAAATACTTTTTAAGATAAAATATAAATATACACGGACTTATGAAAAAAATAAAATAATAATGGCACACGAACTTATTGAAACAAAATTGCTAAAGATGTGTTTTGCCAATTATCAAATGGCATAAGTTGTTTACGTAAACAGCCGGTTCAAATTTCATATTTTGCAATTCTTTGTATTTATTTTACTAGTATGACACCCCGTGCGATGCACGGCAAGAAATATATAAATAATTTATACAAATAATGTCATTAAATTATAGTAAAATCATTAATATAAATAATTAGAAAATTCATAAAGAATATAATGTTATATTATATATATATATATATATTCAAATTTATTCACTATTTTCAGCACACAATCCATATCAATGAATAAATTCAACTTTACATTCATTGTGCCAAACAGAACAAATAATATAATTGATGGGCCTGAAATCCATTATAAGCATAATTGATATCTTTATAATTTTAGGTATATACAATGAGAACAATTAATAAGAAAATGGCACAATATCTTAAAACACGTTTAAAAAAATTATTATATATACATCTTCATCATCTCTCCAGACTATGTGAAGTGGATATATATGACATCATTAAGCAAGATGTCACAGCTTGAGTAACGTTTTCACAATTTGATAATGTTTCGTTATCAACTTCTTGTTTTTTTTTTTTGTAGAGAATACCTCAAACTTTACTTCTCTTTACACGTGGCTATGAATGTATTAAATTTTATTATTGTATGACATTGGTCTATATGTAGTGTGAAATTAAACATTGATCATTTTTATGCATGCTATGTACAATATATCTAATTATTAAAGAAAAACATTCAAGAATTTGAAATGTGTTGTATAAATTGGATCAAATAAAGTAGCATAGAAATATTCAAATGTGTGCTCGATCTCGCATATTTGAAGCTAATTACTAAAAAAAATTCATTGTCAACATAGTTTAATTTGACTACCCAACAATTAAAACTTTAAAAAATTAAGCTCCAAGTATCGCATGTAAATGAAACTCAATTCAGATTTGAGAGTCAAACCCATTATTATGAAATGAATAATGGTAATAAGTGAAAACTATTTATTTGAAATGAATCATTATTATATAGTAACATTAAAATCAATAAAAAACATAAGAAAAATAATTAATTACTTTCTATGCAAACATAAACTTAATCCCATCAAACTTCACTAATGAAATGGGTGAAAAAAATTTATTTGTTCAAGAGACTTACATCTAACACAAAAATATATATATTTCCATAGTGAGGTGCATGAAAATCATTAAAATAAATTTGAATGTAGCTAATATATTTTTAAAAAATTAAAAATATAATACGGTAATGAAATTATATCTAAATATAAAAATTCAACCCAAAAAATATCCTCTGCTATATATATTTTAGAGTTTGTCATTCCTCGAGTTTTCTCTCCTATTTTCACCACCCGTCAATTCATTCTTCTTCAAGAATATTTTTCATTCTAAATTTTTCTTTGTGATTTGCAACTAACACTACTATGTCACCTTTCGATCTATCTTTAATCTTGTTAAGGACATACTTTAAGCATAATTTTTGGATTATTATTATATTGTTGCACACAAATTAATCGACAAATCAAGTATTGATATACATTATATTGAAAATATATATTTTAAAGTCTCGCGATAAACATTTTAAAAGAAAATTAATTTAACTTAAATATATTGAATATATGTTGAATATAAAACTTATTGTTAGGAACTAAGAATGTCCAACAACATATTCATAGATATGCATTTAAATATATTCATAGTTGATCCACAAAAATATATATTCTTTATATATTTTAATTATGTCTTTATCCAATTCTATGCTAATTCTTCTAAAAATAGTTATAAAAAATTATGATCATTACTTGATGGAAGGCAACAATATTTCAAAAACTATGTGTATTTAAAAATTTCAAATAGAAAATTGGTTGGACCTTGAATAAAAACATTTGCATGAAAGGGGGAAGTATGGGTCTTTTAGGCTCCAAAAATCTAAGTCCAAAATCATATGACTACAAAGAAATCCATCTTGTTGCCTTAGCCATTTTATCATTCTATGCTACAACGTAGCCAACTCCCACAAATATACTATAATGTTCTTTTTCTTATCGGTAGTTTGTAACAAAAATATATATATTATACCCATAAATCATCATTTTGTCCATGTCAGTATACCACAGTAATATATTTCATTCATCCATCCATCTAATTTTTTTACTATAAATTAGAAATTAGTGCCTATTCTGAATATATAAAAATTTCAAAGATAAATTTGACAGCCACCGAAATAATCATATCTATTATTTAAAAATATAGCATATATTTTTAAATTATTTGCACCTTTTTTTAAAAAATGAACCGTGTGGGTATAGCCATTTTTAAAAGAATTTTAAATAATGAATGTTGAAAGGACAAATATGTATATCCAAGTAATATTTATATTTAAAATATAGGTACATCCTTATCCCCTTCAACATATCTTCAATTATATGAAGAAAAATAATTTTGATTAATGGTGTTTTGGGGAGAGCCTTTAAAAAGTCAAGAGTATGAATATGCGGTGAAGAAATAGAGCACGGTGAAAAATGAATCTCATTAATCACCAAAAATAAATTAATGGCATCCTGATGTCTATACATTTACAGAAAAATAAATTAAATTCAGCCTAAAAATAAATATTAAACAAACTGAAAAGTAATAAATTGATTTATAAGAATTGTGATTACCAAAACTTTCTTTACTTCTATAAAACTTGATACAATTACTAATCTAACTACTTCATTGCTTAATTTACAATGCGATGATTGAAATAAATAAAATATAAATTGGTACAATCAAATAATAAAAAAACTACCACAATCAATTAAAAATAAATAAAATCAAAAGCCACTTAAACCCCCAAATATTGAGTATTCACGATTCTTCCCCAGACTAATTTTATTCTTTCTGACTATCAAGTTTCTTTGAGAGTTCTTCGATCTTCAAATAGGGCATTCAGTAGCACAATCGAGGGAATCTTGAACGCTAAGGACTTTGGAATGATATGATGCAAGACTTAATAGATGCGTCTATTTATAGATGAACATGAAAGGTAAATTTGGAATGTTATAATTAATTTTTTAAAAATAATTGTAATATAATGTAATAAATATAACGTTACATTAATGACATTAATCATGCTTTAAAATTTGGAATACTACTACTCATTTTTTGAAATTGGGAATGGTTTAATTATAGAAATGATCAATCAAACATGGGTTCTATTCTAATTTAATCACCACCAATTTCTACAAATTTATTAATATGCATACACAATTTTGTGCAGACATGCATGATTTATTGGATACATATGCATATATGTGACCATAAAAGAGGAGTTTCCTAGGCATATATGGACAATTTTTCCCATGCAAATATGAGTAATTGAGGCAGATTCTTAGTTTTCTACATTTTGCAGAATCTTGATCGATGGTGAAAAAGTTGAAAGTATTTTTTTTTTCATTTTATACGAACCACTTTACAAAAGAAAAAAATGGCATCACCACACACAAATGATATTTATAGGTAGGATTTGCCTCAAATTTACCACATATAAGTGTTATAAAAGTAATTTCATATTTTATGTTATAACGGTGAATATTAATGGTGTTTATTTGAAATGAAAATGAATTTAAAACTAATTATAAATTGATTAATAAATATTTTCGTGTGATGCATGGTGAGAGATATATAAATAATTTATAATGAATAATTTGTAAAAATAAAATAATTAAATTGTAGTTAAATAATTAATAGAAATAACCATAATATCTATAAATAATATAAACTATTTCACTAAACAATATACATAAGTGAAATTATTTATCTGAAATGAATCATTGTTATATGATGACATAAAAAATACAAAAAAATAATTACTTTTGGATAAGTAAAATTGTGAGAATAGGCCCATCCTATTTATTGGGCTAAACTCCTCAAGGCCCACAACTGGATGCAACTCGGCCCAGTGGTAGCACATGACCCGGTCCATCTTGAGAAGACTCTTTATATTCTGTCTCCTCATCTTCAACCCTACTTCTTCGGTTCATTCTGCTACAGTAGTCTTCTAGATTCTCTCTCTCTTTCTCTGAGTGAAATCTGTGAGAGTTCGTGAGATATTGTGTAATCTCTGTATATATTCTCTTGATTTCTAACTATGAGAGGTTCTAAGATTCACTATCTTAGTGGATCGAGTGTTCTAGCTAGGGTTGAGTGTTACCTGGGTTGTTGGAGGCTCCGGTGAGGGTTTCTTGTGTGTGTTCTCTTCTCTGTGGGCTTCGAGTAACAATCTTGTGATCAATCAACCGAATTTCTTTGTGGAACATGTCTGAGCCGTTGATAATCAATGAATTCGTTCTAAGGGAAAAATGGTGTAATTAGGGAATGGCTTCTTTGGCAATTACAATGATACCCAACAGTGGCACCAGAGCTGGGTTATCTTGCCTCTGAAGCCCCCGCACCTGAGCCCTCGTCGTCGCGTTCGAATACGCGTAAGGTAAGACGAAGTACCCTCTCCTAGGGCTCCGCTCAGGTAAAGCGGCTGTGATCCTCTCGGTTTTTTACTTTCCTAGTGTCGGCTGTGCACGGCTATAGGCTTGGTCTTCTGGTAGTCTAGGGTTCTGTGCTTCTTGGCCTGTGAGGCCCTTTCCGCTGTATTCTCTGTTTCATCGCCTTTTGACTGCCGGTTTTTTCTTTTGCTGTGTTGTGAATCTTGTGGATCTGCTGTTTTTCTTGTATTCTTCTTTGAGGTTTTGTGTAAAACCTCCTCTGAAGTTTGAAAGAACTTAAAGAAATCGTTGATTTCTTGATTCTTGATTGTAAAGTCAGGTGTTGACCCCCTGCGCCCTCGATAAATCGAGTGCTTGTGAACTGGGAAAGCCACTTGTCTGTGTGCAGTCAAGAGTCACTGTGTTTTGCTCACGTGTTTCCATTTCTGCTGTGATTTTGTGGAAATTGTATCTCTTGTTCTGTGTATCCTGGTATATAATGGCTAATAATTCGGTGAATGCCTCTTTTGGTGTGGCTGTGTTCAATGGCAAAGGGGATTTCAATATTTGGAAACAAAAGATGAAATGTATTTTAATACAACAACATGTTTTTAAAGCTATTGACCTGTCTTTCCCTAGTGGAACTACTGACACCAAAAAGGTAGAAATAAATGAGTTAGCCTACTCTACTCTAATCTTTAATTTGAGTGATGCTGTGATTAGAAAGGTTGCCCCTAGTGATTCTGGTAAACCTGATTCTGCTAAAACCTTGTGGGATACCCTGAATCAAGTATATACTGAAGTCTCCTTGCCTGGTAGAATGTTCTTGCTTGACAGATTCATAAATTTCAAATTAGACTTGAGCAAAGATATTGATGAAAACCTGGATATTTTTAATAAACTCATTCTTGATTTAAAACTATCTGGTGATAAGCATATTGATGATTATACCCCTTTTGTGTTGCTCAATGCTATTCCTGATGAATTCAATGATGTGAAATCTGCCATTAAGTATGGCAGAGATGATTTATCTCTTGATATTGTGATAAATGCTTTGAAAGGAAAAGAAATGGATCTTAAGCAAGAGGGAAGTAGCTCCAATCAAAGAGCTATGTTTGCCAAGGGTAAGGGAAAAGATAAGGGCAAAACTGAAAAGAAAAATAAGAAAGAAAAGAAGGAAAAGAAAACAGAGAAAGATAAGTCTAAAACCAAGAGCAATAAAAAGAACATAAAGTATTACAAGTGTCAAGAAACTGGACATTATGCTAAAGAGTGTCAAAACCCATATAAGCCTAGAGATAATTCTGAGGGTAGTGCTAATAATGCTACTGAATGTAATATGGGAGAATGCTTTATGGTGCATAATGGTGTTTGTGTGCTTTCCTCTGTAAACTCTGTAACTAAACCTCTGTCTCACACTCAGTGGCTCTTGGATTCTGGATGTTCCATACACATTTCTCCAAACAAGTTCCTTTTTTCTTCTTATAAACCTGTGCAAAATTCTTATGTTCTTATGGCTGATGACATGAAAAGAGAGGTATTGGGCATTGGAGACATTTGTTTAAAGTTTTCTAACACCTGCACCTATGTGTTAAAAAATGTGAGGCATGTTCCTAGGGTAGGTCATAACTTGATGTCATGTGGTGCTTTGGAAAGGGATGGTCTGCATGGGGTATGGGGAAAGGGCATAATGTCAATTATGCATGATTCACATGTTTTGTTTACTGCTCACAAGCTTGGTGATCTTTATGTGTGTGACAAAAAACCTACCCCCTCTGCCAACTCTGTAAAGCATGATAATACTGTGTTATGGCACAACAGATTGGGACATATCTCTAAAAAAGGGTTGAAAATCTTGTATCAAAATGGTTATCTGCATTCTGATGTGATTACTGCCTTACCATTTTGTGATACTTGTGTGTTAGGAAAACAACATAAACTTCAATTCCCTTTAAGCCCCCCCTCATATGCTCCCAAAAGTCATGATATTCTTGAATATGTGCATGCAGATGTATGGGGACCTGCTAGTGTCCCCACTCATGGGGGAAACAGGTTTTTCTTGTCAATAAAAGATGATTATTCAAGAAAGGTTTGGGTGTTCTTAATGTCAAATAAGTCTGATGTTTTTGAGAAGTTTAAAATCTGGAAAACTTACATTGAGACTCAAACCAATAAGTCTGTTAAAGCTATAAGAACTGACAATGGTCTGGAATTTTGTAATGTCCAATTTGATCAGTTGTGTGCTAATCATGGGATTAAAAGACATAAAACTGTTCCCTATACACCTCAACAAAATGGGGTAGCTGAAAGAATGAACAGGACTCTTCTAGACAAAGTTAGAAGTATGAGAACTATGTCTGGGTTGTCTAAGAAATTTTGGGGTGAAGCATTGTGTACTGCTGCTTATCTTGTGAATAGATCCCCTTCAGTCCCTCTAAATGGCAAGTGTCCTGAATCTGTCTTCACAAATAAACATGTGGATCTTTCTAATTTGAGAGTATTTGGTTGCACTGTCTTTATGCACCAGAAAACTGACAAATTAGAACCTAGAGCCAAAAAGTGTGTGTTCTTGGGGTATCCTGAAGGTGTTAAAGGCTATAGATTGTGGGTGAGAGATGAACCTGGTTTTAAAACTGCAATTAGTAGAGATGTTATCTTTAATGAGCTTGAATTCCCATGTTTATCTCCTGCTTCTAATGTGAACACACCCCTTTCTGAATTTGAATCCAATGATGCTTTGTTTGAGCTGGAGTCTCAGTCTGTAGTCACTCAACCTGTTCCTTTGCCTGTTGTGATGAATGAACCTGTTGACACTGAACTTGAGCATGAACACCAACATGAACATATGCATGAGGTCCCTGTGCATGAGTCTGCTATTGCATCTACTGAGCATGTTACTAACACTGCACCTAATGAGCATGATGACTTGAGTACTTATCAACTGACTAGAGATAGGGGGAAGAGAACTATTGTAAAGCCTACTAGATTTGTAGGATATTCCTCTGAGATTGAGTCTTTCTTGTTTAATTATGCTTTCAATGTTCATGAATCTCTAGTCAGTGATGAACCTAAGACTGTTACACAAGCTTTAAAGTCTGACAAAGCAAATGAATGGCTAAGTGCTATGCAAAATGAAATGAGATCTCTCAAAGTCAATAATACATGGGTGTTAGTTCCTAAACCTAATGGGTGCTCTGTGGTTGATTGTAAGTGGTTGTTTAAAGTTAAACATGAGCTTAAATCTGTAAGATACAAAGCTAGACTTGTTGCAAAAGGGTTCACTCAAAAAGAGGGTGTAGATTATGCTGAAATATTTGCTCCTGTGGTCAAATTTACTACTGTGCGCATGATGCTTGCTCTAGTAGCTCACTTTGACTGGGAAATGAAGCAAATGGATGTTACTACAGCTTTCTTAAATGGTGACTTGGACAAAACTATTTACATGTCTCAACCTGAGGGGTTTGTTGATGCTTCTAAACCAGACTATGTGTGTTTGTTAAAGAAATCTTTATATGGTTTAAAGCAATCTCCTAGACAATGGAACATTAAATTTGATCAATGTATGAAGTCCCTGCAATTTTTTAGGAGCAAGTTTGATCATTGCTTATACTATAAGAACACTGACTCTGTTCCAATGTTCCTCTTACTCTATGTTGATGATATGTTAATAATTAGTCCCTGTACCAAGTCTGTTCTTCATGTTCAAAGCTGTCTTAGTGAAAATTTTGAAATGAAAGACTTAGGAGATGCTAGAAGAATCCTACGGATGAACATTGTGAGGGATATGAAAACTTGTACCCTTGTGTTGAACTAGTCTTCTTATGTTGAAAAAATTCTGGAAAAGTTTTCTATGTCCTCTGCTAAAGCTGTTAATGTTCCTCTTGCATCTCACTTTGTGCTAAGTAAAAAATCAGTGTCCTGACACTGATTCTGAAATTGATGTTATGGAAAAAAATACCTTATTCTAATGCTATTGGATCTGTGATGTATTTGATGGTCAGTACCAGGCCTGACATAGCCTATGCAGTTAGTTGTTTGTCAAGGTATATGTCTAATCCTGGTAAACCTCATTGGGAGGCTTTAAAATGGCTGCTCAGGTATCTTCTGTCCACTGCTAAGATTGGTATTACTTTTCATAAACATAAGGAAGGTGTGATTCTGTCTGGGTATGTTGATTCTAACTATGCTGCTGATAGAGATAATAGGAAATCCAATACTTCATATGTTTTTACTCTATGTGGTGCATGTATCAGTTGGAAATCCCAACTTCAGCCTGTTGTTGCCTTGTCCACTACTGAATCAGAATATGTGGCTATTACTGAAGCTATCAAGGAAGCTATTTGGTTAAAAGGTGTATTATCTGAAATTGGTTTTTTAAAGAAAGATGTCATTGTCTTTTCAGATAGTCAATCTGCTATCTAATTGTGTAAAAATCCTGTCTTCCATGATAGAACTAAGCATATAGATGTTAGGTTTCACTTTATTCGTGATGTGGTTGAACAAGGGCATGTATTACTTGAAAAAATTCCTACAGAGTATAATCCTGCTGATATGGGAACAAAATGCTTACCTGCAGAAAAGCATGCTTCTTGCATGCGCACTTTAAACATTGATAATGGTTGACTAATCAGTTGATTAAAGTTTGATGCTTGCTTTGTGCTTGCAGTTTTATACCTGCTCTCTATGTTTTACTTAGTGTATACTTCAGGGTGCTTGGTTATTTACATTTCTTTGGTGTAAGCTTGAGTGGCTTGCTGGTAAAGGAACCTTGTTGAACAAGGAGTGTCAGTTCTTCACTGCTTTGTGCTTTGATGACTCTCACTTAAAAAGAAGAGGTCTAACATTTCCCTAATATACTATGTGTCTAATTCTCTATATATGATATTTCTTTGTGATTGTCATAAATAGGGAAACCTGGCAATGATGCAAGCCGTGCTGATACAAGATGTTTCTCAGATGGTCCTAAGGTGGAGAATGTGAGAATAGGCCCATCCTATTTATTGGGCTAAACTCCTCAAGGCCCACAACTGGATGCAACTCGGCCCAGTGGTAGCACATGACCCGATCCAGCTTGAGAAGACTCTTTATATTCTGTCTTCTCATCTTCAACCCTACTTCTTCGGTTCATTCTGCTACAGTAGTTTTCTAGATTCTCTCTCTCTTTCTCTGAGTGAAATCTGTGAGAGTTCGTGAGATATTGTGTAATCTCTGTATATCTTCTCTTGATTTCTAACTGTGAGAGGTTCTAAGATTCACTATCTTAGTGGATCGAGTGTTCTAGCTAGGGTTGAGTGTTGCCTGGGTTGTTGGAGGCTCCGGTGAGGGTTTCTTGTGTGTGTTCTCTTCTCTGTGGGCTTCGAGTAACAATCTTGTGATCAATCAGCCGAATTCCTTTGTGGAACAAGTCTGAGCCGTTGATAATCAATGAATTCGTTCTAAGGGAAAAACGGTGTAATTAGGGAATGACTTCTTTGGCAATTACAATGATACCCAACAAAAATAATTTAGAATTTTTCAAATAAATATAAAATTAATTACGTTAAATTCAAAAATGAAATGCGCGAAAACAATTTATTTGATTAATGGACTAAACATTTAAAAATAGATAAGTGCATGGAAAACTTTAAAATAAATTTGAATGTACATATATTTTTAAAAAGATATTAAAAAACTTATTACAATAATGAAATTATATCCAATTTAACCCAAAAAAATATATTAGTGACTATTCAATTTTCATCTCCTATTTTCAACACCTGCCGATTCATTATTTTTCAAGAATGTTTGCCATCCTAAAATTTTCTTGATCATTTACAATTAAGATTGTTATGTTAGTTTCATTTTCACCTCCAATCTATCTTGAATATTGTCAAGAACATAATTTAAGCATAAATTATATATTCTTTAACTTTATGAACATATAACTTATTTGAAGTTGAAATATAATTATTTTAAATGTTATCTTAGAAATGAGAGTAAGTAGATTGTAACATAACATAATATTTGTAGATAATTGATTAAAAAAGGATAAAAATAGGAGAATGCAAAAGAAGTTGTGAGAGAATGGGGGGATAAAACTATGTAAGTTAGACTATTTTAATGGAATTAATTGATTAAAAAAGATAAAAATAGGAGAATAAAAAAAAATTGTGCCAGAGAAAAAGAGAGGGAGGGAGAGAGGTGATAAAACTATGTAAGTTAAACTATTTTATTTAACATCATTTATATAACAATACTTTTTTCCTTCAATTTTATTCACACATGAGATGACAATTTGAATTTTACATTATGTACTATTGTACAATCTAATCAATGTATTTTACTAACACATGCATCTATAAAATGAAATATATTATTCGATAGGTATGGTATTGTGTTTAATAAATAACTTAAGTAGATTACGTAAATGTGCATTTTTGAATACATTAACATACATTTTATGATATAACATAACTAATTTAAGCGGACAAAAATATTTTAATATTGTATAAGTTAATGGAAGATAATAACCATATACATATCTGTGGGGGGGGTGTGGGGGTGTTTGTACGCATGTATATTTAAAAATTTATAGTTATTGTGCATCATAAAATAAAATATTGACATTGGATGTATAATTACTATATTAAAATGTAAGTTATGTAACTATTTAATCTTATAAACGATGCATATAGCATACAGTCGGTTCTTTAAGGTAACCATTATAATAGAGTAAATATTTTTTTTAGGGGATAATTAATATTCCATGTGGGTTATGATGAGGCACTGGTCCCCTGTGTTATCGTTTTGTGATTTTCGGGACTTTTTATAATACCCTAAATTTTTTAAATTAAAATGTTACTCTTTCTATTCTTTTAAGCGAAAAAATGGAGTAATAATTAAAAACAATTATAATTCAGGCAATTTTTTTTCCCTATTTTCATGCTAGGAGTTCTATATGAAAGAAAAATGAATTGCATCATTTAAAAGAAAATATGTGTTTATATTTTAAAATTCATAATTTTTTTTTATAAACATAATTTAATTTCTAAGTTGGAAAACAAAAACATATAAGTTCTAGTTCATAAAATTCATAATTGACAACATCATAATATTTAGCTACTGGTTTAAGTTAGATCAAAAGTCATTAGCCACAAAGTTTTAGGCTCAAAATAGGTTACTTAACCAGCAAATTCCAAATATTTGAGTTAAATATTCAAAACATCAAAAGCGAAGCCACCTCATTTCCATCACGATGCTCCAAGCTCACTGACCTGAAAACATTAAAAACATGGGGGTGAGTACTCTTAAAACATACTTAGTGGTGGGGGATCATGGGCATTTCTATTTATTTATCCAACTGAATTTAAATCACAGAAATAATAGATTTAGTGTACCTCTTCTTCTTCTTTTCGGATATATCACACTGTGCACAAGACATACATCTTCCGTTGTATAAGCCATGCTCTTAGTGCACGCGTTACACTTTTTGGTGCGTACGAAACGCTATTTTGTGCGTATAAAACACTATTTTATTTTATTTTTGTATTTTGTATTTTTTTATGTATTATAAAATAGGGTTAATTGGTTTAAATATCATGAACTATCCATGATTTCTGGTTTTTAACATGAACTTTAAAATGTTGTCTCCACAACATGAACTTACATTCTTTTGTAATTACAACATCAGTTCAAAATTGAGTACAATTACAAGCACAAAAATTATACGAAATACTTAATTTATTTTAAAATGTTATACGCACAACATAAACTTACATTGTTTTTTGCAATTATAACATCTTTTTTTTTTTTTGCAATTATAACATCATAAAATACTTACATATTTCATGATGTATTTTATATTTTATTTACATGTATTTGTAATATTATTTAGTATTGTCGTTCTATAAATAAATCTGACAAATTCATGTTGTCATATCTAAAAAATTGGTTACATTATATGTCGAATATTTATTTAAATTCCATTTTCATATAATTTTTATATTTTTTATTTTTCGTAAGTATTCACTCAATCTAAGAAGTTTTGTAATTATTTATTTGTGTTTATAAATAATTTATACTCGTACCTCACACAGATAAAATATTAACTTCATTTACATCAAATTTTCAATGTTAATAAAAAAAACATACATGAGAAATAAAATTGTATCAATGTATTACGGAAAAACATAAGAAAAAAAATTAAGTATTTTTGTGCTCATAATTGCACTCAATTTTGAACTAATGTTGTAATAACAAAAAAATATAAGTTCATGTTGTGGAGGCAACATTCTAAAGTTCGTGTTAAAAACCAGAAATCATAAATAGTTCGTGATATTTAAACCAATTAAAAATATATTTATTATATAAATTTTATTTGGATACTTGTCTCTATTTTATTGGATATGTAAATTTTATTTGAATATCTAGATATAATGCACATATTTTTTTAATAAGTTTTTAAAAAATAAAATAAAAAATATCAAAATTTGTATTTTTCATTCTCTATAAATAGAGACAATTTTTCTAAATTTCCACACCTCATCAATTTCTCAATATCTCAATCTATAAAGAAATAATTTTTATTATGATCCTCAGTATCAAAATCACTCCCAAAATTATTTTCCCAACCTCGAAAATCTTTCAAATTCTAAATTTATATTTTTTTCATCTAATTTAATTGTTGTTTATTTATTTCAATTCATGTTGAGTTTATTGTTATTTATGTTCTTATTTTGTTTATTTTTTTATTTTATTATATTGTCTATTTTATCAAAGTTTGTTATTTTATGTTATTATAATTTTTGATAATAATAATTATTTATTTTAATTATTATTAATTATATTATATTTCTTAATAAAAGAAAACAAATAATATATAATGTTGTGGTTGAGTGTTTTGGGTGGTTGCTGATAAACTATGAAATTGTATGTTGTTGGGTTGGATAAAATATTGGTGATATTGAAGAAAGAGAAATTAATTAAATATTGAGGGTGGTTGCCCAGTTGGGGTGTTTGGCCGGTTGCGGATAATGGTAGTCTTATAAGCTTTGTTAAGCATCTCTAGCAAGTTTTTCTAAGCTTTTCTAGCACAACTCTTCTCAACGGTAGATTATTTTGAGACAAATATCCAATTTCTAGATTCTTAAAAATAACCCAATAAATATATTATCCCAAGCTTAACTACAAAATAAATCCATTCTATTTTGAAATAAATTCAACAAGCCCAAAATAATAATTCTAAGGCCCAAATTTAAATTCTAAGATTTCTCTTTTATATTAAGGCGCAACATCGGACTTCCTCATGTTCGTCTAATATTATCGAGCATCAACAAATAAAATAAATTAAAAAATTCAATTCAAAGAAATTAATCAATTTAAAATAATTCAAATTACGTAAAAACTGGGGTCGTTGCACTTTTAGGTTTGGATGATTTTTCTCCTTTTATTTATACAATTCATTTGAGAGTATAATTTTGTTTGAACATTATTAAAAAAACGTTTTATGTAATAGAAGTAGGGGTGTGGAAAACCGAATCAAAATAAAAAAATCGAACTAAACCAAGCTATTTTGTTCGGTTGGTTTGGTCTTTTTTTTTTCTTTAATTTTAGTTTGATTTTGAATATTAAAATCAAAATATAGTTTGGTTCGATTTCGGTTTAAGTAAAAAATATTTTGGTTAAAATTGAACCAACCAAAAAATATATATATGTACACATACACACACTATATTTATAATTATATAATTTATTATTCAAATATTAATTATACCTAAACTAATAAATTTGAAAGGTATTACATACCTAAATAATATTGTTAATTCTAATATTTAGTTTCAATTTTCTAGTTTTAGAATTTTTAAAATATTTTCTTATTTAATATATTGTTTGTTATCTATTGAGTGCATTTTATGTTCTTTGGATATAATTGTTTCAGAAAAATAAAAATAATCATTCAAAAATCAGTTAAATCGAAAACCAAACCAACCAAATAATTATGGTTTGATTTGGTTCAGTTATATACACACACACACACACACACATAGAGATGTCAATGGGTAGGGTTGAGTACGGGTATGCCTTCCCCATACCCTACCCTAATATAAAATGTCATACCCATACCCTACCCTATTACCTTATTTTTTATAGAGGGTAGGATACGGGTATTACCCTACGGGTAATGAGATATCCAAAGGTAAAACGGGCTACTCATTTAAATTTAATTAATTATATAGCACAATAAAAAAATTCCCAAGAACAAGAAAAAATATTAATAGATGAATTCTTTTGTCAAAATATAACCAATACAAATAATCGAATTCTTGTGATGCCAAAACTAGAAGATTAATTTTATATATATATATATATAATATGTTAGGGTAATCGGGTAAAATCTTAATCCCATACCCTACCCTTACCCTAACAAAATTTAGCGGGTACGGGTAGTACCCTACTCGTTACCCGAATCTATGGGTACTACCCGTCCCTATAGCCCGTTTACCCACGGATAATTTTACCCTACGGATAAAGTTGACATCCATATATATATATATATATATATAGACACATTATTTTGGTTGTTTTGATTGATTTTTTTTATAATTTTTTATTTTATTTTATTAGTTTGGCTCGATTTTACACCCAACAAACCATTAATTTGCACACCCCTAAATAGAAGAATTAATTTAGTGCACATCTAAGAAGAACAATGAAAAATATGTAAATGTTGTGGATTGATTCTTACACAATATAAAATGTTTGTAATTTTTCAAAATTGGCTTAAAGGCTGATACATGACTTTTTGCCATATATATATATAGGGATTGGATCAAAAATACACCTTTTCCTGGTGTAGGAACTAGGAACCCATCTTATACCATCCACCTAGATGATCTAATGGCTGAGATTAAATGTCCAAGTCAAGGCAAAAAATAAGGAGGGAGGGGTATGATTGTCAAATCTCAATAAAAAAGCTGATGTCATCACTTTTTAAAAAAAATCCTAAAAACTTTAAACGACCATAACTCACTCGTTTCAAATCGGATCAACGCAAATAATATACCAAATTAAAGATCTTTTCATGCTCTTTAATTCAAGATCAGTCATGGATATGTTTGTTCAAATAAATATAGATGAAAAATACAAAATATAAATTTTTACTCGTGTCCAGCTCGAAAATACTTTCGTTAGCTTTTAAATAATGGTTCGTCAGCATTATGATAAGTTGATTACGTATGCTGACGAAGCATTTGTTATATGCTAACATATTGCATTTATTGTGCTAATGAATGATCATCATAATGTTAACATACTACGCATACTTATATTATTATTATGATTTATTACATTTCAATTATGACTTATACTTATTTTTTATGATTTAATTTTTATGTTTTAGTTACTAATTGAATATTATATATTATTTATTTCATCAAATTAGAATATATTAGTTAGAGTTTTCTTCATCCATTTATGGTTTATAACTTATGCTAACGATGAATTGTCATATGCTAACATAGTTTATTCGCAATGCTGATAAAATAATATCATTATGCTAATGTGTTATATTTATATTGTTATTATGCATTATTCCATCCAATTGGGGTTTATAATTAATTTTTAGAATTTAATCCTATTTTTAGATCATTGAAGTTTATTATATCTGAATTATGGTTTATTTCACCCTATTAGAATTTATAATTACACTTTAGAATTTAATTTTTCGTTAACAATATGAGAAAAAAAAATTATTAGTATAAATATAACGCTTCGTTAGCATGATGAGCATACTTCGTTAGCATGACGATCTTTTATCAAATATCATCCGCGATTTTTATAAGAATTACCAAATTACGTTAATACCCCCGCGCGAATTTTTTTCCAAATATTACAGGATTGCCACCACTCCTTTTAATCAAATCTGGACCATAGATCTTTATTAATTGTATGGTGTGAGATGGGTTCCTAGTTCCTACACTAGGAAAGGTTTGCATTGTAACCCTCCTCTATATATATATATATATATATATATGTATATATATATATTAATAAGTAGACATTCCATTGTATTCATAACTGGAGGTCAATACTCTAGAAAATCAGCCAATTATAAATTATAATATTATTAGACTTCGAGCCCAAATAAAATAGAAACCATATATATTTTCACACAATGCATGCGATTAAAATATTGAGAAAGTTTTAAAAATTAAATTATTGAAAAGTTAGATATTTACTGAAAAATTATTAAAATGTTCTTAATATTTTATGTTAGGAAAAATTATTGGAAAAATTGTTTGAAAAGTCCCAACTAATGATTTTGATGAAATGTCAAAATATGTGTGATGATTTAATGAAAAACTGCAGGTTATAAAAAATTGGAAATCAGGGATAATGACCAAGTAAGACTTCAGACATTAGTCTAGCTGAAACGAGAGACATCTATTTTGAAGCATGGTCAACCTGCTTAGAAGGATGTAACCATTAGTCTAGCTGAAAGCTAAGACAGACTGATTGTAATACCCCGTAAATTAATTACCACTTAATTGCAGTAAATTGTTGCAATTACTATTTATTATAGTAATTTTCAGTCAGATTAGGGTTGAAAGTATCTGTTAAGTTTCATGGAATTCAAGGTCAATTAATCCCCGTAGGTGGGTTAATTATTTTAGTTAGAGTTTAATCCCCTTTTTAGTTATGGAAAGCCGGAATTGTAATTTCAGATAAATTCAATTCATATTCTTTTAAATTTGTGGTATGTGATTATCGTGAATTAGATGTTCTGATAAATATTGTCAGGACTGGGAGAATCAGATATTCTCCAGTCATTAGTGTTTAAATTCAGATAATTTAAACAGGGTGATTTAAAATCCAAGAGAATTAGATATTCTCTAGTTCGGGTGTTTTAATGGTCGAGAAATTAAAACCAGTATTTCAAAGTAGTATTTTAAAACCAAGTAATTTCAGATAAATTATTGTTTTAAAATAAGTGAATTATTTCATCATATTCGGGATTTTTCCGAAGACGAAAAATATCACGATAACCGAACAATGGGTATTTAAACCAGGTATTTTCCTTGGTCAACTCCCAAGGCATGGGAGGCCAAACGTCCCCTCACCTCTCCTGTGCCTCTCACGTCACCCATGTCCCCCAAATAGAAAATAGGTATATTATATTGTATAGTATACATTTGGGGAGAGAGTGATAAGTGTCTCATTTCATCAATCTTCCATACACTTCTTCATTTCATCTTCTTCACCAAGTTTTCGAGAGAGAGAGAGAGGGTGATGAAATAGCAGTCGGCTTCTTCTATTTCATCTCCATTTTACACAAATTATCGAGAGAGAGAGAGAGAGATAAACTCTAGCACCACACCATCTTCTTTTTCCATTTTCTTTAAGAGAGAGAGAGAGAGTGAGAGAAGCAAAAGATTGCAGCCATTGTTGAGAAGAGTTCAAGCTTGTTCCAACCGTTCTTCACTATTTCATTTTCAGCATCATCGTTGGAAGTGTCCTCCAGTCGTGCCATCTCTTTCAAGTTTCTTCCAACTTTTCCCCATTGTTGTCTTGAGAGGTATTTCAAAAAACTATGTTTATGTAGATGTGTTTCTAGTTTTCAGCATCAATATATATATATATATATATATATATATATTTGGTTTGTGTTTCAAAGAATGTTAGATGATTATTGAGTTGATTAATGTATCGAAATGTTTGAGATGAGGTTTGATGTGTTAAAATACATGATTTAAAGCATGTAAGTTGAGTTTTGGATTGGTGTTGTAAAAGCTTGCATGTTGAGTTCCATGGCGATGTATCGATTGTCAATTGTCATCTGGTGTGTCTCGGCTGCGAGCGCGGGCCGATGACGCGAGTGCAGGGACGAGCGCAACTGCACACAAAGGCAGCGACGCGTAGGTAGCGCGCCCGCGCACCTTGTGTTCGGCATATTTGCCACCATTCAGTAAAACGAGCATAACTTTCTTGTTAGGCGTCGGATTGAGTCACCGTAAATTTTACCATAAACTAGACTTCAGTGGATTTCTAATGGTATAGGTTTCAGTCTCTAATTCGTCCCGATTCGATTGTGAAAAATCAGCAAAGTCAGGTTATGTGTTCTGTTTCAGAAATTTGTGGCAATTCTGCCACCTTCCAGTGAATCGGGTATAACTTTTTTGTTAGTTATCATCTGGACTCACTGTAAATTTTCCCGGAAACTAGACTTCTGTGGCTTTCCAACAGTGTATGGTTTGTCCCCTGCACCCTAGCAAGTCAAAATAGAAAATTCTGCAAAGGTGATCGTTGTGCAGAATTTTGTTTAATCTAAGCTTAATGTTGATCTTGTTTTTAGAATCGACTTGCGATGGATGTTGAGGTAATTTTAATACCTTAAATGATGTCGATGTATGTCTTTAGATGGTTAAGAACTAGGGTCGAGATTAACCCTTAAGCAAGAGAAAATTTAGAACGGATACTAGACCCTAATAGGCCTTCAATTTTATGTTGAGTCCAAACAATGTTCTTTGGTTCAACGTACTTAGTTTTATGTTAACTTTATAAAGGCGAGCTATCCAGAGCAAGATAAAGTACGAGGAGGAACTTTTGCTGTAGTTCAAGTGTTAAAACCTCGGTGAAAGGTGGGCTTTCTTTTACAAGCGGACTCTTAGTCGAAATAAATATTTGAGTTTTAACTCACCCGCAATTATTTATTCTAATGCAAATAAATTATTGTCATGCATAAAATGTTTTATTTTGTATGATATCCTATCTGTATTTATTTAGCTCGCAAAGGGCTTTCTAACTCTTAAATCGATCGGGCCTCGTGCTAACTTAGCGTGTTAACCGAGGTTATTGTACACATAAGATCAGTGATATTAGGAAGATGGAAAGGCTGAGTGGAGCTATTCCTGACTAAGACACCGTCAAAGTTAAGCATTCGAGGAAAAGGCTTAGCAGAGCTATTCCTCGGCGGTCTTGGAAAAGACTGAGCGGAGCTATTCCTCGGCTTTTAGTTCGGATATGGATGATCATACAATAAAAAAGAGCACTCAAAGACAGAAAGCGATTTTGTAAAACATATGGCCTTTTTAGATAAAATCCCCGTGTGTTTACTCAGATGCATGACAAGAAAATGTGTTTTCAGTTCAGAAATATTTTTGGCAATGTGTTCACTGAGTACCCTTGTACTCAACCCTGCATGTTTGTTTTTAAATGTGCAAGTTGAGCTGGTGTGGAAGGGAGAAGTGCTGAGAGTGGAGTTCTTTTTTTATACAAGGCTCAGATGACCTTGTATTATTATTATTGTCTTTCTTTTGCTTCCGCAACTCAGTATTATCACAGGTCCAACATTTTAGCTTTTGTTCTAGACGAGTCCTATAACTCGATAATCATTTGAGTACCATTATTATTCAGTCATTTGAGTACTTGAAATCAGTTTGGAATTAGAGTTCTCAGACCAAAATATCGATCCTGGAATATAATAGTTCACTTCCTTATTTAATTATTTTCGGTTGGCACCTTAATCCATACTTCATTGGGGTCGAGTCATGCCATTCACACGTCACATTAATTAGATATTAATGTGGGGTCATGATACTGATGAGAGGAGAGCCATCTTGAAAGCTTAAATTGAACTGATCAAAGATCAGTCAGTCATAAAGAACCAACCCTAAACTGATCAAAGATCATTATACTGGAAGAAAGCTCTAAAAGCTTTGAGCCTATACTGAATTGGCATAAGATCAGTTCAAGGAGAGAAAAGCTCAAGCAAGTAGCCGATTAATAGTCTAGAACTGAAAGCTTTTGAAGCTAAGTTGCCAAGTCAACTGAACTGGACCATCCAAGGATTGAAGCTAAAGGCAGTTGAGGATCTGCCTACTGGACCATCTCAGAGTAGCCGAGATAGTTAAGAGTCCATCAGCGAAATGTCCAAAACTGATAGCCAAAACATTTGCTCTTTCTAAAAAGTAGTCAATGAAGATCTTGGCAGGAAATCTCTAAAAGATCCTGATAATCTTATAGCATAAGTCATTAAAGTCAAACGGCTACTTCATTAAAAGCTTCAAACGGCTACAGGCATTAAAATGCCGCTAGTGAATTCTACATATTCACCAATCACAACGGTCAAAAGATCACTCATCTATTTAAAGAGAGTTGACTTAATTTTGGCTAAGACTTTCTGAAAACTTTCATGCAAAAACTAACTTTGCTATTTTGCAGATATTGAGATTTCTTTCTCTACCCTCATAGTTCAAGAGCTTAAATCTCCTAAGAGAAAAGTCTCAACTGAGAAGGCATGCTTCAAGTCTCTAAGCAAGTAGCTAGCTAATGCAGAATTCCAGCAAGAGCAAAGCTTCTCAGTTCAGTCCGTCAAAGATCAACCACTCAGCTCAAGCTAAAAGAGCATTCCAGGTTGATAACAGATTCAAGACTGTCTTCTTGAAGATCGAGCGAGATCTAAAATCATGGAAAGATGGGCAATAGAACCTAAAGTCTCAGCGAGCAGTTGAGACCGTGATGCACTAATTTTTATGCACTAATCTGCAACTAACACAGGACAATGCAATATAGTAGTGAATCCAGTATCGTATCCACATGGACTGAAAATATGACCACACTGAGTACTAAGCTAACACGTTTCTATTATCCAAGCTATCTCAATTTTATATGGTTTTTCTAAATCTAGACACGAATTTAAATACAATCAGAGGAAATGAATGACACTCAAAAAGACAAAATTAAATCACTTAAACAAACTCAACAAACTCAATCAATTAATAGAATATTAATCCTAGGGAATGCAGTACACATGTATCTACTATGTATTAATTCAATCCTAATAATTCCCACTTTAATCCAATTATTGGTGAAGAATCAAAAATATAACTATCTATCTCTGCCAGGTCTCAAGGTATAAGTAGATTAATAAATTACCTATCACTTTCGTCTCTAGGTTAATTTATTAACTCCGGATAGATCAACAGATTAAACCCCTTACAGATTTTGTAGAACATGTATCAAAATGCTCAATTAATCCCACCAATTAATTATCTCTGCTTGGTCTCAAATTAACTAGCTATCATGCATCAATTATGGCCACTAATATATGCATGAGAATAACAACACTCGAACAATTGAATACACTAATCAGAAGGGAAAAATAACAAAATTAAATTAAACACATAAATTCAACATGCTTACAAACCCTATAATTAATATGAGTTTAGCTGCTCATGGTAAAATAGAAATATAATAAAATATGAATTACAAAAGTCATGATGAAATTAAACTATAAACATGAAACACTTATGCCGAATGTTTAAATCTTCAATCTCCGTCTTGTTCCGTCTTCACAGTAATTCTCTGCTTCAATATAGGGTGAAAAAGTCATCCCAAAAATCGTGCAAAGCAAAGCCTTTTATAGGTGAGGAATATAGAGTCCAAATAAGGAAATAAGTCCAATTTTCCGGAAACAGGCAGGACGGGCGGTGCCGGATGATAAACACGCCATTGGTGGCTCAGTAGATGGCACGGGCCATGCCACTCATCCAGTTGGTTATTTCTTGTGCCGTCACTTGGCACGGGCCGTGCCGTTGCAGCCTCCCGATACACTTCGCTGTTTTGCTCTGTTCTCGCTCGTTTCTTGTCCGATTGACCCGATTCAAGTTGCAGAATGACCCCAACTCGATCCTCTATCTTTCTAGCTTATCTTCCAACTTAATTGGATTTTGTAAGTATCCTAAGTTTTAGCTCAAAGTTCAACAAAAATAGCAAAATATGAACGTGCACGATAAAAACCAAAATGACCACAAAACCTCAACTTAAACATGCATTAATCTTCAAATATGATCCACATAAACACTCAAATGCATGAAAAAGCCATGTTTATCAATCCCCTAAATTTGAACCATTGTTCGTCCTTGAATAATGAGAAGAACACTAAGAGAATAAACATGGAAGAACATAGTATACTCGATCATTAATGCCTCAAGAACAAATCCAAATATATTTTCACAAACAAATCCAACTCCTATAACTCATAAAATCATATACTCAACAAATCTCAATAGATCTAAACATGAACCTCACCGATAATTGTATCACTCATCTCTCAAGTGTGCAAGATGTATTCTCATCGAATCAAATGCAATGCAAAAGTATCAACCATATGCTCGTCAATCATCTAACTCATTTATACTCGAACATGTAAGAATAAAGATAAAAAAATGTCTTTAATTTAGGATGTAATGTATGGACATTTGTTAGATTAGAAAATTTTGACTAAATGACTCAAATGTAAATTGAAACCATTAATACCTTCTTTCGTTTTCAACCCGAGTATGGATACAAAAATCCACCTTCTAACTTCTCCAATTTACTCAATTATCTCCAAAATCTCCCGATTTTCATGTACTTTGTACACACGTCATCGTTCTCTTATGCTTTACAAAATTCATCCAATTTAGCCAACAAATGACAAAAATTCTCAATTGCAATCTATTCAAGTTTGGCTTAGCTTCATTCTTTTTTTTTCTTTTCTCTTTTTCGTTCTTTTTTTTCTTTTTTTTTCTTAGCTTATGAGAATAACAAATATTTAAGCACCAAATCATATCCATTCCTCCACCCAAATCATCACTACTCATCAAAATGGTTACCCTTATTCACCATCTAAACCTCCAATCATCCAAGTTTATGAACAAAAGGTAATTATGGCTCAAAATTGGCTAGCAAAGGTTAATTTTTCTAGGTTAGTGTTTAGGAAAAACATGTGGCTAAGAACGGATGGCCTTAAATCATATCTAAATCGTTTACATACTCAAGTAACTCGATCAAAAATCATGGCAAGTTCTAGAGACACAAATGCATGTATGACAAACACTCATCAAAGAACAAACTGTGTAACGATACGACAATTTAAAGCTCAAAATCTCACAGGATTGTTCATGCTTCAATCTACTTAAATCAGAAGTGCACATTGATTTATACAACTCATAAGAAGTCGAATTCATTCAAGTTTTCACAAATAAGCTCATTTTTCATCATCGGCATCTCATGAGTTCATAAGACACGACTCTGTAAACAAATAAACACAAAAAACAAAACACAGACGCCAAGAAAAAATAAAAAAATAAATACGTGCCAAACATATCATATCTATCTCCCTCCCCCAAACTTATTCAACTGCAAAGAGAATAAGTTTGGAGGGAACCAAATAAAGGAAGTGTTTGGAACAAACTCACTGCATACAAACATGGAGAAAAGAACCTTGAAATTGGCACGGATGATCTCAAATTAGCTTTGGGCTCCAAAACTCATTTCTACATGTTAGCACACTAAAACAAGACACTAAACAAAAGAAAATAAATAAAAACAAAGCAAGTAAAATGATCGGTTACCTCCCATCCAATGCTTTATTTAACGTCTTTAGCTAGACGATACCTCAACAGTCATTGAGGTCGAAAGCAACACTCCAACCAACAAAATGATCATCCATTTTAAGGACCATTCTCCACTGCCACTACTTGATTTACTGGTACCACTTCAACTAGCATAGCCCCCTTCGCATTCTTTTTTCTGAAGACACGATATTTTACTCTCGTCTTCTTGGGAGCTGGAGCTGCAGAAAATCCCCCATCATCTTGCAAAATCATGCACATCTCAAATGGCTGTACTTTTTGAGCTTTAGGAGTATGTATTTGGGATGCCTCTATCACAGGCTTTTCCTCTGGCTCATCATCCATATCATCCATGAAGCTATTAGCCAAGCTTACTTCTTCACACTACAGGGCTTCCTTCAGTGGGGGATTTCAAAATATAACTCTTTTTCTATCAATCTCCAAGGTCATAATGCCTCTCTTCATATCTAGCTCAGCCTCACAAGTAGCAAGAAATAACTTTCCCAAGATTAAAGGTATCATAGGATCTTCAGGCATATCCAACACCACAAAGTCAGCAGGAAACACCAAATTATCCACTTTGACAAGCACATCTTCAATGATTCCTCGTGACTTGGTGCACGATCTATCTGCAGGTTGGATTTTCATCTCTATCTCCTTCAAATCCCCCAATTTCAGCTTCTTGTAGACAGTGAAGGGCATTAAATTTATGCTAGCTCCAAAATAGCATAACACTCTCTCAAAATACAATCTCTCAATCTTCAATGGAATGGTGAAGTTGCCCGGATCCGTCATCTTCAATGGTAACTTCTTTTGCAGCCAATCACTGTATTCTTCCACCAAGTGGACCATCTCCACATCCTCTAACTTCTTTCTCGAGATAGCTTCCTTCAAGATTCTACCACCACCCGACAACCATCTCAAAGTATCTAGAAGATGGATATTGATGTGTACCTTCTTGAAGATGTCCAACAGATAATCAGTATTTTTATCCTCTTGTATTTTGCCTGAAGGGGTAGTGGAGGCAACAAAATTTATAGAAGCAAGAGGCATAGGTGGCGCCAATTTTTGAGCTGTAGAAGGCTTGGCTTTAGCTAGTTCCACTACATGATTGCTCTTGATCTCGCCATGCACCACTTGAATGGCATTGCAGTGCGCATTTGGGTTGACTTCACTGTGGCTTGAGAATTGTCCCGGTTTGTGCTGATTTGCCACTTGCTTGGCTAACTGGCTCACTTAGACCTCTAACATTTCACTTTCTTAGACAGAGCGCTCACTATCCCTTTGATCTATGTGATCTTTGTACCTGTGGCCCCGATGAAACTATTTTGATTTGCAATCATTTGGGTCACCATATCTTCAAGTGAGGGCTTCTTCGGCTCCAAGGGACCCGCAATAGGGACAACAAAACCCAGAGGTTGCAAGGCATTGTTGGGGTCGGCATAGGAAAAGTTAGGGTGATTTCTATTATTGGGATGGTACACCATGTTGTTGTTCTGGAATCCTTATTGGCCTCTATTGTAACTTCCGCTGTTGTAGCTTTTCTAATTGCCACAATTGACACCTTCACGTACCGAGGTCTCGAAACCTTGCTGTTGCACTACATTCACCTTCATAGTCGCACACCGCTCCTCGAGAACTTGTTTTCTTAGTATTTTAATTTCAGCCCTCAGTTCATCCACTCCAGACTTGGCTACTGCAACTGCTGGCCTTGTTTCTCGTCTCTCTATCGACCACTGATAACTGGTAGTCGTCATTTCCTCAATAATACGCAGTACTTCAGCTACAATCCGATTGACCAGACATCCTCCAGCTGAGGCGTCCATCAGTCTCTTTGTGTTATTGGTCAAACCACTATAGAAGTACGTGATTTGTTGGTCAGTACTGAAGCCATGTTGTGGCATGACTGCAACAAGTCTTTGTACCGCTCCCAAGCTTCATAAATTGACTCATCCCCCATCTGAGAGAAATGAGTGATCTCAGCAATGATCTTCTACGCCTTTGATGGAGAAAAGTACTTAGCGAGAAACGCCTGATACATTTGATCCCAAGTAGTGATGAATGATTTGTCTAAACTCTTGAACCATTCATTGGCTCGATCCCTCAATGAAAAGATGAACATCCTCATCCGAATAATGTCGTTACTTATACCAATTATCTTGATGGTGTCACAAATATCCAAAAATGTATCCAGATGAGCATTTGGATTCTCTGTAGCCCGTCTATTGAACTGGTCTATAGCCACCATGTTGATCAGAGCTGGCTGGAGCTCAAAGTTATTTGCGGCGATGCCGCCACCCCAACTAGCGCCTAAGTACCTGTCAGTTGGTTCCCGATACAACTGATTTAGAGGTGCTGCTTCGTGTTCGGGCGCAACTTGTCTAGCCAATCTATGCTCCATCTCTTGGAGCCTTCTAACCAATGCTTCCACATCATTATTCTCATTGTTGGCCACCATTTTTGCTTCTTGTTGTTTGTATTCCTTATTCCTCTATCTATGAGATCGATCAGGGAAATTGGGAATAGGATTTACGTATGGCTGTGTAGACCTTATTTTCATACACTACCTGAAGTAATAAATTGATGTTAGTAATAATATCAATGTAAAATCAAATAAAGTCCTCGATAACGGCGCCAAAAGTTGATACACTAATTTTTATGCACTAATCTGCAACTAACACAGGACAATGAAATATAGTAGTGAATCGAGTATCGTATCCACAGAGATTGAAAATATGACCACACTAAGTACTAAGCTAACATGTTTCTATTATCCAGGCTACCTCAATTTTATATGGGTTTTCTAAATCTAGACACGAATTTAAATGCAATCAGAGAAAATAAATGACACTCAGAAAGACAAAATTAAATCACTTAAACAAACTCAACAAACTCAATCAATTAATAGAATATTAATCCTAGGAAATGCAGTACACATGTATCCACTATGTATTAATTCAATCCTAATAATTCTCACTTTAATCTAATTATTGGTGAAGAATCAGAAATATAACTACCTATCTCCGCCAGGTCTCAAGGTAGAAGTAGATTAATAAATTACCTATTACTTTCGTCTCTAGGTTAATTTATTAACTCCTGATAGATCAATAGATTAAAACATATAAAGATTCCGTAGAACTTGTATCAAAATGCTCAATTAATCCCACCAGTTAATTATCTCCGCCAGGTCTCAAATTAACTAGCTAGCATGCATCAATTATGGCCACTAATCTATGCATGAGAATAATAGCACTTGAACAATTGAACACAATAATAAGAAAGGAAAAATAACAGAATTAAATTAAACACATAGATTCAACATGCTTGCAAACCCTATAATTAATATGCGTTTAGCCGCTTATGGCAAAATAGAAATCTAATAAAATATGAATTACAAAAGTTATGATGAAATTAAACTATAAACATGAAACACTTATGCCGGATGTTTACATCAATTCTCTGCTTTAATATAGGGTGATAAAGTCATCCCAAAAATCGTGCAAAGTAGAGCCTTTTATAGGTGAGAAATATAGAGTCCAAACAAGGAAAGAAGTCCAATTTTTCGAAAACAGGACGCACGGGCTGTGCTGGATGACAAACACATCCGTTGGTGGCTCAGCCGATGGCATAGGCCGTGCCACTCGTCCAGTTGGTTATTTCTTATGGCGTCACTTGGCACGGGCCATGCCACATGCAGCACGGGCTGTGTCGTTTGTAACCTCCCGATACACTTCGCCATTTTGTTCCGTTCTCGCTCATTTCTTGTCCGATTGACCCGATTCAAATTGCAGAATGACCCCAACTCGATCCTCTATCTTTCTAGATTATCTCAGAACTAAATTGGATCTTGTAAGTATCCTATTTTGTAGCTCAAAGTTCAATAAAAACAGCAAACCATGAACGTGCAAGAAAAAAGCCATGTTTATCAGACTGGTAAGTGTGAGCTGTCGACCCAGAAACTAGCTGAGGAGGAGCGTGTACCGACGGATCCATTCTTCCAGGATAGCAATAGTTAGAAAGGAGGCTACGCTCAGGTTGAAGGGTGTCATTTTCAGGTCCAACAGGAATTCTTCACTATGTAATTGTAATAAAGAAAGTTTACACTTGCATAGTAGATTGACCTTCTACAGAAGGAAGAGAGGAAATAGAAACAAGAAGCTCGAACCTCTGTAAAGTCTTGTTGTGTATTTCTTATTGCTTTCAGCTTTACATGTTCTTAAACTACACACCTTCACACACACAAGCTGCACTGACAAGCTAAGCTAAGTCTTCAAGCTATCAGTTCTAACTGATCAGCTCACCAGCTAAGCTCTAAGTCAGGCTCTCTCTCAACTGAAGAGTGCACAGATAAAATATCGAAAGCGAGTCAAGACCCTATACATTCCGCAATCAATTTTAATTTTTGAAGTCAGTTTATTCACCCCCCCTCTAAACTGACATAAATTCACACCGGGACCAACATTTTATGTGACACATTTTTATTAGGGTACACTTATCATTTTAATCATATATGAGTATTTTGCATATAATAATAATTGATCGTATTTTTTAAAATATATATATATATATATATTAAACATATAAATTTATTTATCACCAACTATATATTTTGTTAATATTTATTTAGTGATCATAGTTTGATGTAACTAATTAAAAATTAAAAATACGATTCAATATTTTGTAAAAAAATCATTTGTTATACATAAACTGTAATCTTAATCCTATTTACATACTTTACGTGTAAGTATATCCATTTCATAATAAGTTTATTTTGTTTCACGAAAATATGTTTATAAATATAAATGTAAATGATGAATAAACCATGATCACGTGCGTCAAAACGTATTATTTTTAATAGTTTCAACAAAAATAAGGAAAAAAGTAAAAATATAAAAAAGTAATAATAAACTAAAATACTCCAATATAAGATAAACTATCATAGATTAACAAAACTACAAAGAACAAGATTTGTGAGAAATACAAAAATGAATGTGAAGCAAAATAAAAACAACACGAAGAATAGAAAATTTGTATATATATCTAAAATAAAAATAAAAATGATTAATAAATTGGACGATAATACAGAATTGAACATTTAGATACATCGTACCCAGTTGTACTTATATACAAACGTTGCAATTATAAAAAGCATATTCACAACTATAAATAAAACAATGAAAAAATGTAATTAGAAATTTAATCAAAATGATACTTTAGTTTCCTTCACCTTCACCAAAATCGATATATTCTTCTACGATTTTTTTGAATCTCAACTCTCAGTAATTCTTGATTCCGTAATTTATATGAAAATTCTTGCATATTGGAACCATGTTTCTTCTCTCACCGATTCTGCAAGAATTAGAAAACAATTTTAAATAGAATATTAAAATGAATTTCCGAACCAATTGCACTACAAAAAAAATAGTTGAGAATAGTTGCTATGAGAATGTCAACTTTACAAATAGTTTATAGGCTCTAGAATGATATTATTTTGTAATTAAAGTAATAAAATTAATGTGGTCATTTATGGGTTAATAAATTCATAATTTAAATGTATGGCTAATGGAAAATTTTGTGGGTTAATGGCCGATTGTAGGCTTAGATTTATACCCATCCTTCCATATAGATAATTTGACTGTGTAATTTTCCATATATATATTTAGTTGATAATAGAAACGTATAACTAAACATGTATTAAATGCAACCATCTTAATATATAATTATTTTAAACGTAAATTGATGATAGATGATAATAATATTATATTAAATTAAAGATATATTATTGTTATATAATTAAATTAATATATATTTAGTCAACTTACTATTTTAGGTTGTGTATGTAGGTGGGAAAACTATAGTTACTATAAAATGAATAACTTCTTATTTTTATATATATTAAGATAAGATTAAGATTTCGTGTTTCACTATAACTTAATATTTTTAATAATATATATTATAAAATAAAATTTCATTATAATGTAAATAACCATAATCAATATTCATTAACAAAAATTAAAAAATAAAAATTATAATTAGAAAGTAATCAACTATAATAATGAATTATTAATTGAAAACTAGAAATTAAATGTTAAAAAAATTATAATCTCTAATTGGGTCGGATGAACCTCTACTAATAAGTAATTAATTATAAAATTAAACTAAAGTATAATATATTAAAACTGAATAAAAACAATACAAAGAAGGAAATGGGGTAATTAATAATCACTCTTACCTAGGTAACTTTCATACTATGGGAAATTCTATGATGTGTGATCACGTAGTGTGTCGTGTGTCAAAATAGACCAATTGTGACACATGACAGTATCACATTAGGTCTATTGTGACACAAGACAAACTACGTCCTTCAGTGTTATAGAATTTCTCCCATACTAGAATACTTCCAGTGCATGCCCTACGTAGTTATGTGACAAGTGTCTCATGAGACCACATGGATGTGACATGCATTTATTTATTTACACTATGGTTCTCACATGGAATTTTTTGTTACACTCAATATTATATTTACAAATTATGAGTTTTCCTTGTATTTTTTTTTTCAATTTTATTTTTGGTAATTTAGTTTAATTTTGTGATTGTTTATACGGTTCACCCAACCAATTAGGGTTTATAATTATATTTTAATATTTAATTTATAATTTTAAATTAATAATTCGTTATGACGGTTTTTTTTTTCAAAAATATATTTTATAATTTTTTAATTCATTATTTTTATTGGTAAATGTTGATTATGATTATTTATACTATAATTCATTTTTATTTTATAATAAATATTATTAAAATCCTAAAATTAATAATGAAATATAGAGTGAAACATGAAAAAATATAAGATGAAATTTCAATCCTATAGTTCTTACGTTGTCCATAATCAAGATTTTGTGTCATGTGGCAGAATCAATAACTAGACATCTGACTAATGCGCGCGCGCGCGCCCACACACACACACACACGCGTCAGACTGTCTTTTGCATAAATATAATATTGTAATTGAATAATCATAATATACTATAACTTAATTTTGTGTTTTAATCGTAAAAAATATATCAAGTTATGATGGAACGTAACTGCAATTATTTGAATACATGTCATCTTTTAAACCAAAAATATCATATATAAAGGTCGTGATATTAGCCGTAATTACTCTCTATTTTAATAACATGTTGAAAAATAATGTTAAAGAGGGAAACGAAGAGCTATATTCTCTTGAATTAAAATTTCTTGATTTTTATTATTTGATATAAATGACTTTTATAAAAACTACTTGTAAGTTGTTCAAATATATTTTTCTGGGGAATGATAAAACTTGTATACCAGTGTATAATGCACAATAGTGCATTGTACTAAATGTCATAATACATAATTATTGTGACAGTTAAGTGTCATATTAGTTCTAAAATATATTGCATTATAATGCATGATAGAAATTAGAGTATTCTAGACAAGTTATCATCATCATTCTAGCCCATTCTATTCGAACTGGGTTACTTTCAAGTATTAAAAGTCAAAATATGAGCACCGCTAGAAAATCGATCGTAATAGACAATGTGTATTTTACACTTTCAATATGGTAAGCAACCGTTGTCAATAGAAGTGTTGTCTATAGGAAGGCACAATGAAGTTGTCCCAATGTCTATATCTTTATAGACAATGACAAGTGCATTTGTTGTCTTGTATAAGTTCATGATGATTTATGGTATTTTAGAATTATAAAATGTTGAGCGATGGGATAATGATAATTAATTTTGATTTTAGGATATAAAAATATTTTGTTTTCAATGGAAATCAACTCAAGAAAAATGAAAAACTTACTAGTTGAATTTATATTAATTTTATTTTCATTATAATGTCTATGTGTGTGTCGGGTGAGTTATAACGGGGATTGTGCTCTCAAATAAATTGTATTTTCAAAATGAAAGAATAATAACAAATCCATTTTTATAAAATAAAATCTATTAATATTTATATTAAGGTTAAATCGTGTGATAGACAACGGTTTATGTATAAATCGTTGTCTATCACACGATTTAACAATTATATTTTAGATAACAGATTTTTTCACAATAGACAACAATTTTGAGTTGATAGACAATAATAATGATATTTACTATTGTAAATTTTCTACTTTTTTTTCCCTTTTTTCACGACATTTTTGTTTACAACTGGTGTTTTTTTTTCTTTTTTCACCACATCTTATTATTTTTTTACTTGGAAATTTTAGATTTGTAACATTTTTTATTTTATTTTTTATGCACATATTTGTAGTACTTTATGTTTGTTACCCAAAAATAGTTTTCATTTGTATAATAATGATGATGATGACGATCATATATGTATAACATAATTTGTAATAATATATTATTTTTCTATCTCAAATTCATCATTTAAAATAATTAAATAATTATATTTTTTTGTGCATGTCATATATTCATAGAAATCAAATTTTCTGTAATCGTGGACAAATATTGCTATTTAAAAAATCGTGTCGTTTGATTTTCATTTAATTCCTAAAATTTAATTTCTTTTTATTTGACATTACATAGTTAATCTTCTTATCTAATTAATTAATGTATGGCATATCATTTTATTAATTTTTAAAAATTTAACACAACATATAGAAAATAATCATACATAACGTATAGAATTAAAAATAATCATAATATTACAAATATAAAATATTATAATTATTTGTGCATTGCACGTACGGGAGAAATACTAGTATAAATAAATTAGAGAAAGTTGAAGTTAAAATAAAATGAGATGGGAAATTATAATTAGATATGGATTTATTTGAACTTTTTTACTTTTTATTATATTCTTTATATTATTATATTATATTATATTATATTATATTATTGGTGCTACATCACGGTAATCACAGAATATATAAAGAATTGACGTAAAGTGAAATTTTATTCGACATTAAGTTATTAAATGTTAAATTGTGCCTAAATGACACACAAAACTTGAAAATATTGAAATATTCAAGATTTTGGATTAAATTGGCAAAGAAAATGTTGGGTATAATTTGTACGCCCAAGAAACAAAAGTCAGGCGATATAACATATGTTTATGTATATGTATGAGGAAACTAAATGCGATATATATTCCTCCCATTGAAAAAATTTGAGTTTAGTACTAGAGAATTGAGTTATTAAGTTAATGCAGCAGAAAATTCTGATTTTTAATATGAGGGACCAAAATATATGCAGCAAAATGACTTGTCATATATATTCAATTGATATCATAGTCGTCAGACATTATGAAATTTTATTAATTGGGACCCTGTATGTACCTTGGATTTAGTTATGTGGTCCTTATATTTTTTGTTTGTGTTTGATTTTGTCATTTTTCAATTGTAATATCAATGTCTCCCTTAAATATATACACGGACTTATGGAAAAATAAAATAATTGTAGTACACGAACTTATTGAAACAAAATTATTAAATATAAGTTTCTTTGGGGATGGCCTAGTAGTAAAGTGGTGTTTTTTGAGGTCAAAGGTCTCAAGTTCGACCCACCACCAACAGTCCAACACCACTAGGTGTGAGCGTGTCACACATGGCTTGCCAAGTGTGGTTTACCTCCCTTGTGTAGATTTGCATGCTATTACACAGGGACGGAGTTTACCCAGTGCACACCACGGTAGCGATTGCGGGTTACCCTTGACATCAAGTTTTTTTTTACTAAATATGTGTTTTGCCCATAATTAAATGGCATAAGTTGTTTACGTAAAGAGCCGGTTCAAATTTCATATTTTGCAATTCTTTGTGTTTTACTCTGTGTTTCACTAATAAATTAATACTTTTAATAATATTTATTATAAAATAAATTTTTATTATAATATAAATTACCATAATCAATATTCGATAACAAAAAAATTAATTAAAAATTTCAAATTTATAATTATGAAATAATCAACTATAATAATGAATTTTTAATTGAAAGCTGGAAATTATATGTTAATTTTTTTTTATAATCCTTAATTGGGTGGGATGAACCTCTAACAAACAATTATAAAATTATACTAAAACATAAAATATTAAAATTTAATAAAAACAATATAAAAATACTCGTAATTTGAAATTGTAACATTGAAAGTGCAATAGAAAATCTCATACCATCCCCAACTACTATTATTTGAGAAAAATAATGATACCATAATTAAATGAGAAATATGCACGTGTTTGAATCAGATGTCAAAACATTGAACATTCATTAATTTGATAATTAATGAGGCATGTGTCCTTGTTAGACCATATACTATCTCCATTCCATTTTGATTGTTATTTTAGTTTTTTTTTTTTATCTAGAACTAATAATTAATGTTCATTCAGCCCTATCACAATATATAATTACTTCTAAGTATTTATTGTTAATTTTTTAATTAATAATTTATCATTATGATTGATTATTTCATAATTAGAATAATAATTTTAATTCATTTTTCGTTTATAGATATTGATGAGGGTTAATTATTTATAATTAATTTTTATTTTTATAATAACAATTACAAAATTATAAATTTATTAGTGTCATACGAAATAAAACTTAAGAAGTGTAGTAACTGAAAATTCGAGCATGCTTAATTATGCATAAGTACCCAACGTTGATCAATTTCAACCTTTTATCCTGAAATTTGAAAATGTAATATATTAATACCCAACGTTTGCATAATTAACATTTTCGGCACTAATATTTTTTTTCCAACGGACCAAATAATAATGTGGACGATCGTAAGTCAATTTCCATGTCATTTTAATAAACCGGGTGAAAATTCATGTAAAATTTTTGACAGTCCACATCATTATTTGGCCCATCAAAAAATTATTTTTATATAAAAAGTGTTACTTTTTAAACTTCCGAACAAAAATGCAAAAAGAGAGAAACAATGAGTACTGATGTGTTATTAACCCTTAAAACAATAGTAGTACAAGTTAAAGTATGGCTGGAAACTCGGCTTTTATTGAGCAAAAAACGTTACCCGCCAATTGCTTAAAAAAATGATTATTAAGTCACTTTAAAGTACATTCCGTTGTTAAATTTATGAATTATTTTACCCTTAAATGAAATGGTCAGATTTCTCCGATTTACAGTTACACAACATTCTAAATTAATTACCCTTAATTAAAAAATCGAGTGTGTGTTAATATGTGCTTCAGTGAATGCCAGTGACATATATCAACAGCCTTTTGGAAATTGACTAATGGATTGGAGGGAGTTACTTGAACCATTTGAAGAAGTATTTCATTAATTACTCTCATCTCAACCGCATTTTATTTGCCATTCACAAACATTATTACAATTAAACAACAAAAACTACATAAAATTGCATATAAATACCCTAGATAATAGTTTATTGAAATATAAACTTCTTCATATTTGTTGTACTGTTCCAAATTATTTACGAGGAGAGGTGGTTAACATTTACTAGTGTTCCAAATTATATTTACTAGGTGTGGTGATTGCAAGGAGAGGAGCAAATCTATTCACTATTAAATGACACGCTATTTATAAATAAATAAGTGACCGTAAGTGCACATTATATTGTTATTGTAATACATAGGTGAGCAAGTGTATCGTATCTCATAGAGATTGTAACTCCTATGTTCGCAAATATAAGTACCTAATTAATATCTAGACATTAAATATGCAGGTGGAGGGAAAATAAATAATAGCAAATAAAATAGCATATTAAAATACTTAAACTATTTAAAGGAGAAAATATAGGTTTTAGGAAAATATGATTATTATCTCATTTATTCATATCCATTCATTGATTCTTGCAACCCAACTTTAGTCTTTAATCTATCAAGGTAGGCAATCAGTGCTTTGTTATCAAGCTGCTTGTTAAGGCATATACCATAACATAGACATAATGAGTATGCACTTCACTTGGTAGGTTCTTCACACATGTCGTCACTCTCAATGAAGCACACGAAGATTTATTGAACCCTACGTAATACTTGTTCACTGGTCGGTTCTTCCAAGCACACATAATCTGAATTCTATATATTTCTATCAATTAGTTCTTCTCCGATGAGGGTATCAAATAATTAATCGACTAACATGCACAAACGGTGATCAAGCATCCATACAAGATATAGAATAAACTCATAGAAATCAAGCCCCAAGAAATAGCACAAAGAAAGTAATCAAATCATATTATAAAATCCATAATATTCAATCCCTAAAACCTAACTATGAAATTAGCTAGACATAATAAAATAAATAACCAAAACTAGAGTATAGAAATTCATAACAAAATAAACAATAAAACCTAATAGCAAGATGGAATCCAATTGTCATGTCTCTTCTGCAGTAACACTCCATCTCTAGCAACCCTATCACCTCATCCCGAGTAGATGGCAAGCCATCGACATTCTCTTCTCTGCTCTCTTCTCTCTCGTGTCTCTCTAATTGATCTCCCTTGGAACATATGGGGTGCATATCAAAATGGAGGATTTTATATGTACTTTTAAAATCCTAAATTGGAGATAAAAAATTGTATTCTCGCGGACCTAAGCACATGGCTCGACCCAAGTGTTTCATTCGACCTAGAGGGCCAAAATTGCACAGGGTCGACCCTGCCCTTTGTATTTTATACTGGCTTGGGTCGACCTACACTTTATTGGTCGATCCAAGTGTATTTCATATTGTACTTCAGATTTTCACCGACTTTGATCATTTAATCCAATTCATTAGATTTAATAGAATATTTAATTATGCCCAAAAGCCTAATTAAATCATCCTTCAACTCTTCATGCATGTATTTAACTTTTTTGCTTCAATTATACAATGAAAACGCAATTATTACTACAAATCCAGCAAACACATCAAAAACTTCAAATGATAACAATTCAAGCACAAAGCTATATAAACACACAACTTAGTATAATTAAACATCATCAATTTATACCCAAAACTTATTTAAATACACAACTGTCATTAAGCAAGGGCGCCCTCTCATATCCTAATATTTTCCTTCAACCCTGTCTAACAACTTCCAGTCGAATTTCTGCATGAGGTTTGCTAACAAAAGTTCCATAGTAACTTCAGCAAACGCTATCCCAAAGTATTTTCTTCATCTTTTCTAAGTCATCATTTGTTATCTCATGTTTCTGCTTAATAATATCCCTTACTTCACATTGCAACTTTTCCATCAATGTGGGATTTTGTAAGATATCTACCATTGTCCAATCCAAAGTTGTGGCTATCGTTGGATTTTCACCTACAATTATATCATGTAGAATAATTAACAGAATATTGCAGTTAAATGAGAAAAATTTCATAATATTTTGTTTTTTCAAATCTAATACAACAACTAAGTAGCTAGTCTTTTCAAATCGAGATCTATTAAACTCTCGATCGGCTCATTGACAGCCCTAAGAGTACATATACAAATCGAATGATTCGAATTTTCTAATACATTTTGTACCCTAAAATATTGGACATATGACTTTATAACAGTTATTACAAAAATGAAATTTAATGGCAACATAATTAACATTAATCATAATTTATCAACACAAAATTGAATTATTAATTTTTAATTCTAATTATAAGGTAATGAACCATAATAATGAATTATTAAAAAAATTTAATCCTTGGAGACCATTATGCACAAACAAATAAAAACCAGTCAAGTGAAAGGTTTGCAATTTTTTTGAAAATTGATTATATTTATGTCGGTAGTTTTATTTTGGATTTCTTTTTTAAACACAGATAAAATGCACATCATCTTAGGCTAATATTTATAGAAATGTCAGATTTGAGAATTAAAGTACTCTTTAATTACATAAATTTATTTTGGCGGAAATTTCATTACTTTAAGCTTAAAAAGTGGTTATGAGTTTGCATCCGAATTTGAACCATCTCAATAATTTTGACGCGTCATACAGTCTTACATAAAAAAATTTTGTTTAATTTTGTGTGACACCTAATCCTTCTAGACCATTATGAGCAAAAACAAAATATATATCATATATGAACTCACTAGAATTCAAATATGCATTATCCACGATCCAAACACGAAATTAAGGTCTTGTTTGTTTTCATTTTCAAATGGAAATTTTCCACATTTTACTATTCAAAACGCAGGAAATACGTTTGTTTTATTCATTGTCAATCCCAGTTTTCACTTTTTTCAATCATATATAACCTATTCGATCATGTATATATATATATATATATATATCATTACAATGGGATCCATTATTTAAATATTCAATAATTCATGATAACCACACAAATATTTATCTTTTCATATCGACCACAAATTTTAAATTAAAAATATGATTAAACAAATATATTTTCATTTTCCAAACCTATAACTCTAAACATTAAATCATTTATCAAAACAAGATTTACATTTTTTCAAAAACCAATACACCCCGTAAATTGAACTGAAAATACCAAAAAACTGAAAATTGATGTTGAAAATAAAACCAAACAAGCCATAAAGATTCCACGCCGACACGACTATCGATAGTGAAAACAAATGAAACTTTGGCCCCTCTTTATTAGCCAATTAATTTATTCATAAAAACAAATCTTGTTACATCCTGCGAAATAGACGCATATATGTCAAATACAAACATATGTGGCAAGAATCAAGATTCTGGCTACTTAAACACTTGCATTGCCGAATTAAGAACAGTAAATCCCCCATCTATGAACAGATTTTGTCCGCTCACATATTTTGCATCATCGCTTGCAAGAAAAAGTGCTGCATTAGCAATATCGTCCGGTTTAAGAGTTGTACCTTGGAGATTTCCCTTATCCTGCCCCCATTTTCTCAAACGACTCATGATCAAGATTCAAATATTTCGTAGCTAATTTGGTAGCAACAGCATAAGGCGACACACAGTTCACCCTTATACCATATTGTCCGAGCTCAATTGCCAGATTCTTAGAAAGCCCTATGACGGCGTGCTTCGACACTACCAAAAAACACGCTCATACATAACGGATAAAATCCGTTATCTATGTGATTATATGAGTGTTACGTATACTCGTGTTATGTATGAGTGCGCTCATACATAACGGAAAAATATCCGTTATCTATGTTATTATACATAACGGTTTTTACCGTTATGAAAATTCATTTTTCTCCATTATCTATTACTGTCATATATAACGGTTTGTACCGTTATGAAAATTAATTTTTATCCGTTATCTATTACTATTATACATAACGGTTTATACCGTTATGAAAATTCATTTTTCTCCGTTATCTATTACTGTCATATATAACGGTTTGTACCGTTATGAAAATTCATTTTTCTCTATTATCTATTACTGTCATATATAACGGTTTGTACCGTTGTGAAAATTCATTTTTATCCGTTATCTATTACTCTTATATATAACGGTTTATACCGTTATGAAAATTCATTTTTCTCTGCTATCTATTACTGTCATATATAACGGTTTGTACCGTTATGAAAATTCAATTTTCTCCGTTATGAAAATATACCACATTGATTAATACATAACGTTATTTGTAGTTTAGATAATGCTTTTTTACGTTATGTATGTTTTGATACATAACAGATTTTTACCGTTATTAAATATTTTTAGTTTTCGTTATCTTTAGGTCTTATACATAACGGTCTTTTAGTTTCACTGCCGTTATGTATGTTTCCAATGAGTACCGTTATGTATACCTGCTACAATTTTTTTATAGATTTTCAACAATTAAAATAATTCTAAAACAATAAAAATAATTGAAATTCCCATAAATCA
Organism: Perilla frutescens; assembly: GCA_026008535.1. Lineage (NCBI taxonomy): Eukaryota > Viridiplantae > Streptophyta > Magnoliopsida > Lamiales > Lamiaceae > Perilla > Perilla frutescens. Next base: position 73,032,560 of record BRKX01000001.1, read on the forward strand.
TCGTATATCAAATTCAAAAATATTCATACATTCATCCGAATATAATCAACATTCTAAACATGTTTATATCATACTAATGTCCAAAAAAAGATAACATATATATTGCTAGCCATTTTGATCCGAACAACTTTTTTGGTGATTGAGAAGCACCCATTCAACTCAACTGATCAACCTTAAATCTGTCACGGTTGGAGAAATAAGTGGTAACAATGAATTAACACAATACTCAACAAAAACCCAATCTCACCCAAAATGACATAAAACATATTCCATGAGTAGCAAATAAAAATGATAACCATGCATTTGTCTCAAGCAAAAATAATTGAACTGGAAGCAATACCTATCAATCGAAGAAATGGTGTATCACACATTTTTCCCATTCTTCACGAACCTCATTGAGTTGAGCTTGAGAATAAGTACGAACACCCTTGAACTACGAATAAAAACATATCATATTTGATTAATAACTACACATACTAGTTAGACAATATTGGAGCGCATATTTAAATACCAGTGATGACAGCTGAAAAGTAGACGATGTAGCATTTTCAAACCCTATGATGATATCTCTCATGAACCGCATCACGTAATAGCCACATTGCTTGTCATCAGGTTGCAAAGGACCCTATATAGTATAAATCATACATGATAAGTGTGTAATAATAATTAATAAACTGACCTATAAATGAGAATATGTACTTTAATAACTTCCCAATTTGCTTTTTTGAATTTCTTTCCCTTATTTGCTTGGACAATGCTTAATGCACTTCAAAGGGAAGTTATTAAGACAGTTAACATTAACATCCATTAAAATGAAAGTGATATGATTAATTAGTTGAAAAGTCCAAAACTTACGTGTCGATGACAGACTTCCATATAGTGTCCTTATTACGATGGCAAAGAGGATCCATAAAAAACACTTGATTTTTTTCAACTTGAAAGATTGTCAGAATCCAATGCCCACTATTTCATAAGAGTGTCAAATTATTATGCCAAAAAACATGCATCATACTAACAATAAATAAATATATAAAGCTACAGCTACAACTCGAACCCAATGCAACATATATGCAACTTAAGGCATTAAATTAATTCACGTACCCCACATTGCAAGGCACGAGTACGACTTGATCTGAGGCTGCAAGAAGTAATCTTTCTGATAATGCACGCGATCTATCCTCACCCTTCAGTCCATATTCTACTGCAAATGGATTCACAAAGAGAAACTTGCAAACACTATCACTTTCCTTTATGTTGCTATACAGATGTCTGTCGATAAACATGTAACAGTTATACAAATAACACCTGTGACTTATAAAAAAAGAAATAGAATTAATAAGTCTTACCAAACATATGCAACAATGCAATTTCCTGTTATCGGGTCCATCTTACAAAATGGAACGACATCAAGGTTCAGAAGAATGTGAACCTTCATCTCATGCCCAAACACTTCAACATCTAACATAAAACATATTGCTTCATCCTTGAAAGATCTCTCAAATAAACAATACAGTGCAAGTAATGTTGGAGGCAATGATGACAAGTGGATATTCGTATCTTGATCACTTCCCTGAAACAACTTTTTTCCAATTTTTTTCTTATCCCGTGTCTAAATAATTAGAGACATTATGTTATTAACAATTCACTATTAAAAACATAGGACAACATAATATCTATAAAATTACCTCATTCAGTCTTGCCACCACCAAATGGGTAGGCCATGCCACATGAGTTCCTAGTGCACCTCCTACTGTTTCTATCTCATCTGCAACCCGAAATGGTAGCACTGCATTCTCATCTACAACTTCATCAATCGAAACACGGAAGCAATCTGGAGGCATTGGAGAGCCATGTAGAACAGCACCAGCAACAAACACTGTTCCATAAGCTACAAGCTTTCTGGAGACTCCATATAGTAACTTCACTGCCTTTCCCTACATATTAAAAGAAAGTCTCAAGCAAATATAATTATTGGGTACACACAGTAATTTCAAGGAAATCACTACACTTACCTGTAAGAAATTTGATTTTCCAATACATACGGCATCGGGAGACTCCATATTATATTTCTCCTTATTTACAATCTTCATCACTGAACAACTAGCCAATCCTTCAGACTCCTTATCATTTTCAGCATGCTTAGATTCAAACTTTTCCATTTTACCCTTTAACTCATGGACTACATGATCTAAAACCCAAATCTGGCCAGCTTGTTCTTCTATTTTTCTCTTTGCTTCCTCTAATTCAGCATTACATAAGGCTTGTGAACCTTGGTTTGTTGCTCGTCTACTTTCTCTAGTAGATTGGAAGTAGGATTTAGGCTTGACGCCTAACTTTTTTCCTCGCACACGACCAGCATGTTCTGGTTTATCAAGTGCAAGTGAAAGCAAATCACTTGAAGTTGCTTCTGAATGCAATGTCCCTTCTTACTTTTCTCGTATGTATTCATCCTACTCATTTGAAATAAAATGTTGATTAAAACCTAACATAAAATAAATTAACAAGGAATAAATTGAAAAATAAAAGAACGATGTGTCTTACTATTTTCTGAATAGCAATCTTCAAATTTTCATTGTCAGTGGCTCTCTCCTTATTCAATCTTGCTTTCTTCCACAGCAAACATCTATCAATCTCTTCATCACCGTGCAAATCCTTACATAGAATACCATGATCAATGTAAATGTTCTCTCACAGCCCTTATTTTTATAACCAAGAACTAAAACAATAAACAAGAACCCAAAATAGATTGCTAAATCTGATTCATAATTCAAAATATATTTAAAAAGTATCTAAACCTTGATTTCTTCGGCATAGTTTGCATAACCTTTCCGGGACAGTCGATGCGGGTATAAATGTTTACTCCTCCTTTCCTAGCGTGCTTAAGGTTTTCTTTACTGCGTATAAAGAAGCAGGCATCAGATTGCCTTCAGGGAGCATTTCCTTTATCAATTTCAGTAAATCCTTGAAACTCGTGTCACTCCAACCATATTTTGCCTTCAAGTTAAACCATTTTATTGTGGCCAACAGCTTAGTAAAACCACTACAATCTTCATATAGAGGTTTTTCAGCCTCTTCAAGCAGCGTCTGAAAGTGAGTTGGGTTATCTTCATAGGCATCATACGCATCATGAATCATAGCTATTGGCTCATCAACACTACAGCTTGTATCACCTTTCCCAACCCAATCTGCATCATATGTTGATTGTGACAATTTAAGTACTTCCCCATGCCATATCCATTGCTGATAAGTCATGTTCATACCATTCATTATGATATGCCCCTTTACAAGACTAAGTTTGTGCTTCCTAGTGTTACCACACTTTGCACAAGGACAAGACATTCTGCTAGCATCGCACCCCCTCTCTACTGCGAACTTCAAGAAAGCATCAACTCCAATCTCATACTCATCTGATAATCTATTCTTAGACATCCATGATTTATCCATCCTAATTTATGTGTTTACTCTTTCATACATGTCAAAAGAAAAACACAAGATATAGTTCAATTCATTAAATTATAATTAATAATACCAAATAATTATTTCCAGTATCATATATATGTATTTCTACTTCAAATAAAGGAATGAAATTGAAAATGTATTTCTACTCGAAGAAGACAAGAGAAGAAAAGTTAAGTCTAAAATTTGGGGCCAAATGATGTTTCAAGCGAATTTAATTTAGGTTCAATTAATCTAAGTTTCCTATTTTTTCCAGTAATGTGATGAAAAAATAACAAATATTCCAACCATATAGATATCAGTTTAACTGTTTATAATATATATAATTCATCTAAGTTTCCTATTTTTTCCTCTTCCATGTATTATTACATAATTTACATTAGGATTTATGGGGCTACTCTAGTTTTATTTATTTTATTAAACATAACACTTATAGCACTTATTATTACATATTTTACTTTGACAAATGTTTCCTATGAATGATCAAGTAGTAGTGGAATATGAAAGCGGAATGCAGCAGGAAGAAACAGCAGAGAGCAAGTCATGTTTGGCAGATGTTGAGGTGAAGCTTTTGGGGTTTGATGCATAGATCAAGATTCTGTCCAGAAGAAGGGTTGGACAGCTCATTAAAACCATTGCTGCACATGAAGATTTGCATCTCTCTATTCTCCATACTAATATTACTCCTATTGAACAAACTGTTCTTTATTCTTTCAATGTCAAGGTAATTTCCCTATACTTTATCAATCTTTTATTATTTATTTATAAAATTTTAATTACTCATTTTTTCAGTAAATATTGTTTTATGCATGTGTTGCAGATTAGTGGAGAGGCAAGGTTCACAGCTGAAGATCTGGCAAACTCAGTTCAACAGATATTCACCCTTATCCATGCAAACAGCACCATATGATACAAAACATACATATATATATATATATATATATATTTGCATGTATGTACTGATCGAGATATATAATCAGACTTCTTTGTAAAATTTCCTAACATTCTTGAAAATCTACGTCCAATATAATATATATTTCCTAGAAAAGGTTACTTACATATATTGATATACATATAACTGAGAATTTTTTTTATAACTTGCAGAAGATTGAGAATTGTATCTAGTTTAAAGCAAACAGGTGATAAATGTACATAGGGTTGTGATCAGATTTTAAATTGCAGTTCAGATCCAACAGTCATCCCAACCCCCAATACTGGTTATATTACACCCAAAGTATAAAGAAAACAAAAGGTAGAACAATTTCAAAGAAGCGGTAAAGAATAAGAGAATCATACTTGAGGATGTAGTCACAACTTTGCTATTGCTCTTACAGACAGTACGTGCCGGTGCAGATGGTAGAGAAGGTAGCAACTTCAGCCGGTCGTATAAGCACAAACCAGCTGCACGCTAACAAGAAATTATCCCTGGTGCCAAAAATTAAATGGCAACGTACGCACGTAGGAGAAAATACATAGAGCTCCTAGTGAAGACGGCCTTTTGTGCTGTAGATAATACTATACATTTAGTTCTCTAAAAAAAACATTAAAACATAAAATACTATACATACAGCCATTTAATTCCACCATCAAAGCAAAAAGTGCAATGCAGGTAGGTCAGATGTTGAAAATCAGTGCTAATAGATTCTGAGGTTCAACTCAGGCTTGTCTGTAGTGAATGGAAGAATACAAATTGTAAATGGCCTTTGTTAATGATAAGACATCTTGATCTGGGGGACCTGTGAGCACTCTACTAGTAATTTCACAATCAAAAAGACTAATGAGATGCCAATGTGAATCCTCACATGATATACTAATCTTTTGTAGTGATATTAATATTTATTATTTTACACAAATGATATATGCAAAATTCATTTTTAGCCAAATAAAAATGCATTTCCAGCTGCCACTCCAAAGCAAGGAAAGGTATACGCATAGAAGAATTGCAAAACAAAGTGCCAAAAAAATCAAAGTATGAACACATAAAGACACAATGTCATGATCTACTCATTTTAGCCAACTAGGCCTTACATATTAGGACTCAAATAATCTACAAACAAAGGCACTTGGTGCATATGCAGATGAGGATTCCTCCATCTGCTTGAGGGATCAAGAAGTTCTCAGCAGCAATTGTTCTTTGATTTAACAAGGAAAAAGACCTCACAAAATGGCTTTCTACAGAGAGAAATTTAAATCTCTCAAGACTCTTAAGATAAGACAAATGCACATCTGTTTCCTATCCATAGACCACTCTATGGTCACCCCTTAAATGTAAAATCCCATTATGATTTATGACTGTAGAAAACCATACCTTTGTGACACTACCATTTAAACTTCTCAACACCTATACTAGTAGCTTATTTTTCCTTGAATCTTGAAAAGTGAAAATGAGGATCAACACTGTGGGTAACTTCTTGGTGTTCAAGGCGACCCAACTAATGCAGCATGACACAAATGAGTGCGAGTATAAGTGTACAACTGCTAACAGCAAGAGCCTACAAAATGCTGAACACGAATATATATATATATATATAGTGACCTGTTGTTCTAACTGGCGAGTGCGTTCTTCAAGTCTTCTTATTGTCGCTTGTTGATTTTTCAGATGAGTTGATTCCGTTCAGAAATCTTCAAGCTCAACCTTCATCTTTCTGTTTTCAGCCTCCAGTTCAAACAATTTGGCATCTTTCTCCTGTAGAATGAGAAAATAAGGTGACAAACATGCAAAAGGCAAATATAGAGAGCCAGTGATGCTATTGTTGCAATTTGAGGTGGAATGGCACTCGAAATGCAGTTATAAGAAATGTTGAGCAGCTCAAATTTAGTGAGATTAACCCATGAAAGATGCACCTCATCAATGAGTTTATTGTGAGATAAACTGAGATAAATTAGTTTAGATAAGCTTCCTATGTTAGGAACTTAGGATGAATGACATCAAAAATGTCAAGCACCTGTAATTTAGTAATATTTCTTTGCCAAAGATGTAAATAGCCAGAGAGTCTATTGGTAGACAATCTAAAGATGAATTAGTTTCCTACAGGCAGAGTGACACCAATAATGGAGTTGCAAGAAATGACACTCTACCGCAAATTGCCAATGAAAGTGGCAGAAAGGATGCCTGAGAGAGTCTATTTGTAAGATAATTTGAGATAAGTTAGTTTGGACAAACTTCCATCTGATATGGGATTTCTCCATAGAGATGGTAAAGCAATCAGATTTAAAGATTCAAACCCATAACACCAAGGTTAAGATATCAATCCTCAGGTATATGTGAAACCAAAATCATTCTATCAAAAAGCATCCCCTAATCATTAAAAGTCTCATATATTACTAATGTCCAATAACTCCGAAATAACAAACAAGAAATGGCCCCGGATAGATATCAATGTTCTTCATCCAACAAAATGAACACTGAAGAGTGTAGCAGTTCTACAACAAAAAACATGATAAAGCGTGATCAACCGTCCACTTGAAAGTGTCTCCACTACAATCTGGCCCAAAAGATCACGATAAAATTCCATAAGACCTCACATAAATCAAAGAAATTACAATATGTGAAACCAATCTGAAACACCAAGTTTTGCCAAGCAAATAAAACCAATAAAATAATTGTACATACTGCAAGACAAACCAAAATGAAGACTCAATCAGCCCTACAAGATGAAGAGTATAGGACAAAAAAATTGTGACATGAAAATCTTGTATATTGGTCACTAATTTTCTCATTTTATTCAATTCAAATAGAACCAAATACACACCGAGTTTCAGAACACCCAAAAAGAGTTCAAGCAACAGTTTGTTTCAGATCACGCACCAAAAAAAAAATCTTCACACAGCCATTCACATCGTTCACACAAAGAAAAAAAAATTAGCAGAAATTTGAGGTTCGTATTTTCCTAATTCACAGCCATTGATCACAAACCCCTAAAATTTGCCCTTTCACATCCCAAACAAACAAACAGAGAAGGCTGAGAAGAGAAGAGAATAGCGAAATAGTAGGTCGTCTATCATTACCTGGTTCGCTGAGCTTGGTCTTCTTCGACAGAGAAGAACGTCGAAATCTGAAGAGTGAACTAGGCCTTCAATATTGGGTTTTAATCATACCTTCGAACAAGACGAATTGAAAAAAAACAGAGAAGCTTTCGAAGATTCCCATGGGGTATAATTCAGATAATTAGAGATTTAGGTTAAAATTTGGGGATCTCTTCTGCCTTAACATGAAAAATTGAATTTTTATGTTTGGTGAGAAATATTGGCGGTAAGATTTTTACTAAATAATATGGTGAGAGGGAAATTTTCAGTGTAGGGCAATTTAATTTTGAATTAAAAAAATTATAATTAACACATATACATAACGGATATTCATAACAGTAAATGTTACCGTTATATAATGTGTTTAAACATAACACAACGCATAACAGTACCAAATGAGCGTTATAATTGTAAACAATATATAACACTCACAGATAATGCAAGACTCGAAAGCGTTATGTATGATCGGAGATAACACTTCTCTCGTAACGGATTTTTGAAATATCCGTTATCTATACCAAAAATGCGCTCATAGATAACGGATTTTTAAAATATCCGTTATGTATGAGGTGTTATGTATGAGAGTTTTTTTGGTAGTGCGAGCACGTGTAAGCATGCGTGGCGGTGCCGCCCAGATGCCCCGATATGCTCGCCGTGGAAATGATCACGCCGCGGCGCGCAGGGATCATGACCCTCGCGGCGTGCTTCATGCCAAGGAAGACGCCGGTGACGTTGACGGCCATGACGCGCTCGAAATCTTTCTTCTCGTAGTCGATGATCGGGTGCGTACCGAAATCGATGGTCGCGGCGTTGTTGTACATGATGTCGAGCTTTCCGTAGGTGGAAACTGCCTTGTCGAGCGTTTCTAACGTCGTTTTCATCAGCAACGTCGCAGTGGACGTATGTCGAGTTTTCGGGGCCGATTTGTTTGACGACGGCTTCGCCTAATTGGTCTTGGATGTCAGCGATTACAACTTTGGCGCCGTGTTTGGAGAAGAGTTTGGCTGTGCATTCTCCTATTCCGTTCGCTCCTCCTGTTATAAGTGCTACTTTTCCTTCTAGCCTATATATATATATGTATATATATATCAATTCACGAGGGAAAATATGGTAAAGTCCATGCTATAACTCCATATGCATAAAGTGTCATAATAGATAGTTAAGTGTCACAATAGATAATTAAATAACACAATCGATATTTAATGTGGTAGTTAAGTGTCACATTAGAAATAGGAGGGTTGTAGCATGAACTTTACCGGGAATATATAAGATATTTGTTATTAAAGAGTGTTTTTATAGCCAGTGATTAGAAAAATATAGGATCAGATAACCTGTGTCATCCCGTGTTAAGTTTAGTGTGCCATAATTAATTTTTAAAATTTTTTAATCTACTCTAGTTAGGAATGGATGAACCCTAAATGAAAAAATTAAATTAAACTAAAACATCATAATTAAAAAAATAAAAATAAAATAAAGGTTTGTCGTAGAAGATGTGATAGAGAATGGGCATATACCATGGAAAAATATAGTAAAATTATGAGTGTACATATATATCAAAAACCTAAAAATTTTGCAAGGCTTTCAAATTCATTAACACATATGCATTTCTTTATCCTTGTAATAAACTAGCCTCTTTCTCCCCGCACGCGCGATAACCAGATCAGGCCGAGACAGACGACGTGCGCGGGGGCTTTGCCTTCACAGGCTCGTCATAAAAGCCCAACTTCAAGTCAATTAACCCATTTAAAGGAGAGAGCTAAAATAAACAACTCTAAGTTGCATTAAATAATCGATATGGGATATGAACAAAATCAAAGATCAAGGCAAAGTTACTATCCATTTCCAACACGATGTACAAATAATTATTACTTTTTAGATCTATAATAGTATGATTAGTTTTGAATTCTACATGTTGTGTTCAATTTTTAAAAAATTAATAAAATGATATGCACATGCATCGATTAATTAGATAATAAGATCAATTTTGTGTAGTTACGACAAACAAACACATAAATAAATTTTAGGAACTAAATGAAAATCCATATTAGAAAGACCAAATTGGAATATTTCAAACAACACGATTTTATAAATAGTATTATATAATTATCTATGATTAAAGTACATTTGATTTCTTTGAATATATGACAAATATAAAAAATATAATTACTTAATTATTTTAAATGATGAAATTGAAATAGAAAAATAATAAATTATTGCAAATTATTTTATACTTATTTATTGTTAATATTATTATGATTATAGTGTAACACAAATGAAAACTATTTTTTTAGGCAACAAATGTAGAATGCTATAAATCATCTACTTATACATAAAAAAAATAAAATAAAAAATGTTACAAACCTCAAATTTTCAAGTTAAAAACAATAAATAAGATTGCAAAAATTTGTTATAATACAACGATTGTAATCTAAACCACCGTGGAAAATACAAAATAAAAATAAAGAAAATTTACAACAATAAGTGCCACTACTGTTGTCTATTAGCTCAAAATTGTTGTCTATTATATAAAAATGAAAAATGTTGTCTAAAATATAATTGTTAAATCATGTGATTGACAACTGTTCATACCAGAACTGTTGTATATCACATTATTCTTTCTCAATATATGTATATATTGAAGGAAATGAAAGAACATATGCTTACCTTCTAGTGACAATAGTTCTACTTGAAAAGGATGCCATGATCACTGCGAGGTTTCAAGATATATTTTAGCTAAATGGCGTTTCTATAATTCAATATCATATTTGTGAGTATATATAAGGATGCTGTAGTTAACCACATATTTTTTTAGTGTTTTTAATTTACTGTAGGTTATACGGATAAAAAGTCTAACAAAATAATATTTATGATGTAATTAATTTTATTGGCTATGAATAGAAATATTGGGGTTGTGAATAAAATCACCCTTTAATTAATGAGGTAAGTTTTATAGTAAAAAACATTTCTAGTCAATATTTTTAAAAAATATGTTTCTTACTGTTTGGACAAAATAACCCTCTGTCGTGTACTCTAGTCGTGAAATGATATAAAATTATAATACTGCAAAGTACACTTAGTTTTATAGCTACAGTCGTGTAGTATTATAAATTTGAATTGTTGCACGACTACACTCAGTCATGCACCATCAGTTTGTGCAACATTATATAAATTAATGTATGATGTTGCACGATTGCACTTAGTCATGCATCCCACTCGTGTAGCAATATTAATTTTCACTATTACACGATCATATCTTATTCAAATATGTACCCAAATTGTGTACTCTAATTGTGCATCTCACAATTTTAATGAAGGCCAATTAAATATTTTTCACCGAAAAAGTAACTATAAAAAATCTTTTTCTAAATAGTGGCTAAAATCATAATTTACAAAATATAAACAACTAATTTTATATATTACCACTTAATTAATTTGATTATTATGATAGAATGTAATCTTTACTTTATTCCATTAGGTTTTCCACTTGAGATTCTCTAGTCCCAACTTCTGTGTGGCAACCGTGTGCCAAACTTTAAAATTGCTACATTTTCTTTCAATTTTTTCTTCAATTTCAATTTATTTTGGTTTACTATATTTTTACGTTATTATTTACAGTTTATTCTACCAAATTAGGATTTATAATTATTTTTTAAATATTTAATTTTCATTTTTTAGTTAATATAATTGTGTTTTGGGGTTGATTTCCAAACAATGGGTATATACTTTTTAAATTTTTAGCAATAAATATTCATTATGATTAGTAATAATATAATAAATTTTATTTTATAGAAAATATTAGTAACATACAATATTAATGTTACACCTGATTGGCACACGCAAGTTGGGACTAAATGATGTCTCTCTAGGTTTTCACTCTATCATAATAAGAGTAGAGATTCTCTAGTCTCAACTTTGAGTGTTAACCATGTGCCAATATTATATTGTTAATAATATTTTTTGTAAAAATAAAATTTATTGTATTATAAATAATCATAATTAATATTTATTGCTAAAAATTAAAAATTTTAAAACGTATATACCTTAAATTTGGAATAATCAACCCCCAAAATCAATTATATTACCTAAAAATGAATATTAAATATTAAAAAAATAATTATAAACCCTAATCGGGTAGAATAAACCCTAAAAAAATTGTAAAATTTTACTAACCTAAAAAAATTAAAATTGAAGAAAGAAATGAAGAAAAACGTAATAATTTTAAGAGTTGGTACACGATTAACATATACAAATTAAGACTAGAGCATCTCAACTCATCCTAATAAATGAATTCATTAAATGGTGATTTCATTCACGCCCAATGTTTCTATTTAGCCGGAATCTTTTGTCATTATAGCCACAATATTTCTAAACCTAACAAAATAAAATAAAGACAACTATATTCTATCATAATAAATGAATTAATTTAAGGATGGTTCAATTAAAAACCCAACATTTTTATTTATAGCCCACATAATAAATTAAAGCGTAATATTATTATGTTAGACTTTTTTTGTCCTTATAACGTACGATAATATTTCTAAAGCATAACAAGATAATAAAATAAAGAGGAAACTCTATTAATATAGTAAATGTATTGATTAAAGGTGATTCTATTAACAACCCCAACATTTTGATTTTTATAGCCCACAAAATAAATAAAAGCGTAAATATTATTGTGTTAGGCCTTTTTGTACTTATAGCCTCTAAGAATTTTAAAACACAATATATATATATATATATATATATATATATATATATATATATCTAAGTAAATATTCCTTCTTATGTACTCTCAAATATGATATTCGATATTTTAGAAACCCCCTAAATATTAGTTATGAATACAGATTGATCAAAACAAAAAACAAATAAATGTTGCAAATTTGGTCTTAAAATTTCCTATAATATAATTTCTTTCATATTAGGAGAAACATGATCGGAAGGAACTAGTTCAAACCCTGAGTGTAAAAGTTTTATTTGCCATGCTATTAAGTATTTTTATTAAAGTAGCCCTCTAACTTCAGGAGAAGGGTGCCTCCTCACAGACTCACAGTGACCTGCCCGGGGCGACTGTCTAGTGTTGGGCCACACATCTTATTTTCTCTTTTTATTAGAGTCTGTAACATAAATTTTTTGTATTTAATTTGATAGAACATAAAACGTGTACAATTTAGATGATTTTCGGATCAAAATATATTTTACGGATCCAATCTCTATTTTTCTCTAATTCTTTTCTTCAAAACTTGATCTTCAAACGCTCTTTAAAATCTTCAGAGTAAATTTGTCTCTTTAATTTTGTCGGACTTGTTGTTTGAACTTGGCCTTTGAAGTTTTCGGGGAAGATTTATATCCTCGATCTTCTTTGATTTGGTATTTGGACTTGACAACGTTAATTCGGACGGCAAAAGCCTTGTTTCCGGATCAAATGCCAGCTTTGGGTTGATTTTGATGAAGAACACATTTGAATGCCTTCCTTATGAATCAAACACCGTCTTCGAGATGAATTTGATGAAGAATGTCGTCGTCTTCGGTATGAATTTGATCAAGAACGTCTTGAATATTTGAGATAATTTCACTTATGGAATTTCTTCTCAAATTCTTGAACTCTTCAAATGACTTCTGGTGTGTTTTTCAACTGATATGGAGACCCTTATTTATAATTGTAGGGAGAGAGATCTAAGGCTGACGTGACACTATCTCATTGGCTGTTGAAAATTGATATATATCTTTTTGAAAGATATTTACTTATTGTCAAAGACTCTTGATATTTATCATATAATAATATCTTTATTATTTAAATATTTTATCTAATTTTGGATTTCATAAGATTCCAAAACTAAATAAATATATATATAAATCAATAAAATTATTATAAATAATATTTAATTTTCCGCCATCTACAGAGTTATTTCACAAAGACTTCCTACGTCACCAGTTCTACCAGGGACTTGCTGACTATTTTCATCATTCAAATCTTTGGCAACATAAAAAAATATGATATTCATAATCCATCGATGGGATGGGTTTCATTTAATTATGTTTGGGATGATGAATGGCCTACTTAATTAATTATGAAAAATTATAATCCATATGTGTTTAAGGTTACTGCATACATGTGTTCTTGATAGTGTAGGAACATAAATAAGAACAAGTAAATAAAAGCAGTAAAAGTATGCACGGGATTGATAAACTAGTTCGGTTGACCAACCTACTCTCGGAGAACTTCGCCCAAACTTGAATTTTCATCCACTACTCCTTCGTGAAGACTATTCAGGATCTTACACATGCTAGACTCCCTCCTTATGCTATCTTTTATTACAACACAAACTCTTTGATGAACGAAAGTTGTGAGATCCCCTCACAACCATGACATTAGACTCCTTTCAACTACCCACGACTTCAACTTATAATCTCTCCCTAGATTACATATAAAAATGAATAAAAAAAAATCCCTCAACTGTTTCACTCAAAAATACTCAATTCTAGACTACTAAGTTGAACAGTTTAAGGAACATCTTCTAGCTATTGCAATTATCTCAAACCAATGACTCTCAAACACTAAACTCAGAGAATCAAATATGTGGGACGAACCACCGATCTTCAAGAGAATCGACCTTCTTATACTTTTACACTTCTTCTTGACTTGATCTCCAATCTTTATCAACTAGGAAGGTGAATTAGGGTTTGTGATTTTTTCCATGTTAGTGTAGATGTTTTCCATGTTGTTGAGAGTCTAAATCAGCTTTGTATATACTCCATAAGGAAGTTAAAACAATCGCTCCTTGCTTCCCTAACTGATCCAAATCGAATCTTCTTCCGCAAGGAAACTGTCATAATTTAATTGTTGGGACCTCCTGGAACATCAGAGGGAACAATTCACCAATTGTTCTTTCTTTGCACAGTGAAATTGGCACATTATATCAGGAACATGTCCTCGAACATTTTGTCAAATATAAATCGCCAAAACAAACGTAGTGCTACGAAATGGCACTAACAAATTACTCAATGGTTAGAGTATTGCTTTCATACCGTAGGAGTGATTTAAATCCAATTGTAAGTTGAACTTATTAGACACTGGCGTCAATGGTATTGGAAATCTTGAATTTTATATGTACACACGATTGAGTCCTTAGATATCCAAAGTAATGTAAAACGAAGTGATTCGAATCATTGCAATTTTACTTGCACATGTTCTAAAATTCGAGATATTTCGAATTGTTTGTTGACATGGACAGAATTAGGGAAAACCTTTGAACGACACGACCACTTCAACCAGCCTTGTTGACTTCTCACACTTATAGTTTCTTGCAACTTACTATTGTTATGGCTAGTTAGGTGCTTTTGAACGTCGATTTTGAATGTTTTAAATCCATTCAGAATTTTCAAGAGTAGATTGGTTTTCATTAATTTTTCTTCTATTATTAAAGCTCGAGTTGAATTATGTGTAATGTTGTAAAGAGTTCAAGATTTTAAACTTGTATAACTTTGTTAATGTTCAAAAAAATATCTTTTGAATGGGTGTGTGGATATCCTTTTATAGAGGTTTTGTATCACATACGGTTGGGAGAGAGGTGATAGTTTAATATTTTTAAGCTTTTTTATCTATGTGATCATCATTGACTTGATGTTCGACTACTTTAGTAACAGCCATTAAGTTGTGTTTCTCTACTTGACTAATTCAATCGGATGTCTGTCTCCTCTCCTTATGTCGAGTTCGATCTTCTGTTTGTCTCCTCTCTTTAAGTCGATTGCTATTCTTTCGACTGATTTCTTCAACTTGATTGGCTTTCTATTTGCCGGCTTTGCTCAGACATACCTTTACAATAGATAACTGGCAAAGTTTTTCTAACATATTTTTGACATTTCATCAAAATAAATTGAATAAGAGCATCCATTATAGGGGGTGCTTATATCTATGTGGCAAAATAAGCACCAGCTTCCACCATAGTGGAACACAAGTTAAGGTAGTAAAATAGGGAATAAGTCCCTTATGCAAGTACATGGTTCTGGAATTAAATAGTGGCCTAAAAAATTTCTCTCTCCTCTATTTTTGCATTTTTGGTGCTTTCTCTCTCCTCTCCTTTTATATTTTTGGTTCTTGAATTAAATAATGGGGTCCATAAATAGTTAAAAGTGAGGTAGCACTATAGTGGAAAAAATATTGAATAATTAAAAAAAGAAATGGTTAATAACGTGGCACACATATGGCATCACTATGGGGTAGCACCATAGTGGATGCTCTAATTTTCCTAACAAACGCGGTTTCCATGTCGTCTCTTTAATTGCGACTCATTGTAGACAACAGTAACTTCCCAAAAGGACAACGTGGTTTCTGCGTCTTCTATTACAATTTTTCTTATAGTGATCTAAGTTTAAAGTAGCTAACTTTATGCATTAATTACTCATTCCTCTGAAATCGAATTAAAGTAAATAAATACACTAAAATCATATACTCGTAACATAGATTCCAAATTTACAATTTATTTTCACAAAAAAAAGAGCTCTAATAATAAAATGATAATATTAAGCACATTACAATGTTCATTTCCAACATTTTCAGTCTGATTAACTAATAGTTTCATTGATAACATTTATAAATACAAGGTTTTCTATGTAATTATGGTCCTAAGCAATTAAGAACTATCAACATATCCAAATAATATACACTAACGACTTAATTCATTTCCCTAATTAATACGCGCAAATATTATTCATATAAAAATGCTTCTAAAAAATTACAAAATAATATAAATGGTTTCAGTTCCCTACCGGACTTTTATGTGATATCTCATATTTCATACATATAGTGAATATGTTGAATATTTAAATTTGAATCTACAAATTAGTTAGCTATTTATTTTTTAGATAAGATTTGTTAGGAGTTTGTTATTTTAAGAATCTTATAGATATTATTTTAGGAGATTATTTAGTTTTCAATTATATTTTTTCCAATGCAATAAACAATAATAAAGAATATATTCAGCACCGTACAATATTTTGCACCGGCATATTTTTTTCTTCTTTTATACTGATCTAAAACCAACAAATTGGTATCACGAGCCTTCTTCTTGAGGGATCTGTGAGTACTCATAAACATACGTATTAAGAAATGGAATCTGCCATTGCATTACCAAATTTTGATGGTGATAACTATCAAGCATGGACTGTGCGAATGAAGGTCTATCTCGAAGCTTTGAGCTGTAGAGGAATACTATCTTGTGCCACAGTTGCCGAATAACTCCACGGTGGGTCAAATGAAGGCCCACACGGAAAAGAAAACTAAAAAGTCCAAAGTAAAAGCGTGCTTGTTCTCTGGAGTTTCAAGTACAATATTCACAAGAATCATGAACTTGGAGATGGCAAATCAAATATGGGACTATATAAAAAAGGAATACCAAGGCAATGAAAGAACCAAGAAGATGCAGACACTCAACTTGATTAGACTGTTTGTGATAATGAAGATGGAGTCAGAAATGATTAAGGACTACTCTGACAAGCTATTGAGCATTGTTAACAATGTAAGACTTCTTGGTAAGATTTTTGATGATGGCCGAATTGTATAAAAAATTCTTGTAACTCTACTTGAAAATTATGAGTCAAAAATTTCTTCTCTAGAGGAGTCTACAGATTTGTCAAGCATATCTTTAGCAGAGCTAATCAGTGCTTTGCAGGCTGTAGAGTAGAGTAAAGAAGACTGATGAGAAATAAACAAACTGTAGAATGTGCTTTTAAAGCCACGGGAGGCAAATATAAGAGCAATAACAATAATGTTGCAAATTCACCTTACCCACATTGCAAAATGTTGAATCATTTGCGTAATAGGTATTGGTGGAGGCCTGATATCAAATGTAGAAGGTGTGAAAATATGGGACATTTGGAGAAAGTTTGCAAAAAAAAAAAAACCGATAAAATTGCAAAAGTGTCATCGGAACAACAAGAGCAAGATTTAGATGAATTTTTTGAAAACTGCACTTAGTGAAATTTGCAGCTCCCAATTCAAGGAGGAATGTTGAATACTTGATTTGAATCTACAATTAATCAGCTATTTATTTTTTAGATAAGATTTGTTAGGAGTTTGTTATTTGAAAAAATCTTCTAGATATTATTTTAGGAGATTATTTAGCTTTCAGTCATGTTTTTTTTCTATATAATAAACATCAATAAAGAATATATTCAGCACCGTACAATATTTTGCACCGGTATATTTTTTTCTTCTTTTATAGTGGCTCTGAAGCCAATAGAATACTTGCCATGCATGCATTCATGATGTTATCATATACATATATAAAAATTAATATGTCTTGCATATGCATTAATAATAATGAAATATGAGATGTAACATGAAAATGTAAATATAAGGGATATTTCCAGATTTATAAAGTGATGTCATTATCTTTTAAAAATTTCTTAAAATTTTTAAATAATAATATCTTACTCGTTTTTTATCCAATTTACGTAAAAAAAATATATCAAATTAAATGTTTTTTCATGCTCTTTCATTTAAGATCCATAGTGCATATGTTGTTTGAACAAAAATCGATAAGAAATACAAAAAACTTTTTTTTCATGTATATTCAACTCGTAGCAGTCAGATATTGCTAAAATGATATCACAATATTGCTCATATCTTGTGTTTATGTTGCTAATATGAAATATTTTAGGCGCACGACTTTGAACATTAAGTTACTTTTATGAGAAAATAGTTAAAGTATATAAGCTATATATATTTAAGTTCATAAACAATTATAACTTTATCAATGCTTAATATTGTTATGGAATTAAACTTGTAATATTTGAGAATTTAAATCATACTAGCAAATCATTATTCACATATTAGCAATATGTTACTAACATATTAGCAAATTATTAGTCACATATTAGCAGTATGTATATTTCTAACATATTAACAATATGTTGTATGTATGAATGATGTTACACATGTTACATAATATTATTTTAAATGTGGTCCAATGTTATATGTGTGGTGTTTAATGCGTGTTAATTTAGTATTATGATCTTATCCTCATGTTAGCAACAAAGTCTCTTGATGTTAGCAACAGATATCTCTCATATTAGCATATTAATACAACGCCAGAAAAGACATTGATTTTAAAGTGTTGTCTATTTAATTCTAGGAATTGAGCCCAAAATCCGAAAAACATAACAGAATTTCTAAATTATAAAAATAACCCCATCTTCATTAAGTTGTCAAATATTTGCCACCTTACTTTGACTAAAATATTGAATAAATTGTGGTCATTAGATTTAATCAAATATAAGGTTATGATTGATTTCTCAGCTCTCACGGGAGGATTGATTTCTCAGCTCTCACGGGAGGATTGATTTCCTATTTGATCTATTACCTATATGTATGTGTGTGTGTATGTGTCTTTATCTCTATTTAATAACAAAATTATTGTCAGATATAGTTGTTCCATCAAAAATCATTACTAAGTTTGGAAACTAATATTTTATTATTAAATCAATTCGTTAAATAATATTTATCATTAATTGTGAATCACTTTAGCAAAAGTTTCACATGTATACTTTGCAAACAAAAAATAATATTACATGTTATCATAATTCATATATTTTCTTCGTAATTCGAGCATAATTTGAATTTAGAAATTAGTTTTAACTAATCATTTTCCCCCTTTTTGGTTGGATTTAATCTCAATGACCATAATAAAAAATGTAAAAATTTCTATAATTCATAATAGTTTTAAATTGATTTTATTTTGTTATGATAATTTAATTTGTTATTTTTTCATAATTATTATTTCTAACAAATAATATTATACATATCTCTCATTCATGTATTATACGGGAGATACTTTCGTCACATATATAATAGAGTAATGTTTTAATCCAGTATATATGGTTTGTAGATGTCAGGTCCTTACCTAATCAAGGTTTTTTATTTTACAAATAAACATAATATTATTAGGATGTCATACATATCTATTATCTCCTTATACACATTGGCAGATGGAATTTTTTACTATATTATGTGCAACACTCTATACTGCACATTTAAAAACATTTATTTTTATTTCATTTTTCTTCGATTTCAATTAATTGTAATTTACTTTAATTCCACATTTATTAATTATGATTCACTTTTTCCAATTAGAATATATAATTATTTTAAAAAAAAAATAATCTATTATTAATTAAAAATAAAATTAAATATTAAAAAAATAATCAACTGGCGAGCATCTAGTATATATCATACATGTGTGCCACCGTTAAACATATAATCGCACATAGCATTAATGATACTTTAGAAAATGTCAACTTATTAGCCTAATAAAATAGGAAAATAAGATGTCAAAAACTTGCATGCACTAGATGTATAAAAGTTTATATCAAACGGTCAACGCTTTTGACCGGATCAATGCACGTTGAACCGGTCAATCCACAAAAAGAAAAATGATAAAATATGTGATACTTTTAATGATACAAATGATGCTTTTTGAATTTTGAGTGATACTTTTTAGTATTACGGTTGATACTGATTTTGATGATTTTTTTATTTATTTTAGTCGATACTTTTTAAGGATATAAGTGATGTTTTTGGTTTTTTGAGTAATACTTTTTAGTGTTACAGTTGATACTAATTTTGAAACACATTTTTTTTTGGAGTTGATCGGATCAACGAGTGCTTTCTGGCATTGACCGATAAACGCATTGACCCGATCAATGCGCCTGATAGTGCACCTAATAATGAACACAAGTGCTTCTAAAAAAAGATTGAAATTTATAAGGGCGAGTAGAAGATGGGAAAGATCATGCTAATTTCTCTCCCATCTTATGAAGGCATTTAATATATCATGGCTTGATAATTAATTAATACACTAATTATCTGAAAACAAATAGTCGAAGAAATAACGTTTACTAAGCTGTTAGAGTGGTTACAGCGTTGACTAATTACACACCATATCTTTCATTTTTACTTACACACCCAACTTGGATATTAAGGAAATAATTAATTACACACCATATCATTTATTGTATTTCTTGCATTTCCGATTACATTTCCTATTTCAAGCCTTTGTTTTTTTTAAATAGTTTTTAATATCTAATTTATTATGGTTTTATTTAATTTAAATTTTTTATTTAGGGTTCATCCATCTCCAATTAGGTATATTATTTTTTAAAAAAAATAAAAATAAAATCCAATAATGCAACACCAAATGGAATAGAAATGACAACAAATAATCTGATCTGGACTAATTATGTTTGGATCAAATCCTATGTTGATTGTTACTATTTCTATTTCATTTGGTGTTTCATAATTAGATTTTATTTTTAATTTTTTTTAAATAATATACCTTAATTGGGGATTGATGAACCCTAAATAAAAAAAAATTAAATTAACTAAAATAATAATAAATTAAAAATTAAAAAAATATTTTTTTTTCTTGAAACAGAAAACGTAACATGAAATACGATAGATGATCTTGTATAAATTATGTTCCTCTTTTATTGTAAGATCGGGACAAGAAAAAAAAAAAAAAACAAAAAAAAAGTGGGCTAAAATTGCTAGTGATGACGACTCATCAGACATTAATTAATACTAGCTAGTGTTTAGACCAAAAGGCATTGCACCACTTAAAAGAATATATCCACAAACACATTGTCCACAACAAGACATAATGGGATGTTGGTTTGATTGGCCTATACACATTTCTATGCACCCATAATCTCATGTATTGTATATAGTTTAGTCTTTTAATACAACTGAATTATGTTTTGTGAAAGCATATTAATCTCTTGCTTAAATATATTTTTGCAACTTTATATAAACTCTAAATTTTATACTCATAAAAAAGAAATTAAAAAAGGTCAATATTTTTTTGAACAAGTCAATAAAATTTGATGACATTATGCTTGTAGAGAACTATAAAATAATAAATACATAATTTTGAATATTTGGTCCGTATAATGATTAATTTTTTGTGGAACAAGTTTAATCAGAAGTTTGACATTTCGATGTAGTTTATTAGATTCGAGCAATCACCAAAATCAATACCTGTTTAATGAGCTCCACTTTGATCTGGCTCATAATAGAGTAGTAATAATATATTACTCTCTTAGATTAGTTATAATTGTAAAAATACTAAGATGGTTACATTATTACCCTTAAATAAATGGGGCACTCTCTTATACAGCTTGTGCATCATTAGACGTGCGCGTGGCGCTCACACGTCCGTCAATTTTATTTATTTTTTATGGGCTAATTTTCAGTTTTTTTTTTTAATTTTCTATTTTTTCGTTTTGTTTTCTTACCAAAAATGTATATTCTAAAATAAATTTAGTGAATCCTAAAATTCAAATGAATTGATTTAATTTATTTGAAATCAATATGAATTTATATCCTAAAATTAAATTAATGAATCTTTAAAAACACAAAATAAACCTCTAAAAAATCCCAAGAAATCCTAATAAACACAAAATAAACCCCTAACCACCCCCTCCCCCCAAATCCTAAAAAACACAAAATAAACCCCTAAAAACAACAAAAAAAACGCTAAAAAACACAAAATAAATCCCTAAAAACACAAAAAAAAAAACTTAAAAAAACATAAAATAAACCCCTAGAAACACCCCCTAAAAAATCTTAAAAAACACAAAATAAACACCTAAAACACCCCCAAAAAATTGCTAAACCCTAACCCCCCCCAACCCTAAAAAAAACTTAAAAAAACACTAAACCCTAAATCACAAACCCCTAAGCTCTAAACATTAATTGAAATAAAATAAATTATAATTTGAATTAAAGAAATTCGTATATGATAAGTTGTAGGCCCAATACTTCTTGTATTTAAGAATGATACTTTTTGTGCTTCGAAATGATACTTAATTTTTAGTGTTAAGAATAATAATATTTCTGGTGATTTTTTTTTTGATGAGGCGGGTCGGTTCAAGGTTGACCCGCGTGTTGACTCACGTGACGCGCCCTGTCTGATAAGTCTGATTTCAAGGATTTTGATTTCCAAAGTCTGATATGAGTTTTTGCCTAAATAAAATATAAGATAAGATTACAATAGGTTAACTCAAAATTGTATGAAAAGATACGTTTTATATTAGTATAGATTTGTGTTACACTAGAGTGTCTCCTGGTGAACCTTTTTATACATAATTTTTTAAAAATCTATGATATATATCATTACATATATGAGATATTTTGTAATTATATATAATAATTAGCATTACCCACCATGCTAAGCACGGATATAAATATATGTAGAGATGTTATGCTATAGTAACATTTTGATAAAAATTCATAGAAGAAATATGCATAAATTAAATTCAGATCATATTAAATTTATTTTGTTAATAATATAGTAACAACTTGAAATACTTCTATACATAAATATATAATGATTGAGATTTATAAAAATATACATAACAAAAACATATAAGAGAGGTCTATGAAAATAAAACACTAATGGTGATGAAGTTCCGATTTCTTATGCTGTAAAAAATATACAATGGTAATTAATTTTTAATTCCTCGTACAGTTTGTCGTCTAACTAAGAAATTAATTAAAAGAGAATAATTAACCTAATATACAAGGTGTTTCAGTTTATCATTTTGAATATTACTTATGAGTGTGGGTTTCTCCTTGAAGAATAAAAAATATTGTGTACACAAATAACAAATTTCACTCAATCTTTTTCACCCGAATTAAAAATGATGCATGCATAATATTATTCTCAATTCATCCAAGCTGAAATTACACAAACCTATATGAAGTAACTGTTCTGCAAACGTTCACAGAAAAGTACTTGAACGTTGTTAGATAAAATTCACAATAAAGTATATGAATGTTATTATGAAATTAATTGAAATTACAGAGAGTACAGCACATAATGAGTTGATAATCATGTTCGATCAATCGATCTACGTCAGGGGGACTTGTCTGGTCCGAAAGAAATAATTCACTACTCCGATGCAATGTTTACTTGGAATATTACACGCAGTTGATCTCCCGTAACTCGATACCCTTTCTATCCATACACTATCTTTCGATGAATTGAACTATATGTGAGATCCCGTCACAATCTAGACTCTTTCTATCTAGTTCCCATATGTATTCTCCTCGAGAAACCTTTGACAGTGTATGAAAAGAGTTTCAATACACGATAGCTAAAACATTAAACTCGTAGAGCTCTTGCAGAATCTCTC
Organism: Perilla frutescens; assembly: GCA_026008535.1. Lineage (NCBI taxonomy): Eukaryota > Viridiplantae > Streptophyta > Magnoliopsida > Lamiales > Lamiaceae > Perilla > Perilla frutescens. The sequence goes on from BRKX01000001.1 coordinate 73,056,236, forward strand.
TACTTCTGATCTTTCAGTGTTCTCTAACAAGTTCTGATCCCAGACTATGTATAGAACAAAGTACAACCTTAACAAGGAAACATAAGTCCTAATCCTATCAGATGTCTAATAAGGAAAATTTCCTTATTTAAACAAACCCTTTATCTGCGGATAACCTTGTTAGATTTCTTCCATCTTAAGACTTATGCCTTATCTTCAATCACGTGCTCTTCAAGCTGATTAAGATATCTTTTAGAACGATCTTTGAATCTCTTCTTAGTTGACAAACTCCGAACAACTTCAATAACTTTGGAAGAACAATCTGGATAAAAGATGTTCATGCAAATGTTTCTTGAACTTTGACATGAACGTTGTTGATCTTTTGAACCTGCACTTCAGGTAGCACAGCGAAATGACTTGTATGTTCACAAACTGGCTTTTAGCTATCACGTAAACTAGCTGGCAATGCTCAGTGTGTTTAACAATCTCAGTTGCACGACTCGATCCACAATTGTCTTCATCTTCAACTCAATCTCGTCTTTATGCTTGAGCTATCTTCATTGAAGTTCAGATCACGTTCTTGAACATCCTTGCGAACGTTGTCCAGAACAACATGCTTAGTACTTGGAAAAACTAAATACTTAATGCTGATTAATGTGATAAAGATTAATGACCATCAAACACTACCGTAAATATAAAGTACAGAACTTGATAAATATATTAGTGCAAGGCATAGCACTAACATAAGCATATTCCAAAACTTGCAGAACTTACACCAAATTGTTACTACAAAAAATCATGAACTCTTACGACAAAAAAAAAAAAAACACAAAAAAACATATATAAATGAATTAAAACATAGAGAGAAAACTAGAACTATTTTTTTAATATAACCGAGTAGGATCTCAATAACGGGTCTTGTAATATTGATTTATTGGGAGTATATATTATGTGTAATTTTATGGATTTACAAGTATTTCCTCTCATAATCTTTATTACATGATTCCACCATATTTATCGTAGAAGACTACTAATTCCATCATGTTAATTTAACATAATTACGCGGCAGCAGCACTTAAAAAATGCAAACAACACTCCTCTTCTTGTTCTCTGACAACCGAACGTCTAATATATATATATATAAAGAATTAGAGAGGGACTTGCTTCCGCCATTATTGATATATTGAGAATTATATTTGAAGAATTAAGAATCATAAATGGGTTAGTATGAATTAATATGTTTCATATTAGCACAATATATATATATATATATATATTAATATATACGATATTAGAAATGATGTCCGACTGGTTACGATTTGTAGATGCATTAAAAATGGGTTTTTGTATTTTTCATCAATTTTTGTTCGAAAAAATATATGCAATATGTATCTTAAATGAAAGAGCATGAAAAAAAAACTTTAATTTGATATTTTTATTAGTATCAATTGAATTTAAAATGGATGAGTTATTATTGTTTAAAACTTTTAAGAATTTTATAAACATGATCACTACAAGAAAATAACATTCAGGCGACGAAACGCGTCTGTGACTTGTTTCTAGTCGCTAATAAAACGGGCGATAAAATTTTTCCATCACGAAACAAGACGAGTCGTCAAAAAAAAAATTAGCGACAGAATATTTATGTCGCTAAATTCCGTCATAAAGAAAAACTAGCACGCACACGTTCGAACTGCGTGTCCACACGTGCGCCAAACCAGGGCCTGGCCTAGGGTGCGGCCAAGATCAAACAGTGCTGAGTTTTAATTCAGCAAAATCCTACGTGGGCGGGATTCGAACCCAGTCTTTGGGGTGAGCCTTGCCTCTGAAATCATGTGAACTAGTGAATGTGTATGTTATAGTTTAAAAATAATACACACACACACACACACAAAATCTATTTTCATTGAAATTTAAGTTCTTAATTAAATAATTATAATATTCTTTATTTATTTAAATATCCATTATAATAATTACTATTATTCTATGTTTATTATAAAGTATAATTATATTACATCATTTATTTAATACTAGATTATTTTATTTAATATTCTGAGATTAGCACATTTATTTAAAAGCATTAAATAAATGACTTAATATAATTATATTTTAAAAAATATTTTAAAATATTCTAGTATTATAAAATATTAAAATAAAAATATTTAAAAAATAAAAAATAAAAATAAAAATAATATACAATATTAAAAAATTAAAAAAAATCTAAAAATATAATATAAATTATTAAAAACATTAATTTCGAATTCGTAATTAGTAGTATTTGAAAAATAAAAAAATAAAAGTTAAAAAATTAAAAAATAATTTAAAAATAATATAAATATTAAAAAAAAATTAAAATATACATAGAATAAAATAAATTAAAATGTTAAAAGATCAATTTAATATTTGAAATTAGTAGTAATTGAATAATAAAAAAATTTAAAAAATAAAAAAATAAAAAAAAATCAAATTTAATTTTAACTACGAAAATATTCCGTAGCTGATTCCGTCGTTAAAATAAAAAAAAAGTTAAAAATTTAAAAAGTATTATTTAACGACGGAATCTTCCATCTTTAACTTAGCGATGGAAATATTATGTACCCAATTCCTCGCTAAAATAAAAATATTATTTAATGATGAAATTTCCATCTTTAATTTTCCCACGTCGGATTGGTTCTGATTTGAACCTACACACACACACATATATATATATATATATGTATATATGTATATATGTATGTGCTAATCTCCTATATATGAGACTGATGGCCTGGCCCATCAAACGAGCCGACCCATTAGGTCTATCAGGAGCCAACCCAAACCAATAGCCATCCCCGATAAAAAACCAGAAAAAATGGGAAAAATGGGAAAGAAAGAAATCAAACCCTGCAACTCACAACTCACCATATATAGATCTTCACCGTCCAACGTGAAACCATCACCACTGTGGTCGGCGAAACACAATCAAGACATCGCTACCACTGTTAACATCGGAACTTCGAGATTGCGACGCACACAAGTTCAAAATCAACAATTGCACCTCTTTTGTTGTAGCTCTCGGATTTTTGAAGATATGTTTCGTAAATTCAAGCTAAGTTTTTTAGTTATGTAGATTTGATTTCAAAAATTATTTTTGTTTATTCCAACACACTTGCATGTTAAAATTTTAATTACTTATATTTGCAAGTAAAATAAATGAATAAATATAAATAAAATAAATGAATTAATAAGAATAAAATATAAATGTGTTGATATGACAGTGGGTTGGGACCCATTAATATTTATTGTTTAGGTAGAAGGATAAAGAGACAAATATTAGATAGATATTTTATGGCATGGTGCAAATGTGGCGGGGTTAGCACTTGAAATTAAGTAGAACCACTCTTGTAATACCCCAAAATTTTATTATCTAAATTTAATTAGGAATATACATCTAATAGTTAGAATAAGTGAAAAATATCCAAAACTTTATGTATTAAAAAAAAAGTATATGTTACCCTTAAGAGTAAGCTAGGGAAGAAAATAGACCGTTAAAAATTTAATTCTTTTTAGGTAAGTGTGTCGTTGGATGGCTTAGCGATATTTTTATTATGAGACTCCAATGTAGTTTAAAACCTAAAAAAAATATTTGTTATTATCACCTCGGGTGTTAAAAAAATATATATGTATTTTTTCTCGGATATATTCATATTAGATTCTTAAAAATTATATGTATATATATATATACTATATTTATATAAAACAAATAGTGTAAAACCTAGATTTTTAACTCTTAATTTTCGACACTAAGTTCACCCAAACCAAAGTTCATTTGGGTATTCTACGAATTTATTTTAGAACATTAGCAAAACCAAATAAGAAAATTCATGTATGGATAAATATCACATTTAAATCTTGGGATTTTAAATTCAAAGCCCAATATCTATGAGGTGGCATGTTTATACACAGCCACATCACATACATATTTGTAAACTCATTTCATAGTCCAAATCTCTACTCTACTCTCTATTTCCCTTTCTTTCTCTTGCAACTCAATCGGTAATGGAAGCGGTGTTGTCTTCGGTCATCTGCTTCATCAAAGTCCTACACCAAATTAAATCCATTTAATATTCTTTCTCTATTATTCACCTTTAATATTCACTTTTGTGGTGGTTCAATCATCTGATATTTCGTGGAAATTAAGCATTTAAAATTTGTAAAAATATAAAAAAAATAATAAAAATATGTTGAAAAGATGAAGTTGGTATTGATTTTCATCTTAAATATTGGTCTTGAGTATGTTTTAAAATAGTATAAATATTGCATGTGAATTGATGTGTTTTTAATGAACATGGTGCTGTTTTAAGATGGTTAAAATAATGGAGGTGTAAAAAAATGTAGAAAGGTGTGGGAAGCCTTTAGGAAACTAGATTTAGTCTTGGACTTGATTCTAATTTCGAAAATCTCGTTTAACCCCTAAAGTTTTTTTTAAAAAAAACTCATTGTCTCCTCCTACTATTATAATCAAGACCTTAGAGAGTTTATGAATTTCATTATGGCCCTTAATATTTCAATACAAATTACTAAAGTCAATAGTTTCTTATTTTCCAGATTTATTAAAAATTAGAATTGGCCTAAGTTATTTAATTAAGATTATTTATTTTCATATTAGGTGTGGTGCAATTAGGATTCTCATCCACTTTGTGACTCCCTGCTCATTATTATCATGTGGGTTATACTATATCTTTGCAAATTGTATCTTTCGAGTTATTAAGCTCTGCTTTGCTAAAATTGCATATGTGACTATCTGTGTTAAATATTTACGTGCTACTGTATGTTGTCAGAGTCTCATAAACCAGTATTGTGTCAATGTGAGTAGCTACAGTATGCATGCATTATTTATCCTGCCCTACTCCTTGTCGGTGAGACTAAAATGAAACACTTATTGGTTATACTCTTTGGGTATACTATGGCCATACTCAACGTTATGCGCTGGTGATGTAGTTTGGGTTGCGGACAGTGACGGGTTATACTCTTAAACGCTTCATGATAAAATGTTTTGGTGAACTTAGGTTGCTTCTAACTTTTAAACCTCTTAAGCTTCACTACATGTATGAACACTGGTAGATTACTTTAACAAAATGATTTGCATAACTTGAATTGTAAAAACTTGCCCACTGAGTGCACTAGTACTCATCCCAAATATTTTCAAATATTTTTCAGGTTAGTAGGCTGGTGCGTGGATGTGATGATGCTGAGAAATGGGCTTTTGTTGTTTACGTATTTTCCCATTGTTTTTTTTGTTAAGTATTCTGTTGATAATGAAGTCTCCGCACTTGTAATATCCTTTTGTTAAACACTAAGTGCTCTGATATTGGTGTTTTGAATAGGTATATATTATTATACATCATGTTTGATTATTCTGAGTCTTCTGTTGAGGTTTAGTTAATTAAATTACCCAATTTCTTTTCCGCTTCTTAATTCCCACCCCCGTGGCGTCCATTTCCATGGTCTTTCAGGATCGGGGTGCTACAGAGTGGTATCAGAGCAGGCTGCAACTCTGTAGACCTGTTGGGTCATCTTTCATTTGTGAGTTGTAAATTCTTGTGTGATATTATATAAGCCCTCAGCTCATCACTCACGCAACAGCCTAAAAGGTACACATGATTTTATGCGGATATTAATTTTAAAAGTTACATTAATGTTGAATGTTATGTTTCTTTGGAAAAGAAAGATTAGGATTCTCCATGTTGATGGGAATTCCTTGAAAGATTGATTTTTATGCTGATCGCATACTCTGATTAACTACGCTGATTGCATACTCTGTTGCTATGTTCATAGCATACTGGTTTTGACATATGCCTGTGAGCATACCGGTTATCTATGCCTTGTGCATACTTGTGACATTTGGAATATGCAGAATGCATACTATTGAACTGTGATAGATGAAAAGTGTTTGTTATATATACTCTAGAATGAGAACGAGAACTTGGAAGCTTGATAACATAAGATTATTAGCCTAGTTGCTGAACCTAGGTTGGACTTGTAAACACTTATGAGATTGTTATGAACATAGTTAGACTGATAAAACCTTTCATTTTGATGACTGAACGTATGATGGCTATAGACGATTGTGCGATGCAGTCGGGTCATGTTTTGTAATTTGTTGTTAGATCAACTTGGCACCTTTTGTAGATGTGGAATGTTGTCTTCTTTTGATATATTTATGCCAATGTCACGTACAAGAAGAGATCGAAATCTACCACCCTGGGGAGCTAAGGAGATATTATGTGCTATGAATAGACAAAAGGCAAGAAATACTTGAATGTTTTTATAATGGAACAAGAGATTTTTATCGACTGATATATCATACCAGTCAAGATAGAGATGGAGTCAAACAAGCTAGCTTAGCTATACATACGAGTTATGGTGCATCCATGTGCAATACTTATCTCGGTCATGATGGATCGAGAAATCTGATTCACATCAACGTTCAATCAGAAAAACTATGGATACGAAATTGAGCTTCACATGTAAACAAATGGCTAAATCGAACGAGCAATACAAAATAAGAGATACATGCTTCAAGGAGTCATCTTAGATGATAACACAAGCTAGAAAATGTTCTACAATTATCTATAGACAATGAGAAAAGTGTAGTGAAAATAAGGGATACATGATCTGTTAAATGTATTGATCTTAATGAAGTATGTGTTTGTCCCGGACCATATACTCAAGAATGGCAAGTTGATCTTGTGTGTACATATAACATAGGATAGGAGCTTCGCTAGATAGAACCGTCAAGATCAAGCAACATAGAAACTTGGAAACAAGGTGTGATGATGTCTTGATATTAGGGGTTGACATAAGACTTTCACGATATAAGTCATTCTGATATGCACACTTTATTTGAGTATTTTGATTGAGCTTTATTTCTTTGATAGTTAAGGGTATGAATCCCTGCTTCTTTTAAGATATTCTCCATTACCTTAAGTCTCGATCTATGGATGGGTCTTATTTGTTTATCTATTTATTTCTATTTACCTTCAATTGACCTATGAAGAGGTCTAGTTGTCATTTGTTTGTTCTGTCTTATAAAGAGGACTTTGTTGATTTTCTTTTGGACTATGAAGAGGTCTATCTTCTTGTTATTAGAATGATATTTTCTCTAGCTACATAATTTATGCTTCAAAATTTTCCGAAAGACATAACCTACTCTTAGATCTATAGACTTTCTATCATACTATTCTTGATGCATTTCTATTGATTTATGTCCCCGAATTCTTTTTTTTTTTACTTAACACCCTACCCCTCATTTATTGCCTATTTTTGGGATCAGGTCATTACACCAAGCAAAATCAAAGCCATTAATAATTGGTCTGAAACAACAAATCCTTTAGAAGTACATAGTTTTCTCGACCTTACAGGAGACTATCGTAGATTTGTTGAAGAATTCTCAAAGATAGCCTCTCTTATGATACACTATTTAGGAAGACATAGTCTTTAAGTTTACATAAGCTAGTAAACAGAGTTTTGAAGAGTGTAAGAAGAAGTTGGCAATGACTTTCAATATAGACTCAATTCTACTCTTAAAATCATGTCGTCTTCTAAATCTTTCTCGATCACATATCTTGTTCCTCGTGACGAGACATTTCCATGAATCTTTTCCATTCGTCATTTGGACATTTATTGAATCTTGTGTGTCCTAATTATTGAAAGACCATCTTTTCATCCTTAAAAATTACCCCATTTTATTTTAAATTCTGAAGTTTATTTCATTTTTGACTAAGAGTCATAAATCTTTTCATAATTATGTGGTCACTAATTTCATTAAAAACAAAGTTTGCTTGACCTTCTAACAGAATTTTATTCATTCTCTATTTCAACCCAATATCATATATTAAAATACATCATAAATTGATTGTCACCACTCAACCTTATCTTGCTTCTTGTGTCACCATACATGTTAAGGGTGGGCAGCCGAACATCCTCAATCATAAAAATAATGAACAAGCATAATGAAGCATCACTCATTTATCTACTCTCTATCATCTCAGCCCTCTCCTCCCCAAGCAGCCATCTTTTTTTCAATCTTTTAGGAATGAAATCCGTTGAGAAAATCTTGAAACTTTATACATACATTTCTTTGTCATAATAAAACAAAATTTATTTTGATGTTGTTTTCAACTGGTGCCTGAAAAGTTGAGAAAATGGGCCTAGAACCTTAGTGATGTTACAAGTCATCAAGTTGTGTCACAGTCCCACTGCGATATCTTTTTCCCGTTGAACCAGTCATTTTCTTTGCTCGAGGTTTACCTCATTGTAAACCTAGCACTTCAAGGTTTTCATAACAAGTCTCGGATCATCAATTTGATATCATTCTCTCTATCAAAGACATGTCACAAATCGACCCATCAAAATTTACCACAAAAATCATTGTTTTGTGAATGCAACTTCATAGCTTGTTTTCTGTTGTTTTCTCCATTGTATGGACTTGATTTTTGGTCTATAAAAAGTCATCTTTGCATTCTTTCAATACCTTATGTCCTATCTGAGATCAAATATTGTTTAACCCTCTCAATCTGATTTGTAAGTTTCTAGAAAATCACTCTTTCATGGTAGATTTCATCTATATTGAAAATGATATATTCCTTGATCATTTCCAGTTGTTGTAGCTATTGTATTATAGAACCATTTGTTTTATCAAAATTCTTGTCTTCCATACTATGAAAAATTCTACTTTTGATTGAAAATTGATAAGTCACAAATATTGCATATTTATTATCTGTATTTTTATATATTTGGGACTTAACATATTGTTTTTGTGGTTATTGCAGGAAAGATATGAAAAAGGAAAGTGCAATACACATTGATGGAAAGAATCATAAGAATATGGAAAGAAATTAATAAAAAGATGATGAATGATGAAGGATCGATTTGGAGCAAGGAATCGGCGATTATGTAGCCAATATCATGATATGCCCTTAATGAGATTTGATGACTCTTAAATTATTGGTTGCCTATATAAAGTTGCGAGGTCATTTGGAAGAGGCATTCCGTTTTTGATAGATAGTTTTGTAGACAATTCTCTTTTTAGTTTTATCGTTGTTTATTTCTATTCAAGTATATAGTATTTTATAATGATCGCTTGTATTGGATTAAATATGAGTGGCTAAGTTATTTTCCCGGAATGAGATTATAATAATTCTGGTATGCCCATATCGTGAGGTTTAATTGCTTTTACACAATTCACACACTGATACTTTTTTATGCTCCGAGATAGCAAGTTTATATTCTGAATTGATTAATTGTGTAGTGGCCAATATACAACTAGTTGATTAAGGTTTAAAACCAATCAAAGTCGATGGATCTGTAATTGTCTAATCCGGTTGATAAGTGGTAAGACTGACTTTCTTTGTCAGTGGGCATATGGGGATATTATGGGCATACGGATCCGTATGGCTGTAATATAACTAGGTTTCTCTAATTTCTAATGCTATTGATTAATTAAATCTGTTAAGGGTTCTTGCGGGTTGTTAATTAATAAGAGTTTGGATAATAAGGGTTCTTTTGTTCAATAATTCTTAAGGAGAAATGAGGAATGCGTCAGCGGGTTCCGGTATTCCATAACTAGTTTATTTGATGTTTGAATTGATATTTTTGCACCGATGAACGAAATGATGCATATCATTATTCATTATAATCTCAATCTGGCTTTTATATATTGATTACTTTCATTTTATTTCATTTCATTAGTTAAATAATTATTCTCTTAAAACCCTAAAGTTACGTTTGAAAGAAGAATACACCGTTCCCTGAGGATTCGACCTGTACTTCCCACCTACTACACCCATTTGGGCATTTGGAAAAGCAGTTATTTTGGGCGCGCGACGACCGCGTATCAAAAATCAATTGAATCTTGAGTTCGATCGAGCCCCAAACTTCTTGTTGATCAATATATTTGGTAAACAACAACAGTTCCTTTTCCAGCCAAATTTAGGCTAGGGTAATTATAATCTTTCTCTGACTCTTTCTGATCATTTGTAGGCTTCTTGATGATGAATGCGTGGCTATTGTGTCTTTGATCAAATTTGAATTGAATTTTCTATGATTTTTCAAAGTTACTTCTCTGTTTTAAGTCGTTAAATTTTTTCGTTGGATTCGTTTCAAGTTAATTGAAAAGTATTTTAAAAATCTATTATCAAGTCATGTTATACTTTCCTAGTCAAAGTAAAATGAATTAAGCTCCTATTAAATTAAAGTAAATATTAGATTAATTCTGAAAGTCGTTATATCGATCCTGAATCAAGGATTGATCCTTGTAGGACTTGAAAATATATTTATAGTGGAATAATATGAAAAGAGAGATAATAGCGTTTGTATAGATATGTGTGACATGTCATCAAGTGAAAGTCGTATATCAACAATTTTCAAAATTATTGCAGCCGTTAGAAATTCCAGAGTAGAAATTGGAGCATATAACGATGGATTTTATGGTAGGCATACCGCGATCAATGAAAGGAAACTCAACAGTTATGGTCATTATAGATCGATTGACCAAATCAGCACACTACGTGTCAATAAAAAAAGTTAAGCAAATTAGCACAAATTTATGTAAAAGAAATTGTTCGTTTGCATGGAATTCCAATTTCTATCACGTCGGATTGTGATAGTCGTTTGACATCAAGGTTCTAGAGAAGTTTCCAGAAAGCAAATATAATGAATCTAAGCTTCAGTACCACTCTCCATTTCTAAACAGATGCCAGTTAGAGAGAATGATACAAATTTTGGAAGATATGCTCCGTGGAGTTGTGTTGGACGGAAATACCAGCTGAGAAGATGTTTTACCCTTGGTGGAGTTTTCTTATAACAACAACTACCAATCAACTATAAAAAAATGGCACCATATGAAGCCTTATATGGTTGCAAATGCAGATAACCTCTATACTGGAATGAAGTTGGAGAAAAGAAGATATTGAGGCCAGAGATTGTACAGACCACTGTCGAGATAATCGAACGAATTCGCGCAAGAATGAAATAAGCACAAGGAAGATAGAAGGCTTATGCAGAAAAGCACAAAACAGACCTACAGTTCCAAGTTGATAAAAAGGTTTTCTTAAATGTATCTCCAACACGGGGTGTTGTGAAATTTGGCCAAAGAAGAAAATTGAAACAAAGATATATTAGACCGTTTGAAATTCTCGAAAGAATTGATGATATTTTTATACCAATTAGATTTACCACTTGACCTGTCACAAGTTCATGATGTATATCACGTTTCAATGCTTAGAAAATATGTGTTTGACCCAAAATACATTGTCAAAGAAAGTGAGTTAGTTCTATGTTGTGATATGAAGTACAAGGAAAAAACCTCACGAGATTCTTGATAGAAAAGTTTAAGTCCAAAGAAACAAACAAATCACATTGATGCTTGTCCAATTATCATGATCAAACAAAAACAACGTGGGAACTAGAAAGCAAGATGAGACAATAATATCTTGAGATATTCGAAGGAACGTGAATTTCGGGAAGAAATTCTTTTAAGGAGAGAGGAGTGTAATATTCACTTTTGTGGTGGTTCAATCATCTGATATTTCGTGGAAATTAAGCATTTAAAATTTGTAAAAATATAAAAAAATAATAAAAATATGTTGAAAAGACGAAGTTGGTATTGATTTTCATCTTAAAGATTGGTCTTGAGTATGTTTTAAAATAGTATAAATATTGCATGTGAATTTATAAGATTGAAATTGAAATCTATAAATGAGATTCATGATTTTGGCTTTCAAAAAATCTAGACGGAATGATTAATCTTCCATAGGAATTGAGAAAATTCATAGTTTATATCTTTAAATGCTTTGTTAAAGTTGTGTAGAATTGGGATTAAGAAAAAAAAACAAATCATGAGGTATTTGAACTAGTTTTCGAAGAAGCTAAAATATAATGGTTTTGATAAAATTTGTTAGTTAAATTGATGGGTTTTTAATGAACATGGTGTTGTTTTAAGATGGTTAAAATAATGGAGGTGTAAAAAAATGTAGAAAGGTGTGGGAAGCCTTTAGGAAACTAGATTTAATCTTGGACTTAATTTCGAAAATCTCATTTAACCCCTAAAGTTTTTTTTTAAAAAAACTCATTGTCTGCTCCTACTATTATAATCAATACCATAGAGAGTTTATGAATTTCATTATGGCCCTTAATATTTGAATACAAATTACTAAAGTCAATAGTTTCTTATTTTCCAGATTTATTAAAAATTAGAATTGGCCTAAGTTATTTAATTAAGATTATTTATTTTCATATTAGGTGTGGTGCAATTAGGATTCTCATCCACTTTGTGACTCCCTGCTCATTATTATCAGGTGGGTTATACTATATCTTTGCAAATTGTATCTTTCGAGTTATTAAGCTCTGCTTTGCTAAAATTGCATATGTGACTATCTGTGTTAAATATTTACGTGCTACTGTATGTTGTCGGAGTTTCATAAATCAGCGTTGTGTCAATGTGAGTAGCTACAGTATCCATGCATTATTTGTCCTGCCCTACTCCTTGTCGGTGAGACTAAAATGAAACACTTATTGGTTATACTCTTTGGGTATACTATGGCCATACTCAACGTTATGCGCTGGTGATGTAGTTTGGGTTGCGGGCAGTGACGGGTTATACTCTTAAACGCTTCATGATAAAATGTTTTGGTGAACTTAGGTTGCTTCCAACTTTTAAACCTCCTAAGCTTCACTACCTGTATGAACACAGATAGATTACTTTAAAAAAAAAACGATACATAGTTGGAGGAATGTGTTTAGATTATAAGGAAATGAAATTATTAAAATATAACTACCAACCAATTTTAAAAACTCACACCTATAAATTGCAATTTTAATTTCTTATACTTTAGTTTAATTTTACACTTATTATTTAGGATTCATCCTACCTAATTAGAATGAATCATATTTTTTTTGCATTTAACTTTCAATTTTTAGTTATTAAGTGATTATTTGAAAATTTAAATTCTAAAAAATTATATTAAATCCTAAATAATTTTGTTTACAATTTTTAGTTTAATTTTACACTTATTATTTAGGATTTAATATATTTTTTTAGAATTTAATTTTTCAAATAGTCAATTAATAACTAAAAATTAAAAATTTAATACAAAAAAATATAATGCATTCTAATTAGGTTGGATGAATCCTAAATAATAAATATAAAATTAAACTAAAGTATAAGAAATTGAGACAAAGAAAAAAATTGAAAAATATACTAAAAAAATTGAGTATGCAATATGGGATATAACATTAAATGTGCAATAGAGGATTTCAACTGCTTATACAAAGGGAAAGAAAAATGCACATCAGCTACTACACACAGATGGAAGTATCTAGAAATAACAACATATCATGCACACCTGCACAAATATATAGCATGACTCATATGTGTGTGTGTGTGTGTGTGTGTGTGTTATGTTATAATTATAAGAGGAAATTAGACTTTTGGTCTGGGAAGAATATGGTCCAAACACTTTTAATTCCACAATGTACAGTTTTGAAAAGTATTGATAACTTGGGATAAAAAATTGTACATTTTGAGACTAAAAGTGTTTGGACCCTATTCTTATGGGGTTGAAATTTACTGTTACACTTTCTTGTGTTTCACTCTATGTTTTATTATCAAATTTATGGTTTTAATAATATTTATTATAAAATAAAAATGAAGTATAACATAAATAATCATAGTCAACATTTATCAACAAAAAAAATGAATTAAAAATTATAAAACATAAATTTTAAAAAATGAACCATAATAATGAATTATTAATTAGAAATCGAAAATTAAATATTAAAAAATAATTATAAACCCTAATTGGGTGGGGTGAACCCTAAAAATAATCATAAAATTAAACTAAATCACACAAAAATAAAATTGAAGAAAAGAAATACAAGACGAACTCATAATTTGAAAATGTAATATGGAGTATAACATGAAATTTCAATCCATTCTTACAGAACCAAAAGTGCAATTCACTGTGATGAATGTAACTCTCTCTTTCTATAAGATATAAAACTTTATTGATCATATATGAAAACAAATCTCATTCCATCTTGTGAAATAGATGCATGTCCAATACAAACAAATTGCATATATCAAAACGGCTTAGCAAGAATCAAGATTCTAGTTCCTTTTGAAGACTTGCATTGCAGAATTAAAAACGGTAAAGGCCCCATCAATGAAGATATTTTGGCCACTCACATATTTAGCCTCATCACTAGCTAGAAAAAGAGTTGCATTAGCAACGTCATCGGCTTTAAGGGTTGCACCTTTGAGATTTCCCATATCTTGCGTCATTTTCTCAACTACCTCTTGATCACTCTTCAAGTATTTCTTAGCTAACTCGGTGGCAACCACAAAAGGCGACACGCAGTTCACCCTTATACCATACTGTCTGTCCTAGTTCGACCGCCAAGTTCTTAGAGAGCCCCACGACGGCATGCTTCGAGCACGTGTACGCGTGCGAGGCGGTGCCGCCCAAATGCGCCGCCACACTTGCCGTGGAGATGATTGCGCCGCTGCGCGCGGGGATCATGACCCTCGCGGCATGCTTCATGCCCAGAAAAACGCCGGTGACATTGACGGCCATGACGCGGTCGAAAACCTTTTTCTCACTGTCAATGATCGGGGCCTTAAAATCGATGATCCCAGCGTTGTTGTACATGATGTCGAGTTTTCCGTAGGTGGAAACTGCTTTGTCAACGGCGTTTCTAACGTCGTCTTCATTAGTAACGTCGCAGTGGATGTATGTTGAATTTTCAGTGCCGATTTCTTTGATAACGGAGTGCCCTAATTGATCTTGGACGTCGGCAATCACAACTTTGGCACCGTGTTTGGAGAAGAGTTTGGCTGTGCTTTCTCCTATTCCGGTCACGCCTCCCGTTATAAGAGCTACTTTCCCCTCTAGCCTATATATATATAAAGTAATAAATTAATTTATAAGAATTGTGATTACCAAAACTTTCTTTACTTCTATAAAACTTGATACAATTACTAATCTAACTACTTTATTGCTTAATTTACAATGCGATGATTGAAATAAATAAAATATAAATTGGTACAATCAAATAATAAAAAAACTACCACAATCAATTAAAAATAAATAAAATCAAAAGCCACTTAAACCCCCAAATATTGAGTATTCACGATTCTTCCCCAGACTAATTTTATTCTTTCTGACTATCAAGTTTCTTTGAGAGTTCTTCGATCTTCAAATAGGGCATTCAGTAGCACAATCGAGGGAATCTTGAACGCTAAGGACTTTGGAATGATATGATGCAAGACTTGATAGATGCGTCTATTTATAGATGAACATGAAAGGTAAATTTGGAATGTTATAATTAATTTTTTAAAAATAATTGTAATATAATGTAATAAATATAACGTTACGTTAATGACATTAATCATGCTTTAAAATTTGGAATACTACTACTCATTTTTTGAAATTTGGAATGGTTTAATTATAGAAATGATCAATCAAACATGGGTTCTATTCTAATTTAATCACCACCAATTTCTTCAAATTTATTAATATACATACACAATTTTGTGCAGACATGCATGATTTATTGGATACATATGCATATATGTGACCATAAAAGAGGAGTTTCCTAGGCATATATGGTCAATTTTTCCCATGCAAATATGAGTAATTGAGGCAGATTCTTAGTTTTCTACATTTTGCAGAATCTTGATCGATGGTGAAAAAGTTGAAAGTATTTTTTTTTTCATTTTATACGAACCACTTTACAAAAGAAAAAAATGGCATCACCACACACAAATGATATTTATAGGTAGGATTTGCCTCAAATTTACCACATATAAGTGTTATAAAGGTAATTTCATATTTTATGTTATAACGGTGAATATTAATGGTGTTTATTTGAAATGAAAATGAATTTAAAACTAATTATAAATTGATTAATAAATATTTTCGTGTGATGCATGGTGAGAGATATATAAATAATTTATAATGAATAGTTTGTAAAAATAAAATAATTAAATTGTAGTTAAATAATTAATAGAAATAACCATAATATCTATAAATAATATAAACTATTTCACTAAACAATATACATAAGTGAAATTATTTATCTGAAATGAATCATTGTTATATGATGACATAAAAAATACAAAAAAAATAATTACTTTCTGATAAGTAAAATAATTTAGAATTTTTCAAATAAATATAAAATTAATTACGTTAAATTTAAAAATGAAATGCGTGAAAACAATTTATTTGATTAATGGACTAAACATTTAAAAATAGATAAATGCATGGAAAACTTTAAAATAAATTTGAATGTACATATATTTTTAAAAAGATATTAAAAAACTTATTACAATAATGAAATTATATCCAATTTAACCCAAAAAAATATATTATATTTTTTAAGTGACTATTCAATTTTCATCTCCTATTTTCAACACCTGCCGATTCATTATTCTTCAAGAATGTTTGCCATCCTAAAATTTTCTTGATCATTTACAATTAAGATTGTTATGTTAGTTTCATTTTCGCCTCCAATCTATCTTGAATATTGTCAAGAACATAATTTAAGCATAAATTTTATATTCTTTAACTTTATGAACATATAACTTATTTGAAGTTGAAATATAATTATTTTAAATGTTATCTTAGAAATGAGAGTAAGTAGATTGTAACATAACATAATATTTGTAGATAATTGATTAAAAAAGGATAAAAATAGGAGAATGCAAAAGAAGTTGTGAGAGACCGGAATATATAAACATATCTTTATAGATGTGAGAAATTAAATGATAAGAAGGAACATATATACACATACCTTCTAGTAACAACAGAAAGAGTTGAAAAGGATGACATATGTGACCAATTAGATGTTTAACGATATATGATGAAGAAAATGGCGTTTCTATATGTATATATATAGATTGAATATCACATTTGAGAGTGTGTGTGTATATATAAGCAGGAAAATTTAGTTAACTATATTTTTTCGTGTTTTAAAATTATTGGAGGTTATAAGGACAAAAAAAAAGTCTAACAAAGCAATATTTATGATTTAATTAATTCTGTGGGCGATAAATGGAAATGTTGGGGTTTTGAACACAGTCACCATTTAATTAATTCAATTATGATGATAGGGTGTACGTAGCCTTTATTTTATTCTGTTAGCTTTTAGAAATATTGTAGCTGTAAGTACAAAAAATTTAAACAAAATAATTTATGCTTCAATTTATTTTGTGGTCAATATATAAAATGTTGGGGTTGTGAATAGAATCACCATTTAGATAATTCTTTTCTTATGATAGAATGTAGGCTTTGTTTTATTTTATTGTTTTATAAATATTGTAGTTATAAGAACAAAAAAGTCTACAAAAATAATATCAATGCGTTAACTGATTTTTGGGGCTACAATAGAAACATTAGACGGTGAATAGTAGCACCATTTCGCAATTTTTTTTATTGAGTGTAATCTTTATTTAAATTTTTTACAGTTTAGAAATATTGCGTATATACAGATGTACAAAATAAAGTCTGAAAAATAATATTTCTATTTTAATTAATTTTGGGGCTATGAATAGAAAATTTAGGGTTTCGAAATAGAATGATCCTAGCTATAATGAATTAATTTAGGGATAAAGTCTAATTTAGCCCCTAAATTATTTTTCAAACAGCATAGTAGCTCGAGCCTCTTTCGTTAACCTGTATGATTCAGAGCAAGGCGATTCTAGTTGATGGGAGTCTAATTTGCTGCAGTGGTCTTTCTTTATACTCAAGAGTAGGAGATCGATTCCACTACTCGATTGAGGTCAGAATGGGATCGGGTGTTTTTAACATATAACTGGAGTGTGCCCGGACCTGTTGAAGCAAATGAGGCTAACCCTAAAACTAAATTTAGTCCCGTTAGTCCCTTAAACTTTCAAACTCAGCTCAGTTAGCCCTTTGAACTTTTTTAAGCTTCACCCAGTTAGTCTCTTGAAGATAAAAATTAAGTTTTCTTTTGGTTGTTTCAAAATAAAATAACATAAAACAAAAGGAAAAAAATTGTAACTAATATTCCTAAAAAAAAAAGCATATACTTGCATTTCTC